>CM070550.1:21099224-22359855 GCA_036346405.1 Phyllostachys edulis
GTTGTTGGCTTGAAAGACGTAAAGTTTGAGAAAAATAGACTTTGTAGTGCTTGTCAAGCCGGTAAACAAGTCGCTAATTCTCATCCTTCCAAGAGTATCATGTCAACTTCTAGACCATTGAAACTCTTACATATGGATTTGTTTGGGCCAACAACCAATAAGAGTATCGGGGGTAATAGCTATTATTTAGTCATTGTAGATGATTACTCTAGATATATATGGGTATTCTTCCTAGATGACAAAGGTGAAACCTCCGGTATTTTCAAAAGTTTTGCAAAAAGGGCTCAAAATGAATTTGATTTCAAAATTAAGAAAATCCATAGTGATAATGGTTCCGAGTTCAAAAATACTAAAGTTGAAGACTTTTGTGATGAACTTGGAATAAAGCACGAACTTTCCACAACCTACACTCCGGAGCAAAATAGAGTTGTAGAAAGGAAAAATCGTACATTAATTGAAATGGTTAGGACAATGCTTGATGAGTATAATACTTCCGATAGCTTTTGGGCGGAAGCAATTAACACCGCTTGTCATGCCATAAATCGTATTTATTTGCATCGCCTTTTAAAAAAGACTTCTTATGAGCTTCTTATTAGAAGAAAACCGAACATCTCTTATTTTCGTATATTTGGTTGCAAAAGTTATATTTTTAAGAAGGGTGTTCGTCTTTTAAAATTTGCAAGTCGTTATGATGTTGGTTTCTTGCTTGGTTATTCTTCAAATAGCAAAGCCTATCGTGTCTCTGACAAAAACTCAGGTTTAGTTGAAGAAAGACACGATGTGTAATTTGATGAAACTAATGGCTCTCAAGAAGGGCATGAGAATTTGGATGATGTAGGTGATGAAGCCTTAAGAAAATCCATGGAGAACATGCAAATTGGCGACTTCAAGCCTAAGGATGATCCATCATCTTCCACCCAAGTTGAACCTCCTACCTCTTCCGCAAATCAAATTCAAATTGATGAAGAGGACAATAAGGAAGATGATCAACCATCTAACTTACCACCAAGAATCCACAATGCAATTACAAAAGATCATCCAATAGATTAAATATTGGGTGACGTAAGTAAGGGTGTCCAAACTCGATCTCGTATTGCTTCTTTTTGTGAACATTACTCTTTTGTCTCTTCTATTGAGCCAAAACATGTAGAAGAAGCACTTGATGATCTGGATTGGGTGAATGCAATGCATGAAGAACTCAATAACTTCACCCGGAATGAAGTTTGGACATTGGTGGTTCGACCCAAGGAACACAACGTTATTAGTACAAAATGGGTCTTTAGGAACAAACAAGATGAAAATGGTATGGTTGTAAGAAACAAAGCAGGGTTGGTCGCTCAAGGATATTCACAAGTCGAATGTTTGAATTTTGGTGAAACCTTCGCTCCCGTAGCTAGACTTGAGTCAATTTGGATATTACTTACTTTTGCATCTTGCTTTGATATTAAGTTATTTCAAATGGATGTTAAAAGTGCTTTCCTAAATGAAAAAATATCCGAACTTGTCTTTGTTGAACAACCTCCTGATTTTGAAGATCCAAAGAATCCAAATCATGTCTATAAACTCTCCAAGGCGCTCTATGGTGTTAAACAAGCTCCTAAAGCATGGTATGAATGCCTTAGAGATTTTCTAGTCCCAAAAGGATTCAAAATCGAGAAAATTGATTTAACTTTATTTACTAAAGTCTTAGATAATGATTTCTTTGTTTATCAAATTTATGTTGATGATATCATTTTCGGGTCTACTAATCAAGATTTTTGCAAAGAATTTGGTGATATGATGTCTAGGGAATTTGAAATGTCCATGATCGGAGAATTAAGTTATTTTCTTGGACTTCAAATCAAGCAACTCAAAGATGGAACCTTCGTGAGCTAAACAAAGTATGCAAAAGACTTGATCAAGAGATTTGGCATGGAGGATGTAAAACCCATCAAGACTCCCATGGCAACCAACGATCATCTTGACCTAAATGAGGGAGGTAAATAAGTAGATTTAAAGCTTTATAGGTCTATGATTGGTAGTTTACTTTATCTTACTGCATCTAGGTCTGATATTATATTTAGTGTTTGTATGTGTGCACGTTTTCAAACAACTCCAAAAGAGTGTCATTTAATGGCCGTAAAAAGAACACTAAGATATTTAAAGTATTCCTCTAACATTGGCCTATGGTTTCCCAAAGGTGCTAAATTTGATTTAATTGGATATTTGGATTCCGATTATGCGGGTTGTAAAGTGGATAGAAAAAGCACCTCGGGTAGTTGTCAATTCTTAGGAAGATATTAAGTATCATGGTCATCCAAGAAATAAAATTACATAACTTTATCCACCGCCAAAGCCGAATATATTTCCGCGGGAAGTTGTTGTGCTCAATTGCTATGGATGAGGCAAACTTTGATGGATTATGGAATTAAATTTGATAAAATGTCTCTTTTGTGTGATAATGATAGTGCGGTGAAAATAGCCAATAATCCTATCCAACCCTCAAGAACCAAGCATATAGATATTCACCATCATTTCTTGAGAGATCATGTGAGCAAGGGAGATATTGAAATTAGCCACATCCGGACCAAAGACCAATCAGCGGATATTTTCACCAAACCATTACATGAAGGTCGCTTTTGCAAATTGAGGAATGAATTAAATGTCATAGACTATTCAAATGTTGGTTGAACTCTTGCCTCATGCATTTTGCTTCATTTGGTGTTATTTGAAGCCATTTATGAAAATATTTTCAAAATAATTATCAAAGTTTATTATGTTCATAAAAATTATGTTCTTAGATAGACATTAGTCTACTCAATGCATAATGATCCTAAATGATATTCATTTGTGTGCAAAACTAAGGATCATTTACATAATTCTCAAAATCCAAAGTCAAATCCTAAAGTTCCAGGATAATCGAACAATCGGCGATATTACTTGCAGATGACCATGAAGCGGTACTACCGGCACAGAATCACAAGATTACCATGGTCCAGAGGAGGTACGACCCCGTCGGTTGGTAAATGGCATTAACTGCCTTGCGGTTTCACTTCAACCTTTGCCTTCACCGCCAAAACGGTTCGACCGCAGTTCACGCCCGTTTCACTTCCTCTCGGGTTCTCTCTCTCTCAACCCGAAGAACCTCAAAGTCCCCTTGTAAAATCCACAAAATCCTTCGGTGGTTCATCATTTCCTATTGATTCTTTGCATCTTTAGGGTTTCTCTCCTTCAATCCTCAAGGTAAAACTCTCTTTCTTCTTCGTTTTACCTGAATTTTTGGAACCCTAGGTCACATTTCGGGTTAATCTTGAAATGCGGATGATTTGGTTAGTTCTAGTTGGGCAAATAGACAAAATTGATGTTTTATGATGATTATACATCTATTCCATGGATTCACTCCATAAGAAACATCAAAAATCTCAATCAAATCCTTGCCCTAGAACTCAGTCTAGAAAAGCGGTACTACCGCTCCTTGAGCGCCAGATTACAAATGATGCGGTCGTCATCGCCATAGAACGGCAGATACCGATTTTTCCGATGTAAATGTAAATATCATTCCTTTCAAAATTAATTATATTTTGTTTGATCTTTTGAACTCCCTGTAACCTATCCTCTCTGTGTAAAGATGCCAAGAACAAGGATTGCGACTCGCAAGTCGCATAGACCACCTAGAGGGTAATCTTCCTCTCAACCTCCTGCAGCTCCTTTGGCCCCAGCTACTACTCCTTTGGCCTCAGCTCCAGCTCCTCAGGATCTAGCTCCTCTTCCTCTTCAGGATCTAGGGACTCTTCCTCCTCAGGATCAAGCAGCTTGATATGTTGTTTTTTGGTACTTTGATGCCAAAGGGGGAGAAGTTAGAAGAGTAGCATGAGAGAAAGATTTAGGGAGAGCAAGATTTATCTTGCTATATACTCTATGTGCTTATGTGTTATTATTATTGATGAACTTATGTGCTTGTAATAGTTTATCTATGTTGCTTATCTTGTTGAACTTGTTGGTTAATATTATGCTTATGTTATTCTCTTGCAATGCAATCTTTATTATGGTCATTTTTACAATATTGCATTTTCCTCAAGTTCCAACAAGCAAAAGAAACTCCGCCAAAATTTCAAAAATCTCTACATGCGCTTGCTAAAATATTCTCTTTTATATGCACATGTTTAGGGGGAGCTTTTTTTAAATTGGCTTTAACAAGAAAATAATTCTCAAAACTCATTCGAGAACATTGCAAGAATTATTTTGTTGTTAAGTCATCAAAAGAATATACACTCGTTTCACAGCAAGTAGTATATTCAAATCAATCTTTCTCACATATTAGTTGTGTTGTCATCAAGTACCAAAAAGGGTGAGATTGAAAACATCTAGGCCCCTAAAAATAGTTTTAGTAATTAATGATAATATGTGAGTATGGAATTAACATGTTTATTGAGTATTTACAAGGTTAAGTCCCATTAGTGAGTTTGATAACTTGAAGATGCATGCTAATGGACAATATGAAGATCAATATGGCTCAAAGACAAGGTATGAGTAGTCTAGGATCCTTTTATGTTTTACTGGTCTTAGGAGGAATGGTTGGAAGACTAGATTATAGGTTAAATACCGTACTATTAAGAGGAATTATGACTAGTAGCTTGATAGCATGTTCTTGTGCCATTTGGATCAATTTAGGATCATGCATGCATTTGAATTTGTTTTAGAAAGCCTGTTATGAAATTGATAGGGCAAACGGTAGTACCGGAGAATACATGACGGAACTACCGCTTAGCGGTATGACCGCATTTCCTTTAGCGGTACTACCGTGGACGTTCGGACCGTCCGAAAGTGATCAAATCGTGCGGTTAAGACATGCGGTCCGAACGGCCCAATGAATCTGAGCCGTCCACGTTTTCAGTCCGATCGGACAATGTTGACTTGGTCGCTTAGCGGTACGACCGGCTCGTGGTGCGGTACTACCACAACCTGGTCATTCTGTTTGTTTGTTGGCGGTACGTAAAAACCAGATAGACACTGTTTTTGGTTCAGTGCCTCACCCTAGAATCTGTAGTACCGAGATTTCTTGGCGGAACTACCGCTCCTCCGTTGTTCCGTTTTCTAGATAGTGGTACGTAAAATCCAGAGAAACACCTTTTTGGCTGAGATTGAAAACCCTACAAACGGTAGTACCGCTCCAATGTGCGGTACGACCGGCCTAAGCGGTAGTACCGCAGATAGTTGGTGGTAGTACCGCGCCGTGTTTAGAACGGCTATGTCAGAGGGAGTTAATGCTCCTGTTATAGCCATTAAAGAGCGGTTGGTGGGATGCAGTAGTACTGCACCTTGGTTGGCGGTAGTACCGTATTTCGCTGAAAAGTTGGGATTTCCCTCCCAACGGTCATATTTGTTGTGGAGGGGGGGTTATAAATACCCCTCCGTCTGCTCAAGGACAGTGTGATAGAACACATTTAACATCCTTAGAGCCTTGAGCATCATTCCAACACCTCAAATACACTTGTGCATTCATTGTGAGTTAGTTGAGCCAATTCAAGTGCATTCATTCATTCTAGTTGATCCATTTACACTTAAGTGCCGTCAAGCAAAGGTCATTGGTTTATTACTCTTGGTGTTTTGCCAAACACCTAGACGGCTTGGCGGTGGGAGCACAGTGATCTCTTCAAGAAGATTATGAAGAGGCCCAGTGCCAAGATTGTGAGTGGTTTGGTGTTCACCATGTCTAGGCGGAGGAAGAACAACCAATAGTGATCGAGGGAAGGCTTAATTCGTGGAGCCGGCTTGATTTGTTCGAGCTTCCTCAACGTGGACTAGTGAAAACCGACAAGTCTTCGATACTAGGGGAAAAACTTTATTGTCTTATTTGTGGTTATTTCTTGTCTTTACTTATTCCGCATTTACAATTCTAGCATTTGTCTTATGTTGAATTGCTTAGCTAGAATTGTATCTAGTTTAGACTTAGTTCATAATTGGCTTAAATTGTTAATTAGTCAAAAAGTTTAAAAACCTCCTATTCACCCCCCTCTAGTCGGTTATCCTTGATCCTACAAGCGGCGAAACGATGAAAAGACGGTATAAATAGTGACTACGTACAAACATCGAACAACAAAAGGACGTGGTCTACATAGCAAATAGAACCTATGGTCTGTATATGTTGGGTTTAGATAACACCTCAAAGGATGAGTGCAATGGGACACAACTATATCCGTTATTGCATATCCTGCAACCGGCTCAATATGTAGTGGGTCGAGCACAGACCCATCATTAGCTATTTCACACACATATGAGACAGCTTGATTCCATGAATTCTTGCAGAAGCATTTATTTTCTTTTTTAAAAAATAGCTACTCATGGTGGGAGTAAAGTTTCCTCTCTTATTAGTAAGCAGACAATATTATTGAACAGACATTCAATAAGAAGGCAGACAACACATAGATTTCTACTTACCCAGGGGAAGACGTCTCCAATTCCTTTTTTGACAATGTAATTGAAATCAACAAAACAGAGTGAGTAGTTTGAAGGCTGTCATATAAAACATAATATGTCATAAACAATAGTACAACACCATCCTAGATAAAGGCACAAAGGAAAATCTGAAGTTCTCCTCATGGTAGTAGGCCTTCTTCCAAGTTCCAATGGTTCCCAAGTGTTAGATATACCAATTGACTCGATTGTTGTATTCCGATGGAGGCCGACAATCCTTCTCTACTCACATATGCTTTAATGAGCCACAAAACAAAAACATTTTCATTAATAGTATTAAACCAACAAAAATTGTAGCGAATCGAAAATTTTACCTTAAGAAGCTTTACAATGGCAATAGTTTTTGGATTAATTTGGTCGGTAACATTGCGTTAATGTATAAATTGGAAAATAACATCCAATGTGAGGATGACAGGTGGGCCATGGGGCCACATGTCATCCTCACAATGATGCTATTTTCCAATTTGTGATTTTTGAGCTTTGATGATGATTTCATCTGATCTGTTGTCCTAAAAGGAAACAATGGAGGAAGGATAAGCTAAAAGATTCCATGCTTAAATTATATCAAGAACTACTTACCTTTTGATGTTATTTTTCCAGCACCAACCCCTTATTCTTTACCAACAAACAAAATAAGCTCTATAATTGAGTCCAAGCGAGTCTTCTAAATGGCATGTGTTGGGAACTCTACCTATTAGCGCAGCAGCAAAGGAAACCATGAAAAACAATTCTACAACTAATTTAGGAATCCTGACCAATCCCTTATTCAAATCAATATTTGTAGAAGAACCTAGCTTCTCAAATAGATCATGATTATAATGCTATAATATCAAACTCAACACTTGCAGGTGTTGCCATCTCAGTAATGCACCTAAATTTTGTTTGCAAGAATGCTTCCTAGTGCTTACTTAAAGCTATTGCTAGATCAGGATAGCCTGCAGGTTCAAACCAAAGTAAGTTTCTAGAATCTGTGTCAATATATATATTACCTAATCTATAGCTAAATTAGGACATCCTTTATGCTGTTATGAACTTTACCAATCTTTATCCATTTTGTCTATCTTTAAAAGCACCAAGAGATATCTTTGTGAAAGAAAGTACATTCAGTTATACAAATTCCAACCATGCAAAATATATTACCTTGATACAGAGATCTCTAGAACCATCCAAGTTTTTGAGGCTGTCCGCAAATATCCTGCTGATATGCACCAAAGTAATCAACTATTACATACTCAAAAAAAATTATGAGTGAAGATCTACTTCAATGAGCAATTTCTTAATTACCTCCAATTCAATATTATTTGTGGCAACAATAGCGCAAGATTGGCACTCAGCACCATGGTTGTGACTTCATCCAGCAAATATGGCGGTGTCGACCAAATCTGTAATTCCGGGCACCCATCTGGACTACAAGGGAGGAGCGGAGAGGGAGGCAGAAGGGAAGAGGAGAGGAGCGAGGAGGAGGATGCGGCCGCACGGGGCTCGAGGAGACAATTGAAGCAATTAAACAAATAAAAAAGTATCTGAAAGACAATTGAAGGATCTATCATGGCATCCTTGAAACGGCATGCAAATTTAGTGAGAAAATAACCTTTGCAAGTGAGACAATGGAGGACCTGAGGTAAAGGTGATAGCACATAACCTTTCTAATTTTATGAGAGCAATGTATCGGAAATTTGACAGATATAAAAGTAAGATAAGTGTGAATTGACAACCTTAATATTAATATGCAATCTAGGAGTATACCGAGACAATAGATATTGTCAAAAATCTGAGACCTTCTACAACCAATGCCATAAATTCCCAGAATTTTATAGGCTCCATATTTGTTGGATAGTAGGTCCAGAACAGGAACATAAAAATACGTCATGGGATCTCTAAACTAAGATGTTAATCGTATTTCACTTACTACCTTAATAGTTCCACCGCTTTGGTTCTTTGGAGAGAGCAATTTTGTTCTTGAATAAAAAAAGACATTGACCTGAAAAATAGAAAGCCTATATTGTAAGTTTGGGTTTTTTTGTCAGTGAACTTGCTGCTTTTGAGATGTAAGAGAACATACATTCATATATATATACAAGCATACATAGACATGAATGTATTCATAGAGTGGCTAAAGAAAAGGCTGTACATGAATACATATATGAATGACAAAAGGTCAGAAAGGTCAGAATGACAAAAGGTTGTGAAAGGTCAGACATGCATACATGTTCCACTACTTGGTTCTTCCGAGAGCAACTTGTTCTTGATTAAAAAATAGCATTGATCAAAACCGGAAATTTCAGATCAGTAAGTATGTTTTTTTTCCGTGAACCTATTAGTTCTGAGATGTAAGGAACACACATTCATATATATACATGCATACATCAACTTGAATGTCTTCGTAGAGTGGCTAATGAAAAGGCTATAAAAGGTTGTACATGAATACATTTATGAATGACAAAAGTCTGTGAAAGGATGTACATGCATACATATACATGAATGCCTTCCTAGAGTGACTCAAGAAAAGGTTGTACATTCATATAAATAGAACAAAAGAACGGATAAGCAAGTTCAAAATGATTAGAGCATCTATTATGTCCGATATGATTTACGATACCAACTATAAAAAATGCATTCTCATTATATTAGCTGGGGATTCATAATCTATGGACATCAACATGTGAACATAAACATGGAGACTGACTCATGAATTACAAACTTAGCATAAATAAATAAAAAATCATGTCATAATTGAAGCACAAATTTACTGATAAGCCTGAGAAAAGCATACGCATACATGTAGAGCTCTGATTTTTACTTTTTTCTTGTGACCTCTTCTTTTGCAAGATTTCTTTGATTGATTTAGTTGTTGTGTTGAACAGACTACCATTTCCCACATAAACCTGTTCCTTGATGCCATAGAGATATCTCAAACTAATCTGCAACAAATAGACACAGTAGAGTTAGCATCATTCGAAAATTGGAACAGAGCGCATAAAACAACAATATTGACCTCAGTGTTTCACCACAGCTACCTGATGTCCACAGCGGCATTACGTCGAACACCTTGAAGGCAAGGATGCAAATAATTTCTCACTGGTAGCGGCTGCTGGACATGGCTGTCTCCATGACAGGAGGAAGGTGACGACCTCGGCGCATGGTCGCCTCATCTGGACTCAGTTCGTCACCCTTATTCTCTACCGCCGCCGATAGAGGCACTTCGGGCCTACCTCGGTCCTCCTCGGTGGTAGCACGGGGAGCAGACTGGTGTAGCATGGAGAGGAATGGGAGGAAAAGGAAGAGATGAGGGAGAGGAGAGGGAGGAGGCAGAGGTGTTCGGAGAGCGAACCGAGGGGGGTGGATGCGCCTGGAAGAGAGTAGGCAAGGCAGCGCAAGGCGACCGAAGGCGTGTGGGAGAGAGGAGACGGAGCCTCATTCCCTCATCTAGGGGCGGTGCAGGACGACAGCATCCGGGGGCAGTGTAGGACGACGTCGTGAAGGTGACTCAGAGAGTGGACCGAGGGGTGTGGATGCGCCTGGGAGAGAGGAGGCGAGGCGGCGCGAGGCGACCAGAGGCATGTGGGAGAGAAGAGGCGGAGCAATTTGAGGACGGCGCAGGACGACGACATCCAGGGGCGGTGTAGGACGACGCAGTGAAAGGAGGCGGAAAGGACTACGGCAGCAAGGAGGAGGCGTTGGAGAGTAGGGTCTAGGCAGAGTGGATGCAAGAGGGGGATCTGGGGAGGAGAAGGCGCGCGTGATGGTAGGCGAGGCAGAGCTCGGGCTGGTGGAGGCATGGGGCGACGTGGCCCATGCTCGACCGCACCCGCGCACGAAGCGCAGCACATCAGATCGTGCGGCCGCAAGGCGGGGGACGCGCGATTGGACATAGGGCATTTTCTCGGTGACGTGGCCGCACGGGGAGGGGAGAACCCCATCGACTGTTAAATGAGGTAATTGCGATCAACGATGCAGTTGATGGAAATTAGGGGTATGAAGATGACAATGCTAAAAAAATTTGTTGGAATCTAGTGGGGAGCTCTATATGGTTCACCTGTTACGCCACAGTCGCTCTGAGGCATGTTATGGAGCCAGTATTCATAAGAAGGATTTCACAAAACAACGATGCCGTAGAGTAGATGATCTTGGCGGTCGCAATTTATTGCATTCCAAATAGTCTAATAGCTCATCTAAAAAAGAGGGCACTTAACAACCGTGGACGGGGTTGTATATTCAAGGCCGTGTTGTTTACAAACAAAACTCTTAACTTGCAAATAATAACAATAGACAAGAACACAAGGATGGAGTTTCAGTCCTCTCTCTTTATTAATCCTTTTGCTGTAGGCTTGTGTGTACAATGATAGTTCCTTGTCCTCTTTATATATGGGAGAAGGTACCCTTCATACATGTATAAGCAATATGGAGTAAACGGACTAATGAGCCTTGTGGGCCAACAACCTCTCCAATAGGTCTTCGCTTAGGTAAAATGTTTACACATAATCGGGTCTCAAACAGGCCGATATACAACAAATTGGACGGAAGAAAATTCATACTTTTCGTGGTAGCTTATACAATCAATATGTGAATCTATGCTAAACTGTTATTTCACTACCAGAATCTGCTATTTTCCCGAGTGCCCGAAACACTCGAAAAAGTCCCCAAAACACTCGGGAAATTAATTCCCGAAGGTCGGCCGTTGGGAAAAACCACTCGGGATAATTTAGTTAGGGTAATAACTTGTTTCCCGAGTGTTTTGAGATTTACACTCAGGAGAAATAACTTTCCCGACTGTTCGAGATTACACTCGGGAAACATAAAACACTCGGGAGAAATAACTTTTCCGAGTGTTCAGATTTACACTCGGAAAAGTAGGGAAATTGTCCCGAGTGTATATCAACTACACTCAAAAAATCTAGCCATGTGGCGACCCAGCACACATGCAGATTCGTGATTTTCCGAGTGTTTGTCAACTAAGGACACTCGGAAAATCTAGCCATGTGGCGACCCAGCACACATGCAGATTCGTGATTTTTCCTGAGTGTTTGTCAACTAAGGACACTCGGGAAATACCTGAACAGTATATGCACCAATTTTGTACATACAATGCATTTCATTTTAAACCAGACTCAGGCTAACAGGAAACTCGGCAATCAAACTGAGTATACAGTCCACAGCAAGAAAAATACCACCAATTAGGCGCAAATCATTACATATATAAATTCAACAACAATATTGACATAATGTTCGAGTTCACAATACAACATTCACATATATAGATCGGACATCCACAACATATTCGAGTTCAAATTCGAAAAGCTAGGCACAAGACTTGTCTATTAGCACATCCACGCGATAACAAGGCGTTGAAAGAGAGATTGTGCTAATCCTACACGAGTTGCCTTTTGCACATGATGATCGGACCCGCTTGGTAATGATCTCCAACAAGAACAATCTAAATAAATTGTAAAAGTATAAATAAAAATAATCAAATTATCCTAAATCAACTCATTAATTACTTGTTACCCGCTTGACACCGAGCACCAACGGAATAAGACATTCAAAGCTCAAGGCTCGTGTAGACTCATCAATAAGAACCTCGCGAATAAAATTTGCCATCACCTCGTGATATAGTACTGGATATAGTACAAAAAGACATCAATATTAACCTGCCAATAAAATTTGCCATCTCTGTTTCAATGGCTCGTTTTAGTGCTTTGTACTTTTTCTCATCACTGCTCGACAATTCACATGTGAAAAGAGAAAGTAAGCATAACAGCTCTCATTCAACAAAATGCAGGCATATCGCATCTCTTAAAAAAATACATGGCATGAATCATGATGGCAGGCCTATGCATATGAGTGCATTCAAGTTCTAAATCAGATTAAGAACAACATGTTCATGTTCATGTTTATGCACTGTAGACATTGATTAAACACATAGACAATGATATATAGCTGGCTTCCTAGAAGTTCAATCACATCTCAGTTCACTTTCACTACTATGAATATATATGCATGGACACAAGTATATCCCTTTCTCAAAACAATTTAGATTGGAAACAAACAATCAAACAGAGCATAGGAGCCGAATAAGCATTAATTGTGCCATCTACTACTCCAAAGAGAAAGATAAGATATTGCAGGAAGCAAAAACTACAATACCCTTTCTGATGCATCCACAGGTGACAATTTTCACTTGGAAAGATGCAAAATTGCAGATGTTCTGTAGTACCGCTCTGTCAAAACTCAAAAGTTTTTTTGTTGGTCAAGATGGATATTGAAAAATCTAAGGAAGCGATGCAACACTAGTAGTATCATCCACATCACAGAGCAATGGGAGGGGATTAGAGAGAAGGATAGAGGGGAGAAGAGGGGAGGTTACCTTAGTGCAACCATGACAATAGCCCACTTCCATCTTTGACATAACACAACCTCACATTGATAGGCTACTATACAAACATAAAGATAGGCTATTATTAAGCGTGTTGAACCAGAAAGATAAACTACTAACCATTTAACAACAATCATGGGTGACTTCTTTGGAAGTAAGTCATCTAGCAAAGGTTCAAGGCTAGGGTACTACAACAAAGTTAAAACTTTACCTTCTTTCTTACAAGCATCTCCTCCCTCCTGCATTCAAGTCAGAAAACATTAATAATGTGATAGGAAACCAACATGCAAGAGGACCCAAAATGTACTTAAGATTATACCATTTCATAAGCTTAACTTCCATAGATAACCCATTACCGAGATTAGCAACCTGAACATATTGAAGACAACAAAAATATGAGATGGATATAATATGTTTTCATAATTACGTTATCCAATTGTATGTCATATTACTTCTCATTTAACCTTATAATTATATATGTAAAAAAGCAGCAAATATATCATCTTGATAATGCCACAATACATGCAAGAATTGCAACAAAAAAAAAGTTACCTGTTTCTCGAGCTCCCTTGTACGTGCTTCAGATTGTCTAAATCTCTCTTCTTCTAGTCGAAGCTGAATTTGAAAAAACAGAATATTATCACTAGTTCCATAAGGAAAGAAGCCCACTTCCCCTTTACTTTTTTCTTCATGAAATTGATCACAATACATGCAAGAATTATAACACACCTTCTCCAAAAGATTTACATTCTCATCTAACAGGAACGCTGCCTAGTTTAAGCTCTCCGTCCCTGACAAGGAGCACGTGGGCCTTGCTGCGAATTAATAGTTCACCGATCAGGGTCAACTAACCAGCACAAACGGACCGAACGAAACATATAATAGTTTGCGTGCATGCAGGACAAGGAGCAAACGCGCGCACACAAATATTACTCCGTACGTTTTGACCGTGCATGCTGTCTTGTCAGCTAGCTAATCATCCCGTTTACAGAGATCGATCCACGCTGGCCTGGCGCCCACGCCTGCATGCTAGCTACTAACTACTGGTACTAACCATCAAATTAAGCGTGCTGCTAACAAGCGATCTCGGCCTGGAGCGACGAGTCGTAGCCGACCTGCTCGATCTCCCCACCGGCCACAGCAGCTTGGGCGTCGCGGACTCGCGGGGTCCTCGTCCTGCACCGGCACATACTCTGCACGCACGCACGGACAAATTAAGCATACACTTGGAACACTTCATGTGAACCAGACAATCGGAAGTAACCACACCAACAATCATAGTGCTTCATTAATTAACTCGTCTCAGCTCAAACAAAGCCCGGCCCGTTGTTAGTTCAAAGCCAGCCTCGTCCACGTGCTCCTTGTCTGAACATGTGAGGTACAGACGAGGCCCGACTAGGGGCTTGCCCGCGGCAGGGAGTGACAGGGCTGACGTGGCGGTACGGTATGTGTTCGTATGGTTTTAGATGAAATTAAGTGTTATTTTTGCATTTGCGACTGCGAGGAGATCATTTTTGCTAACACAGTTCCAAATAGTACCATTTAGGCACAAAAAAATATCTGGTTTCTCACACAAGACACCGCCCTGATCAATGGAGTTCGATCGGACATATACTACAAGTCTACAATTAAGGGCATGATAGTCGAGAGTTTGATTCGAGGGCAGTTCGATCGGCTGAGTTTAAGGGTGAAATATCAGTTCAGAAATGTGAATTTGGTGAAAAATCGTATTTTAACAAAACTTGGGAGTTTCTTAAATATAGGAGGGTACGTTGTACATCTTTGCAAAAAAAAAAAACAAATCTATGATTATAAATTCTACCAAAACTTTTTGGTTGATTTAGAACTTGTGTCACTCATTATTGACAATTGGCCTAATGCTGATTTGGGTGCTAAGGTGCTAATGCTAACTTTGGGCATTGGATCTGGATTGAACAGATAAGATTTGGGTGCTAATCCCACCTCCAATCCACTTAACATTTTTTTTTACTAAGGCCCTGTTTGGTACAGCTCCAGATTCTCATTTTTCATATTCTGCTCCTGATTCTCTGAGAATCTGGAGCTGTCTATTGAAAGCGTTTGCTAGTAGGTTGGCTCCAAAAACCATATAAGGGGGGATTAAAGGCAAATAGACCATGTTACCCCTGGTTATAATAATTCAATTATATTTGTGTCTTTCTTCTATGTATTTGTACACAAATTATAGAATTTTTTCCCCAAAATTTGTTTAGACCATGTGAATGTATATAAATGAGTCACATCACGCTGAATCTACAAGCACATAGATAAAACATCTCCTCGCAATGCATCTGGGTTAGCACTACATGTGATACATACATTTCAATTGCAGTCAATCTCAACATCCAATATCCAATGTTATCATTCTACATATAGAAAGCAAACCATCTCAAGATCTAATAAACAATTGTCTATCAAATCAACTGCTAAATATTCACAACCACTGCTTTACCTCATAATGGATGTGTTCACTAACAACCCCACAGAAAATGGGGGGATAAAAGCCCCATGAAGCTACATTCATCGTTCTCTTTGAACAAAGAATGGTACAAGATAACACATAACACAATGCCTGCACACGGGGAGAAAATAAACAAGAAAAAGAACACATCACACAATAAAAGACAACATCTCAATACATGGGCGGCATTTGTCTATTCTATACAAATAAACAAATGAATGAGACCCAGTACTGTGCTGTTTCGATGATCCAGCTTGAAATTTGCACTTCAATCTGAACTTGTCATATAACACAATTCTTGCAAAATCAAATCCCATGCAAAAGGATATAATTATACATATCAATATATTCAAATTCCAAATGCAGTTTTCGGACTCAACAACACCTCTAGAACATTGCTCATACTAGTATCAGGGAAATGTTGCTTTAAGTGGCACTGTTTTTTTTTTCTTCTGATGATATCCTCGCAAGTCGATGCAGAGCTTCATGAACTTGCAGCATGGAAACCAACCATGGTATGAAAGGAGACTACTTGATGTGCATTGGAGATCACCATAGGTCGCAAACCAACTGCGCAGCTGTAATGTAATTAATTAGAATAATAGTTGTAACATATGTTGTTCAACATATAAGAAATAGAAACATGTTTGTTTCACCATATGCTCAATGTTTGTTTCAGAAAATTACCAGTGATGCCAAAAAGACTGGAATTCATGATACCTATCAAATATCAGAACAAGTTCAGGACAATTACAGATATCAGAACAAGTTCAGGATTCATGAAACCTATCAAATATCAGAACAAGTTCAGGACAATTGCAGATATCAGAACAAGTTCAGGATTCATGAAACCTATCAAATATCAGAACAAGTTCAGAACAATTATAGATATCAGAACAAGTTCAGGATTCATGAAACCTATCAAAAGTATACTATAGTATATCTACCCTCATGGCCCTGCAGAGATATGGAAAATGACATGTAACAGACAAATTGAACTAAGATGGATTACGTGGTCCTAATTAATTTACATTAAAGAATTCAAATTGCACATGGGTAGTTTGGCACCCAAAAAAAGTAAAGAAAGAAGGTATAGTAACAAGGTATAACTATGGTTTAATATTATGGGAACTTGGGATAAATCCTAGACCCCTCTTTCTTTTCATCTTGCATGTTGATTCCCCAGATTATACTATTAGTTAAACAAAGAACACTTCAAAGAGAATGCTATATGTGCCTTAAAGACCAATTGATCCACATCTCTATCTTGGTAATGACTTATGACTGTAGAACAACCATTTCAGGTCAAGATCAAGCACCAAACAAGGCTATACACATTCCAGATCAAGCACCCGAACATGTTCAGGTCAAGCATTCCAGACATAGATACACAATTCACAAATATTTTTCATCAAAGATACATAGTAGAAAATTACCGAAAAAACTATTAGATCAAGCACCAAACAAGGCTATACACATTCCAGAGATAGATACACAGACACAAGAGTTCTTGATCCATCACAGATTCACAGATATTTTTCATACACATTCACATATTCACATATGCACAATTTTCGAACTACAATCACAAATGTCACAGATGTACACAATAGTCTACACATTCCAAATAGAAGAAACAACAAATGGATCCACCCTAGGGCGGTCGGCGATGAGGAAGAAGACAAAGGGAGTAGGGAGGACAAGGGGGACGACCGACGATGTGGAAGGAGACAAAGGGAGTAGGGAGGACAAGGGGGACGACCGAATGATGACCTTACCTTCACAGGAGCCGGCCGGTGGTGCTTGGGAAACGGCGGCGGCGACGAAGGCGGCGAACCAAAAGTCCTCTAGGGTTTTCGAGGTGGGCAGCTATCGTGTGCTCGCGGCGGTGCACTCCGGTCCCTATGGCGGCATAGTCGAGGACCACCGAGGGCGCACACGGGGGCCGGAGGGGGCGCAGTCAACGACAAGCGGGGCGCACACGAGAGCCGGCGGCGGAATCGCCTCGTCGCGAGACAAGCAGGAGGGGAAGAGAACGCGAGGAGGAAGGCGAAGCAGTATGGGTGGGGGTCGTGCGGTGGATTTGCCCCCGTGTGCGCAGTCGACGACAGGCGGGGCGAACGCGGGAGCCGGCGGTGAAATCGCCTCGTCACGAGAGCAGCGGGAGGGGAAGAGAACGCGAGGGGAAAGGCGAAGCAGTACGGGTGGGGGTCACGCGGTGATTTGTTACAGGGGGTAGTTCAATGGCAATTGCGGGTACAATCATCCAACTTCAAGGGGTATTTTTTTTCTGTAAGGTTGGATTCTCACGAGAATCTATGGGAAGGCTGCTCCTCATTGCTAGTTCATTTTGAGACAGCTCCGCGAGAATCAGAATCAAGTGGTTTTGAGAATCAGAGTGTTTGGTACGTCTCCATGAGAATCAATTGAGAAGCTGAGAGTAGAAGCTATACCAAACAGGGCCTAAACCCCCTTGCATGCGCCTTCATTTCTCCCGACCCATCCACGACGCATCGTCTTCCCTGTCCCTAGCCTTCCTCTCACCCGGCCGAACCATCGCCACCGCCCTCCCTAACCCCTGGCGCCGCCCTCCAGCTCCCTCCCGGACACTGCCCTCCCTGGTCCCTACCGCCGCCCTCCTTACCCCTCCCGGCTGTGGCGCCACTTCTCCACCCCGACGCGCCCAGCTCCTGACTTGCCCTCCGGCCCCCAGCCGACGGCCGCCACCTACGAGTGCTTCGTCGGCCGCCTCCACCACAGACGGCGAATGCCACCAAGGCCGGCGCTCCTTGCGATCAGGACCTCCGCCGCCCCCCTTTTAGAGAAGACCTCAGAAGCTTGGCAAACTCAGTGTTTTTCCTATTGCGATAGATTGGATTGCTAGACTGAGTGTTTTTGCTGTGAAATTTTGTGAAACTCAGTATACTCCAGTTGTTGTTTATGCATGTTGCAATAGATTGGATTGCTGGACCGGGAGAAATTTGAGGAAATTGGTATGAAGCACGGGAAATTGAGGAAATTTGTGAAATTTTGTGAAACTCAGTATACTCGAGATCTTTTCCTGTGAACATGTATGTAGTCTTGTAAAGGAAATTGAGTTTGATGTCTGACCTTGTAATTTTGCTTGTACTATGTCATTTTGCAGTGAATCCTTCAACTGATGCATGATGAATGAAGTCTTAGCTTTGAGAAAATGAAGTGTTAAGTATACTAAACACCTGATGGATGAATATCACCCAACAAAATTGAGGCAGGCATTCTCATCTGGACACAACAAAATTTTTCAAAAAAACATGCATTCTCATCTAGACACATGCATTGAAGTGTTGTTAAGTATACTAAACACCTGATGGATGAATATTGGACTGAGAATTCTCATCTGGACACAAGCATTCTCAGAGAAATACAACTCAATTTCTTGGCCAGCTAGCAATCAGCAACATTTATGAGCCAATTGAGACAGACATTTTCATTTGGAGCAACAACAATAATTTTGGCAACATCACAAAACATGAAACACAAAAAAAATATTGGAAGCATTCTCACAAGTTACAAAGAACATCGGACATCACAAAACATAGAAATTCATAAGGTTCTTGACTGAACATAGAAATTCATAAGGTTTTTCAGCAATACACAGAACATAGAAAATGAAAAATGGTATAGCCTCCTTGCAACCAACTCCTTTGCTTCACAGAACATAGAAAATGGTATAGCCTCCTTGCTGGAATGTTAGCCTCCTTGGTGGCATGCTACACCCTAACAATGAAACAATCAAGATAGTTAGTAACAAAATAATTTGACAAATTATTAGCACATGCGTGGTACAAAATTTATCATTACCTTTCTCAATTTGATGTTGTCCTCAAAGGGCAATTATGGCTGTCATGGTACACGATCTCCTTGCATGACCTACACATGCGTGGCATCCTTGTTTTGTTGTCCACACTCTCGTCTTTCTTCACATCAGTCTTTACCTTCTATCCTGGCTTTATTCTCTTGCACCTACCCTTGGAGTTTACATCATTTGGTGGCTTTATGCTGACTTCCTTAGGGATGGGACAACCTACAAATACTTCGATCTCTTCAGCTCTACTTACCACATTCTCAGGAATCAGAGGAGTCACTTCTTCCCCAAATGTGACAAACCGATCCCTAAGAAATTTCAAGCCTTCATATGTTCCTCCGGCACGGTGAATTAATTCCTCCATCTTGCTACGTATTTCCGATGCAACTTGTCTTTAGATGTTTCTATTGCACTCCTTGGTTTTTTTTGAAACAAATTGTCCTCTCCATCGAAGATGTCGTCCTTAGTTACCATTTTGGTCTACCTCTTTAAAACAAATGCGCTTGGTAGCTCCTTAATTGATGGACTCTACAACACATGGACAACATGGCGGCAAGGAATTCCAAATGACTCAAAGAACACGCAGGAGCATTTGACATCTTTTGTTGTAAGGTTGCAGCGTACCTCTCTTACCTTGTTTGAGTTATCGCTAACTATTGAGAATTTGTACTCTCCTACGCTTTCCATGTTCTCTACATTGCAATGCTCTCGAGCAGCAAACACTTCTTTCTGAAACCGCCGCCCCTTCCACCGCGCCGCCGTCCTCCGAGCTCCAAATTTCCCATCGCCGCCTTCCATCAAGGCCATTGTCCAAGGGCCACTAGCGTTGGCGCCAGGAGGATGGAGGAGATCAAGAAGGAGCTTGAATGATTGATCTTGTGATTTGCTTGTTTGTTCTTGCAATGAATGCTTGCTAGTTGCTTCTATTTTCTTGATCTGTGAATGGATGATAGATTATTTCTTGATCTGTGAATGGATGAATGGATTAGTTGATTGCAAATTTCTGAATGGATGAATGGATTAGCTGCCGAACTGATGTTGTTTTTGCTCGGGCTCACGAGCCGCTCGAGCTCCATTCTGAGCCCGAGCCAAACCCCTCTCCTGGCTCATTTCTGAAACGAGCCGAGCTGAGCCGAAACACACTGCTCATCCAGCGAACGAGCTGCTCGGCTCAATTTCGTTTCCACTCTTAGCGCTCTGCCAATAGTAGAGCATACCTTTCCCTATATCTTTTTTTTGAGAATTTTGTTAGAACTTCTAAGTTTGATTTTTACGGAATTTTCACAAGACATGCCGCCGAGTTAAAGATCAAATGCAAAAGTATATAAATTCTGCCTCCATTAGACGCAAAACACAAATCAAGTAATCAAGTCTCTTGTGAGTGCATTAAAAATTCTCGCGCATATGCTTCAATAGTTCAACTACTCGCATTGCTTCCACACTCACACGGCACACCAGATCCTCCTCCCCTCAATCTACCGACTACCTATGGTGTCCAAAGACCAAAGTAAAGTGTATTCCTAGTTTCCTACCAAATATGCACTTATGCAGTAAGCAGATACTATAGAGCAAGTCAGCAAGATGTTGATGCGCTTGACGGCTTCGTTGTAGTACATTTTGTCACTTTTGGTTTGATAAGGTGTAATTTGGCTTTTTGTTTTTGAGGGGTATTGAGGAAGCAGTCTCACAAGAATCTACGTGCTACATTTGTGATCAAATGACGCAGATACACTCGTTGGTGAATGGTGAACCAATTTACGCACAAAAGCATTGTTGAGATCATAAACGGTGTATGAATTTTCACTACAATTTTTCAATGAGAAATACTAACTAAGGCTATAGCGTTTGGAGGCAGCAAAGCGGGATAGCAATCTACCGTTGGATCATCCCCATATATATTAATGTTCACCACAACCTTATCCACTCCACACCTAAACTCCTCCAATTTCCTCTCTCTTCTCCACCCCGTCTGCCTCAATCCTCCTGCTGCTTCTTTGCCCCCACGGTTCTCGCCGCTGAACGAACGTCGTTCTTAGTGCCCCCCAAACAGCACATCATCACTTCTAGACTTCCCAAGCTCTACCTTTGTATATGTTCATCTTTCCTCACTTCTCTTTTCACAATCACCATCCAAAACCAAAAATCATCCATTGCATGTCACACCATTGTGATCCTCATCATCTAAGCTTCCCATCCATACAAGTATTTTTCGTGATGCGAGTTTGTTTAAGGGTTTTGCAAGAAGGAGGAGGAGAAAGCATTGTGCAACTTTGAGGCACTGGAGCAAAGACTTGGCACAAAGCACTCTGAATGTGAGCAGGCGGCGACTTGAGGAGTAGCAACACCAGAGCCGGTAGCATGCATGCATGCAGACCAAGGAGCAAGCGTGTGCTGCCTGCAGCGGCTACTTGTGGCGCAACGACGGCTCGGTGGAGGCAGCGGCGCGGTGGCCCGACACGAAGACGAGGGTGCTGAGGTGCTGTCTAGTGGCTCCGTGCGGTGCGGCGACGCTGAGGCTGAGGTGGCTGAGCCCAAGGCAGCCGAGGCGAGGAGGCAAGGCCGACGGAGGAAGCAGGTTTTATTTAGTTTCATTAAGTTTCATCCCAAGTCTCATGAAGTTTCATTAAGTTTCATCTCAAGTCTCATGAAGTTTCATATAGTTTCATCCCATTTTCATCGTGTTTCATCAAGTTTCATATAGTTTCATCAAGTCTCATGAAGTTTCATAACAAGTCTCATTAAGTTTCATCGTGTTTCATCAAGTTTCATATAGTTTCATCTAAAGTCTCATGAAGTTTCATCCCAAGTTTCATCGTGTTTCATTAAGTTTCATCCCAAGTTTCATCGTGTTTCATCAAGTTTGATATAGTTTCATGAAGCTTCATCCCAAGTCTCATGAAGTTTCATGAAGTTTCATGAAGTTTCATCCTAAGTTTCATCGTGTTTCATCAAGTTTCACATGGTTTTATGAAGTTTTAATCCCAAATAACTGGATGAAACTAATTCATATGTGTTTCATATGTGTATAGGCGACCGTTTAAAACTAAACATCCATGAAACTTTTTGCATCGTTGAAATTCACATAAAACTTGCTGCACTGCATTAAAACTCTACGCAACTTTGCTATACCGTTGGAAGTGCTTCTAACGGTATAGCGTTGTGTAGCAGCTTCCTTTTTCAATTTGTACTCATTTGCAATATATCTTATTCTAATAAACTAAATGAAACCAGAGACTTGTACATGTCTCCCCTGAATTATACAGATTTCCAACCGCTGTCTTATACAGCAAAACAAACTAATTACCACAGCCCTAGTGTAGAAACTGCAGTTTTGTCTACACAAACTGACCAAGAAAAGAACAAATCAATTTGGACCCTGAACCGTTAAATATTTGGGCAGGACTAGGGGCCAAACGTACGGTGGGAGATCTTCCCACCGTAGGTCCTCCCATGTCTTAAGTCTCGACCAAGCTAATTAGCGTCGCTTGGTTAATCTGTGAAGAGACACACGACACGACAGTTTGTACCTCGCACATCACATGGTGTCTTGACGCTTATGCGCGCATGATTGATGACTAGCGCCTAATTCGAGCTCTAACGTGTGGTTTTTGAAAACAGACTCAGAACGCCTCGACTCCTGCAGGTCGATACTCAACTTCCGACGTAATGAAAAATACTTTTCTTAGATTTGTCATACTAGTCATCTCAACCTCACAACCTCACGTGTTGCAATATTATATGCTAGGATCGGGCGCCCAGTTGCACTGCCTCCTTTTGGGAATTAAAATGAAGAGTGCCCCCACGCCACGTTGGCATAAGAATCGCCGTCTTATTCTGCGATAGGACAAAGGAGCAAAGAATCGATGTTTGGCGACGCGAGGGTACTACTAGTAGTACTTGGTACAATTTCCATTAAGAAAAGGCCGTCTCCGAGGGAGTTGTTGTGATGTGAACTTAGTGAGCATGCAACATCCCCTGGACAGAGTTGCAACATCTCCGGGCAACGGTTGCAACATTCCTGGACAACAGTTACAACATCCTAAGACAACGGTTGCAACATCCACGGACAACGGTTGCAACATCCTAGGACAATAGTTGCAACATCCCCGGACAATGGTTGCAACATCCCTAGACAATGGTTGCAACATCACAAATCAAAACAAAGCATTTGAAAAAAAAACGCGTTGGAAAAAATTGCAATATCGCCGTGAACCGTATGCAACATTGTTTTTCTATAGATGCAACATTTTTTTTCTACATATGCAACATTTTATTTCTATAGATGCAACATGTTTTTCTACATATGCAACATTTTTTCCTCTGATACAACATTCCAAAGAACAATATGCAACATTGTTTTTCTATAGATGCAACATTTTTTTTCTATATATGCAACATTTTTTTCTATAGATGCAACATTTTTTCTACAAATACAACATTCCAAAGAACAATATGCAACATTGTTTTCAACAGGCCGCAACATTGTTTTCATCGGACCGCAACATCAGTAGAAACAACAGAGGATACCTATTTGGAAACAACATCAAAACCACATGGACTTCGGAGGCGCCAGCGACGTCGAGGTGGCCCTCACATCGCTGTCGATGACCCCCCGCACGTGGCGCGCTCATCCTCCTTGCCTCCCAGAGGAGTCATAGACGGTAGCACCATATATACCCCTTGTAAGCCACACAGGAAGAGTTGACGACTCACGAAAATCCCTACGTTTTGTAAACACTTTTTCTGATATAGTGAGGATCGCCGTCGTGCGCCCGTGGTTTTTTTCCGAAAGGGTTTTCCACGTAAAAATTGGTGTCTCCTTGTTCTTGATATACATTGTTATTTGTTTATTGATTCCTAACAGGAGCAAAGGAGGACAAATAAGAGGCGCTGCTACGGATGTGAGCTTGCATTATGGCTTGTTCTTTGAAAAGAATGATTCGCGTCCAGGAATCATTCATCCTGGATCAAAGAGTGTCCATAGAAATCAGTCATGTCTTGTTAATCAAACTCTAAAAAACATTTATTTAGGAAATATTTTTGATAATCACATCCACATATTGAATGATAGCCATTGACTATGACAAAACATGGAATAACTTGAGTGTATTAACCCTGTTGATACACTGTTTACATGCATATTCATTCATTACGGAGTAAAAGATACGCACCTTTTATTTTGTTGCCTGCTGAAAACAAAACGTGCATGATTAAAGCGTCCGATTTTTTCAATAGCGCCTGAGTCATATCATTTCCTAAATATTTTCACAAGAAAAGGTGAATCCAGCCCGGCCGGTTAGTGCGGCGGCGGCGGGGAGCAGGTGATGTACACGTTGTTTGAGTGGCACGACGGCCCGGCTGCCGAATCCGTGCCCTTCCCCACAAGAATCCGCCTCGCCAGCTTCTTCAAATGCAGCACCGGATCTCTCACCACCTGCGCCAGCGCTCCGCTCCACCTCCGCTGCGGCCCAGCACCATCGCCACCATAGACCGCCAGCAACGGTGTCGCTGACGATGGTGGTACCGTGCCATGATCAGCATTTGCTCCACGAATAATGGGTCGGTCCTGGGCCTCCTCGTCGCCGTGAGCCACAGAAGAGGCTGCAGGCTTGTGCAGCTCGGTTTGCAGCTCCTTGGGAAATGGTCTCGAGCAGTGGGACCTCTGAACAAGGACACATGTGAGAAGGAAGGAGAGAAACGCGTGCGAGTAACGTACCATCTGGTCAGGGTTTAGTTGAGGTACTACGGCGCTGAAGTAGTTCCAGGTACTACATCAGTTGGGCTTTCTTTGGAAGATTCTACTAGCTAGCTTATGATGATGAGCTATGAATGACAGCGACGGAGCTGTCGCGGCCCTAAAATTCAGGGGCCAGAGGGCTAGATTTATATAGAGGCAGTAGGCGAAATGACAGCGCAATGGCAAGGAAAGTGCGTGTCGTATTTCATACAAAAGTAGTTGAAATGAGATCGAACTGACAAGAGTTGAAATGGCCACTCGGCGAGGCGCGAAACAGCATCTGACTATATGAGCATAGCACACCGAGAGATGCCATATACCCATGGAAGCAACTTCGCTTCAGGTCGACCTGTTGTTCCGTGCCTTGCTTTGCGACCGAACCGTAACTTGCCGCAGAAGAAACCGCATGTCACTCTCTCTCAATCTGGCCTGTTCGACCTTCGTATATGTTCGGAGTGTTCACTTGGAAATTACTGCGTGCGTCACGTGTGCCGATCGAGCGTGTGTCAAATGTCAAACATGAGCACCTGTTGTCGGTGGTTTAACTATACTATAGTCCACTTCATTTATCAACGATTTCACTAGTTTTTGGAATTTGGGTGAAGTTTCTGAAGATTTCCGGTGCATCTTTGCCTGACCATGCATGACGCCAAACAGCAAGTCCACTTGGAAGATGATAGTGGCGTATACTAGTAGTACTTAGTTTTCCACGAGCGGCGACCAAGGTGTGGAGCTGGTATTTTTTCAGAAACGAGGAGAGAGAATCTTCATCTTGGTCTCCCCAACAGACAACGGCCCAAATACTTCAAAGCTTGGGAAACATATTGGGGTTACAGATCAACTTCCACAAAAGCATAGTGGTGCCTATAGGTTACGACTACATCGACCTAGAAGCGGTCCTCCAAGATTTTCCTGCAATACACTCGAACTTTCCCATCAAATACCTAGGTCCGCCGCTTAACTATAAAAGATTAAGAATGATAGATTTTCAGTCACTCCTAGATAAAGCGGGGCACAGGTTGCCCAACTGGCAAAGCAGACTTCTCACGACAGCTGGTCGGATGACCCTAGTGAAATCAGTGCTCACCTCGACCCCAATCTATTATATCACGACCCTAAAAGTCCCAAAATCCATCCTCCATGCTCTAGATCACACTCGACGACGGTTTCTCTGGGCATGGCATAGAAGCGATAATAGGAGAGAAATGCAAAGTCAACTGGGAAAAGGTCTGTCGTCCAACTCACCTCGGCGGACTCAGTATCCTAAGCTTCGAGCCATTCGCAAAGGCCCAAAGACTTCGTTGGCTATGACAAGAATGGAAGGCAGATAATAAACCTTGGGTAAGCACGGAGATACCGTGTGACGATGCTGACCGACGTCTCTTTGTGGCAGCTACAACCATCAAAATAGGCGATCAAAATAAAGCCAAATTCTGGACCTCCCAGTGGCTAGATGGCACGGCTCTGAAAGACCTGGCCCTGAAGATTTTCCAAATCTCTAGAAGGAAAAACAAAGCAGTCTGCGAGGCGCTTCAGAACAGCCACTGGATTCATGACATCAACACATCGGTGGGAAATAATAGCTCAGCTGGTTCAACAATTCTTGGACCAATGGGGGATATTAAACCAAATCACCTTGGACCTAGCTGCCATGGATGAGATCACCTGGAAACTAACTCCATAGGACAACTACATAGCGAAACCCGCTTACGCGCTACAGTTCTATGGCTCAACAGAAACGGGATATAAAAAGGTAATCTGAAAAACCTCAGCCCCCCTCCCCACCCCAAATGCAAACTATTCGCTTGGGTGGCCATCCAAAACCGCATGTGGACCTCCGATAGACTACAAGCGAGGGGATAGCCAGATCAAGGCATCTACCCCCTTTGTAGACAATCACTAGAATTGGCCTTGCACCTCTTTTCCGATTGTAGATACACTCGTCCAGTGTGGAACTTAACGGCCAATTGGCTAGGTTATGCATTGCTCAAACCAGCCCACTGGGCCGTCAGTCACAACATTGGGGACTAGTGGTCACAAACTAACAGCTCCAAACACCTTCCAAGGAGGGCAACGGCCACGGTGACCATCATAACCACTTGGGAGATCTAGAAGGAACACAATGCTAGAATTCTTTAGAACAAGTCATCCCCTCCTCTGGACCTGCTGGCAAAGATGAAAGAGGAAGACAGAACTTGGTCCCTAGCGGGGGCAAAGTGGTTGGAACAATTTTTTCGTGTAATTAAAACTCAAACTTTTGTTTAAGGTGAATAATAAGAGTAATATTTTTAATCCTAGTTGGTAAAGTTTATAATACCATCACAAAAGATTATAAATACAAAAAAGTCTATTATATCCTTAACAAATCAATGGTGATTTGATTTATATTACCACCATATACTACCGATAGAATGTATCTTTAAAATTTCTTTTAAAAACCCGAAATTACTATCTCTTGCGAGAAAAAAACTCAAGCCTAATTTGTTCATGCGTAAGTGCTCCAAAGATCTGAGACACAAGTAAACCAAAAATTAACATGCTTGAGAAAAGAAAAGTGGGTGTCGTATTTCATACAAAAGTAGATACAAAGCGAGCAAATTCGAACACGCTTGGTCGAGCATATAAAGACACAATCGGAAAACATTAACTTAACCAGTAACACACCGCTAGCAATTCCTAAAAAAACTCACACACACGCACAGCTAGCAAAAAATAAAGGAGATATTAGGCACTCTGACTTTAGTCGTCAACAAATGATGTGTTTGGTTTGAGGGATCGTCTCATCCTAGGATATATGGAATATCCATTATGGGGTGATCCATCAAATTTGGTGGGATGACTCAATTCTTCATTTTGGACTAAACTTATGCTTATGAAGGATGGGGTGGCGATGAACCAACTTATTCCATTTCTCAAATCAAGCAAGAGGTTAGGTTCGAGTTAGGATGGAATGGTCCATTCACTGTCCGGTTCCTCGAATCAAACACCCTGTAACATCGGTCTTGGCCTTATAACGACTTGGAAGACAAACAATTAATATAACGTCAATGACCAAAGACAAAGAAATGATTAGTCGCAACATCGACTCAACATCCAATCAAACATAAGTGCCACCATCCATTTCATATGGAAATTGCTAAGGAATACTCGGCTACTTTCTCACCTTGAGAGTACTCAATTTTGATCCATTCAATTTGCATTGTGATTAGTGCTCCAAGTGGCTCAACAACCGGTGGCGCTCAAGCGAAGTTAGGGTTAGGGTTCATTGGGACAAAGGTTGCGTTCACCAATGCCTAGGGTATAGAAGGAGGAGGGATGGGGGCAGACCGGTGGCGGCGGCGAGGCAGCGGCGGTGCCACCAGAGCCACGGTCGGAGGTCGACATGCTCAAGCGGTTAGGAGATGCTTTCGGCGGTGATGGCGGATCTGCAACAGAGTCTGGAAATGAGGAAGGAGGGCGGCGTAGGGGGATTTCGCCGGAGAGGAGGAAGAAGGTGGGGGCGGGTGGGGAGGGGCTAGCCGATGAGGAGGAGGAAGGGCGATGCAGGAGAGAGTAAGGATGGGCATTGTTTTTACCAAAACCAAATCATCGAATCGAATCAAATTAATGGAAATTGTTGGTTTATTCGATTTTCGGTGGTCGGTTCGGTTTTTATTTCCCTTCTATTCGGTGCTTTCGATGGTGGGTTCGGTGTTCATATGCCAAAAATCAAGTAAGCCATTAAAGCCGATATATACCCCGCCTAGTGCCTACCCGCAAAAGCCTCCCATCTCGTACTCCCAATCGCGACCCAACTAAAAGCCCATGGCCCAACACCAGCGGGTAGCAACTTACTTGGCCTCTCATGAAGTCACGAGTCGTCGTGACCCCAGACCCCCTCGTCCCCTTTGGCATCGACCAGGCCAGAGACCACACTACTACAAAAAGGCTAATATTGGATGCCTTATCCACATACGATTGAACAAAACCGTCAGTATTAAATACAATCACAGACGGTTTTTGTTTAGCGACCGTCTGTGAATAGTTAATATCATAGACAGTTCATATTGAAAACCATCTCTGAAGTATCATAGATGGTTCTAAAAAATAACCGTCTGTGATATTTAGTAATATCACAGACGGTTTGTTCTTAAAACTGTCTGTGATAATAAAAATAGATACCACGTCATCCGATTGCTCATTTAAACGCACCACGTCATCTCTTCGTCTCCTTGTTGGTCACGGCGGCTCCCATTGTATCTCGTGATGGCTACCATTGTATCTCTTCGTCTCGCGTCGATCACTACAGCTCCCATGTTTTATAAATAGACATCTTCTTCCGAAAGGGGTTTCTCACAAACCTCCTATTTCTTCAAACTGCATGCTCTAGTCGAAATGGCTTCCCCCTCTTCTTCCTCTCCAGTGCCAACATCTCCTCTAGTACCGGTAGTATTGGCCTACATTGTGGTTGTCTACTCACACATCTCTAGTCGCAACCTGGTCCAAGCTACGGACAAGCCTTTCATTCGCAATGCCATCCGTTCTAGACCCTCCGATCTACCAGAGACCATAGCGGCCATCATCGGTCGACTGGAGCTCCTCCGATGGACCAATGCGAGGGTCTCCGACATCCGGCGAGTAAACCTCATCATGGAGATCATCCTCTGGAACTACTTCGTTCGCACCGAGGATGCAATCCGGATAGTCAAGGACGACATCCGGATGGCAAGAGAGTGGGTCGACCTTGCCGAGACAAAGGAGGCTAGGGTTGATGGCCTCTGGGCTATCATGTACTTGATTCTGAGTCGAGCAGTACGGCTGCAAGCACGGATGGATGATATGGTGATGCTACTGATGGGTTTGGCTTTGGGCAAAAATAGAAATGGGGAAAAACGATGTGTTGTGGTGTTGGGAAATTTTGTTCTTGATTCATGCTTTAAGATGCAATTTTGAGATGGGCAGAAGAGAAAGAAAATGTGGATGAGTATGATAAAGTTTTTGTTAAAAAATCTGATGCTTTCATTCTGTTGTGCTTATGCTATTATCAAAACTCAGACATTAATACCAACTGACTTGTCAAAATCAATTAGATCAAAGCAATTAGCTAATTAATGCAATGCTTCCTTTCATGAAGTCTTTTGCTGGCTATCATTGCATAAAAAACTGACTATGCTCTACAAAGATTAGGTTGCTTATGTGTTAATCTGGCACAATCACTGATATTTGGGCTGTCTTTTTAGAATTTAGTGGCGTAAAACATAGAAATACCTCATGAGCTGTGAATAATTGAAACCTAGATACATGATTCTATGAAATTACAACCAAGTTGTTTCACTTGTAGTATTTATCAATGATTTCATGGTTCCTTAGATATGAATATGATATGCATATACCTTTACTGTAGTACCTGTGCTAGCCCTTGATGTCCAGTTTGGTTGTTCAATAGCTCCTCCCTGGCGGCAGCTCTTCCTCCTCGACGACCTCTTCTTCCCCAGCGACCGCTTCTTCCCCGGGCGACCTATTCCATTCCAAAACAAGAAAAAATGAGTAAAAACTACTACAACACCTCTTCACCTGCATCTCGTCATTCATTTCACCTTGGTCTATTTAACCGTGTTCATGCCGGTCAATTCTCCTCACCTGTGTCCCATTGTCCTACCATTCCATTCCTGATCTCTTCTCTATAAAATCTCCAGCGGTGGTTTGCTTTTGCCTTTAAAATCGGTTACACACACACACACATATACACATACATACATACATACATACATATATATATATATATATATATATATATATATATATATATATATATATATATATATATATATCTTAGCCTTTGTTAGCTAACTCGAGGCACTGAATTTAGCTAGCTAGCTAGCTCGCTCCTTGGCCGTTCATCCTAAATGTGCAGGTGAACCACGGCCTACTTTATCGAACCTAACACACACGAATGTGTGATTTGCTTCATGCCAATCCTCCAAGTGTTTGTAGAATCCTCCTAAACCACGGCCTCGAAGTAATAGCGAGTGGGCGAACTTGGAGTTATTAATTGCAAACTGAGCGCGAGGAACGGTTGAAAGAGGAGATTCGTGAATTCAGGCATATATATGAAGTCAGTTTTAAAGGCACAAGCAACCACTACTTGGAGATTTTATAGAGAAGAGGCTATCACAATTTGTTCACTATCACAGATGATTTTATCTACAAACCGTCTATGATCGTTAGCTATCACGAGATGGTTTCATCTATAAACCGTCTGTGATAGTCAACTATCCTGAGCGGTTACGAGTTAATAACAAATGCAGTGATAGTATACATCCTGAGCGGTTGAAAACCGTCTATGATGATCTCATATCATTCTTGGCCCATAAACTCAGACAGCTAACGAAACCGTTTGTGATGACTTTTTTGAACCATCTATGAAGACCTTTTCTGTAGTAGTGCCACCAAGAGTGGTCCTAACCCTAGCGTCCACTAGAGTCTAGGCCACCACCGTCCATAGTGGGAAGTGGGCGGGTGGGGGCGGAGGCGAGCACCAAGCGGAGGAGGAATATATATGATTTAGGGGGAAGGATAAGATCCTTTAGATCTAGATCTAATGAATCAAAATTCGAGTACCTAGCAAAATAATACTCACATATCCCCTGGACACCTCATTTCTATAGTCCCATATGTTCCAGAAATCCATTCAAAGAAGTCATTTACTGTGACGCCCCGTGTCATTACCCCAAGGGTAATCACACTTAGGCATATGGATTACTATTCGTTTGCTCAGTAGCACACTGCTCCAACGAATAGTAAACCTTTACCAGAGTTATACAGCAAAACAATAAGATAGAAATTGTACATCTTTATTTCAGTAATAGCCATGCAAGGCTATGGTTCTTAATACAAGCATTATACAACTACAAAAGAGAACTTCAAACTTCTCTCCGCTTTGCCGGAAGTACCAGTCGCCTATTCGTCCCACGCGTTAAATATGGCGTCCATCTCGCCCTGGTCCTCGTAGTCGATGCCTTCTCCTCCTGCGGTTGCATCTTTACCTACATGTCCTTCGTCCCACTCGAGGTAGTTCCCGGCCAGACTAGGATCTACAAAGGAGAATACTAACAAGGTTGAGTATAAAAGTACTCAGCAAGCATTAATAGCAAATGATGCACTGTATGACTATCTCTGTTTATTATCACATTTTTTATATCATCCCTTTTCTGAAAATAATTTATTAAAACATTAGGTGGCAAATTTTAATAATGAAAACACTATTTGTCACTCAGAGAGAAGAAAGACCCCTAGCGGTTCCCGTAGACTCCAATCCAGGAGACTGGTATGAATTCATGATTTAATATAGCATTGCGCAGGCTTGTACCACTTTACCTATAGTTATTCTGAGCTCTCTCCGAGCTAGGTCCACCGCATTTCCTTTGATACGATTTCGAGTTCAGAATACAGAATATTTTCCAGATTACGTGATTAAGTCTCCACCCATTACTTTCCGTCGGTGTTGATTTAGTCACGGTGCTAACCTTGTCATTCACCGAGTTCCAGTAATGTTGGTTGGGATGGCTCTCATCCGTGCCCAACACTCCACCTTAGGGCGGCTCTCTTCCGTGCCCAAACACTCCAACATGACCCGTTGTGGAAATCATAATTACGTAACAAGGTAGCATTTTCTGCCCACCGAAACGGGAAAATAGTTGGTACTGAATTTACGGCTTCTGACCGAGTAAGAGTTTTATTGATCCTTATATTTTGACCATATGTAAAAAGGGGCCAACCTCTTACCTCATCATCGTCGTGTTCCCCTGCCCAGGCCCCCTTCTACCAATCTAGTAATTCTCAATTCTTCCTCAACTCATTGTCATTTCTTATCTTCCCATTTTCATTTATTTGATTTGATTTTGAGAAATAGTTTTGATGCAATAAACATATAATACAACAATATATGGATTACATTTAACATAACTATGTTTATGTTCAATGAATAGCTTGCCTTAAATGCCTTGAGAAAGACCGATGTCGACGAATCTCTAGTTAGCTACTCCTGTCGGTGCTGGTTCGTCCTCTGTAGCAATACAGTAGCACGAATAATATATAAATAAATACATAGTTGATTTTGAGTGATATTATGCATACATAAGTTAGTGGATTCTATTTTGTTAGCATGCTTTAATTTATTAACCTTTCCAGGTCCTTCGCCAAGTTAGCACTCCCCAAGTAAGGTCGTTCTACTGATTACTCACTCTAGGGTCAAAAATGCCTAAGTTCGCATTTAAACTAACGAGAAATGAAATACTACTCACACTCACATTTCATTAAGTTTATTAAATTTTACTTGGCAAAACTCCCAATTAATTTTACTTAAATCAGCACGCGTTTATTTAATTTTCTACACAAACTCGGGATCGCTTCAAATTAATTAAATTAGCATGATTAAAACGTTTCAACCTGCCCGACTATTTGCCAACGATGTACAGGTTTACTACGCACGTATTTTTACTTTTTACTTAACAGAGTTAATGATATTTTATCTTATTTTAATAATTACCCAACAGATTGATTTTAAGATAGGTAAGCCCGGTGCGACCTAAATGAATTCGCTCGACCGCATAATTACATAGTGCTAACATTTATTTACTTTATGGCTAAATTCTATTGTTACAACGTTAATTATCACCATTGATTAGAAATTAAACAATTTTCCTATACTTGAATTCCTAAATCCAATTTCCTAACCCTAATCCCACATAATCTTTCTAATCCCTAATTACCTTCATCCCTAGCCACCCAATTACCTAACTACCTCCCTTTATCCCCTAACCCAGCCGACAGCCTCACAGCCCCCTCTCCCTTCTCATTTGCTTCTCCCTCCAAATCCTCTTCTCCCCCACTCCGCCGACGCCGCCACCGCATCCTGCGACCGGCCACCGCCACTCCTGCACCGGACCACCGCCGCCTCTGGCTCCTCCTCCCCGTTGTCGCCGACTCCCTGGATCTCCCCCAGCCCAACCTCCACTGGTTTGGCCTAGTTCCCTTCAGCCCGGCTGCTCCTAGGGTCGTCCCCTGCGCCACCGGCTCTCACCGCCTCGATCCCGGTTGGTGCCGCCGCCCCAACGGCTCCTGGAGCCACCGCCTTCCCCGGCTCTCCCTTGGCCTCCCCGGCGAGGCCGGGTGGCCAGCGCCGCCTCGGCTCTCCCTCCGGTGCCTCCTCCTCCTAGCCCCTTCCCTAGCTCGGCCCCATGGTGCCGGTGCGCCCGCCCTCGTCTTGGCTTGGCCTCTGCCGCCGCCCGACCTCTTCTCCTTGCGCCACCTCCCCCCGCCCCTTTGCGCCTGTGGCGGCCCAGCGTGTGTGCGCCCACAGCTCGTGCTCTCCTCCCCTGTGACCAGCTCCCTCTGGCGCTCGGCCCCTCGGGTCCTTCCCTTCTCTGCTCGGCTTCCCTCTCTGGCAAAAATGCTTCTCTGTGATGTTTTGGTTTTACATGTTTATGCTTGATTAAGTCTGTTGATGCTTGAGCCGTTGTACTGATGTGTGTTGATGATGTTCATGCATGCATGTTTATGGTGAATGCTGGATGCAAAAACGTGGTGGGATGGATGGAGGTGGCTACTATCACAGTTGCCTTGGTCTATTGGTAACTATTTTCCACTATCCCTACTTTCCCCCATTGATCTGTGATGGAATGGATTATGCCAAGGATGTGCTACTGTGATGGATAGTGGTTACTATTGCATATTCTTGATTGGTTCCTGATATGGTACTGAAGGGAAAAATGGCAGTGGGCAAATGGATGGGTTACCTCTTGTTCGGATTTGAGGCGGGGAAGAGGATGGCGATCTTGACCTCGTCTTTGGTGCTCTCCTCTCCTCTCTTCTTTGTGGGTGGCTTGCAAGCGATGATGGGGTGGAATCTGAGCTTGCCTCTCTTCGGGTTGCCTTGATGCCTTGTGGTGACTTGACCTTGAGGATGGCAGGGGGAGGCTTGTGCCCTGCTTGCCTTCGGTGGTTCTTGGTCCTGGTTGCTTGGCTTGCTCTTGGCCTTGAAGTAGAAGGAGTGTGGGAGGGGAAATGCTCCTGGCCTTACTTCTGTCTTTCGGCTGTGAAGTGTGATGGCTTGTGTGTTGCTTTGTGGGGGATGGCGGCTTATGGGGGATGCATTCGGCTGGCTGCCCCTTGTGGCTAGTTAATGTCCACTATGCCCTTGCCCTTATCCTTGTGGCTTTCACATGGCAATATTTTTGCTGGGGGCCTTTTTGGTCCATGGTTAGGAAATCACTACGCGGGTGATTTTCTGCGGTTGGGTAATTTAATATACGTGGGTGTCGGATTAAGTTAAACGCCGGGTGAGGAGACCCACAGAAGCAAAAGGAGCCAATTAACTCTAGTTAGTCTGGGTATCTTGATGATCGAGGGGCCGACTGACTTAGGTTGATATGGGAATATCGGACCCCAAATTTGGAATTTGGAATCCACTGTGTCGCACTGTACTATTCCCTGGATCAGTAGATAGCACACACAGATACATTCTTGGACCATTCCCATAACCATGTAAGCTCAAAGCAGACCTTCGGCCAGGTCCATAGTTACGATCATACTTGGTCGAAAAAGAAAATCTGAGGATGTCTTGAAGAGATCCTGAAGGTCCCAGAGAGGTCCTGAAGAAGACCTGAGGAGGTCCTGGAGTTGTTCCAGGGAGATCCTGGGAGGTCTTGAAGAGGTCCTAAGGAAGTCCTGTAGTGGTCTCATGGAGATCCTAGAGTGGTCTTGAAGAGGTCGAGGGAGGTCCTGAGGAGGTCCTGGAGGGAGGTCCAGAGGAGTCCTGTAGTGGTCTCATGGAGATCCTGAAGTGGCCCTAAAGAGGTCGAGGGAGGTTCTGAGGAGGTCCTAAGGAGTGGTCCTAGAGTGGTTCCGAGGAGGTCCTGGGGAGTGGTCCTGGGGAGGTTCCTAAGAGGTCCTGAGTGGTCCTGTAGAGGTTCCGAGGAGGTCCTAGGGAGTGGTCCTGGGGAGATTCCTAGAAGGTCCTGAGTGATCCTGTAGAGGTTCCGAGGAGGTCCTGGAGAGTGGTCCTGGGGAGGTTCCTAGGAGGTCCTGAGTGGTCCTGTAGAGGTTTCGGGGAGGTCCTAGGGAGTGGTCCTGGGGAGATTCCTAGGAGGTCCTGAGTGATCCTAGGGAGGTTCCTAGGAGGTCCTGAGTGATCCTGGGGAGGTTCCGGGGAGGTCCAGGAGGGAGGTCCTGAGGTGTATTGTAGAGAGGTCCTGGGGAGGTCCTGAGGAGGTCCGGAAGGGAGGTCCTGAGGAGTACTATAGAGAGGTCCTGGAGGGAGTTCCTGAGGAGTATTGTAGAGAGGTGCCAGGGAGGTCCTGAGGAGATCCTGGAGAGGTCCTGAGGAGGTCATGAGGAGTACTGTAGAGAGGTCCTGGGGAGGTCCTGAGGAGGTCCTGGAGAGGTCCTGAGGGGAGGTCCTGAGGAGTGGTCCTGGTGATCACACCCGGTCGTAGGTGGTATGACTACACTCAGTGTCGATCGTGTTCGGGGTGAATAGTGCTCGTAGGAACAGTGATCGTATGAACAATTGAGCAATACAAGCCCGCAACATAACATATATATTTATACATATCAAGCCGTGCGGCCAATTGTTTTACAAAAGAGCCACGAAACAGAAATCTTATAAGAGTTAGAGTACAGAAACAAAGATAAGTGCGGAAGCAAAACAAGTCGTAGTGGATCCATTCACTCTGCCTTACGAACAGCGATTGGGGGTCGACCTAAGCCGTTATCTTCACCATCTTCTGGTGCAACCTCCGAGTGGTAGTGGTAGTAGTAGGGTCTTGATCGCATGGGTCGAAAAATTATATTGGGCGAGCTTTGAGTACACAACCGTACTTTCATGAGCCAACACACAATGCTGTCGTATAGATCTTGAGGGCTAGTCAAGGAAGTTTTAGAGTTCTTTTATTTGCTCAAAGCCAAGTTTAAACTAGATAAGTAGTAGAAAATCACGAGACTTAGCATTTTTAACAATCTATTTTCATAAATGAATTTTCATTTTGTAAAGTACTAGTGGAGGTCCCACCTCCTATACCATTGAGTGGCTCCATCTACACGATGCTCGAGCTATCCGTATTTACCATCGGGTCCCAGGCCGTGCTTTCTCAAATCCCTAGGGTCCCACCCCATCCTTCCTTTTCATCACAAATGGTTTTGTAAAAATAAAAGTTATATCGAGCAAGTTCTCAGCACTGCTCTTGACCATGAGCACAACTATCTAGGTAGTTTTCTTACTTTGTAGAGTTAGCACACTTTACCCACAAGAGGTAATCGTCTTGATATATACACATGTTTCCTTAGACATGTAAATCAAGGGGAGATTACCACAAGGCCTTTACAATTCTCAACCTCAACGCAACTCCACCCGCTAAGGTTTCCACCACCCGGAGCCACGCTCCCAGGAGGTCCCCTCTTGCGCCGTGTGGTTTTCCTGTGGCTTCTACCCTTATCCACGCCACACACCCACCAGTGGCGAAGCCACGCTGAGGCGAGCAAATTAGTTGGCCAGGTCGTACCCCTTATAGACTTGTGGTTGCACTGTTTTTGCATGAGAGGTCATTCCAAGATTCCGTTCTTAATTGACTCGGGTGGTACATCCACATACCAACATTCTCTCGTGCCCTCGGCTTCAGCCACTCTTTCCAGCCACCCGAGTCGAAAACAATTTTCAGGTTTTCTTTGTTTTGAAAATATTCTTTAGTCCAACATACCAGCTAGGCTTCCAGCCTCGACTGCCCCAAATCACTTTCAAAAAGTTTTTAATGATTGTGGTCGGGTAGTTTAATGCCCACATGACATTGTATCTAAGCAAGGCTAAGCATGACTCTTAGATACAGACTTATTAGCTAGTATGTAGTCCATTAAGTCTAGGGTGACAAAGGATAATGTCCAAGTTTAAGGATGGGAAGTTTATACACAATTATTGTTAAGGCATTAACTATGAGCTAGACCAATATAGTTGGATAAAACATAGCAATGCAATTTCATAATTTAAAGCAACATAATTTGCAAAAGGTAGGTGCAATATGATCAAAGTGTTGACTCGCCTTGGTCGAAGTTCTACTGATCTTGTCCTGGATCAACCGGAGGATCTTTGGTCACTGTGGCTTCTATATACACAAGAATAACCAGAAGTCAAATAAACTCCGAGAAACTTAATTTGAAATCAATAATCAAATAAATCCAAATACATTCCAACGAAAGGAAACACTTGGGAAGGAAACAACCATATCGGACAATAATTTGGAGAGTCTCAGACCAAGGGTCTTAGACTAGGTTGGCCGAAGGTATAGATGAGTATGGCCAAAACACAGTGGTTGAGCTGTGTGCTCAAAGCACCGTAGTCAAACTATGTGGTCGAACCACAGTGGTCGAATGAGTGATCGAAACTCAGTGGTCGAAACACAGTGGTCGAACTGTGTGGTCGAACCACAGTGGTCGAGTGAGTGATCAAATCTCAGTGGTTGTACTATGTGGTCGAAACACAGTGGTCAAACTGTGTGGAAGTACTATGACCAGGAGGTCGTGAAGCGCTCTGACACAGGGAGGTCAGCGAGGCGCCACGACACAGGGAGGTCGTGAGGCGCTACGACCTGAGAAGATCGCGGAAGTGTTACGATAGTGCGTAGTCGAATAAGAGAAGTCTTCGACTACACAATAGTAGTCGAAAGAAACAAAGGCCCGACTGCTTTAACGCGATCGAACGAGCCAGTGAAAGAGCCAAGAAAGAACCAGAGAAACATTGGAGAAAGAACAGGGTAGCTCGAACAAGGAGGAGCATCTAAGCCACTAAGAACGTACCGGCCGATCGATTTGGGAAGCGAACTAGCGGTGGGTGGCGACGACAAAGGGACCGTGACATCGAGAGGAACTCCGCTCTGATGAGTGGCACGAGGAAGGAGAGTAGTCTTCAATCTTGGTGGTAGCTCCATGGAAGGGGGTAGATGGTCCGTAAGAGATGTCTTGAGGTATTTTGGTCGGAGGGGTGGAAGTACGAGGCCAAAGGTGACCCTGATGGCGTCGACGGCGAAGGCGGTGATATGATGGCATTCGGCCGAAGCGAGCGCTTGAGCCTGACTGGAGCTCGAGTTCACTTGGGGGAGGAAGAAAGTAAGACTAGCACTGGAAATGGCGAAGAATAGCAATAGGGGGCTTGGAGCAAATATGTATAGGCACTTTGGCATAGCTCGACAAGGAGGTATGGTTGGTACTGTTGGCGGAGTGGGCAGCACAGTGCAGATGTTGTGATGGTTGGAGTGACGAAGAGTAATGGCCGAATGACAGTCTAAATAAGAAAATATGACGCGGTCCAAATAAGTAAATATGATGTAGTCCAAATAAAGCTTGAAATGGTAATCAAGACACGCAACAATAGTTTTCACATAAAAAGTTTTAAAAATCTCATATTTTTGTCTTTATGAATTTTTGGGCTGTTACAGGGAATCCTACTGAGCTTCTGGGAAATCTGACGGCAACCTCTTTTTATTCCAACTCCTATATACTGCAATCGGTTTACTAATCACTTTATATGTTCTATTGGTCAACGATGGACTGAGTTCTGTGGAAGGGTTCGATGGTGGCGATGAATGGGCAATGCTCCAAGGAGGGCTTCGGTGACATGAATGCAAGAATTAGATTGTAATTTAATTAGCTTTTGTAAGTTACAATGCGATTGGTTGTAATATTGCGGATTCCTTGATGTATTGAGCTTATGTAATTAATCTTGAGTTTGTGGTAAAGTTTCAATTAGGCTTGTAATGTAATTCTTTTTGTATAAGATTTTGAGTTATAGAGTTGAGGAGGTATTGTTGTAACCACTCCTGTTGTTAACTACGTTGATTAAACATTTGCTGCCAAACTAAGATTACCCTTTGATCTTTGACTTGATGGATTTTAAGTATTGTTAAGTTACCGATTATTGATACTTAGTTAGTCTAATTGTGCGGGTTCTCGCATTTACAACTTCCCAGCTTCTATCATTCGGATGGAATAGTTTAATGTACAAAATATGTGATGTAAAGGATAATGACTTGTTACAGACGCACGTGACACTGACGCTGAATTGTACGCATTAACCAGTTAACCACACGTCGAAGAACGTATATAAAGTACATATTTGCAGGAGTTTCTTTAACATCCTATACAGGATACGCACAGATTAAAGTGAATCCATGAACATATATGATGCATTGTTGCCGTGATTTATGGAGAGGTAGTATGCAGACTAAACGGCTAAAAGCGCATTTATTTTAAAATGAAAATATGCAGGCAAACTAGCACTTAGCACATGCTTAAAATACCAATATATACTACTACTAATTAAGCTTCCTCTCCGCTCTTTGATCCAGTAATCAAGGATGCGGCGGGCAAGGAGGGTAGTTGAAGCCACACGAATGCTTGGGCCATGCGTCCGTGCCGTCTCCCAGTGCGAGCGCCGGAAGCGCAGCGGCAGCCGATCCCGCCGCGGAGGCCGGACGGTCGTCGCTGCCGGCCCTCGCCTGCATCTGGACGCCCACATTGTGGGCAGGAGCGGGGACGTCGCTCACTCGCTTGTGCTTCCGCGTTGTTGGTCACCGTGCGATTGCTCAAGCGTTGGCACTTGGCAGGTCGGCATGCGCCGTCGCCGCTGGAAACACGGAGCAGTCGAGCAGCCCTTGCAGTGGAATGACGCAGTAGTTTGCACCCTGCAGAGAGCACCATATTTTGGGTTCTGGTTTGTTCTAGCTAGATTGGCTTTGGGTCTTGAGATTGCTAGTACTTACCGCTTAATTGCCAGCTCTTATAAGGCTCTTGCGAATGAGGGGGGTAGGGGTGCCATTTATAACAATGTGAAAGCTCTCTGGCACGTAGCTGCCCATGAGGTTAACAGTGATAGCTGCAAATCAGCAAATGGTAAGAAGTAGGAGTTGAATTGCAAGGATAAACCTGTTCTAATACGGAAAAAATATTAGAACCAAAATCCGGCGCCGCCGTCTCACGTTTTTCCGCTTCGATCGGCGTCGTCCCCAGGGCCCGTCGCGCCGCGCGTCTCGTGTTTTATTCGGCACGTCATCCACGGGCGTGCGCCCCGACGAAATCCGCGCAGCACGGTGAAGCCCCAAGGCCCAAGCCAGCCCCGCTCCATTGCTTCGCCTCCATCCGCGTCCGCAAGCGACAGCAGCGCAGCGCGCGTGGAGCAATCAATCGCAGGCTTCGCAGCAGACCAAACCAATTTCGCTGTGCAGCCGAGACGAGCGTCGAACGAAAACCAAGCAGACCAACCAAAAACCCCAAGCCGGCACAGTTCTTAGCCCTATGGGATAATAATAGCTCAGCTGGTTCAACTATTCTTAGACCTACGGGGAATATTAAACCAAATCACCTTGGACCCAGCCACCACACATGAAATCACCTAGAAATTAACTCCACAGGACAACTATACAGCGAAAGCCGCTTACGCGCTGCAGTTCTATGGCTCAACAGAAACAAGATATAAAAGGGTAATTTGAAAAACCTTAGCCCACCTCCCCACCCCAAATGCAAACTGTTAGCTTCGGTGGCCATCCAAAACCGCGTGTGGACCTTCGATAGACTGCAAGCGAGGGGATAGCCAAATCAAGGCATATGCCACCTTTGCAGACAATCACCAGAATTGGCCTTGCACCTCTTTTTCGATTGTAGATACACTCGTCGAGTGTGGAACTTAACAACCAATTGGCTAGGTTATGCATCGCTCAAACCAGCCCATTAGGTCGTCAGTCACAGCATTGGGGACTGGTGGTCACAAACTAACAGCTCCAAACACATTCCAAGGAGGGCAACAGTCATGGTGACCATCCTAATCACTTGGGAGATCTAGAAGGAACACTATGCTAGAATTTTTTTAGAACAAGTGAACCCCTCCTCCGGACCTGCTCGCAAAGATAAAAGAGGAAGACATAACTTGGTCCCTCGCAGGGGCAAAGTGGTTGGAACAATTTTTTCTGTGTAATTAAACCTCAAACTTTTGTTTAAGGCATTGTGCCTCCTTGACGTTGTGTTTTCTTCTCTATTAATACAATAGACAGTTCTCCTACCTGTTTCCTAAAAAATGATAGAATCTGCATTCCTGATGACCCAGTCGCGCGCTTCAATTACTGACTTGATACTTTGAGAGAGAGAGAGAGAGGGAGAAAGAGGAATACACTGATTGAGAAAAGTAGCAAAAGGCAAGTAATAAGAGTGTAAGACCCTACATACTGCTACACATGAAGGGAAAAAGAGCTCTTTTACGGTACACTCAATCTAATATGTGTCATTTATTCTCTTTGATCTAATGGTTTTGATTAAATAGAGTTTAGTTATACTATGCCTGGTAGTATGAGTAGTAAAATCCCGATGAGGTAGAATTGCAATTGTCCATGTGAGAATCACATGCCATAAGAGTAATATTTTTAATCCTAGTTGGTAAAGTCTATAATACCATCACAAAAAGATTATAAATACAAAAAAAAGTCTATTATACTCTTAACAAATCAATGGTCAGATTTGATTTATACAACCACTATATACTACCAGTAGAATGTGCCGTAAAATTTCTTTAAAAAAAACCCGAAATTACTATCTCTTGCGAGAAAAGAAACTCAAGCCTAATTTGTTCACGCATAAGTGCTCCAGCATACGAGACACAAGTAAACTAGAAAATTAACATGCTTGAGAAAAAGAAAAGTGGGTGTCTCGTATTTCATACAAAAGTAGATACAAAGCGAGCAAATTCGAACACGCTTGCTCGAGCATATAAAGACACAGCCAGAAAACATTAACTTAAGCAGTAACACACCGCTAGCAATTCCTAAAAAAACTCACACAGACACCGCTAGCAATTCCTAAAAAAACTCGCACACACACTGCTAGCAAAAAATAAAGGAGATATTTGGCACTCTAACTTTAGTCATCAACAAATGATGTATTTGGTTTGAGGGTCGTCTCATCCTAGGATATATGGATTATCTATTATGGGGTGATCCATCAAATTTGGTGGGATGACTCAATTCTTCATTTTGTGCTAAACTTATGCTTATGAAGGATGGGGTGGTGATGAACCAACTTATTCGATTTCTCAAATCAAACAGTAGGTTAGGTTCAGAGTTAGGATGGAATGATCCATTCACAGTCCGGTTCCTCGAATCAAACACCCTGTAACATCATTCTTGTCCTTATAATAGCTTGGAATACAAACAATTAATATAACATCAACAGCCAAAGACAAAGAAATGATCAGCTGCGACGCCGACTCAACACCCAATCAAACATAAGTGCCACCATCCATTTCTATATGGAAATTGCTAAGGAGTACTCGACTACTTTCTCACCTTGAGAGGACTCGAATTTTGATCCATCCAATTTGCATTGTGATTCGTGCTCCAAGTGGCTCCGAAGAACCGGTGGTGCTCCGGCGAAGTTAGGGTTAGGGTTCATCGGGACAAGGGTTGCGTTCACCAGTGCCCGAGGTATAGAAGGAGGAAGGGTGGGGGCGGACCGATGGTGGCGGCGAGGCGGCGGCGGTGCCGCCGCCAGAGCCACGGGTCGAAGGTCGACGTGGGCGACACGCTCAAGTGGTTAGGAGATGCTGGAGCGCGGTGGCAGATCCATGGCGAGAGCTGCCAGAAACGAGGAAGGAGGGCGGCGCGGGGGGATTTCACCGGAGAGGAGGAAGAAGGTGGGGGCGGGTAGGGAGGGGGGCTCACCGATGAGGAGGAAGAAGGGCGATGCAGGAGAGAGTAGGGATGGGCATTTTTTTTTTACCAAAACCGAATCACCGAACCGAATCAAATTAATGGAAATTGTCAGTTTATTCGATTTTCGGTAGTCGGTTCGGTTTTTATTTCCATTCTATTCGGTGTTTGGTGGTGGGTTCAGTGTTCATATGCCAAAAACCGAGTAAGCCATTAAAGCCGATATATACCCTGCATAGTGCCTCCCCAGCTGAAGCCTCCCATCCCGCACTCCCAATCGCGACCCAACTAAAAGCCCAAGGCCCAACACTAGTGAGCAGCAGCTTACTTGGCCTCTCAAGAAGACACGAGTCGCCGCTACCCTGCACCCCTCGTCCCCTTCAAAGTGACCGGGCGGATACCACACTACTACAAAAAAAAGGCTAATATTGGATGCCTCATCACAGACGGTTGAACAAAACCGTCAATATTAAATACAGTTACAGACGGTTTTTATTTAGCGACCGTCTGTGTTACTGGATATGCTAAGAACTGTCTATGAAGAGGTAATATCACAGACGGTTCATATTGAAAACCATCTGTGAAGTATCACAGACGGTTATAAAAAATAACCGTCTGTGATATTTAGTAATACAACAGATGGTTTGTTCTTAAAACCGTCTGTGATAATAAAAATAGATACCACGTCATCCGATTGCTCATTTAAACACACCACGTCATCTCTTCGTCTCCCTCGCCGGTCGCTATGGCTCCTATTGTATCTCTTCGTCTCCCGCGTCGGTCGCTACGACTCCCGCATTTTATAAATAGACATTTGCTTCCGAAAGGGATATCTCACAAACCTACTATTTCTTCAAACTGCATGCTCTGGTCGAAATGGCTTCCCCCTCTTCTTCCTCTCCAGCGCCAATGTCTCCTCTAGTGTCGGTCATATTGGCCTAAATTGTGGTTGTCTACTCGCATCTCTCTGGTCGCAACCTGGCCCAAGCTGCGAACAAGCCTTCCGTTCGCAATACCATCCGGTTTAGGCCCTCCGATCTACCGGAGACCATAGAGACCATCACTGGTCGACTAGAGCTCCTCCTCCGATGGACCAATGCGAGGGTCTCCGGCATCCGACAAGTAAACCTCATCGTGGAGATCGTCCTCTAGAACTACTTCGTTCGCACCGAGGATGCAATCCAGACAGTCGAGGACGACATCCGGATGGCAGGTCGACCTCATTGAGACAGAGGAGGCCAGGGTTGATGGCCTCTGGGCTATCATGTACTTGGTTACAGAGTCCGAACGGTTACAAGCGCGATTGGAGTGTGCAAGACAGCAGGTGGAGGCGTTTGATCAGACTGTCGTTGATCCCGCCACCACTAAAGCCGAGGAGAAGGCTTACGAAGATTTGAAGGCTAAGATAGGATCGCTAATCCTTTTTTTCTATCGTTTGTGATGTAAAAACTGTCTTTTTTATCTTCCCGCCACCACTGAATTGTCGATGGTCTTTGGTAAAGTATATCCCTTTGTTTTCAATTTTGCTGTTTATTACCCTATAATTTACTTATTTATTTCGAAGTAGGTACCTCATGTGGTTATGTACACGCGACTCGTTTTAATTATTTAAGTGCACGGAGAACACTAAAAACGCCACGCCCCATGCCAGTAAAAAATGGTTACTTATTAGAACCATGCCACAGATGGTTCTATTATTGAACCGTTTGTGATATGAGAACATATCACGGACGGTTCTATTATGGAACTGTCTGTGATAAGTATCGCTGACGGTTCCATAATAGAACCATCTGTGATATCCTTTTATTAGTAGGAGCCCGCTAGGATTTGCGCCCTAACTCGTCACTCCCCAGCGCCCTTACTCGCACCCGTTTGCCTCCCCACTCGAGTGCCCCTAACCTCGACACCGCCGCCCGAAGCCTCCTCCCCGACGGCCGCCCCCAAGTCGTGCCTTCTCCCCGATCCCGTCGCCGACGCCACCCTTCTTCCCATCGCCAACAGACACCACGGTTCACTGCACAAGACACTCTTATGATAAGAGTGTCTTGTGCAGTGTCACCATCGTGACACAACTGTGGTGACGCTGCCGCCACCGCCTTCTTTTCCCCCTTCCTCTAGTTCTTGTCTCGGCTGAAAGTTGCTCTTGAGGATTTTATTCTCTCTGATGTTTCGGTTATTGGTGAGAGCATTGATTCATTTACTGATGTGGTTTACTTGATGCTCATGCATGAAGGATGGTGATGGAATGTATGATATGGTCGTGGCTTTGCCGCTTATACACTGAGGTATAATACTCTACTCCCTCTACTTTCTATCCCGCTCCCTCCCTTGCTTTGTGATGGAATGGATGATATGGTGATGCTACTGATGGGTTTGGCTTTGGGAAAAAATATACATGGGGAAAAAACAGTGTGTTGTGGTGTTGGGAACTTTTGTTCTTGATTCATGCTTGAAGATGCAATTTTAAGATAAGCAGAAGAGAAAGAAAATGTAGATGAGTCTGTAAAGTTTTTGTTAAACAATCTGATGCTTTCATTCTGTTGTGCTTGTGCTATTACCAAAACTCAGACATTAGTACCAACTGACTTGTCAAAATCAATTAGGCATCAAAAACTGACTATGCTCTACAAAGAATAGGTTGCTTATGTGTTAATCTGGTACAATCACTGATATTTGGAATGTCCTTTTAGAATTTAGAGAGGTCAAAACATAGAAATACCTCATAAACTGTGAATAATTAAAACATAGATACATTATTCTGTGAGAATTACAACCAAGCTATTTCACTTGTGGGATTTATCAACGATTTCATGGTTCCTTAGATATGAATATGATATGCATATACCTTTACTGTAGTACTTGTCCTAGCCCTTGATGTCCAGTTTGGTTGTTCAATAGCTCCTCCCCAGTGGCGACTTTTCCTCCCCGGCGACCTCTTCTTCCCCAGGCGACCTATTCCATTCCAAAACAAGACCAAATGAGTAAAAACTACTACAACACCTCTTCACCTTCCTCTCGTCATTCATTTCACCTTTGTCTGTTTAACCGTGTTCATGCCTGTCAATTCTCCTCACTTGCGTCCCATTGTCGCCTACTATTCAATTCCTGATCTTTTCTCTATAAAATCTCCAAGCAGTGGCTGCTTTTGCCTTTAAAACCGGTTTTGTTAGCTAACTCGAGGCCTGAATTTAGCTAGGTAGCTAGATCCTTGGGTGTTCATCCTAAACATGTAGGTGAACCACGACCTACTTCATCGAACTTGACACACTAGAGTGTGTGATTTGCTTCATGCTAATCCAAGTTCTTGTAGAATCCTCCTAAACCACGGCCTCAGAAGTAATAGCAGTAGAACTGAACTTGAAGTTCAACCGTTCTCAGAATCTCCTCTTTCATCTCCTCTTTCAACCGTTCCTCGTGCTCAGCTTGTAATTAATAACTTCAAGTTCAGTTCTCACTATTACTTCGAGGCCGTGGTTTAGGAGGATTCTACAAGCACTTGGAGCATTGGCATGAAGAAAACTACACACTCCAAAGTGTCGGGTTCGATAAAGTAGGTCGTGGTTCATTTGCACTTTTAGGATAAGCGGCCAAGGAGCGAGTTAGCTACGAATTCAGCCTCAAGTTAGCTAACAATGGACTATGAACCATATATAACCGGTTTTAAAGGCACAAGGAGCCATTGTTTGGAGATTTTTATAGAGAAGAGATTATCACGAGCGGTTTTATCTACAAACCGTTTGTGATATGTCACTATCATGACGGTTTCATCTACAAACCATTTGTGATAGTCGACTATCACGAGCGGTTTTGAGTTAATAACTGCTCTATGATGACCTTATGTCATTCTTGACCCATAAACTCGCATTTACTCACGAAACCGTCATGATGATGTTTTTGAACCGTCTCTAAAGACCTTTTCTGTAGTAGTGCCACTAAAAGCGGTCCTAACCCTAGCCTCCACTAGAGTCTAAGCCACCACCGTCCACCATGGGAGGGGGTTGGGGGGGTGGGGGGGTGGAGGCTAGCGCCAAGCGGAGGAGGAATATATATGATTTAAGGGGAGGATAAGATCCTTTAGATCTAGACCTAATGGCTCAAAATAATACTCACATATCCCTTGGACACCTTATTTCTATATTCCCATATGTTCCAGAAATCCATTCAAAGAAGTCATTTACAACTTCCCAGCTTATATCATTTGGATGGAATAGTTTAATGTACAAAATATGTCATGTATAGGATAATGACTTGTTACAGACGCACGTGACACTGACACTGACTTGTACGCATTAACTAGTTAACCACACGTCGAACAAACATATATAAAGTAGTACATATTTGCAGGGAGTTTCTTTAACATCATATACAGGATACGCACAGATTAAAGTGAATCCATGAACATATATGATGCATTGTTGCCGTAATCTGTGGAGAGGTAGTATGCAGACTAAACGGCTAAAAGCTCATTTATTTTAAAATGAAAATATGCAAGCAAACTAGCACTTAGCACATGCTTAAAATACCAATATATACTAGTACTAATTAAGCCTCCTCTCCTCCGCTCTTTGATCCAGTAATCAAGGATGCGGCAGGCAAGGAGGGTTGTGGGAGAAGCACGAATGCTTGGGCCCTGCGTCCGTGCCGTCTCCCAAGATTCTCCGTGCGAGCGCCGGGCGCGCAGCGGCAGCCGATCCCGCCGCGGAGGCCGGACGGTCGTCGCTGCCGGTCCTCGCCTGCATCTGGACGCCCACATTGTGCGAAGGAGCGGGGACGTCGCCTGTGCTTCGGCGTTGTTGGTCGCCGTGCGATTGCTCAAGCGTTGGCAGGTCGGTATGCGCCGCCGTCGCTGGAAGCACGGAGCAGCCGAGCAGCCCTTGCAGTGGAACGACGGCAAGAAAGAAGCACAGCATTAGTTTGCACCCTGCAGAGAGCACCATATTTTGGGTTCTGGTTTGTTCTAGCTAGATTGGCTTTGGGTCTTGAGATTGCTAGTACTTACCGCTTAATTGCCAGCTCTTACAAGGCTCTTGCGAATGAGGGTGGTAGGGTGCCATTTATAACAATGTAAAAGCTCTCTGGTACGTAGCTGCCCATGAGGTTAACAGTGATAGCTGCAAATCAGCAAATGGTAAGAAGTAGGAATTGAATTGCAAGGATAAACCCTCGCATTTTCACCTCTGTTGTGCGCGCCTCCATTCGATCGATCGGTGCGAATTTCGCCGCAACAGCATAACTGCGAATCTCGCGGCCGGTGCCGACTTTCTTTTCCCTGGTAGTTAAACTTTCAGTTTTTGATGCGGAACTCGAGTGCTAACTTCCTCGTGGTTACTGCGTAGTGCAATCCCTGCTTGCAGCAACTCATTTTGCGCCAAAGTGAAAAAGAAGTTGTTCTTCATCGTAAACGGGGAGTGCTATCACCGATGTTCTTCCTTATCACGATAGACCTACTCCAAAAGAGTTTGGACCTAGCGACACATCATAATATCATCTCGCCCCTAACACCTAGAGCTGCAAAAATGAGAGCCTCACTTTATACGGCGATGCGGCTATATTTGCCAATCCAGTAAACGAAGAATTCAATATGCTACAATAGATCCTTACTATTTTCGGCCAAACAACATGACTCGCCGTAAACTTCCAAAAGTCGACAGTGTACCCCATTAGTTGTGAAGGGATCGGCCTCGACTCCCTACTCCAGCCTTCCCCGATGAGCACAGGGATTTCCCCTATCGCTGTCTTGGCCTCCAATTGCACATCCGCAAACTCCAAAAGATCCATGTGTTGCCGATCATAGAAAAAATGGGAGCACGGCTGCCGGGTTGAAAAGGAAGGATCCTCTCTCCGGCTGGAAGACTAACTTTGATCAATTCGGTCCTCTTGTCTAACCCGATGTACCACCTGACTATCTTCCCACTAGCTAAGTGGGTGAAAGCATCTAGGCCCCTAAAAATAGTTTTGATAATTAATGATAATATGTGAATATGGGATTAATGTGTTTATTGAGTATTTACAAGGTTAAGTCCTATTGGTGAGTTTGATGACTTGAAGATGCATACTAAAGGACAACATGAAGATCCACATGGCTCAAAGAAAAGGTACAAGTAGTCTAGGATCCTTTTGTGTTTTACCGGTCTTAGGAGAAATGGTTGGAAGACCGGATTATAGGTTAAATGCCGTATTATTAAGAGAGATAATGACTAGTAGCTTGATAGCCTGTTCTTATGCAAATTGGATCGATTTAGGATCATGCATGCATTTGAATTTGAATTGAAAAGTCATCTGTGAAATTGACATGGAAATCGGTAGTACCAGAGTTTACAGGGTGAAACTACCGCTTTGCGGTATGACCGCGTATCCTTCGGCGGTACTACCGTGTGCCGTTCGGACCGTCCGAAAGTGACCTGATCGTGTGGTTTAAACGAGTGGTCCGAACGGCCTATTGAATCTGAGCCGTCCACGTATTAAGTCCGATCGGACCATGTTGCTTTGGATGCTCAGCGGTACGACCGGCTCGTAGTGCGGTGTTACCGTAGCCCGGTCGTTCCGTTTGTTTGTTGGCGATGCGTAAAATCGAGATACATCTTTTGGAGCGCTTGTGCTTCCTTGGCAAACGGTATTATCGGGAGTTTCATGGCGGAACTACCGCTTTGCGGTATGACCGCGTTTCCTTTGGCGGAACTACCGTGTGCCATTCAGACCGTCCGAAAGTGATCTGAATCGAACGGTTTAAACCATGGTCCGAACGGCCCAATGCATCTGGGCCGTCCACGTGGCAAGGTTGTTTGTGTAAGCCCGTCTTTGTCTCCCACGTGATGCGGTAGAATCGCGATTTCGTAGCGGAACTACCGCTCCACGGTTGTTCTGTTTTCTAAATAGCGGTACGTTATTTCCATAGAAGCACCCTTTTCGACTGAGATTGAAAACCCTGCGAACAGTAGTACCACTCCATTGTGCAGTACGATCGGCCTTAGCGGTATGACCGTATGATAGTTGGCGGTAGTACCGTGCCGTGTTTAAAACGGCTATGTCAGAGGCAGTTAATGCTCCTGTTGTAGCTGTTACAGAGCGGTTGGTGGGATGCGGTAGTACCGCACCGTGGTTGGCAGTAGTACCGTATTTCGCTAAAAAGTTAGGATTTCTCACCCAACGGTCGCATTTGTTGTGGGGAGTTATAAATACCCCACCACCTGCTCAAGGACAAAGTGCTAGACGACATTTAACATCCTTAGAGCCTTGAGCATCATTCTAACACCTCAAATACTCTTGTGTATTCATTCAAGTGCATTCACTCATTCTAGTTGATCCATTTGCACTTGAGTGCCGTCAAGCAAAGTTCATTGGTTTATTACTCTTGGAGTTTTGCCAAACTCCTAGACGGCTTGGCGGTGATCGCATGGTGATCTCTTCAAGAAGCTTGTGAAGAGCCCCGGTGCCAAGATTGTGAGTGACTTGGTGTTCGCCATCTCTGGAGCGGAGGAAGAACAACCAATAGTGATCGAGGGAAGGCTTAATTCGTGGAGCCGGCTTGCTTCGTTCAAGCTTCCTCAATGTGGACTAGTGAAGACTGTCAAGTCTTCGATACCACGGGAAAACATCGTTGTCTCTATTGTGGTTATTTCTAGTCTTTATTTTCCGCATTTACAATTCTAGCATTTATCTTGTGATTGATTTGCTTAGCTAGAATTGTATCTAGTTTATACTTAGTTCATAATTGGCTAAAATGGTTAAATAGTCAAAAAATTTAAAAACCTCCTATTCACCCCCTCTAGTCGGTTATCCTTGATCCTACAAGTGGTATCAGAGAAAATGATGGCTAGTGAGGGAGTTGCTATAGGAAAGGCTCCTTTGTTTGATGACTTTAATTATACTTATTGGAAAATTAGAATGTCAATTTATTTAAAGGCCATGAGTCCAAGTATTTGGAAAATCGTAAATGAGGGTTACATCATGCCTCTTAATCCACTAGCTCCCACGGATCAAGAGGTGTGTAATGCTCATTTAGATGCCCAAGCTATGAACGCTCTCTTTGGTGTTTTGAATGCGGATGAGTTCAATAGAGTGAGCAATTTGAAAATCGCTCACGAAATTTGGACCACCCTCTCTGAAATTCATGAGGGAACATCCACGGTCAAAGAGGCCAAATTGCATAGGCTTCAGATTAAATATGAGACATTCATAATGTTGCCTCATGAAAACATCAATGAGATGTATTCATGACTCAACAACATTGTGAATGAGCTCAAAGGCCTTGGTACTAACCTTCTTAATTTTGACATTGTGCGCAGACAAATATGAGACGTTGGTGACACTATTTCTCAACTCTCCCAAGTTGCGAAGAATGACACCAACGGGACTTTTGGGCAACCTCATAACCAATGAGTTGTTCAAGAATGACAAGAAAGAGTTCTTGGAGTCGTCTTCCTCAAAGAAGAAAATTACCGCTTTTGAGGCTAAAGCGGAATCAAGTGATGATGAGGATGAAGAAGGAGACTCCGAAGAGGAGTTTACATTTCTTGTGAGAAGAATGAAGAAATTCATGAGAAGATGCCCACATAGAAGTTTCAACTTCGACAAGAACAAGAAAGGGCAATCCTCAAGTGACAACAAACGTTATAACAACATCTGGTGCTATAATTGCGAAGAGAAGGGGCACATTGCCTCTCATTGTCCTTTAAAGAAGGATGACAAGGGTAAGCCATTCAAGAAGAAGGAATTCAATGGCAAGAAGAAGCTTTTCAAAAAACTTCACAAGGATGGCAAGCATGAAGCCCACATTGGAGAGTAGGACTCCGATGAGGAGTCAACCGACTTGGACTCCGATGAGAATGAGTCCCCCAAGAAGAAGGGACTCGTTAGCATCGCCATCAAGGAGGCTCAATTACTATTCTCCACTCCTACATGCCTCATGGAAAAAAGGAGATAAGGTAAAATCCATTAATGATAATGAACCAACATATGATGAATTAATGGATGTACTTGAAGACTTGAATGAATATCTTGGAAAAGAAATATCAAAACATAAAGTATTAAAGAGAGAGCATATCTCTCTAAAAGAATCTTATGAGGAGCTAAAGGAAGCTCATGAATTGCTTATCCAAGAAAATTCAAGCAAGTTTTGCTCTAGTATAGGAATTACATGTGATATTATTGATGAAATGTCTAGTATAGAAATTGCTAGAACTAATGCATCTACTTTATGTAATGATCCTATTGCTATGTCATCTTGCTCAAGTTTTAATGCTAATCATAATAATGTTGAGCATAATGATGCAAAGCTTGTTGTTGAAAACAATGAGCTAAAAGAGCAAGTGACCAAGCTAAGCAAAAGCTTGGAACAATGCTTCAAGGGTAAGGTTACCCTTAACAAGCTTTTGAGTGAGCAAAGGTGCTCATTCAACAAAGAAGGACTTGGGTATGTGCTCAAGAAAGGTAAGAAACCGGCAAACAAACCCACAAGGTTTGTTAAGCAAAATGGTAAGTATTGCCATAGATGCCGAAAAATAGGACATGTGCAACAAAATTGTCCTATAGGTAAGACTCCATCCCTTGGTATATATGATTCATATTATATGCTTAGAAAAGTAAGGATGGTAAAGTTATTGCAAGATTTGTTGGCACTTCAATTTTAGGCGCTAAAAAGAATGCTATTTGGGTGCCTAAATCCTTAGTCACTAACCTCCAAGGACCCAAACAAATTTGGGTACCTAAAAGAACTTGATTCTTGTTTTGTAGGTGAACTATAAAACCGATGGAAAACATTGGGTGCTTGATAGTGGATGCACTCAACATATGACCAGTGATAGAAAGATGTTCACCACATTCGAGAATGGTAAAGAAGTTGACAAGATCACATTTGGCGATAATAGCAAAGGAAAGGTATTAGGATTGGGTAAAATCGCTATCTCAAATGACCTTTCTATTTCTAATGTATCTTTGGTAGAATCCTTAAATTTCAACTTGCTATCCGTTGCTCAAATATGTGATTTTGGCTTAATTTGCTCATTCTCAAGTGAAAGTGCTACAATTTCAAATGCAAAAGATAGCTCTTTAGTTTTTAAAGGATTTAGATTTAGAAATATTTATTTGGTTGATTTTACTTCAAATGAATCATGCTTAAAAACTTATTTAATTGCAAAAACCTCATTGGGTTGGCTTTGGCATAGAAGGTTAGCTCATGTTGGAATGATTCAACTTAAAAAGCTTTTCAAACATGATTTATTTGTTGGCTTGAAAGATGTAAAGTTTGAGAAAAAAAGACTTTATAGTGCTTGTCAAGCCGGTAAACAAGTCGCTAACTCATTCTTCCAAAAGTATCATGTCAACCTTTAGACCATTGGAACTCTTACATATGGACTTGTTTGGCCCAACAACCTATAAGAGTATCGAGAGTAATAGCTATTGTTTAGTCATTGTGGATGATTACTCTAGATATACGTGAGTATTCTTCCTAGATGACAAAGGTGAAACCTTGGCATTTTCAAAAGTTTTGCAAAAAAGGCTTAAAATGAATTTGATTTTAAAATTAAGAAAATCCGTAGTGATAACGGTTCCGAGTTCAAGAATATTAAAGTTGAAGACTTTTGTGATGAACTTGGATTAAAGCACGAACTTTCCACAACCTACACTTCAGAGCAAAATGAAGTTGTAGAAAGGAAAAATCGTACATTAATTGAAATGGCTATGACAATGTTTGATGAATATAATACTTCCGATAGTTTTTGGGCGGAAGCTATTAACACCGCTTGTTATGCCATAAATCGTCTTTATTTGCATCGCCTTTTGAAAAAGACTTCTTATGAATTTCTTGTTGGAAGAAAACCGAACATCTCTTACTTCCGTATATTTGATTGCAAATATTATATTTTAAAGAAGGGTGTTCGTCTTTCAAAATTTGATAGTCGTTGGGATATTGGTTTCTTGCTTGGTTATTCTTCAAATAACAAAGCTTATCGTGTCTTTAACAAAAAACTCCGGTTTAGTTGAAGAAAGGTACGATGTGCAATTTGATGAAACTAATGGCTCTCAAGAAGAGTATGAGAATTTAGATGATGTAGGTGATGAAGCCTTAAGTAAAGCCATGGAGAACATGCAAATTGGCGACATCAAGCCTAAGAATGATCCATCATCTTCCACCCAAGTTAAACCTCTTACCTCTTCCACAAATCAAGTCCAAATTGATGAAGAGGATAACAAGGAAGATGATCAACCATCCAACCTACCATCAAGAATCCACAATGCAATTGCTAAAGATCATCCAATAGATTAACTATTGGGTGATGTAAGTAAGGGTGTTCAAACTCGATCTCAGATTACTTCTTTTTGTGAACACTACTCTTTCGTCTCTTCTATTGAGCCAAAGCATGTAGAAGAAGCACTTGATGATCCGCAAACTCCAAAAGATTCATGCGCTGTCGATCATAGAAAAAATGGAGCACTGCTGCCGGGTTGAAAGGAAGGATCCTCTCCCGGCGGAAGACTAAGTTTGATCAATTCGGTCCTCTCGTTTATCCCGACGTACCACCTGAGCATCTTCCCACTAGCCAAGTGGGCCAAAACAAAGATGGACAAATTGCAAAGATCCTTTCTTTGGAAAGACAAGGATGACGCAAATGGGGGCCATTAACATAAATTAACTCTGGGACATCCTAACATTTAATTTATTACTGTGATTGTTAAAACTTGAGGTTGGAGAGAATAATCTTCTAGTTCGTATTTTTTTGATGTGTTGGGTGCCAATTAGTTTTAGATGTTGTGTCAATACATTTTGTTTAGAGTAAAGTTGCATCATACTAGTTTGAAATAAACAATAAGTTCACGCATGACCACTGTCTACAATATACTCATCAGTCTTTTTCTTTTTTGCGAAACAAATACATACCATTGTTGTTGTTGCTACATTTTTGGGACCTTGCTCAACCTGTAAGCATAACTAGTGCTTTCGGTTACCAGAGTATATTTATCTTTCAGTATGGTTGATATGTCATCGTTGTAGTGCTTACATTAATGTCTCATGTTCGTTTTACATCCTCATTGGAAGTTTACTAATACTAAGCTTCTTGGGCCAGCTTGCTTTGTTTAAGTTATTTCAATTCAATATTAAGCACATAATTGTAGATATGTTTGTCTAGAGATCTTTTAGTAATTAATCTTAGTGTTGAATATTCAAGGAAGAATTCTTCAATTTTCTGGACTCTGAAGACTAAAAATTGCTAATGGACTACTTATGTTATCCCATGTAGTGGCCTTTCAAAATGCTCGTTTAGCAAAGGATTATGCACAGACCTTATTAGACTGGAGTAGTAGTGTGCACAACCACAATACCAACATCCAGAGGTTCATGGAGGTGCAATATGTCATTCAACATATTCATTTTTTACTTTGAATAATTGATGTTGAACTACATTTAACCTTTTTGCATTAAATCTTATGATTGTAGAGTTGTGCAAGAAAATGCTAGTGATCTGCTATACACCTTCCTCACATAGCCCCTCACCATAGCCCTCTTTATGGTTCTATAAGATTGTAATACTAGTGATCTGCTATACACCTTCCTCACATAGCCCCTCACCATACCCCTCTTTATGGTTCTATAAGATTGTGCCGCTAGAATGTTTTATAGCTTTACTTCATGATTGCCATATGCTGAGGTTTTGATGTTTCACACATGCTGATTGCCATATTCTGCCATGAACTATTTTTTTCATCAAATTGTTGTACAGTCCATGATTATGTGTCTGATCCATGAATATTTAGGCTATACATACATGCCTTCATATGTTTCTTGGTTAATTGTCATGTGCAACACTTTATGCTTGTCCTACTTACTAAATTTATGCATTATGTAGCAGAAAACCGTACAACTTTTACAATAGTTGCAGAAATTGCTACACTTGAAAAATCATGTCAGCATAACCGTATTTCTTTTCTGATTTTTTACTGAACTTCGAACTATTTTTGTTGTATAGCCTGATACCAGCGGTTCAACTGTTGGAGTAGAGAACCCAGAGGATACATTGAATAGGATTGCTCGAGGAATGTTTGGAAGTTATGTTAACGCATCTGTTAGTGCTTATGGGAACTACTCTTCTCTACTGGATGATGATCTTGCACTATTTTAATGTCAGCCATGATCCAATTACATATGGAAGCATACTTTTGTTGCAAGTGGTGCATGTTGCCTTCTTTTATGGAATGACTAACATGTAAGGATTGCATTTGGATGTCTGTGAAATCTTGCTAGTCATTTCTACTTCAAGATGCATGTGTGTTGTGCACTTGTGGTGCAAGCGTGGGTGTTGTTTTTTGGACTTTTGGTAGTGTGATGTTTACACTTGGATATGTTGGTGGAAATGTGCCTCAAATAGTACTTGATGGTCTATTGAAAATACAAGATATTGTTATGTTTATCTCCTGCATAAACTTTGTTTTGAGTGATAATGTGAATTTAGTATCTTTTGATTGTAACAGGGCATATAAATAAGTATTTGAATAATATATGTATATTTAGAAAAAAACAATAATTTCAGACCTAGTGTTCATGCCAAACTATAGGGGATGAATTTTGAATTAGCAATAGGAAAATAATGTTTATATAAAAATATTCCTTAGGGCACACAAGAAATAAGGTAGAGAATTTGTTGGATTCTTTCCCTAGGCTAGTAGAAAGGAAACGTAGGGAAATAATCTTTCCACATCAGATGACAATGCCATGTGGATGAGATTTCCCTGCCGTTTAAAATCCTAGGGAACGATTCTTTCCCTAGGTTATCCCAAAAAACCCGCAGGGAACATTTTCTTTCCCCACATTCTTTCCCCAGTAGTCGTTCCCTACGAATACCACTAGGGAAACCAATTTCCTACAGTGTTTTGCATGTTCCCTAGTATATTACTCACTAGGGAAAACAGAGATTTCTAGTAGTCAGGGAGGGGGGTTCGTTGGCTCTGTGATGACCCCTTATAAGCAATGGACGGAGGAGCCGATGATGGCCGGCGGCATGGGCACGGGAGGTTGGCGAGGATGGCGATGGTGTGGCACCATGCATGTGCAGGCGGGGCTCAGTGGAAGAGATGCTCACGGGGGGGGGCCGACTGCCTACCGGAGTGGGAGGAAAGGGAAAGTGGGCGAGCGGTTTGGACCAAGTGGGCCAGAAAAGAAGAAAAGAAATGGGTCGATGAAGGAATTTGGCCCAAACCGGATTTCTGAATTTTTGGTGATTTAGCAAATTTCAGAAATAGGATTTTAGAAAATAGCAAATAGAGTCAAAAAAATTCTAGAAAAATTCAAATAAATTCCTTAAGACATTTTTGACTTAAATAAAATATTTGAAACTTAACATTGATTTTTATATTTGCAAATAAATTATTTTTCCTTTAAAATAAATCGAAAAAATCTTTTTAAAATCCGAAATTCAAGGAAAATATTTAAGTTTTATTTTTAACCAAAATCGAAACTTTGGGATGTTACAAAATCCACTAATGGAGATGAAAAGTTAAAAATGGTTGTAGTTGCATTTTTATTCTTGCTGTTAGGAATTTGCATTGAGAAGATTGTCAACTGAGATTTTGATTTTGTTATCTTCCAAGTCTTTTGTAATGTAATCTAAAATCTGAAATATTGTTGTCTGGATGAATGGATTCAGAAATGGATGTATGGTGTCTCAATTTTGATGAATGGATTCAAAAATGGATGTATGGTGTCTCAATTGTGATGAATGGATTCAATTATAATGTCTATAATCCAAATATGAGATACTCTCTACATTCTCAAATGTTGTATGGATCTCGAATGTATGTTTGTTAGCTCATGTTAGCTCATTTGAAACAAATCTGAATGTATGTTTGAATTGGACAAGAAATGGATAGAAATCTAAATGTATGTCCGTAATATCCGAAATGGATAGAAAAGCATGATATCAGAATGTATGTCCAGAATGTCCAGAAACATTCAGATATTGAGCAAATATTACAAGTCTCTGCAACATTCAGATATTGAACATCTTGGTACTATACAATCAGATGTATTGTCTTGATTCTAGATGCACGCATTCTGTGTTTGAAATATGAACATTCAGATACTGAACATCCCGACATCGCATAATCGGATGTATTGTCTTGATTCTAGATGTACACAATCAGATATTACAAGTCTTTGCAACATTTAGATACTGAACATTCTAGATGTACAATCAGATGTATTACAAGGGAGCCAGAAAAGCAAAATAGCTCCAGTGTTCATATGTTTAACAGCTACCCGGTGTGCTGGAGTGAAATCCAGCACAGATGAACACAGCTGGAGGAAAAGCAGTCAGGCTGATTGACCAAGACAAGCAAAATAGCCACAATTTCAGAAATTAAGGTGATAAATAGCAAGTGAGTGATGTCTATTCCTTATGCACTAGAAAATGGAACAATCTTCAACTCTAAGAGGAAAAGCAGTCTTGCTGTTGTTTCCTCCATGAGAAGCATAACCTGGCAGCAGAACTAGCTTTAACAGCTCATGGAAAGTAACCATAAACACTATACTCACCAAAGACCAAGAGACCTACCCGCTAAGCCTAGATTGTAGAAACCCCAATGTACAGAATGATCAGACACATATTAGTCTCATTTTGGACCACATCAGACACAAATTCTGTACAGAATTATCACTTTAGTCATGCAGATTGAGGTAGCAGAATTCAAAGTACAATTCAAAATACAAAATTCAAAACACTCAATTTAGTGCACACTGCATTCCCAGAACTGAAATAAACAAAAATTCAGTATTCCAAGCAGATTACATCAAACAAACATAAACAACAATTCAGTGCACACTGCATTCCCAGAACTAAAATAAACAACAATTCAGTGTTCCAAGCAGATTACATCAAACAAAAATAAACAAAAATTTAGAATTCCAAGCAGATTACAATTCAGAATTCCAAGCATATTACAATTCAGAATTCCAAGCAGATTACAATTTAGAATACCAAGCACATTTAGTCATCTGGTTTGCCTGCCCACAGAAAACAAACAAAATTTTTGAGTTAGTAAGTAAGAAGAGGAACCACAACTGAAGTGAAATAAATTAAAATTCTACATTACATCATTATTTTTCTTATTTTCTTAAAGGGCGGTTGTGGCTGTCATGGGTGCTGATCTCATTACAAGTCCTGTACATGCGAGCTACCTTTCCCTTCAACTTCTTGGGTTTGCTCTCCCAGCCGATTCCTCTTGCATTTTCCTCTAGTGAGATTGTCGGTGGCGGTAATATATCGATGTCATGAGGGATGCCGATACATAACCTATGTGCTAGTTGGGAAGGCATGCTCAATTGCCTTCTTCGTGGCCGCATTTTCGTCAGTTATTATAAATTTAGGGGCAACACCTCCCATACATCTTAAGAAAGTATGGAACAACCATTTGAACGTTTCAATTGTCTGATTGAGCAACAATGCAGCCTTAAATAGAGCACATCCCCCATGGTTATTCACTCCCATAAATGGTGAAAATATCATCTCGTATTGGTTTGTATTATATGTCGTTTCGAATGAGAGCAACTCACCAAAATGAACGTAATTCTTCCTAGAGGTTGCATCCGTCCAAAACACATGCACCAATCTACCCTTCTCACAATAACATAGTTAAAATAAAATGCAAAGATTATTCTTGTTCTTTCTAGCTAGATTATCAAGAAACATCTAAGCATATGATGAATTTATACTAGCTAGATTATCAAGAAACATCCGAGCATCCGATAACTTTATAATCTCTCTCAAAGCACGATGATAATTTTGCAAGTCCCTCCTTATGCATCCTACAATCAAATCAACCCTCACCGACATGAAGATATCTAAATACTCTAAGTGCCAATGCTTGCCTAATGGCATGCGAACAATGTAGTCTTAGCCTTCTCGCCATTTGTCTATTAGGCCGTATCAAGTGATACTTACTAGATAAGACAAAACCATGGTTATGGACTTCACGAATGTCTCTAATCTGAACTTATTGTCCTTAGTCCGTTTGATACCAAACATGACCTCACAACCGCACCTACTCAATTTAGACTCATATGTCTTCTTCACTTTGACATCCACCTTGTCCTTACCTCTTTCTTCCTTCCACCCATGTCTGGCACAATAGTACCGCCTCCATTGCAACACCCCATTCGTAGTCGTCCGCTGTCCGATGCGAATAGAGAAGCCCGCAACATGTGCGTATGTTTTGTAAAACTCTAGGGCTGCATTCTCATCTTCAAAAATCATCCCCTTCGCAGGTGTCAAAGAGTCAATAACTACTGGTGTGGATGACGATCTCTGCAGCGGTAACGACGATTTAGCCCTAGAATGATATTAATCATGCAAATTAAAAATTGAGCGCACACTTACGCAGAATGGGATGCTAGCCACCTTCCGAGGGGTTTTACAATCCAATATCGCAATGAGAGAGTGTGCATCGGCCATTTCGAGGGGTTCTGGACTAGGCAAAGCTAATGGCCGCACGGAGCTGCTCACATCTTCCATTTCGTCCATGCGGTTGCACATCAAAACAAAGCAATCCACTATCAGACATCCCCCTCATATCAATTGTGAACTATCAGACAACATGATCTACAATCTTTCATATCAATTGTTCATATTAGACAACACAATCCACAATAAGACAACATTTCATATCAATTGTTCATATCGGAAAACACAATGAGACAACAGCTTACACAATGAGGCCAGTGGAGGGGGCGACTCGGGAGCAGATGCGAATGGGGCGAAGTCGGCGGCGGGGCGCACAGCAGGGGCGCGACGCGGGGGTAGTGGCGCGAAGCAGGCCGACTCAGGGGCTTGGACTCAGGGCAACTCGAGAGGACGGACGAATGGGGCGAAATCAGTCGGCGGCACGATAGAGGCGCCAAGCTGACGCAGGCAGTAGGCGTCAAGAAGTGAGAGGAACCCTACACCATGAGCTTGGGGTGAATCCTCTTCATGGAAGAAACGACATACTTGGCGCTCGTTCGGGCGAGTGAGGAGGGGGGGAAGCGAATTTCGCGGTCGCTTGCCGTCCAATCCGCGATGGAGCGTCCGAATCTCGTTTGTGTATATGTCCACACAAATAGTCATGTGCACGTGTAGAAGTTTCTAAAGGTTCCCACATGTAGCTGAGCTGGTATTGCGATCGAATCCTTCTGTTTGACCTTCGCTCCTCACGTGAGCACGAAAAGGAGGTCCACGGGCAGGTAGCAAACTCGTGCTATTTGTTTGGGTGTTCCATGTCACATGGGGATTCTTGAACAGCGCTACGCACCGAAGGCAGCGTGCTAGTAATTCCTATTGCAGCATACCGAGCTTTTTTTAAAATAATATTTTTTTAAAAGATATTTACAAAAATATATCGTCTTTCCAAAAAATTACAAAAATGTGTTCCTGTCGCCATTTCAAATGGCGACAGGAACCTACCGCCATTTGAAATGGCGACAGGAACGCTCTCCCCTCCAGTCGCCGGTCCCAGTCACCTGTCGCCATTTCAATGGCGATAGGTTCTGGCGTCGCCGCCGCTTCAATGGCGAGAGGTTCTGCTGCCGCTTGAATGGCGACGAAGCCCACCCTTATAAAACCCGAAAATTCAGCATAGAACTCATTCTTCTTGAGAAAAAGAGAAGAGGAGGAGAGTAGAGAGGAGAGAAGCTAGCGGCGCTGCCCGTCCGATTGCCTACCTCTCGTAATTTTTAAACCGAATGGATTACATAGTTTTAGCTGCATATTACGTAATGTAGTATAGTTTTACATAATACTTTTCGTGGGTAGTATAGTGTTAGATATGCGTTAATCGTGGAAATATTCTTTTTATGATGCAAGGCCAAATATGTCCGACTCGACATCGCAATTTCAAAATTTACTATGGTCAAGGGACTATTCTAGAGGGTCCCGAGGGGATTGATTTATGTTATTTCAATCGGCGATCGTGTCTCTAGCAAGACCGTAGCAGCGTACATGGGGCGCCTGTGATGCGGTGGTTGTTCCATACATTCCAAGTGAACCGTGATGTGTACGATCTGAAATTGAGTTGTCTTTCCCCACGGAGAGCACAACCGATATATTGGGAGTTAGTGCGACTGGGACCAAATTCATGGCGATCATATGTACGCATCGCGAGGAGGCGAGGTGGAAATTGGTCCTTCTCGCCCAAGCATATGCCAAACCCACTCGCACTGTGGGTGAACAAGAAGGAGGTGCCGAGGCCAAGAGGAAATCGGGATCGAGCCACAGCCGCTGCTCACACAATTGTCAAGCTCCGAGTTACCGATGTCTTTGCTGATGAAGATCCTGTGGGAGTAGCTCCTCTGACCGTGCAAGCTACCGGGTCTTCGACGAGGGTGAGGAGGTTGAAGCCGTAGTGCAAAGGATGGATCTCAAGACCGAGACTACATGGCATTGTTTGAAGATGAAGGTTCCGACGACGAGGTTGAAGTTGACAAAGAAAGCGGTTCCATCCGAATGGAACACATACCGTTCGACAACCTCGCTGCCAACGAAGGCTCCGTGTCTTTGTGGGAGTATGACCAGAGTGAGGTTAGGCTAGGAGCTATGTACAAATGCAAGGAGGCCGTGCAGACGCGGTCAAATTCTCGGCGTTGTCGGTCTGGGCGACATTCGAGTCGCCAAGTCTACCCCAAGATTCTACGACGTGAAGTGCGGCATAGAGGGATGCCCTTGGCGAGTGCACGATATCGCCCAAAGTGGGACACCCATCGAAGTGCTCTATAGTGATCCTCACACATGCGCTTTCGAAGTCAAGGTCCCACCGTAACTCGTCATCAAGCTTCATCGCTAACCTTATGTATAGTGAGATCGTGGATAATCTAGATTTTGAGCCACGATCCATCATTCGGCGATTGAGGCAAGATTCCAATACACAATCAGCTATGCCAAGGCTTGGAGGGCAAAACGAAGGCATTGGAATCAAGGTGGGGCACGCGTTTGAGGATTCTTATCACAACTCGCTGCGAACTTCGAGTCATACAAGATGTAAATCTCGCACCCATATCGACATTGAAGACGCCACGCACCAAGTGGACCAATAAGAGGGTATTACAATGAGCATTCTTCGCGTTTGGTCCATGTATCAATGCATTCAAGATCGCCGTCAATCTTGTGCGTGGATGGCACATTCTTGATCGGGAGGTACAAGGGCCGACATCGATGCAATAGCGACGACGGAACAATCAAGTTCTTCCGTGGCATTCGCTTTCGTTGAAAGCGAGAATACGGACACCGGGTTGTGGTTCCCAAGAACGGAGGATTTCGTGGTGCAAGACCGCCCCAACGTGTGTCTCATACATGATCGGCATGCGAACTGCTGCGTGCAATAACCCACCAAGACAAGGAGAGAACGTGCCACTTCCATGGCCGGATTTGCGAGCGGTGGTGCATGAGGCACTTGGGTGCAAACTTCTACAAGCAGTTCATAACAAAGACTTGATGAACATGTTCAAGCGGTACAGGCAACCGTAACCGGCGGAAGTTCAAACACTCGAAGATTCTAGATGAGCGGACCAAGATACACGAAGGGAGGCGGCGACAAGGGTCGCCTAAGCGCCGACCAGTGCCCCAAGCATTGCCAGAGATACCAACAGATGCTCCCAGATTGAGAAGGAGGACGGGGCGCAGTGAGATGTTTCTCGACCGATTGAGCACGAGCCTAAGGAGAAGTGGTCGCTGCTCCATGACACGGGTGGCGCCGATATGGTGTCATGACAACTAATCTAGCCGAGGTGTACAATCGGGTCATGCGCGCGCAAGGTGCCTCCTTTGGTGGGTATTAGGAGGCAATACTCCATGACGCTGACGAAGTACTTTGTTGATAGAAGCAACAACGCATCGCCGCCATGGCAATGATGAATACTCTACTCCGCCATGATCACCAAGTACATGGAGGAAAAGAGCAAGAAGGGTGAGATGCACCGCATTCAAGATGGGTACAAGGGAGCTTCGCCGAGATAATGTGCAGGATAAAGGACGCCGCGATGAACCGCGAGAGGATCACTCACGAGTGCACGCCGCGTCGCGATACTTGCACATGCACTTGCAACAAACCCTTCTTCGCATAGGCCTTGCTCCCATGTCATAGCCGCATGTTCGACGATGGCGCAGATCCCGGTCGAGACTCTCGTTTATTTCACCAAGGAAGCGGTGATGCAAACACGATCTGCGGAGATATATGGTTACTTGTGGTTGGCTATTTCATCGCCATCCGACCGGGAGCAACTAATGCTGGTCGCGGACATTGATAGGTCAAGGAAAGGTTGGCCGACGACAGGTACGGCGCATCAGGAACGACATGGACGAAGCAGAAACCGGACGTCGTACGAAGAAGTGCTCCATTTGCAGGGAGTCTGGGCACAGCTTCAAGAAATGTCCCACGAGAAATCCTCAAGACGAAGGAAACATCGTCACTCCGGACGTCGCAGCAGGGACCTCATCCGGTCACCCAACTCGAGACAATCCACAGGGGGGACGTTGAGGGTGCGACCAATGTTGTTACCAATGTTCTGAATTATGTTATTGCACGACAAAGAGTAACATGTTATTGCCAATGTTCAATTATCATTTTAATTAAGTGTTATGATGTTTTACCGATGTTATGTAATATCCGTGTTATTAAGTGTTATGATGTTTTGGTTGAATGTTATGTAATATCACTTAGCTTCCTACTTACGAATCATTCATATGTCAATCTTTCTTGTAAAATTCTCTACAAATTCATCACACTAGAACAATATACGATTTATCAAAAAATGTTATTATGAATCTAATGATTTTGTACCGTCAAAAACGTATGAAAATCAGAAGGCGGCAACCTGACCAGAGAATAGGCAAATTACTGCTTCCTGTCGCCAGTTCAACTGGCGACAGGAACCTATCGCCATTTGAAACGGCGACAGGAACCTTTCGCCAGTTGAAATAGCGACAGGTGGCTGAGACCGGCGACTAGAGGGGAGAGCGTTCCTGTCGCCATTTCAAATGGCGGTAGGTTCCTGTCGCATTTTTGTAATTTTTTAGAAAGACGATATATTTTTGTAAATATCTTTCAAAAAAATATTATTTAAAAAAAATCGAGCTGGGTGTACTTGAGTTCTGCCCTAGCCCTACTCCGATATTTAGTTCTATTGCGATCTACTATGCAATTGATGGAAATGACGGGTATGAAGATGAAAATGCTAAATTTTTTTGTTGGAATCTAGTGGGGAGCTCTATATGGTTCACCTGTTACGCCACAGTCGCTCTGAGGCATGTTATGGAGCCAGTATTCATAAGATGGATTTCACAAAACAACGATGCCGCAGAGTAGATGATCTTGGCGGTCGCAATTTATTGCATTCCAAATAGACTGATAGCTCGTCCAAAAAAGAGGGCACTTAACAACCGTGGACGGGTTGTATATTCGCGTCGCGTTGCGACAAACAAAACTCTTAACATGTAAATAATAACAATAGACAAGAACACAAGGATGTAGCCCTAGTCCTATCTCTTTATTAATCCTTTTGTCCGTAGGCTTGTGTGTACAATAAGAGTTCCTTACCCCCCTTTATATAGGGGAGAAGATACCCTTCATACACGAATAAGCAATATAGGAGTAAACGGACTAATGAGCCTTGTGAGCCAACAACCTCTCCAATATGTCTTTGTTTAGGTAAAATGTTAACACATAATCGGGTCTCGAAACGGGCCGATATACAGCAAACTAGACGGGAGAAAATTCATACTTTTCGCGGCAGCTTATAAAATCAATATGTGAATCTATGCTAAACTGTTATTTGATCCTAGTTTATTTGACAATATATCTATAGAATGCATTTTTCTTCTTAATTTTACAAAGAATTAAAAATATCGTTCAAACTTGTCCACCCTTGATACACCAATACGTGCTTTACTAACCAACAAAGTACATAGTTTTTTTCCACAGATATTAGATCATGAGAGTTGGCACGAATTGACAGTCGAAACATGAACATATGCCCTGCGTTTATTCCACGAAATTGGCCGGATGCTCTCTCCAGGTTGCATATGCCGTGTCGGATGAACCCATATGGACCGTCAGGATTTAGGTAAGATACCGGTACCGCCTTGAGCCCTTGAGAAGTTTCAGCTACTTATGTCCGAGTACTACTAGTTTTTTCCCCGAAAACCGAGCTCTACTAGTTGGAGGGCTAGCTTATGAAATGACAACGACGGCACTGCCGCCAAGTAACAGAGCATGCGGTGACGGAAAGGTCACGCCAATGGAAGATGCTGGGATATGCAATTATGCATGGTGTGACGGTGAAAGCTCAGAAGAACTGAAATCATCAGTGTTGAGGCACAAAACAAGAGCATCGATAGTACAGGATTCCGAAAAAAGTTTCTTCCTAAATGACACTATTTAAAATCACATTAGCAAAAACAATATTTTCAAGACCGCAAGTACAAAAATAACGCTCAATTCCGTCGGCCACCGCAGCTTGGGCGTCGCGGGGTCCTCGTCCTGCACCGGCACATACTCCTGCCCGCACGCACGGACAAATTAAGCATGCACTCGGAACACTTCATGTGAACCAGACAATCGGAAGGAACCACACCAACAATCATACTGCTTCATTAATTAACTCATCTCAGCTTAAACACAGCCCGGCCTGTTGTTAATTCGCAGCCGGCCTTGTCCACGTAGGCCTGGTAATGGGCCAAGATCCAACTCGAACCCCACCCTAGTCTTATATATTTAGCATCAGCCCTAACCATTGTCCAGTCAACCAAAAGGTAATAAAACCCCATCCAGCCCAATCCATTAAGCAAAACACCATAATACTATCTTAGCCCGTTATGAACCCTCGGGCCAACCCATTTAAACTCCTGGGCCAACCTACCTCGCCGACGGTGTTCAAGGCTTCAACGATTTCGCCTTAGTGGTACAGCCCGTAGCTCACGTCACGCCACCGACCACCTACTCAGACATCGACGGCGTGTGCGCTGTCCGGCGGCACACACCTCCGACTTCGACACGACGACGGGTGGCACACGTGTTCCCCCATGCTCGCTCCGCTATCGAGGACGACCTCGCCGGGCGCAATGCGGTTCGGAGGTCCCGGCGTGTAGGGGTTGCAGAGCAGCGGATCGCGGGCCGGACCGGTTGAAGTAGAACGGCGCGGCCTAGGGCGGATGTCGCGGTTGACACGCTCGAGATCACGCCGTTGAGCACGGTGACGAGCCGGCAGTTCACAGCGCCTTTGATCGCGCGGATCTTGTCTTCATCACGCCGGAGCTCCTTCCCGCGCCTTGTCGCCCTCGCCGCACCTTCACCGCGCCGATTCTTCCGCCATCGCACCTTCATCGCCGGATCTTCCTCCACCTCCTCTACTCAGATCGGAACTTGTCTTCATCGCTACCAGAGCTCCTCCCCTTGCCTTCATCGTCTTGGAGCTCCTCCTGCGGAGGAAGACACAAAACTGTCTCAACCCATCTTGCGCACCGGATCTGCACCCATGGGTCTTCCTCCGCCCATCCGCCTCTCCATATTGGTATGGTACTGCTGCTTCAATCGAAGACATTTCTTCCGCAACGCATTTTATCAGCCCGTATACGATCCTGACCATTTTGAGCAAAACCCAGCCCAGTCCGACCCTTTTTAACCACAACCCATCTCAAAGCGGCCCAAAGCCAGTCCATCTAATAGCCCAACCCTTTGACGAGTTCGGCCCATTATCAGGCCTATGTCCACGTGCTCCTTGTTTGAACATGGGAGGAACATGGGAGGTACAAACAATGCTCGACTAGGGGCTTGTCCATGGTGAGGAATGATGGACAGGTCTAACGTGGCGGCACGGTACGCATCTGTGCGGCCTGGGACGAAATTGAGTGTTGTTTTTGCATTTGCGATAATGAGGAGATTATTTTTGCTAATGCGGTTCTAAATAGTACCATTTAGGCAAAAAAAAACATGTTTCTCACACAAGACACGGCCTAAACCTAATCAATGGAGTTCGATCGGGCATATACTACAAGTCTACAATTAACGGCATGACCAGTTAGTCGAGTTTGATTCGAGGGCAGTTCGATCGGCTGAGTGTGAGGGCGAAATATCAGTTCAAAAATGTGAATTTGGTGAAAAATCGTATTTTAACAAAACTTGGGAGTTTCTTAGATATAGGAGGGTGCGTTGTATTTCTTTGCAAAAAAAAAAGATCTCGAAGTTCTAAAAATTCACAAAAAAATACGAGATATAGGGAAAGTATGTATGCAAAGATGTAGAACACAGTGGTAGAGTGTGAGCAAAACACAAACGGAGGCCAATTGTCCAATGCGAGTCAACAATGAGTGACACAAGTGCTAAATCAACCAAAAAGTTTTGGTAGAATTTATAATCATAGATTTATTAGAGATTGATCTTGTTCATTTTTGGGTCACAATATATATATATATATATATATATATATATATATATATATATATATATATATATATATATATATATATATATATATATGTATGTGTGGTATGGTACTAAGACAAGATACCCCAAAGTGAGTTCCATGAAAAAAAATTGCACTAAATTTCACTTTTTATAGCAAAAGTTTGTGTATATACTTCTTTTATATATGAAAAAGGGTATATAACAAAAAACAAAGGGCTTCAATGAAAATTTTCAATTAAGTCACTTTTATAGCAAAATTTGAGTATTTTATAATTAGTATTTAAGTATAAACAAAGGGCTTCAATGAAAATGATAAATTAAGTCACTTTGGAGTATTATATAATTAGTATTTAAGTATATGAAAATGATAAAGAAGTATAATATTTGCGTTTAAGTGATATATTGGAAGTGGGAGTACATACTCCCAAGAGTACGAAATGGGCGTCCTACTAATGCTGATTTGGGTGTTAAGATGCTAATGCTAACCTTGGGCGTTGGATCTGGATTGAACAGACAAGATTTGGGTGCTAATCCCACCTCCAATCCACTTAACAATTTTCCACTAAACCCCCTTGCATGCGCCTTCGTTTCACTCGGCCCATCCACAACGCATCGTCTTTCCTGTCCCTGGCCTTCCTCTCACCCGGTCGAACCGCCGCCGCCGTCCTCCCTGGCCCCTAGCGCCGCCCTCCAGCTCCCTCCCAGATGCGGCCCTCCCTGGTCCCTGGCGCCACCCTCCTTCCCCCTCTCGGCTGCGGCACCACTTCTCCACCCCGACGCGCCCGACTCCTAACCTGCCCTCCCGCCCTCGGTCGGCGGCCGCCACCTACGAGTGCTCCGTCGGCCGTCTCCACCGCAGCCGGCGAACTTGACCAAGGCCGGCACCCCTCGCATTAGGACCTCCGCCGCTCCCCTTTGGAGAAGACTTCAGGAGCTTGGCAAACTCAGTGTTTTTCCTGTTGCGATAGATTGGATTGCTGGACTAAGTGTTTTTGCTATGAAATTTTGTGAAACTCAATATACTCCAGATGTTGTTTATGTATGTTGCGATAGATTGGATTGCTCGACCGAGAGAAACTTGAGGAAATTGGTATGAAGCACAGGAAATTGAGAAAATTTGTGAAAATTTGTGAAACTCGGTATGCTCGAGATCTTTTCCTGTGAACATGTATGTAGTCTTGTAAAGGAAATTGAGTTTGATGCCTGACCTTGTAATTTTGCTTGTATCAGGTCATTTTGCAAAGGAATCCTTCAACTCGATGCATGATGAATGAAGTTTTAGCTTTGAGAAAATGAAGTGTTTAGTATACTAAACACCTGATGGATGAATATCACCCAACAAAATTGAGACATGCATTCTCATCTGGACACAACAAAATTTCTTAGAGAAACATGCATTCTCAGCTGGACACATGCATTGAAGTGTTAAGTATATTGAACACACGATGGATGAATATTGGACTAAGAATTCTCATCTAGACACATGCATTCTCAGAGAAACACAACAAAATTTCTTGGCCAGCTAGCAATTAGCAACATTTATGAGCCAATTGAGACAGACAAAATTTCATTTGGAGCAACAACAATAATTTTGGCAACATCACAGAACATGAAACACAAAAATTTATTGGAAGCATTCTCACAAGTTACAAAGAACATCGGACATCACAAAACATAGAAATTCATAAGATTCTTGACTGAACATAGAAATTCATAGGGTTTTTCAGCAATACACGGAACATAGAAAATGGAAAATGGTACAGCCTCCTTGCAACCAACTCCTTTGCTTCACAGAACATAGAAAATGGTATAGGCTCCTTGCTGGAATGTTAACCGCCTTGGTGGCATGTTACACCCTAACAATGAAGTGACAATGAAACAATCAAGATAGTTAGTAAAATAAATAAATTGACAAATTATTAGCACATGCGTGGTACAAAATTTTTCATTACCTTTCTCAATTTGACGTCGTCCTCAAAGGGCAATTGTGGCTGTCATGGTACACGATCTCCTTGCATGACCTACACATGCATGGCATCCTTGTTTTGTTGTCCACACTCTCGTCTTTCTTCACATCACCATTACCTTCATCCGGCTTTATTCTCTTGCACCTACCCTTGGAGTTTACATCGTTTGGTGGCTTTATGCTGACTTCCTTACAGATGGGACAACCTACAAATACTTCAATCTCTTCAGCTCTACTTACCACATTCTCAAGAATCAGAGGAGTCACTTCTTTCCCAAATGTGACAAACCGATCCCTAAGAAATTTCAAGCCTTCATATGTTCCTCCAGCACGGTAAATCAATTCCTCCATCTTGCTGCGTATTTTCGATGCCAACTTGTCTTTAGATGTTTCTATTGCACTCCTTAGTTTTTCTTGCAACAAATTGCCCTCTCCATCGAAGACGTCGTCCTTAGTTACCATTTTGGTCCACCTTTTTAAAACAAATGGGCTTGGTAGCTCCTTAAGTGATAGAGTCTGCAACACACGACGACATAGCGGCAAGAAATTCCAAATGACTCAAAGAACATGCAGGAGCATTTGGAATCTTTTGTTGTAAGGTTGCAGCATACCTCTCTTATCTTGTTTGAGTTATCGCTAACTATTGAGAATTTGTACTCTCCCGCGCTTTCCATGTTCTCCATATTGCAATGTTCCCGAGCAGCAAACACTTCTTTCTGAAACTCAATGAAGACAGCGAACGTGAAGGCCTCACTTCCATGCATTTCTATTTCCCAGGTAGTCTACAACACAGGCATTGTGTGTAATGTGGCATTGTCAGTTTCCAACTCATTCTGACGTTGTTCTTCCATTGCATTAACAAATGTGATCCAAAAATCTACTAAAGTATTTTTGAATCCAATAAAGCGATTGAAGAAAGAGTTAGAACTCTCTGACCTAGAAGTGGTTCTAAGGATTCCTGCCAAGAATACATCTTTGAAGTAAGCGAGTACCCATGATGCATGGATTCGGTACCGAGTAGCCAACCACTCATTGGATTCTAAACCAAAATAAGAAATAATGGAAGAAAATTGTTCCTCAATTTCCTCCGGAGTTTCTGAGGCCCATACACATGAGTTAACACGTTGGTACAATAAAGGATTTTCCCTCAAATGCGGCGGTACCTTCATTGGAAGCTTTTGTAAAATATGCCACATGCATAACTTATGCGTGCTAGTAGGGAAAACAATGGAAATTGTAGTTTTCATACCAGTATCTTCATCGGTTATTATAAGCCTAGGTGCAACTCCTCCCATTACTTTCAAGAATGTATGAAACAACCATATATATGTCTCAGACTTCTCATTGCTTAATAATGCAGCCCCAAGCAAGACACACGCCTTATGGTGATTTACTCCAGTGAATGGTGTGAAAATCATGTTATAATGGTTGGTATTATATGTTGAATCAAATAACACAAGATCTCCAAAATGGACATAATTCTTTCGACATGTACTATCCGCCCGAAATGCATGTACCAACCTACCCTTGTCATCAACAACATAATCAAAGTAAAATGAAGGATTTAGTCATTATTCCTACAAAGGTTGTCAACAAACATCTAAGCATCCGATGACTTAATACAATTTCTCAGCTCTTTATGATAATTCTGCAAGTCTCTCCTCGTGCATCCTACATTCTCAAATCCACCCTAACTAATACGGAGATATCTATATGCCCCACTTGTGCCAATGTCTCCTTTATGACATGTGATTAATGCACGCTTGGCCTTCTAATTTACTTTCCTATTAGACCTTATCAATTGTTGTTTGCCAGGTGATACAAATTCATATGTATGTGACTCAACAAATGTCTCCACCCTAAACTTATTGTCGCAAGTGTGTTTTATAGCTAAAATTGCCTCGCAGCCACACCTAGTTAACTTCTTGACCTATTTCCTTTTCTTTGACTCCACGTTGTCCTTATCTTTCTCAGATCGGAAGCCTTCTCTTGAGCACATCCATCGCTTCCATCTCGTAACACCATTGACAACCGTATGCGGACCAACACGGACTCCAAACATGGCTGAATGTGCATACGTCTTGTAGAATTCCTCAGTAGCGTCCAAGTCATCAAAAACCATCCCTTCAAATGGGTTGATAGCTGGGTCAACACAAGGTGTATAGAAAGAACCCTGCAATTAATGCAAATGATTAAGTGTCAAGCATGTTGGAATGCCTCCTTTATGATCAAACACATGCACACAACACGATACTTACTACGAATGGGGTGCTTCCACTCATTTCTAGGGTACCAAAATGAATTAATTGTTGGGGAGGTGAACTAATTTGAGCGACATAGTGCACATCAAGGCTTCCTTGTCTTGGCCAAAGCCATTGCCCATAGCCACGTGCCAAACACATTGCCAACTATGAGAGCTAATATCGACAATGAATCAAACATAGAACTCGAAGTAAAGCGCATCACAGCTAATATCGAATGACTGAACAAGATTTGCCCATTAAGACAATTCAAACCGTTCACGGAATGTCGACCAAACATGGTGCATAAGTAATTCAGAAATCATTCATGTAGAGGAAATTAGTACATCTTGTATGTTTGACAAGCTCTGAAGTCATCTCTGAAAAAGTGAGGCGGAGGACAACGGCAGGACTACTGAAGGAGGAGGTCTGGTTCGCGCCCGGCCTTGGTCACGTTCCGGCGGTGGAGGCGCCAGAGCACTGGAGGTGGCGCCGGCCAGCGCGGGGGAGGTCGAGGAGGGCACGTCCGGTGGTTCGGGACGGGAGGAAGGAGGGCAGCGCCGGACCAGAGGACCGAAGGCTAGAGGCACCAGGGCGGGGAGGCGGCAATGGTGGTTCGGTCGGGTGAGAGGAAGGCCAGGGATAGGGAAGACGATGCGTCGTGGATGGGCCGGGTGAAATGAAGGCACATGCAAGGGGATTTCGTGAAAAAAAAATGTTAAGTGGATTGGAGGTGGGATTAGCATCCAAATCTTGGCTACTCAATCTAGATCCAACGCCCAAGATTGGTATTAGCACCCAAATCAGCATTAGCACTACATATGTTCCCTATATATATACATATACATATATGCATATGCATGTATGTATATATACATACATACAAACATACACACACATATACATACATACATACATACATATACATACACACACGTATATGTGTGTGTAAAGTACTCCAAAAGCACAAAAAAAAGAACTAAACACAAGTGAACCATGAAAACTAGCACTAATTAAAGGTACACTCTTCTTTTCTGTAGATTATTAAAATAAACAACTATGTCTTCATAACTATAATTAGCTATGATTTCCCCTTATAGGTGTATTAGCAAGCTATTGGCAAGAAAGTCATCTTCCATCTTGTATACATGGCCTTGTTTTTTATGATCTTCAAACTAGAAAATGCACATTCAACATTGTTCGACAAAAAATGGAGTCAATTTGTCACACTTGGGAAGAAAGAAGAGGTCAGGAGGTAGGAGTGGATATATGGATGCGTCATGAAGAGGAATGAAGTTAAATATTGTAGTGTTCTGGAATTTAAATAGGCCAATACCACATAAACTCATATCTACATACTAACAAAAAAAAGTTGAGGAATAGGAGGCCAGAGCCCTCTTTGGCCCCAACGACGCTCCGCCACCAGTAGAACATACATTCCCCCTATATCTTTTTTTTTTTTGAGAATTTTGTTAGAACTTCTAAGTTTGATTTTTACGGAATTTTCACAAGACATGCCGCAGAGTTAAAGATCAAATGCAAAAGTACATAAATTCTGCATCCATTGGACTCAAAACACAAATCAACTAATCAAGTCTCTTGTGAGTGCATTTAAAATTTTCGCACATATGCTTCAACAGTTCAACTACTCGCATTGCTTCCACACTCACACCAGATCCTCCTCTCCTCAATCTACCGACTACCTGTGGTAGCCAAAGACCAAAGTGAAGTGTATTCCTAGTTTCCTACCAAATATGCACTTATGCCGTAAGCAGATACTACAGAGCAAGTCAGCAAGATGTTGAAGCACTCGACGGCTTTGTTGCAGTACATTTTGTGACTTTTGGTTTGATCAGGTGTAATTTGGCTTTTGGTTTTCGAGGGGTATTGAGGAAGCAGTCTCACAAGAATCTGCGTGTTACATTTGTGATCAAATGACGCAGATACACTCGTTGGTGAATGGTGAAACAGTTTAAGCACAAAAGCATTGTTGAGATCATAAACGGTGTATGAATTTTCACTACAATTTTTCAATTTGTACACATTTGCAATATATCTTATTCTAATAAACTAAATGAAACCAGAGACTTACATGTCTCCCTCGAATTATACAGATTTCCAACCACTGTCTTATACAGCAAAACAAACTAATTACCACAGCCCCAGTGTAGAAACTGCAGTTATTGTCTACACAAACTGACCAAGAACAGAACAAATCGATTTGGACCCTGAACCGTTAAATATTTTCACAAGAAAAAGTGAATCCAGCCCGGCCGGTTAGTGCGGCGGCGGCGGGGAGCAGGTGATGCGCACGTTGTTTGAGTGGCACGACGGCCCGGCTGCCGAATCCGTGCCCTCCCCCACCAGAATCCGCCTCACCAGCTTCTTCAAATGCAGCACCGGATCTCTCACCACCTGCGCTAGCGCTCCGCTCCACCTCCGCTGCGGCCCAGCACCATCGTCACCATCGACCGCCAGCAACGGTGTCACCGACGATGGTGGTACCGTGCCATGATCAGCATTTGCTCCACGAATAATGGGTCGGTCCTGGGCCTCCTCGTCGCCGTGAGCCACAGAAGAGGCTGCAGGCTTGTGCAGCTCGGCTTGCAGCTCCTTGGGAAATGGTCTCGAGCAGTGGGACCTCTGAACAAGGACACATGTGAGAAGGAAGGAGAGAAACGCGTGCGAGTAACGTACCATCTGGTCAGGGTGTACTTCCAGGTACTACACCAGTCGGGCTTTCTTTGGAAGATTCTACTAGCTAGCTTATGGTGATGAGCTATGAATGACAGCGACGGAGCTGTCGCGGCCCAAAAATTCAGAGGCCAGAGGGCTAGATTTATAGAGGCAGTAGGCGAAATGACAGCGCATTAGCGCAATGGCAAGGAAAGATCCCTCCATTTACACCGAAGAGACCGAGACGATGCATGAGATCGATCCGACAAGAGTTGAAATGGCCACTCGGCGAGGCGCGAAACACCATGTGACTATATGAGCATAGCACACCGCGATATGCCATTATACCCATGGATGCAACTTCGGTTCAGGTCGACCTGTTGTTCCGTGCCATGCTTTGCGACCGAACCGTAACTTGCCACAGAAGAAACCGCATCTCTCTCTCTCTCTCTCTCTCTCTCTGGCTGTTCAACCTTCATATATGTTCGGAGTGTTCACTTGGAAATTACGTACGTCACGTGTGCCGATCGAGCGTGTGTCAAATGTTAAACATGAGCACCTGTTGTCGGTGGTTTAACTATACTATAGTCCACTTCATTTATCAACGATTTCACTAGTTTTTGGAATTTGGAGTGAAGTTTCTGAAGATTCCCGGTGCATCTTTGCCTGACCATGCATGAGGCCAAACAGCAAGTCCACTTCGAAGATGATAGTGGCGTATACTAGTAGTACTTAGTTTTCCACGAGTACTTAGTTTTCCATTAGCGGCGACCGAGGTGTGGAGCTGGTATTTTTTTCAGAAACGAGGAGATAGAATCTTCATCTTGTTCTCCCCAACAGACAGACAACGAATCTTCATCTTGGTCTCCCCAACAGACAACGGCCCAAATACTTCAAAGCTTTGGAAACGACTTGGGGTTACAGAGCAACTTCCAGAAAAGCACAGTGGTGGTGGTGCCTATATGTTACGACTACATCGACCTAGAAGCGGTCCTCCAAGATTTTTCTGTAATACGCTCGAATTTCCCCATCAAATACCTGGGTCTGCCGCTTAACTATAAAAGACTAAGAAGGGTAGATTTTTAGCCACTCCTAGATAAAGCGGGGCACAAGTTGGCCGACTGGCAAAGCAGACTTCTCATGACACCTGGTCGGATGACCCTAGTGAAATCAGTGCTCACCTCGACCCCGATCTATTATCTCACGACCCTAAAAGTCCTAAAATCAATCCTCCATGCTCTAGATCACACTCGACGGCGGTTTCTCTGGGCAGGCACAAAAGCGATAACAGGAGAGAAATGCAAAGTCAACTGGGAAAAGGTCTGTCGTCCAACTCACCTCGGCGGACTCAGCATCCTAAGCTTCGAGCCATTCGCAAAGGCCACAAGACTTCGTTGGCTATGGCAAGAATGGAAGGCGGATAATAAACTTGGGTAGGCATGGAGGTACCGTGCAACGATGCTAATCGACGTCTCTTTGCGGCAGCTACAACCATCAGAATAGGCAACGAAAATAAAGCCAAATTCTGGACCTCCGAGTGGCTAGATGGCACAGCTCCGAAAGACCTGGCCCCGAAGATTTTCCAAATCTTCAGAAGGAAAAATAGAACAGCCTGCAAGGCACTTCAGGGCAGCCGCTGGATTCAGGAAATCAACACACCGAGGGGAAATAATAGCTTAGTTGGTTCAACAATTCTTGGACCTATGGGGGATATTAAACCAAATCACCTTGGACCCAGCCGCCACGGATGAGATCACTTGGAAACTAACTCCACAGGACAACAATACAACGAAATCCGCTTACACGCTGCAGATCTATGGCTCAATAGAAATGGGATATAAAAAAGGTAATATGAAAAACCTCAGTCCCCCTCCCCACCGCAAATGCAAATTGTTCGCTTGGGTGGCCATCCAAAACCGCATGTGGACCTCCGATAGAATGCAAGTGAGGGATAGCCAAATCAAGGCATCTGCCCCCTTTGCAAACAATCACCAGAATCGGCCTTGCACCACTTTTTTTTATTGTAGATACACTGTCGAGTGTGGAACTTAACAACCAATTGGCTAGGTTATGCATTGCTCAAACCAGCCCACTGGACCATCAGTCACAGCATTGGGGACTGGTGGTCACAAACTAATAGCTCCAAACGCTTTCCAAGGAGGGTAACGGCCACGGTGACCATCCTAACCACTTGGGAGATCTAGAAGGAACACAATGCTAAATTTTTTTAGAACAAGTCATCCCCTCCTCTTGGCCTGCTCGCAAAGGTAAAAGAGGAAGACAGAACTTGGTCCCTCGCGAGGGCAAAGTGGTTGGAACAATTTTTTCTGTGTAATTAAAACTCAAACTTTTGTTTAAGGCATTGTGTCTCCTTGGCATTGTGCTTTCTTCTCTATTAATACAATAGGCAGTTCTCCTGCTTGTTTTCTAAAAAAAAATGATAGAATATGCATTCCCGATGACCCAGTCGTGTGCTTCAGTTACTAACTTGATACTTTGAGAGAGAGAGAGAGAGAGAGAGAGGAATCCACTGATTGAGAAAAGTAGCAAAAGGGAAGTAATAAGAGTGTAAGACCCTAAGGAAAAGAGCTCTTTTACAGTACATTGGTCGTTTATTCTCTTTGATCTAATGGTTTTGATTAAATAGAGTTTAGTTATACTATACCTGGTAGTATGAGTAGTAAAATCCTGATGAGGTAGACATGTAATTGTCCATGTGAGAATCACATGCCATAAGAGTAATATTTTTAATCCTAGTTGGTAAAGTCTATAATACCATCAAAAAAAAGATTAAAAATACAAAAAAAAGTCTATTATACCCTTAACAAATCAATGATCAGATTTAATTTATACTACCACCATGTACTACCAGTAGAATGTACCGTAAAATTTCTTTAGAAAAACCTGATTTGTTATATCTCTTGCGAGAAAAGAAACTCAAGCCTAATTTGTTCATGCGTAAGTGCTCCAGCATACAAGACACAAGTAAACCAAAAAATTAACATGCTTGAGAAAAGAAAAGTGGGTGTCATATTTCATACAAAAGTAGATACAAAGCGAGCAAATTCGAACACACTTGCTCGAGCATATAAAGACACAACCGAAAAACATTAACTTAACCAGTAACACACCGCTAGGCGCTAGCAATTCCTAAAAAACTCACACACACACAGCTAGCAAAAAATAAAGGAGATATTAGGCACTCTAACTTTAGTCATCAACAAATGATGTGTTTTGTTCGAGGGATCGTCTCATCCTAGGATATATGGATTATCCATTATGGGGTGATCCATCAAATTTGGTGGAATGACTCAATTCTTCATTTTGTACTAAAGTTATGCTTATGAAGGATGGGGTGGTGATGAACCAACTTATTTCATTTCTCAAATCAAACAGTAGGTTAGGTTCAAAGTTAGGATGGAATGGTCCATTCACATTGTCCGGTTCCTCGAATCAAACACCCTGTAACATCAGTCTTGGCCTTATAACAGCTTGGAAGATAAACAATTAATATAACGTCAACAGCCAAAGACAAAGAAATGATCAGCCGCGACGCCGACTCAACATCCAATCAAACATAAGTGCCACCATCCATTTCTATATGGAAATTGCTAAGGAGTACTCGACTACTTTCTCACCTTGATAGTACTCGAATTTTGATCCATTCAATTTGCGTTGTGATTTGTGCTCCAAGTGGCTCCGAAGAACCGGTGACGCTCCGGCGAAGTTAGGGTTAGGGTTCATCGGGACAAGGGTTGCATTCACCAGTGCCCGGGGTATAGAAGGAGGAGGGGTGGGGGCAGACCAGTGGTGGTGGCGAGGCCGCGGCGGCGGTGCTGCCAGAGCCACGGGTCGGAGGTCGACGGGGGCGACACGCTCAAGTGGTTAGGAGATACTGGAGCACGGTGGTGGATCCGCGGCGAGAGCTGCCGGAAACGAGGAAGGAGGCCGGGCGGCGCGGGGGGGGGGGGGATTTCACCAGAGAGGGTGGAAAAGGTGGGGGCGGGTAGGGAGGGGGGCTCGACGATGAGGAGGAAGAAGGGCGACGCAGGAGAGAGTAGGGATGGGCATTTTTTTTAGCAAAACTGAATCACCGAACCGAATCAAATTAATGGGAATTGTCGATTTATTCGATTTTTGGTGGTCGGTTCGGTTTTTATTTCCATTCTATTCTATGTTCGGTGGTGGGTTCAGTGTTCATATGCCAAAAACCGAGTAAGCCATTAAAGCCGATATATACCTTGCCTAGTGCCTACCCAGCCGAAGCCTCCCATCCCGCACTCCCAATTGCGACCCAACTAAAAGCCTAAGGCCCAACACCAGCGAGCAGCACCTTACTTGGCCTCTCATGAAGTCACGAGTCGTCATGACCCCGACCCCCTTGTCCCCTTCGCCATTGACCAGGCCAGAGACCATTGAGAGCAGTCCTAACCCTAGCCTCCACTAGAGTCTAGGCCACCACCATCCACTGCGGAGGGGGGGGGGTGGTTCCGGGAGAGGCGAGCGCCACATGAAGGAATATATATGATTTGGGGGAGGGATAATATCCTTTAGGTCTAGATGTAATGGCTCAAAATTTGAGTACCTAGCAAAATAATGCTCACATATCCCATATGTTCCATAAATCCATTCAAAGAAGTCATTTACAACTTCCCAGCTTATATCATTTGGATGGAATAGTTTAATGTACAAAATATGTGATATATAGGATAATGACTTGTTACAGACGCACGTCACACTGACACTGAATTGTACGTATTAACCAGTAAATCACACGTCGAAGAACGTATATAAAAGTACATATTTGCAGGGAGTTTCTTTACTATACAGGATACGCACAGATTAAAGTGAATCCATGAACATATATGATGCATTGTTGCCGTGATTTATGGAGAGGTAGTATGCAGATTAAACGGCTTAAAAGCTCTCTTTTTTTAAAATGAAAATATGCATGCAAACTAGCACTTAGCACTTGCGTAATATACCAATATATACTACGAATTTTTTTAAAATAATCTATTTTTTATTCGAAAATACAGAAATAATACCGCTTAATTTTTATTTACAGAAATAATCTCCTGTCACCGTACAGTTGGACGAGTCCGGCAAGTCGTTCAACCGTAGTGCGACACATATTCAAGTCGCCCAACCGTACGACGACACGAGATTATTTCTGTAAATAAAAATTAAACGGTATTATTTCTATATTTTCAAATAAAAAATAGATTATTTAAAAAATTCTATATACTACTAGTAATTAAGCTTCCTCTCCTCCGCTCTTTGATCCAGTAATCAAGGATGCGGCGGACAAGGAATAAGGAGGGTAGTTGGAGCCACACGAATGCTTGGGCCATGCGTCCGTGCCGTCTCCCAAGATTCTCCGTGCGAGGGCCGGACGCCTGTGGCACCTATCCGCCATGGAGGCCGGACGGGTCGTCGCTGCCGGCCCTCGCCCAAAAGATTATAGGTGTTCAGTCGAACATCTATTTTTTTTTTAAAATATTTGATATATAATAGGTATATTAGATGTATATATTATTTGTTAAGTCAAAACTATATATTTGTATCCACAAATGAATCCAGCTCGCACTTCCCATGTAACACATTAGGCTCACTTTCCTTCCTACTTTAGCCCACCAAACTCTAACATCTATTCTATCTGAACGAGCGGAGACGCGGGTTACGAAGGCGAGCGACGGTCGGTGAACACAGCGCTACGACACGACGGCAAGCAGGCGTGAGGCGGCGTAGGGCGAGTGTGCGGCAGCGCACCTGCGCGGGTGAATAGAGATGCGACGCGAGCAAGTGGGTGGTAGCGTGACAAACATAGAGGAATGGAGCGAACGACATCAAGGGATCAACGCGGTGGCAGCGGGAAGGGAGCAGCATATCCAGTTCACCGTCATCGTCCTCTTTCTAAATCTAGGTGTGTTCTGAACACTCCAATTCTTCTTCCTGGCTCTGCTCCGCTCCAGCTCCGATTCTTTCTGGAGTCAAGACTCTTCCTCTGCTTTCTTGGTTCTTTCCAATGGATATTGTACAAAAATACAATCTTTGCCTTGGGTAATGAACAGATAATTGGGTCCTTGTTACATATGTTTACATGCTAATTTTTGCTCTATGGAGAGAACATTTTTAAATGGGGTTCTTGCTAATGGGAAAAAAAGCAAAAAAACAAAACAAAACAAAACAAAACAAAACAAGATCAACAAGGTATGTATCTGTCAAAAAAAATTGAAAAAGAAAGCAGGTGCTCTGTCGATTACTATTAGAGGAAGAATAAAGTTTTAGCAGTCTAGCTGCTATAACCTAGAATAGAAAAAAAGTGAGAAAACAACAACCAAGACCAAACATAAGTTTTTTTTAAAAAAAGAATATATGACCTCTACCGATCACTATTAGAGGAAGAAAATAAGATTTAGAAGTATAGCTGCTACAACCCAGAATAGAAAAATAGAGAAAACAACAATGGTCAAGCACTAAGCACAAGTCTTAGTCGCACGCTGCAACAACAACATAACTCAGCAAAATAAGAAGTTTAGAACAAAAATAGCTCTATTCCTAGTATCTACCTCCTCAATTGTCATTGATATATATAATTTGCTGTTTATTAATTTCATACCATTATGCTTGCCTTATATCACCCAATTTCTCGTATGAAATCATTAATTTCTCTATTTTTTATTTTATTATATATATGTGTATCATCGTATCAGTGTTTTAGAGGGAAATAATATCTCACGGTATCAACGTATTGCTATCATCATATCTTAACAACTTAGTTCTGAAATCTGAATATCCATTCTAAAAATCCTAGGTTCATCGCTGCCCTCATCTGCATCTGGACGCCCACATTGTGCGAAGGAGCGGGGACGTCGCTTGTGCTTTGGCGTTGTTGGTCGCCGTGCGATTGCTCAAGCGTTGACAGGTCGGCATGCGCCGCCGCCGCTGGAAGCACGGAGCAGTCGAGCAGCCCTTGCAGTGGAACGACGACAAGAAAGAAGCACAGCATTAGTTTGCACCCTGCAGAGAGCACCATATGTTGGGTTCTGGTTTGTTCTGGCTAGATTGGCTTTGGGTCTTGAGATTACTAGTACTTACCGCTTAATTGCCAGCTCTTATAAGGCTCTTGCGAATGAGGGAGGTAGGGGTACCATTTATAACAATGTAAAAGCTCTCTGGTACGTAGCTGCCCATGAGGTTAACAGTGATAGCTGCAAATGGTAAGAAGTAGGAGTTGAATTGCAAGGATAAACCTGTTGATATTTGTGATCCGAATCTTTAATATGGAAGGATCCAAAATATGCCATATTAGCAGATTAGTTTCTTACTTGGACTCCAAATCCTTTTACCCTTTTATATACCTCTTGTTGGCCGTACGGGGAGAGTTGACGCCTCATTGTAATTCCCCTGCGTTTTGTAAACACTCCTCATATAGTGATCATCGTCGATTGACGTCTGTGATTTTTTTCCTGCAAGGATTTTCTACGTAAAAAACTGTATCTCTCTTGTCTCTATTTTTCTAACAAGTAGTATCAAAGCACAGGAGATTAGGGTTTAAGCTATACGGAAAAAAATATTAGATCAAAATCCGACGCCGTCGTCTCCCTTTTTCCACCTCGATCGGCGTCGTTCCGAGGGCCCATCGCGCAGCGCGTCTCATGTTTTATTCGGCGCGTCAACCACGGGCATGTGCGACGTCGTGTTTTATTTGGCGAGTCACGGGCGTCTCCTCGGCGCTTGCCCCGACGCAATCTACGCAGCACGGTGAAGCCCCAAGGTCCAAGCCAACACCGCTCCGCTTCGCCTCGATCCGCGTCCGCAAGCGACCGTAAAATTTATTTAGAAAAACCCGAAATTACTATCTCTTGCGAGAAAAGAAACTCAAGCCTAATTTGTTCACGTGTAAGTGCTCCAGCATACGAGACACAAGTAAACCAGAAAATTAACATGCTTGAGAAAAGAAAAGTGGGTGTCGTATCTCTCTATATAAAAGGAGGCAGGTTTGGGCTTCTGATATCAGGGTGGCCACGTCACCACTATTCTTCTGGCCATCGGATGCCAGTGCCCTCGTGTCTGCCGTCTGATCAGATCTAGCTTTGCGTTCACACGCCCTCGTGCTGCCTCGATGCGTGTGCTTTCTCTGCCTTTATTTCCCAGCGCTTGCCGCTTACCTCGCTCTGGATGGCCTTGCCTTCGCCTACTTACTGGAGAGAGGTCTGCTTCACTCCGTTCGCCTCGCAAGATGCCACGCGCCCACGCTCCTCTCTGGATTCTTCGGTTGCATCGGCTGCTTTCCCCATCGCCCCCTCCTTCTTCGCCACCCTCCTCACTCTAGCTCCTTCCTCTTTCCCTTCATACTTACTTCCTCCAGTGCCATTTGTGTTATTCCTAGGCACCCGTTTTTACGCGCGTTGTTCTTCCCTTCTTAGTTCTTTTCCATTGTTTTGGTGGTTTCCTTCTTTTGTCGTTCCTATCGGGTTTTTGTTTCTGGATCTGGAGCCTGGTTGCTGTCCCTGTTTGGCTCCATACAACCAGTCGTTAGCTCAGTCGCTCTACCACGTCGTAGAGTCTTAGGGCGGTGTGGAGATTGGTATTGTGGGAGCACATGTAGGTGGTGCTTGAGGAGGCCCTTAGGGGAGTCACGGGCACTGCGTCGGTGGATGGCCTTGCCTTCGCCTACTGGAGAGAGGTCTGCTTCGCTCCGTTTGCCTCGCAAGATGCCACGCACCCATGCTCCTCTCTGGATTCTTTGGTTGCATCGACTGCTCTTTCCCCATCGCCCCTCCTTCTTCGCCACCCTCCTCGCTCCAGCTCCTTCCTCTTTCCCTTCGTTCTAAATTCCTCCAGTGCCTTTTGTGTTCTTCCTAGGCACCTGTTTTTATGCGTGTTGTTATTCCCTTCGTAGTTCTTTTCCATTGTTTTGGTGGTTTCCTTCTTTTGTCATTCCTGTCGGGTTTTTGTTTCTGGATCTGGAGCCTGGTTGCCGTCCTTGTTTGGCTCCCTACAATCGATCGTCAGCTCCGTCGCTCTACTGATTCATCTTTTCCCTCTTCCTTTGTTTCTTTTGTTTCTTTTTTCCCATGCCTATCTCTTTCTTCCTTACCTCCCATTTGGATCTTTGGTTTAGATCTTCATTTCTATGTGCCCCTGCAGGCGTTGGATTCTTGCATGGAAAATTTGAGACCTTGTCATCTATGGAGCCTTTCTTAGGTAAGATATGGTAATGCAAAAGAAATTTGTTCAGACTATATCACTATATCAGAGGATAAATTGGGTAGGTAACATTTATTGTTGAAACACAGACATGACTATGCCTCAGTTTCCTGTTTGAGGGAAAGTTGATGATGTTTTTACTTATTCTTGAAATACTAATTTCCTTGCAGGCGGTGGTGAAATGATTGCAGATGTGTTCCAAGACAAATCCACATATGCTGAGCCTCCTTCTAGGTGAGGAATCAAATTGCATCTTCTGGATGTTTTAATCTTTCTAGATTAATTCCTATTTGTCTTCATCTGCTATCAGATCTTCTGAAGAAAGTCGGTACAAAATATACAATATCTAAATTCTAAAGTGAATAAGTGATAACAGTTACTACATAGTAGAGCACAATGATACAGTGTTCTACAATCATGGCCATGTCTGATGTTACATGGGATGGTCCTTAATTAGATAAATACAGTGACAAACACTAACAACCATTCTCTTACAAGCCCTTAGTTAGATAAATACAGTGACAAACACTAACAACCATGCTCTTACAAGTTTCTAATCAAACATTTATTCTGTTTACCCTTCATGTTCTGATATGGAAATTGCTTACTTCCGCCTTGATATGACAGGCCTAAAATATTACAAGATAACCTGTGCCAGAATTGTACCCAAAATATTACAAGATAACCTATGCCAAAATTGTAGACAAGTGATACATGATGACTTAAACAAAACATGTTGGTTCTATTGGAAAGATAACCTGTACCAGAATTGTAGACAAGTGATACATGATGACTTAAACAAAACATGTTGGTTCTATTGGAAAGATAACCTGTACCAGAATTGTAGACAAGTGATACATGATGACTTAAACAAAATGAGTTGGTTCTATCGGAAAATCCGAAAATGTTATGTTGTAGTTTTAGTTGTTTTACATAAGAGGGTTTCCAAGTTTGTCTCTGCGTCGCATTATTTGCTGGATCAAATCTGCAATTGAAAAGGCACACCTCCTGATGTTGTACTTAAGGCTGTATAAAATTGTTGTTGATGTTACATTGGTCCTTTTTAATTTATCCTCTAGATATTCTAACTATAATATATTTTGAAAAGTTTTGAAGCTGGAACTCCTGCATTGGAGAAGCTATAGGATTGGGAGCAGCAATTCATCCCACAAATGACTTGGAATATGATTCTATTTTTTCCCTGCAAAATAATATGGAGTTTAGTTATGTGGCATCTGCAATATACAGAAAATACTGATGAGTATATAACCTAAAGTCAAAGTGCGCCAACAATTTTTCACCGGAGTTATGTGCACTACTTTATAACCTTTACTTCTACCAACTTTTTGTCCCCTTTAGGCTTTCCAGCCATATGAAATTCTGCCTCTCTGTAGATTACTTCATTGATTATCAAGGCTGCAGCTTGGTGCTGTATGCTTATCATGATTGTACTGAAGGCAAGAATTTACATCTATGAGTTTACATGGTACATCCGGTTTGTGGTAATATACGTGATGATTGGGGAAACTGCTATGTTCAATCTTGTGCTTTCTGTGAGGCAGTACTGTAGTTCAAGGTATAATACATTTGTAAAAAAATCCCCTTAATGAAACTTGTTGGGTGGTGACCCAGAGATTTATCATCTTTTTTTAATGTATACTAACTTATGTATTTTCCTTTTGCAGTTTAGTATTTTACTTATACTGAAGTGAGATAATCTGCCAGGTTTGCAGTTTTTTGGTTTCATGATCATATTTAGTGATCTCTTTTGTATACTGAATGTATATTTCCTGCAGTTCTTGTTTGGAATCCTCATGGTGGTTTATCTGCCTAGCTTGGATCCCTATCCAGGTTACACTCCATTTAGGAACGAGGTGCTTGTTGATAATGCTGATTATGAACCTCTACTTGGTGGAGAGCAAATCTGCCCTGAGAGGCATGTGAATATATTTTCTAGTGAGTAAATATAAGTTGTTGCACACTATTGGATACACACATAATTCTTTTTTTCTATCCTCACAACTTCTCTATAAGCATATTGATATAAATTTGGTTGTCTCTTTACTTTGCTAGCCATATTATTTTCATGGATGACTCCTCTAATGCAACAAGGATATAAAAGGCCCATCACCGACAAGGATATTTGGAATTAGATAGTTGGGATGAGATTAAAACATTGTATAGTTGGGAAGAGTCAACACTTTGTTTGACACAAAGACACCGGAAGAAAGGTAAAATACACTTGCCATTTCCACCTTTTTATATGGTTCCATTTATTGGTGCAATCTAGAACTTCTTTTTTAATAGTACATGAATTTGTGTGTCCTATTCTTTTCTACCCTTTTAACCGATCTTTATCTTTGTACTGTGGTTCTAGAGTAGTATGGACCGACTGAAGTTGGGAAGAGTTAACACTATTTGACACAAAGACCCGGAAGAAAGGTAAAATACACTTGCCATTTCCACCTTTTATATGGTTCCATTTATTGGTGCAATCTAGAACTTCTTTTTAACAAATTACATGAATTTGTGTGTCCTATTCTTTTCTACCCTTTTAACCGATCTTTATCTCTGTACTATGGTTCCAGAGTAGTATGGACCGACTGAAAGTATGAAGGCATTTAACTGAAGCTGACTTGTATGCTCTTTTATTTTAACAAATGGGGGAGCAATTCAAGACATTGATAGTTCTTTCTCACTAACTGGAGGTACACACTTGGTCTGACTACGTGACTAATGTATAGATGTCTAAGAACTACTGTGGAATCCACTGTTAACCTCAATTAATTTGCTTACAAACTACTAGGTTCTGTCGGTTTTGGGATGAGGCAGCAAAGAACACAAACATGATGGATGTTGTTCTAGGTATATACATTTCTTGAGTCATTGAAGCATTGTTTGTAATATATTGTAAAGTCTTATGCTAACTTCAAGTTTTGTATTGTCATTTCTTTTCACCGAAAAGGGTGCCTGCTGGCTAGAATTTTTATTAGTACTAACAGGAACTTGCTATGGAGTTTTTCTAAGTTTTTTAATTGGATGCCATCTTATGCCATTTTTTATGTATTCTTTTGTTTTGATCTACAGATGAAGTTTTACTGACACTATTGAGTCTTTTTGCAGGTTTTGAGCAGGCAATCCAAGCCTATGCGATTCATGTGCTCGCCTTGACATACCAGAAAGGTAGAAAGTTCCTAGGTCTGTTCTTGCAGAGGTAAAATATGTATCCTTCTAAATTAATTATGGAAGTCCTACAGGGTGCATACGCTTTCGTATGAGCTTGCTCTTACAAATTTTGCATGATAATGGTAATTCAAACGTCATATTAGATGATAGTTGTTAATATTCTTTGTCAAATAAATGCATCATCATCATCCAAGTCACGTTGCTTATCATATTAGATGATAGCTATTAATATTCTTTATGCCAAATACTTATGGAAATGTTATCCACATAATGTTTTCAATGACTTTTATATAGCCAACTTTGTAATACATGCATTCTTCCAAAAAATTCTTCCTTTTTTGTGAGTTGTTTTCATACAAGAGTTGCATTTCGTTCCAAAAAGCTTTGATTGCTAGTAATATAATGTAAGCCTTTGTTTCAATTTTCCCATGTTTATAATCACAAAAATATGTCTTAGCTAATTAGATGATTGCATTGATAGGTATGTTGTTGGTTAGTATCCAAGATTTCTCGGGGCTCATTAGAATTTTCGTAAAAAGTGGTCCAAACATTATTTGAGTTCATGCATGAACTAAACAGTTCAATTTTTTTGCTATTGATGGTGTCATTTTCTTTTTTGCTTTATGAAGGAATCATATGTACAATTTTAACTCCAACTCACCTGCTACGAATGACTCTCTTACCATCATTTTGCATGCTATGTCCTGATGCACTTGGATGAACAAGACGAAGATGGACAAGGGTCTGAAGGCAGCAACAAGATCTTCGTAGGCAATTTTGGGTTCCATTGTCTCCTGCAACCAAACATGTGAGGAATCACCTCAGCTATCTCTCTTTTGATTTCTAGATTTCTTGTTATCTGACTTTCCAAATGTTTTAAGGTGTGCTTTTTGTGAATATTGAAGATGGAACGCTAGCAAAAGATGATTTTGTTTTGTGTGTGAGCAAAGGTAATATTGCCCCTCTTTCCTTCAGTCTATATCACAGATGTATATATTTTCCTGGTTTTGCATTTACAATGTTTCCTTTCTGCGTCTATAATCTTTCCTACCACAACCAGCGTCTATCGACAACCCTTGAATGTTTGCTGCAGTATTCAGATGACCTCCAAAGGTTTCTGGGATTTAGAAAACCTTACACTTTTGGAGCTTTACTCATGTCTGGTTCGACGCACATACTGCCATCTTCTCATATCAACATACGTACTCTCAATTTCCAGCTATCTTTGTAGCACAACCTGCTACTCATGTATCTTATAAACTAATACTATACTTTGTCTTGATCACTGATGAATAGACTAATTCTATATTGCACCTTCATTGCTTTATAATGGCCCTGCATGCTCATCCTTACCTCATTTGCATTAGCATTAGCATCCATAGATATAATATCATCAATGACTCTTATGTTTCCCTTGGCGCGTCAAGGCGTGCGCAGGCCACTAGTTTAATACAAAAGTAGATACAAAGTGAGCAAATTCGAACACGCTTGCTCGAGCATATAAAGACACAACCGGAAAACATTAACTTAACCAGTAACACACCGCTGGCAATTCCTAAAAAAACTCTCTCACACACAACTAGTAAAAAATAAAGGAGATATTAGGCACTCTGACTTTAGTCATCAACAAATGATGTGTCTGGTTTGAGGGATTGTCTCATCTCAGGATATATGGATTATCCATTATGGGGTGATCAATCAAATTTGGTGGCATGACTCAATTCTTCATTTTGTACTAAATTTATGCTTATGAAGGGTGGGGTGGTGATGAACCAACTTATTCCATTTCTCAAATCAAATAGTAGGTTAGGTTCAGAGTTAGGATGGAATGGTCCATTCACTGTCCGGTTCCTCGAATCAAACACCCTGTAAAATTAGTCTTGGCCTTATAACAGCTCAAACAATTAATATAACGTCAACAGCCAAAGACAAAGAAATGATCAGCTGCAACATCAACTCAACATCCAAAACATCAAACATATGGAAATTGTGTACTCGACTACTTTCTCACCTTGAGTTAGGGTTCATTGGGACAAGGTGGCGCTTGCGAAGTTAGGGTTCATTGGGACAAAGGTTGCGTTCACCAATGCCCAGGGTATAGAAGGAGGAGGGATGGGGGCGGACCGGTGGTGGCGGAGAGGCAGCGGCGGTGCGGCCAGAGCCACGGGTCAGAGGTCAATGGGGGTGACACGCTCAAGTGGTTAGGAGATGCTCAAGCGCGGTGGCCGATCCGCGGCAAGAGCTGCCGGAAACGAGGAAGGAGGGCGGTGCGGGGGTTTTCACCGAAGAGGAGGAAGAAGGTGGGGGCGGGTAGGGAGTGGGGCTAGCCGATGAGGAGGAGGAGGAAGGGCGACACAAGAGAGAGTAAGGATGGGCATTTTTTACCAAAACTGAATTATCGAATCAAATCAAATTAATGGAAATTGTCGGTTTATTCGATTTTCGATGGTCGGTTCGGTTTTTATTTCCATTCTATTCGGTGTTCTATGGTGGGTTCAGTGTTCATATGCCAAAAATTGAGTAAGCCATTAAAGCCGATATATACCCTGCCTAGTGTCTACCCAGATGAAGCCACCCATCCTGTACTCCAATCGCGACCCAACTAAAAGCCCATGGCCCAACACCAGCGAGCAACAACTTACTTGGCCTCTCATGAAGTCACGAGTCGTCGCGACCCCAAACCCCCTCGTCCCCTTCGGCATCGACCAGGCCAGAGATCACACTACTACAAAAAGGCTAATATTGGATGCTTCATCACTGATGGTTGAACAAATCCGTCAGTATTAAATACAATCACAGACGGTTTTTGTTTAGCGATCGTTTGTGTTACTGGCTGCGCTAAGAACCGTCTATGAAGATGTAATATCATAGACAGTTCATATTGAAAACCGTCTGTGATATTTAGTAATATCACAGACGGTTTGGTTCTAAAATTGTCTGTGATAATAAAAATAGATACCACATCATCCAATTGCTCATTTAAACGCACCACGTCATCTCTTCGTCTCCCGTGTTGGCCACTACGGCTCCCACGTTTTATAAATAGACATCTGCTTCCGAAAGGGGTTTCTCACAAACCTCCTATTTCTTCAAACTGCATGCTTTAGTTGAAATGGCTTCCCCCTCTTCTTCCTCTCTAGTGCCAACATCTCCTCTAATACCAGCCGTATTGGCCTACATTGTGGTTGTCTACTCACACCTCTCTGGTCGTAACCTGGTCCAAGCTACGGACAAGCCTTCCATTCGCAATGCCATCCATTCTAGGCCCTCCGATCTACCGAAGACCATAGCGGCCATCATCGGTCGACTGGAGCCCCTCCTCCGATGGACCAATGCGAGGGTCTCCAGCATCCAGCGAGTAAACCTTGTTGTGGAGATCATCCTTTGGAACTACTTCGTTCGCACCGAGGATGCAATCCGGACAGTCAAGGATGACATCCGGATGGCAGGAGAGTGGGTCGACCTCGCCGAGACGAAGGAGGCCAGTGTTGATAGCCTCTGGGCTATCGTGTATTTGGTTACGGAGTCCAAATGGCTACAAGCACAATTGGAGCGTGCAACACAGCAGGTGGAGGCGTTTGATCAAACTGTCGCTGATCTCGCCACCACTGAAGCCGAGGAGAAGGTTTACGAAGATTTAAAGGCTAAAATAGGATCGCTAATCCTTTTTTATCATCTGTGATGTAAAAATCGTCCTGCCACCACTGAATTGTCGATGGTCTTTGGTAAAGTATATCCCTTTGTCTTTAATTTTACTGTTTATTACCCTAGAATTTACTTGTTTATTGCGAAGTAGGTACCTCATGTGGTATGTACCCGTGACTCATTTTAATTAGTTAAGTGCACGGAGAACACCAAAAACGCCATGCCCCATGCTAGTAAAAAATGGTTATTCATTGGAACTGTGCCACAGACGGTACTATTATTGAACCGTCTGTGATATGAGAACATATCACAGACGGTTCTATTATGGAACCATCTGTGATAAGTATCACTGACGGATCCATAATAGAACCGTCTATGATATCCCTTTATTAGTAGGAGCCCGCTAGGTTTGTGCCTAACTCATCACTCCCTAGTGCCCTTACTCTCGCCCGCTCCTCCCCACCCGAGTGCCCCCGACCTCGACACTGCCACCCGAAGCCTCCCTGACGGCCGCCCCCAAGTCGTGCCTTATCCCCAACCCCGTCGCTAACGTAGCCCTTCTTCCCGTCGCCGACGGTTGTGACACCACGGTTCACTACACAAGACATTCTTACAATAAGAGTGTCTTGTGTAGTGTCACCGTTGTGACACAACTACGATGACATTGCCGACGTCGCCTTCTTTACCCCCTTCCTCTGGTTCCTGTCTTGGCTGAAAGTTGCTCTTGAGGATTTTATTCTCTCTGATGTTTCGGTTGTTGGTGAGAGCATTGATTCATTTACTGATGTGGTTTACTTGATGCTCATGCATGAAGGATGGTGATGGAATGGATGATATGGTTGTGGCTTTGCTACTTATGCACTGAGGTATAATACTCTACTCCCTCTACTCTATATCCCGCTCCCTCCCTTGATCTGTGATGGAATGGATGATATGGTGATGCTACTGATGGGTTCGGCTTTGGGCAAAAATAGAAATGGGGGGAAAATGGTGTGCTGTGGTGTTGGGAAATTTTGTTCTTGATTCATGCTTGAAGATGCAATTTTGAGATGGGTAGAAGAGAAAGAAAATGTGGATGAGTCTAATAAAGTTTTTGTTAAACAATCTGATGCTTTCATTCTGTTGTGCTTATGTTATTACCAAAACTCAGACATTAGTACCAACTGACTTGTCAAAATCAATTAGATCAAAGCGATTAGCTAATTAATGCAATGCTTCCTTTTATGGAGTCTTTTGCTGGCTATCATTGCATCAAAAACTGACTATGCTCTACAAAGATTAGGTTGCTTATGTGTTAATCGGCACAATCACTGATATTTGGAATGTCCTTTTAGAATTTAGAGACACCAAAACATAGAAATACCTCATGAACTGTGAATAATTGAAATCTAGATACATGATTCTATAAGAATTACAACCAACCTGTTTCACTTGTAGGATTTATCTACGATTTCATGGTTCCTTAGATATGAATATGATATGCATATACCTTTACTGTAGTACCTGTGCTAGCCCTTGATGTCCAGTTTGGTTGTTCAATAGCTCCTCCCCGGTGGCGGCTCTTCCTCCTCGGCGACCTCTTCTTCCTTGGCGACCGCTTCTTCCCCGGGCGACTTATTCCATTCCAAAACAAGACCAAATGAGTAAAAACTATTACAACACCTCTTCACCTGCCTCTCGCCATTCATTTCACCTTTGTCTGTTTAACCGTGTTCATGCCGGTCAATTCTCCTCACTTGAGTTCCATAGTCCTATAATTCCATTCATGATCTCTTCTCTATAAAATCTCCAAGCAGTGGCTACTTTTGCCTTTAAACACTACTAGAAATCCTCATTTTCCTAGTGAGTAATGTACTAGGGAACATGCAAAAAAACTGTAGGGAATTGGTTTTCCTAGTAGCATTCGTAGGGAACGGCTACTAGGGAAAAGAATGTGGGGAAAGAAAATATTCCCCGTGGTTTTTTGGGAAAACCTAGGGAAAGAATCGTTCCCTAGGATTTTAAACGGTAGGGAAATCTCGTCCACATGGCATTGCTATATGACGTGGAAACATTTCCCTACGTTACCTTTCTGTCAACCTAGGGAAAGAATCCAACAAATTCTCTACGTTATTTCTTGTATACCCTAGGGAACATTTTTATATAAACATTATTTTTCTATTGCTAATTTGAAATTTATCCCCTACGGTTTGGCACGAACACCAGGGGTACTGAAATTATTGTTTTTTTTTTCTAAATATACATACATTATTCAAATACTTATTTATATGCCCGGTTACAATCAAAATACACTAAATTCACATTATCACTCAAAACAAAGTTTATGCAGGTGATAAACATAACAATATCTTGTATTTCCAATAGACCATCACGCACTATTTGAGACACATTTTCACCAACATATTCAAGTGTAAACATCACACTATTTGAAAGTCCAAAAAAACAACACCCATGCTTGCACCACAAGTGCACAACACACATGTTGTAAACCTTGCTCTACTGGGACCCTAGCTCGGAAATTGTTCTTCGAAGGAGGGATTGTGGTGCAGAAGATCTCTAGAAAATTGCTCACGATACCTCCGTTATATGGGTTAGCCTGTCAATCATAGTGATACCTAAAGTTCTCATAGGTAGTTTGCCAACGTGTAAAAAATGGTTGATTACCAAGTTATGGCACAATGCTCTTAAAAGGCCAGCTACTTAAATTTGAAAAAAGATGAAAAGGTACCAACCTGGTTGGTGCTCATTAGGTAGAAATGGAAGACAGACAGACCACCAACAATCCACACGCAAATAAAGTAGTAGATGATCAGAATGATTGATGCGGTGTCTTTAACATTGCCTTCCAAATCGATGAGTGCTCTGCATCTCTGATCTTGACTATGTACACCCAATGAAGCCAAATACGTGAGGCGAGTAATGTGGTTGAAAAAACAAACATATAAAAGAATAGATAATTACAATGCGGCAGATAAAGCGCCTGTTAGCATTGACTAAATAATAGTGGTAGACAATAGTTAATGTCTATAGAACTGCTCAAGACATTAAGATGCATACCACCCCTATGCATTGCCCAACCCAAGGATAGTGATGATCAAAATGCTCCACACGGTTGTTGCGAGATAGAAACGGTCGAGCATCCAAGTGGTCGATGCAAAGATGCACGGTGTCCGCGATGCTTTGACCTTTACAACGACTCCATTTACAAAAACATCCTTTGTTCGTGACAAACACAATTGTTGTGGAGTCGACCATTTCCAATATCATTGCTCACATCAATGGATTGATTCGGGAGGATGTGTGTTACGAGGCACTATACCGGGATCTCTACGAGGTAAGAAGCAACATGTCAAATCTCGGAAAATAAAAGGAACAAGGTTCATCAAGTGCACACTTGACAACAGTGCAAGTTCATATGACACAAGGTTAAAATAGTGAGGCATCAGTTTTAGACTTTTAGTTCAATCACAACCTTCCTTGTGCCATGTGTTTCTTCATGATCCGTACAGTAGTGACCAACCTTGATCTCTCTCTTTTTTCAACCAAGGGTAATAAACCCATGTCTCTTTTTATTAAAAGGATGCACAAAAAAGTTCAAGTGATTTTGTAAGTGCGTCCAGGCAACTCAACATGGTTGTTTAAAGATTACACAAAAGCAGCTCACAGGCATGCCCAAAAGAGAAACTATCTAGGACTACTGCTGAAACATATCTAGACTGCAACTAATCAAGGAAACACTAAAAGAATTTTAAGTTTTGAGCTCAACTAATCCAGGTTCAGTCAATTAATCCTTAGAAGAGTAGTGACCAACATTGATCTGAGCTCAACAAAATTTAACAAGAAAAAAAAAGTTGTAGCCTCATCTATATCCATTATTTTTAAATTATGTGCAAAAGGACTTAGCTGTGTACATAAAAAGAGTAATTCTTCTGCATGTTTTATTTGATAATCAGGACCTATTTCTTTCAAGATATCAGCAATTGGTACCCACTTCCCTTCCATCAACTGAAAAAATAGTTTAGCTTGTATTTTAAGCAATAGAAAAAAGAATGACAAAAGATACATGAACAATGTCATCCAATAACCACGGTCAAACAAAATATCACATGTGTTTTACCTCATAAGTGTCCCATTTCCCCTGCCGAAATGGCCGTTGGTGAAAATTCATATTCCCTATGTAGAGACTTCTATCACTTGGTACCTTAACTTCACTGATTACTGAATCAAGTCTAACAAAAGTATCATCATCGCACTTCATAAGTAGTTAATTGTTAGCGCTCTATCAGTACAATGATTTGCGTATAGCTAATCCATACGTATGTTTTATTGATGCAAGAACTTAAGTGGATGGTTCCTAAAAGATCTTTTTCTACCCAACATTAGGAGACTAAGACAAAATTCTAGAGAGCAACCTGAAAAGTATAAATTCAAAAGTTCCAAAGTAATTAATTTTATTAAACTAAAATATTGTTCAATTTGACCATTTAATAGGTTTTCACTGAGCAAAACATATACAATGGAAACATGTCCTAATGATCAAACAATCATGGATCTGCATCGCAATCAAATATAACAGAAAAGACAAAGTAATTAAGATAGAAAGCTTTACTACCACCATTTTAGACAAAGAATGATAGGTTTGAATGGATAACACAAATATAAACTATCTTCTATTACTAGATCATAGCAATAACAAATTTAGCAACATAAACATCAACAAGTACCTGAGCAAAGGAGTATAACCTCCAAACATAGTATGTGTGCTCTTTTGATTTAAGATCAAACAAGAAGCTAAATAAAGAATTTCCTCGCCCTCCCTCCATTACAGCTTGTTCGAAAGCACATCCACCATCAAGTACATGAAGAGCCATTGTGTCAATCACATGCCAAAGATGCGCTTCATCTGGTGGAGCAACCACTATGTTACATATAAACTTGAAATATGTTTGGGCAAAACATGTGTAGTTGAGAAAATCAACCTTAGGAGAGAGATTGCCAACATATAAGTTTGTAGTTTGTGGATCCCCATCATCAAATGATCCTAGAAATGTCGCAATGGGATCAAATTCATCTGGTAGTTCATCAAAACGGTTGGAGGGCTCCAGGAAAAGGCTTCAAACATCGATATAACAAATTAATAATATTACAAAGATTTCTAGATAAAAGGTGGAGGATCTGCTAGGGCGGCGTGGGGAAGAGGCGGTTCGGGCAGTGGCATCTGGGAGAAGCAGCTGCTGTCGGGGCGATGGCGGCAGCTCGAGCGAGAGGAGAAGAAGGGGAGCGAAGGCGGGCGACTTGAAGGAGGACGAAGAAGAGGAGGAGGGAGGCGGCTCGGGAGGAGGAGGAGGAGGCGGCACCGCTCGGGGAGGACGGTGGTGGTGGGCTAGAAGCTAGCGGCGGTCTTGGGAGCAACAGAAGTCGGGCAGGGCGGCAGCTCACTCACGAGGAGGAGAAGAAGGGGGCGGGCGGCGGCGGGCGATTTGAAGGAGGCGGAGGAGGCGGTCGGGGGGAGGAGGGTGGCATCGCTCGTGGGCGGCGGCGAGCGGCAGCCTGCTAGGGCACTGAGTGGCGAAATTTGGGTAGGCACACCGTATGTACGAAAGGCAAGTAGAGAGCGGGCAAAAAAAAACAGGCGACGCCTTGAAAAAATAAGCGCCCGAAAAAAAAATGGTGGGTCAATAAAAAAATTGGAGGCAAAAATGAAAAATATGTTCCCTACGGTTTTGTTCATAAAAGCAGGGAAAGTTGCCACTATGGCGCTGATATGGCATAGTGGATTTCTCTCTCCATAGTCTTTCCCTAATAATTTATCTAAACAGTAGGGAACGATTTCGTTCCCTAGGTTTTTTTTACCTCAACCCAGGGATAGATAATGGTGAACCACGGCCTACTTCATCAAACCTGACACACTAGAGTGTGTGATTTGCTTCATACCAATCCTCCAAGTGCTTGTAGAATCCTCCTAAACCACAGCCTCATAAGTAATAGCAGTTGAACTAAACTTGAAGTTATTAATTGCAAGCCTATCGTGAGGAACGGTTGAAAGAGGAGATTCTTGAATTCAGGCCCCGAGTTAGCTAACAAGGGACTACGAACTCTCTCTCTCTCTCTCTTATATATATATATATATATATATATATATATATATATATATATATATATATATATATATATATATATATATATATATAAAGGTTTTAAAGGCACAAGCACCACTACTTGAAGATTTTATAGAGAAGAGACTATCACAGATGGTTCAGCTATCACAGATGATTTTATCTACAAACCGTCTGTGATACGTTAGTTATCACAGACGGTTTCATTTACAAACCATCTGTGATGGTTAACTATCACAGACGGTTTTGAGTTAATAACCGTCTGTGATAGTATGTGTGATGATGTTTTTGAATCGTCTGTGAAGATCTTTTCTGTAGTAGTGCCACCGAGAGCGGTCCTAACCCTAGCGTCCACTAGAGTCTAGGCCACCCACCATCCAACGGGGTGGGGCATGTATGATATAGGGGACGATAAGATCCTTTAGATCTAGATCTAATGGATCAAAATTCGAGTACCTAGCAAAATAATACTCACATATCCCCTGGACACCTCATTTCTATGTTCCCATCTGTTCCAGAAATCCATTGGGCGTTCATCCTAAACATGCGGGTGAACCACCTACTTCATCGAACCCGACACCTTTGGAGTGTGTGATTTGCTTCATGCCAATCCAAGTTCTTGTAGAATCCTCCTAAACCACGGCCTCGAAATTAATAGCGATAGAACTGAACTTGAAGTTCAACCGTTCTCGAATCTCCTCTTTCATCTCCTCTTTCAACCGTTCCTCGTGCTCAGCTTGTAATTAATAACTTCAAGTTCAGTTCTCTTGTTATTATACGAGGCCGTGGTTTAGGAGGATTCTACAAGTACTTGGAGCATTGGCATGAAGAAAGCTACACACTCCAAAGTGTCGTCAGTTCGATAAGTAGGTTGTGGTTCACTTGTACTTTTAGGATAAACGGCCAAGGAGCGAGCTAGCTACTGAATTGGGCCTCGAGTTAGCTAACAAGGGACTACGAACCATATATAACCGGTTTTAAAGGCACAAGGAGCCATTGTTTGGAGATTTTTATAGAGAAGAGATTATCACAGACGGTTTTATCTACAAATCGTTTGTGATATGTCAGCTATCGCGGACGGTTTCATCTACAAACCATTTGTGATAGTCGACTATCACAGACGGTTTTGAGTTAATAACTGTCTATGATGACCTTATGTCATTACTGACCCATAAACTCAGACGACTCACGAAACCATCTGTGATGATGTTTTTGAACCGTCTGTAAAGACATTTTCTATAGTAGTGCCACTAAAAGCGGTCCTAACCCTAGCCTCCACTAGAGTCTAAGCCACCACCGTCCACCGTGGGAGGGGTTGGGGGGGGGGGTGGAGGCTAGCGCCAAGCGGAGGAGAAATATATATGATTTAAGGGGAGGATAAGATCCTTTAGATCTAGACCTAATGGCTCAAAATAATACTCACATATCCCTTGGACACCTTATTTCTATATTCCCATATGTTCCAGAAATCCATTCAAAGAAGTCATTTACAACTTCCCAGCTTATATCATTTGGATGGAATAGTTTAATGTACAAAATATGTGCTGTATAGGATAATGACTTGTTACAGACGCACGTGACACTGACACTGAATTGTACGCATTAACCAGTTAACCACACGTCGAAGAACGTATATAAGGTACATATTTGCAGGGAGTTTCTTTAACATCCTACAAAGGATACGCACAGATTAAAGTGAATCCATGAACATGTATGATGCATTGTTGCCGTGATTTATGGAGAGGTAGTATGCAGACTAAACGGCTAAAAGCTCATTTATTTTAAAATGAAAATATGCAGGCAAACTAGCACTTAGCACATACTTAAAATACCGATATATACTACTACTAATTAATCTTCCTCTCCTCCGCTCTTTGATCCAGTAATCAAGGATGCGGCGAGCAAGCAACGTAGTTGGAGCCACACGAACGCCTGGGCTGTGCGCCCGTGCGGTCTCCCAAGATTCTCCGTGCGAGCGCCGGGCGCGCAGCGGCAGCCGATCCCGCCGCGGAGGCCGGACGGTCGTCGCTGCCGGCCCTCGCCTGCATATGGACGCCCACATTGAGCGAAGGAGCGGGGACGTCGCTTGTGCTTCGGCGTTGTTGGTCGCCGTGCGATTGCTCAAGCGTTGGCAGGTCGGCATGCGCCGCCGCCGCTGGAAGCACGGAGCAGTCGAGCAGCCCTTGCAGTGGAACGACGACAAGAAAGAAGCACAGCATTAATTTGCACCCTGCAGAGAGCACCATATGTTGGGTTCTGGTGTGTTCTAGCTAGATTGGCTTTGGGTCTTGAGATTGCTAGTACTTACCGCTTAATTGCCAGCTCTTATACGGCTCTTGCGAATGAGGGTGGTAGGGGTGCCATTTATAGCAATGTAAAAGCTCTCTGGTACGTAGCTGCCCATGAGGTTAACAGTGATAGCTGCAAATCAGCAAATGGTAAGAAGTAGGAGTTGAATTGCAAGGATAAACCCTCGCATTTTCACCTCTCTTGTGCGCGCCTCCATTCGATCGATCGGTGCGAATTTCGCCGCAACAACATAATTGCGAATCTCGCGGCCGGTGCCGACTTTCTTTTCCCTCGTAGTTAAACTTTCAGTTTTTGATGCGGAACTCGAGTGCTAACTTCCTCGTGGTTACTGCGTAGTTTGCGTAGCGCAATCCCTGCTTGCAGCAACTCATTTTGCGCCAAAGTGAAAAAGAAGTTGTTCTTCATCGTAAACGGGGAGTGCTATCACCGATGTTCTTCGTCATCACGATAGAACTACTCCAAAAGATTTTAGACCTAGCGACATATCATAATATCATCTCGCCCCTAACACCTAGAGCTGCAAAAATGAGAGCCTCACTTTATACGGGCGATGCGGCTATATTTGCCAATCCAGTAAAAGAAGAATTCGATACGCTACAACAGATCCTTACTATTTTCAGCCAAACAACAGGACTCACTATAAACTTCCAAAAGTCGACAGTGCACCCCATCAGTTGTGAAGGGATCGGCCTCGACTCCCTGCTCTAGCCTTCCCCGGTGAGCGCAGGGATTTCCCTTATCGCTATCTTGGCCTCCAATTGCACATCCGCAAACTCCAAAAGATCCATGTGTTGCCGATCAGAGAAAAAATGGGAGCACGACTGCCAGGTTGAAAAGGAAGGATCCTCTCCCCAGCCAGAAGACTAACTTTGATCAATTCGGTTCTCTCGTCTATCCCGACGTACCACCTGACCATCTTCCCACTAGCCAAGTGGGTGAAAGCATCTAGACCCCTAAAAATGGTTTTGGTAATTAATGATAATATGTGAATATGGGATTAATGTGTTTATTGAGTATATACAAAGTTAAGTCTTATTAGTGAGTTTGATGACTTGAAGATGCATGCTAAAAGACAACATGAAGATCTACATGGCTCAAAGACAAGGTACAAGTAGTCTAGGATCCTTTTGTGTTTTACCGGTCTTAGGAGAAATGGTTGGAAGACTGGATTATAGGTTAAATGTTGTACTATTAAGAGAGATCATGACTAGTAGCTTGATAGCCTGTTCTTGTGCAAATTGGATCAATTTAGGATCATGTATGCATTTGAATTTGAATTGGAAAGTCATATGTGAAATTGACATGGAAATCGGTAGTACCGGAGTTTACAGGGCGAAACTACCGCTTTGTGGTATGACCACGTATCCTTCGGCGGTAATACCGTGTGCTGTTCAAACCGTCTGAAAGTGACCTGATCGTGTGGTTTAAACGAGTGGTCCGAACGGCCCATTGAATCTGAGCCGTCCACGTATTAAGTCTGACCAGACCATGTTGCTTTGGACGCTCGGCGGTACTACTGGCTCATGGTGCGGTGCTACCGCAGCCCGGTTGTTCCGTTTGTTTGTTGGCGGTACGTAAAAAACAGAGTTTTAGAGCTCTTGTGCTTCCTTGGCAAATGGTAGTACCGGGAGTTTCATGGCGGAACTACCGCTTTGCGGTATGACCGCGTTTCCTTTGGCGGAACTACCGTGTGCCGTTCGGACCGTCCAAAAGTGACCTGAATCGAACGGTTTAAACCATGGTCCGAACGGCCCAATGCATCTAGGCCGTCCACGTGGCAAGGTTGTTTGTGTAAGCCGGTCTTTGTCTCCCGAAAGATGCAGTAGTACCGCGATTTCGTAGCGGAATTACCGCTCCACGGTTGTTCCGTTTTCTAGATAGCGGTACATTATTTCCAGAGAAGCACCCTTTTCGACTGAGATTGAAAACCCTGTGAACGGTAGTACCGCTCCATTGTGCGGTACGACCGGCCTTAGCGATATGACTGCATGATAGTTGGCGGTAGTACCGCGTAGCGTTTAAAACGGTTATGTCAGAGGCAGTTAATGCTCCTGTTGTAGCCGTTACAGAGCGGTTAGTGGGATGTGGTAGTACTGCACCGTGGTTGACGGTAGTACCGTATTTCGCTGAAAAGTTGGGATTTCTCTTCCAACGGTCGCATTTGTTGTGGGAGATTATAAATACTCCACCACCTGCTCAAGGACAAAGTGCTAGACAACATTTAACATCCTTAGTGTCTTGAGCATCATTCCAACACCTCAAATACTCTTGTGCATTCATTGTGAGGTGGTTGACTTCATTCAAGTGCATTCACTCATTCTAGTTGATCTATTTGCACTTGAGTGCCGTCAAGCAAAGTTCATTGGTTTATTACTCTTGGAGTTTTGCCAAACTCCTAGATGGCTTGGCGGTGATCACACGGTGATCTCTTCAAGAAGCTTTTCGAAGAGGCCTGGTGCCAAGATTGTGAGTGACTTGGTGTTTGCCATCTCTGGAGCAGAGGAAGAACAACCAATAGTGATCAAGGAAAGGCCACACTCACAGAACATTTGGAAGACATGAATTTGCCTAATCTCACCCGACGGCCAATACTGCCCAGCAACCTCAATCCACTTCACGAACTTCTTCTTCGGGATCTTCTCGGCGGCGACCAGAGCCTTGATTTTGGTCGCATCCAACTCCGATTCCACCAACGAGGAAGCGGCTCCAGCCATCTCTCCCAAAGGTGGGAAATTTGGATTTGGAAACATTGGAGGAGAAGGCTCGATTTGGTCGGCGGCGGAGAACTCAAAAGCTTGAACAGTATGAACAATTTGGGGAAAGGTAGAAGACCTAAGCTTCACCCACGGTGAATATTTATAACCACACGCCTGAGTTAAAGACGTGGCGACCCAACGGTTGCCACCGCTTCGGGAACTGCTCCAACAGACAGATTTGTGAGAGTCGATTCAGATTCTTAAATTTATCTGCTGGAGAAAACCGAACCTGTCTTCACACCTCAAGCGAAATTACCTTCTTGACCAAGTCATTTTCTAGTCAAAAGCAACAGCAATCGGAAAGAATTTCTCTTCCGATTACAATACTGCGACTACTATGTGATCGTAAGATCTCCTACGACCATCTTGTAAGTCGTAAGTCTCCCTACAACCTTCTTGATCAAGTCAATTTCTGGTCAAATGAAACACCAGTCGAAGAGTTTTCCCTTCGACCAGCTAATGGTCGTAATATCATCTATTGCTCCTTTCCCAAGTAAGTTATTTTCACTTAAAGCTGGGGGGCTAGATGACGAGGATGTAATAATCCTCATTTAATTATTTATCTGTAATTCATATTATAGATAATAATGACGCCATATGGCTCTTAAGTATACCCCATAATATTCATAAGGGAGAAGCTTGAGGTCGTAAGTCCTTCTACGACCACCCTATAGTCGTAAGTCCTTCTACGACTACCCCATAGTCGTAAGTCTTTCTATGACTATGTTTTGATCGTAAGCTCTTCTACGATCAGTTTATGGTCGTAAGCTATTCTACGACCACCATCCGGTCGTAAGCTCTTCTACGACCAGTCTCTAGTCGATGTGGCTTACAGATATGTGGGCCTAATCGACCAGGGAATCTTCTGCACCATATTTAAGGATATGGGAAGTAAACTACGCTGTTACTCTCTGAAATAATGGCACGATTTAACTCCCTGTCATGGTGATAACTGCCTCGCAATGTAGGAACGTTACTACTCCCACAATAATCTCCAATAACGGCTCCATAATTTGCAACCTTAAAGCGCCCTTTGGACTGGAAGAACGACAGCACACTCCGAATACTATAAAAGGCAGAATCATCAGAAGGATCGGAGAAAAAATCAAGAGCACAAGGCGCATCATTCCAGTCTTTCTCTTGATATTGTAATCCAGCATACTCAATACATACACACAGGAGTAGAGTTGTCATTCTCTCAAGAGAAGACCCGAACCTGTATAAAAATCCCCGTGTCTCCCTCTCTACATGATTTTGAGCCTAGGGAACCCCGAATCAAACAATATTTACGTAAGTTCGGTTCTAAAACACCGACAAGGTGGTTAAATAAAATCTAGTGAGGATTAGTGGGAGTAAATTATCAGTAAAAGTGAACGCTAGTAATAAGTTGTGTCGGTATTGTTGGACCGGATAATTGTTTCAGCCGCGTACGAATAATTAGTCATAGACCAGACCGGTACATAATAAAGTAAAACAAGTTAAAATAAAATAAAAATCATTAATAAATAGAAGGAGCACATGCGTAGCATACCTGTACGTTTCGGACGATTTGCCAGAAGAACGGATTCATAAACCCCATACAGGTAAACAACAGTAGATAGACCGGTCTAAAATAAAAATAGGAAAAAGGTGTAAAAATAAATCTGAGACTTTTAAAATAAATTAATCACTGGAATAAACCGCTAAATTAAATAGATAGCCTGATACGTTAGAAATAATTTAATCAGGTTAGAATAATTAAATTAATCAACCCCGAGTTTATTTTCAAAATTAAATAAATGCATCCGCACCGGAATAAAATCGGTTAGGTTGTTTTGCATGCGTAGAATTAATTAAACATAGTTGCATGTGAGTAAATTTAGTATTTTATGTTTGTGTAATTAAAAGCTAGTACCGGTAACCTCAATCCTTAAGCCGGTAGACCATAGAACGACCACAGTTGGGTAGTGCTAAATTAATAGGGGATTCGAAAAATGTTATTAAATTAAAATCCGCAAACGAAAAGAATCATCTGACTAATATACACCTAGTCACACATAATTGCCGCTAAGTATTTACTTATTTATTTATTATTCGCACCGTCGTATAACTTGCAGCAGACGAACCAATGCAGGCACAATCATCTGATCCGTTATCCGTCGACGACGATCTTTCCTACAATTCCAAAGGCAAGCTATTCTCTTGAATATAAATATAGTTATATTAAGTGTAAACTGTATATTGCTGTATTATATATGTATTGCATCAAAATTATGTCTTGAAATCAAACCGGATTAAGATGAGAATGAAATGAAGATAAGAAATGAGAAAAGAGTTAATATTGTGGCCGGTAAAGGGGGCCTACGGCAGGGGAAGGAGATGAGAAAAAGATGATGATGAGGCAAGATGTGGGACCCCTTTACATATGGTTAGTATATAAGAACGAACAAAACTCTCACTCGGATCAGAGGCCGTATTTAAGTACCAACCATTTTTCCGTTTCGACGGACAAAAAATGCTACCTTGTTACGTGATATATCGTCTCCACAACGGGTAAGTAATCACACTTAGGCATACGGATTACTATTCGTTTGCTCAGTAGAACACTGCTTCAACGAATAGTAAGCCTTTAGTAAGCCTCGGTCATTGATTTGGAGAAATTTAGTAGAGCATTGCGCCTACGCTGGCTTTGGTACGAGTGGACGAACACTACCAAACCTTGGGTCGGAACTATGCCGCCTTGCGACGCCATAGACAAGAAACTATTCAATATGTCCACTGACATAATGATCGTCGACGGCCTTATGGAAAAATTCTGGCACAATAGATGGCTAGAAGGTGACACGCAAAAGATACTCGCCCCTAATATGTTCATGGTCACTAGGAGGAAAAATATATCAGTCCATGATGACATGTGCAACAGTAATTGGATTAGAGCTCTCAAAGGAAAAATATCCAACTCTACCTGGTTGGAAGAATTTGTCCATCTTTGGATCCGGCTTCAGGGGATTCATTTACAAACGAATGTGCCTGATGTCATCAAGTGGCAATGGACATACCACAGTTAGTGTACTTGCAAATCGGCATACCTTGCGTAGTTCTGAGGGAGCTACGAAACCTATCGTACTGGAATCATATGGAAAGCAAGGGCGGAAAACAAATGCAAATTTTTCACTTGGAACTTAGTCCAAAACAAGATCCTAACGACAGACAACCTAGCGATCCGAGGTTGGCCTCATCATCAATCTTGTCTGCTTTGTAACAGCTACCATGAAACAGGACATCATCTTTGCCTTTGTTGCCCTTTTGCTTCGACTGCGTGGACCCTGGTGCTAGGGTGGTACAACTTTGATATTTTGTAACGTTTTCAACCCTCCGACTACTCTCGCATCATCGACTGGATACTCTCGCATCATCGACTGGAGACAGCTCTAAGACATGAATTCAATAGCATGTGGAATGTTTGGAAAGAGCGAAACCGAAGAGTTTTCCAAAATAAACAAGCCACGGTAGAAGAAGTGGCAACACAAACCAAGGAGACAATTGAGCAAAGAAAAAGGGTGTTCCGCGAGCCTTGATTTCGAGTCGCTCCTTCTCGTGTAATCCTAGCCCCTCAGTGGCCTAGTGTGGTCTTTTCTTGCGGGGTCTCGCTCCCCCTTTTCTTTATTCATATTTTGCTTGTGAACGTCTTTCTCATCTTTAATTGATCGGTAGAGCTCCTGCCTTTGTTTCAAAAAAAAAAGTTTTGTTTAGATGAAAGTGCAAAAGGAAGTTCCCATGGATGTTTGTTTCTCCACTTGTACAGGAGGAGAAGAAGATATGTACAGTGACCAGAGCGCGGCCTAGTTAGTCAGACCGACTCAGGCCATGTACCGGAGAATAGATACCTTAAAACGAATATGACAAAGCATATAACTCCCAAATATTTATATCTTATGAACAACGGGAGCATAGAAATATAGGAATAAGGAAAATCCAAACAAGCGATAATCTTCGGATTTTTTAAAAAGCCTTGCCAACTACTACTTTTGATAAGGATGCTCGTGGCATATGTACGAAGAGACACAAAAGGTTGTTATCAACATGAGAGAGGAATACGATCTTCATAAACATTTATCATGGGATAAAAGATGTTGCATTCTTTTTCCTTGACTGAGTTTTGTACCATTGTGTTTTCTCACTTGATGGTTTTCAATGAGGCAACATATGCAATGACAAGATACGCGAGCTATGTACACTTTTCTTCTTCCCGATTTTTTCACATCAGGTTTTTAAGATGAAGTTTTTAATGAGACATGAGCATAATTATTGGCAAGTGTTAATGGGAGTGTTAAAGGAAAATTCATATTTCTTATTATGTGGACAACTTTATCAGGGACTTATAAGTCCTATTCCTTTATGTTGCTTAGAGTCTACTCCTAGTATCATTCGGAAAAAAAAAGAGACTCCTACTATACACATCAGATCCACCAATAAATAAAATTAAGAGAAGGTCTGGACTACATATTAGAGTGAATGTCATCTTTGCCACTAGGGTTTAGCGAATTTGTACGTTTGCCACTGCAAAGGAGCTAATTGCTCTAGTGCCACTGGAAAGATGTGAAATGATGTTTTTTTTTTCCACTTCGACAAGAGTCAACGGGTTTTATTGGAGCAAAATTACCATTTTACCCTCGCCCTAAAAAAATAGAAAGAAAAGGAAAACAGCACCATTGAGGCATTTCGTCGAGCAGCTACCGAGCACCTTCCTTGTAGTGGCACTGTGGTCTCGTCCATGCCATGGCACCATTGCCCGTGGGTCGGCCGACCGACAGGGCTCTCCAGCAACCACTACCGCTGCCCACACCTAGTCGCCACCAGTCCTATGCATCGCCTCGCATGGCACCACCTCCTTCTGCTTGCACCGCCGCACTACGCAACAACTGTACGCCGCACGCTCGCTTGCCACCGACGTCGTGCAGGCCTATCGCAGCTCCTTGAGCCCTGGAAAAGCCCATCCACACGACAACTTGCGTGAGAAACAATCATGGTGTGCATCCAGTAGATTGAGCAACGGTCGCGTGAGTGGTGTGAATGGTGGCGGCCGTGCGAGCAGGGGTGGCACGAGCGCAGGCTGCAGGCAGCGGCTCGGTGGCATGATCGGCCGCGACAAGCAACACCTTGTCACACCACCATCCTCAAGGTCATCCATGGCGGTGGACACAAGAAGTGCGGAGAACGACCAAAGGAAGAAGAAAGGGAAGGACTCACCTGTGCGGTGAGACTGCATATGGGGTCGAAGGGGTGTAGAGTACGTGCCGTGGTGAGCGGTCTGTGCTTACTGCTTAGCGGCGGAGTGTGTGTTGTCCGGATGTATAAGACGAAGAGCCCACACGTCAGTCTAAGTTAAAGAGGGGTTTAAATTATGTCATGTATCGAACGACTAGCTCATCGATGAAATGAAATCAAGTCCCTTTCCCATCTCATTTCTCTCGTTCTCATCTCCGTTCTTCCTAAACCCATATGGTTCGCTACCCTTGGCCAAATTTGATGATCCAGATCATTAGCGATTCCTTCTAGCTATGACTGGTTCATTACAATTTGGTATCAGAGCCACAAATCTTACCAAATTATTTTTGTTCAATCTGTAAAATCCCTGGAAAGGTTGGAGACCAAATCGGTCCCACAATTCCAATCTCATGTTAGATTGACGGAAGAAGCCACCACGGTGCCCAAGAAACCTTCACTGCAATCTCACCAAATCACCATGGTGATCGAAGAGAATACCAGATAGATTCAGACGACGTTGGGCGAGATTCTGTCTCGTTTCGATGCCCAAGCAGAGAAACTCGATCGGTTGATGGCGGAGATGAAGAATCTAGGACAACAAGTGGAGATTCAACGGAGAGTTTAGATGAAGTGAAGTGTGCTCAGGCGGAATTCTTGTTTCAGTCACCACCACAACAACAACAACAACAGCCACCAACACTACAGTTGCCTAATGAAGCTGCCGAATAAACACAATTATCGTAACATCCCAAAAGTTGCTCTTGTAAAAATAATTTTAAATTAAGTATTTAAAAGAGTTGGGTTTTATTTGGTGTTATTGAATTCCAATCCGAAACCCTAAAATCAAATTCAAAAGTTCCGAATCTCAAATCTCAAATCCAAAGTTCAAATCTCATTTCAAATCCCAAATCAAAACTCAGTTTTCAATCTTTCCCAAATCTCAAAATCAATTCAAATGCCGGCCGAATTTGAATTCAAATTGTGATTTGAATTCCTCTCGCGTCCCTATTTACAAAAAAATTCCATCCTAAATTCAAATTCAATTTAAATTTGAATTTCTCCGTCAAATTTCCTTGGGCCAAAGCCCATTTCCTCTCCGCCCCACCTCTATTCTTCTTTCTTGGTCGCAGTCCAGCTGGCCCAACTCCGACCCATCTTCCCTTTCTTCCTCATCTCTACTTGCTCTGCTCTGTCCTGAGCCGCACCCATGCCTACTCGTCTCGCATATTCGCACCATGCCGTGTCACGCCCGAGCCACGCGCCATCACCGCGTGCCTTCACTGCTCCCTTGCTGTTTCGTCGGTTTCTAAAACCCGAGCCGTAATTCCCGTCACCGCCCATCACTTTTTTGGCCGCGTCCGCTCTCTCCCCTCGTAAACCTTTAAATTGGAGCCATGGGAACGCATTCACCCCCTTCGCTCACCCGCAAACCCATCGCCTCCCATGCACTCATCGCTACCACGCGAGGTTGTCTTCCTGAGCGTCGGCCGCCAGCCCCGTCTTGCCATCCCAACGCTCTGGTGAGTTCTAGTAGAATCCTTGAGCGTCATCACGTGTTCCTGAGACCTAAGAATAATTACCCTCATACCCCTTTTCAGTTCATGTAGCGACGTCACTGGAACGCGTCATCTCCTCCGAAGTCGGCCGCCACTCCGCCCACCAGATCTCTGTCTCCGATGAGCTCCTTGCTCATTCTCTCACGTCATATCGTTTTCCCGATCCCGCTCCCTCTCTTCCCCATCTTGGTTCGGCCGTTGTGCCATCGTAGCTAGCCACCGCCACCGCCCCACCACCTCGGACCCCCTCCGGCCTCCCTGAGTGACCCGGCGTGGACCCCTTGACGTCGCCCTGCCAGTGCTCATGTCGCTATTCGAAGGTGCCATCGGAGAGCTGCTGTCGCCGTGTGCTCGAGTCGCTGCCATCGCCGTGCCGCTATGGCTACACCACCACCACCACCTGGAGGATCCCCGAGACGTTCACATTCCATTTGCCCTCGGCGCCGCTCCGTCTTCTTGTCCGTCATGCGTCGTCGTCGCTAGTGCTTTCACCCCCTACTCTATTTCTTCCTCTGTTCTTCCTTCTATTCCACTTTTGTCTCACTGGCCATCGGGTCCCACTGTTAGCCTTTAGATGTTTTCATTTTATTTAGTCCTAAAGGAATATTCCCAGAATATTTCTCTCCCTTTCAATCTCTGGTAATTTTTCATTCTGTCAAACTTCCGGAGGCTTGTTCTCTTTCATACAAACTCCGATTCAATTGATTCTTCTTCGTAAATTCATATCAATTCATAATATATCTACCGATACTAATTTTATATTTTTTGCATTTTATTTTATTTTCTGTTATTTATTTGTCTCGTTTCACACATATAGAATCTCACGTTGCCGAGGCAAGCTTTGTAACACCCTGGCTATGCGAAAGCCAAGATGTAACTTACATTAATAAATCAAAACTGAAACTACAAAGTTTGTTTATCAATTGAACAACGAATGACAGCTAGACATCAACTAGTCATTTCTAATAACATTACTAACATAAATTTCAGCAGGGAACTAAAATCAAAACCACAGATATTAAAACCCAAACAAGATAATATGCATCATTAATAAGTTCCAACTAGATATAATCATCATCTAACATTTAAAAACTCTAAAGGAAACTATTGGAAGTACCAAATAACTAATTATTTGTGAGGACCCCGGGTTATCTTCTTAAGACCGAGACTAAGCATGGTCTTAAGGACATAACTCGGGCCTCAAGTAAATGGATTCAACTTAACTCCATCTAAGCGAGACTTAGCGAAAACTAGAGCCTCGGCGATCATGCGCTGCTCCCCTCATGAGCACTATATGATTGTCGGTTCTCAAACAAGTCAAGCACTACACTTAGAGAGTTAAATGGGAAGCCACGAACAGCGAGCATGAACTCATATTGGCTCCCAAGATCAGCGACCAATATGTTCACACTCTCATACAACGTTGATCACATCCATACAACAATCATACATTAATAGTCCAAAAGACATACAACATAATAGTTAAGGTCTACAACTATTACAAACAGTAACGAGGCCAAATTCAAATAAGAGTGTAAAGTAGCAGCGGAAGCAAGTAAAATAAACCAAAAGACCAGCAGTAGTATGCTCATATCCCATCGGCAACCGACTGGGAGTTAAATGATAGCATTACTCGTCAGCATCGCCAAAATCGGCGCTAACAAGCTCAACGGGCTCATACCCTTCCTCACCTGAAATTGCAGCAACCAGGTTGAGTACAAAAGTACTCACAAGTCTTACACAAATAAAAATTAGTTATGCTAGAGGTTGTTCCAAAGGATGGCTCATATTGGCTTAGTTTTGCAAAAGACACAACAATTTACAACCTACACATACTAGTTTTTCAAGTGCTATTTTGAAATCAGATTTGAAGTAGAAGTAAAGCATGTGAATAAGTAGTAAATTGAATAACAAATGAATCATCCAAATAACAAAGTGGCTGTCCACTTTGATACAACAACATACATGAACATCCCGTTCATGATGATACCAAGTTATAACCACAATTTTAATTCGAAGTTTAACAATAGCAGCCACAAACTCAAGCGATCGTCTCTATAACAGTGGACACGGCTATTCGAATAGATTTATACCCAAAGTTCGGTCCTTAATTGTCCAAACAAGTCCATCACTTACCCAAGCTCGTGCCTAAAGACACCATCACTAACCATCACTTGTCCAGACCAAAAGCTCATTTAAAATGATAAAATTTAACTCATAAAATAAATACGAAGATCTAAAACAAAAGTATATAATGATAGTTGTGTTTATCCCATAATTGTCGGGTTATTCCCGACAATCAATACCGATTCTAGACTTATATGGCTAAGCAAACCCGAACAATATATTTGAACCATCCTAACTCAAGCATGTGGTACTAGATTAATTCAAGGATAACCTCAATGAATAGGAGATAACTAATCTACACATCACAAAAATAGCGACATTATTAAAATAGCATGCAAGCAATTATCATTGCACTAACTTAACAAAACTGGGATCAAATATGATGCAAAAAAAGTTCAAATGATGCTTGCCTTACTGGAAACTTAGCTTCTCTCCCTCAGTAGCGTATAGGTCAATATCAATAGGCTTGGGATCTAAATAAATACAATACCGAATAAACATCGAGAAATACCTCCAAATTCAAAATACTCAAAAATACATGATTTTTCTACAGTAGCTAAGTCATGATTTTAGATGAATTTAGGTGAATGAAATATTCCATTTGGACTTAGTATGTGAGAGTTATGAAGGTTTGAATTTCAGATTTCAACATATCCTCATTTAAGCAAATTAATTATTTGGCCGAAATTTGTAGAGCAGTAGTGGGACAAAGGATTATATGGATAAATAGATAATATTAATACAAGGCTAAAACTGTTAAGTTTTCCTCATTTGGAGTTTTCATGATTTAGTTATGAATTTCTAAAGTTATCAGCATTTCCTTTTGTAAAAATAATAGTGTTAAAGGATCAATCTCCAAAATAATACTCTCTGCTATAGATGCATGTTTGAAATTAATTTTAATATATAGTTCATCAAAAATGAAAATTATCCGAAGTGGTTTCATCCATTTGGGAGTTAAAATGAATTAGTTATGTATTTTTAAAGTTATACATATTTTACGATGTGCAAATAATTCATCCTCAGATTTTCTAAGTCGTTTAATACTTTTCTTACCGGGTGTCATGCTAGCCTCGGTCTCGGACAAGGTCGCGTTGTCGTGGCTTCACTTGCTTGCCGTTGTGCGTCTTGCCTTCGGCGAGCTCGTGAAACGTTGGATTAGGATCAACGATCCATAATCATGACTCGTTAGGGTGGTCGAACAGCCACTCGATCTTGATCGTTTATTTTGCATCGCACGGCCCAGATTCATGGCGCGTTAGGATGGTCCGAACGGCCACTAAATCTGGATCACTGGTTTCGCATTCGACTGTCCAAGATGGTTTTAGTGATTTTTGGGCTGGCTAAGTGAACAGGGGGCGGCTTAAGTGGCTAGGCCCACATGTAAGTTGTTCTAGCGCTTTTCTTAGCGTGTTGGATTTCTGTGCAAGGGGGCCCACATGTAAGTGATTCATTTACTCTTTTAAGACAGCCAATTAAAGCTAATGATTGCTACTTAACTCTTAATCATTTAGCTACAGTAAATGTCCGAATACGACAACAGGAGTTTGGTCCCGCATGCTTCAATGGCGGCTCACAGTATTGTCTTGCCACTGATCTTGAACCAAGAATGCGGTAGTCTGCGCAATAGTATTACGCACCCAATGGTGGCGGTCACGACATCAACGGTGGCTTACACCGGCGACTAGCCGGAGAAGGGTGGCGATGTTCAATACGGGAATGTGCAAAACAGCAATGTGAAGCTCCGCAGCGCAAACAAGCGGGTGCCAAGGCATCTAGGGACTATTAGCAAGCTACGGCGAGGAAGGGTGCTCGAAAAAAGCTCGGAGTGGTGAAGCTTGGCGGCGTCGAAGAAGATGACGGCGGCGCGGCTTCCGCATAAAGATGATGCTCGAGCAAAATAGAGCAAAAAGAATGCTCGGGTTAGCTCAAGGATACTAAGAGCATGATATAGGTGCAAGGAATTGGACAATGGCTTACCAAAACAAGTGGGAGATGAAAAGATTTGTTCTTCGGCCGAAATGGGGAGAACTTCATGATGAGGACATCACTCCTTCAGATACACGCACTACGCAAAACCTTCCAGATCCGGTTGCTAAACTACAAGGCCCTATGACAAGTGCTCGTGCACGTCACTTAAATTATGAGGTGAGCTCGTTTCTAGGTGCTAATAATTTATCTATGCGAGAATGGTATACTACCTAATAATTTTGATCTTTTATACTTAGGAATAATGGGAAGGATTCGTCAAGTCACGGTCATCTGCTACTTGATTGCGCCCAAGCAAAGGAAGTCCCTCCGATTCTTGCGAGAAGAGATTTTGGGTTGCGAAGGTCTCGACCAGATTCCCAAGGGCTACGACCAGTTCTCCGTGCTCTCTGACCGAGGTCTACAAGCTCTACAACTTTGGTGTACCCGCTCTCGACCACGATGGGAGTTAGTCGAAATCGTTGAAGTAAGGTCTTTGTGTCACCATTTTGGGCCTAATAAGGCCTTGTAAGCGTGTCGAGGTCAAAGCCCGTGATGTGTACGCCTATCCCCACGGTAGCACAACCTAGGTCGACCTCCTCCGTTCCCCTATATATGTGCAGCGGTATACAGTTTAGGGTTGGGTTTTTCTTAGATTATTACGCCACTTTGCGGTTTAGCGCTTGTTTGGTTTGAGGAACCACACTTGTGAACTTCATCTATATTCGCAAAGATAATCCAGATTGCATCTACCTTGTTCTTGTGAGTTGCTTCGATTGCTTGCAGGAATCATAACCCTCGTGGTAAGGTCGATCGTGTGCAAGCGTGATTGATAACGACAGTCGTGCGGGTGTAGCGAATTGCGAGGTGACGATCTGCGGGTTGGAAGCCTCAAAGCGTCAACGTCCTCACGATTTAAATCAATCGAACCTATCGGAAGATCGACCACCGTGACTCATCGGTTGGTATCGAGCACCGGGTTGCCCATTAGGTAATCTCATTTATCCCTTTTGTTAGTTGTTTTCTATCACCTAGAGTCGAGAAAATTGCCCACAAAAGTTTTAGATCTTAGTTCTTCCGTTGTCCAAACCACTTTGTGCCTTTCGCATTGTGTTTTCAGTTTTCGCGTTGTTGAATTGAGTCCATCGTCGTTGTCTTTGTTGCTGGTCTAGTCGTCGTGATCTAGTTTCTAGCGTCGAGTCTTCGCTATTTTGGTCTTTGTGTATCTCGGCCAGCCCTTAGTTACATCCTTTGTTTTGACTGGTATAGCCGAGATCGTGACCCCCTCCCCATACAACCACCTCCTCATGTTCGACCACCTGGTCGGATACGACCACCTCCTCAGGTTCAACCACCCAGTCGGATTCGACCTCCCACTCGGATTCGACCACCTACTCGAGTTCAACCACTACAACCACCTCCTCGGATTCGACCACCTCTTCGAGTTCGACCACCTGCTCGGATTCGACCACCTCCCCTTTCGACCACCTAGCCAAAGTTCAGAGAGAGAGAGAGAGAGAAAGTATATTTTTATTACCTTTATACCCCTGCTCTCCGGAAACAGTTTGTGACCCACTCACCTCTTTGGACCCAGAAAAGGTAGCGAAGAGTTTTGAGCTTATGTCACTTTTGCAAAAAAAAAAATAAAGAGAGAGAGAGAGAGGAAAAGAAAAGAAAAGAAAACAAGGCGCAAAGAGTGCAAAAAAAGGGAATTCAAAAAATTCAAAAAAAAGGGAATTCAAAAAAAAGAGGAATTCAAAAAAAACAAAAAAAGAAGGAAGAAGAAGGAGAAATCAGTTGCTTTGCGAATTTTGTTCCATTGTGCTTGTATCTACCCTATTTTTCGGCTTGCTTGAGCTAGTTCTAGGAACGCGTTTGGGCCAGCAACTGTGATGAGTATCATGGACTTTGATTCAGCTTTGCTAATCTGTTTTTATTACTGCTATTCCTTGCTACAAAATTTTGCCTGTCCGAGCTCCACATACTTTCGACCCTCAGATTTGGATCCTCGCATTACGCCATCCGCCATGATCGTACATCCCACCTCCTCAGATCATACCACCTTGCAATTGGTAAGAAATTCATAAGAGCTTGGTAAGACGCTTGAGAGTGTGTGATCCCACCTCCCACCACCTAGTAGTTGATAGGGATAATATCTTTGTGTTGTCTTTTGTCTTGTACTAACCATGGCAGGTGAGGAATTGGAGAGGCAAGAGTGTGTTTTGAGGGAAGAGCTTACAAGGGTGTTGGATGAGCACCGCCATGCTATTAATGCGACATTGATAGGAAGTTTGCGAAACAAATGCTACTCAGCAGACAACTCAATGATAGTATCGCAATCTTTGAATACACACATTGATGGTTTGGCCAATCAACCACCGAACAATGGGCATGTGGATCCTCATGGTGCAACCCATGACCGTGAGTTTGACAATGAAAATGAGATGCACAACCACGATGCCTTTGATGCGATAGCGGAACGGTTGAACTTCAACCGTCAAGGTATGAGAGGTAATAACGCTCGACAACATAATGCACATGTTAATGATGATCCATATGCTAAAGTCAAGTTCACTATACCATCTTTTGTGGGTGCTTATGATCTTTGAAACATATCTAGATTCGAGAATTGACGGTAGAACGAAATTTAATGCTCACTTAGTTCTGAAGTGCATAGAGTTAGACAAGCCACAAGTGAATTTAAAAACTTTGCCATCATTTGGTGGAATAGGGTATGCACTGATGGATTAGCGCCTACCACTTGGGATGCTTTAAAGGTTGCTATCGTATGATTTGTTCCACCTTCTTTTAAACGTGACTTGCTTAAGAAATTGCAGCACTTAAACCAAGGTAATAGATCCGTAGAAGAATATTATCAGGAGCTACAAATTAGTATGTTGCGTTGTGATGTTGTTGAGGATGAAGAGGCTGCGATGGCACATTTTTATGGAGGATTAAGACGTGAAATTCAAGGCATAGTTGATTACAAAGAATATGATAGTGTCCCTAGATTGTTCCAACTTGCATGTTTGGCAGAAAAGGAATTGCAGGGACGACAACAGAGGCCAAGGAACAATTTTGGAAGCACGTCTACACCAAGATCAACACCAGGGCAAGTTGAAACAGTCCACCTTCGGCTACGATTCTGCTGCCCCTCCTCGAGTAGGGCGCGTTCAATGACACCTCCGACACCATCACATGCACCCGAGGTAAGTAAATCTACTAGTGTGCAGGCCCCAGCCAAGAGTTCTTCTTCAGTTTCTTCCACGGGCCGTATGACTGGGATTGTTTGCCACCGTTGTAAGGGAATGGGCCACGTCATGAGGGACTGCCCAAGTCAGCGAGCATACCTTGCCACTGAAGATGGTGGATATGTAAGTGCTAGTGATAATGAGGATGAACATGTACTTGCAGCTAACATTACAGGTGGAGGAGACGAGATAGACAGTGATGCTGATGATGTAGAGGAACAAGTAACTGCGGTTGCAACAGGGAATCATGTGAGCCTTATTGCGCAGCGAGTGCTGAGCGCACAAGTGGAGAGAGTGGAGCAAAATCAGCGGCACAATTTGTTTCAATCCAGATTTCTCGTGAAGGAGAGAGCCTGTAAAGTCATCATTGATGGAGGAAGCTGCAATAACCTTGCAAGTTCTGAGATGGTCGAGAAGCTTGGCTTGGCCACACAGCCACACCCACGTCCCTACTACATCCAATGGTTCAATTCGTGTGGCAAATTAAAGGTAAACAAGGTTGTGAGAGTGCAATTTTCAACTGGTAATTACAAAGAAAGTGCCGACTTTGATGTAGTGCCTATGCAAGCATGCTCTTTGTTGCTCGGTAGGCCTTGGTTATATGATAATGATGTTTTGCACAATGATAGAGCTAATACCTACTCATTCTCACATAGGGGTAAGAAGATTAAGTTATTGCCTTTAACACCCGTTGAAATTTTGAAAGATGAAGCAGCGTATGCTAAAAATGAAAGAAACACCAATGAGCATGATTCGAAAATCAGCAAGTAGCAAAACATGTTTTCCCACCTAAAGGGAGAAAGTGGCACCTAGATCTAAGTCGGAAGGACTTAAATTGAAGAGTTGTTCTATGCTTGCCACTAAATCTGAACTTCTTGACATTTGTGATAATGAAATTTGCGTGCTATGTTTTGATATGCAAAGATGCTTTATTTTCACTTGAGAATATATCTAGCTTTTTGCCTCCTGCTATTGCTAACCTTTTCTAGGAGTATGTGGATGTATTTCCTGCTGAGGAACCCCGAGGATTACCACGTGTTCGAGGGATAACGCATCACATCGATTTGACCCCGGGAGCAACTTTGCCAAACTGTGCTGCATATCAATTGGAGCTTCCTGCAGATTTTGGGTTACAGAAGGTCTACGACTAGTTTCCCAAGGTCTACAACCTATTCTATGTTATCTACGACCAGGTCTCAAGCTCTACGATAGTCCTACGACCAGTCCTACGGATTTGAAGCCATACTTGGGGAAAGAAGATGCCCTTGAGTCGAGGACGACTCCAATTCAAGAGGGGGAGGATGATGAGGACATCACTCCTTCAGATACATGCACTCATAAAACCTTTTAGATCCGGTTGCTAAACTACAAGGCCCTATGACAAGAGCTCGTGCACGTCACTTAAATTATGAGGTGAGCTCGTTTCTAGGTGCTAATAATTTATCTATGCAGAATGGTATACTACCTAATAATTTTGATCTTTTATACTTAGGAATAATGGGAAGGATTCGTCAAGTCCTGGTCATCTGCGTTGATTGCGCCCAAGCAAAGGAAGTCCCTCTGATTGCGCCGAGAAGAGATTTTGGGTTGCAGAAGGTCTACAACCAGATTCCCAAGAGCTACGACCAGTTCTCCGTGCTCTACAACCAGGTCTATAAGCTCTACAACCAGGTGTACCCGCTCTACGACCACGATGGGAGTTAGTCAGAATCGTTGAAGTAAGGTGCTGTGTCACCATTTTGGGCCTAATAAGGCCTTGTAAGCGTGTCGAGGTCAAAGCCCAGGATGTGTACGCCTATCCCCACGGTAGCACAACCCTAGGTTGACCTCCTCACATTCCCCCCTATATATGTGCAGCAGCCGCCACAGTTTAGGGTTGGGTTTTTCTTAGATTATTCTGCCACTTTACGGTTTAGCGCTTGTTCGATTTGAGGAACCCCACTTGTGAACTTCATCTATATTACAATATAATTGATTGCATCTACCTTGTTCTTGTGAGTTGCTTCAATTTCTTGCGAGGAATCATAACCCTCGTGGTAAGGTCGATCGCGTGCAAGCGTGGTTGATAACGACAGTCGTGCGGGTGTAGCGAATTGCGAGGTGACGATCTGCGGGTCGGAAGCCTCAAAGCGTCAACATCCTCACGACGAAATCAATCGAACCTATCGGAAGATCGGGCCGCCGTGTCTCATCACTTCAATTCACCTCAGTCCTGTCGAGCATTACCCAAATTAACTTAGGGGTTTTCAATCTCTTGCTAAAACACAAGAGATGACACAAAAGCTTTATCAAGAACCTTACCAGAGATGACAGTGGCAAGGTGATGCTCTCGGGTGCGCGCTCTAGGGTTCCAGAGAGCACAAGGATGGTCCAGAAGCTACAATCAACAATGGAAGCTTGTATTAGCAAAAATGGACAAGGGATTGAACATACAATCTAATGGTACCACCGGTGGAAGCTTACCCTAGCGATGCGGTGAGAGCTTCCCTTTCCTCGATCACCGAGAGGAAAAGTGAGGAAGAAAGGGGTGCCGAGGGGTTTTAACCCTGAAGCGATGGAGTGGGTGCGGTGTGCGAGAGAGAAGCGCCGGAGTATAACGGACGCGGTGGTCGCCAACGAGTCGAGCGTCGCGGGCACGTGGAGCTCGGCTCTGCAGCCTAGCATCTCTTTCGAGGAGGAAGACAGAGTGCGACAAATGGGCCCGGTATGGCAGTGGCTCAAAGCGAGCGGTTCAAGTGGATTTGGGTGGACCGTTAGATCACGAATGGAGGGCTCAGATCTAATGAGAATTTCGGACAGGTCGAAAGGTGGTGAGATCTGGACCGTTGAACTTAGATCCGACGCCTGCATGTGTTGGTGCATTTAGTTGACTTAGCCAACTCAAGTGGCTCGGGTCGTAGCGAACAGAAACGATCTTTGGTTGGTTGGGTTTAGGGTTTGGCCGCGGTTTAATATAGATTCTCCACTTTGACCAGAGCTTTAGAAATAGAAATAAATTTTAGAAAAATGTGAAATAATTCACAGGGGTTCCTGAGAAGGTCTAGTGTCCAGAAAAATTATTGAACACTACTGTTCAAGATATAATGTGTATAATTTAAATTAAAACTTAATGTAGGTCATTAAATTGTGTTTGAATTTTCTTAGGGTTTAAACCAGTCCCAAAAATTTGGGGAAATTGTATTAATTCTTTATAATTGTTCTAGTATTTGAATAAATTATTTTTAGAAGATGAACAAGAGTTTTTGTTCTTGTTTTTCTTTCGGAGCTTTTAATTGAGTTGTAGGTTTAACTTTGTTTAAGATTTTTCAAGTGCAATAAATAATGCAAATGCTTGAAAACAATGATGCATGCTCATGAGATGCATAGTAATTCTCTTTATTAATTTAGGGATGTGACATTATTACATTAAGAGGTTCGATTTGATTGGAAGCAACAGAGACATTATTTAAGTAATGGAATGTGCAACAATGTGATATGCATCCATGAGCTACTTCCACCCAATGAATGTCGTCCTCAACGATCACCTAAAACATTGAATGGCAAGAGTGAGTCCAAGACTCAGCAAGTACATATGAACAACATATAAAACAATGAATCGAAGGCAGATCATTCTCAATACTTATAGAATACATATATAAATTCTATGCACTTGATGCAAATCATGAATATGACTCCACTTCTCTTCTGCATATTCTGGTATAGCTAGTGTAACACCCGTCGGTGTTCACTTATGCCTACATTATCAAAATGCGGGGATCCATTGCCCGTATGAAGAATCTTTCATACGGGGGTCTAGTTGCCCATATTGAAAATATGAGGATCTCAATACTCACTCTCATGGGTTAAACATGAATGCTTGAATTGAATGAAATGAACCTCAATACCCACTCCTGTGGGCTAAACATGACAACTTGGAATGAATGTAATGAAATGAAATGAACACTTCCATACCTTCCACTTGTTATAAACATTTAATGAAAACATGCAATCAGTGGAAAAATACTCATACTTCATAAGATTATCCATATCATAGACATTCAACCAATTTGTGCAATCAAGCATCCAATATGACTCTAAATTGTACTTGCCTTTCGCGTTGCAACAAATTGGAGTGTAGAGAAGGCGAAACTAAACCCAAGGTCACTCCGCCTGCAATAAATATTTTACTCAAAACAAGCTTTGACAAAGTAGAACGACGCTTAAATACTATGCTCTTAACTGAACTCCAAAATCCAACACTTCGCATATTTAATCTACTAAAACAGAATGACGAACTAGCAGTAACTCAATACTGGACAGCAACCCTCTAAAATTCATATCTCCCATTCTGCTTATCATAAAAATACATTTTAAGTCTCTCTGGAAAGCTTACGAATTTGTCTACAATAGTTAAGTTGGCGAAATCTTCTAATTCTGCCTTTATCTAATTTTAACAAATAGATTAATAATACTGTCAGAAACTGATAGACATTCTGGATAGAAGACTTAAAATAACCATAACTTTCATTTGGCTGGTCCAAAAATTGTGTTCTTTAACATTCTAAAAATATAAAATAATTATATACAGAAATAATATTGGTCAACATCTCTGATTCGGCCATTATATATCTTTAATCTAACAATTACCACAATTGTTATAACTTTGTGAGAGATTCTAGACAGCAGCATTGTAAAATTCATATATCGAGATCTACTCAACCAAACAAGGTGAATGAAGACTCCATGGAAAGCTACTGATTTTGTCCACAATTCTCTAAGAGATGACCAGACCAAATTTTGCCATCACAGAATCCAAATCTAGAGCGCAATACAAGCTATCTACACTCGATCTGCTACCCGATAGTGCCCAAATCGCAAAAGTAATAACAAAGCAAAGGGAAACTGAAGGTCACCCTTGAATAACATGATGAGAACACGATGAAGACGCTGAAAAGTCCACGAGATCCCCTTTTTCTCCTTCCTTCTCCCTTCTTCCTCTTCTTCTTCTTCTTCTTCTTCTTTTCTCTTCTCTCTTCCTCCCTCCTTTCTTGATCTTGGCTGGCAGCAAGGAGGCATCACAAGGAGGAGGGGAGGAGAGGAGGTGTGGGGGAGGTGCTGGACAGATGCGGAAGGGGCGGCCAAAAGGGGTGGGGAGGAGGAGGCGCAAGGGAGGGAGTGGCCTAGGGTTTGGCTACCCCCTCTCCACTTGGTCGGCTGCCCTAATGGGCCAAGGTGCTGTGGGCTTTTGGCCCACAGCCCAGGTTCCCTGTATAAAGTGAAAAAAAAACCTGAAACTTCGGTTAAAACCACTCTCTAAAACAATTCTCATCTGTAAAGTATTTCTCCTCTTTAAATATTTGGGATATTACAAGCTTGGACTAATCTGAAGGAGTGACCTCAACCTTGACGAAGGAAAGTCTCTTTGATCATGTTATACCTATGTTTTACAATTCCCTTTTAAGTTTAAAATTAATATGCATTGCTATTTACATGAAATGATGAGTTCAAATCTTAGGAGTGTTAGTTAATCATAATTTGAATATACCTCCATTTGATGTTATATATGAACCATTGTTGCCCTAGTATATAAAATCCCTAGTGTTGATACACTATTGTTGGGTTATAGAAATTCATTGTTGTTGGATTATAGAAACTAATTTTTGTTAGATTATAGAAATTCATTATTGTTGGATTATCTGAATACATTATTGTTGGGCTACTGAGAATACACTATTCTTGGGATATAGGAATACATTATTGTTGAATATATGAATCTTGTAAAGAATGACATCTTGGTGGATTAAATAGATCATCGAGAACAAATAAAATGTTAATCTTAGTGGAATTAAATGGATTATTAGTGACTATTGGAAACTTAGGATTGACGAACTAATTGAGTGAAAGCTATGAATAAAGAATGAAATAGGATTATCATAACAATTCATGCTTGACATTTTGGTGCATTGGTTGAATTATGGAGAATTGGCGTACTTGGTGGAGTTGATTGATTCTTAGTGTATGGTTGATCTACAAGTTGTTATAGGACTAGTGTAATCAATGGCGTGGTTGATCAATGGGCATAATTGATTGTTAATGGGAGTATGATTTTAATATTGAAGGATGCCTTACTAAGATTGGAGTTTGTCTAAAAATTTTGTTGAATTCAATTGTGATAAATTGGTTGGTTAAGACGATGAATATTTGAAAAGAGAGATTACAAGTAATAGAGTGGAGAATTCCAATTGGAATTTTTGTTGGAGGATTCTTGATGTTAGAATTGTGAAGTATGCTCGGTGCTTTAACCTACGAAAGATGGAAGTATCAACAGTGTGAATAAATTTTGGAAAGTCATTTCAAATATGGACATAATCAGAGTTTAGTAGGATTTGGAGTTATGACAAGGTCATAATTATATCACTACTTGTTGGTGTAATTGAAGTGTAAAGCTGTTGATTTGTTTATAATTGTTAGAGAATTTTGAGATAAACAAAGGTATATTACTAAAAACCCTATTGATTATGAATACGATAGAATTGCATAGATAAGTTATATCGATCATGTTTATCCTATGGGTGGGAATTATTAATACCCTTTTATGCAAATCAGTTTGAGAAATGTATGGCAATAGGTATTGCCGTTAGTTTTCAAAATAAAATAAAATGGTGGAAAACCTATTTTAGACTAGGGCGAGTGGATTGAGTTGTTGACTGTCTCGCCTTGGTCAATTAAGGACCGACGCTTGTGTCTATCCAAACTAAGCACTACCGTATAACCACATGTCCAGAATGGGGAGGACCTGACCAACTAATTTACCATGTTCTAGTATTACGCCCGCAAGCTATAGTTGTTAGGTGTTCCTTTTTGGGATTGTGCAGACGATGGTAGTTGATGTCCATGTCTGTCGGGGCTTGCTCCAGGTGATGGTAACAGATGTCCATGTCCGGGTAGGTTATCCCCCACAACAGTGAGCTCTGGGTCGATAGTAAATGACGTCCATACTTGGGGTTAATTAAGCTCATCGGGTGGTTTGGTGTTAGTGTGGTATTGTAAAGGCATTGTGATAATCGCTAATCGCACACCCAAGGAAGCGTGTCATGGCCGACAATATAAGTTGATTAGCTCATGTGGGTCAAGTTGTACAACCTCCTGAAAAGTGTAAAACTATTTGAATAGCAATGCCCATGGTCAAGGGTGGGCAAGGTGTGTTTTCACATGCTAGATTTTGGTTTTGTTTTCAAAGAAATAAACTTTGGGAATCCGGGAGCACTTGGGACTCTCGGGTAGATATTCTGGCAGCTAGAACCTATTGGGTAGTTAGAACTCTATCCTTTCAACCTTGGCAGCTAAAGCCTTGATACTAGTGGTTGGTAGCTAGAACATCCACTAGTGATATATTTAGTTTAATTATTTAAACTACTTTTGTCAAATGTGCTTTATGATAACTGTTGAAACTTAAAATATTGCTTTGTGTGAAAGAACCATATAAACCTCATTGTTAAGCCTTGCATATTGAATTTTTTCCAAGACTTGTGGAGCAATTTATGTACTCACATGCTACACTCAAAATAAATCTCAGAAGCATTCAAATATGTCGAGGAGGATTACAACTTCTACACAATGGCTACAACAAAGGACATCTGGAGTACTAGGTCACGAGCTCCAGTTGATTGCATGTGAGAATATGAATGGCCCATCACTTGGAGTTATCTTCTTCCGTTGCAGTTTATTCGAGTTGTTTAGCATGAAAGGGCGGTAATTGTAAGCTTCAACCATAAGGTCATTACTCTTTTGTTCAATATTATATAATAATTTGACGTTTGCAAGATATGTGTTGATATTCAATGATGTAACTGTGTGCACTAGCTACTAATCTAGGGACTAGTCTTGAAATACCTGAAGAATTCAGTTAAATCCGGGTCCCGACAATTATTCCTCCTGGTATGCTCACAAATCAGGGACTGCCTTTGCTTCCCCAGCCACACATACTGTGTTCTTCATATGGCGTCATCACCACACCAACATCACATACCAAAAGCGGTGGTTACACAAAACCACCTAACTGGATTTTCCCAAATTTCTAGATGTATACATGTGTAGTAAACCTTCTAGGACTTATATATTTGTAGTATGCCATGGCTAAGATCTTGACAAGTGACAAGCATCCAATGGTCGTGTAATGGTATGACAAAAGTGAAGGGAAACAGGTAGGCTGCGTGTAGGGATACGAGTAGGCTACGATAGCAACAAATCAAAAATTCTACCACGTAAACCAGGAAGCCAAGCAAATAGATGATCACACATCATTACCACCAGACGCGTAGAGCAACGGAAGAAGAGTTGGAGCAACCTAGTTGTCGGGACCCCGGATCTCCGGACCCGAGACCCTCTGTGTATATTTGAACAAGTCCCTAGATCAGTAGCTAGCTCACACAGTGACGTCATCAGTGACAATCATAACCATACAACCAAATATCAATGAAGCAGACAAATTAATATTATTTAGTAGTAAAAGGACCTTATGGTCAAGTCTTACAAAGTTGGCCACAGGGCTTTACCGATAAAAGATAACTTGCAGCGGAAACCAAAACGTCTTGTGGAGGCCACTCGACATGCCCACAGGCAATCGTGTGGAGAACGCGATCTAGTTCGCCTGATCTTCAAAGTATTCTTCCTCGTAGAACTCTGCGGTTCCTGATTCTTCCTCGGTGACTGATCAATAAATGGCGTATAGCCGTGAGTACATAAAGTACTCAGCAAGTTGTAGGGAAATGTATGCAAATAGTATTAGTACAAGGCTTAACAAAGATAGCTTTATGGCTATTTTGTAGAAAGCAGTATTGACAGTAAATAGATTGAAAGCACATGTTAAAAGATTACATACATAAGTAACCAGTTTTCTTTGAATCAACTAGTGAACAACCCAGTTCACTTCCCAACCATCAACTAACACTAACCACCCCAATCCCAACCAAACCATTCCAACAGTTTTATCAAAATCTACCCCTCGTGTGAAATCACCGGGTATTGTCCATAACCAGGGACACGGCTATTCGAATAGTTTTACACTCTGCGAGAGGTTATGCGGCTTGACCCACAAAAGATAATCATCTTATAATGTCGGACATTACGCTTCGAAGCGTGTGACTAAGTGATTATCACAAGGCTTTTACAAAGTTCTTTTGACCCATTACGCTTTCGCTAAGGATTAGTCATTACAGGCCCCTCTTGCGCCGAGTGTGAATGTCTAACCCAGGTTCACACTTCCACCAAAAGCAGAATCGAATCAAAGCATTGCTAATTATTGACCAGTCCACCCCACCTGGACATATGGTTTATGCGGTATGGCCCAGATCAATAGCGCACAAAGTTAAGTCCTTAGTATCTACTCAGGCGAGGCAACCACATCCCGAATCGTCCCCTTTACTGCACAATCACTCGCCCAAGTATAAAATCATTTTTGGTTCAATCCCGGCCAAATGGCTACCCTTGCCATGGCACAATAAATTTTAATAACAGTACCCTTGGACATCATAGGTTGGGTAACCTTAGTTGGACATTATTGTAATAACAACGTGGGTGCGTATTATGCTTAGTCATGCTTTAGTTATGCTATGGTCTCTCGATCACATGATTCAATAATGATAAAGTTGACTTAATGTTATATGGAATTGTGGCGGAGCCACTGTTATTAAATTTTGTTATTAAAATTGTGGCGGAGTTATACTGTCAAGTAGGTGTTTAACTATTCCCAAAACCAATTTTTATACAACTAGCCATGCATGTTGATACAAAACAATATAATTTTATAAACTGGGTGCGACATGATCAAAGGTCTCGACTTGCCTTCGTTGACGGTTTGATATGCTTGATCGGCGGTTAAAATTCTTGAGAACGCAGGAATCTACACATGCGAAAAGAGCCAAATAAATACAATAATTCCAAATAAAATCTAAAAATTATCAAATTAGAACCAAAAGAAAGGCATTAAATTTATATGAATTTAGAAACGAGAATCGACTGAATCAGAGTTCGTATGAGGGAGAACGAACGTCCGGAAGATTGCTATCACATGAAATGATAGAAAATATAGAAAATAGAATATACCAAAATATTCCATTTCAAGATCTAAGATGAAAGAATGCTGACTTTGGGGTCACTCTTGATAGTGAGTGCCGTGATGAGCTAAGGGTTAATTGGTTCCTAAGTGTATGTGAGCGTATGGATTAATGCTACTCGAATAATGTCTAACTACTCTACTACATCCGATTAAATATCCTATTACCTTAATATCTCTTTTAATCCGACAAAGGCTAGGGTTCACTAAAATGGGACTTATGGGTGTACATGTCTAAACCTGACATCATTAATATTAATCACTAATCGATTTGATGTAAACCTTAAGCCACAAAGTTTGAGCACAACATGCTAAGTTCAAACACTAGCTAAGCAAATAATTAACCTAATATAAATAGCTATCTATTTTGATCATGCTCTTGCTAATCACTAATCAAACTTCCTTCTACTAAACCAAATACTTTACTTAGGCATACCTATTGCTAGTTGAACAAGTGTCGGCTAAGTAGTCCCTAAATAGCTAATAGATCCCTAAACGACTAATAGATCATGGTGCATTCTATCTACAAAGTCCAAGGCTCACTGCTAAATGGGAATGCTACTAACTAACTACTAGACTAATTGTCTAATTAACAACTCCTAATCACTTATCATTAGCTAACATATGTTCATTAGTTAACAATCTACATCTTAGCCACTTACTAATTAACCTACTGCAGGCATTCACACAGTCATGCACACACACATGAAGAGCACAGAAGGGGAAAACAGAGGAGCATCAAGGGCGGAGGCGGCGCTCAGGGCATGAGGCGGCTGACGGCGAGGCAGGGCGTGAGAAGCTCGGACGGCGGTCAAAATGGGCCGCCGGGACCTTAAGGAGGCGACACGAGATGTCGGTGCGCGTGAAGCGGCACATGAGCAGTCTTGCAATGAAATGGCGCCACAGTGGCGTAGGCTTGCGGCGTCGCCGGTGGCTCGGCGGCGATCTGAGCCGTTCGCGTCTTGCCACAGACACGAGCAGCGCGTGGAAGCGGCGAGACCACTCGGGGAGGTCGGGGAGTGGCGAGGGTGGCGCGACGGGCCGGAGGTGGGGAAGAAGAGCGGTCGAGGAGAGGATCCTCGGCGGAGAGAGCGGAGGAGTTGAGGAAAGATAGAGGGGATCGCGCGACTTTGTGACACAGACTACGGGGCCGGAGCTCCACCGAGAGGAAGTATGGCGGCAGGCGGCGGCGTGACGGTGAAGAAAGAGCGCGTGGAATCTTGGTTGGGGGGGGGCTTTGGTGGAGGGAAATGGGAGCTAGAGGGGAGGAAAGGGTAGAGGAAGGACTGGCACTGGCTTAAATAGGGAGGGAGATGGGGAGGTGAGCGGCTTGGTGGCGGTGAGCGGCACACCGAGGCGGTGAATGCGGGTTGTGGTGCTAGCAAAGAGCGGCCAGGGCGGCGTGGCGCGCGAATGGGCAGGGAAGTGGCGCGATGGAAAAGCGGTGACGCCAAGTGGCGAGCGGGGAGGTGACGTGGCGCCACGGATCGGCGGCGGCGCAGCGCGTGGCCTTGTGCGGAGCGAAGCGGCGTAGAAGAAGAGACAAGAAGGAAGACTGGCCGGGAGGGTTGGGCCGGTGTGGGCCAAAAATGAAGGAAAGAAACGATCGATTAAAGGAATTCGGCCCAATCGGATTTTTCAAATTTTTCGTAATTTAGTAATTTCAGAATTAGGATTAATTCATTTAGGATTTTAGAAATTAGCAAATAGAGCCCAAAAATTCTAGAAAAACTCAAATAAATTCACTGTGACATTTTGGACTTAAATAAAATGTTTGCAACTTAAAATTGATATTTATATTTGCAAATAAATTATTTCTCCTTTAAAATAAACAGGAAAAATCTTTTTAAATCCAGAAATTCAAGGAAACTATTTAAGTTTTAGTTTTAATCAAGATTGAAACTTTGGGGTGTTACACTGGTCCAACGTAGAGCGCATCGATGTAGTGGTCGTAGTCGATCGTCCAGCGTCGAGCGCATCGATGTAGTGGTCGTAGTCGATCGGCCAGCGTCCTCGCGAGTCGATCGTCTCCTCTAGAACCTCTACAGTTCCTTATGAAGATCGCGGATCGTCCTCAAGCGCAACAGCAACTGCAGTAGCACCTCTACGGTATCCACACGTCTAAGGAAGGAACAACCATATGCTGATGTGCTAGCATCAAGTTGTACGGTAGAGCTCTCAGGAAGATGGCGGCTAGGGTTTCGGTGAAGCAACTCACGTCAACTCTCTCTTTCTCAATAGCCTCAAACATCTCCTTATATAGTGCCCATGACAGATCCTATCCGAACACGTTTTGTTCCAACCCGTTAAGTGTGTGACCCGTTAGGTTTATGCGTGATCAGTTGTGACTCGGAAACCCTTTCCAACCACGAGTCATTAGCGGTTCCTAGCGAGAACATAGCGATTCGAATACACACAAATTATATCGAGCGAACCTTAATGCAATATGATCTCGACCGAGTCCTCATCACTTATGACCGAGTCCTATCTCTATCTGACCGGTTAAGTATTTGGTCATGACCAGTTCGTAATTCCTTACGACCAGGTTACAACCACTCTGTGATTACGTTAGACCAGTCTACGATCAGCTCGTATCTCCATACGACCAGTCCGTAACTGTTCGAACTAAGCGACCTACTCGTGTATTCTCCTTTGCCTCCACGATATCTGGTTGAACTCGGGTGAGATGTTGTCTCAACCATGGACTGCTCAATACTTTCTTGATCGAGTGTCGGATAACTTCCGTGGTGAACACTTGACCACTAGTGGCATGGCCATGCACTTACTTTATCCGACCACAACGAGGGGCCCGAGACATCTCTCTGTTATGTTAGGAGGGCAAATCCATATCAGACCACTCACATTTCTCTGCATGTTTGAGCATGCCCGAAACTACCTTTATAACTACCCAGCTACGAGTAGCGATTGGCAACCCCTAAGAGTACTATTACACATGTAGGAAACCATACTGATCTTAGGTCTAAGAATTATACATCATCATTGCTTGAGACCATCTAACGACACATAGAATCATAACAATCTCAATAGTGTCTCAAGGTGGGTCAATCCAACCCCATGTTCTCTAATATGTGTTCACATTATTGATTTGATATCCCTATATCCATGACCGGTGAAACATGGTGTGGATATCATGAGGATATGCTCATGATCTTAGGTGATGTTACAATTGGCAATTTAGTTGAAGGTTTGTTGGATTTCCTGTTTTTCAGTTTCAGCAAAGTGTTAGGTAAAATGGTAGTACCAATGTGTAGATAGCGGTATTACCACATTGCAGTATGACCGTAAGTATTGGCGGTACTACCGGATCGCGATAACACCGTTTTTTAGATGGCGGTTGCTTTTTTCCAAAACGATTGTAATTTGTGTTTGGATTTCTTGGAGAAGCGGTATGACGCATCTTACTTGGCGGTAATACCGCGCCGGTATGACCGTAGAGTTGCGGTATGGAAATTCGAGCATGTTTTTTGAGGATTTTGGGAATTCTCGATGGCGGTATGACCGCAATGTTGAGAGCGATATTACGCATTGCGGTAATACCAGGAATTACTTAGCGGTACTACGCTTGTACCTTGAATGTTGGTTCTTTCGAGAGAATTAAGTTTGGAATAGGTCATATCCTTATTTGTCATTGCATATGAGTTGCATATTGCATGTTTATGGCTAACGTGGGTCAAGTTGTGAAGAACTTGTTCCGGAGATGATTTCTTGATGCATTCTTTGTCGCGGTGGCTTGCGGTCAACGACGGTCAGCGGCGAGGAGGATCGGGACTAAGCTTGGAGAGCCGAGGTCCAAAACGATCGTGGATGCGGGTGAGGTTAGGTGACTCAAGCATAGCGTAGGATGGACAAGGATGATCGAGCAGGCGATTCGATCTGTTGGTTGGATCAAGTGGCGCGGGGGTCGGTGCAAGTGCCTTGGTGGTTTCGACGGGTGCCGGGCGAGAGAGACTTGCCGACATGATGAGAGCCGTCGATCAACCTACACGTGGCGAAGGAGGCGATTACTTCACCAGGATTGGACTCGGTCTATGGAGAAGGATCGAGAAGGGGTATTTTGGTACTTTTACCTAAATACCGCCTTGGTGACCTTTTGGCTAAACCGTGGCGCAAGATGACGCAAGGAGAAGCGGTTTAGGTCAAGGAAAGATGAAGATGATGCTTTGAGATGCGTGCGTGTGATAAACCCGTTTGTGTGTGGGCTTAACGGGTGCCCGGTTGAAATATTCCCTAGATGCTAAGCCTCTAGTATAAATAGAAGATCTTTCCGTCCAATGACCCCAAACACTTCATTGAGAAAAACCCTAGTTTGTTTTAGGGCTTTGAGAGAGGAAAGAGAGGTTAGGGTTACGTAACATCCCAATTTTTTGAGCTTTAAAAATCATTTGAATAGTTGGTAGGAGAGAGAGTCCACCATTTGGATTTATTTGAATTTAAATTAAAAGCTTAATATTGGACCTTTAGTAACAAAACAATTTAATATGAATAATTCCAACATGAACATTAGTCAAAACTATTTTATTTGGATTCTATGAGCTTGGATATATTTTCTAGAATTTTGGAATTTTTCCAAGGTCTTTTGCTATTTTCCATTGCTTATTTGAATTTACGGTATTTTATTAAAAAGGAAAAGCTATTTAAATCTCCAAATGGAATTGGGCGAATTCCTTGGCCCATCCTGTTCATCTCATTAAACCCTCCTCCACCGTTGGATCAGCAGCCGGTTAGATCTCCACCAGCGCTGCCGAACCTCGCTCTCTCTCTCGGCGTGTGGACCCCACCACCTTCGTCCTCGCCGCGTTCTTCTCCGTGCGGGCCTTGCTGCCAAGAATCGCCGTAGCGGTCAACGCCGAAGCTTCACGCAGCGCGCCTCAACCTCCCGTTCCTCATGAGTCGCCGACCTCCACGACCACGCCACCCCCGCAACCCCTCATCCCGGCGGTTGCGCCCACGTTCATAGCTTGCGCCGCCACGACCTCCACGCCGCCGCCTCGAGCTCCCGGCCCCTATAAAAGCACCCGGGATCGCCGCCCTCCTTTTCCCAAACCCCAACCCACCTCCTCCCGAGCCCCGCCGCAATTTGAGTTTTAGAGCTCCTCGCCGCGGTGGAATTTCTTGATTAACGCCGCCGTAGCCGCCGCGTCGTCGGGAAACACGCCACCGAAGTTCGCCATCGCCTCCTCTACCTCCGGACCCCTCGCCGTCGCCTAGGCCTCACCGGGCGCTTTGTCAAACAAAACCCGAGCCGCCGCTCCGACCTCGCCGCCAGCCACCACCGCCCACCTCAACCACCGGAGGTACCTCTTCGTGTTACGCAATAGCGTTAGCTTCTACGCCGGTACCACCCATTCTCGCCGGCGAGCGCCGTTCATGGGACCCTTGGTTCCGTCTTGCCGCCCTCGCCGCCGTCCCACGTCGGCGTCGGCTCGGCCCGTGCTTGCGTGTCCGCCAGTGGCGCGCCAGCGTCGGCGCCAGCGTGTCGCCACGTGAGTGCCCACGTGGTCGTCGGTAAACCGAGATCCGATGGCTCGGTGGACTTGGTCCACGTGGTAAGTCAGCGACATGTGGGTCCCACATGTCGATTAATTCTTTAATTCTTTTAAATTTCCGAAATCCTTGGCGCGTCACCTTGCGCAATAATTAGAATTTCCTTTAGAAAAACAATTAGGAAAATTGTTAAATAACGATTTAGGTTTAAATTTGTAAAATTCATAACTTTTGCATCAAACTCCAAATTGGGTGTTTCAAATTTCTAAATTCATATAAAATTAAGATCTAGCTCATCAAACCAAAATTTTTTTAAATTTGATTTTGTTTAAATTTAGAAATTCATTTAAATTTCGAGTTAAGTTAAAACTTGTAAAATTCATATCTTTTGAATCCTAACTCCAAATCCATCCATTCAAATTCCTAAATTTGTCTAAAATCCAGATCTATCTATTGGAGCTTTTTATTTATTTTATTGGAGTTATTTGCTTCTGGTTTTTATTTAGTTTGTTTGTTTGTGTGGTTTGCGAGTAGACTTGATTATTTCTTTGGAAGAGTTGAAGAAGAAGGACCTTTCCAAGACCAAGATCAATTCCTAGATCCTTTTCAAGGCAAGCTATGCCCTTGACCATCTTGCTTCCCAGTTTTATAAAAGTATCTTGATTCAAATTCGCATCTTAATTCAAGTATTTATTTAAATGTTTTGGGTGTAGTAGTTAATTCCAAATTGTTATGTCTTCCTTGTGTAATTGTTATGCCATGATCCTTTGTCACCCTAGTTGATATTTAGTTGGTAATTATTGTAGCACCAACGTGGGTTGGTTAATCTGAGTAGATTGCTTAGCCATGCCACGAATCTTTTGTCATGTAGATTGCTATATAAATTTGACTAAGTGAATATGCAACTATGTGATAAAAGCTGTGTGTACTATGTGTCTTTGTGACATGTGTTGCACTTAAAACCAATGGGGTGGTAAAAGGATTGGGCCGAGGCAAGTGGTGGAAGCTGTGTGAAAGGGTGGACTGTGAACTGTGTGGACTATGTGAATATTAATCGTGTGTCGTGTGATGGCATGTGGAAGTCTTGCCTTGGTCAATTAAGGACCTCACCATGTGCTCTAAAGAAATGAGCTTCTGTGCGACCACATATACATTTTGAGGCAGGCCTAGCATAGTAAGATAAGGTATCTGAAATGCTTTGTTATGATTAGTGTTAGCTACACTAATTGTATCTTGTGGGTAAAGTGTACAAACCTCTGCGAGTGTAACTTAATCTATTGAATAGCGCGTCATGATCATGGACAATGCTCGAGGATTTGACACTAGGGGTAGATTTTCATAAAAGCGTGTGGGAAGGAGCTATGTGAATAAATCATTTAGCTATGTGAATAACCCGTTAGGCGTGTGTGTCTTTGTGAAATAACTTGTTAAAATGATTATTGTCTATTTGTTTTACTGTCTTTAATCTATTAAATTGTATTCAATTGCAAAAGTTGCATTTATGCAAAAGAGCCTGAAAGCCTTTCTCTTGTAATAAGCTTTGCATGTAAATATTGCATCTACGTGGTGTGGCTTGCGAGTGCGGTGTGTACTCACGCTTGTTTTAATGAATCAAGCGGAGGAGGAGTCTTCACCGACATCACGAGGGCGAGTTCATCGAAGGTGCTGATCGTGAGGTCTTGATCGATCGGTTGCTGTGGCGAATCGATGGGGTGCCACTACCGTTTATGTTCATTCTTTGTTTATTTCCTATGTTAGCCTGCGTGGCTCAATATTTGTAAACTTCGACCTTAAGGTCAAAACCATTATTTGATTATCAAAGTTAACCGTTTATGTTATTATTAAGCTTGTATGGGCGATTGCCATCTTTGTTGACCTTGTGTGCACTAGCATGATCTGGGCTAGTCGTTAAACCTGAAGGTCCCGAACAATAGTTTTGGGTCCCGACAAAAGTGGTATCGAGCCATCTTATTGTAGGTCTAGACCTTAGTTAGATTGGCCGTTCAGTGTCCAAATTATTTTTTAAGAAAATTAACTTACAAGACTAAATGAATTGCTTAACTCCTCTTATATCTCTCTTGACTCATCTATTGCTACAATTTCTTTCCTCTCCCATTGTTTTAACGTGGTTCTTACCTCTTATGCTGTCTTGTGGATGCCTTACCTTCAGACCTTTGGAGATTACAGCGGAGGACTTGCCGCAGAGTGTGGAAGTTCTTTGCAGACACTTGGAGGCTTATTGCCCGATGTCTGAGGCGGTGAGTACATAGTCAATGGGCGGGATCGTGGTATAGTCTGCCGCTGACGGTCTCGCCGGAGGAACACTAGAGTAGCTTGACCTTTGGACATCTCGGTCGGGAGGATCACCTTCACACAAGGAATCCGAGTCATCACGCTTGGCCATACTCGATCGCCACATCTCTGCGGAAGAACCGAACACCGTCTTCGCTACCATCCCGGCTGCCGGGGAGCTATCCGCGCACTTTCCGTCTACAAGCGGGAGGGCAATGCCACGATGGTACATCGCACGATTCACAGTTGCTTTCGGGAGAGTCGGGAGATGGCCGCCACCGAGTGAGTGCGCCTATCGAACTGGGAAGAAGCGAAGAAAGGATCGCCGTACTAGAGCACGCTCTCTATGGTCGGCATGAGCTGAAGGGCGATCAAGAGGAAGATCGGAAGAACCGAAGAAGTCGAAGAAGACCGGAGGAGATTCGGAGGATCGGTAGAGCTGCTGCCTGACGGAGGAGCGGTGCTGCACCAGCACACTGCTCTGCTTGCACGATTCAGAGCATCGAGAACCGATTCGCGAGGATGCGGCTCACTTGAGTCTACACGAGGCGGGGCGCGGCCGTGGCTGCGAGGCTTTCTCGAGGTAGCTAGTTTAAGTTCCGTCTAGTCGAGGCTTAGCGGTTTCCCTTTTCATAGTCGCCCTTTAGGCGGTAGCTTGTGTGCTTAGGTTAGCTTTATTTTCACGTGTGCAAGTGTGGTACGCAAAAGCCCTTAGGCATTTGTTGCGACCATGCTATTAAGCTATTAATGAAGATTATTTTATTGAAGTTTCTTGAGATGTGTTTGTTGGGATTAATCTACTTTCCCGTCTAGTTCTTAACTCATCTTGTGCTCTCTACCTTATCGACCCATGGAACCTCACGGATGGTTCGGACTAGCCATCTGCCGCAAGTGGATCCGGAGCTCAGGATCGGCGAGCGAGCAAACCCCTCGGGAGCAGTACCACCCCAAGCACCTCCTATTGACTTGCGAACTTGAGCTTTCATGGCGGCAAACTCGGATGATGTATCGATGATGAACGGATCGGACCATGAACAACAACAACAACAACAACAATCGTCGGGAGGAGCCCGATCACTCATCGTCATCGGGGACCATCAAGTTGGCTGAATTCATGAGGACCCGTCCGCCAACTTTCTCTGGACATATCACGCCCGATGAGGTGATGATTGGCCAGCGTGATTGAGAGGAAGGCTGCGATCACCCAATGCGGCGATCATGAGAAGGTTTTGTATGCCACCCATCGGATGGGCGTAGGCTGGCGAGTGGTGGGAGAACCTGCTGCGGCACATGGAGCACCGAGAATATCACTTGGAAGAATTCTCATGACTTTTAGCCCGATATCCGTGCACTGAAGGCATCATGGATTTGAAGAAGGATGAGTTCAGCTCTCTCAAGCAAGGGGTATGTCGATGTTGACTACTGAATAAGTTTTCCCAACTAGCTCGCTATGCTCGAGAGGATGTAAGCTTAAGCGGTCTCTCGATCGCTTCTTGAAGGGATGAACTTCGGTACGCAAGTCGATCGCTTGCCCACACCTTCCTGGACTTCGGGAGTTGGTTAACAAGGCATTGGTTATGGAAGACAAGCGCAAGGCTGGAGGACCACATAGCGTGGGATGATTGACAAGGAAGCCATCGGCCACAACAACGAGAGGGCAAGAGTGGTGCCACAGGCGGTTTAATCGTTTCGACCACAGTACTTCGGGACACTGCACGCCTTGACACCTCGTCCTTTTGTTGAAATTCTCGTAACCCTACACCATCAACCCCACGAGGAACAACAACCGTGAGTGAACCAAGAGTGTGTTACAATTGCCGTCGGCCGAGGCATTTGCTGTCGGTGTCCTCGAAGGAACTATCACCCCGTCGCTTCAACCTTGGAGCAACACACCAAGACCCCAGCAGAACAACCAAGGAGTTTCTCGAGGAACGATCAACGGGAGGCGCCTCGGTCCGTTGTCGAGTCGTGTTAATCCGTCACTTTGGAAGAGCCGAGGAAGCACCGGGCGTCGTCTTGGGTAAGTTCCTAGTGAATTCGATACTGCCAGATTACTGTTTGATTACGGAGCTTCGCATTCGTTTGTTTACGGTTTTTGCAACCAAGAATAAATTGGAAGTTATGCATCTTAAGCGTACTCTGTTAGTCGATGCTTTGGAAGCGAGCTAAGTTCTAATGTGGGTTGTTTAGGGGCTAAGTTACTCATAAATGGAGTTGAGTTTCTAGCTAACCTAATTATTCTAGACACCCAAACCATAGATGTCATCCTTGGCATGGATTGGTTAACCAAGCACAAAGCCGTGCTAGATTGTGGCGAAGAGTTACAATCGAGGATACCAAAAACAACAAAGTGGAGTTCTAGCTACCTCGGTCGTAATGGGCATTTGTTAGTCAATAGCACGAAGACCGTCCGTTGGAAGATGTGCGGTCGTCAAGGAGTATCGGATGTATTCCCGGAAGAGTTACGGGGATGCCACGGATCGTGACATCGAGTTTGTCATCGATCTAGTGCGAGGAACAGCTCCCATCTCAAAGAGACCCTATCGGATGCGGTAGATGAGTTAGTAGAGATGAAGAAAGCAGATAGAAGAACTTTTGGAGAAAGGTTTTGTGAGGCCTAGTTAAATGCGCCTTGGGGAGCACCGGTCTTGTTTGTCAAGAAGAAGGATGGAAGCATGAGGATGTGCATCGACTACCGGCTCTCAATGAAGTCACTATCAAGAATAAGTACCCATTGCCGGATAGATGATCTGTTTGATCAAATGAAGGGAGCCGGAGTGTTCTCGAAGATCGACTTGCGATCGAGTTACCATCGATTGAAGATCTGTCCCAAGGATATACCTAAGACCGCTTTCTCAGCAGCGGTATGGACATTATGAGTTCCTAGTCATGTCCTTTGGTGCGACCAACGCCCTGCCTATTTCATGAACATGATGAATAAGGTATTCATGGAGTATCTGGACAAGTTTGTAGTCGTATTCATTGATGACATTTTGGTTTACTCCAAATCGGAAGAAGAACATCTTTGAACACGAGATTAATCCTAGAAGCTCGGGGAGCATCGATTGTATGCTAAGTTTAGCAAGTGTGATTTACGGAAGAAGGAAGTGGACTTCCTTGGTCATGTAATGGCAATTGCGAGAATGTGATTGACTGATGAAGGTAAAAGGCATATTACATTGGGAGCGACCCAAGGCATCACTTTCAGTTCGCGGTTTCTTGGGATTAGCGAGGATATTATCGTCGTTTCATTGAAGGATTCTCATCAATTGCTAAACCTCTTACGCAATTGTTGAAGAAAGAGAAAAAGTTTACTGGACTGACTTGTGAGAAAGTTTTCAAGAATTGAAGAAGCGTTTGACTTGACCCGATCTTGATTTTGGGATATCCGTAAGGATTTTGATATCTATTGTGATGCTTCGCGTCAAGGATTAGGATGTGTCTGATGCAAGAAGGAAGAGCGTAAACTTCAGCGTCAAAGGCGATTAAGACCGCATGAAGAAAATTACCCTACCCATGATCTAGAATTAGCGCCGTGGTACATGCTTTGAAGATTTGGCGTCATTACCTCATCGATGTCGGCTGTGAGGTATACACAGATCATAAGAGCTTGAAATATATTTTCACTCGATCGGACTGAATATGAGGCAGAGGAGATGGCTAGAGTTGATAAAGGATTATAATCTTGGAATCCATTACCACCTGGTAAAGCCAATGTCGTTCTGGATGCTTTGGTAGTAAGAGTCCTTTGCAATGCTCGGAAGTGAAAGAGCCTTGTTGAAACTACAAGAAGAATTCGAGTGAAGCTAGAAGTAGTGTCTGAAGGATTAAGTAGCAAACTTGGAAGTCACGGTCTACTTTGGAGAAGCGATTCACGAAGCTCGGTAGAAAGACTCGAGTTCTCAGACATTAAGAAGAAGATGACGAAGGGAAGTTCAAGGACTTCACGGTGGATGACCGGGACATCTTGTGGATCAATGGGCGTATCTGCGTTCGGATATTGATGGATTGAGGCGGTGATTTTGAAGGAGGCCCATGACTCAAAGTATTCGATTCACCTGGTAGTACTAAGATGTATCGGGATGTTAGAATAGGTTTTGGTGGCGAATCTGAAGCGAGGCGTCGCGAGTTAAATCGCCTTGTGCGGCGTGTGTCAAAAGTTAAGCGAGCATCGAGGGCCAGCAGGTCTGTTGCAACCCTTGAAGATTCAGAATGGAAGTGGGAAGAAATCGGAATGGATTTCATTACGGTTTACCCAAGACTCACTCGGGTTCTGATTCGATTTGGGTAATAGTAGATCGTTTGACTAAAGTTGCCCATTTCTTACCGGTCAAAACCACGTTACTCGGAGATCGTCTAGCGGTGTGTACATGTCAAAGATTTTCAGTTTGCATGGTGTACCTAAGAAGATAGTGTCGGATCGAGGATCTCGGTTCACCTCCGATTTTGGCGAGTTTGCCTGGCTTTAGGGACTCACCTAAATTTCGATCTGCGTATCATCCCAGACGGATGGACGGATGAAAGGGTTAACGAGATATTGGAAGATATGTTGAGAGCACATGCCTAGCAAATGCTACCCGTTGGGATAAGAGTTTACCATATCACGAAATTCTCGTACAACAACAGTTATCAAGCGGTTTACAAATGTCACCGTTTGAAGCTTTGTATGGTGGTGCTTGCGAAACCCGTTGAGCCGGTCGAAACGCTGAGCGTCTGATCTTTGGTCGGATATTATTCAAGAAGCGAAGAGCAAGTGTCCATGATCGAGAGAGGCTAAAGATAGCTCAATCGAGACAAAAGAGTTATCTGGATAATGTCGTCGTCGTGATCTCGATTTGAGCGAAGATTTTGTGTATCTCGATTCGCCCCTCGGAGGTGTGAAAAGGTTCCACGCCAAAGGAAGCTTGCCCCTCGGTATGTTGGTCCGTTCAAGATTTTGGATCGCCGTGGAGAAGTAGCTTATCGATTGGGCTACCATGATCGCTAGCGAGTCCATGATGTCTTTCATGTCTCTCGATTGAAGAAGTGTCTTCGTGTCTTAAAGAACAAGCACCGTTAGAGTCAATTGAACTAAAGAAGACCTCACCTACAAAGAACAACGGTCAAGATTTTGGATGTCATGAGCGTCGGACGAAGCAAGACGATTCGTTTTTGCAAGGTGCGATGGAGCCACCACTCGGAAGGTGAAACAACGTGGGAGCGTGAAGAAGAGTTGAAAGCCGAGTTCCCGACCTTTTCTCCATTAGCTTTGAATCTAAAATTCGAGATTCCTTTAAGGGGAGGTTTGTAACATCCCAATTTTTGAGCTTTAAAAATCATTTGAATAGTTGGTAGGAGAGAGAGTCCACCATTTGGATTTATTTGAATTTAAATTAAAAGCAATATTGGACCTTTAGTAACAAAACAATTTAATATGAATAATTCCAACATGAACATTAGTCAAAACTATTTTATTTGGATTCTATGAGCTTGGATATATTTTCTAGAATTTTACGGAATTTTTCCAAGGTCTTTTGCTATTTTCCATTGCTTATTTGAATTTACGGTATTTTATTAAAAGGAAAAGCTATTTAAATCTCCAAATGGAATTGGGCGAATTCCTTGGCCCATCCTGTTCATCTCATTAAACCCTCCTCCACCGTTGGATCAGCGCCGGCGGTTAGATCTCCACCATGCAGCGAGCCTCGCTCTCTCTCTCTCGGCGTGTGGACCCCACCACCTTCGTCCTCGCCGCGTTCTTCTCCGTGCTTGACGCGCCACCACCGCCGTAGCGGTCAACGCCGAAGCTTCACGCAGCGGGCGCCTCAACCTCCCGTTCCTCATGAGTGCCACGACCTCCACGACCACGCCGCCACCCAACCCCCTCATCCCCATGGCGGTTCGCCCCGTTCCTGCTGCCGCCGCCACGACCTCCACGCGCCGCCGCCTCGGGCTCCCGGCCCCTATAAAAGCACCCGGGATCGCCGCCCTCCTTTTCCCAAACCCCAACCCGCCTCCTCCCGAGCCCAGCCTTGCCCGCAATTTGAGTTTTAGAGCTCCTCGCCGTGGGTGGAATTTCTTGATTCTTGCCTTGCCCGTAGCCGCCAGCGTCGTCGGGACACGCCACCGAGTTCGCCATCGCCTCCTCTACCTCCGGACCCCTCGCCGTCGCCTAGGCCTCACCGGGCGCTTTGTCAAACAAAACCCGAGCCGCCGCGCTCGACCTCGCCGCAAGCCACCACGTCCACCTCAACCACCGGAGATACCTCTTCGTGTTACGCAATAGCGTTAGCTACTTGCGGTACCACCCATTCTCGCCGTGAGCCGCTCGTTCGCGGGACCCTTGGTTCCGTCTTGCGCGCCATCTCGCCGCCGTCCACGTCGGCGTCGGCTCGGCCCGTGCTGCGTGTCGCCCGGAGTGGCGCCGCGTCGGCCCAGCGTGTCGCCACGTGAGTGCCCACGTGGTCGTCGGTAAACCCGGATCCGATGGCTCGGTGGACTTGGTCGCGTGGCAGTGGGTCAGCGACATGTGGGTCCCACATGTCGATTAATTCTTTAATTCTTTTAAATTTCGGAAATCCTTGCTGGCGTCACCTTGCGCAATAATTAGAATTTCCTTTAGAAAAACAATTAGGAAAATTGTTAAATAACGATTTAGGTTTAAATTTGTAAAATTCATAACTTTTGCATCAAACTCCAAATTGGGTGTTTCAAATTTCTAAATTCATATAAAATTAAGATCTAGCTCATCAAACCAAAATTTTTTTAAATTTGATTTTGTTTAAATTTAGAAATTCATTTAAATTTCGAGTTAAGTTAAAACTTGTAAAATTCATATCTTTTGAATCCTAACTCCAAATCCATCCATTCAAATTCCTAAATTTGTCTAAAATCCAGATCTATCTATTGGAGCTTTTTATTTATTTTATTGGAGTTATTTGCTTCTGGTTTTTATTTAGTTTGTTTGTTTGTGTGGTTTGCGAGTAGACTTGATTTCTTTGGAAGAGTTGAAGAAGAAGGACCTTTCCAAGACCAAGATCAATTCCTAGATCCTTTTCAAGGCAAGCTATGCCCTTGACCATCTTGCTTCCCAGTTTTATAAAAGTATCTTGATTCAAATTCTGCATCTTAATTCAAGTATTTATTTAAATGTTTTGGGTGTAGTAGTTAATTCCAAATTGTTATGTCTTCCTTGTGTAATTGTTATGCCATGATCCTTTGTCACCCTAGTTGATATTTAGTTGGTAATTATTGTAGCACCAACGTGGGTTGGTTAATCTGAGTAGATTGCTTAGCCATGCCACGAATCTTTTGTCATGTAGATTGCTATATAAATTTGACTAAGTGAATATGCAACTATGTGATAAAAAGCTATGTGTACTATGTGTCTTTGTGACATGTGTTGCACTTAAAACCAATGGGGTGGTAAAAGGATTGGGCCGAGGCAAGTGGTGGAAGCGTGTGAAAGGGTGGATGTGTGAACTGTGTGGACTATGTGAATATTAATCGTGTGTGCGTGTGATGGCATGTGGAAGTCTTGCCTTGGTCAATTAAGGACCTCACCATGTGCTCTAAAGAACTGAGCTTCTGTGCGACCACATATACATTTTGAGGCAGACCTAGCATAGTAAGATAAGGTATCTGAAATGCTTTGTTATGATTAGTGTTAGCTACACTAATTGTATCTTGTGGGTAAAGTGTACAAACCTCTGCGAGTGTAACTTAATCTATTGAATAGCGCGTCATGATCATGGACAATGCTCGGGATTTGACACTAGGGGTAGATTTTCATAAAACGTGTGGGAAGGGAGCTATGTGAATAAATCATTTAGCTATGTGAATAACCCGTTAGGCTGTGTGTGTCTTTGTGAAATAACTTGTTAAAATGATTATTGTCTATTTGTTTTACTGTCTTTAATCTATTAAATTGTATTCAATTGCAAAAGTTGCATTTATGCAAAAGAACCCTGAAAGCCTTTCTCTTGTAATAAGCACGCATGTAAATATTGCATCTACGTGGTGTGGCTTGCGATGCGGTGTGTACTCACGCTTGTTTTGATGAATCAAGCGAGAGGAGTCTTCACCGACATCGAGGGCGAGTTCATCGAAGGTGCTGATCGTGAGGTCTTGATCGATCGGTTGCTGTGGCGAATCGATGGGGTGCCACTACCGTTTATGTTCATTGCTTTGTTTATTTCCTATGTTAGCCTGCGTGGCTCAATATTTGTAAACTTCGACCTTAAGGTCAAAACCATTATTTGATTATCAAAGTTAACCGTTTATGTTATTATTAAGCTTGTATGGGCGATTGCCATCTTTGTTGACCTTGTGTGCACTAGCATGATCTGGGCTAGTCGTTAAACCTGAAGGGTCCCGAGCAAGTAGTTTTGGGTCCCGACGGAGTTCTAGGGATTGATTGATCGTGTGCTCATGTATTGAGTTTTGTCCTCCGAGGATGGAGTGGCTAAACAACAATCCTCAACCTCAAATCAATCCAAGCAAGTTCCCAAAGATGAGTATCTTTTGTTCTTGCCCTCTATTTTGATGTTTTGGAGTTTTTGATGATCCATCACTTTTCCTGGAATCTTTGTGGTGTTCTAGCTTCTTTGTGACATGCAGGAGTGCATCTAAGTCCATCTTGATCATTCTTTTCCCACGAGCAAGATTTAGATCTTGTTTTGCTTTTTGAATCGGCTTTGAACCAAACTTCGCTCAAATGGAAAAATGTTGAAACTTTGACGTGGATCTTCTCAATCCTTGATTGGAATAGGTTCTCAACCTCCTAGAGAGTTATGTTTCAAGTTTCATAGACCTTGGTGAGTAGATCCAAAAGTTGTGTCGATTTTGGTTTAGTTGGTTTGAGCTCGGTAGAATCGGTATCTAGCCTATGAGCAGTATTACCGATTTACGGTAATATTGCCCATATACAGAGGTATTACCGATTTCCCTGTCTTCAGCACATCTTTGTGTTTGTTGATTGCTTTGCTTGGGGGTTTGGAGTGGATTCAATACAAGACTTCTTCTATGCTTAGTCATTAATCTTCATAGCTCTCATAGCTATTGGAGTGATTTGCAAGTTGAATCCATTCCTTGTGAAAACATTTTGAGCTCCTATTCACCCTCCCCCCCCTCTAGTTGCCTATTTCGGTCCCACACATGGTCATTAATCAGTACAATATGCTGGTCCATAGAGTCACTAGTATTATGACCATTGACATCCGACCAGGGATTCATTTAGAACGACATCATATAAGTTAAAAGAGTTTCACCAACAAGTCTTATACTTGTTAATCTTCGTAACCAATGATTCATTCAAGGAACAAGATAACATGTTATCCAAAGTTGTGGACATAATGAAGTATAGTCATCTCTATGATTGCCTCTAGGGTATATTTACAACAGTACGATAGATGGCAATTCAAAAATTCTACCACGTAAACCAGGACGTCATGCAAGCAAGAGATCACAAATCATAAACACTAGACGCGCAGTGCAGTGAAAGAAGAGTTACAGCAGCCTAATCCAACGTAGAGCGTGTCAATGTAGCGGTCGTAGTTGATCATCCAGCGAAGTCGATCGTCTCCTCCAGGAACCAATCGCGTTCCTTGCTAAGTCGTGGATCATCCTCAAGCGCAATAGCAATTGCAGTGGCGCCTCTACGATATCCATATGTCGAGGATGGAACACCGTGCGTCGGTGTGCTAGCACCAACTCGCACCGTAGGGTTCTCTCGAGGCGATGGCGGCTAGGGTTTGGAGGAGCAACTCACGTTGCATGTCTGTCTCGTATCTCCCAATAGCCTCAAGCATATCCTAATATAGAGCCCATGACGGATCCTATCCAAATACATTTGTTCCAACCCGTTAAGTGCGTGACCCAATAGGTTCATGCGTAGTCAGTTGTGACTCGAAAACCGTTTCCAGCCACAAGTCGTTAGTGGTTTCTAGCAGAACATAACGATTCCCGAATACACACGAATAATATTGGATGAACCTTAATACAATATAATCTACGAGCAAGTCCTTATCACTTACGATCGGCTCGTATCTCTATACGACCAGTTCATATTTAGTCATGACCAGTTCGTAACTTCGTACGACTAGTTCACGACCAATTAGTCTGTATCTCCATACGACTAGTCTGTATTTGATCGAACTGAATGATCTTCTCGTGTATTCTCTCTTTGCCTCACGTTATCTGTTTGAACTCCATGTAAGATGTTATGTCATCCATGGACTGTTCAATTCTTTCTCGATCAAGTGTCAGTAAACATCATGTGGTCGACTCTTCAACCACTAGTGGCATGGCCATGCACTTTCTTTATCCGACCACATCGAGGGGCCCAGAGATATCTCTACTGTCATGTTAGGAGAGGCAAATCTCATATCCGATCATTCATATTCCTCCGCATGTTTCATACCATACCTGAAAACTACCTTTATAACTACCCAGTTACAGAGTAGCGTTTGGCAACCCCAAAGTGTACTATTACACATGTAGGAAACCATGCTGATCTCAGGTCTAAGGATTATACATCATCATTGCTTGAGACCAACTGATGACACATAAAATCATAACAATCTCAATAGTGTCTCAAGATGGGTCAATCCAACACCATGTTCTCTAACATGTGTTCACACTATTGATTCAATATCACTATATCCATGACCGGTGAAACATGGTCATCGATCAATACATGTGCTGGTCAATAAGTCACTAGTGTTCCGACCAGTGACATCCGACCAAGGATACATTTAGAACGACACCATATAAGTTAAAGAGCTTCACCAACAAGTCACATACTTGTTAATCTTTATAACTAATGATCCATTCAAGGAATAGAATAATATTTATTCTATAACTCATAAACATAGACAAGATACAATCATCTCTATGATTGCCTCTAGAGCATATCACCAACAGTCTCCCACTTGCACTAGAGTCAATCATACAGATATCTAATACCCATAGCTCTTTTGTGCACCTCATGCTTAGGTTGCGGGAGAGGCTTTGTCAACGGATCAGCAATATTCAAATCTGTGTGCACTTTGCATATCTTCACCTCACCTCTTTGAATGATCTCACGAATAATGTGATATCGTCAAGTATGTGCTTGGACTTTGATGTGATCTAGGCTCCTTATCTTTTGCAATGGCTCCACTATTGTCACAATAGAGATCCATTGGACTTGAAGCACTAGAAACCACACCTAGTTCATTAATGAACTTCTTAATCCATACAGCTTCTTTTGCAGCTTCGGAAGCCACAATGTACCCAGCATCTGTTGCAGATTCAGCAACCGTTCCTTGCTTGGAACTTTTCTAGCTCACTGCTCCTCCATTAAGATAAAACACAAACCCAGATTGCGATATGAAATCATCCTTATCGATTTAGAAGCTTGCATCGGTGTAACCATTTACGACCAGCTCTTCCTCACCACAATAAACAAGGAATGCATCCTTAGTCCTTCTTAAGTACTTAAGGATACTCTTGACTGCTATCCAGTGACTTTCACCTGGATCTGACTGATATTTGCTTGTAACACTTAGAGCACACGACACATCTGGTCGTGTACAAAGCATGACATACATGATAGATCCAATAGTCGAAGCACATGGAATTCTACTTATTTTGCCTCGCTCATTAGTGGTCGTGGGACACTGAGTCTTGCTAAGATTATTACCATGTGACATGGGCAAGAAACCTTTCATAGAATCTTACAAGTTGAATCATTTCAACACCTTGTCAATACACATATCTTGGCTTAATCCAATTAGCCTTTTAGATCTATCTCTATAGATCCTTATTCCAAGAATATATGCTACATCTCCTATATCTTTCATTGAGAAACTATTTCTTAATGAAGTTTTAACAAATTCAAGCATAGGAATATCATTTCCGACCAGTAGTATGTCATCCACACACAATATCAGAAACACAAGTTTGCTCCCACTGACCTATTTGTAAACACAAGTTCTTCATTCTTGATGAAGTTAAACCCTTTGACCACTTCATCAAAACGAACGTTCCAACTTCGAGATGCTTACTTTAATCCATAGATGGATTTCTTAAGCTTGCATATTTTCCAACTTCCTTTGGATCGACAAAACCCTTAGGTCGTGTCATGTACACATCCTCACTTAGGTTTTCATTTAGGAAAGCTGTTTTGACATCCATTTGCCATATCTCATAATCAAAATATGCAGTAATAGCTAGAATGATCCGAATAGACTTAAGCATAGCGACAGGTGAGAAGATTTCATTATAATCAACACCTTGAATTTGTTTGAAACCCTTTGTGACCAATCGTGTCTTATGAATGTGAATATTTCCATCCATATCTATCTTTTTCTAAAAAAATCCATTTGCACTCAATGGTCGTAACACCATCAGGTGCATCAACCAAGTTTCAAATTTGATTGTCATACATGGATTTTATCTCGGATCTCATGGCTTCAAGCCATGACTCAGAGTCTGGGTCCATCATCGCTTTCGTATAAGTCTTAGGCTCATCATTATTCAATAATAAAATGGCATGCCCATACCTTATAGGCAATTGATGTGGCCTTTTAGATCTATGTGGGTGATGCCTCATCTACAGGTTGTACAATATTTTGTTCATCATGTAGAGGTTGAGTAAAATTGAAACATTTTCGATGTTTCTGAATTTCTTCGAGTTACACCTTGCTTCCACCGACTCCTTTGAAAAGAAACTCTTTCTTCAAGAAGACACCATTTAGACAACAAATACTTTGTTATCATCCCAATTATAAATATATATATATATATATATATATATATATATATATATATCCTTTAGTTTCCTTATGACACCACACAAAAAAACACTTAGCCGACTTGGGTGTGTGTTTATCGACGACAAGCGTTTTACATAAACCTCACAACCCCATATCCTTAGAAAAGAGAATCAAGGACACTTCCCGGTCCATATCTCATATGGTGTCTTCTCTACAATTTTCAATGGAACCCTATTTAAAGTGAAAGCTTATTTGTTTCTAGAGCGTATCCCCAGAATTACAATGGAAGATCATATTGGCTCATCATTGACTGAACCGTGTCTAACAATGTTTGATTCCGTCGTTCAGACACCCCATTCCATTGAGGCGTTCCCAGCGGAGTGAGTTGTGGAACAATTCCACATCTCTTTAGATGATCACCAAACTCATGGCTCAAGTATTCACCTCCACGACCAGATCGTAGACATTTTATTGTCTTGCCAAGTTGATTCTATACATCATACTGAAATTCTTTGAACTTTTCAAATGATTCCGACTTGTGCCTCTTCAAGTAGACGTATCCATATCTACTAAAGTCATCAGTAAAAGTTATGAAATACTGAAAACCACCTCTGGTCGGAGTGCTCATCGGTCCACATACATCCGTATGTATGAGGGCCAACAGGTCGCTTGCCCTCTCACCTCTGGCTGTGAAAGGTGCTCTTGTCATCTTGCCAAGTAAACAAGATTCACATATTTCAAATGATTCAAAATCAAATGAGTTTAGAAGACTATCTTTATGTAGCTTCATCATGCGCTTCTCATTTATATGACCTAGACGACAATGCCAAATAAAAGTGGGATTCAAATCATTAGGTCAAAGTCTCTTAGAATTAATGTTATAGACAGACATATCCTCAAAATTCAGAACATATGATCCATTCACTAATAGGGCATGGCCATAAAGCATATCTTCAAAATAAATTGAACAGCAATTGTTCTTTATTCTGAACTCATAACCTTTTTCTCCTAAACAAGAAGTGGAAATAATGTTTTTTCTTAAGGCAGGAATATAATAATTATTATTTAGCTCCACAACTAATCCTGAGGGTAAAGCTAATGGTAAAGTGCTAATAGCTAATGCAGCAACTCTTACTCCATTGCCCACACAAAGATCAACATCTCCTCTTGCCAAACTTCTATTCCCTTTCAGTCCCTGCATCGAATTACAAATATGAGCAACCAATCTGGTATCAAATACCCAAGAACTGGTCGGAGAAGTGGCAAGATTAATTTCTATAACATTTATACCTGAATTTGAAGTCTTACTTTCTTTGTTCTTTTTCATTTCTGCCAGATACTTCTTGCAATTTCTCTTCCAATGCCCAGTCTCATGACAATGGTAACATTTTGTGTCAAGCTTAGGACCTAGCTTTAGCTTCTTAAGATTAGCCTTGAGACTCTTGATCGCATCTTGAGTCTTTCCTTTGCCTTTTCCCTTTCCCGACTTACCCTTCTTCTTGAAGCTAGTAGTCTTTTGAACCATCATCACATGATTAGAATTTTTCTTGATGCTCTCCTTAGCACTTTTAAGCATGCCGTGCAACTCGGTCATTGACTTCTCCATGCCATTCATATGAAAATTCAATATGACAGGCTCAAAGCTCGCAGAGAGCGATTGGAGAATCACATCAGTAGCCAACTCTTGGCTAAAGGGAAAACCAAGCTTTTCCAAGCTCACAATATGACCAATCATCTTGATCACATGATGACTGACTGGGCTACCTTCTGACAGCCTACAAGAAAACAATGCCTTGGAGGTATTGTACCTTTCTGCCCTTCCTTGATCGTGAAACATGCCTTTCAGACCCACAATCATATTGTAAGCGTCTGTGGTCTCATATTGCTTCTGAAGCTCAGAGTTCATGGTAGCAAGCATAAGGCGGCGCACATTGACTGCGTCATTGCAATGCTTCTCATAAGCATTCTTTTTAGCTCGAGTAGCATCGGCATTGGGTTCCTCGGGATAGAAACCCTCTAGAACATATTCCTTCTTTTCTTATTTGAGAACAATTTTTAAATTTCGAAACCAGTCAATGAAGTTGGTTCTATTCAACTTTTCTTTCTCAAGAATAGATCGTAAATTAAAGGTAGGTTCAGAAGAAGTATTAGGTGCCATGATCTACAACAAAAATATATACAAAGATTCAGCACTATGTTCATGCAAGATCTTCTATTAAATACTTTAATAAAAGATACTCCCACTATATGTTCTAAACCAAGTTTCCCGCTAACTTCATATAGTGGGTTCAAGATCCATAAATCATTAAGTCCTAGTGAGCTTTGGCATCACTGCTAGAAATCTAGTGATTTTAGGTAAGCAACCATTTGCTAATCATATCTTATATGACTCTTATTTGTTGGGTGACATCTGTATGCCCCAGCGACCAACATTATGTCACAAGGCCCAAAACTATTTTGATAGCCTTGTCAAGTTAAACCAACACTATGGATGTGGGTGTCCAACACCCACCCCATATTATTAAGATAGTTAATAGCACTCTACTTTGGTAGACCTACCTATTAACGATCAAAATCGTGATAGGCGCAGCAATTGGAAAGGCACCAAATTAACTTAATTTTTCTTGAGAGATACTATTCTACCATGTTAAAACATCTAATGATAAAACATGATCAAATAGCAAAACAGGAACAAGATAAACATTCACAGATAATCATATTAAACTGTGAAATAGTATGGCCCTCAACATGACGATCTCCATCACCATGCTTCCTGTCCTCCAACCATGATGCTTGAAATCTCCAACCGCATTCATCTACTAAGCAATTACTCCTAAAAGCTTGTAATGAATTACATTCGATAATATCAAGCATCACAAGTCGGTACGCAGACCGTTATACAATAATATGTAGCTCAATGGCTATATCACAGCCATGACAATCCGTACATGCATCACATACACAATGGGCAATACTATTCACATCAAACCCTGCAAAAGGTGTTATGCATAGAATTCAATTCTATCAAGTGACATGAACACATACTACTATAACACGCGGTACGATTACCTAGCACAGTGGTCCCACTACCCGGTTGGCAGGCGGGGTTCGAAGGGGCAGCGCCCCTCACTGGTCGAGGGCAGCGTGCTCGGAAAATTTTTCCGGGACATAAATCTCATTCACATAATCGAGCCTTGGAAATCATCGAATTAATCATATTAACCCTATTCCGAACCAATCTGATCACTGCCTTGATACGACCACGCACTGCGGCATACTCCGATGGCGGAATTTCTACCGGTAGGAGTATTATGCAATGTCGTCGTGAACAAGCATAGTAAACCATCTGGTGCTTTTAGCTCATAATTCCTACAAACCCATCTACTACAGTGAAAATCGATCGATCTTATCGACCAGTACCTAGATCGTTCCATCGATATGAACCGATCTAGGTTACCAGACCCGACCAGCAATAGATCAAATCTACTACTATCACATATCAAGTATATGCGATCGATCTAGATCAAAAACTATGCAAGATGGCTCTAATACCCCTGAAGGGAAACGGGTAGGCTACACTAGCTGGCAATTTAAAAATTCTAACACGTAAACCAGGATGTCATGCAAGCAAGAGATCATAGATCATTACCACTAGACGCATAGTGCAGCGGAAGAAGAGTTGGAGCAGCTGATCCAACGTAGAGTGCATCGATGTAGTGGTTATAGTCGATCATCTAACGTAGTCGATCGTCTCCTCCAACAACCAATCGCGTTCCTTGCTAAGTCGTGGATCATCCTCAAGCGCAACAGCAACCGTAGTAGCATCTCCACGGTATCCACACGTCCAGGGATGGAACAACGTACGTCGGTGTGCTAGCACCAACTCGCATGGTAGGGTTCTCTCGAGAAGATGGCGGCTAGGGTTTCGGAGGAGCAACTCACGTTGTGTGTCTGTGTCGTATCTCCCAACAACCTCAACCATCTCCTTATATAGAGCCCATAACGGATCCTATCCGAACATGTTTGTTCTAACCCGCTAAGTGTGTGAACCATTAGATTCATGCGTAGTCGGTTGTGACTCGGAAACCCTTTTTCGACCACGAGTCGTTAGCGGTTCCTAGCAGGACATAATGATTCTCGAATACACACGAATAATATCGGACGAACCTTAATGCAATATGATCTACGAGCAAGTCCTTATCACTTACGACTGACTCGTATCTCTATACGGCCAGTTCATATTTAGTCATGACCAGTTCATAACTCCTTACGACTAGTTCATGACCAGTTAGTGATCATGTTCAACCAGTCAACGACCTGCTCGTATCTCTATACGACTAGTCTATATCTGATCGAACTGAATGACCTTCTCGTGTATTCTCCCTTTGCCTTGCGATATCTGGTTGAACTTTGGGTGAGATGTTATGTCATCCATAGACTGTTTAATTCTTTCTCGATCAAGTATCGAGATAACATTATGTGGTCGACTCTTTGACCACTAGTGGCATGGCCATGCACTATCTTTATCCGACCACATCGAGGGGCCCAGAGATATCTCTTCATTATGTTAGGAGGGCAAATCCCATATCTGACCAGTCATATTCCTCCGCATGTTTCATAGCATACCTGAAAGCTACATTTATAACTACCCAGTTACAGAGTAGAGTTTGGCAACCCCAAAGTGTACTATTACATATGTAGAAAACCATGCTAATCTCGGGTCTAAGGATTATACACCATCATTGCTTGAGACCAACTGATGATACATAAAATCATAACACTCTCAACAGTGTCTCAAGCTAGGTCAATCCAACACCATGTTCTCTAACAAGTGTTCACATTATTGATTCGATATCCCTATATCCATGACCGGTGAAACATGGTCATCAATCAATACATGTGCTAGTCGATAAGTCACTAGTGTTCCGATAAGTGATACATTTAGAATGACACCATATAAGTTAAAGAGCTTCACCAACAAGTCACATACTTGTTAATCTTTATAATTGATGATCCATTCAAGGAACAGAAAAACATTTATTCTATAACTCATAAACATAGACAAGATACAATCATCTCTATGATTGCCTCTAGGCATATCACCAACAATAAGAGCATAAGTAGAAGGCAAGGATAGTAAGAGTGAAGAGAGTGGTACGATAGGTCGTGCTATTTCTAAGTATTTAGTGCATTATTAAGTTGTGATTTGAAAGAAGACGGCCTGACCGCCAAAATCACAACGGTTTTGGCTTTCACGTGAGCAGTTCGGTGGCCCGAAAGCTGGATGGTTGGCACTGCCGCCTAAGAGACCCATGGTCGATAATACACTAAGTAAGTAGAAATTAAAAGACTAATCGACTTTTAGGTGTAGGTCCTAGAGTACGTATTAGGCCCACCTCATTTTCAACATTGCACATCCATGCTACATCTAGGGAAAAAATATCAAACACAGTGAATGAAATATTAGAAACAAAAAAATATGTTACTACAAAATTTTTGAACTAAGCTGTTGAATGTGATGATTCACGATCCCTCCCAAAGGTATATGCAGTTCTACCTACACATGCATTGCATATAACTCTTTCCAAGTGATTCTTCTTCTCGAATTTTTGGCAGATACGACACTTTTTCGTTGCGTATTTGCGGATCTGACCACGACGGCGAAGTATTTGCGAATGTAGCACCGCCGGCGCAAGGCCACCATGCGCCAACGTCGGATAGCGCGACACGTGGCATTGGTGCATGGCCACGGTGCGCCAACACGCCGCCCGCCGACGCGTGCCCGCCACCCCCCGCCACCTCACCGCTGGCCCACCACCTCACCCGCTGGCGCATGGCACCATGCGCCACACAGTAGGTTAATTAGTATAGGTTAATTAGTGAATAGGTTAGTTAGGTTAGTTAGTTTTAGGATAAAATTTGGAGGAATTTTAAAATATAGCAAATGAGTCCAAAAAATTATGAAATTATTTGTGGAGCCTCTCGACACAGTGTACTTGCTTGTGCAAATTTTCCATAATTTTATTCATTAAAAATTGTTATCGCTATTTTATATAAGTGTCTTGTTCGTATGAATCAATAAATGTAGAAAATGAGCTCAAAAAATTTTGAATTTTATTTTGAAGAGTCCTCACACAGTGGAATTGATTGTGTAATGTTTCGGCAATTTTATATGTGTTCTGGTATTGTCTCAAAAATTTAGGATTTAGGTCGCGAAAATTTCGATTTTAGGTTTCAGAAATTAGGGTTTCATGATTTCATGTGACTTGGAATGTATAAAAAAAGCTGCATTGCAACTCCATTGGAGATGTCAAAATACAATATGGCGCTGGAGTACACATGTAATAACCAAAATACGCGTACAAATATAGCAAAACAAAATATGAATACAAATATACCCAAACATAATCGCATAACACGGGATATACCAAAGTCTAGATAAGCTTGAGCATGAACCAGGATGAAAGAGGAGGGGTGTTATCACATGTAACTCGATCAAATAGGATACTCTTTGCTTATTTATCAGTTTAGTGTGGATGATGTTCTTTAATATTGTATTGTACGACATGCTAGATAAGGTTGTGCATGAACCAACTGAGAGAAATACGTGGCATGCAGATCATATAACGATGTCTAGTAACCTCGACTCGTATGTGTTTCGAAGGCTACCGTATATCGTTATATGATCTGCACACCACACATTTCCCTCAGTTGGTTCATGCACAATCTTATGTAGCATGTGGTACAATACAGATCATCCACGACAAACTGATAATTTGACAAAGAGTGTCCTATTTAACGATGTATGCAACTAGTCTCCATGGCGCCATAGCAAGTGCCCCTTGTCTCGGGGCTGCCCATAGTGGTGGTGAGTGTAGAAGTTGTCCATGTCCTACGATTTCATAATGTAAGTGGATCGTACAGTAAAAAATGTAACAAGGATGCAAATTGTATATAACTCACGTCTACGATACGGAGTGCGCCTGGTCGGCCTGATACACTTCGACGTCGGCCGGTCTCGGTCGAAGGAGCCTTCCCCTTCCCCTTGTCGTCGGACTCTCCACATCGGGCTGGTGTGTCGAAGTCGTCCATGTCCTGCGATTCTATGATGTAAGTGCACCGTACAGTGAAAAACATAACAAGGATGTAAATTCTTCATAACTCACGTCGTCGATATGGATTACGCCCGGGCGACCGGATACGCTATGACGGCTGGGCTCAGCCGCATGAGCCTTTCCCTTCCCCTTGTCGTGGGACTCTCCACGTTGGGCTGGTATGTCGAAGTCGTCCATGTCCTGCGATTCTATGATGTAAGTGCACCGTACAGTGAAAAACGTAATAAGGATGTAAATTCTTCATAACTCACGTCGCCAATATGGATTACGCCCAGGCGAGTACTGGGCTCCTTCGGTGTCTCCTCAACAGGGTCCAGTACGTAAGGTTTCCACCGCACAAAGGTCTCAGCCCGCATCGAGTAGTTCAAAGATGTACTTTTCTTTGAATGAATGCCCTATCGTACATCTCTAGGCCATCGATCCACTGGAAGAAGTGGCATCGCATCTCGGGCTGCCATTACGTGGGGATGAAGTTAAAAATTTAAGGAATTCAACGTAGGGAGAGGAAAATCGATGCGTGCGAAAGAAACGCTTACGAGGTGGTGCTCACACGTGTAGTACGCCTAGGCGGCAGTGTTTGGGTGTGTGGATTGGATAATCTCCGCTGGCTCGCCACACACACACTGCGGGATCAGAAAACGTGGTGGTACTTGAGCATCTTTCATTGAAAAATCTGGGTATTGTAGATGTTTCCTCTTCTGTGCAAGCCACTTGCGCTTCTGCAACACCCTTGCGTAGAAGTTTGCCGAAGAGTCCATAGCTGGGTATCGTAGAATTTTGCGTTGTACATAACAAACAAGGCGAAAAAACATTACATTACGACACTGAATGACAACCGGACGAGCTGGGTCTGTTGGGACAATCCTTCATTGAGTGTCTAGAGGTCTTGCATATCCTGCACTTGATTGTGAGGCTAATACTGGTACGTTGACTAGCATCCATGTTATTCTGGAAGCGCCGCGTCTGCCGTCGCCCCTTCCCTATTCTCTTCAAGTCCTTGTTGGGACCCCATTGCACTATGTCCGGCCAAAGATCCTTGTAGTTCATTTCCAAGCCGTACGAGTGAAACTCTCCACTCCATGTACCGAATAGGTGCTGCATGTCATAGTACTCAGAGATGTACTACGTAGACATCTGTCTCATTTGCGCACACGCCTTGTACACATGTGAGCATGGCTTATGGAGGAGTTCCGGCTTGTTGCAGGTGCATGTCACCACATCACCCAGGGTGCATGCCTATTTTCTTTCCCCCCTAGCATGACTGTTGACATATTTCTGTTGAAGCCTGATCTCGTACTTCCGCCTGAGACCGTCAATCACCCGGATGTCGTGCATTCAGGCCTTCTCCATCTTTCGGTCCATGTGCCTTTGCATGTTCTCGGACCACTGCTTTCCTTCGTCCATCTGTCGCTTGGCTGCAATGGCTCTATTGACAAAATAACCAACAGTGTGAGTCCATATCTCCTGGATGATCGCGGTGATAGGGAGGCACCGCACACCTTTGAGGACGCTGTTGTAGACCTCGGACATGTTGGTCGTCATAATCCCGTACCTCGCACCGTTTGTGTCATAGAGGAGGGACCATTTCTCCAATTCAGGAGCGTGACTATTAATCCACTCAGAGAAGCTTATGGCACTACTGGGTTGCTCTCCCTCCGAGTGGACTCCCTTGTATGCCTCGTAGTCCAGTGTTCGAGGTCTCTCCAAATGGACTCAAACTTCCGCCTCTAGTTCTGCAGACACAATGCCTTGAACGTCTTCATGAGTTTCTGACTGCGGAACCGCGTAAACAAGCTAGATGCAAGATGCCTCATGCACCACCTGGATTGCTCGTCGTTCCACTGGTGAGACGGATCCGTCCCACGCTGCATGGTGTTGATGGCGCCAACAACCCAGCATTGCGGTCTATGATTAGGCAGACATTGGGCCGGTCTCCCACCACCGCCCTCTTCACGTTCTCCAAGAACCACAGCCAACTTGATGTGTTCTCGCTCTCCACAATGGCAAACGCCATCAGGAGAAACTGGTCATTCGCATCAACCGCCACCGCGGTGAGGATGGTGCCCTTGTACCTCCCCGTGAGGAAAGTGCCATCCATCGTTAGCACGGGACAGTAGAACTTGAAGCCCCCGATGGCCTGAGCGAAAGCCTAGAACACCCAGTCCAGTATGAAGTGGTTGGGCCCTTTCCCAGCATCTTCATGGGCAAGCTTGTTTATGTACGTGTCGGGGTTTGATCCGGCAATCTGGCAAAGCAATCTCGGCACAAGGTTGTACGCCTCTTCGTATGTCCCGTACATGGTCTCAATGACCTTCTACTTGGCTCGTCAGATCTTACTGTAGCTAACTGGATAGCCAACCTGATTGACGACTTTCGACATCATCATCTTGGGGGAGACAGACACGTCTGTCTCAACTAGGTGCGTGATGAGGTTTGCAACATATGCGGAAGTCACGTTCCGATGCTGCCGTAGGGGCTCGCTGAGCTCGCAAGTGTGGTCGGTCAGCTCCTTGACCGTGAAGACCGAGCCGAAGATTTTTGCTCGATGAGCGCTGACCTTGCCAGGGCAGCCTTCTACTACGCACTTCACTGCGTACTTTCCTGGGTTAGACCGATGCACTCGGTACACACGACTGATAGACAAGGCGTACCGTGCTATAGCTTGTTGCACGACCACCTTGTCCGGGAAGAGCTACCCAACTAAGAGAGTGTCGGCTTCAAACCCCCACTGGGAGCCTTCTTCTTGAGGCAGTACGAGCAAACGCACCGCGATATCATCAAGTCTCGATACCACGTAAGGAACACCGGCTTGGTGTGCGTCCTCGTCGGTACCATCCGAGCTTGGGTCGGTGTCCTCGTCGGACTCCAACCCGAGAGGCTAGTCCGGTAGATACTCATGGCAGTCAATGCGGGCCGACCACCATGTTTCCGCCCCCTCATTTGGTACAAAATTAGGCACAGGACTTCCCTCCGAGGCAGCACATTCCATGCTGCCATCTTCAAGCTCGAGCTGCGCTTGCCCGCTTGTAGAGGCCCCGGCATCATCAGGGTTTTCCGGCGCCCTACATACGAAATTCACGTACACCATAGGCTTCCCGTGAATGGCCGACTCAAGCTGGGAGACAATCTCCATGTACTACCTCCATGCTATGCTTCCATTCACCTTAACGAGATCCCACACATAATTCGTGCAGGTGATCGCCTCGATCATAACTTTCTTCATCATTGGCTCCGTGACAAACTCCCTCCGGATGCAGCTTCGCAGCTCGTAAATATTCATCGCATGGAGCCCCTCCGCTTGGACCACCTTGTACTGGCATCTCGACAGGTCCAACCCATCAGGTTCGACCCGTATGAGACCATCACCGTAAAACACAAACAAGTCCTGCATGTTCAAAAATATCTAAAGCCACAACAACCACTAAATAATTACGAATGAGTTATGCCTAACTAATTCCTACTTAACTAATTACGACTAATTAATTATCACTATATAAATTACTAGTAGTTCATTTCCACTAATCATTTCTGCAAACAACTGATTACGACTTATTAATTACCACTAAAAAAATTACCAGTACTTTATTTCCACTTATTTAATATGCCGTAATGGTGACTACTAAACTAATTACAACTAAGTAACTACCACTAAACTAATTCATTACTAGTGAACTAACTAATTACGACTAATTAATTACCTCTAAAATAACTAATTACGATTGATTAATTACTACTAAAAAATTATCTAGTACTTCATTTCCACTTACTTAATATGTCGTAATGATGACTACTAAACTAATTACCAATAATTAATTACCACTAAACTAATTCATTACTACTGAACCAACTAATTACGACTAATTAATTTCCCCTAAACTATCTAATTACGACTAGCTGACTAAGACTGACTAATTATGACTACGGTAATAACGGCAAAAGCATCCGACAACTTACCTGCCCTTCGGGGGAAACTAATCAATCAAGCCCGAGCACCGAGCGACGAGAAGCAAGAAAACAGTTAACCTCCCAATAAAAGTAATTATGTTATGTTCTCTGAGTTCTCAGTGATGAGCGCAAGAATGAGAATCGAAATGCAAATGACATAAGCGAAGAGCGAATGCCAGAGTTCGGTATTTATAGCCGAGCGGAGGAGCCATGGCGTTGGTGCTGGGAATTCCATAAGCGTTGGCGCTGGAATTTCTGGACGAGGTGACAGATGTGCGGAGGAGGGAGAAGGGACGATGGGAAAGATGGCCACCGTGAGGTTTTTTAATTCTCCGCAGAAACGGTCAAAAGCGTGGCCGTGGTGTTGCGAGGTGGGAGGAGGGCGGAGGCGCGAGTTGGGAGGGTGTTGCAAGAACAATTCTGAAAGAATAAAATTATAGAAAATTTACACAAGCAAGCACACGGTGTCGGAAGGCTCCACAAAAAATTTCATAATTTTTTGGACTCATTTGCTATATTTTAAAATTCCTCCAAATTTCAGCCTAATTCATATGAACAGGACACTTATACGAGATAGCGATAACAATTCTGAATGGATAAAATTATGAAAAATTTATACAAGCAAGTACACGGTGTCGAGAGGCTTCCTCGACAAAAAAAATTCATAATTTTTTAGACTCATTTGCTATATTTTAAAATTCCTCCAAATTTCAACCTAAAACTAACTAACCTAACTAATTAACTAACCTATTCACTAATTAACCTACTGTGTGTGTGGCACATGGTGGCCATGCGCCAAGGGGGTTTAGGTGGCGGGGTGGTGGGCCAGCGGCTGAGGTGGCCATGCGCCAACGCTAGGTGCTGCGCTATCCGGCGTTGGCGCTTGGTGGCCATGCGCCGACGGTGCTACATCCACAAATACTTCACCGTCATGGTCAGATCGGCAAATATGCAACGAAAAAACGCCGTATCTACCAAAAATTCCTTCTTCTCTCCAAATGATGTATCTTCTCATATAGGGAAGAGACACATACATATTTGAGACTTGTTAGATTTTGCATCAAAATGCATTTATGACAATGGTGGATCAACCTTTGATGATATAGGGTATAATTCTAAAGCTAAAATTAAATTATTAGATAAGTTCATCCAGTATGAAGGACCAAATCTTAGCTATTCATGGGATATACTATAAGGTAATAAAGGCCATGGAATTGACTATCGACAAACTTAAAGGTAAGGTAAATCATTTTTGTTTTGCAATTTGTTGTACTTATAGTGTCACATTGCTTGTCTATTAATTATTCTTTACATTCTCAGGTTTTGCAAGAAGTTAGACTTCTAGTTCTAGTTGACTGCATTGGTCGGGTAATCGGTGAAAATGCAGCAACATTGAGTATGTCTCATCAATAAAATTATAATATCTGATGCTATATGTAGTCTTATCCCAATTGTTGCAACTATTTTCCAAATTGATGTCCAATTGATCATAGTTGGAAATACATGGTACTTATTAGTCGTGCAAATGGTTATATGTTACTATTGTCTTTTACATTTCCCCCCTTTATTCATGTGTGTATACCCTAGCACTATTTGTTGCTTCATATTTTATTGCTTTAATTTAATTTATGTTGCATGGATGTTGAAAAGTCGGTATCTTTCTTTTCTCTGCATATCATATATGAATGAAACACATGTTGCAATTCATATTTCAAAACAAGACAAAAGACACCCTGGTATGCATCATAAAGTAGTTACTGTAAGAGGAGTAATTTATCATAATCACATGCGGGCGATAGATTTGATATTAAACAAGCTATCCGACAATGTCCAGTATACAAGTTACCTAAGTTCTCTGTTATGAGATACTTTCTGATAAAAGTATTGTTATCTGGTTTGTGTAATCATGTCATACCTTGTTTGGTCATGATTTTTTAAAATAATATTTTTAAATTTTTTTACAAAACTAGGTCATCGCTGCAAAAAATTACAAAAATATGTCTTTGTCGCCAGTTCATCAGACGACAGGCTCCTATCGCCAGATGATTGGCGGCAGGAACTCTGAGCAGTGAGGCGGTTCACATCGCCGATTCTTCGCCAACAGAATCTAGGAATTTTAAATATAGCAAATAAACTCAAACAATTACAAAAAAATTTGTGGAGCATCCCGATAGGGTGTTCTTACTTGTGTAATTTTTTCATAATTTAACTCATTATGAATTTGTCTCCAAAATTCATTTAAATATACTATTTGTAGAATTTATAAATATACAAAATGAGGTTCAAAAATTATGAAATTTTTGTGAACACTCCTTACATAGTGTAATTGTTTGTATAGTTTTTCCAGAATTTTATATATTATGAAATTATCTAAAAATTAAGGGTTTACACAATCAAGTACATTTGTATCGGAAATTTAAATTCAGAATTTTTTAGACAATTTCATAATATATAAAATTCTGGAAACATTACACAAACAATTACACTATGCAAGGAGAGTGCACAAAAAATTCATAATTTTTAGACCCCGTTTTGCATATTTACAAATTCTACAAATGGTATACTTAAATGAATTGTGGAAACAAATTCAGAAAGGATAAAATTATAAAATAAATTACACAAGCAAGAACACTCTATCAGGATGCTCCACAAAAAATTTTGTAATTTTTTTAATTTATTTGCTATACTTAAAAATTCCTAGATTCTGGCGCGTGAGACCTACCCCCATGTGAAGGTTCTGTCGTCGGTTTAATCGACGATAGAGTTCTGTCGCCGATTCATCGGCGACAAAAACCTATTTTTGTAATTTTTGAGGTCGATGATCTAGTTTTGTAAATATTTTTTAAAAAAATATTATTTCAAATAAAAATCGTTTAGTCATAGCATTCGAACTCATGCTCTATCTCGCGGGTCGGTCGCATCGTACTGAGATAGCTCCGCAACTCGTGGGAAAAGAATTCTATGAAGTCAGATGACAACACCGGTTCGATCTTTTGGAGAGAAAAATCAGATCTAGTATTTACAAATTATTACAAACCCATAGCTGGTGGTGCATAACTACACCGGGGAATTATTTACAAGAGGGGGTTTCTTGAATACCTTACAAATATACTATGCGCGTAATGCTGAATAATAGCTGCTCGTGAATTGTGACTAGACGAACCAAGCACTAGCTAAGGCATTTTCTACGTGACTGAAATACGTACTTGACTTACCCGACAATGAATGGGTTAATTGCTATATGCATTCCATGTGCACCTATGAGACGCATGACGGCGTCGCCAGTTTGCCATCTTAGGGAGGGCGGGCCGTTCGGCCATCCTCCCTCTACCGCGGCCCGAAACCACCAGCATTGCTCGGTGGAATCACCGCCGGATAGGCAGAGGCGTCTGAAGTACCCGACGAATGCGCCGCAGCGCCTTGGCCCCGGCCGTGTTGCGCTTGCGCCGCCTCATGCGTCTGCGCGCTTCGGCTTTAGAGCCAGAAGTTCTTGGCCTCACCGTTGCCGAGATGCTTGGCTCCATCGCGCGTTGCTCCTGGAGATCCTGTTTCTGTGAAGCAGCCGAGTCCATGCAGAAACTGCGAATCGACAATAAGGATGGTCAGTAATAGCGTTTTACAGCTGCAGCTAGAGACATGGGCGGCGGCAGAGGGGTGCCCGTGGTGCACGGGCACCCCCAAAAATAAATAAAAAAATTTTTCTAACTAGATATAAGCACTCAGCAGTTGAGCACTTAGGTTAGCTATTTCAACAATTCAGCCTACCAGGCCACCAACCAGAGCAAGTCACCAGGCACTAAGGCAGTGAGACACCCGCACTCGCACCTTCCTAAGTCATTGTATAATCGATCACAGAGGGTACTATCACAAAAGACTAGTTGTACAAGCTAGCGAAGGCTTTTGGCATCTATTCTGACGAAACGTTTCTGTTCTTAGCGTAGCCTTTTGTTCCTGTCATGGTGTCATCTCGGCTAGCTACAATCGCCAACTGAAACAATCACTTCCTGATACACACCTGCAAAGTACCAGTAATTTATCTCTGGGTACAATCATGGGCGGAGCCAGTAGGGGTGCCCGGACACATCAAAAAATTGAAAACATTTTCAGGGATCAGTTCTGCATTTAGGCTATATTCATAGTACTCCTTGGTGTGCACTCTCTTGGAAGCTCATCTCACAACCCACGGCCTACTCGTGCCTCCACCAGCCCACAACCATCTCATCACTCACCAGCCCACATCCATCTCTATCTCCAATACTCCAACTCCTCCCCAATTTGGTTCTTGCGGCTCGACGGCCGGTGCGACGCAGAGAGGAGCGGTGGGTGGCGTGGCACCAGTGTGGAAGCAGCAAGCAACAGTAGACGACACGCCACTCACTAAGACCAATGGTTTTGCAGATACGCACCAGCAACTTCCATTTTTCTCACATTCATATTATTATATATGCAAGTTATTTTCTAAATTGATTACTATAGTAATGACATGTGAAAAAATACTAGTAGACAATTTCCTCTGTTCTTTTTTTTCTTAACTTTTTTTACTTTTAACGGGCAAATTCCTGACTTCGTTGGGCGATGCATAGTTTGAACCAGTGAAAACTTTTTTGGCGAAATTTCGGCGGTTACCGGCAAAAATCGGATCTACTGAACCTCTCCGGTAAAATTTCCAACTGGCCAAAAAAATTCGGATTTGTTAGTTTTTTTTTACAAATATAAAGAAAGTTTGTAACCATATGCAAACACAAGAGTGTATGTGCTGTGGTGAAAACACCAATAGTCTTGAAGAGGTTGGTTTTGGGTTTGAACCTTGGCTATGCATTTTTTTTTGTTACAAAAAAATCAAATTTCGATTCAAAAATTTTGGCCAAAATAAATCCAAAAATTCCGGTAACCACTGGTAACCGGGTCTATCGCTAGACTCCGAAATTTTTTCCCAACCGATAGCTTTTTTCCTGGTTTGAATTAATCGTACCCGGCGTTGCTTTATATGTGCACCCTCAACACTAAATTCCTGGCTCCGCCACCGGCTAGAGAGCTCCATTAGAATCTAGCTACGCTGTTCTAAGCTCTAAAGAAGAAATGGTTTGTCTCGAAAAGGTTTGGTTAGATTGTTGATTTTCCGAGACTGATAAGCTAGTTTATGGATGGATACTGGATTGTTGTCGGAGCCATGGAGGTGGTGTCATTATATATATAGTGACTCAAGTCGAAGAAGAAACCCTTGCGGCGAAGTATGCAGGTAGAGTGGATTACAACTTCCATTAGACGGATTTTCTACGGGGAAGATAATAAAAATCTAAGACTACTAATAAAATAAGAGCAACACTATGCTGAGACACTCGTGCCGTCGTCATACATGTTGTCAACGTGGCAAAGATTCTTAATGCCACAGAATGAGTTTTCAAAGTGTTTACCCAAGAACTGTTGGCAAGTGGCAACTAAAGAGATTCTTACTACCCATGAAATCGACTAGTACATTCAAGAGCACACGGGGGCACAAATGCAAGGTGCGACAGAATAGTACTATAGTCGCACTTGCCTCGCCTTTGCCTTCGAGGTAAACAAGCAAGCGAACTTTTTATTATTATTTAACCCTTTTTATTTTTATTTTAAAGTTAATCCCCATGCACTTTATTTCCAATTCTGAACCTTTTGGTCACGCCACCACCCGTAGCGTGACAAAATAATGCTATCACACCACAGAATAAGTTCTCAAAATAGCACTTTTAGTCACCCCACTAGTATCTGCGTGACCAAATAACACTGTCACGTCACGAGTGGTGGCATGACAAGAGCTTGCCCTAGATAGAGGCTAGCGTGACAGCGTTGTTTTGTTACGCCACGGGTGGTGGTGTAACCAAAAAGGTCAGAATTGGAAATAAAGTGTGCCAAGGGTTAACTTTAAAATAAAATTAAAAAAGGATTAATTAATAAAAAAATTCCAAGCAAACCCAGAACACTTAGGTCGGCAGCTTGACACGAACCGACGAACAAGTGACTGTACCTGAGGAGGAACTGTGGTGTTTCCCACAGCTCACAAGCGACAAAACGAGGATACATTAACAGCAAGGAACTTCCAAGAAATCCTCGATGGCGGCCGAAATGATCAGCCCAGGCAAGGCGACTGACCATTACACCCACTCTGCGTGTACTTTCACGCCATTTTCTACAATCAAAAGCTATAGCTCTGCCTCAGAATATGCGCACCTTATGAAGCTGGCACTGCACCAGATCAGAACACCTTTCAAAAGCCCGCCCCGATAGCTAGCCTGATGCGGGTGCCAGACAATGTACATCGCCAATTCAAACAGGATGTCAGAAAGTGCTTGGAAGTGGTAATGATACTTCTCACAGTAGATCAAGGGATCTGCCAAAGGAATATGCATTTCAATCAGCAACGAAGCTGCACAACAGACGACTAGGGGTTTGGAATGGAGAGCACACAGAATAGGCAGGACAACGTAGTAGTATCTTCTCAGAAGTTCAGTGCCAGGTACCTGTATAATGATGGAGGAGCTTGCATGCGCACTCTTTATGCTCTCGGAAATGACTGCTTGCTACAGGCCTACATGAATATGTAACCTGCGGTCCCAGATACTGGATACACCTGCAAAAACCGTTCTTGTCTCTTGATGCAAGTAAATTGCTGTATGTGGAGCTCTTTATTGTTCTTGAACAGTTAACACTTATACATTGGCTTGACACAGGAATCAAATATGTTTGACTTTTCAAAGAAATATTTAATACTGAAGCACCAGTAAATTACAATTATGGTGAGAAATTTTGATGCATTAATCAAGTTTGCATGGTACCGTAAGTCCACCAAATGATTATAACTGTGAGAAAATAGTGTATTTACATGGATGATCATGGATCAGATGACCAGTAGCCTGGTCAACTAGCAGTGGGCATATCCTGTTTCCAGTGTGGTGTAGATTGTACAAGGATCTGACAGCAATCACGTAGCACCAAAACTCCTGGTCATGTAGTTCTGTTCTGCTACAATAACATGAAGCTTCAATTCACAAGACCCCCTGTTTTGTAGAGATATCTCATTCAGCTCCTAGCTTTAATGTTGAAACAAGCAAAATGCTGCAGTTAAGTTAGCATGTTAAAACTCTTATTCTTGATGTAGGATACATGAACTCCAATTTTGTTGGTTTCAGAACTTTTGGCCCATCACATCTCTTATTTTGTTCACTTTGATCCATAGCTCTAGTTTTTTTTGTTGATTTTCATCCTCTGCATCAACTAGTTGAATAGAAACTCATGTACAGTAAGACAGCTTGCACAATTTGATTATAAATGTTGCATGCAATTGTTTTCACCATCATGTACAACAATCTGAACTTCACAAGTAATGGTTTTTTGTTTGGGGGCATTGCATAAGTTACAATTGTTTCTCAGAACACCCAGGTACTACAATAAAATCATATGAGGTTCCTTTGGAATTAAATTTTGAAAGAAGCCATAATGAACCAATTTGTAAATAGCAATACAACATCTAGGGAGAATCACTAGAGTCATGCTGATATAATCAAAGGTAGTGTGCATTGTAATTTACATTCAGTTCTCTGCATCTGGAAGCTTTATGGAGTGTGCTGGATTCAAATTTGTTGCCATTCTAACATCATCTGATCTCTGAGTTTTCTACAAATTGGAAAAGAATGTATTAGAGGCAATGGAATAATGCATAAAAGAGATGTATGAACCATTTTCCATTTCAATAAAAAAAACAAGAGAATGTCAAATAGACATCAAGTATTTAAAAACATGTGACACGGGGGACCAGAAAATAATGGACATTTAAGATGGTCTGGAACTCTTACAGCTAGGTGTTTTGGTAATAGACTTGGTGGTGGAGGTGGCAGCGCTTCACTCTTCATGTCATATTCAGATGTTGAACAGTTCCCCTCAGTCAGAAAGCTATTAACAGCGAGCAAAAGGTCACCCAACATACAATGACGGGCATGACTGCATTGGCAGATGAACCAACATGCATAACACCAAAGAAATAAGAAAAACAGAAACAAATCATTACAGCCAAAATATTTAGATCACATGCCAGTTTTAAGCAGGCACTTGCATAGTCGCATTGCAAGTCCAGAACATGAAATACAGTTGTACAAGAAAGTTGAATTCCTCAAGACTTTTTTCAACCAACACTAAATCAGTGAAAATGAAAGAACTAGCATATGTCTTAATGCACCCTTGTTGATTATTTCCAGATGTTAGAAATGCAGTTGAACAAAGCCAAAAGCATGTCGAATCCCCTCAAGTTCTTTTTCAACCAACACTAAATCGTGGAATTGACTGTTCTAGAATATGCCTTAATCCAACCTTCTAGATTCGTTAATTGTGAAACAGTTCTCTTTGCATATTTGTCTCTTTCAATTGGGACCATGTCCAACAAAATCTTATGGGCTAAACTTAAAATACTAGTCAGCCTACTTGACCATATAGATCTGAAAGAGAAACATACACAGGTTTGGGGTGGTTGGTGTACAAGAGAGATACTGTTTTTTAATAAGAAGAACAAGTAGAAACAACAGCCATGAATTGAAATTCTTACTTTCTCCAAAAGATTATCTAAATATGTGCCATCTTTTGTTTCAGCAAGCTTATCTGTAGCCTGAGGGGACAAAAAGCCAAGGTTAGAATCCCAAAAAACTAAGAAAAAGTGAATATGATGATTGATGAGTACCACTTACCAGGTCCCCTTGACACAAATATAAAAGCAGACACATGCACAAAATAGATGCAAGTTTAAATCTTAGTATTTTATATTCAAGCTTATAACAGAACTGCAGAAGCTAACAGAAATAATTGACTTTTTCATAGATATTCTACATGCATTGCCATTAGCAATGAAAAACGGTTGTGAGGTTAAATTAAGAACACAATTATTGCAAATAGCCTAAGAAAAAAAAGGTATTCGGATAAAACTCCTAAGCAAGTGCCACCATGCTTGGCAATGAGCAAAGCATTTATCCATAATACTGTAAAAGAACAATTCAAATACTAACCTTTATACCACCTTCTTTTGACGGATAATCACAGTTCTCCTCAGAGAAAAATTGAAAGAGTTCAAGGGTGCCTTCTAGCCCATATTCCTGTCAAATGGCGTGGGTATCAGCAAAGCTGAAAGTGTTACCACTCTAATCTCCAATGGTTCTAGAATCATGAGGTAGTTCAATGGTACATACTCTGTTAAACCCTCCATTTACTGAAATATTTGCAATGGGGAGTCCACCATTGCTGTCACCATATTTGCAGTGAAACAGTTGTTTGAAGTCTTCTTGTTTAGTACAACTTGAAGGATGCCGTGCAGGTGATACGATAATCAGCGGCTCCTCTGACTGAGATAATGCTTTGATCTTAGCCTAGAAGTAATGAACAAAAGACAAACCATTCGAACTGATCAGTCAATGGAAGTTCATGTAAGTTTTTTTTTTTGAAACCAAGGGCAGGAGCTCTGCCACATTTCAGAAGAAGAGAACACAACACCGACCCCCGGAGGGGAGATACCATGAACACCAACACCGGCCCCAAAAGGGGTAGACACCAACACCGGGGAGGAAACCCCAAACCTGGAGCTCCTACCAAGACACCAACTGCACCAACAAGGCCAGCACTTGTGGAGCAACGACAAAACAAGACCATCACCCAAAGTTCATGTAAGAAATCCAATGAGGAAAATAAAAATACTCCACGTGAGCATTAAACAAAAACCTTTAGAATTTATTTACATTGAAGCTGTACAAGAAATTTAAATGATGCATCTTCACTTGCAATACATGAAACAGCTCTACAACATGGAGCATCGCTAAAAATCAACCTGTGTAAAATCTTATAATTCAAACGGGGCATACAGATCGTAGCTAATAGACCTAGAGAGTTCGTCATCTGGTTTCCAAATCGGTAATTCAGGTCAAACCGATGTGTATGAAACTTTTCTAATGTCCTACATAAGTTACCACAACAACTGCACATGTTACCTTCCGACTGCACCAGAACATTTTTGCAGGTATTGTACTCAGCAGATTAAAGGCAACAGAATTTACAGCCACGGCTACTTAGAAGTTAGAACTATGGAATCTCACGAGTCACGACGATCTAAATAGTGGGAAGAAACAGTATAGCTTACTTTGGCAACTGTGATCCGCCGCGAAATGGCCGAAAGCTTGTCGCGCTCCTCGGCGGTCTGAGACCAGTAAAGGCAGGATAAGCCAATGTCAGAAACCGAGAATTTTGGCGCAAGGGACGGGGAGAGCGAAAGGGTTCGGGGTGTTCGAGCGACGAGGGAAAGGAGGAGGGCGGGTGGGAGCACGTACTCGCTTGGAGACGGCGTCGAAGACCTGGTCGGCGGCGGCCTGCAGGTCGAGGAGGGCGCGGCCGAGGTCGCAGTACCCCGCGGCGCGGGCCTCCCGTCGCCGACCGCCGTCCTCCGACACCCGCAGCATCCCTCCCCTTCGTTCTCCGACGAGCGTATCTGGTCTGCGATGTCGAAAATGTCCCAGAAAAACGGGCTAAAAGTGTGTTGGAGCTGAGTATTTCCGGCCCATAGTACCAAATCTAGCCCGATAAGAAAACGGCGCCGCCGGTGGCCACAGCCGAGGAAGCGGGCCCGGTTGCGTTGCTCGGCCTAGCTGTATAGGGTCGCGTCGCGGCCTCACCGGGCCGGAGCACGTGCCCGGCGTGGCCATTTCAGGACGAAGTCGACGCGTTTTTTTGTGTCTTTCTCGCGCCGGCACGGCACCACCGGGGCTGCACGATGCTTGTGCTGTGGAACGTTTGTTAAAATGGCGATCCTAGCAGTAGAATCATACGGTGCTACAATCTCACGAGCACTAACACGACTCAAATCGTGAGTCCTACCTGGTAGAATCACACACCATCTTAGATTATGAAGGACAGGTATTTGATTGTGTCATATCCTCAATTCAAGTTGTATGGTAAGTTCTAAGTAGTTAATCTAAATATTCAATAACTTAGATATTAAGATTCGGATGTTTGGAAAACAAAAGGTTAATTTGATTATTTATTTATTTATTTTAGTTTTAGTAAAATGGTCAGGTAAGGATAAAATCACTTAGTTGTAGTTCTTAATGACGTATAATCAAAACCGCTATTCTAGTCGTGAATAAAATAGAACTTTATTAATCAAATTAGTTGCTAAATGATCAAATAAACACTTGTGTCGCTCTTGGAATACACGTAAATTGAACAACAGTCTTGCTATTTTTAAGTCGTCTGAAATTTTCTTAAGTTTAAATTACTTGTTGTGATCATTCGATTTGTGTAGAGATTGGTGTGTTATATAATTGGATATTAATCCAATGGATAAAAAAGGTGACTTATATTTAAGAAAATTTCAGTCACCTTATGAATAGACAGTTCCATTGAACAAATGTGTGTTTTTTAGTAGAGCTGGGTAGGATCTTAGATCCTACTATTTGATCGTATAATGCGATCCTACCGAAACACTCCTAATCCGATTCAAAATCACCATATTGAGGACCTTGGAAACGTCCCATGGTCGAGTCGTTTCGCCTGCGGTTTTGGCACGGCGCAAGAGCTCGGAGTCCGCTGCGGCCGGCTGGCCGGCTCATTTGTATGGACTCCTGTAGTGCGTCACCGCCGGAAATTTGGTAGTTTGTGATGATGCGCACCTGCCGCGAGATCGCGGTGTCCAGCGGCGAATGTGCAGGTGCGTGCAGCGAGCGTAGCAGTAGTTAGGAGCCGTCGAATGGTAAGTTGTAGCGAACGAACTCAATCATAATCTCCACGGCTCTGTCGTTGGAGTTGGAACACCGTCTGCGCTCGCGAAAGTGCTGCGCACTCATGGCAAGGTCGTGTAGGCTGAACTCTTGCTGTCGCTCCGGTTGTTTTTGCCTTAACTACTGCAGTTGAATGTCCTTAACTACTGCAGTTGAATGTCCTATAGTCGACAGGAAGTGATTGCTGCATTAACGGGAATGCGACCTTGATAGCAAAGCAATGAATTCAGTACGAAAAGACATGGATTACTGTTGGTGTCCTATACTCGTTTTTTTTTGTCGATGATCAAGACGATCATCTTCTAGAACGCTTGAAACGGACTACGTGTAAGAAAAGGTCCAAGAGCCCGAGCATTTTGGTGAAAAAACTCTACGCGTCGATGGTGGACAAATGTTCTCGCTGTATTCGGGTCCAATTCAAAGCGCAAGAACATTCGAACGCCGCCGAACTAGGAAAAAATCACTGATAGCACAAATGATATTCGAACGTATATATGATGGAACTGTGCTATCTTTCCCTGCTCAACCAGACAATATCTAGGAATTGCTTTTGTGGTCAATTTATCGGTCAGTGCTCTCTAGTAGTAATTTTGTCTTTAGTAGTAATTTTGCGAGGTCGTAGATTTATCTCTAGCCTCCATCTATCTAAACGTGTGCTAAAAAGTCATACTCATGTATGCGCGTGTGATGTGCTTGCATGGTAACATGTGTGCCTGCCTGTCTTCCTTCCGATCACAAAAAAAAATTTACCGATTAGAGGGTTGCCGTGAGGTGTCCCAAGGAGCAGGGAGATTCATCAAGTGCCGCAAGAAGTCTTACAACGCTCTTTTTGGATGGAATCAGTGGCGGAGCCAGAAATTTTATGATGGGGGTGCACACTTCAAAAATAAAAATAAAAAATCTTGTACGACATATAAGTAATTTCACAAATTCAACATAATTACACAAAAAAAAGTTCGAAAATAGTTAATAGTACAATACAACTAGTTCAAATAAAATCTTACATTAATAAAATAGTCCTAAATACTTAAATAACTAATAGAAATCACAATACCATACGACGCGATCTCATTCCTTGGAAACACTTGATTATATCATCATCACTAACCTTCGAGAAGATATCTCGCTCTATAAAGGTGACTAAACAATCATTCAATACTTGATCGGCCATACTATTTCTCAACTTGTTTTTCACAAGATTCATCATGAAAATACTCTTTCAAGTCAGTATGAGTACTTTGCGGATTGTTGAATACATACTAATAATGTGCAAAATATTCTTCGTTTGTTTGGCACACACAAAAGGAAAGTAGGTGATAAAGTAGTATTAGTATGATCAAAAGGGGTATACTTTGCCTTAAATTATCTCAGCTGTAAAGATGAGAAATATCTTAATCTCTTCTCCTCTTCTATTATTGCAATCTTTCTTTGGAAGCCATCCACCGGCCCTGCTCCCTCACCGGCTCACCCGCCGGCCCATCCGGCGCCTTTGCTCCCCACTGAAGACAATGGCGCCGGGCCCTGCTCGCTCCAGGCTTACCGGCCATCCACGCCCATCCTTCTCTGCTCTGCCAGCAGTGGGCATCCCAACCTTGCTCCTCACCCGCCCTGTTCCCTCACCCATGTGCACGCCCCTGCTCCCTCACTGCACCCACTGCCAGCCTCGGCCTGGCTGCCTGCGCGCCTCCCCAAATCCAATCCGGCGACGCCAGGACTCGGGAGGAGAAGGCGAAAACCCTAGTATGTTGATGGCGATCTTTGAGCTGGTAATGCGTGTGTGCGGTGTGTGGCTAAATTAAATGAGATAGGCTAAAATTGAGCATCTTGCTACATACCTACACATGCAATTTTTCCTAATTTTTTTTCCAGTGCTTTCAGAAGGATTTTTTTTGGTTGAAAAGATTGTCAAAAGGATTGAACTTGGCTGACGTCGCCCTTGATGATTACTGCATGAAATGTTTTGTGGGAAGGCTCTTTGATTTCAAGGACCGACGTTTCGGCATGAGCTGGTTTTCATTCTATTCTGGTTTTTAGGAAGCTTCTTTTCTGCTTGTTATGTTTAGTTGGTAGACAGTTTGCTTCCTTTTCCTTACATGTATGTTGGCACTGGTTTGTAGGATTTTTTGGCATTTGTAGCCCCTGCGCTCCTTTTTTTTTGCAACACTAGCCTCTTTCGCCATAATTTACAGATTTAGCCCTCCATACAGTGTACCTTCCCCCAGTCCCAGGCACGGCAAGCCACCCGCCTGTGAGACACAGCGAGCCTCCTGCCTCCTGCCGAGGGGAGGGCGGTGACTGTCCCCATATGGTGGTAGCATGACAAGAAAGGGCGGAGAGAGAAAAAAAAAATAATTTGAAAAAAAATAAAAATCTGAAATTGCAAGAAATTTACATAAAATTTAATAAAATAATTTTGAATTTAATTGAAGTTTATATTTTTCATTTTCCAGAATTTTGCAATTAAGCTTTAATTGATCCAATAAAATAGAAATATATTTTTTTGTACTTATCCCTTCGCATGTGTCATTGCATTTGGATTGGAACGACAGTCACAGCGTCGGGAAGAAGGAGTGGCGCGAGAATGGCGTCGGGAGGAAGAAGGGGAGCCTTGTGTTGGAGGAAGAAGGGAGACGCAACGCCGGCAACCAGACCAATAGATCCGACCGGAGGGGCATATGCGATATTTCGCATGCGGGCCAGAGCAATTAAAACTAAAATATGAATTAAATACTTCAAAAGGGCAAATTAACGAAGTGCGAAAATAACATGTAGCATTTAGACTATTGCGTCGAACATAATGGCATTTCATCTGAGGCAGAAGTAAAGTATGACATTTTGACAATTCCCCCATTTGATTTCGAATTCGAGAGTAAAATCCCCAAATAATTGTAATTTATAATACAATGTCATGCTGCTCGTTGGAGCCGTCAAAGAGAAAGATCAGAGTCGAATGAGCCAACGACTGCGACGACGAGTGGTGAGCGTCGACATTATTAAAGAAGTCAATGGCCAAATAATCGATGATGTGGAATCCCTGGTAGAGAGGAGATGAAACTTTTCATTAAAGATGGGCTATTGACAATATGCGGCCATTGGGTAGCTTAGAGCGTGTCATCGCTGGTGAGGGGCATGACATCATCCGTGATGCCGAGAAGATTCTTCATATCGTTAGACAGCGACTAAAGCATATATGCTGGCATCAGTAAGATGGGAGGTAGTCATGGTTAGTGAGAAACCTACAACATTAAGTTGGCCAACGTCGAAGAAGAGGAGCGGCCAACACAGGAGAAGATGACATCGAGCATGTGTAACATCATGTGTGTGTGTGTATACACATATATATGCATGCATCCATACGAATAGAAGCACATGCATATAGAAATAGAGAAGTAAAAAGCTCGGAGTAGAAATGACGCAACCGTAAGGAATAGGCTTAGGGTTTGGGGCTTGGGTCCACCAGAGAGAGCATAACGGATGTCCCCAGCGGGATTTTGCGTCAGTTACACATGTATACGTGTTTGATGTCGCAACGATCAACATTAAGCAATAATTGGAGATAAGTAGAAGATAACCATGTAGTAGAGTATCGCATTGGAATGCGTAGTAGCTGATAGGGATCGATCAAGAATTGAGCTTGGTGTTGCCATAATCTTAGGGTGTCTTAGTGAAAAGCTTAGAATTTATCTCTTGACTTGTGCTAGAATTCTTTAATTAGATCATACTTGTTAAAATTGGTAATTAGAGTACAAGAAATTTATAAACCTCCTATTCACCTCCTCTAGTCAGTCATCATTGATCCTACAATGACGCAATTGTAGAGAATAGGATCGAAGCCACCAGAGATAGCGTAACGAATGTCCCCGACAGGGATCTGCGTCGGTTACACGTGTGTACGTGTTTGATGTCGCAACGATCAACATTAAGCAATAATTAGAGATAAGTAGAAGATAACTATGCGGTAGAGTATCTCATTGGAATGTGTAGTAGGTGATAGGGATCGATCAAGAATTGAGCTTGGTGTTGGAGGTTGAAGCAGAAAAATAGAATTGGTCAGTAAAATCGACTTATAAGAGGAAATCAAACAACCGACACTGGCAAATACCAACATTGAATATGTGAATGGTATGTAATAAGTCTAGCTACGCAAATGCGCGGACTGACCTGCTAGTTAATATAAAATTAAGAGTCAAAATTTAATTTTGGAGACCGTGAAAAGTCAAAGAGGACCAGGTATACAGAAGAAATAGGAAGTAGCCAAAAAAGCAGATAAAAGTAGTGACATTTGAACTCCCGATCAGTGAATGGCAGCACCTCGTCTCGTTGACCCATTATTAGGGGTGGCAATTGTGCCCGATTATCCGTGTGCCCGTAGGTAAATACCCGAATGGAGTCGGGCATGGGCTATTTTCTTTGCCCACGGGTATACAAATGGGGGAAACTCTCTGCCCGTCGGGTAAACGGGTATGGGCATGGGTAAGCTCCACCTGTGCCCATTTACCCGTGTCACACCTTGTAACATCCCAAATGTATAATTAGGGTTAATCAAGTATAATTATATGTGTAGAAATTAAAACTTTTCTCACAACTTGAAAACCCTAAAATCTCATGTAATTCTTGTCCAAGAGTTGTGTAATCCAAAACACAAAGCTCTTGTTGACCAAAAATCAAACTCATTTTCCAATTATCTTAAATCTTGTGTCAAACATTTGGAATATATTTTCCTTGGTCCCAAAAACTGATATGGGACCCCTCTCAAACATATCATGAGTTATAACACTTGTTGATAATTTTTGGAGGCAAAACAATCCTTTAAACAACCTTCATGAATTTCCTGAGAAAAATGCATTGCATAATAACCTCTGGAAATTTTATGCAAGATTGATCTCATTGTCAACAAGCTCCAGTTAAAATTTCATCAAATTTGGAGTTCATTTGCTATCTCAAATAATTACTGCTAAGTTTCATTTGTTAAAACTAAATTTAAAAGCCTACACTGTTCCTTGGGCTAGCCATATTCAAAGTTGGTCCATTTCAACCATGTCTCTGCACCTCGGCCAGACCTCATCTCCACTTGATCGGTCGCAACTTGGATGTACATCCAACCGCCACGACCTCCTCCATGATCAACACCGCGAGGACCTCCTACCTCATGAGGTCATTGCCGTTGGATCGGTGATCCATGGTCATGACCTCCCCATGTTAAACCTCAAAGACCTCCTCGAAATTTGTTAAACCATCGCAGCCGAGGTCATCCCATTTGTTGAGGTCGTGGCCGTTGGATCAAATCCAACCGCCACGACCTCCTCCTCAACATACTCGAACAGGTCATCCCACTGCGTGAGGTCATAGCCCTTGGATCCAAGATCCATGGCCCCGACCTCCTCCTCTCAACCTAAACTAAACAAACCTTCCACCTAACCTAGGTCGTAGCCATTGGATCAAATCCAACACTCACGACCTCCTGCGCTATCAAGCACTCACAACCTCCCCATCTTTTGTTGTGCACCGTTAGATTAAAATCTACGGTCACGACCCCCCCCTGTCTCATGCGCACTGCATCTCCCAACAAGACGTGAGATCGTAGCCCTTAGATCTAAATCTAACGGTCTGACCTCCCTTGCTCATGGCGCATCATATCGAGACCTCCCCATCGTGTCAAGGCCCTTGGATTTAAATCCAAAGGCCATGACCTCCCTCATGTCTTTTGATCGCGTGCAGTTAAGTCCTCACCGGAGGTCCGCACTGCTGGATGGAGATCCGACGCTTTAGACCTCTGTCCCTTTCCCCGTCGTTTTTCTCGATTAAAAATCGGAGGGCCACGACCTCCCATCCTTGATCGTGTGGTGGACCTCCTCCCGGCCACTTAAAACATAACGGTTCAAAATGAGATCCGATGGTTAGGACCTCCCGTGTCTTATCCAACGGTCATGAGGACCTCCCTGTTCTTCTCCTTCCTCGCTACGGCAAACTCGAAAGCGCAATTAATGCGTGTCCGACCTTGGGGTACACTTCAATGACTCTTTCTTGACCAAGATTTAATCAGGTCGACTTTTCGCCTCCGTCACTCAAACACCTCGCCATCAGTGTCAACTTTAAGTCTTGTCCAATGCCAAGATCCGTGCCATGGGCCAAGCTCACAGGAGCTTAGCCAATGGTCTACGACCTCAATTGCCCTAGGATAAAACCACCCCCATCGTGCCTTTATCTTCCTTTGCACGCCATTGTTCTTTGCTCACCCATCTGTGCTTGTGAACTCTAAGCCGCAGAGCTCCTTGGCCGCCATTGTTGGACTTGAAGTTCCTCGGTGGACAAGGGTCACTGGGTTTCCCACCTTTCTCCTTGCTTCCATTTGTGCCTTCCTCCGGGACCAAGTCCCCGACTTGAGTTGTTGGACATTTGCGAGAGGGGACAAAGAGGAGCTTGAGCCGTGTCTTAGGCGGTGAAGCTTCACCGTCTTCCCCAACACCGCCATCACCTCCACGACCTCCCAAACCTTAGGACCTCCGGTACACCTCCTGTAGTCCCTTAGTTGTTGGCACCCGCTGAATGTTGTCGCTAAGCTTTCTTGGCATACGCTTGAATGTCGCAGCGAGCTTCATTTTGCGTTTTGAATTTTGGCCGTCTTTGGTCAACCTTGCTCTCTCGGCTCGCCACGGCGTTCAAAGCCGTCGCCGTTGAGAGAAGGCCCACCGGTCGCGAACGTTATTGTGCACTCGGTGGTACCATTGATCTCGCCGGCGAGGTCTACATCACGGCGATGACCACATCTTTTGCGCCGGATTTTGCCGGACGTCCCGAGCGTGTCATTGTCGTTTTAGGACATAAATTCACCGTTTTAAATGCCCAATCATCGCAATCATTGGATGTCTTAATCGCCTTAAATCCACCCTTTAATGCGTGCATTTAAGACCTCCTTCGCGGACCTCCTCATGGTCCCGCAAGCATTTATTCATGTCCTAGTGCGTGCGCAAGTAAGAAGCGCCGGGTCAGGACCTCCATGACCTCCTCCGGAGATCTAGAGCGCCCAAGACCTCCCTTGCGCATCGTGGCCGTCCTGACCTCCCTGGAGGTCTGTGACGTTAGGACCTCCCTTAGGACCTCCCCGAGGCCATCTCAGCCGTTCATGACCTCCCGGGTAGATCTTAACCGTCAAGGTCCTCCTGGACGATCTGAACCATCAATGACCTCCCTTGGAACATCTGGACCGTCCCAGACCTCCCTGTGAGGTCCTAACGATGTAGATCTTCCTCGGGAGATCTTGGTAGTTTGGATCTTCCGTTGGAAGATCTCAACCGTTGAGGACCTCCCGTGTTGATCTCGAGCCGCTCATGACCTCCCATTTAGATCTGGTCCGTTCCGGACCTCCTTTTTGTGTTGTGGTCCGTTGGATCTCCCATCTACGGCCACGACCTCCCCCTCGCCTCGCATGTGAGTTGCTAAGAGGTCCAGACCTCTGGACCTTCACGTCTTGGCGTATGTGATGTTCTCTGGGAGATCTTGAGCCGTTGGATTTAAGATCTGTGGCTCACGACCTCCCCTGTCCTTATGGGTTTTAGAAATTCCAAGTGAGGTCTTAGTTAAACCGAAATAAGGTATAGACTTTAGAATTTCATATCTTTCTCATTTTAAATCCATTTGAGGTCATTCAAATTGTGTTAGCTCTGTCTTGAACTTGACTTTAATCCAAAAATGATTGTAAGTTGAGTTCAGCTCCAGAGCACTGATTGCCGTTAGGTTTTAAAACTCACTTTAATTATACACTCAAAAACAATACTTAACTTGTAAAATGTATAACTAATGCTCTATAGGCTATTTGTGGGTGAGACCAACTTTGTTGGTTTCCTCTCTTAGTGAACTCACTGTGAAAATTAGTTTTGAGCATGTTGTCATTAGGAAATTGAGAACTTGTGCATTATAATTTTGTTCAAGTTCTTGTGTTTGAAAATTTATAGAAAGTGCAATATAGCTCCAAATGAGATGAACTCAATTGTGTTATTCATCTCATGAGGTGCTGGTTTTACAGTAAAATTTTCAGCTTCGCTGCTGTTATAGAAAATGTTGCCTCATAATTAAATTAGTGAATAGTGCGGTTTGGTATTTTAGTAGGTCGAGCAGAATTGATTTCATCATATCTTTTGCATTGAGGATCCAAATCAATTGGTTCTTGTTGCTAAAGTCATGATAAATCATTGTCTTGCTGCTGTAAAATTTTCATAGCTTTTGGAGTTCATTTGTTGTGCTGTCTTTGTTGTTTTTCGTCGTTCTTATCGGTTCTTTCTCTCGCTTCCGTTAGGTTTCGACATTTGTGGTGATCCCGAGAGCGACCCTCTGCCACAATTTGACCACCAGCAACAAGGCAAGCAGTTTGACCATTTCCATCATTGTCCCATTACTTTAAAGCTTAATACTTTGTTTTACTTCTATGTATGCATGCTACTTTGTGTTAAATGTCGCTAGCGAGCCTATAGATGCATGATCTGTGGGAATTGTTTATCCTCTACTACCATGAGCCTAGGTTATTTCTTTGTGGTGGGAGCTCGTTGGATGAGCTCCTATCACTTAGTAGTTTCGATTTAAATTGCTTAGACATGCTTAGTTTTCGGTAGAATGGGCGATCATCGACTTAGTCGATGGTCTTGATCACTCAAAATGATTATTACTCCTATATGTCCAAACTTGTGCTTTGATTAATTGTAAAATCAAAAACTGAAAATAAAAGATTGATTTAGACTTGGGCATATTGGATGGATGGTGCGGTTTTGGATGTGGTGGTATGCAGGGTCCCTAAGGACCGAGTACTTGGGTCACTAAGCCAAGCGATTTCGCGTACTAACCACGCTGAGGGCATATGGAACCCTCTTGACTAAGTACTCTAGGAGGTGTTAATTATGAGCGAGCTCGGTTGGTGTGTTTTCAAAAACAAATGTATATGTATAGTGTGGGAGGAGCATTAGCTTCCGGAAGGTTGTGTGATGTCTCCTTCTCCCGTGGGTTGTGCAGACTCGTAATTAGCATTCATCCTTTGGAAAGGTCTCGTAGGACTTAGCGCGCCCGCACACCTTCGGAAGTGTGCGTAAAGGAAAGGCGATCCGGCGTGTGGGTACAATGGTACACCCCGCAGGATAAAACTATTCAATAGCCTCGTCCTAGGTTATGGACATGCTTGGTAAGGTCGTTCAAGACTAGACTACAACCTTTAATTAAAACTTGACATGGTTGGTATGAGCGGAGAGTTCATGCTATTGTTGTGGTGACTTGGGTTAGTCACTTCGAGATTGTTCTTGTTGTTGTTATTATGTTATTATCGCGTTGTTATTTCAACCATTTAAAAATGCTTTGTCAAATTGCCTTCAATCTATTATGTTATTGCAAATAAATGTTGCTTTATGCTAAAATGAGTCCAAAGCCTCATCCACTTAAATAAAGCTTGCATGTAGCTATTTATAGTTCTGTTATCTCACACGTAAGTCTTGCGGAGTACTTTATGTACTCATCGCCTGGTTGTGGCAATTTTTTGTGGTTTTTGTTGCAGAGGAAGAAGGAGAGCTCCAAGAGCCTCTCTTTTGTGCTACGTGTTGCGCTTTCTTGACGACTAGCTTGGCGGTCGATCGAGATGCCTAGGGTTAAGGCACACCGATTGGCTTTGTGTTATAGCCATCTTTATGGCACTTTTGCTTCATTGTTATCTTTTTGTATTTATTGCTATTTGGCCTAAGGGCCTCTCTTTTGTAATATCTTTTCCATATTAATATTAACTTCGGTTTGTTGCTTATGTTCTATGTGTTGTATGGAATTGATATACTCTTTTGTTGTGAGGTATGTATATTGCGATTCGGGAAGTATACATCTCTCGAGACTGGGGTTTATTTGGTTGATAATACTAGGGTCAATCGGATGACTAAGTATTATGAGCCTAATAAACGTCGGGGTCTCACACACCTCCCCACTGCTTCGTGTGAAATTCTAGCCATCCAAAGTTTAAAGAAAGAGAAGGCCCAGCAACAATGCGAAAGAAGCCGACCAACCAGCTGAAGGCCAAAGCCTATCGTTCTCCCCCTAAACCCAGAACCCAAACAATGGCGCATTGTCTCCGCAGCATGGGCGGCGTCGCCGTACCACCACATGATCCAAGTGGCGCCATGGAGACGGCTGCCGGCCCTGCAAGCGCGGCGTGAGCACCACAACGGCCGTGCCACAGTCGTCTTGCTCACCTCACCCGGCCCCCGAACCGAGACGAGGTCGCCCACCGGAAGCTCCTCACCGCCGACAGGAAGTAGCTCGACAAAATGCTTAAGCAATCGTCGTACTTGCTCTCCACCCCCGTCTGCCTCCAGGTCTGTGCCGGTGAGCAATCCATCGTCGTCATGCACTCCGGCACCGTCCTCCCAATCAAGGTATTCCAGCGTTTCTCGCCTTTCCTTCAAAGATTGCATCTATTCGTTGAGCATGCATCGGAGAATTTCATCTTTGGGCTCTTTTAGGGTGGGGGTGGGGGCGTTTCCTACTCATCTTCTGTTCGAGAAAATGCACATTAGTGTAATTGCTGTTCGCAATTGCTGTTTGCTTGATGACAAGATTAGTTATAGCTACTGCCTATTTCTTATACTACCTTGGGAGAAATTGCTTGGTCATACCCATCCTCATGATCTGTTTCTCTCCTTATTTTGTTGGGAATGTTTGAAGTCGAGAAGGCATTGATACTTTTGATTTGTACTTACGCGGGCTATGTTCATGGGTAACGTGAGCATACCATGCAGCGGCAGCATAAGCGAGGTTCTTCGCCTGTCGTCCTTCGCGGGTATGCCCGTGGGGAGAAATCGGAGTCACAAGCAGAGGCAGAATTAGAACGAAAATGACCAAGGTTCACCACTTTACCATACATATAACAACATATATAATTTTCAAGCAACATTATATTAAATAGTAATTTATGCGGCAAAAGACTGCAAGAGACCGGAGGTTGAGCTGAACTAGGATACACCGTTTTTAGGCTAGGAATGCACGCATAGTATGTACATAATAATATCTATTATTTTTTCTAGGGGACCCGGTGTCCTGTGACACCGGATAGACCCAAATAATTCCGCCCCTGATCGTGGGTATGAATATAGACGAGCACCATTCATACCCACCGCGTCCGATTGTCATCCCTACCCATTACGCCATCAGATCGGATCCCGTTTTACCACCGGTCTTATCACTCCCGTCAATGGCGTGATCCCGTCGTGGCGAGTGCCGACGCGCATGGCCATCTGCCGGTCGTTACGTTACAACCCAACACGATTCACAAACAAAAGACACGGCTGCCGCCTCCTCAATCTCCCAAGGTTCAATCCCAATCTCACCCTCTTTCCTCCGCTCGCCGACACGGCGCAAATCCCCCAGCCCCCAGCCCCCAGCTAACCGACGCACTCCTCCTCCTGTAGCCCGAGCTGACCCGCCCCGCCATTTCACCCGCCCCGGAATCCTGTGCTGGCCGCGCCTCTCCGCGAGATCCCGCAATGGAGGTGAGCGCTGGCTCTCAACTCTCATCAGCTTTTGAACAGATTTGTGGAGGCGAGCAAGGTGGTCGCGTCTCTTGTTCTCTAGTACTGTCGGTGGTGGTGGTGGTGGTGGTGGTGGTTGTGTTTGTTGCTGTTGCTGCTGTTCGCGTGGTTGGTGGTTTGGTCTTGTTTGGTTGGCGGTCACGTTCGTCGGAGTTACCCGTGCGTTGTGTGTAGCGAAACTTCGGGTTGAAGACCGCAGGAGATGGTGTTCCTGCGACGATTTTGCTTGATTTGGTTCGGGGGCATCGTCGCGGTGACCAGCAACGAGCGAATTCTGGGCGACTTGTGCTACATTGCTGCTGCACACCGAGGGTCATGCTCTTACTGGATGCAATGCAAACGATCCTCGTTGCAGGTTTCTGGTAGATTTTGTGCCTTCTCCCGTAGAAGGTTAGCGCAATGCGGGGCCCTGGTGAGCTACTTGCTCGTCCGTAAGACTGCCGCATTGCTGAGAAATTCTGGATGCATACGACGCCAGGTTCACCAGTCGTCCGTTTGTTGTTAAATTCTGGTGCTTTTTGTGTATTCGGTTGTTGGACAATGTGAATTGGAATATTGGATGAATATTGGAATAGGATGTGCTTCTTCGAGCTTTTGGGGGTCCATAGGTTCTGAACCAAAGAATGTCCCTGGTTCTGTACTAGTTACTCGACTGTGTACTACTAACTTTTGACGGTTGGGGTTAAAAACTGGCTGCTAGATCTGATCTTCAAGTTTGTTTACTTCTGGTTGGGGCTGCTTCCTCTGATATTTCGTTGAAGCAATTGATGATTTGTGCAATTGTGGTGAATACTAAGCTACAAATTGCTGCATTTCCTAGATGCAAAAGGATGTCACATTGTTGCTTAGTGTGCTCTGACCTGTTAGTTTGTTCTTTGTTTCGGGCATTTGTTTGTGGCTTCTAGCTGGAGATCATTTTTGGGATTTAGGTTTTGGGTGAATGAACGCTCTTGTTGATTTTTGTATTTAGGAAAATTAATCCCTCCTGGTAACTGGACAGCTGGCACGCATTACCTTGATGTCCTATAGGACAGCATGATTCATATTGAATTATGCTTACCTGTTAGTTTGTTCTTTGTTTCGGGCCTTTGTTTGTGGCTTCTAGCTGGAGATCATTTTTGGGATTTAGGTTTTGGGTCAATGAATGCTCTTGTTGATTTTTGTATTTAGGAAAATTAATCCCTCCTGTAACTGGACAGCTGGCACGCATTACCTTGATGTCCTATACGACAGCATGATTCATATTGAATTATGCTTACCTCATGGTGTGTCAATGATCCAATGTCTGCTGTCAACTTTAACTTATTCATTGTACACTATGGATTTCCTTTGTGCTATCTTAAATTCTTAATTGTATCCTTTTGATTTGATGGTATAGGTATAACTGCATAATTTCCACTGGTTAGCTATCCCATAAAACAATGACGTTGCCAAATGGAAATGTCAGGATACCCTTAGACCTGTGTCTCTCATCAATAATTAATTAACTAACTGACTGGATTAATGTGTATCACTAATTCTTAAATTCCAGCGACTATATAAATAGGCAAATAAAATAATCTTGATTGGAAGTTGGGGTGCTGGACTGGCCATGTTTGATTGTCCAAATAAATTGACTGCCATATATCTTACATCTATCGGATTGAGCTAATTGAATTGATTTATGGGTAACGTCCCCCAGTATTTGTGCCTACATAACAAATACAAAGGTATAAATGACATTTGCCTGTAGCTTCAGTTCCTGGAGCCAACTTTCTTGAGCTAAAGTTTATCATGCGCTCCCGTATAATTGTTTGTGACACTTGGGACTACATCACACTGGGCATTTTTATCTGGGACGCAAGGTTGTTCAGGATGTGCAAATCCAAATACACATGTTACATTTTGGGTGAAATAGGTTTTTGATCAAAGAAGATAATTGTTTTAGTCATTTTGTAGTTTTCCAAAATTAGATCGTCCTGTAACCCTGGAAAGTTTGGATTTCAAGCAGGCTAATACGAGTCAATTCTATTGTTAACTACTGTATGCTTACTGCAATCATGCTATCTTATCTCCTGCCCTGTGCTAAAGTACTAGTCGCACTAGCTACCTCATCACATTTGCTCTTGTTTGATATTCTTTTGCAGGTGAGGACAGTAAAAGTTAGCAACATTTCGTTTAGTGCTTCAAAAAGAGAGATCACAGAGTTCTTTTCTTTCTCTGGGGATATAGAATATGTTGAAATGCAAAGGTAATTCGCCATTACTTATTGCACTGGATATATGGGTAGGAAGGCTGGAAGAGTGTTTCTTAAATATTTGCTTGTGTCTTCATCAGTGAATCTGAATGGTCACAGCTTGCTTATGTCACATTTAAAGACTCACAAGGCGCAGACACTGCTGTGCTTCTCTCAGTATGTTCAAGTTCCCTCAATTTCTTGCCTTAACCTTTAGGTTTTTCTGTTGCATACTTGCATTAGGATTGTTCTACTTTGTGTTTCTTGCTATTTCACTTTTTTTTGTCTGAGATATGGCTTCTAATATTTTTTTACTCATCTACAGGGGGCAACAATCGTTGATCGTTCTGTAGTAATAACTCCAGTTGAGAACTATCAGCTGCCTCCTGAAGCGTACAAACAATTATCAGTAAGAATATTTGATATTTTAATGGCACACTCATTATTTCAAGTTACATCAAATTCAAAAGAAACTACCACATTCCTGGTGATTCTTTTGGATTAAAATTACATGTTGTCTCTTGACTGCAGAGCTACATAACTATTAATTGTTTTACATAAACAAATTATGCTTGTGGGGGAAGTATTTGGGTGTTAGACCAATTGCTCGACATTCTTCTTGTTAGAAAGAATTGAGCATTTATTCTAACAACGCTTGAAGATACTAGGATTGAAACTGGTAAAATTTTCTTGATGTTACTATTTACACTGATTTCCTATAGATCCTGTTTCCTCACCAGAATGTAGTTTGTCAACCTTTAATTGACATGGGTTCCTAAACTATGTACGATGGCCAAAATGTTTCTAAATTAGGCAGTTAGTCTGAATCAGCTCAGTATGTCAAATTTAAAATGCACACATTCTTTCCCAAATTGGTTGTGCTGCAGTTTAGCTTATGCTCCATTCGATGATCATTGTATCTACACATTTAATTAATTTCTTTTGACACTATAATGTACTTTGAATATGTATTGATATTTCACTTCTTTGCATTTGTGTGCACCTCGGCATTGGTACAAAAGGGAGAACAATCTCCGTCTACTGAATCTGCCGTCAGGAAGGCAGAGGATGTTGTGAGCAGCATGTTGGCAAAGGGCTTTGTGCTGAGCAAGGATGCTCTCAACATAGCAAGATCCTTCGACGAGCATCACAACATCCTGTCCAATGCTACCGCCACCGTCGCATCTCTAGACCGCCAGTATGGCCTGAGCGAAAAGATCAACCTGGGCCGGGCCATTGTCGGCAGCAAGGTCAAGGAGGTGGATGAGCGCTATCAGGTGTCAGAACTCACAAAGTCTGCTCTGGTCGCTGCTGAGCAGAAAGCCAGCATTGCAGGATCTGCTATCATGAGTAATCAATATGTCTCAGCTGGTGCTTCCTGGCTAACCAGTGCATTTGGCATGGTAACCAAGGCAGCAGGTGACATGAGCTCAATAACCAAAGACAAGGTAGACAGGGCTGAAGAGGATAGGAAAGCGATCATGTGGGAAGAGAGGAATGGGCTGGTGAGTGAGTATGCAAAGATCCACCTTGATGAGCCCTCTTCTTGGGAGCCTGCAATTCTTCCTCTGGAATCTGTGGATGAGCAGAATCTCCAGGCTGTGTGATCCAGGCAATTGATAGATGGCCGCTTCTTCATGTGTCATTTTTTGTTGTTGCTTGTCCCATATATAGAAGATTCTTTTCTGGAGCAAAGTGAGGTTTTATCACATATAGTATGACGTAAATTTGAGAATGGTGTCCTTGTGTTCCTACCAGCTTTGTTATACTAGACCACTGAAAGATTTTCTTGTTTCTGCTACCTTAGAATACGACTTTCTTTGTTAGATATAACTTCAGAACTTCTGTTTCTGAGATGAAGTGTGGTAACTAAAGTTGCTGTTCCAGGAATTCCTTTTTGTAATTTCAGAACTATTTGTGCTCCAGTTTTCCAACTTCCAAGGATACCTGTATGAATGGTCCTCCTATCTGCGCCGCGTAAATTTAGTCAAACGGCGTAGGGAACCCAACGAGACGGTTCGGCGTTCGCTGCGGATGCCCGTAACTCCGCAAGATGGCTCGTTCCGCTCCTCCCGCCGCCGCCGATCGCCGGTGGGCGGAGCTGAAAGTACGAGCTCTCCATCTCGATCCCAGTACAATGCATAAATAAAAGGAGTAAAGATAGATGCCTATAAGATAGTAGCCGTCGAATTTCTCACACACTCTTCGCAGTTCTACTCCCATCCACCAAACTAGTTGATTGCGAGTGTCCATTCCTTCAACACTCATAAGCTGCTGCCGTTTTTCGTTTCTTGAAAGAAAAAAGAAACCGTTGTTTGCTGCCGTGCAAATTTGAAAGAATTGTGTTCCAATTCAATTAAATTGAGGGTCAAAATTGAGGGTCGCGTGACTCATGGCACACGGGCAGACACGGCGCACACAAACGTGGCCCAATATAAATCAAGTCGAGCTCACTCCCAAACTGAGCGGCTTTCTTGACCCCTGATCATTAATTGACTAGACGTCCATACTAGCTTTGCGGGCCCCACCTCTGTGGATCAGCCTGGCAGAGTAGTACTAGTGCCTCACCTCCTGCTAATACAGTAGGCTAATCTTTATGGAATGCTAACATGCTAAATTGCTAATTATATAATGCGTAAGCGATATCCCATTTTAAAAAGAACGCGATTATTATTCTATGATGGCGGAAACAACGAGCCTGCTAACGGTATGTCACACCACACCGTCTCCATCTCGCTGGCTAATGAAAGAAAGAGCCCAAGGTGTTTGGAGTTGGACTTGGAGATATCCCTGTTGGAACCTTCTTGCAATTTACCTACGCCGTGTATCTCATGGACTCCTCCATGAACCGCACTTCATCGGCCCTGGCTTCTGCCTATGGGTGTAATCGGAGCGGATACGTTTTTATCTATAGGTACAATCGGAGCAGATACAGACGGATATCGTCCATCTTGTATTATATTTTGTATTTTTTTACTCAGAGTCGGAGTCGAACACAGATAATATCGGATACTCATTTCTCCATCCTATATTTGCTCTGCGAGCCTTCGGTTGGTCGATCGGATGAAAATTATTCGCTTTTTTTGCAAGCCTACATAGGTTATTAGACAGTAGGGTGTAATCAAACTGAACACGGAGAGGCTAATCAATGAAATGTTGAAGGAAAAAAACATTCAGTATCCCATGTCTCCTCAGATGCAGCAACTCACCTATCTGTTATTCTGTTCCTAAGTGAAGTCACAATAGGACTTCCTCGTACCACCTGACACTCGGACACATACAGACGGATATATCATATTCTGTATATTTTTTTCTCGGAGTCAGAGTCGGATACGGATAGTGCCGGATACCCATTTATCTTTTTCGTATTCACTCCACAAGCCTTTGATCGGACGGGAATTATCCGATCCATTTACCTGTATAGTCCACCAAGAACAAGTGCAGGGAAGAGTTAGTTGTACTTGGTCTGAAAGTTCCATATCATTTTCCAAGATACAAATCAGGGAGAAGTAAAAAGGAGAGAAGAAAAGTGGAAAATTGAGAGAGGTTACAAGTCACTCTCTAAAGCACAATCAGCGCAAACGATAGATTAATTAGGAGTGGGTATATACAAGCAGAGCCCCCTATCTATCGGATTAATCCATCCCATCACAAGATATCTCATCTTAGCTAGTGTAGTAGTGCTAGCCACAGTGCTTAGGCTTAACACAAAATGGCTCTAACGATCAGAGAGAGGAGGCTCCCCCAGCTGCACATCTCTCTTGATCCCCCCTCGTGCGCCTTCCGCTACCCCAACCCGCCGGTGGCCGTGCCGGCTTCAACGTCGGCGGTGCCTCGGACCGGCGAGTTCCGCCTGTCGGACTTCGACAGGCTCGCCGTCCTCGGCCGCGGGAACGGCGGCACCGTGTACAAGGTCGCCCACCGCCGTACGTCGGCCCTGTACGCGCTCAAGGTGCTGCACAGCGGCGACCCTGGAGCAGCGTCGGAGGTGGACGTCCTACGGCGCGCCGACTCGCCGTATGTCGTGCGGTGCCACTCCGTCATCCCGGCGGCCGCCTCCGGCGACGTCGCGATCCTGCTCGAGCTGGTGGACGGCGGCTCGCTCAACTCCATCATGAGCCGCCGCGGGGCGTTCCCGGAGGCGGTGCTCGCGGAGGTCGCAGCGCAGGCGCTGTCCGGTCTGGCGTACCTCCACGCCCGCCGCGTCGTCCACCGCGACATCAAGCCGGCCAACCTCCTAGCCAGCACCGCCGGCGACGTCAAGATCGCCGACTTCGGCGTCGCCAAGGTCCTCTCCCGCGCCGGCGACCACTGCACGGCATACGAGGGCACCGCCGCGTACATGAGCCCCGAGCGCTTCGACTCGGAGCGCCACGCCGACCCCTGCGCCGCCGACGTGTGGAGCTTGGGGGTGACCGTGCTTGAGCTCCTCATGGGGCGCTACCCGCTGCTTCCCGCCGGGCAGAAGCCGACCTGGGCGGCGCTCATGTGCGCCATCTGCTTCGGCGAGCTGCCCTCGTTGACGGACGGCGCGGCGTCGCCAGAGCTCCGGGGGTTCGTGGCCGCGTGCCTGCAGAAGGACCACGCCAAGCGGGCGTCCGTCGCGCAGCTTCTTGCGCACCCGTTCGTCGCCGGAAGGGACGTGGCGGCGTCAAAACGTGAGCTCCGGCGGCTGGTGGCCGGAGCCTGCCGCCTTATCTTAGTTACTGACAAATCATAGGATTGTACATTAGTTTGTAAATTTGTACATTGCGTAGCTCTTTCTCACAGATAGTTTAGGCTAACAAGAAGTAGATAAATAAATGAAGGAAAAGAATCCCCAAGGAGAATTGCGTACATAAATAAAGGAATCAAGAGTTTTTTATTAAAAAAAAACGGAACCAAGGATTGATTTCGCATTACCATGGCTAGCTAGCAATACTGTTCGCTAGAGTTACGAGGAGCGTGGTCATGTGCGGATAAACCCATCAGCACGTAAATGAGGTCAATTAATCCCCATATAATTAAGTTTTTCCACGAATTTGTGGATGAGGTGAGTTTATCTCCATATAAATTTGTGGTGTTAATATTGATTTGAATGACTGGCATACGAACTATGACAAACTATTTTCATATAAACTCACCAATGAAAAGATGGGTTCCTAAATTTTCATACTAAGATCGGCACCAAGGAACTACTCACTCTGTTTTGCTATATTTGTCCACGGTCCACCATACACATAGACCAAGTAAACACTAAATCTAAGAAATGCTTAATGAGAAATTTTCATACATACTCATATTAAAGAGATTTGCTAAACAACATTCAACTGTTTTCTTTTGTTAAAATAGTCGAATTTTCATCCGTCTGATATGCTTTGAGATTTGCACTTCTTCTCATACGATGAATTGAGTCTGAATTTAGTATGTTTTTTTTTCGGAACATTATGGGTTCACCACATTGCCGTCTTTTGTTGGTATAGAATTTTATTTTATTTGTCTTTGTTTTTGCTCAATATCTCAAAGTATATGTTAGATTTTGAATCATGTAATGGAAATATGAGTTATTAAGACTTTCGATAAAAATTACAGTGACCAAGAACAAAAATTAAATAAATAAATTATTGTAATTTATGTATAATGAAGTTATAAATGAACTAAAATTTGATTGTTTTGGACTGAGAAAATAGTCGAATCTTGTATAGACAGACCCCATATTAAATGACATATCACAACCACTTAACCTCTTTCAAAACTTTTATGTAGGGGTGGATAGTGGGAAAATTACAATTTAGATTATCTCTATAGACAAATATATTAAAACAGATACTCTAGAGACCACGAACAAATATAGAGAAACTGAGAGAGTAACTAAATAGTAGTACTACTACTGGCAAAAGTTAATCCGTCCGGCCTCCAATTATCTTATCTTAATTCTTAAGTTTCTTTGATGCAAACCAGCGGGGCGCGCGCGTTCAATTGCAGTTCCCATAGTCCTACTCCATTTTCTTCTACCGATCGTCATACCAGTACAACTCATCCAAGGAAGGAGAAGAGAAGAGAACCAGATTCGGAATGACGTAATGGAATTACAGAAACACGTCATCACATCATGTATGGGATGTCAATTTCAAGTACACCGTCATTTGTGACATCCTCCGACCCGTCGCCTAGTTGCCTATGGGTCTGTCATCACATCATGGATGGATGTTAATATCAAGTACACCGTCATTTGTGACATCCTCCGACCCGTCACCTAGTTGCCTATGGGTCAGAGCAGCGGACGGAAATGGAGACATGCTAGAGCGATAAAGTTATTATGAGATGAGCTAGCAAATATATATTTAAATATTATGTATAATTCAAATTGATATATAAATTACGATAAACAAAATTATAATGAGAAATGTATTAAATGCAGTATCTTAATAATGGATAATGTGTTTCAAAAGCCTAAGAACACACACAAGTAGTAATATTAAGAACAAAATTAACTAGATTTGTGATACAAATAGTGACAGAGGTACTACGAGAATACCAAGGATGCGGCGAACGGAGCCGGTGCTCCAGCCCCCTCGCGCCTCCGTGGTGGATTAGCCACTGGGTCAGAGTTCTTTTTACTGAACAATGCCATCATGCATGTGCACATTCAGGTCACATTCACCGGTCACCACCTTATTTACACGTCAGCAGGGGGGCAGATCTAGGTACATTTAATGGGGTCATGTTACACCATCTCACACCTTCCTCCCCTGCTTTCCTTGCACGAATTCACTCATCACAACACGAATTCACTCCGTTGCCTCACGTCTGCGACCAAAACACAAGCCGTTGGCAGTGCAGGGGTGCCGTCGCGCGCTGCTCCAACGAGCTCTGGCCGAGGCGCATGCTGTCGAGCAACACACAAGCACCCTGCTCCAGCAAGCTCCAGTCATGGCGCACGAGCGAGCTCTACCGACGCCCACCGTGAGCTCCCGCGGCATCTCGAGCTCCACAGCCAGCAATGGTCTCCATGAGCAGCGCCTGAGCTCTACCATCGCGGGCTCCTTGCCGGTGCCACAGCAACACCCTCGATGATGTGCTGTTACTATTCGTCACCATCCGGGTGCCTCCTCTTGGTACAATTTGTTGCAACAGTTGGTTCGAAATGTTACATGGAGCATTTTGTATTGTTGCGATGTTGTTACATCAAATATTGCGGTAAGATATATCTTTTGTTGCAATGATGTTTTTTATTTGTTGCACAAGAGTAATTTTTTTTGTTGTAGCCCCTTCATCATGTGATTGTTGCATCATTGTTCCAAAAATGTTGCGACAATTATTTTCGAATGTTTCCATTGTTATTTTGAAATGTTGCAATGTTGTAATATCAAAATTTGTTTGTTTGATATATTTGAACTAGTCTTTAAAAAGCGTAGCTAGGTTGAATACAGATAGTTTCATGCAATTTCGGTGAGAGTATGGCATTTTTCATATTTTTTTCTTACCATTGTATTTGTTTTGTTTTGTTTTTTTTTTTTTTTTTGCATTTTGTTGCACACATGAATTAAAATCTCTACGAATGTTGCGCCGGAGCATACAATGAGAAACTTCCCATCGTGACGTCCGAGCGCTAATTGGTCCGAGAGAGAGAGAGAGAGAGAGAGATTAGCATACGGTGAGCCAATTTTCTGGATCCCCCTACTGCACGTCGGCATCCAAGTATATATACCAACAGACATTATATTATATGATCCGAGATTACAAGTTAAATAGGTTCGCGCACATACAAGTTCCAATACTCTGCTCTCTTTAATTTGAGGATGACAACATTCTATCGAAATTTGGGGGTGTGCAGCATAAGTAGTGATATATTCTCAAATCTCAAATGAGAATGTATCAGTACTTATGAAGTTGTCACTTAAGCTCTCTTGTATAGAATGATGCGTCATCCAGAAAATATGTACACGGATGTTGAGCTACTCCAGATATTCATCAAAACAAATTAGGGTCGTCCATGGGAGCGTACGATTCCTGAAGAAATTCTAGAGGATTTGAACTTTTCCTGCACATATTTTCTATGAAATTCTTGGAATGGTCTAAAGAAACACTTATGAAACAGAATAAGTGTGATGAAGGAGCTCTTCACCTTTAAACACACACACAGATCAGAGAGACGGAGAGGTCTTCTAGAAACTAATTTGCACACAGACTTTAGCCGTAAATTGGACAGACTTGTATGCATTTCATTATTGTGTAACTGCTGGCGTCAACTCAGTGCATAATCCGGTAGACCAGCCAAGAAGACGCAGAGACCAACGCAGCCATTTTGGCGGTTACTACGTGAATATACTCTCTGGCAAAAAAACGTTTACTGTCGCTGTCAGTACGTAGTTACATGCTGCGAGCGCCTTGATAACTTAGTTCTTCTTCGCTTGAATTAGATCGTCGGCTCATTCCATCGAAACTTCCACGACGTCTCGTCAGTTGCGGTCATCGATATGTTGTCTTCCATTCGACAGCGACATTAACCAACTGTTGATAGAACATGGATATCACTCGTATCTAATCATCAGTGTGCAAGTAACTACTACTACACTGCCACCGTCCATTTATAACAACGGTTTTGCTAAATCACAGTTCTCCGAAAACTTATAAATTTTCAGTCAATTCTGTGGCCGTTCGATCTCTCTGAGATGTGTTCTGTACCTGTTTTTTTAGACAGCTCCCCTCTCACGTTGCCTACAGTCGTCAGTGTGTCTTTGCCCTTTTGTCTGTGTCTCCATTCTCCAACTAAGAGGGAGGGGGAGGCAGAGAGGAGATAGCAAGGCGGCGCGCGGCTGCGAGGAGAGCGCTCTCGTCTGTTGGTTTCGTCACCAGAGCTTGTTTGGTTTGAGTTGTATCCATTTGAACCTTTGAGGTGTGGCTTTTTAGCTCAAATTTTGGGCTTCCTTTCATGTATTTGTAGTTATGTTAAATTGCTTCTATCTGAGTGGGATCTCGGTGATTTGTGGAATCACATTCTTTTTTGGGCGCTTCAATTTGTACTTGATTTGTTCTAGGGTTTTGGAAGTTTTAGTTAATTTGGCAATATATGTTAGAGATAGAAATCTCATTTGTATTCCTTATCTGCCTTTTGTATCGCCTTATTTGTATACCTCTTGTACACCCTATATATATTGCACATTGGGCCTCTGAATACATACACACAATATTCATAACATGGTATCAAAGCCAAGGTTAAGGTTATGGTTAAGGTTTACCGTGGCCATAGCCTCCTAGCCTCTACCTATTCTCCGCTGCCGCTACCCCCGGGAGGACCGATCTTTGCTCCCAGGGGCGGCCTCTCGTCATTACCTCTCCCGGTCGGATTGGCGCCGATCCATAGCAACGGAGCTCCTCTTCCCTGTTCCTCCTGGATCACCGCGCGTCGCTGCCGTGTCGCCGCTCTAGATCAGGTTGTTTCCGACGTCGCCCGATGCATCGTCTTTGCCTCTGCTCGTGCTCTCTTCGCCCGTGCTCTCTCGCCTAGCCGCCTTTGCCCGACGTCGCCTGCGCCGCCCGAGCTTCCCGGGCACCATTGCTCCTGGATCCCCGACGTAGCGCTGCTCCTCTCGCCTGCTCCTCGTAGAAGCAGCAGCATCTTTGTCTTCAAGTTCTCCGGCCGCCTGGCTCTGTCTTTCACCGCGTTAGCGTCTTCTTCGGCGGCCTTCACTCGGCGTCTTCAAGCCTTCGGCCCGGACCCGACTTGCCACGACGCTGCGCGCCCGAAGCTCGCCTCGGCCGGGTCTCCTGGTCCTCTCTAGCCGCTTAGGTTTCTTCGCTCTGGTTCGGCATCATAGCTCGCCCTCGAGTGCTCCTACTGCCGACCGAAGATGTGAGGCTTTGCTTCTGAGGTGATTTGGTTTTTAGTGCAGCACGGCCCATCTTTTGGCTAAATTGCTGCTGCCTCCAGTGCGTGTGAATCTTCTAGGCATGAGATCACGTGTGTGTGTGTGTGTGTGTGTGTGTGTGTGTGTGTGTCATTCTGCCATCACGTGAGTGCTTCATCCGAGCATGCTAGGTTGCTGATGGTGTTGATTTGGACTATATGATGTTGCTGCTAATGCTAACTATTCTTACTGCTACCGCTAGCTATTCTTTGTTCTTGCTGCTACTGCTAGCTATCCTTTGTGTTGTTTTTTCTTCCACTGTGTCCATCCAAGTCCGTAACTCTTTATCTGTGAGTTCGTTTGAGGCATGCGAGTCCACAAATTTATTGTCAGTCATAGAAGCATAGGGATTTCTTTACATGGAAGCAACCGCTGCTCTTTTCTTCGAAGTTCTTTGCAGATCCATGACCTCAAGCTTTTAAGGTCGCCTTCTTTTCGACCGTGCATCTCCGTTGTGCTTCTTGTGCATTGCGATGCGCTTCTTCCACACTGCGCCTCCGTTGCGCTTCTTGTGCACTGCGTCACACTTCTTTTGCACCGTGCCTCCGTTGCGCTTCTATATTTCTATCCCATATTGATTGCTTTGGTATTATAGGTTAGTTTTAGTTGGGTATGTGTAGTATGTGTATGGAGCTTTAGTAGATTTTTTAGGTGGTATGTCATCTAGCTGTTTTTGTGTCACCGTTATTTTTTTTAGGAATTTATTCTCATCTGGGTCTAGCAAGTATGTGTAAATTGTACTTACGTTCTGATAAATAGCTGTATTTAGGGTTCATCCAATGGACGACTAAGTGGATCAGGTCTGATCGTTGTGGGATGCTTGTGTTAACGTGCTCAAGTTGAATTGTGAAGATGATAATTTGTGAATCTATTGGGAGGCATGGCTGAATCGGCTTTGTCTCTATAGGCCAGTGTTTAGGAGGCATGGCTGGCTCGGCTTTGTCCATATAGTTCAGTATTTATGAGGCATGGTTGATCTCGGCTTGTTCCTATTGTCTATGGGATTTTGTTACTTGTTTTCCATTGTTCATTGAAAAACAGAGACCATCGTTTCATAAAGTACATTGATCTCGCAACCGTTGTGCTTTCCCCCCTTGTATTATTTTAGATTTCTGATTCAGTGGCACTCTTTTTACGCCTTTTGTAGTTAAGTTACTGATATGTGGTAAGAACCACCTTTTAGGATTTTTATAATAAAAGCATGCATAATCTAGGATTATGCATGCTATTACTAAACTCCCTTTTTATGTCTGATTTAGTTGCTTTTGATTAAGTGTTCATTTTCTTTTGGAATTCCTTTTCCTTTTGTGATAAGAACTATTTTTATTTGACTTGCTGTTCAAAATAGATTTGCCGTTGGTGCTAGTTTAGTAGAAGTATTATAGCATAACATTCTACTTATTCATCAGTGTCTCTTTTCACGTGTTTTTGCTTTCTTACTTGGATTTGGACTTTGTGCTAGTTTAGTTTAGCTTTGATGCATGGTCTCGAATCATAAATGCTTTTCTGCTTTAAAATTATATATTATAATCTTTCTTGTACTTGATTGGGTCGTATATGTCTTTTGATCATGCCACTTTTTCTTTGCCTTGAATTAGAGGGATGATTGCATCCTGTAACTGTTACCTAATTTGCACAAAACTACTATTGTCGTAGTCATGAGAATAAGTGTAACTGAATATCTCCATATGTTGGATAATCTAAGTGCAGCGATGCTTTCAGCCAGAAATCTTAATCTCCCTTCCTTACCATCCTCTATGGGTGTTCTCTCTTCGTATCCTTCGAGCTAATATCCTTCGGTGTAAGATCCTTTTTTTTGTAGTGACTTTGCTGCCATGTTGTTGATTTAGATTCAACAATACTGCTTTTAGATTTCTGTTGCAGCAGGCAGCAACTCGACCTCAATTACCATTTAATAACCTTTAAGTGCCAGGCCAAGGACTAGTAGCTCAACTTTATCCTGTTTTATTCCAATCAATTTTGGTATCTGCTATTTATTTTAGTCCCCTTTTTCTGTAGGTTCATGGTAAATGCGTCAGTCAAATGTGATCACTGGCATGCTTCTCCAGCCAATGAAGGATATTGTCTTGCTTCCTGAAGTGTTTAGGACCTTTTTTTTTGTAATAGTTGTGTGTGATCTTTCTTGCTTGTACAGTGCTTATAATCTGGATTGGTTATCGCTAACTCTTTGTGTAGTTTTCTATGTTCCAGTTCAATTTGTGCTCTGCTTCTATAGTGCACGACTTTTGTATGATGTGGTATCATACAATATGTGCAGTACTATAAAATCTACTCCCACCGGTCACAAAAGAGTGACATTTTGGGATACATGCAGTCAAACTAGCTAAACTCTGGCTATTGATAACACTTGAAAATCATATGTGTAGATTTGTCTCGAAACGTACTATAATATAATTTTATAAGGTTTTATAAATACATTGCAACGGAAATTAGTGGTCAAAGTTGCGTCTAAGACCGTGTCGATGTCCAAAAAGTCCTCTTTTGTGACTTTGGGAAACATATCATTAGCCTTATACACCTCTAATTACTTATCATAGTGAGCTGCAATTCTAAATCCGTTGTGAACTTTTTTTGGTTTCATGTACTTGTGTGCTTGCCATCCCACTCATCTTTCAAAAAGAAAGAAAAAAAAAGACTAGGCAGGCTTCGAATAGATGGCAACTGAGGCACAACATGATTGATGTATGTAATTATATAGGGTGTATTTTCTGAATTTAAAAACTGTTTTGTTGATGATGATCTCTAATCTGATACTGCATGTGTGGACTTCACCAAAATTCTATGGTGTACTAAACATCACCAATCTTTTACTTCTCTCTGGTGCACTTGCTTGTAAGTTCATTTTCATATGCTTTATCTTTTGAATCAAGCATCATGATCTTATTTCCAGATCTTTAGGTTGATATGGTTGTTGATTATCAGTCCTGTTGTTGCTGGTCATGTACAAGTGTTCCGGTAAATTTAGAGGCAAGTATCACGCCAGATTCTGTCATTCAAGTTAATATGTTAAGGACTTTGAAATTAACTTAATTTTGCACCTAACCTAAAAACCAAATGGAGCTTGCAAGAGATAGGTGAAACTTTCTCTGGGAGCATGATCACACAAAAAGAAAAGGTTAGTGCAAGAAATGTGTAATTGGATGTAATTCATTTCTAAGTATCGCAAATCATTGCAATACCTTACCTGAAAACCATCAGGATTTTGATGTCCAAATGTGTCCATTTTTGGAATTTTTTAAATAATCTATTTTTTATTCAAAAATACAGAAATAATACCGTTTAATTTTTTTTACAGAAATAATCTCGTATCGCCATACGGTTGGGCGAGTCGTGCAAGTCGCCCAACCGCAATGCGACCAATCTTCAAGTCGCCCAATGGAACGGCGATTTAAAGGTTCGAGGCGTCGTCGCTTTATGGCATGGCGACTTGGAGAGAGTCACCATACGGTCGAGCGAATAGGTCGCAGCTCAACCCAAGTCGCCCAACCGTATGGCGACTTAGGGCGGCTATAAAACCCGCGCGCGGCCGAACCGTCGCCATTCCATGAAGCGAATTGATGAAATCCGAATCGAGAGGAAAGGCTCATGTGGCTTAGCCCGGCCGCCACAGCGTATCCGGTCGCCCGGGCGTAATCCGTATCGACGACGTGAGTTATGAAGAATTTACATCATTCTTACGATTTTCACTATACGGTGCACTTATATCATGGAATCGCAGGACATGGACGACTTCGACATACCAGCCCGACGTGGACATACCCGCGACAAGAGCAAGGGAAAGGCTCATGCGGCTGAGCTCGGCCGCCATGGCGTATCCAGTCGTCCGGGCGTAATCCGTATCCACGACGTGAGTTATGAAGAATTTACATTCTTCTTACAATTCTCACTATACGGTGCACTTACATCATGGAATCGCATGACATGGACGACTTCGACATACCAGCCCGACGTGGACAGTCCCGCGACAAGGGGAAGGGGAAGGCTGGCAAGGAGTTCAACGCCGAGCTAGCAAGGAAGAGAAAATGGCCTCGGTCCACGCAGTAGGTCAGGTTGTTACGTAGTAGTCCCCCGTCCTACCCCCATATTTTTTACTATCCCCTAAAGGCATGTATACTTATATGGTCCTGATGCTTGTGTCGCAGTGTACCGTAGTAGTAGCAAGGATGACTAAAGCAATTAGCCGAACCATCATACCATGTGACTACGTGTAATGTGCTTCTGTCCGCGGACTTTAATGTACTTCTCGTTCCGTGTCTCCGCTAAGCCATCAAAGCAAGCCCATATTGCAAGTATGCCTCTTCTAGTGGAATCCCAGAAAGAACCATTCGCACCGCCATCGAATCCTCCATGTTTTATGGCATCTTCATAACCACAACGAGCGTTCTCAGCCTTTTCAATCATATTCTGTATAAGCTTCATAAAGTACTTCATCGACTACCGCCTATATATCGCCAGATATCGTTTAGACGACTTCATCGAGGAGAGACTCACGACGATCGTAATATCACTTACCTTTCTACTTACCACTCATTACTATCTCAATCGTCCTCACAAAATTCTCTGTAAATTTAGCGCACTACAACAATACACGACGATCACAAAATATTATTGCGAGTCTGACAAATTCCGTACCCTTCATATTCTACGAAATTAACAAACAGACCAACCAACGTTGTCACCACACTTTTATCTTTTAAAAAAATAACATCATATAATACGATTTGCTAAATACAATACCTAAAAAATGTAATATCTATTTTAACACAATTGTTCCAATTGGATTTGCATAATTCCAGGTTTAATAGCTAAAATCGCCCACTGGTTAGGCGACTTGAACTAAGTCGCCCAACCACTGCGCGACTTACTAAACTCGCTCTACAAATGGACGATTCCAACACATGTCGCACATCTGTTTAGCGACTAGGTCCAGTCACACTCTAGTCGCCGTTCCATTGGGCGACTTGAAGATTGGTCGCACTGCAGTTGGGCGACTTGCACGACTCGCCCAACCGTACGGCGACACGGGATTATTTCTATAAAAAAAATTAAGGGGTATTATTTCTGTATTTTCGAATAAAAAATATATTATTTTAAAAAAATCTCCATTTTTGTTGAAGTAGGCTGGTATATGTGCTGCTACTATCATGTGACGTTCTAATGTGTTGTCATAGTTCATAAGTTTTGTTAGTTGTGTTCTTTTGTAGCTATCTGATTAATGCAGAAAAATTGCTGGTCATACATGTATGTCTTGCACTGTTAATTCATGTGCGATTTTGTATAGTTTGTACTATAATTTATCTAATGGTTCCCATCTATGATAATATACTTGTTCTTGTGTGTCCATTTGTGTGAAATGTTTGTAAGAATGTACCAATAGACCTCCATGGGTGGAGATCTGTAATTTTTTTAATAATATGTTAGGATGAAAAAAAATTACGGGCAACATGCATTAATATTGCATTTATAATTGATCTGCAATTTTATAGTACATGGAGTGCAACTTTTATAATGTATTGTGGTGATTATCATTTACCTAAATTCTAATATGCATTTGTGCAATACCAGTATGTTAGTATGTTGCTCTGATATGTTACTCAAATTCATGCTTTCTTCTATTCCAACTTCCAAGGTGTGTTGGCTCACCAGGTTCCACAACCATGCTTGAGCCATGCATTTATGAAGTTTGCAATTAAGGTAATGTCATATATAATAAATTGTATTGTCTATGTGCAATTTTCGTATAAATATTTTTCATTTATAAGTTGCATACTATTTCAGTTAAACTTTCAGTTTCATACATTGTGCAATTTTAGTACTTTGTTAGTGCAAGTATCAGGTTGTCTTATGTCAGGAATGACATATCATTCTTTTATAAAAAATTATTCATTGGGACTATGTGTTGGCCTAATCTTTTCCGGTTAACCTAGTAAGCATTGTTTTTAAAAACTGAAGTAACTCTCCTATGGTTCTATGAACAAAAAAATGTCATATTAAAAGTTGCATAACATTTTAATTACATATTCAGTTCAATGCAATATGCAATTTTAGTTTATTTGCAGTGCAATATCCTAAAAGCATTTATTAAAGTTGTCCCTTTAGAATTTTGGTCTACTCATTTCTAATAGTTGTAAGATATGGTTATGTTTCTTTGTTATTTTCATCACATGAAGTAATTACTAGATCACCTAGTTCATAGTATTATTGCCGTTGGTCATTTTGAATTTGATTACCTATTTTCACCTATTTCATAGTAATTTGACCATGGAATTAATATATGAAAAATGATTATTAGATAACCAATGAAGAAGTCATGTCAGATTAAAAACTGTGTTCCATTTTAACTAAACTTTAGGTCCCATGCAATGTGCAATTTTAGTTCTTATTCAGTGCAATTTCCATTTAACCTTTTTGATATGTCCCTTTAAAACCTAGCACTAGTGTTTTCCAATAGTTCTAATTCTGTGTGTGTTTCATTGGTATGTGGATCACATGAAGTAGTCTAGTTCCTCTTGGTCAGATTTTTTTGGGTTTGTTTATGTTTTCAGTAAGGGTTCACTTAGGTTTGGAATTTTCTATCCCTCTTACAAGAATTTTTTACTCTTTTGACTTGGCTTTTGTTTTCTGTTAGGGTTTACATGGTTAGAAATATTTTGTCATCCTTAGAAAAATATTTGTTAGTTGTTTCTATCTTTTGTTATTCTGGTTTTAATTTCATACGTGTGTATGCTACATAAATTATGTTTCGCCTATTCAAACCTGTGTTTACGCCTTGTGCAGAATTTTACTCAATCCATGTTCCGTTTATGTTCATGTCCATTTAGCTTATGTGCTAAATTCAGTCTATGTTCATGTCCATTTATTTTTGATAGGGTTCACAGACAACGGTTTTTTTTGTCTACCTTAGAAATTTAATTTGTTTCTTTCATTTGTGTAGGGTTCTAACGAGAGAAATCATGTATCTAATTTGCTGCCAAGGTTGCATGTGTTAGTTCGACCATTATGTTTTTGTAGAGCTCAATGTTATAGCAGTGTCATTGATTCTCCCAAACTTGATTGCACATGCGGATGTTAAAGCAGTGGCATCTATGTTTTTTTTTTCTGGTTTCTGGTTTGCTTTGAGAAGGGTCTTTCTTTTGTATTTGTAATTTTATCCTCTTCATTGGGCTACCTACGAGCAAGACTTGACCATGTTATTCGGCCTTTGGTTGTGTGTAACTAGAGCCCGGTGCGCGTGTTAACGCCCGTGTACGCAAACGTTAGGTTTCTTTTTTAAGATGTAGAAGTTGTCTAGCATTAAATAGGATTGCGATATATATATATATATATATATATATATATATATATATATATATATATATATATATATATATATATATATATATATATATATATATAGTATGATATACTATATACTGAGCAAACAAAGAGAGAATAAGATGTGTCTAATATGATTACGTAAAGCAACCGTGTCTATAATGTATCGATCATCTAATTACGTATTTGTCAAGCAAATGCTCCATCATGGATCACATTTGAAATGTAGATGCATTACTAATTGCTCCATCAGGGATCAGAATTAAAGTGCAGATGCATCTTGATTACTAATAGTCTTGAAATCTCTCTTGAGAAATTAAATAAAGAAACTTCTTTGTTGCTAGAAAAGTAACTACTTAATCTTAAGTATGACAAAAATATAGATCCAACATTGTATAATCGTGTTTACCTTTTCACTGTCATAGGATGGGTATGGGCTAGTGCTTTCAATCTGTGGTCCGAGGTTTGGTTTGTGTAGCCATGTATTAGAAACACACTACATCTTTGACAAACTAGTTGATATTTCCACTGAAGACTGTGCAGCACCATGCTTTTGCCTACCTTTGTGCATTGCTTCATGGCTAAGGGAACCAACCTTCCTAGTGTAGGGAAAGCAAAGAAAGTAAAACATGTCAAATGCAAATGGACTGCAGGCTGGAAGTCTGCGATGTAATTCTAAGAACAGAAGTAAAGTACATTCTCAGCTCACCATCCATACATGTGGTAAATTAGTGTTCCTTTGCAAATGAACCATATTTTGCAGAAAGGATCTGCCTGATGTTGTACAACTCGTACCTTCTTGGACCTCAGAACGTTCATTTTCCTGAACTATTAAACTAGGAGTTAGGTTTTAATGAACTAATAGAACATATATTACTACATATTTCGGAACGTATTGAAGGAGTAGAAACACTGAAGTTTCTTCCTGGAAACCAAAGCATAAGCAACTAAGCAAGTTGGTTTAACATTTTTTTTAACTGTGTAACATTTAATTATCTTGAAAAACTTGTTTAGTTAATAGAATAAAAGCCAACTGTTATCTAAAGCATACATATGACTCCACAAACCTTAAACCCATCGTTCCTCACTAATATTCGCTATGACCACAAAGCTCTTAATTATGAAAGTGCAAAAGATCATTCAGAACTTTGGCACATACTTTGTATAATGCCTATCATTTCTTTGTCCCTATGACAAGAACAAGAAATGATGCTCGTAAATGAGCTCCACTAATCCTTTGCAACATCATCTAATTCAACCATCACCTTCTCAAATTTGTACTGTGAGATATGTAGTACCTAATTTAGCATTACCATCATGGATTAGCTAGCATGATATTCTGCAACATAAACCATGCATTTACACAATCTTGTTGCACATGATAATTTGCATTGCATTCTAAGAGTTTACATGTAAACACAACTGATTTTTATTTTATCTTCTCCAATTCTAATGTTGAAGATGGAGATAAATGTGTGAAACATGCAAACCTTTTCTTGCGCATATAAGAGTAGGTATTGATCCAAACTGTCATTGATTCTTTGTAGCTCCATGTTATTGTATGCAATCAGCTCCTGCTCCTCCATCTAGCTAGCAGGAATTTGGATGCTATTTCTCTAAATACCAACTATAGCAGTCCAAAAAAACAAACAAAGACAACGGGACCCAAAATAAAGGCAAGAAACGACCGATGAAGAAGGAAGATGAACGCTGAAATGAATACTTAGTCATTACAACTGAAACATGCAAGAAAGACAGAGCTGGAGACAGCACAACAAAAGAACAGAAATTAAAAAGGAAGTCAATCTAACCAAACAAAGCTAGATCTATGAAGAACTACGACCTGTCTACAACGAAAAAAATAGAGGAATTCACGCAATAGGATGTCTATGAGAGGGTTCATCACCCGCATTCTCCTGCCAATAGGATGTCTCAGACTGCATAAACACAAATGACCCATACAATCACAGAAATTGTGTAGCTATGAGAATCTCACACAGCAAACTATTTTTTTAGCATGGAGGCGGTAAATAGCTAATCTGAAAGAGAGGTTCGCGTATGCACTAAACATTTATATCAATGCACTATCGAATGCCCAAATATTTCTTTAAAAAAGAGGTCAACATGCATGATAAAATTTTCTCTGTGCACTACCTGGTATTCAAAACCACCTAATATGAAGAGTCACAATTCTTTTTCATTTGTGTGACAGGGGGGAGCCTCCAAGTAGAAGAAGTCAAATAAAGAGAACCAAAAAGGCTGCATGGGGAAAAAGGCTTGAAGTAGAGGAAAATACACCATCAATAAGGAAAGATAGCAAGAACAAGAAGATTACTAATATTCTTGAAATCTCTCTTGAGAAATTAAATAAAGAAACTTCTTTGTTGCTAGAAAAGTAACTACTTAATCTTAAGTATGACAAAAATACAGAACCAATATTGCATAATCGTGTTTACCTTTTCACTGTCATAGGATGGGTATGGGCTAGTGCTTTCAATCTGTGGTCCGAGGTTTGGTTTGTGTAGCTATGTATTAGAAACACACCACATCTCTGACAAGCTAGTTGATCTCTCCACTAAAGATTGTGCAGCACCATGCTTTTGCCTACCTTCATGCATTGCTTCATGGCTAAGGGGACCAACCTTCCTAGTGTAGGGAAAGCAAAGAAAGTAAAACATGTCAAATGCAAATGGACTGCAGGCTAGAAGTCTGTGATGTAATTCTAAGAACAGAAGTAAAGTACATTCCCAGCTCACCATCCATACCTGTGGTAAATCAGTGTTCCTTTGCAAATGAACCATATTTTGCATAAAGGATCTGCCTGATGTTGTACAACTCGTACCTTCTTGGACCTCAGAACGTTCATTTTCCTGAACTATTAAACTAGGAGTTAGGTTTTAATGAACTAATAGAACATATACTACTACATATTTTGGAACGTACTGAAGGAGTAGAAACACTGAAGTTTCTTACTGGAAACCAAAGCATAAGCAACTAAGCAAGTTGGTTTAGCATTTTTTTTAACTGTGTGACATTTAATTATCTTGAAAAACTTATTTAGTTAATAGAATAAAAGCCAACAGTTCTCCAAATCATACGTATGACTCCACAAACTTTAAACCCATCATTCCTCACTAATATTCGCTATGACCCCCCTTGAGTCCATTCTACTCCGATTTTAAGCTGTCATGGATGCCACTTGGATGCCATGTAGTTAACACAACGATTTTCGTATGATGTGGCACCCATGTGGCAAATAAACTTAAAAAATAATACTAGGCCCTACATGTCACTCTAATGTTGTTACTTGACTTCTTTCTCCACCTTCTTCTCCTCCCCCTTCCCTCTCCTCCGTGCGCCATCTTCTCCTCTTTCCTTTCTTATTTTCTTGCAAAAGCTCCTCTCCTCTTGATGAATCCAAGCATTGGGTAAGGAGGAAGCAACAGTAGATAGGGAGCGGCAGGTGGAGGCAAAACCTGCTGGAGACCGAGAGGAAAGGGGTGGAAACACTTGAGATTTGGGGATGAGGGCAAGAGGTGGTGAGGAGGTGACCAGAGTGGACAGAAGAGTGTGGAAGCAATGAGGCGGAGCACGCGCATGTCGGTGGCGACGACGAGCTCGTTGGGGCTATGCTCCCAGAGCCATGTCGCCACCTCTGCGGATGAGAGCCCCCACACAATGGAGATAGTGGGGCACGCATTATCCTCCTAGACGGTGTGTGCCCACGCTGGGAACTCCTGGTCAGCCTCATCCATCCTCAGAAGAAGGCGCATGGCAGAGTTGTTGCTGGCGACAACGCCACAGAGGCAGCAGACGTGGGGGCTGTCGGCAGCCATGGCGCAGAGGGAGGGTCCAAATAGAGGTGGCGGCCGACGAGGTAGGAGCGGTTGGCGGCGGCCTTCTCGAAGGCATAGGCAGTAGGCCGAGGCAGAGGGAGCGAGTGGAGCAACAGCTCGAGGTGGTAGGCTGAGGCGGCGACGATAGGCCGAGGTGGAGCCGAAGCCAGAACCGGATGTGGAGACGGGAGACAGGCAACCCTCACTCTGGTGACCCTCGCTCCGGCGCCCCTCACAACCATAGCCCCCCCGACCCCGACGCACCCACGCCTCCACCCCCTCCCCCCCGTTCAACCCACGCCTCCGCCCCCTGTCCACCCCCCATGTGGCTTCCGGCTTAGCCTCGTGGCCGCTAGCTTCAACCCCCTCGCGCGGTCACCCCGCTTTGTCGGTCGCTGGCTTTGCCCCCCTCGTGGTCACCCCTATCACTGGCCATCGTTGTTGCGCCCCCTCGGACCCAGCCGTCTACAGCAAAAGGGCTGCCCCCTCGAGAGATGGAGTGGCGGCCAAGGGAGGTGTTGGCTAGGACGGAGACATAGGCAGTGGCGGCGGGATCTGGTGGCCAGCAGCGAGAAAAGGATAGGAGAGTTAAGAGAGAAGAGGGAGATGGAGAAGGAGAAAATAGAGAAGAAGCAGGGCATGCAAGGTGGAGAAAATGAAGAACGAAAAGAAGAAAGAGAGAGAGGAGGTGATTTGTCTGCTGAGGTGGCAAAGTACGGTGACGTGGATGCCACGTCAGCGAAACCGGAGTGGTTTAGGGCGGAAGGGGTAAAGTGAATGGTTTTGAGAATAGGAGGTTGGCTCGTGTCCGATTTTATAGTTTATGGTTGATTTTCGAACTTTTCAAAGAGTTTAGGGTTGCAAAATATACTTTTTCCTTAATGTAATACACTGCAGCTCCTTCAAAGTTGGATCTTGCAAAACCTAGGGCAGCTTGCAGCTTACTTAGGCTTGTGGTTTCGAGGACGGCGATGATGGCAGTACGGCTCGTGCCGGCGAAGGACGGTGGTGGCACGGCTTAGCGGCTCCGGAGGCGAAGGAAGGCGGCTCAATGGGAGAGAGGAGGAAGAGAGAGAGAGAAAGAGAGGCACATGAGTCTCAAGGCAATTGGACAGCTAGGATAGCGGGTGTAGTTGCAAACACATGTAGCATGTCCACACTCTGTAAAATACTCTTTTATCTACATTTATGTGGTTTTCCTATGAAGCAAGGAAATGGCTGGTCTTTCCTCTCCGTGTGTGTTCTTAAAAAATAACCTCATAGGTATGCTATTTTTATACCTCGTTTGTTTGGAACGTGGGAATTTTTTGTTTCCTCTGAAATTTCTCCATTCTAAATATGACCTTAATTCCTTTGTTCCAATGCTATTTTAATTCCGATATTTCAAACGAACCCGATTAGTTGTTGTTCATGGAGGTGACTATCCGCCCGGCTAAGATAATATTTTGGAGTGCGGCACACTGCTATTAACTAACTATAGTAAAAATGTGATTCGATTATTTACCCAAGACACTTGGAGATTGGAACCGCCGTCACCGGCCAATACTAATCATTAATTTCAGGTGACGTGTGATCATTTTAGTTTTTGATGAGTAAAGGAGTGAAAAATATATATGTAGTGCAGCTGTGCAGGAGATATTTCCTACGATACAGATTGATTCATGAAGGTAAAAAAAAAGGAACAGGATAGACAGAGTGATAGAGAGAGGCTGATGCTGTCGTTGGACCAAAGAGAGTCAGCAGAGTAGTGTAACATGGAGAGCGTTTGAGTTTAGCACAACCCTGAAGAAGGAATGTGGATAGCCGTAGGCCATCAGGCACGACCATCACACACTTAATTTAGCACACCATGTTGGCCCAAAATTATTTGGGTTATGACCCAAATAGGTCATTGTTTCGTTTGCTTTAATAATCTTGGCTGTCCACGTATTAGGATCTTGTAAGTTGAAACTACTGGCTATCAGGATCAGCTGGTTTGTATTTTGTTCTCCACATATTTCCACACCTGCACTAATTATTGTTGAGGAACCGTCGTTGGTGAGTCCAGTCCGAGCGATTACCTCGTAGACAAACTCAGAATCGTAAGAACAATGCAAGAACACAAGAACAGAATAATAGATTGAACATAGAGATATAGGGGGCTTCTTGCTTCTCTTTATTCCTTCATCAATCAATCAATCGTTTACAATGAATAGCACCCCCTATTTATAGGCTAAAGACCCTGCTAGGGTTTGGAATAGGGAGCCCATACATGGGCCGGCTTCTGGGCCAAGCCCATAGTTTCTTAACACTCCCCCTTGGGCACCCATCCTCACATATTCATGCCTCGTCAAAACTCTATAAAAACCCAATAGAAAAATTTTAGAGAAAGAGCACATGATACAAGTTCTGCTGTGTTGCACGAATTGCCTCATTAAAAACCTTAGCCGAGAAACTTCAGGAAAACTCGTCAAGGGAAAAAAAGTACAATCCACCCAAATTTCATTTAATCTCCAGGATTTACTCTTTGGGTACTCGATCTTCGTAATCAAGTTTCAATAATGAGTTCATGAAGACTCTCCCCCTAAATTCTGCTTCTCCAAGTCTTGTCATTACAATTCCACGTATACACCTTTCAAAGCTAGATGCTGGAAGTAACTTAGTGAATAAATCTGCAAGATTTTCACATGACTTAGTATGCAGTACTTTAATTTTGTCCATCTTTTACAATTCATGAGCGTAGAAGAACTTGGGGTTGATATGCTTTGTGAGATGACTCTTCACATAGCCCATCTGCACTTGTGCAACACAAGCTGCATTATCTTCATAGATAATAGTGGGGGTTTACGCGATATTCATTCCACAAGACTGTTGGATATGGTGAATCATTCGCCAAAGCCAAGCACATTCTTGTGAGGCCTTGTACAGTGCTATTATTTCTGAGTGGTTCGTCGAAGTCGATACAAGACTCTACTCAGACGATTTCCATGAAATTGCGCCCACCACATAGGAGTTCATATCCTGCTTATGATTTGGTCAGTATATGGTTCTACAGTGCACCGACATCCAGATAGCCATTCATATTCGGGTCTTAGTTCTTTTTGTAGAACGGACCAAGTTCTTTGCTTCCTTGGAAGTATCGGAAGATGTCCTTCATTCCCTACCAATGCCTTTGGTAGGTTCTGCACTATACCTTGCTAGTAGGTTTACGGCAAATGCAATGCCCGATCTAGTACAGTTTGCTAAATACATGAGTGCTCCTACTGTGCTCAAGTATGGGAATTCTGGTCCCAGGATGTCCTCCCCCTCTTCTCTAGGTCTATATGGGTCTTTGTCTTGCTGCAAAGATCTCTTGACCATTGGCAATTTCAAAGGGTATGCCTTTCAAAATCAAACCTTTCTAACACCTTCTGAGTGTAGGTTGACCGATGCACTAAAATCCCTTCAGGGGTATGCTCAAGCTGCAAGTCTAGGCAATATTTGGTTTTACCCAATTCTTTCATTTCGAACTCTGACTCCAGGTAAGAGCTTGCTTTCTTAATACCTTTTAGAGTTCCAATGATATTCAGATCATCTTCATACATCGAGATTATAAATCCATCCTGGGATAGTCGTATAAATACACAGGGATAATTGTTATTGTTCGTGTAGCCTTTCTTGCATAGAAAGTCGCTTCAAGCGATTATACCATATCCTGTCTGATTGCTTAAGTCCATACAATAACTTTCTGAGTTTCACACTGTACATATTTCTATTTTGCTCTGTCTTGGTTCGGGACAAGGATACATTCAGGTACCTTCATATAAATGTCCGAATCCAATATTTCCATAAAGGTATGTTGTTACCACATCCATCAATTTCACTTTTAACTTCAAGTTCACTGCCATTGAGATTAAATATCTAAAGGGTGGTTCCGCCAATGACCGAGGAATATGTTTCTTCATAAACAACTCCTAGATGTTGAGTAAAATCTTGTGCAACAAGCCTTTATTTACTTCATTATTTTCATTTCTCATTCAAACAAATACCCACCTATGCCCTACGGGGTGCACATGGGGAGGCGAATGGCTTACAGGCACAAACACCTTTCTTTTATTCAGAGATAATAATTCTGCTTCTATTGCCTTCTTTCAATCTGACCTTTTCTTTCATTCAGCGAGCAATACAGGCTCTGGATCAAGATCGATGATTGTGGCAATTTTCTTTGCAAAATCAATGTCGACATTGGCTGTTGTCTTATTCATAGATTCTTCCGAGGTCACAAAGTTTATAGCTATTTCTTCGAGGGGTGATTCTTCTAATGCTTCTACTTGCTCAACGTTGCTTTCAATTACGGGGGCAAGTCCTTTTAGTTTTTTAGCTCCGATGTGTGCGCACACATCCATGCTGATGTCTCCCTTCATGGGGTTGTTCAATTCTAGTATGTCTTTTCTGAAGGTGTCATACTGGTGTCAGGTCTCAACTGGCTCCCCTTCTAATTCTGGGGAACTTCGGTGATTGGCTGTGTCAAGTCCTTCTTATCTTTTTTCACCAGGCGTCCCCGGTTACTTCGGATTCGAGGGGCCGGAGTTCTCGTCCTTTCAGAGGCCTTAAGATGGGATTAGGGATACCTTCATTGGTATTTCAACCCTTTCCGGTGCATTGCATACAGGCATATGCGACTTAGTCACGCTTCTTCAAATCACTAAAGTGGTTAGGCAGTTGATTCATTAATGCTTGCAATTCAATTATCTTCTAGACTACAATTGTCTTCTAGACTTCAATTATCTTCTGGATTTCTCTATTTGCTTCACTAGTGCGCGGGTCATGTGCATGGATTTCAATTATTTTCTGGATTTCTCTATTTCCCGACATTTTCATCAAGGGGTTGATTTTCTCCCCCCTAATGACGGGAAACTAACCTTATCTAATATATTATTAGCGAATCGGGCATTATGCAAATATCTAGTCATAGGGTCCAAATACCTGATTATGGATATTGTCTCATAACCAGCGTATATCCTAGATTTTCGGAGAAGGCCCATTGCAGTTCGCTGTGATGGTGGTATAGGTATATAAACCTTGCAACCAAATCTTCAAAGATAAGAAATGTAACGCTCCGACCAGGAGGTCTCCAGACATAGCTGCAACAGGACCCAGGAAGTCCTATCACGGCCAAACCAGAAGGCCTCCAAGTCTGGCCGCAACAGAGCCCAGGAGGACCCAGGCACGATCGAACCTGGGAGGTCCTCAAGACCACCCGGGAGGTCCTTCAAGACCACCCGGAGGTCCGAAGGTGGGCGTGGGACATGGGGTGATCCTAAGTGCCATGACTTGTCCCAGGGGAGGTCAAGAGACCAAGCCCGAGGAGGTCGTGAGACTTGGCATGACTCCAAGTCCTCTGTGCAAACCGAACTAGTCCCAAGGATTAGTGGCTAGCTCGCACAGCATACAACAGTGGTAACAAACATCCAACGTGTGCTTTATTAATAACAAAGGAGTTAATTGCAAGAGGGCTTACAAACCAGAAAACAAATTATACCAGAAGATTAAACAGGTAGGCCACTCGATACACCACAGGCAACCGGCTGGAGGGCGCATCCTAGTCGACCAGGACCTCTTGGTCCCCTGCGCAGGTCACCTCAAGCTCTCTTTCCCTCGCTAAAAACAATATCAAGCAAGAGTGAGCACAACAACGTGTTTCGCAAGTTACACCCGCCGATAATGTAATGGCATGCATATGTGGATATCTCAAAGGATGGCTTAATATGGTTGATTTGCATAAAGCTAAGTTTCTTTCGAATACATGTACTAAGTTCCAAGGCAGTTATACAATAACTAAAATTCATTTTTCTCAAATCAGTTTTATAGTTTGGATAACATTCATCACAAGTGGTGAAGGATACCCTCCTGTCACAAGGCTCCCCGCCCAAAACCCATTTGGATAGAGATCCAAAACAGTTTAATAAAACCTTTTGAAAACAAAACCAACATCTAACTAGGAGCAGCTTTGCCAGCATGTTCTTGACCGCGGACTCGGCTATTCGAATAGGTTTTCACTCTGTAGAGGTGTACAACTTTACCCACATGAGATAATCAACTTATACTGTCCGCCCACACACTTCCAAAGGTGTACGACTAAGAGATTATCACAAGACCTTTACAACGCATCATTCCACCGTAGTCCCTCCCTAAGGTTTCGCTTCCATTGGATACAAACCCACTGGAAAAGCCCCCTCTTGCGCCAGGTGGGAATGTACAAAAGTAGGTCATGAGAGACACCCACACATCAACAGGGACAACCGCGATGGAACTTTGCAAATTAGTTGGCTAGGTCCACCCCATCCTGGACATGTGGTTGCACAGTGTGGCATGGCAAAATACACTTGAAGACCAGTCCTTAACTGACCTGAGCGACTTCCACAAAACCCTGGGCCTCGTCCATAGAAATGGGTCGATCCTGTGCATGAACATGCACCCATCCAAACAACCAATTCGCCCAAGTCTAAATCCATTTTCCTTGTTTTCCTTTGCTTTTCAAAAACATTTGCAAATTACCATGACAACCCAATGTCATGGATTAAAACATTTTAGACAACATTAGTCAGTTGGTAGTAAAACTCCCAAAACAAGATTGTGGTTTAAGCATGACTAAGCATACATTTTTCAAGAGATCCTGGTTCACACTATTGCATCAACCAGGTTTTATCTAGGGTGACAACAGATTGGTGTCAATGTCAACATGGGCCATACAAAGGACTCGGCATAGCAATGAATTTAAAACAGGTATTGAAATACTTAGCATAAATAAGCATGCAGTAATCATTGAAACAGAACTTAAATAGTTTGAGATACTGGATGCAATATGATCAAGAGTGTAACTTGCCTCTTGCTTGAAAGCTTAAGGATCTACTCCTCACCGAGCTCGAGCTCCCTAGAGACAAAGCGATCTACACAAGAACAAAGCAAAGCAAATAAAGATCAAATAAGTTCCAAATGAACTCCAAACAAACCGAACAGAAACAAATAGCAAAGAACAGAACTAGAAGTACTGGAAAAGAGCTCTCAGGAGGAGGTCCTACGGGTAAGGGGAGGTCCACAGGAAAGGGTGGTCTTTGCAAAAGACCAAAGTGGGTGGTCTTTTGCAAAGAGACCAGCAAAGACCGAGAGGGTCGTCTTTGCAGAAGATCAAAGCATGTGGTCTTTACAAAAGACCAAAAGGGAGGTCCTGAGAGGCTCAAGGGACGTCCTGAGGGGAATGTCCCGAGGAGGTCATGGGAGGTCTTTGAAAGGGAAAGGTCCAGAGAAGGACCTAAGAGGGCCGTCTTTGTAAGAGACCTAGAGGGTCGTCTTGGTAAAACGACCAAGAGGATCGTCTTTGCAAAAAGACCAAGAAGGTCATCTTTGCAAGGGAAGACCCTCAGAAGGTCCAAAGGAGGTGGTCCTACACAGGTCACGACTACGCAAGGTAGTCGTATGAAACAAAGGAAAAAGAACAAGGCATAGGGACACTCACCAAGGTCAAGAGGGAGATAGAGGAGGAGGGGAGGTCAAGAGATGTGGCAACGGTTGAAGGCGGTGCTGGCGCTCCGGCGAGCTCCTTCGGCGGCGAGGTGGCGGCGCAACCTCCAGTGGTCTTCTTAGCGACGAGGAGGCGATGGTGTGATTCCAGTTGCCTTCTAGGTGAAACTCCAAGCAAGAGAAAGCTGGACAAGAGCGAGGAAAGTGTATGTGGCCAAAGGTGAGGAAGGACTGCTTAGGCTATTAATAGCCGGTGAAGAAAGATGAGGAAAGTGTCACTGAGACTCAGCGACACATGGGTCAAAGGTAGTTGAAGGACAAGACCAGGTATGGGCAGCTGGCTAGAGGGAACAGGACAAAATAAGGCCAGCTGGTGAAAGGAGAGGGCAAAAGGACAAGATATGCTGTAAGGTGAGGAGACAAGGAGAGAAAGCAAATGGACACATAAGTGACTGCATTTTGTACAGCTCAAATGGCATTAAATGCACAAAGGCTTAGGTGGTGGATAAGGATGAGGGTAAGCAAGACTGTCAAGTGGAACCAGTCAACTTGGAAAACAGTCTGGTCAAAGAGGAGTGGTCATGGCCCAAGGGGAGGTCGTGACCCGCAGGGGTGGTCTTTGCAAAAAGACAACAAGGGGTGGTCTTCGCAAAGAGACCACAGAGGGTGGTCTTTGCAAAAACCATAGAGGAGATCCGCTAGACAGGGAGGTCCTACGAGATCAAGGGAGATCTTGAGGAGGTCTGAAAAGCTAAGAGGTCCAAGGGACAAGGAGGTCCAAAGAATAAAGAGGTCCTACAGACAAGGAGGTCAAAAGGGCAAAGGGAAAGCCTCAGTGCAACAGAGTCGTCTGATTCAGATCGGGTGGCTGAAAAGGATGGGACGTTCGGACTAGCTGAACGTGCCACAAGATCAGGCCGTCCAATGCAAATTGGACGGTTCCAAACGAAGGCGCGGAGCTGAGCCGCGCGGGGAGGTCTTAGACTGGAAGGAAGTCTGAGCCACGGGGAGGTCTAGGCCCTCAGATCCAAACGAAGGGAGGCCTAGGCGGAGAGGTTTCAAAGGGAAAGGGATCCAACGGAGGAGATCCATAGAGGGTGGTCCAAAGGAGGTCTTGACGGGCAAGATGAGATCAGGGGAGGTCTTGACTATCAAGATGAAGAGCAAAGGAGGTCTTGACGGTTAGGATTAACTCAAGGGAGATCCCGACGGTCAAGGGGAGATCAAAGGAGGTCTCAACGGTCAAGATGAACTCAAAGGAGGTCTTGACAGTCAAGATGGAACCAAGGGAGGTCTTGGCGGTCAAGATGAACCTGAGGGAGGTCCTGACGATCAAAATAAAAGGCAAAGGAGGTCTAAATGAACGCAAAGAAGTCCAAATGAACACAGGGAGGTCCGATTGAACATGGGCAGGTTTAAGGGAGCACGGGGAGGTCCAAAGGAACACAGAGAGGTTCAACCCAACAAAGAGGAGGTCTGAACCACGAAGAGATTCAAACCAACAAAGAGATCGGAACTAAAGGAAATCCAAACAAAAGACATGAGGGGAGGTCTTGAACAGGAAGAGAGGTCTAAACCAAAGAGGTCTAGGCGCAAGGGAGGTCCAGACACAGAGAAGGTCTGGACATAAGAGAATGTCCAAGCAAAATGAAGGGAAGAAAATCTGGGCACAAGAGCTAGCCTAGAGGGAGAGCAGAACTAACAGAGAAAGGGAGAGATAGCTCCAGAGCTCGATCAACACCAAATAAACCAACTTTTGGGATTAGGTGAAGTGTGACTTAGTCATTTTAAACACTCAAATTCTGAAAATCTCAAATTAAGCTTTAGGACTTCAACAAAACCAAATGGTTCTTTTTATTTTAAAATTTTCAAAAAGGCTCGGAAAAAATGGGGTGTTACAAGAAATTTTCTGTGCTAACCCTTGCACTAGTTGCATAGGTGAATGGATGTTATATGCCGGTGGTCTAAAATTGATGAGAGTTGTCATGAAAGCAGATCAAGTGTCCCCAACATGCGCTTGGTAAATTACAATTCTTCAAAGGTGGTCGGGCAATAAATTTAATCCTTATAATTGATACCTCAGCTAGTTCATTCTGGGTGTGGACATGCGGTACAGAATGCTCAATTTTAATTCCCATTGCCATACTATAATCATTAAATGCCTTTGAAGTAAATTCTCCAGCGTTGTCCATTCTGGTGGACTTCACATGATGATCAGAGAAATTATTCTTCAATTTTAATTATCTGTGAGACTAGCTCTGCAAAAACGTAGTTTCTCGTAAACAATAAACATACATGTGACCATTTCGAGGAAGCATCGATGAGCACCACAAAATACCTAAATGATCCTTACAGGGGCTGTATAGGACTGCAACAAATCTCCCTGGATACGGTCTAGGAATGTAGGGACTTCATCCTTCGCTTTCAGAGCAGAAGGTTTAGTAATTAAATTCCCGGTGGCACATGCGGGGCACACAAAATTTTCCTGATTCGGGAAATTCTTTACATTGACATTATGTCCCTGTGAATTGTTAATATTTCTCATCATTCTAAGACCTAGGTGGCATTATCTATCATGCTAGAGATAGAAAAGGTTCAGAGCTTCTAAATACAGTTTTCAGAGCAGTATAGGCTGCAGATGCCTTAATATTAGTATAGTATAGCCCTGTTTCAAATGAAGGAAGTCATTCTGATACCATTTTTCTACTTTCTGCACGCTTTATAATGAGCAGGTATTTCTTACCATACTCTTCTTCAGTCTCTACGTGGAAATCGTTTGCGCGAATATCCTTGAGAGTTCTAGTCGATTCTAGGTACAACAAGGCTTCTTTAATGGCCAAAGTTGTGCCCATTAGGGGTATAATTGAGGCCCTTCATGAGCCTATTATACACGTATTGCTACCTGCGATTGTCGTAAGACTACCAACATTCTTGCTGATCGATTGAAAGATTTTCGTCTCTCTCAAGATGGTATTTGTTGTGCTGCTACCATCTAAGCACACTTCCTCTAATAGGGCGCTACACGCGTTCTAATATAATGTACTTTATTAATATGTAGCAGAAAGCAAGCAACACATAAATAAAATACTTCAGATATCAGAACATAACTTGTTATTATAAATACGAGAATAAGTCTTGCAGGACTCGTCATAAGAATTTAATGCTTCGCTCTCCTAGAGCTTACAGCCATTATTAAAAAATAATTCAATGTTATGCTTCAATTACAAACTGCAAGTTACTATAAAAGATCCAAGTGCAATGTGTGCACTAGATCGAATCAACGAAGTATTCAGAAACTTCTGCTTCAATCTGCTCCATAGAGATCTTCTCCTTTTGGGTAACTACGGCTGCGGCTACTGCGATGTCCAAAGGAGGGATAATGGGGCTGCTACTAGGCTGTCCACATCCATGAGTGCAACTAATGGGTGTGGATCTTCCGCGCCTGCAATGGCGAGGAGTGCCTCATGCTGTCCTATGCCCTTCTTCTTAGACTGAAAAGCATCAATAACGTGCAACCCATGACTTTACCCTTCTTGCCCATCTCCATCGTGAGAGGCTTTATCAACTTTTAGCTGCTAGCATTGGTTTCATGGCCAACATTGCTACTAGGTGGCTATGAGATGTAGTTCTTCCTTAGAACATTATCTTAAGCTTCCGCAACTTGCATGGTGTCAACTAATGCGGCATACTCCATGTAGTCGTCTTGACGATAGTTGCGTGCGGATTGCACCGCATTTGGGTGAAAGGTAGAGTGAGTCTTCTCAATCTTCTGCTCATCCGTGATTACATTATCACAGAGTTGAAGACTTCTATAAATTCTGTACAAATTCTGGCCATGCTGGGTCAGTTCATCGAACTCCTGGTTCGTGATGCTAGTCGTCTTCATATTCATGCAAGGAGTTCATAATATTACTGCTAATAATTTACATAAAATGGTTGCAAAATTCTCATTATGCTTCTTGAACTCCCGGTTCGTGTTTCCGTATTTTTCTATGCATTTTTTTATGATTTACTGCTATTTTCAATGATTAAAAGCAATATAAACAACCACAGATAATCAAAAACAGTAAATACAATAAATAAATTGCATAGAAAAATAATAACAAAGTTAAACATGCTTCAAAAGTGCAAAATATGCACACACAAAAAAATTGAATTCCTGAGGCCCTTTTCTGCTGGAAAATTGACCTTTCGGCGAATTCTGCAAATGTCAGGGGTTAAAACGCGAAATTTCAGTTTAGAGAAAAAATTTCGCGTAATTTTCAGATTTTGGGGGGCCTTTTTGCAAATTTCGGATTTCTTTTGCAGTTTCCGAATTTTTCTTTCCACCGGCGGGCTCCTTTTTCTTTTTTTTTCTTTTTTTTCTATTTCTTTGATTCCCTTCCTTTCTTGGCTCGCTTTTGCTCCCACCCAAATAGGCCCAACCGCCAAGACAAAAACACGACGGTAGGGCTTCCCCTACCCCCAACTTCAAGCGGCGGCGTGGCGTATCAGCAGATCTTGAAGCGCGGGTGTTAGGTCCTGAAACTTCAGATAACGCTGACAGAACTGAGGCTTCGTCGGGAGGATGAGGAAGCTGAAGTCGGTGTCGTTTTTACTGCTTCGTCAACTTCAACTAGCCATGGATGGAGGGCGGAGATGGGTCCTAATTCACGGATGGACGATCCAACGCCCGAAGCGTGTTTCTCTTTTTTCATTATTGCGCGATTGTCGCCGAATCAATTCCAAAGAACGCCGCTTTTACTTTCGACCATTTCGCTTTCAAAGATCAGAACTTTGGTTCGATTAACTCGCTTTATAACCCGTGAGAGAGAGGAATGAGATGGGATCGAACTTGAAGATATTCGCTTTTTTTAGGGTTAGCTTTAGAACTCTAGTCTACTTTCCTCACACTCTCCTCATCGCGATTTTTCACCCCGGATCGAGCGACGGTATTCTCAATAGTCTGAACTCATCAATTGGTATCAGAGCAAACACAGGTCCTGGTCTGTGAAGCGCTCGAGCGAGGGTTGGGGCAATCTCCGGATTGGCTACCGTAAAATTCCTTAGCTCAAGCAGTTTCGGGAGTGGATGGTGGCCAAGACGCGATCTCATGGCTCGATCGAGGAGGAAGGAATTGAAATGGAGAACCAGGCTGAGATTATCAAGATACAGGAGAGGCTGTCGGAGTTGGAGGCTCTGAGGTCAGATGTGGCAGAAATCAAGAATTTACTATTTGCCAAGTTCTCAAAATCTCCGATATTTGGTACAGAAGCGGGAACTGCTGAGGTTAGAACGGATGGTCCAACACCAACTGAAGGAGGTACGAACCTGAGGATGGGAACATCTACCAGTTTCTTCTTGGAGCCTAATACGGTAATACCGAGTCACCCTCCAATCGTTCCACCGGCAATCTGAACCACTTCACAAGTAGAAAAGGGGGAAGGGTCAGGAGAACATCACAGGAGAATGCTACAGCATTCGGTACCTATGCCCGAGCCAGTTCAGCAGGGATTTAATCACGGCCCTGGGATACCGATGGTTCCGCCCTGGTCATGGCAGAATGTGGATCCGGTAGTACCCATGCAGCCGTATTATCACCCGGTCCTGAACACCCATACATATAATGATTCCCGAATGCCACACATAGGTTGGAATTACACCTCAAACAATCCGGGAGTGAATCTAGTCGGTCCGGTGGGCAACATGAACCAGAACATGTATGGTAGGGAACACCAATACGCAGATGCTGTCATTAGAGGCCCGAAACTGGAATTGCCATTATTCAATGGGGATGAACCTAATGGATGGTTGGAACAATGTGAGAAGTTTTTTGAGATGGCAGGGACTCCCAGGGAACATTGGGTGAACATTGCCACTGGCCATTTTGTTGGAAGGGCTAATACCTGGTTTAAAGGGATTGGAATAGCATGGCAAGTGATCAATTGGCAGCAACTATGTGCTATGATTGCAGACAGGTTTTCTGAGGCAAGTGCACATGAGGCTGTCGAAAGACTTCAGACTATGAAGCATATGGGAAATGTTAGTAAGTATATCGATTATTTTGAAAAAACTGTTGAATTAGTGAGGAGGGATCATCCTTACCTACAGGAAGCATTTCTCCTGAGCTGTTTTATTGGCGGTTTGAAAGATGAAATCAAGTTTGAAGTAAGTATACACCAGCCGAAGGGGTTACTGGAGGCCTACTGGTATGCTAAGTTAGAAGAAAAGGCAGTCCAGGCTAGGAGAATTGGACATTCGGGTGGCTTCAACAAAAGCAAAACTGGGAATGTTCAGGTCAAACAAGGGCAAAACAAGGGGAATCATATAGAAGGAAATGAAAGGGCAAGAATGCAGACCCAAGAGGGACACAAAAGGACATGTTATAATCAGAATGAACCTTGGGTTCCTGGGCATAATTTAAAATGTAGAGTCAAGAAAGCCTTACACACTCTTTTGATGCAGGGAGAAGATGAGAATGGAGATAATGCCGAAGACTTAGAGGTAGCAAAAGACTCGGGGTTCATGACGGCTCCTGGAAGTCCTGAGCTGGCCGAAGAGGTTAAAGAGAGTGCACAGTTACTAGTCATCTCCAGTCAAGCCATAACCGGGGTTACAGGACCGGCCACATTCTCACTGAGGACTATAATTGGGGGTAAGTCAGCAGTAATGCTAGTGGATAGTGGTAGTACGCACTCTTTCATGGATCATGAGTTCGCAGTACGGGCTGAATGCAAACTTATGTATCAACTGGCAAAAAAAGTGAAGGTAGCAGGTGGAGGGAGTTATGCACAGAGGCCAAAACAGAAAAGATTACTTATGCAGTGCAAGGATGCACATTTAACAATTCTTTCCAGCTGCTGAATCTTAAAAGTTATGATGGCATTCTTGGTGCTGATTGGATATACGAACACAGTCCAATTGGGTTAAACCTCAAGTCCAGAGAGATGACTATAGTCAAGGAGGGAAAAACTGTATGCTTCCAGGACTACACTATTCCAGGTAAGCATTGTGTAGTAGGTGCCACCCGGTTTGAGAAATTATTGAGGAAGGATGTGTTGGGTTGCATGATTCAACTAAATTGGGTCCAAGAAGAGGAAGAGGGGGAGACAAAAGAGTTACCAGTTCAAGTGAAGGACTTACTGCAACAGTACTCGGATGTCTTCAATGAACCCAAGGGGTTGCCTCCAAAAAGGGAGTGGGATCATGAAATACCACTAAAGAGCAATGCAGAGCCTCCTAATATTAGACCTTATAGAACTCCACATCATCAAAGGGAAGCCATGGAGAGCATTATCAAAGAATTACTAGAGTCCAAAGAAATCAAAGTTAGTGTGAGCCCTTATTCCTCCCCTGCAGTTATGGTTAGGAAGAAGGATGGTTCTTGGAGGTTGTGTGTGGATTATAGGCAACTCAACTCGATGACCATCAAAAACAAATATCTGATGCCAATCATAGAAGACTTATTGGATGAATTACATGGAGCTACTATTTTTTCCAAGTTGGATCTGCGGTCAGGCTACTATCAAATTAGAATGGTAGAAGAGGACATTCCAAAGACTGCATTTAGGACCCACTCGGGGCATTATGAATTCACTGTGATGCCATTTGGGTTAACCAATGCCCCGGCCACTTTTCAATTTCTTATGAATCATATATTCAAGGATCAATTGAGAAAATCCATACTTGTATTTTTTGATGATATTCTAGTGTTCAGGTCTTGAATCTAATGCACCATGTGACTCACTTACAACAGCATTTCAAATTCGAGGAGAACCAACTGCTTGCTAGGAGAAAGAAGTGCGCTTTTGCGATGGCTGAAATTGGCTATCTAGGACACATTATCGATGGGTCGAGGTGGCAACCGATCCAAGGAAGATTGCTTGATGTGTTGAACTGGCCTACACCAATACAAGGACCAAACCGAGGGCTTTCGGGCCTAACGGGTTATTACAGAAGATTCGTGAAGGGATATGGAAAGATTTGTCAACCACTTTTCGATATTCTGAAGAAGGATTCTTTTGTGTGGGGAGAAGAACAAACAATAGCATTTGAAACCTTGAAACAAGCTATGACTACATGTCCCGTTTTAGCATTGCCTGATTTTACTCAACCCTTCATTTTAGAAACCGATGCTTGTGGTACTGAACTGGGGGCTGTTTTGATGCAAGGCAAAAGACCTATTGCTTATTATAGCAAAACCTTAGGCACAAGAGCAGCGGCACAATCTATTTATGAAAAAGAAGCAATGGCAATTCTAGAGGCTTTGAAGAAGTGGAGACACTACTTAATTGGTAATCAACTGGTGATCAGAACTGACCAAAAAAGTTTGAAGTTTATAACTACCCAAAGGGTAGCGGAAGGGATCCAACACAAATTACTTCTTAAGCTATTGGAGTTTAACTACCAAGTAGAATACAAGAAGGGAAAGGAGAATTTGGTGGCAGATGCTCTATCCAGGAGGGATGTCAATCTGCATGAAAGTGATGGAAGTTGTAATGCCATAGTTACCATTCTACCTGAGTGGGTGGAGGATGTAAAAAGGAGTTATATCAATGACCCTCAGTATGAGAAAATGGTAAGTGACGGCCAGCTCCAAGCGGGAGTTGACAGTGGTTATATTATGGAGTCCGGACTGATAAGATATAAGGGAAGAATCTATGTGGGATTGGGAAATGACAGCAGGACCAAAATTCTTGACTCTTTTCACTCATCAGCTATTGGGGGTCATTCCGGAATGAGAGCCACATATCATAGAATTAAAAAATTATTCTACTGGCCTAAGCTCAAAAGGAATGTGGAAATGCTAGTTGCTGAATGTCCAGTCTGTCAAATTACAAAAACAGAACACATTCACATTCCTGGATTGCTAAGTCCATTGGACGTACCCGACATGGCATGGACTCACATAAGTATGGATTTCATTGAAGGATTGCCTAAGTCACAAGGTAAGGAGGTAATTCTAGTGGTGGTGGACAGGTTCACTAAATATGCACACTTCTTATCTTTAGCTCACCCTTATTCGGTTCAGCAAGTAGTACAAACTTTCATGGATAACATATTCAAATTACATGGGATGCCTATTGCTATAGTGACTGATCGAGATAGAATATTCACTAGTCACTTGTTCCAGGAGATATTTAAGATGATGAAAGTGTCCTTGAGAATGAGTAGCGCTTACCACCCGCAAACTGATGGACAAACGGAAAGAGTGAATCAATGCTTGGAAGCTTATTTGAGGAGCATGTCGTTTCAGGAACCAAGAGAGTGGATGTGTTGGTTAACACTTGCCGAGTGGTGGTATAACACCTCTTATCATACTTCATTGAAGGTTACCCCGTTCCAAGCTCTTTATGGTTATCCACCTCCTCAAGTTGGAGAGTTTTCCCTTCCATGTAATGTATCCGAGGAGGCAAGAGCCACTGTTGAGCAAAAGGAGAGAATGTTGGAGAAGCTGAGAGCTAATCTGCACACTGCCCAGCAAAGAATGAAACACTATGCAGACAAAAACAGAACTAAGAGGCAGCTCCAAGTAGGTGACATGGTGTACCTGAAGATGCAGCCCTATAGACAAACGGCTTTTGGCATAAGAGGTTCGCTTAAGCTCAGATCAAAGTACTATGGTCCTTTTCGGGTGTTGGAAAAGTTAGGAAAGGTGGCTTACAAACTACAGCTCCCTGAACAGGCAACCATTCACCCAGTTTTTCATGTAAGTCAGCTAAAGAAGCATTTGGGGTCTCATGCGGTACCTCTTCCAGGATTACCTTTGGTTGGGGAGGATGGAAAGGTCAAAACCGAGCCGGCTGCTGTATTGGACAGAAGGATTATCCCGCGCAGAAACGAGCCAGTGGCACAGTGGTTAATCAGATGGCTAAATATGGGTCCGGAAGATGCTACCTGGGAGGATGTGACATTCATCAGGAAGACCTTCCCGCATTTCACTCCTTGAGGACAAGTTCGAACTCAAGAATGGGGGATTGTCAGGTCCTGAAACTTCAGATAACGCTGACAGAACTGAGGCTTCGTCGGGAGGATGAGGAAGCTGAAGTCGGTGTCGTTTTTACCGCTTTGTCGACTTCAACTAGCCACGGATGGAGGGCGGAGATGGGTCCTAATTCACGGATGGACGATCCAACGCTCGAAGCGTGTTTCTCTTCTTTTACTGTTGCGCGTCGATTGTCGCCGAATCAATTCCAAAGAATGCTTTTTTTACTTTCACCATTTCGCTTCGGTCTTTGTAACTTTGGTTCGATTAACTCGGCTTTATAACCCGAGAGAGAGGAATGAGATGGGATCGAACTTGACAAAGATATTCGTTTTTTAGGGTTAGCTTTAGAACTCTAGTCTACTTTCCCTCACACTCTCCTCATCGCGATTTTTCAAATTTCCAGATCGAGCGACGGTATTCTCAATAGTCTGAACCTATCGGGGGCCGGCGGAGGCGCAGAGAGCTTGTCTTGGGCGGCGGCAGATTCCATGGATCCGTGAGGCGGCCTTCAAAGCGGCGGCGCACTCCATGGATCCGGCGAGGCGGCCTTCAAGCGGCGGCAAGACTCCATGGATCCGGCGAGGCGACCTTCAAGGTGGCGGCTCGGCGGCGGTGGCGGGACGGCATGGACCCGCGAGCGTGGCCGCTTCAAGCGGCGGGCGAGACTCGGCGGCGGCTCCACGCGGCTGGCGGCGACGGCTCAAGCGGCGGCGGCGACCACCCATGGCGGCTGCTTGGCGGCGGCGAGTGGCGAACGCACGGCATCGCACGCCCTCCATGGCGCCGCGGGCACCAGTGGCGGCGTGCTCCATAGCCGACGGCTTCGGGCAGCGATATCTTAACTACTATAATTTCGAGTTTAGTCCGCTCAGTAACGATCGTCCCCTCTTCCACCCCCACCCCGCGAATCATCAGCACGTCGACCCCACTTCTGCGAGCAACTGTCGCTTCGTCCCCCACTTCTTCATCCGCCGGCTTCCCATCCCCTTCCGCCTAAGGCTAGCACCAAGCCGCCTCGTCCCCTCCCTGCCATTCCTCCTCCCCTCCCCTGTCACAACCGGCTTAGTCCTCCCTAAATCAACGAGGAAAATGGAAAACTGGGATACGCTTGAAAGAGGAAAAGACTACGGAAGCTAACCCTAGCTAAAGACAGATATTTGGCAAATGATAGATGCCTTTTCATTGTAATCTCCACTGAGTTTAATACACCCATTCGGTTAGGAAAGTAAAAGGTAAAGATAACAAGTAAAGATGACAAGTAACATAATTATTGAAATGTCGGCCGCAAAGGACTTCAACGACCAAGGCGCGATCCATCACGATCGTCCATCGCCAACGAACCGGTATGCATACATCTGGGCCGCTGAATCTTCATAACTCCCTTTTGCTTATCAGTCACCTTCTAAACTGAAACTTCAACTTCAACTCTAAAACCTTACAAGCTACAGCTTTGACAATGCCTCTTCCTGAGAAAAATCTTGTCTCAAGATTCAGTGGGTGGAAACCAACTTCGAATTGTTTCAGCATAGAATTCAGGAAAGGTTCCCTTGATAAAATTTGCGTCTTCCCAAGTAGACTCTTCAGGCGACATGTTCATCCACTGGACCAACCACTGCGTGACCAGATGGGGATGTCGGGGCATTGCGCGTGTGTCCAGTACCGCAACTGGTTCTGTTCTGATTCTCCCTTCACTATCTACTAATGGCAGTTGTGGATCCGGAATCGCACGAGGACCCAAATGCTTCTTGAGCTGGCTGATCTGATGTGGAAAACCGGATGAATTTCGACTCCAGCGGGCAATAACAGTCGATACGCCACTGATCCCACCTTCTGTAAAATCCGAAAAGGCCCATAGAACTTGCTGGTCAGTTTCAATGGTTGTCGGAGACCAAAAGCAGCTAGGCGATAAGGTTGCATCTTTAAATACACCATGTCACCCACTTCATAAGTCCTTTCACTTCGGTTTTGATCAGCATATTTCTTCATTCTCGCTTGAGATTGTGCCAAGTTGTTTTTGATTTGTCAGATCATATTCTCCTTTTCCAACAGGAAATCTCTAGCTTCAGTACTTATAGGACCCGGTACTGAGATCTCACTGATGACTGGAGGGGGATTGCCATATAATGCTTGATAGGGAGTGAGCTTCAGGGATGAATGGAAGGTGGTGTTATACCACCATTCAGCTAAAGCCAGCCAAAAGTACCATCTCTTTGGTTCTGAAAAAGCCATGCATCTGAGGTACGCTTCTAGGCATTAATTCAACCTTTCCGTTTGGCCATCCGTTTGTGGATGATAGGCAGTGCTAAACCTCAACGAGACCTTCCATGCCTTAAAAATTTCTTGCCAAAACCAGCTAGTGAAAATACGATCTCTATCGGTCACTATAGCCGTTGGTAGCCCACGCAATTTGAACACATTGTCAATAAATGCTTGCGCTACAATCTGGATAGTATATGGATGTGCCAATGGAATAAAATGTCCATATTTAGTGAGTCTATGAACGACTACTAATACTACCTCCTTTCCATTGGATTTGGGCAAGCCTTCTACAAAGTCCATTGAGATACGCGTCCAAGCCATATCCGGAATGGGAACTGGTTCCAGTAATCCGGAGAGTGACAATGTTCCTTTTTTGATCTCTGACATACTGCACATTCTGTTACATAAGTTTGAACCTCCTTCTTCAACCCGGGCTAGAAAAACAGTCGCTTTATCCTCTGGTAGGTAGCGGCAATACCTGAGTGTCCCCCAATAGCTGAGGCATGAAGTGAGTCCAGAATTTTTGTTTTCAGAGCAGAATCATCACCCACATAGATTCTCCCTTGGTATCGGATCGCACCAGAATGCAGTGAGTATTGTCCTTCTTGGTCTGCACTGATAGCCAATCGGCCGAGTAATTCCTGGCAATTTGAGTCATTTTCATAGCTCTTTGCTATTTCTTCCATCCACACAGGGATAGCAACTATGACTGCGCTGCAATGTTCTCTCCTGGAAAGTGCATCCGCAACTCTATTCTCTTTCCCTTTCTTATATTCCACCAAATAGTTGAACTCCAAGAGTTTTAACATGAGTTTATATTGGATTCCCTCCGAGATCTTTTGCTCCGTTATGAACTTTAAGCTCTTTTGATCCGTTTTTATGATGATTAAGTTGCCGAGGAAGTAATGTCTCCACTTCTTTAGTGCTTCAAGAATTGCTAAGGCTTCTTTCTCGTATGTTGATAGAGCAGCTGACTTAACCCCCAAAGACTTGCTATAATATGCAATTGGTCTCCCCTTCTGCATTAACACTACTCCGATTCCAGTCCCGTAGGCATCGGTTTCTAGCGTGAATGGTTTCGTGAAATCGGGTAGAGCTAGGACAAGGGTAGTAGTCATACTATGCTTGAGCTTTTGAAAGGCCTCCTCTTGCTTTTCTCCCCACTGGAAGGCACCTTTCTTCAATATCTCGTGAAGAGGTTTGCAAATTAAGCCATATCCCTTAACGAATCTCCTGTAGTAACCTGTGAGCCCTAAGAAGCTCCTTAGCTGTGTCACATTATAGGGTCTTGGCCACTCCTTTACTGCATCAATCTTAGAGGGATCAGTAGAAACTCCTTCTCCATTGATAACATGTCCCAAGTAGTGAACTTGTTGCACTGCAAAAGCACATTTGCTTAGTTTGGCAAATAATTGTTCCTTTTGTAATAGACTTAGCACTGATTCCAGATGCTTGAGATGTTCCTCAAAATCCTTGCTATAGATGAGAATATCGTCAAAGAAGACCAAGACAAACTTTCTGAGGTATTCACTGAAGATGTTATTCATTAATGATTGAAATGTGGCCGGAGCATTCGTAAGACCAAATGGCATAACCAAATATTCGAAATGTCCAAAGTAGGTTCTAAATGCAGTCTTGAAAACATCCTCTTCCCTCATTCTCACTTGGTGGTAGCTAGATCTTAGGTCCAATTTGGAAAAATATTGTGCTCCATTCAACTCATCAAGCAAATCTTCTATCACCGGTATTGGAAATCTGTTTTTAACGGTTTGGGCATTGAGCTTCCTATAATCAATACACAATCTCCAACTTCCGTCTTTCTTTCTTACCAATATAGCTGGGGAGGCATATGGACTTTCGCTTGGTCTGATCACAGCCGAATCTAACAATTGCTTGATTTGTCTTTCCATCTCATTCTTCTATTGGTATGGCACCCTATACGGTCTCACGTTTGGTGGAATGGATTCTGGCTTCAATGGGATGGAATGATCACAAGCCCTGACCGGAGCAAGCTCTGTCGGTTCTGAAAAAACCAAGTGATACTCTTCAACAATACTTGGACTTCTGGAGGAAGATAAGGATTCAATCCATTTTTTTCCTCTACATAAGGTTGTATCAAATAACCCATAACCTCCTTGTTTCATAACTTGTTCAACTGAATCGTATTGATAATTGGTACAGACTGCGCTGCAGTGAAATCGTGGAGTGTGACTTCTTGCTGACCATCTTTTAGAATAGATAATTCTCTGGTTTTCAGGTTGAGATTGATGGGGCTGTGAGTGTAAAGCCAATCACATCCCAAAATAGCATCATAGGAATGCAGTTTCAAGACTTTAAAGGTCCCCACAAATTTCTCTCTTTGTATACTGTATTCGTAGTTTGCTAAATGAGCACCTGTGTATAGTATTCCACCACCTGCTACTGTAACTTTTTGTAGTTCATTGTTTTGAGCTTGACATTGGGCATTAGTAGCAAATTTCAGGTCAACAAAAGTATGGGAGCTTCCACTGTCTACAAGTGCCACTCCCCTTTTTCCTTTTAAGGCTATGATTATCAGAAGGTAGCTACCGCTTAAACCCCTTTTAGAGCTTGTACAGAAATTTGCATCAATTCTCCTTCTTCTGCTGGAGCTTCATTATCTTTTTCTTGATTTTCCTCCTTCTTGACCTCTTGGAACCGATTCAATTCCCCTTCTTCTATTCCTTCGGGGTCCACTACCATGATATTGAGTACTTTTGATTGTTTACAAGTATGTTCGGGTACCCACTTATCGGCACAATACCAGCATTTACCAGGTTCCCTCGTGATGACCACAGGATAAACTGATCTATTCGGTTTTTTCCAGCTTCAATGTTATCCCTGAAATTTCCACTTCTATTGTTTGACAAGGTCTTGAAGTACGGTCTCTCAAAACCCCCTTTAGCAAGTCCACTTCTTTGAAATCCAGTAGCTGAACCTGTTCCGGATTTTCTTGCGTTTGCATTAGCTCCTTTCTCCAAATCCTTGGATATCCAGTATGCCTCACAAAGACCTTGGGATCGGTGAGGTTTGACATAATGCTTGATATCTTCTCTCAATCCTTTAATAAAGCTCTTCACAAAATAGTCCTCCTTTAGAGTGGGATTCTCACTTCGGATAATAGCCATGAGTTCTTCGAATTTATCGATGTATTGGGCCACTGAGGATTGGTTTTGCTGTACTGCATGGAATTCTTCAACAATATCATATATACTGTGGGCTGCAAATCTGTCACATATTCTTAGCTTCAAAAGGGACCAACTGACTTGCTCAACTATCAGCCCGGACCCTCTAAGCCAGTTATCAGCTCTTCCTGTCATATATGAAGCTGCCAATTCGCTACGCGTTTCTTCCGGCACCTTAGCTAATTCAAAGTATTTATCGCATTGCCTAATCCAACCCAAAGGATTGTCCCCATTGAATACCGGAAAATCCAATCTGGGACCTTTAGCAATGGATTTCATATACTCATTGTTCTTCTCCTCCTATCTTCCACCTAACCCACCCAACAGATTTAAAGTCAGGGCGTCAGGATGGTAAGCTTGATCGTTACCTCGGGTTTTCGGTGCTACAGAATACCCCATAAGCGAGTTGCTAGCATGGAAACCCCCTTGCTGAGACTGTGTTGGGAATCCGCCACCATTCAGATCCAAATCTGTAAGCGCACGTACTCTTTTTCTCATTTCCTCCTCGATTTCTGTTTCTCGTTGCTCTTCCGCGTTGATGACTCTGGAATGAGTTTCTCCTACCGAAGGTCTCACCAGAGAACTCAAAAGTTCCTTGATTTCTCCCAACTCACCTCGCAGTCCATTCACATCTCCTTGAATGGCTCCCAGTTGCGCCTCCATCTGCGATTTCATCTCTTCCATCTCTAACCTCACGGCCACCGTTTCGGAACCTTCTGCACCCTCGCCAGTTCCATCTTTCTTGCCTCCTCGGGTCATAGTGCCCAGATCTCACTCCACTTCGATCTGGTAAGGAAGAACTGGGATTTTACGGCCGATGAAAGCCAACCACTCTTCCTGATAGATCTACTCTTCTTCCAAGGAAAGATCGGCTCTGATACCAATTTGTCACAACCGGCTTAATCTTCCCTAAATCAACGAGGAAAATGGAAAACTGGGATACGCTTGAAAGAGGAAAAGACTACGGAAGCTAACCCTAGCTAAAGACAGATATTTGGCAAATGATAGATGCCTTTTCATTGTAATCTCCACTGAGTTTAATACACCCATTCGGTTAGGAAAGTAAAAGGTAAAGATAACAAGTAAAGATGACAAGTAACAGTAATTATTGAAATGTCAGCACAATGACTTCAACGACCAAGGCGCTGATCCATCACGATCGTCCATCGCCAATGAACTGGTATGCATACATCTGGGCCGCTGAATCTTCATAACTCCCTTTTGCTTATCAGTCACCTTCTAAACTGAAACTGAAACTTCAACTCTGAAACCTTACAAGCTACAGCTTTGACATCCCCTCCCTCCCTTTCACCCTGGAGCCGGACGACGAGGCGCTGAGGGAGGTGGCCTCGGCGGTGGCGCAGGCTCCGCCGCCGCAGCGGAGGGGATCTCCTACAGCCAGCCGCTGTCGCGGGACGCCACGTCGGCGCGCCTCGCCGCGCTCCGCAACCACAGCCTCGATGACGAGCACATCCTCCCAGCCTCACACTCCCTCTCCTACGCCCACCACGACCCCTCCGTGGGTGTGCCCGCCGGATACCACCCGCCGCTCCCGCCATACCAGCACCAGCACCACCCCAGCGCCTCCTACTCCTCCACCGCCACCTCCCGCCGCTCCGTGGGCAGTGCCAGCGACGGGTCCATGACGCTCGAGCACGTCCGATTGGTGCCTGAGCCCAATCTAACCTGGCCGCCGTCGCCGTGGATGGCCTGCACAGTACGGACTCCTGCTTCTCACCTGCGGGCTCCCCTGCGCGCCACATAGGGCGGGGCCGCATGGCCGGAGGGGTTTGAGGAGGAGCTGGAAGCGGCTTCTGGAGCTGCTTCCCGAGGAGCTGACGCATCGGGTGGAGGGCCACCCGGAGCTCCCCGCGCTGGTGAAGGTGGTCATGGACCTCGGCCGTCCCCCACTCGCCCGCTTCCCCTCCGGCGACTTCCTCCTCTCCCACCGCCCCATCTCCTTCGACGACCTCCTCCACGCCACCTCCCAGGTCCAGCTCACACTACTACTCTTAATCTCTGACACCATGATACGCTGCTGCTGCTGCCTGCCTTATGATCGAGACGAACCCAATTTAGCTCATTTGCTTAGGGTAATATGCCTTTGGTAGGTTGGGGACTTTGGAGCGGACAATCTTGCTGGAATTAGCTGGACGCTGCACCGGATAAGTGCGAAGTGCTAATTTGCTTCAGGATCTGGTGAAGGATGGTGGATCATTGCTGCTCATCGGTCCACTGGGAGTGGGGAAGACAACTGTCATAAGGTAGGCTTGGATCGATGTCCCTCCATTCGGGTGTTAATTTTTTTAGAGCATTCGGGTGTTAATTGTGGTATTGTGTGATGGATAAATTTGTGTAGCAACTACAACTAGAGATAGGAGAGTTTTTGTGGCAGTATGTACCAATTTTAGCATCAAGTTGTTGTCTTGTCTTGCAGAGAAATTGCCCGCATGCTAGCAGACGATTATAAGAAACAGGTGATGATTGTTGACACATCCAATGAGATAGGTGGAGATGGTGATATTCCTCACTTAGAAACAGGCAATGCTCGTAGGTTGCAAGTGCCTAACCAAGAAATGCAACATAAGGTCTGTTCTTGTTAGCATGCCCATTTGCCTTATGAAGTATGCATAATTGTATATGTTGTATCTTAACTCATGAGCTTAGTACCCCTCATGCATAGGGAATTACTATTCACTATATGTTAGTACTGTGAAATGGGTTCCATATTTGCTCTCCAATGAAGAATTCATAATCGTCTGTTTGTGTTCTAAATTGAGACTTGAGAGGTCTAAGTGATCTTAAGGGGCTCCATTTTATGGCTTTTACTGTACTCTTGTTTAGTTATCGATTTGATTTTCAGGAAGCAGTCTGTTTGGGCATCTTAGTATTCCCATTTGTAGTTGGTAACTGGTGAGTACCAATAATGAAGTTGAATTTTACAGAAATGATGTTGTATCCTTTTCTTTCAATTTATTTTGCACATTCAGAAAAAGCTAGAAATTTTTCTGAGTCAAACACCAGAAATTATGTCATGGGAAGAGAAATGCAGTGGTAAGTATTTTTTTTAGATTGTTGGTGTTGTGGGGTCAGGCCAAGCTACATGTCCACAATCTGGATTGTCAATCTCACTACCTGCTCAACCTCCACTAGTTCAGATATGCAGGCACATCCCATCCAAAACCATTGGGTCCTTTGGACATTTCCGCATCCAAAAAAATCTCCTTTGAGACTCCAGCAAATAGGATGCAGCCTTAGGAGCTAGGAGCCAAGCCCTCTTCTAATTTTATTGAGTCCTCCAAAGTTTTTGCTGCTCTTTTTCACATGACCACAATGCTCGTAGCTAGCTCTATAGTGAACACCAACCTTACTTGCTCTTCAAGGATATCCTCCTGCTCAAACTTCACATCTGGTCATTCTTGGCATCCAATAGATGCTGCAAAGCTCTACCAGATGCATGCTGTGTGCTCGCTGCGGATAATCTGTACTGCCACTAAGTATGCAAAGTCTCTAGGTACTGTGAATATGCTCTCTTTTTTCTTGCTGTTAGTTATCCTGTTTGGTATGATGTTATCTTGCTCTGATCCTTTTGTTTTTGTTTTTGTTTTTTTACAGCTGAAGAAGATTGGAAGACCAAGCGGCAAGTCCTACTAGAAAATCGGGTAATTACCATCAATTCTAACTATTAACAGTTTTATCATTAAATATATATGAAGTTTGTTACGAAATACTTAACCTTTAGTTCAATGAAGGGGTTTTGAATAACACATGTATGGGTAGAAAAAAATATAGATTCCATGTGAAATAGGCCCTATTTTGACATCTATAGGAATTTATCTACCCTACTTCTGTTAACTCATATGTTAATTTGTTGTTGACTCATGGTGAGCCTTTTATGCTTAGCAATAACACATGTATGGGTTTGCTGTTGTCAGGTTGGGTACATTTTCATGATAAATCATTGCACATTTGTTTGAATTTTGAAGTGACCCATGATCTGATGCATATACCTTTGCAAACATGCAATTAAGTCGAATGTTGTTCATTGCCCACCCAGTGACTCTGTGATTACTAACCATGCAATAGCTGTGGCAGTTTCTGTTAGAACACAGTTAAATGTGTTGTTTAGCACCACCAATGGTAGTTCTCCAAATACATCAGCTTTCAAGGACCCTCAATCAACCAGTGAGCCTAGAAAATCTGATGTTCAGGAAGCCAACATTGAAAATGGTGTATGTGCAAGTCAATCTCAGGCTGCCTCTGGTGATGGTGAAGAAGTCCAAATAGTACTATTACTGCAAACATAATACTAGACCATCTCTAACCATTAAAGTTGATGCGAACCAATCAGATCTATGTTTCTGCTTCAGAATAATTTCGCGCACAAAAAACTACACATTGCAGGTATCATCAAGCTTAACCAGAAATCTGTTGTTTGTATTTTTCTTTAGGCACAGAATGATGTTGTAGGAAGTTTTTAATAGATGCTAAGTTGCTTCCTGTCTAATGTCATAGTTTTGTGGGGTACACACAAATCTTGGTGTGCATATATGTAAGGTAAACAAGAAATAGTCTCGGCTATTTACACGTGCAAAAAGAACATCATACAACTGTAGAGTGTATACATATTGTTGGTTCTGCATTCAGGTTTTTCTTCATCAATCGATCAATCGTTTATAATGAATAGCACCCTCTATTTATAGACTAGAGACCCTACTAGGGTTCAAAATGAGGAACTCATACATAGACTGGCTTCTTGGCTAAATCTATAGTTTCTTAACAATTATATCCGCTAACGGGTGGGCAAAGGAACCAAACATACCATACCCTAAGTACTGACATGTGGCTTGTACACGGATTCGATTTTTGGTGAAGGTTCACCGAATAGTACCTTCGTTTATAAACATATATTGCTAGGCAATTGGATATCTGCTGGCTAGTCTGATCACTACAACATCAGACCTTACAGTTAATGGTCACGGTGGTTCGAGTCTCACTGACTACACGTTTCATCGATTTATTTATGTTTTTTTTTCTTGAGATTTGATCGTGTGACCTCATGTTTGCTGAGCCGTAAAGGATAACTATTGTAACCAACTGCACCTTTCCGACGATTTATGTGCACAGGAAGCTTGCATTTTCTCAAAGCCTTCAGCCAATCCACATCGACATTGCGTAAAGCCAACCAATGTCCTCTCTAGCTAATAGCAGAGACCACGGGCATTGGCCACATCAAGATAATCAATTAGTACATGATCATCGAACAACCAGCGGCTGCTACAAAAGCCAGGGAGATGCCGTCATGCCGTCTTTCGCTCCTGTGTTCGTGAAGCACAAGAGGAAATGTACGTGGGTCACGCTACACTACACCTAGGAGTTTTCTTCCCCTCGTATTGTACATGAAACTTCTCAAGGCCTACAAAGTATTGCCAATATCATTATGCAAGAGATATGAAAGCCAGCATGTCTGCTTGATTTATCACCAGGAATTTATATATGCAAACAAAAGTTCTGGTTATTTCCTTCACACGCAAAGCTACATAGCATGTAACATCCCATATTTCTCAGTTCTCACACTATCACACGGTTTCAGAATTAAGTTTTAAAACAAGACACGATTCTTCAACACGTGCTTAGAACATGGAAATTTTGCAAAGTTTCAGGGAGAAGTTGCAGCGTGTCTTGCGTCCTTATATAGCCTGCACGTGGAAACGGCTGGAGAAAGTCCACACTCGAGGATAAGCATCGTCATACGGCTTATATAACTGTTGTCGCCCATTCATTTTCGGAAACAAATTTTATGGGACCGGGTCTCACGGTGAGGCTCCTTTTATTCACCGTTCAATCTTCTCATCCACCTTCTCTTTCTCTTCTGATGGACAGCAAATACATAGTGCCTCCTCTGAAACCTCGTCCCATAAAATTTATTTTCTTCATTTTTGGCCCACTAGAATTTGCTTCTCGGACAAACACCGCTGTCCTATTAGACCCATCGGAATTTGGTTCGGAAATAAGACCTCGTGATCCAATTTGGCAACAAGCAACGCCTAGCAGGCAGAGCAACTCCAGCGATCCGAAACCGGCGTTGAGTGGGTGGAGATTTTCAGAATTAATATTTTCTTTATTTTTTCTATATCAAGTTGTTCTTCTCCGACGAGTTCTTAAACGAATTTTCTTTACGTGCGATGGGTTTTATCGGACTGTGGTGACGCTTATGTCGGTGGTCGACACCGGGCCGAGTTGGGTATAAATAATTTTTCTCTGATTTTCTTACGACGAACAACACTGTTACCAAAGGGTAGGCCCTACACTTCAATGAAGATGATCGATAATCTACTACTTCTCGTTGTTGTGATTATCGACAATCGTGATGCCGTAGCAAGATCCAAATTCTCCGGTGAGAAAGAAAGGGGTGGAGCTAGAAAATGTTTACCCAGAGGGTCATATGATGATAACTAAATATAAAGGGGTGCCAAGTATAAATATTTTGCTATTCTACGTGAGCAAATTAAGAACTATATAAAAAGTTTTATCAACCAAGGGGATCAGGACTCCCACTAGTCTCCCTCTGTCTCCGTCCCTGAAAGAAGATAAAAAAGTTCGACACATTCATCAACTTAAAAACTTGATGGTGCTATGTTGTTTATCTGAAATCTTAAGCATAAAAGTTGTGAAGTTGTGTACTTTATTCATGAGTTATTAATAAATCGGAGGTCCTTTCTAGAAAGAAAAAAAAACCAGGCCGCCTAGCCCAGGGGGAGTTGGAGTGGGGCAACCGGGCGAAGCGATCGGCGTGTTCCGGAGATGCAGGCGACGGAGGGCCGTCCACGCGCGCACCCGCTCGTGCCCGGGTAATTCTGCACTAAAATTCATCCACATAATCCACGGGACACACGGCGAGCATGGTTAAAAAAAATTAAGTGTGTTGAACTCTAGTATGTTACGAAGTGTCTAGTGCAAGATAACGATCCCTTATTTGTGGCGCTCCTTTACATTTTTGGGCGATCCCTAAGCTAACTTATGTGCAAACTAAGTTACACTCTGGATATATGGTACAAATGTACAATCCTGCAATTCCATGTACATGTCTAACAAAATTGATCGCATCTATGTGCATACGCGCGCCTCACTCCGACGACGGCGACGAGGCCTCCGCGACCAGCTTCCGGAGCGCGCGTCTCGACGCTGCCACGTCCCTCCCAACGACGAAAGGGTGAGCAAGAAGCTCCGCGATGGACGCCCTCTTGCGGTAGTCCTTGTGCAGGCACGCGGCGACGAACCCCCGGAACTCCGGCGAGGCTGCGCCGTCGGGCAGCGCGGGCGGCTCGCCGAAGCAGATGGCGCACATGAGCGCCGCCCAGCTCAGCTGCTGCCCGGCGGGGAGCAGCGGGTACCGACCCAAGAGGAGCTCCAGGAGGGTGACCCCCAGGCTCCACACGTCGGCGGCGCAGGGGTCGTAGTGCCCGCCGTGCGCCTCCGGGTCGAAACGCTCCGGGCTCATGTACGCGGCAGTGCCCACGTACGACGTGCAGTGGTCGCCGACCCGGGAGAGGACTTTGGCGATGCCGAAGTCGGCGACCTTGACCTCCCCAGCGGCGCTGGCAAGGACGTTCGCCGGTTTGATGTCGAGGTGCACGATGCGGCGGGCGTGGAGGTACGCAAGCCCGGACAGCGCCTGCGCCGCCACCTCCGCGAGCGCAGCCTCCGGGAACGATCCGCGGCGGCTCCTGACCGCGTCGAGCGACCCGCCGTCCACCAGCTCGAGGAGCAGCGCGACGTCGCCGGAGGCGGCGGGGAGGACTGCGTGGCACCGGACGATGAACGGCGAGGCCGTGCGGCTAAGGACGTCCGCCTCGGCGGACGCGGCGGAGTCCCCGAAGTGCAGGAGCTTGAGCGCGTAGAGCGCGCACGTCTCGCGGTGGCGAACCTTGTAGACGGTGCCGCCGTTCCCGCGGCCCAGGACGGCGAGCTTGTCGAAGTCGGCGAGGCGGAACTGGCTGGACCGCGCGGCCGGGGTCGAGCTCGTCGGCGGCAGCGCGACCGGTGGGTTGGGGTGCCGGATGCTGGACTCCTGGACGGCGGCGCGGGACGGAACGTCCAGCGAGAGGTGCAGTTGCGGAAGTCTCTTATCTCTTACTAGAGCCATGTATTATACGCTACTAATTAAGCTACTAAGCCTAGTGCCTAGTATTCACAGGCAGCTACTAAGCTGAGTGGTCTGTGCTGCTGCTTTGGGTAATTGGGTTGGAGCATTGGATTAGTGGGAGACTGCTTATTTATATGTGTATCACTTGTGAGTTGTGACATATATAGTAACTGCATCGTATGTGTTGCTTTCACCTAATCACACTCAGACCGTGATGTGCACCTTCCCTTTTTTTTGCCCCTTTTCATTTCTATCTTCTTCCATGAAGAGTCGTAGGAATGGATTGCTTTTTCCCTGCATGCACTTGTTCTACAGGTCACAGGCTCACAGGTGAACCGAAGGCTATAGCTAGCTGACATACCATGGTCCATGTAGGAGGTAGATTGTGTTTGTTTGGTTATTAGAAGGTTCTCCCATGGAGGAATATTTCCTAGGATAGACTAAAACAGCCTCTCGATTAATTTGAATTAATTTAATTAATAACAGGTCACTGCCGCCCATCAGAGATTAACAAGCATTTTTAACCGAGTGGCGTGGAAGAATATGACTCTTAATGTGACTACTCGAAAGAGCATGTACAATGATATAGACAATTCTTGTTATAAGAACTCTATATGTCAATCAGATACAAAGACTAAAGACAATTTCATACATGGGTTGGCTTTTTACTTATCTTTATAGATCACACAATCTTTTAATGCTTTCATGGTTCTAGTGATACAGTCGACTTCAGGGTTGTAGACAATACATTTCTATCTATTTATTCTCTTTTATCCACATCAGTTTAAATCATACGTAACAGATATTAAAGACAGCTGATATAAACTCATTATACATGACCTAATACAATACGTAAGTAGGTCAAACGGTGGCTGACTGGCATGTTAGGCGTTTAATTGGATGAAAGCGAGAGAGACGAGAGCTCAGTCCGTGTGAACGGCCGTGTCAACCATGTGAACAGCCACGAGTCGAGGAAGCAGCTCCCGTGGGATTGCTAATGGCTGCCTGCCATTGGAGCGTTGTTTAGTTAATTTGAGGCGGCCATGGAATTAAGATGGGTGTCCAACGTGTGCCATCGGGCGCGCCCCTTATTAGAACGCAGCACGCCATGACACGTCTGCGCCGATTTTTGATCATTTTATTTTAAGGTTTATTTCTGTGACGCAGCTGTATGTTATACCGTGGTCTACTGAGCTGCTCCAAATAATAGTTCAGCGTAGTCCATCTGATACAAACGGAGAGAAGTTTGATCAGTGTTGATCACATTAATCAGCTATATGATCCTTTCTTAGGCTGTCCAAAAAAAATTTAAATTTGTTAGACTCACAAAAGAAGTGCAGGATCCTATATATACTAAGATATCGAAATTCGAAATTGACGATCCTGATTTCTCAGCACTTAAAATCCAAGCTTTGTAATTCAAATATTTGAAAACTGTTAAGAGGTGATGTAATAACAAGTGCAGTGTCATGGACATGCATCCTCTTGCTGTTGGGCTGGTGGGCTCGGCGAGGAGCTAGGCCAGCTGGGTGTTGGAAACGAAATGGGCTGGATGCCTGGATCTACTCAGTGGGCAGCATGGGCAAGCGACTTATAAACTCAACCTTGCACAGGAGCAAAGTGAACGGATTAGAATTGACTTTGGCCTCCTCCCTCTCTTTCTTTTGTCTCTATGGAGATCGGGGGATATGATCATAATCTTACAATGATAATATAATTAGCAATGGTGTTGAAGTGTCGGTGAAACCCTCATTTTTGAAAAAATCTGCCTGCTGTCAAACCTTAGAAGGTTAGACTGACTAAGGTGGCAGTCTGATCGGCCGAAGGGATTGGCGGGCCTTGGTGACGGTTTGACCGGCCAAAAGGTGAAAAGTGGAATTTTAGAAATCGGCCAAAAAACATGTATGACAATAAGTGAGAAGATGTCTTTGCACATGGTCTCATAATTTTTGGAGTTTCGAGCCAAAAGTAGATAGAGTTTTAAATTTCCAGAGATGCTGCAAATTTTTAGGGCGAAAATTTGGCTATGTCCCTGAGCGGTCAGACCGATCACCAGTCGGCGGTCAGACCAGTGGGCGTTCTAACCGGTTAAGGGTCGGTCATACCAGCCATGAGCGTCGGTCTGACCGGCTAGACAGTGTGTTCATGCGCCGAGGGCAGTGAACTTCGCGGGTTAGGTCAAAGTCATGGTTTTCAGTGTATATGTATTGTATGATGTATGTTTTGACTCACGTGGGCCAAGTTGTGAAGAACTTGTGTACGAATTGAATTCTTGGCCTATTGTTACGCAACTAGCTTGGAGTCAACGATGGTCAACGGCAATGATGATCGAGACTAGGCTAGGAGAGCTGAGGTCCAGAATGATCGAGGATATCGGGTGAAGTCATTGGATTCAAGCATGGTGCAAGATGGACAAGAATGACCGAATGTGAAGTTTGGTGTGACGGGTTGCATCAAGCGGTGCGGGGTTGGTGCAAGTGACATGGTGGTTCCGGTGGGGGTCGGATGGGAGAGACTTGCCGGCATGAAGAGAACTATAAATCAACCTACCTGTGGCGAAACATGAGATTGCTTCACGACGATTGGACTCGGTCGTTGGAGAAGGATCGAGAATGGGGTATTTTTGTATCTTCACCAAAATACCACGTTTATGACCTTTGTAGAGACCGCGACATAAGACGACGCAAGGAGATGCGATTTATGTCAAGTGAAGATGAAGACAACCCTTTAAAATGTGTGTGTGGGTGAAACCCATTTGTGTGTGGGCTTAACTGGTGGCCGATAAGATTTTCTCTCTTGATCTTGTAACAACCCAAAATCCTTAAGTCTGATTAGTTAAGCATCTAATGTGTATTTGTGAAATTTTGGACTTAAACATTTTTTTGTATAAACCTTATGTTGAAAATCCTTTGGTTTTGAATATTAGAATTTAAAACCTAGAAATCCAATACTCATTCTCCAATTCAAAAGCTCAATTTGAAGTTGGGGCAAAACTAAAAAGGTTTCGAGTGTGGGAATATTTTAGTTGAATTATATCTTCTCTGATATGCATGTTTGAAATTTTTCTGAAAGTTTTGGAGGTTATTTGGTTCCCTATTTAATTTGCATATTCAATTTTGAATTTGAATTTAAAACTCAAACCTAATAGATAAATAAAACAAATGGAAATGAATGTTGATAATTAAAAATCTAAACTCAACATAATTATTCTAAGTATAAATTGAGGGATTAATTAAAGCATGTTTTGCAATTTTCTCACATCAAGTAATAGTAATCAATATTAAATCGAATGGTTTGAAATACTGCATTTAAATTTATTTGTATCAATTTCTTGTTTTCACATGTATCGCAAAAATCATGTCATCATGCATGCATTAGTACCGTCGTTTTATTTTCTGGTTCGACCGACCGCAGGCGAGACGCCTGCGTGTCCCTTCTTTTCCTGTCATCTCCCTTTTCCTTCCCTGCTAACTCCTTTCGCTTCTCTCCTTCAAATCTCATCCAAAAACTCAAAACCAAGCCATGCATGTCATACCACCGCGATCGTCATTGCACAACCAACCCATTTCTGCAATTCATTTTTTGCATGCACGACAGTTTGAGCGATTTCGCGAAAGGAGAAAAGAAATACCAGATAAAACACCTACGGGTTCATTCTTTTCTCGCAACTTCTCTCCTCGCAATCACAACCAAAAACCAAAAATCGCGCAACACATGTTATACCGTTGCAATCGTTGTCTCGAGAGCGTTCTATTTTAGCAGTTGGTTCGCGCATGCAAGGTTGTTGGAGCGAGTTGGAGAAAAGAAGGAAGAAATGCACTGTTATTCATCATCTCCTCCCCCAACCGAACCCAAGCCTCTCACTACAATCTCCCCCACTCCCACGCCATTTTCTTTCCTCCCCACCAACAAAACTTCCCATCTCCTCATGCTGCCATTTTCTTTTCACCCACCAACCAAAACCACACTTCCATCCCCATTCCAACCACTGCCATTTTTCCATCCTTAGTTCCCAACCGAAGCCCACAGCCATTCTTCTTCACCTCCCATTTCTTTCTCTTCTCAAGCAAGAGCACCACTTCACCCACATCATCCTCCAACTCTTGCCCCAGCTGAACTCACTTGCTCCCCACTACCAATTTCTTATTCCCCAGCTAAACCACCTCCCTCCCTCTGTCACTTCATTTCCTCACCACACCATTCCTCTTCTCACCAACAGCAAGAACACCATGAACACAAGCTCAAGTTCCCACACTTCTCTCCTCAAAATCACAGCTATAAAACCGAAAATTAGCCCATGCATGCTATTCCGTTGTGATCCCCATCACCTAAGCATCACATTTCTATAATTATATTTTGCATGCGTGGTTGTGTGAATGTTCTTACAAGAGGGGAGAAGGAGTGGACAGCGGCAACGGTGAGCAGTGATCTTGCGGCTGAGCCGAGCTCCGGCTCCAGGAGACAGTGCATGAGGCAGTGCGTGTGGCAAGCCGAGACCTTATGCTTGTTGCACAAGGCAAGATCCCAGAAGGCAGTCTTTGGGAGGAGCCGAGGTCGAGGCGCGCCAGAGCGTGGCGTGATGGAGCGGCTTAGGGGTAGCAGCGGCGAGTAGTGGCCAGCGTGCATGGTGTGGCATGGCGCGCTGCGGCACGGCAGCCCGGAGGTGGTCAAGCCCGGGCACGGTCAAGGTGGCGCTCTAGTGGCGCGACGGTGCTGTAGCCCGGTGCGAAGACGAGGGTGCTGAGGTGCTGTCCAGTGGCTCCATGTGGCATAGCAAGCGCGTGCAGCGCAGCAGCCATGGGTGTGGCCAAGCGCGGTAGCCCGGCGACATACATGACGTGGTGGTCGAGACGCATGCGAGCGGCGCGGCCCAATGAGGCGACACCGAGAACATGCGTCGTCCTAGCGTGCAGTGTGGTGGACGGCGCAAGGTGGCGTGGCGTGACAAGGCTGAGCAGCGGTGCTGCGGCTCGCTGTGGCCACGGTGTCGACGAGGTGGTGTCGAGTGCACGACCGGCCTCTACGACGTCAGCAAAGATGGCGCGGTGCAAGCGACGGCACCGGGATGGCGGACGTGGACATGGACACGGACGCAGAAACGACGACGACTACGACGGGCGCGGATGAGTACCGAGAAGACGATGTCCGGTGGTAGTTGCACGCCTAGCGCGCAGCGGTAAAATATTTAGTGTTAAATCGCGTTACCGCATTCCGATATTACTTGTGCATGTTGCATAATCATATTAAGCATGGCATTGTTCTACGGTTTCCTGTTTAAATGTAATTAACAAATGGATGATTGAATGAAGTGAGGAAAATTATTTAACGGCACCTCAATACCAACAAGTGTTATGGCTATTATTTTGGTTACTTAAGGGATTTAACCAATTTGAAGGAAGTAGCAAGTAGCTTTAATTCTGAAAGATGTCTGTTGTAGGTTGTTTGGACAGAAAATGTCTCAAGGTGAAATCTTGCTAATGAACAGTGGGTCTAGAGTCCAAATAATAGATGGATCGGCTAGTAGCATTCTGTTAGTAAATTTCTCCTTGATGGAATTAATTAATTGCTGAGATGAGTAATTAGAGGTTAGTTAAAAATAATCTCTAAGTTATTATCATTTATAGTGCAAGGGCAAATCTTTAACAGGAGGGCTTTTGGTAAATCAAATAGTAATAGATGGTTAGTTAAGTATAAGTTGCATGTGTCCTTGGTATGTGTTTAAAAGATCAAAATCATTAGAAGTCAGGTTTTGGAGTAGGGTTGGCTAATAAACAGTAAGCCCTAGGCCTTGGTGCTATCAAAGGTAGTAATGAGTTAATGAGATGGCTAAACTTCAAAAAAAATACATAACTAAGTCAAATCAATTCCAATTTGAGTGGAACCAATTTTGTTGGTTTCTATTTTTAATGTACTTTAAATTAGAATATGTTTGAAACATGTTAATGTCCTAGAAAATTTTGAAGTTTGAATTAATCTCTGAAAGGAATTATTTTTACACTGAAAATTGAATTAACTTCAAAAATCCCTAAGTAATTCATTTTAACTCCAAATGGGGTGGTTCAATTTTCGTGGTTCATAACTTTTTATTGTCTTTCATGCCATGTAAAATTCATCAACACCACTTTCCTGCAAATTTTCACGAAACGACTTAATTCAGACTATAGTAACCGAAAGCTACAGGGAGCTAAATTTTCGGCATTTTCTTCCCAGCAATTTTTGTTTAGGGCATAACTCTCACATACAAACTCCAAATTAAATAATGTTTGTTTTTAAATTCATATAAAATCATAACCTACCTTCTGTTTTAATTTCATAATTTTTTGAGACTTTTTAAAATTTGGTGTTTATTCGATACTTTCGCTTTGTCGATTCTTTCTGTTAGATGACGGTGATTCGGGAGTGCATCAGAGATGTTCATGAGAATGTCCAGAGTACCAGCAAGCAAAGGTAAGCACCCATTCCTTTGATGCATGTTGATCCTATTATATTCCAAACTATTATCTTGTTTTGCAACTGTACGTATGCATGTTTTCATTTTTGCACATAATTATTTTAAATTTTTGAAAGACAGGAAAAGCCTTTTTAAATAATTATTTTAAATACCAGAAGATTCAAGAAATTAATTAAGTTTTCCATTTTAACTTTAAATCCAATAAAATCTCAGAAACTCAATAAATTTTATTTTTGACTTTTTATTTTGAAGGAATATTAGGAAAAGCAATAAAACTCTTTTAAATTTCAGAAAATCTAATAAAATAATATTTTATTAATTTTAAAATAGTAACAGAACTTTGGGATGTTACAAACTACCCCCCCCCTTAAAAGGAATCTCGTCCCCGAGATTTGGAGAGGCTAGATGGAAAGGCAGGTATAGGATGACTCTACTGGGGAGGCTAGAAAGAGATAAGGATAGTTTATCTTCAAGATGGTTTTACGTCCAGGGGTCTTGAGGTGTCCGAAGTTTTGAGGTGTTGATTCGTCCTTCAAGTCCTTTGTGCATCGACAGGTCTGAGTTGTCCAATGGATTGATAGGGAAGAGGGTAAAGCAAAAGATAAGAGAGAAAGCTATGAGGAGAGAAGTCTACCCTCTTAAGCAAACGTTGTACACCAGATCAAAAGATCAACGTATGACGTACCAAAAGAAAATATACTATACAAGTTAAGAAACAATACAACATTCTACTCGATCGACACTCATAATCTGGTGAAGCGACTTAATACACAAAATGAGTCTTTGGCAAATTTAAGCTATATGGTTTGGCTGACATAACGATCTTCGGCTCACGATCTTCGATTAATCTTGTCTGTCGTCCTTGGGTGATGGAGATGATGATACTTCCTTGATGGTTTCATGTTTTGTGGTCTTCGACGTAACGGTGAAATGTGCTGAACATCTATAGAAATTAACAAGGGAAAGAGAATCTATTTAACATTATAAAATGGTGAGAGAAGATTAAGGTAAGAAAGAATACCATGAAGAATATAAGAATAGAAAGATTACCAAAGATGAGGAGAGAGAAAAATTCTTGTTATATAAAATAAGTTTTAAAGTTTTTCAACTAACGACCAATCTAACTAGGTCACGACCTACAATCAACACAGCTCTGATACCACTTTGTAAGGACCCGGAATTAACACCCCAAATCCTCTGTGTATTTCTGAACTAGTCCCATGATCAATGGCTAGCTCACATAGTAAACAAACATGGTACAACAACCATAATCATAAAACTTTAATAATAAATATCAGAGTTGATTACCAGAAAGGCTTACAAGCCCACAAATAAGAACACAGCGGAAGACGAATGAACAATAGTAGAGCCCAGCTAATCTGCCACATGCAATCGACTGAGTAGCGGCCTAGTCGTCGAGATCTTCAGTAGTTGCATAGTCCTTCTCCCCTGAACAATATTTTATTAAGCAAGAGTGAGTACAAATGAATGTACTCCGCAAGTTACACCCAATAGCAGAATTATAATGCATGCAGGGATTTATCAAAAAAAGGCTTGTATGGTTGTTTTTGCATAAAAGCAATGTTTTCTTTCCAAATACTTGTACTAAGTTCCAAAGCAGATATTCTATAACTAAAATTCATTTTCTAAATTCTCAAGTTTTATAGTCAGATAACATTAATCAACGAGTGGTAAAGGATACCCTCATATCACAAGGCTACCCGCCCAATTCCCATTTGGATAGAAATTCAAAATTATTTGATAAAGTCTTTTGAAATCAAAATCAAAATATAACTTGAAGTGGCCTTGCTAGCATGTCCATGACCGTAGACACGGCTATTTGAATAGTTTTACACTCTGTAGAGGTTGTACAGCTTTACCCATATGACACGACTTCTCTAGTTTATTTGGCATCCGTCGATACCACCGCTCACTACCTTAGGTAAGCAGTCTAGAGCACGTGGCAAGGCCTTTACAATGCGTCACCCCACCGTAGTCCTACCTCGCTAAGGTTTCGCCCCCTTTGGATAGAAACCCGCCGGGTTCAGGCCCCCTCTTACGCTAGGTGGGAATACATAAAAGTAGGTCACAAAAAACAACCACACAACCGGATGGCACGGCCACGATGAAATATTGCAAATTAGTTAGCCAGATCCTGTCAATTCCGGACATGTGGTAGTACAATGTGGCTTAGCAAGATGCGGCTCGAAGATTGGTTCTTAACTGACTTGGGCGACTTTCTAGTAAAACCCTTGGGCCTCGATCATAGAAATGAATCGATACCGTGCATGAACATGCACCCATCCCAACATCTATTTCGTCCAAGTCCAAACCACTTTTCATTTTATTTAACAAGTTAAATCATTTCATAAACTTCTATAGTAAAGACAATACCATAGTAACATTTTAAATCATAATTGAAATTTTGGCTAAATTCCCCAAATTAAACATTTTGAGCTAAGCTTCGACTAAACATAGAGTTTTGCAACATGTTCTAGTCATACTAATGTATTAACCAGAGTTTTATCTAGGGCGACAAGATGTGAGGGATTAAATGTCTAAGAATTGTCAAGTATGAGATCAGTAATTCAACCATCCACATTAGAATCATAATCCAATAATCCAACAATATTCATTTTCTAATAATTCAATATCCATCAAATCAATCTTTACTAATAATCCATTTCTAATAATTCAACATCCATTTACTAATAATCCATTTCTAATAATTCAACACCCATCAATCCAATCTTCAATGATAATTCTATAATCCAATATTCAAGAATCCAACATCTAACACAATCCATTCCTATAATCCATCATCCATTAATCTAGTATTCATTAATAATCTATTTCTATAATCCATTAAAGATATACCTCTATAATCCAACTTTCGCAATCCAATATTTAATAACAATCTATTTCTAGAATCCAACATCAACAATTCAATAGTTAACAATAGTCTCGCTCTATCATCCAATCTTTATTAATCCAATATCAACAATAATCAACTTCTATAATCCAATCTTTGTTAATCCAATATCAACAATAATCAACTTCTATAATCCAATCTACAATAATTACCTATTTATATCATCCAATCTCCAATAATTACCTATTTATATCATCCAACTCCAACAAAACAACAATCTATCTCTTTAATCTAATATCGATAATTATCTATTTCTATAATCCAATATCAACAATTATCTACTTCTAGAATCCGATATCAAATAATTATCTATTTCTATAATCCAACCATAATAATCATGTAATCCTAGAATCCAATCTCCAATAATTCACTCTTCATTAATAATCTATTTCTAATAATTCACCATCTATAAATCCAAAATGATATATTCTAATAATCCAAAAAAATATACATGTATAATTTAACCAAGATATATTCTTAAAATCCAACATCCATCAATCATTTATTTCTATAATCCACATCCGTCAATGTTGCATTATATCATTCATCCAAGTTATGCTTCTATAATCCAACAATCATCGATCATGTATCCCTATAATCCAACAAGGTATACTCCGATAATCCAACAAGATATATTCAAATAATCCAATGATCAACAATCATATTTTCTATAATCCGACTCCAACAATTATATATTCTAATAATCCACAATTTCCTATTTCTATCTCCAGATTATACTTCACCTTTGGAAAGGTCCTCACTACTTCCCATTTTGACAATAATTAGCTATTCAATGGAGTTGGGAAATAACTATAAAGCTTAAAACAGGGATTTAAATTACTTGAATTTAAATAAGCAATGCAATAATAATTTAAAACTGAATTTAAATAATTTAAAATGCTGGGATACAAATATGATCAAAGGATGTAACTTGCCTTGCTTATTTAGTTGTTATTCTGAAACGGCGTCGAAAAAGCGGAGAAGTGTCGAAATCCGGTTCTCCGCGGTCGTTGTAATCTATACACGAAACGAGCCAAATAAATACAATAAATCCAAATAAAACCCAAAAATTATAAAATAAATACCAAAAGGAAGATACCGCCTTTAGATGAATTTAGGAACGAGAATCGGCGGAATCGAACTTCGTATGAGGGAGAACGAACGTCCGGAAGTTCGAAAATCACATGAAATGATAGAATTCGAATAGAGAGGGAAAAATCAAATAGAACATGTTGTTTGATTTTCTTTATAGATCAACGGAAATGAGAGTATGACCGAGGGGTCCACTTGCTAGAGAGAGCAAGAGAGGAAAAAAAAGAGAGAGGATGACGTGGTGGTCCCACAAGCAAGTGACTCAAGAAGAAGATGAAAGGAGAAAGAAGGAGGAGGTAGGCACAAGAGTAGCCGGCTCCAGGTGCTTCGGTTCATCAGGCGGTGCCGGCGAGGGGAAGGATGGCGGCGGCTGGAACAAGCAAAACGGAATGCCGGCGTCTCAAGGAGGGCAAGGGTGGTGGCGGCACGGCAAGAGATGGCTGGAGGAGGTGCCTGCAGGCAAGGCGGTTACTGCAATGGCAAGTTGATCGGGCAATGGGTGTCTTGGCAAAGTGGGCCAAGGCAGCCTTGAAACACGAGGTCTGCGCCAAGCTGGGAGGTGCTTGTGAGGTCGGGAAGCAGGGAAGGCGAGGAGGCAACAGATCGACGGCCATGGCTACGGAGAGAGCTCGTGTCGGTGGGGCTCTCTGGCGAAACAAAGAGATGGGTGGAGGTGGGGGAAAGGGAGAGGAGTGTTGGGGTACGGGTAGGCTATGATAGCAACAAATCAAAAAAAATTCTACCACATAAACTAGGAAGCCAAGCAAGTAGATGATCACAGATAGTTACCACCAGACGCGCAGAGCAACGGAAGAAGAGTTGGAGTAGCCTGGTCCAACGTAGAGCGCGTCGATTTAGTGGTCGTATTCGATCATCCAACGTTGAGCACGTCGATACAGTGGTCGTAGTCGATCGTCCACTCCAGCAATCTCTACAGTTCCTTATGAAGATCGCAAATAGTCCTCAAGCACAACAGCAACTACAGTAGCGCCTCTACAGTATCCACATGTCTAGGGAAGGAATAACCGTACGTCGGTGTGCTAGCACCAAGTCGCACGGTAGAGCTCTCAGGAATATGGTGGCTAGAGTTTCTGTAGAGCAACTCACGTCAACTCGTCGCTCTCCCAATAGCCTCAAGCATCTCCTTATATAGTGCCCATGACGGATCCTATCCGAACACCTTTTACGAATCGTATCCGTACTGGTTTGTTCCAACCCGTTAAGTGTGTGACCCATTAGGTTTATGCATATTCGGTTGTAACTCGGAAACACCTTTCCGACCACGAGTCGTTAGCGGTACCCTAGCAGGACATATCGATTCTCAAATACACACAAATTATATCGAACGAACCTTATTGCAATATGATCTATGACTAGGTCCTCATCACTTACGACCAGGTCCTATCTCTATGCGACCAGTTCGTATTTGGTCACGACCAGTTCATAACTCCTTACAACCAGGTTACGACCACTCTGTGATTATGTTCGACCGACCTCGACCACCAGATCTCCATACGACCAAATCCAGAATCGATCGAACTAAGTGACCTACTTATGTATTCTCTCTTTGCCTCACGATATTTGGTTGAACTCCAGGTGAGATATTATATCATCCATGGGCTGTTCAATACTTTCTCGATCGAGTGTCGAATAACTTCACGTGGTCGAACACTTCGACCACTAGTGGCATGGCCATGCACTTACTTTATCCGACCACAACGAGGGGCCCAGAGACATCTCTCCTATTATGTTAGGAGGGGTAAATCACATATCCGACCAGTCACATCCCTCCGTATGTTTCAGAGCATACCCGAAAGCTACCTTTATAACTACCCAGTTACGAGTAGCGATTGGCAACCCCTAAGAGTGCTATTACACATGTAGGGAACCATGCTGATCTTAGGTCTAAGGACTATACATCATCATTGCTTGAGACCAACTAACGACAAATAGAATCATAACAATCTCAATAGTGTCTCAAGGTGGGTCTTATCCAACACCATGTTCTCTAACATGTGTCCATATTATTGGTTTGATATCTCCGTATCCATGACCTGTGAAACATAGTCATCAACCAATACATATGCTAGTCTATTCATATGTGTTCAAATATGTTTCCGACCAGGGAACGTTTAAGAATAATCTTCGCGGAAATATAGAGTTTCACAATCAAGTCACATACTTGATAATAAATATTAACGATATTATTCTAGGAACAAGATAACATATTATCCAATATTATGAACATGATGCAATATAATCGTCTCTATGATTGCCTCTAGGGCATATTTCCAACAAGGAGGTGCCAGGGCGTGGGGTGACTCGCTCGGTAGGGCATGGGGACGCCCGGAGGTCGGGATCAACGGAGGCGGCGCATTGGTCGGAGCTCGGGCGCGCAGTGGAGCCTCGGTTTGAGCGAGCTCAAGGAGGAGGGAAGGAGGGGAGGAGGAAGGAGGGGCTGCTTCCTTAAATAGGGGAGAGGAGAGGGACTGGGAGCAGCTCGGGGAGGAGAGCGGCGTGCGGGGTGGAGCCGTGAGGCATGGCCGGCGCAGACGGCATGGGGAGTCGGCGGGGGAGGAGACAGGGCAGGGACGGGCGGCGTGGGCGGGCCAGGGCATGGGGATGGCAGGGCGTGGCCGGGGAGAGGATGGGGCGGAGCAGGAGATGGGTGCCCAACTGTCAAGAAGAAATTGGTGCCCCACTGCCCTAGGGAAGAAGAAGAACAGCATGGGAAAGAAAGAAGAAAGAAGAGGAGAGAGAGAGAGAGAGAGAGAGAGAGAGAGAGAGAAAAGAGGAAAAAGAAAAGAAATCCAGAAAATCCAAAAATTCAAGAAAATTTTAGAAAATACTTTGGAGCCTGAATATACTAAATAAAATAGTTTTGGATTTTTTGAAGTTTATTTTGTCCATTTAAAATATTTTTCCTTGAGAAATTCAATTTTAAGCTTTAAATTAAATCGATAAAATCTAAATGATTATTTTTATTTTTAAAGCTTCAAAAAGACTCTGGAAATAGAATAAAACAATTTTTATTTAATTCAAGTTTATTTTACTCACAATTAAATTATTTTTATTTCGAAATTTCAATTTAAGCTTTAACAAATCAGAAAAATCAAATGGTTATTTTTATTTTGAAAACTTCAAAAGGGCTAAAAATTAAACAAATTAGCTTTAAAATAATCAAAATTACTTCCAACTTAAAGTTGGCTTTTATTTTTGCACATAACTATTTTTAATTCTTGAAAGACAGGACAAGCCTTTTTAAATACAAGAAGATTCAAGACATTAATTAAGTTTTCCTTTTTAACTTTAAATCCAAGAAAATCTTAGAAACTCAATACATTTTATTTTTGACTTTTTATTTTAAAGGAATTTCAGGAAAAGCAATAAAACTATTTTAAATTTCAGAAAATCCAATAAAATAATATTTTATTAATTTTAAAATAGTAATAGAACCTTGGGATGTTACTGGGTAGTTGACCGAGGCTTTACCGGTGGCTTCAACACAACATATGGGTCCTCCGTGGGAGCCCAGGATGGGCGGTTTCGCGGAGGGTTAACCCCATATGTGCGGCTTTTAGTTAATACATTTCATTGGAAAGCGTCTCATAGGACTTAGCTCTGCCGGTATACCCTCAGAAGTGTGCTTTATCGCATGGCAATGGAGCGGTCTGGTGTGTGGGTAAAGTTGTACACTCCTGCAGGGTTTAATCTATTCGAATAGCTAAGTTCTTGGTTATGGACACGCTTGGGAAAGGACTTGCGAGAGTTAGACTCAACAGTTTGGAATTTAAACTTGATCGGGTGGTATTGAGAGTGGTTCTCATGCTATTGTTGTGTGCTGCAAGGGCAGCCACTTGTTGTTGCTAATTGTTGTCTAATGTTAATTACTCATTGTTATTTGAAATATTAAAAATGTTTGCTCACTTGCGATTTGAATCTACTACTTGTACTCAATTGAAATATTGCTTTGTGCTGAAAATAAACCCTATAGTCTTCTCCATTGATTAGAGCTTGCATGTAGCTATGTATAGGTTTGGTAAAGTTTTGCGGAGTACATTCGTGTACTCACTGTTTACTTTTATTTACTAATCTGGACAATAGGTGTTCAGATCGAATCAGGTAAGAAAGATACGCAGGAAACATCGATTTGCTATGGTTTGAACCCAGTCGGTTGCCCTGCGGGTTATGGCAAGCAATTGGGACACTAATGATGGTTAATTCAGGGTTTTATTTCAGTTTATTTACTGTTTTTCGCTGCGTACTTGATATTTTATCATGTTATTTGGCCGGTTGGCCCTATGTATGAAAATTGAACGTTGTATGTTTATTATATTGTAAACTATGAAGATTCTAGTATTGTAATAACTTGTGTATGTCTTGATATTAATGTTTGTGAAGATGCATGTGTACCGCTCCTGGGAGGTACATAATACACCAAGAGCAGGAAATTTAATTTGTGATGCTAGGACCATTTGGACGGTTAAGCATCGCAAGTTAAATCTCTCCGGGCTCTCATAGATCTAGCCTCCACTATAAAAAGGAGAGGTGCAGAATTTCTGCCTCTTGAGCCTTCTCAAGTAGAAACCCTAATTTGTGATTTTTTCGAAAAGTTGAGTAGATGAGGCTAGGGTTTGAGATAGATGAATTGATTGAATTCTCAAGTGTAGAGTTTTTGTCTTCTATGGTAGAGTGGTTGTAAACCAACAATATCTTGAATCAATCCTAACAAGATTTCCTCTGAGATGATTTCTGTCATTTTGGCTCTCTTCGATGACTTTTGGAATTTTGCATGTATCGTGTTAGGAAACCCTAGGCCCAGACCTAGCAGGCCCGGCCCATGGTGGGCTCCTCATCCATCTAGTAGCCTATATAAAGAAGGAGAGACTCCAACCATTGTACTACAGTTTTACAGAAGAGCAATAAAGAGAAGCAAGAAGTCCACTAATACATTTGTGTTCAATCTACTATTATGTTCTTGTGTTCTTGTATTATTCTAAGCGATTCTACGCTTATCTACGAGGTGATCGTTCGGACTGGACTCGACAGCGACGGTTCCTCAACACGTTATCAGCACGATCGACTTCTGACTACCTCTAGGCCTAGTCTACTCAGGTTGAAAGGTAACTGTCGAACAACGATGCTCGTAGATCGAATCGCTTTTCTAGATCGCTTTCTATTCCGTAAATTTGGCTTTCCAGATTATTTCCTACGCTGCAAATCCGCTATAATCTACCGCGAGCTGACTTGAAGTCGCCAGCCTAGCTGGTCGGTAGATCGCATGACAAAGATGATGTTGATTGCACTGTAGATAGATGCAACAATGAACTGTATATCGATGCATGAACAATAAAAAGGGGGGATGCAGCCCCGTATGGCCACGCCCTCGTCGCCCTGCATGCTGCCAGCACACGACACTATGGCGCCCGCAAAGCTGCACCGACCTAGAGCCGAACCGTCGTCAAGCACCACGTGCGCACCACCGGCTTCAAAGCCATGCGCCGCTGCCAGTCCTCCATGCCGCGTGCTCATGCCGGTTGCCCGCGCCCAAAGCCACGCTGACGTCGACCGCGCCGTGCCGCCTGCCAAGACCACCGTGAGCGCAAGACGGTTACGCCGCCTCGCCTGCGCCTCGCGCCACCTCGCCTTCTAAGCGTCGCTGAAGACATGAAGCCACGTCGCCACCGGCCTCGCTCGCACGCATGAAGTGCAATGCCGCCGCACCTCCACGCCATAGCACTACCGCCGCCGACGCACACGGCGCCACCGCCATCGCTCGGCTGTGCCACCGATTGAACCAACGCCGCCGTCTTTGCCGTCGCGGCGTCGCGCTCATTGTCAGCCGCCGCGACGCGAGCCAAGGGATCTGGCCGCATGGCTCCTCGCACCGCAGTATGCGCCACCGCCGGTGCTCGCATAAGACGCCCCAAAGCCGACACCTCCCCACCGAAACGCATCGCCGCCCGCCTCCTCATCGGGCCCGAATGCCTCGCCGGCCGCCTGCACACGTCGGTCATCTCCTCGTTGGGCCCGCACACCTCACCGCCCATCGCGTCGCGTCTCCGGCCCCACACGGCCACTGCGCCGCACCTCCATCGCCAAGCCCTGCGCTGCGCCGCCACACTTGGCGCCTTGAAGGCTCAGGCGGCTAGGGTTTTAACCCTAGTCGGGGGGGAGAAAATGGCCTGACCGAAAAAAAAGGGGAGAGAAAAAAAAAGGATGAAGTCCCAAAGTTTTGGAAAGAGGCCATCGGGATTCTGAAAATTATAAGAAATTTTCGCGAATAAGAAAATTTTGCGAAACCCCCATGAAAATTTGAAATATTGCACAGAAATTTTTTTATAATTGAAATTTAGTAGTTTAGCCCCTAGAAATTACAGAATTCATCAAAAGTTCTTATTCCAACAGAAAAGGACATCGGGAATTTATTTTTTGGAATAATTTTGAACTTTTGAAGCATGTTTAACTTTGTTATTATTGTTTCTATGCAATTTATGTATTCTATTTACTATTTTGACTATCTGTGATTGTTTATATTACTTTTAATCACTGAAAATAGCAGTGAATCATGAATACATAGAAAAATACGGGATCACAAACCGGGAGTTCGAAGAGCATGATGTAACCATTTTACCCAAATTACCAGCAGTAATCTTATGAACTCTTTGCATAAAAATGTAGATGAGTGGTATCACGAACCAGGAGTTCGAAGAGCTTGCCCAGCATGGCCAGAATTTGTACTAGTCTTCAATTCTGTAGTAATGTAAACATGCATGAGCAGAATATTGAGAAGACTCTATCTACCTTTCACCTGAATGCGGTGCAATCCGCACGCAACTATCGTCAAGACGGCTATAATGAGTATGCCAAATTGATTGACATCATGCAAGTTGTGAAAGCTCAAGATGATTTTCTAAGTAAGAACTACATCTCGCAGCCACCTAGTAGCAATGTTGGTCATAAAGCCAATGCTAATAGCTACAAGGCAATGAAGCCTCTCACGAAGGAGAAGGGCAAACAGGGTAAGGTCGTGGGTCGCACGTTATTGATGCTTTCCAGTCTAAGAAGAAGGGCAAAGGACAGCATGAGGCACACCTCGTCATGTAGGCACAGAGGGTCCACAACCATTAGTTGCACTCATGGATGTGGACAGCCCAGTAGCAGCCCCCATCACCCTTCTTTGGACATCACAGCGGTTGCAGCCGTAGTTTTCCAAGAGTAGAAGATCGCCATGGAGCATATTCAAGCAGAAATTTCTACATACCTCGCTGATTCGATCTGGTGCACGCATTGCACTTAGATCTTTTTATAGTCACTTGTAGTTTGTGATTGAAACATAACGTTGAATTATTTTATTCTTTGAATAATGGTTGTAAGCTCTAGGAGAGCAAAGCATTAAATTCTTATGATGAGTCCTGCAAGGCTTGTATTCTCGTATTTATAATAGCAAGTTATGTTCTGATATCTGAAGTATTTTATTTATATGTTTCTTGATTTCTGCTGCATATTAATAAAGTACATTATATTAGAACGCGTGTAGCGCCCTATGGAGAAAGTGTGCTTAGCAAGATAGCGGCATAACGAATACCATCTTGAGATAGACGAAAATCTTTCAGTCAATCAGCAAGAATGCTGGTAGTCTTACGACAATTGCAGGCAGCGATACTTGTACAATAGACTCAGGAAGAGCCATAATTATACTTTCGATGGGCACAAACTTTGGTCATTAAAGAAGCCTTGTTGTACCCAGAATCGACTAGAACTCTCAAGGATATTCGTGCTAACGGTTTCCACGTAGAGACTAAGAAGAGTATGGTAAGGAATACCTGCTCATTACAAAACGTGAAGAAATTCAAAAATGGTATTAGAGCGACTTCCTCATGTAAAACTAGGCTATACTACGCTAATATTAGGCACCTGCAGCCTATACTGCCCTGAAAACCGTATTTAGAAGCTTTGAACTTTTCTATCTCTGGCATGATAGATTATGCCACCTATGTCTTAGGATGATGAGAAATATAATTAACAATTCACAGGGACATAAATATTGATGTAAAAAAAATTCCGAATAAGGAAGATTTTGTGTGCCCCGCATGTGTCACCGGAAAAATTAATTACTAGACCTTCTGCTATGAAAGCGAAGGATGAAATCTCTACATTCCTAGACCGTATCCAGAGAGACATTTACGGTCCTATACAGCCCCTGTCAGGGCCATTTAGATATTTTTATGGTGCTCATCGATGCTTCCTCGGATTGGTCGCACATATGTTCATTGTCTACGAGAAATCACGCTTTTGCAAAGCTAATCTCGCAGGTAATTACAATTGAAAAATAATATCCCAGATCATCATGTGAAGTCCATCGGAATGGACAACACTGGAGAATTTATTTCGAAGACATTTGATGATTATTGCATGAAAATGGGAATTAAAGTTGAGCATTCCGTACCGCATGTCCACACATAGAATGGACTAGCAGAGGTATTAATTAAAAGGATTAAATTTTTTGCTTGGCCACTTTGAAGAATTATAATTTACCAACTACATGTTGGGGACACGCAGTCCTGCTTGCAGCAACTCTCATCAATTTTAGACCATCGGCATATAACATCGTTCACCTATGCAACTAGTGCAAGGGTCAGCATAAAAAATTTCTCATCTTTGAAGATTTGGTTGCAAGGTTTATGTATTTATACCACCACCACAGCGAACTACAATGAGCCCTCTCCGAAAGTCAGGAATATACATTGGTTATGAGACAACATCCATAATCAGGTATTTGGACCCCATGACTGGAGATTTGCATGCAGCCCGCTTCGCTGATAGTATAATTGATGAGGATAGTGTCCCGTCACTAGGGGAGGAAATCAACCTCTTGATGAAAAATGTCAGGAAATAGAGAAGTCCAGAAGATAATTGAAATCCATGCACATGACCCGCGCACTAGCGAAGCAAATAGAGAAATCTAGAAGATAATTGAAGTCTAGAAGACAAGAGAAGTCCAGAAGATAATTGAAGTCCAAAAGACAATTGAAGTCTAGAAGACAATTGATTTGCAATCATTAGCGAATCAACTTCCTAACCACTTTAGTGATTTAAAGAGTGTGACCAAGTTGCATGTGCATGCATGCAATGCACCTAAAAGGGTTGAAATACCGATGAAGGTATCCCTAATCCCGTCCTGAAGCCTCAGAAAGGACGAGAACTCCAGTCCCTCGAATTCTAAGTAGTCAAGGATGCCTGGTGAAAAGGATAAGAAGGACTTTACACACCGACATCAAGTTTCCCGAAACGGAAGAGGAGCAGCTTGAGAATCGGTACAAGTATGGAACCTTCAGAAAAAGGCATACCAAAATTGAACATCCCCATGAAGGGAGACATCAGCATGGATGTGTGCGCACACATCGGAGCTGAAAAACTAAAGGAACTTGCCCTCGTAATTGGAAGTAGTGGTGAGCAAGTAGAAGCATTAGAAGAATCGCCCCTTGAAGAAATAGCTATAAATTTTGTGACATCGGGAGAATCTATGAATAAGACAATAGCCAATGTCGACATTGATTTTGCAAAGAAGATTGACACAATCATCGATCTTGATCTAAAGCCTGCATCGCTCACCAAATGTAAGAAAAAATCAGATTGGGAAGATTGAAAAAAAATAATAGAAACATAATTATTCTCTCTGAATAAAAGAGAGACATTTGGGCCTGTAAGCCGCACGCCTCCCCATGTGCACCCCAGAAGGCATAAATGGGTATTTGTTCGAAAGAGAAATGAAAATAAGCAAGACTCATTGCACAATGTTTCACTCAACGTCTAGACGATGATTATGAAGAAACCTATTCTCCGGTCACGGGCGGAACTACTCTTTAGATATTTAATCTCAATGATAGCTAACTTGAATTTAAAAATGAAATTGATAGATGTGGTAACCACATACCTTTATAGAATATTGGATTCGGACATTTATACGAAGATACCTGAATGTATCCCTGTCTCGAACCAAGACAGAGCAAACAGAAATCTGTACAGTGTGAAACTCAGAAAGTCACTGTACAGACTTAAGCAATCAGGTATGATGTGGTATAATCGCTTGAAACGACTTTCTATGCGAGAAATGCTACACGAATAATGAGAATAATCCATGTGTATTTATACGACGATCCCATGATGGATTTTATATAATCTCAGTGTATGAATATGATCTAAATATCATCAGGAACCCTGGAGATATTAAGAAAGAAGCTCTTACCTGGAGTCGGAGTTTGAAATGAAAGATTTGGGTAAAACCAAATATTGCTTAGGCTTACAGCTTGAGCATGCCCCTAAAGGGATTTTAGTACATTGTTCAACCTACACTCAGAAAGTGTTAGAAATGTTCGACTTTGAAAAGGCATACCCTTCGAAAGTGCCAATGGTCGGGAGATCTTTGCAGCAAGAGAAAGACCCATACAGACCTAGAGAAGAGGGGGAGAAAGTCCTGAGACCGGAATTCCTATACTTAAGTGCAATAGGAGCACTCATGTATTTAGCAAACTGTATTAGACCGGAAATTGCATTTGCCGTGAACCTATTAGCAAGGTATAGTGCAGAACCTACCAAAGGCATTGGCAGGGAATAAAAGGACATCTTTCGATACCTCCAAGGAAGCAAAGAACTTGGTCTGTTCTACTAAAAGAACCATGACATGAATATGACTGGCTATGCAGATGTCGGGTACCTGTCAGACCCGCAGACAACCAAGTCGCAAACAGGCTATGTATTCCTATATGGTGGAACTGCAATTTCCTGAAAATCATCTAAGCAATGTCTTGTATCGACTTCGACAAACCATTCGGAAATAATAGCACTGTACGAGGCCTCGCGAGAATGTTTTTGGCTTCGACGGATGATTCACCACATCCAGCAGTTATATGGATTGAATATCGTGCAAACCCCACTATTATCTATGAAGATAATGTAGCTTGTGTTGTACAAGTGTAGATGAGTTATGTGAAGAGTCATCTTACAAAGCATATCAACCCTAAGTTCTTCTATGCTCATGAATTGCAAAAGATGGACGAAATTAAAGTACTGCATACTAAGTCATGAGAAAATCTTGCAGATTTATTTACTAAGTCACTTCCAGCTTCTAGCTTTGAAAGGTGCATACGTGGAATTGGAATGATGAGACTTAGAGAAGTGCAGAATTTAAGGGGAGAATCTTCACGAACTCATTATTGAAATTTGATCATAAAGATCGAGTACATAAAAAGTAAATCATGGAGATTAAATGAAATTGGGTGGATTATACATTTTTTTGACGAGTTTTTCTGAAGTTTCTTAGATAAGGTTTTTAATGAGATAATTGGTGTAGCACAGTAGAACGTGCTTTATATACTCTTTCTTTAAATTTTTCCCACTAGATTTTTATGGAGTTTTGACGAGGCAGGAACATGACGGATGAGTGCCCAAAATGGTGTGTTAGGAAACCCTGGGCCCAGACCTAGTAGGCCTAACCCATGGTGGGCTTCTCATCTATCCAGTAGCCCATAAAAAAGGAGGGGAGACCACAACCATTGTACTATAGTTTTACAGAAGAGCAATAAAGAGAAGCAAGAAGTTCACTCATACCTCTGTGTTCAATCTACTATTCTGTTTTTGTGTTCTTGCATTGTTATAAATGATTCTACACTTGTCTACGAGGCGATCGTTTGGACTGGACTCGCCAGCGACGGTTCCTTGACATATCAAACGTTACATGCAGCGGTCTTTTTAGAGTTAGTGCAGACCGTTAAGAATTGTTTTTACGGGAACTGTTAAGAATTGATGATGATATATACCTCCATATTGGAATTTTTTTTAAAATAATCTATTTTTTAATCGAAATTACAAAAATATTCCGGCGATATTTTTTTTACGGAAATATACGTCTGTCGCCCAATAGTTGGGCGATTGAAGTGGAATCGCCGAACAGTTGGGCGACTCGTTCTCGCCGCCCAACCATGGGGCGATTGAAATTGAATCACAAGAATAGCTTGGGCGATCAAACCACGCCCAAACCCTTAGGCACATTACGCTTGCGATCGCCTAACAATAGGGCGACAAGTCCATCGCCCAACCCCGAGGCGATAGGAGGTCCAATCGCCCAACCCTAAGGCGATAGGAGCTCCCCCCGGCTTTTTTACTTTTTAATTATTGTTTAATTGAGTTGTAATGAATATTACATTTTGTAGGTCAATTAAATTTAGCAAATCTGATTGTATCATGTTATTTATTTTGAAAATAATAGTGTTGTGACGATGTTGGTTGGTCTGTTTGTTATTTTCGTAGAATATCATGGGTACTAAATTTGTCAGACTCGCAATAACATTTTGTGATCATTGTATATTGTTGTAGTGCGGTAAATTTCTATTGAATTTTGTGAGGACGATTGAGACAGTAATGATATGTAAGTACAAAGGTAAGTGATATTACGATGCGCGAGGGAGTCTCTCCTCGATGAAGTCGTCTAACGTATATGTGTATGTAGGCACGTAGTCGATGTCGTATTTTATGGAGCTTATACGAGAATGAGTGAAGGGCCGAGAACGCCATTGTAATTATGAAGATGGCCTAAAACATGGAGGATTCAATGTCTGTGCGAATGGTTCTTTCTCGGGATTCCACTAGAAGAGGCATACTTGCAATATAGTCTTGCTTTGATGGGTCTCCTAACCGAACTACATTACAAATCCGCGTCTGAACATCGCTACACGTAGTCACATGGCACGATAGTTTGGCTAATTGCCTTAGTCATCCTCGCTACTACTACGGACATTGTGACACAAGTATCCCACCATGTAAGTATACATGCCTTTAGGGATAGTAAAAACATGGGGACTACTACGTAATGACCGACTCCATCGTGGACCGATGCCATTTTCCTTCCTTGCCGGCTCGGCGTTGAACTCCTCGGCCGCCTTCCTTCCCTTGTCGCGGGAGTGTCCACGTCGGGTTGGTATATCGAATTCGTCTATATCCTGCGATTCCATGATGTAAGTGCACCGTATATTTAAAATTGTAAGAAGGATTTCCATTCTTCATAACTCACGCCGTCGACACGGATTACGCCATGCGGCGGATCTGTTGTGGCGTACGGGCTCACCAAGATGAGCCTTTCCTTGCCCTTGTCGTGGGACCGCCCACGTCGGGCCGGTATGTCGGTTGTCCATGTCCTGCGATTCCGTGATGTAAGGGCACCGTATAGTGAAAATCGTAAGAATGATGTAAATTCTTCAGAACTCACGTCGTCCATACGGATTACGCCGGGCGATCGGATACGCTGTGGCGGCGTGGTCAACCGCATGAGCCTTTCCCTTGCCTTTGTCGCGGATCGTGCACGCCGGTTTGGTATGTCGGTTGTCCATGTTACGCAATTGTATGATGGATGTAAGTACACCGTGCAGAAAACCTTACGTAATAAGGATGTAAACTCTTCATAATCGACGCCATCGATATGGATTATGCTCGGCGAAGTCTTGGGCTCCTTCGGTGCCTCCTCAACAGGTCCGATGACGTAAGGTTTCCACCGCCGAAGTTCTCGCCCGCACCGAGTAGTTCAAAGATGTACTGGCGGATGAATGCCCCGTCAGACATCTTGGCCATCGATCCATCGAAGAAGTGGCGGCGATCTCGGCCGCCATTACGTGGGATGAAGTTAAAATTTAAGGAATTGAACGTTGGGAGAGGAAAATCGATACACGCCAAAAAAACACTTACGGGTGATGCCCGCATGTGTAGTACGCCCGGCAATGTGTGTGCAGGTGTGTGGATCAATGATCTCGCCGGTTCGCCACACACACACTGCGGGATCGGAAAACGTGGTGGTACTGGAGCATCTTTCATTGATTTATCTGGGTATTGTAGCTGTTTCCTCTTCTGCTTAAGCCACTTTTGCTTCTTCAACAACCTTGCGTAGAAGTTTGCCGAAGAGTCCATAGCTGGGTATGTGTTGTGTAGTGTTGTGTAGAGTTGGGTTTGGTTTAACCCTCTTTTATAAGCTCCATGGTTGGCATGGTGTGGTTAATTTCATGAAGAGTAGATAGTCTTGTTTTTTAATTCTGAAAAGCTGAGGAGGTAGAGTGTTGTCAAGTCGGTCTGAAAAGCTGGCGAGGCATAGTGTTGTCACGTCTTACTTTGCAGTGAGAAGTCATGGCTTGCTTTGCGGAGTGCTGTCTTATCGGTCTGAAAAGCTGGCGAGGCAAAGTGTTTTCACGTCTTTCTTTGTAGAGTCTTGTCTTTTCGGTCTTAAAAGCTGGCGAGGTGGTCAGGGTTGTCAAGTCGATCTGAAAAGCCTAACCCTAAACCTAAACCCTAAAGCTAGCAAAGTCGTCTCCTTTGGTCTTATCATCTGCGCAAAGTCGCCTCGTGTGGTCTTGTCATTTGCGTAAAAGGCGGCGCCCGTAGTCTTGTCACCGCAGAAAGTCGTCTCCTTCGGTCTTATCATCAAGCAAAAAGTCGCCCGTGTGGTCTTATCATCTGCAAAAACCCGCTTTGTTAGCCTCCCCATGAGCCTATAAAATGCACGCCCCACGTTCAAATTAGGACCACTCGACCCTTGAAACCGTGGGAGGAAGAACCATCTCCGCTTTCAAGAATATACGATGGCGAGACGCCAGGACCAGATCCAACCGGGTCACCGGCCGACCTTCTCCCCAAAGGATGGAGGACTTCGGCCCTAACCACCAGTTGATGCCGAACAAGCGTGCTCAACCTAAGTGGCCGAAATGCGAACACGGGAAGGACGCTATCGTGCAGGTCATAGATGGCCCTTTCGATAGTGGATGGCGTTTCTTCCGATGCCCATACTCTAGGGTAAATAGTTTTGTTTATGTTACTGGTAATACATCGTCCATACTAACCGTGCCTTGTAGCAGATGGCGAAATGCAACTTCACCCGCTGGATCGATCCTCCCCATGAACGACCTGTTGTGCGGTATGTGGATGTATTGTGGAACCGAATCTTTGATTTGGAAGCGCAAATTGACGATCTGAACGAGCAAAATGATGACCTCCGCCAACAGATGCAGTGCGAGAGGGGCAATGAGGAGGTCGTGAACATAGAAAGTTCCTATGATCCCACATGCCGCCGTGCAACCCTAGTCGCATATGTGCGTGCCACTACAACGACAACCCGACCACGCCCGAGGCACCCAACCGAGAACACTCTATGTGGGTTGCGAGGCACCTTCTACAATTAGGGAGGGGCGGAGAAGCTCGTACGTCGCTAGTGTCCCCTTCTGTATGCACTTATGTTGAATCTCATGAAGCATGTAACTAAATGGTGAACGCGTTATTGCGGTTGCCTTTTATCGAGTTGACATGTTGTATCGATGTGTCGCAATTACGTTCAATCTCGTAACGTATGTAAGTAAATGGTGGACGCGTCATTGCAGTTGCCATTTATCGAGTTGACTTTTGCATCGAGGTGTCGTGTGCATTAAGCTATAGGCGTTGATATGCATTGAACTAACATGCATTATATGAAAGAGTATACACAAGAACACAAAAGTAATCCAGGCATCATATATGAAGTGCAAAATTTAAGTATCACATAAAGAAGAAATGTACAACCAAGTCAACAAGACGCCTCTACTAGCCTCTCGATCAAGCACCCCCAAAGATCCTCGCCGCCACCGCTTGATCCACCTCGCGTCCTCCCTACGGGCTTGCTTGGCGCCTTCCTCTGGTTGGGTGTGGGGCCTCGGCCGAGAGGAAAGACGGTCCGAGCCCTCGATCCGACGAGGACCGAGAGGCAAAGGGTGGACAACCTTCGCCGCTGTGTGGTGTCTTGGCGCACCGAGAAGCCGTGAGTTTACAGAACCTCAGCGGGTGTGGGCTGAGGTGTGGGCTAAGGTGCCGGGTCCTCGTCCACCAAGAAGTCCTGCGCGTCCTCGTCCAGCGCGTCCACGTCCTGCGCGTCCACGTGATGCGCGCCCACGTCGTCATAGGGCAGTGTACCTGCACAGCAAAATATTGTTAGTTAATAAAAAAACGCGAAGCGTGATGACCAACAGAGACGTCACGTACCCTCGGCTAGCGCCATGGCGCGTAGAAAGCTGTCCACACGGAAGTGTGGCACGACGTAGTGCGACGCTACCGGTGTACGGGGTTGTCCGCAGGCGGACCCTCCGGCATCCTCAGGCCTCGGCGGTGTCGGATGTGGTGCGCCGAGCCACCTCGTCGTATGCGTCGCTGTCGGACGTGGTGCCTGCCGAGCCACCGTCGGCGCGCGGTCGGACATGGTCCGCCGACCCTCCCGCTGTTGTGGTCTTCTTTGGGCCGGGCGGACCGGACCGTATGAACCAGTGGAGCGTGCCAACCTCCGGGAGCCTGGTGCACGACAACAGGCCGAAAATACGTGTGACTTGCCGAAAAACGACGGATAACCTGGGCCGTGTCCTCGCGTGTGCCCTCCACACCGTCCGTGAACCTTTGCAGCCAGGAGCCCATGTCCGTCGCAAGCTCAGCAGCCATGCCCGCCTACATCGAAAAGAAGACACGGTGAAAACTGTAATGGCGGATACCACAAGCAAAATTTTCGGAGTTGGATGTAACGCATCGCAGCACGCCCCGCGCTAAATGCATGAAGTACGTGTCGGTCGGTGCCGGACACGCGGGTGCGGGCTCGCTGCGGCGAGCACGAGCTCGGTGCGGTTCGAGGAGCGCATCAAATAATGTACTCGCTCATAGCTCGTGTGGTCGTGGGGATGTCCTCTCGCGACACGGTCTCAGAGTGCGTCCTCCCATCGCACTACCCACGGTCCATCCTACTCCCCGCCAGGTGCGCATGCGGACTCCTTCCCTCTTCGAAGCCGCAAGACGTAACATGTAGTTAGCGATGCGTGCGTAAGAGACGACAACAAAACAACTCATGTATGCCGATTACTCACGAGTGCATGTTCTCGCACCGCACGCCCTAATCGGTACTAGAACCTCCTATCAGGGTTAATCGGCACATCACACGATGCGCCTGTAGTCCTCCACGAAGACGTCGAAGACAAGCACCTGCGGTCGGCCAAGATTTTGCCTCGCAAGCACAGCGAGGACGGTAGCCGGGGAGCGCGAAAGTAACTCTGAGGCGAGTATGGCTCCCAATGACGCCGTCCGCCGTGAGGCGATCGAATCGCTTCCACGAACGGCTCAGACGCCTGTCACTCGTGACGCGCGCGAATCTGCACCTGCGAACGAACACAAGATATTAGGTACGACGATCGGTAATACGAAGAAATTAGTCGGGAAAGAGTACGTGCTCGCCACCGCACCAGAGAGAGCCCATCGCCGGCCGGTCCACCTCGTCTGCATTGTACATCTCCGGCCAGTCACGGCATCGTTGCTCAACAGGATCGCCCGAGGCTAAAGCGCCAAACGACCACAAGCGCAGAGGAGAGGACACCCGTGAGGATGGAGTTCGGTCTCGACACAAGCACGCGCCGCACAAGCCGCGATAGGTGGCGTAAGTACTGGCGAACCCGGTGATCTGGGGCCCTCCCGTCGGCGATGGTTCTGGCGACGTGATGAGCCTCGCGTCGGCGGTGTCGCCGTGGATCGCGGTGAACAAAGACCCAACCAAACAGCCACAACAAGTACGCCTCTTGGTGGCGTGACACTCTTGTCGCCCACGTGAGGGTCCATCCGCCGACACTGCACAACGAAAAATATAGTAAGACCCATGTACGGAAAGGACAAATAGCGACACTACCAACGAAAGCACGATGTGGAACACGTGCACGAAATTGCGACAACCACCGCAAGGGCGAGCCGTGCCTCGTGCCTCCGGAAGACGCGTAGTACCCGCCGCCAAAGACAGTGGGAGGACATCCTGAAACCCGCCTGTAAGGTCCTCGCGCCAGCTTGTCCGGAGGCTCTCTGCAGAAGGCGGCACCTCCCGCGATAGGGAGGCCAAGCGAGGTGGAGACGCCCCGTAGGGGCCATCTCCCGAATGGGAGATGGAAAGTGTGAGTCTCTGTCGCCACCGGTCCCACAAGAGCCGCTGCCAGGAGCGGTCGAATGGGAAGCGTCGGATCGCTCGCGCCCTGGCGGCATGGACGCCTCTCCATCGCCAACCGCGGTGCCGCCGACTCGTCTCGTCCGTGGCTCGCACCATCCGGCGATAGGTAGTAGACCAAAGAAGCCGGCTGCGAAGGAACAAAAGGTCAAGACGAAGGTACGCTTTCGAGAAGATAGTGTGGGCGATACTAACTCGCTCGCCCAGCGGGGTCTAGCCTCCAGTTACCCGAGGTGTCCGCGTCTGTGATCACCCCCAACACAATCAAGGCTTCGGCGGCCTCGTGGGATGAGGGACACGACGCGACGCGCGATGTACCCGGCCGATGTGCTCCTCCAGAGGCGAAACTCCATCCGATCCGTGAGCCATACCGCAAAACAACTTTAAGTTAGCAAATCGCGGAAATAAAACATCGAGTGTAACGAATGAGTAAATTTAACTTGCAAACAAACAAATCAAAGAGTACTAGGCTACGGGATGGTCTTTGAAGAACTAACGAAAAAAAGTTATAGTACTACAACACTTAAATAAACATTACGTGCAACATACGATACATGTCTTACTAAGATTACGTACATCAAATGAAAATTGGGTAGTAGCGAAGCAGTTACATAAACAATACAAAGTACAAATGACAATGTACATCGATTTGTAATTTTGGTCCCACTTTGCACACCGGAAGAAGTGCTAACGCAAAACCACAAAGAAGGTTTACCTCACCGGTGGTGCCTTGCATCGTCTCGTTGTGTGCCCCTCTCGGCGCGATGCGTTCAAGAAGGTCTACCTAGCGCCTACTTGTGCTTCGTCCATATCATTGGTATACGACGACTCTGCCGACGACCCTTGCTACCCTTCAAAGATGCCAATATCCGAATCCAGATCCTATTTGCAATATCCAAGGTGACGGTTACCCACAACCCCAAGCCCCTAAGCTTGCCGGTCCACGCTGCACCACCCTCTCCTTCAAGAAGTACTCGGACACAAAGTTCAAAGGGTCCATATCAAGACATCCCAAGATGCGGCGAGCACATGAGAGCATGGCTTGTGTAAGAGCTTCGGTTTGTTGCACGCATCTGCTAGGCTCGTTCACATGATCTCCAAGGCATTCCTCGTGGGTGACAAGAGAACAAGCCGTCCCAAATTCGGCTCAATCTCGCAAGAGCACGTCGAAACGATGCTCCATATTGCCCATCACGTACACCGTGTGCGACCGCCCTTTGTGTCTTCGCCGCATGTATGCCGTAATCTTCGAAAGCGATCACGGTGTTTGAGGGTTCAGTAGATGAAGTGCGGCATTTGCATGCCTCTCCTCGAAATACCCGACAGTCTTTGTGCGTAACACCTTCCACGATGGCGACGAGGGGCTGAGAACGAAGGCCCTAAGAACCCCGTTGTACACCTCCGCAAGGTTAGTGGTCATTATGTCGTACCTTGCCCCGTCCGGGTCATGCAGCAGAGACCACTTGTCCAATGGCTGGGCCTCGATCCAGTGGGAGAAGCACTCGATGTTCCTCGAGGTCCTCTGCCTTGGACCCGGCGAGTTCGAGACTCGCTCCTGGTTCCTCGCGTCCACGTGTTTCTCTTGTGTTCATCCAAAGAATACCATAAGCGTCAAATTTATACCTTCTGGTTCTCGATAGCCACTTCTTGAATAGCTTCACCAAGGGTTGCTTCGAACTTCTTGAAGAAGTTGGCCCCAAATGGCGAATACACCATCTACTCCTCATATCCGCCAAGGAACGGCTCCTCCGGTCTTCCTGAAGTTTTTATGGTCTCAAGATCCGGCGTGGCGATCATGGATCACGACACACCAAGATGAGCTCCAACAACTCCCACCCTCGGATGTTGAAGGAACCACAACCACCGTCAAAATTCTCACCTTCGACAAATGCGATGGCCAATGGCGAAATTTGATTGTTCCGCTCAACGCCTATGGCGTAAGGATCTGCCTTATATTTCCGGTCATAAAGGTCCGTAAGCGAGATCACGGGGCAGATATGCCTAAAAGCCTCGATCACGAGGATCGAAGGCTCTGAAGGCCCTATGCATTATGGAAAAACCTCGCGGATTTTTAGATGGCATGTCCTTCACGACAAGAATGTACGTGCGGGTTTCTCTCCTCTGACAAAGACTCAAGCATACGAGGAAGGTTGTCGACGCCACCTCAAAAGATCCAAACCGTCTTTCCATAGCCTTCGCTTTGCACGCCACGCCTTCCGTGGTGATCTTGTACTTGAATTTCTTCTCAATAGTCACCATAATGTGCTTGGCCTCCATATCCTTCTTCTCCACTATCTCTCCATACATCAAATTAGCTATGAATATCGACGTTATGTTACGATGTTCGACAAAACACCGCTTGAGCATGCAGGAGTGCGGCTCCACTTTCGAGACAATCCAAGTGAGTCTCATATTTCGTCTATGCGTGCACTCGCCAAGGACAACCTACCGCCGCATTTGACTTGTCTTGCTCTTGGCTAGATTTGACGACCAAACGCGTTCATTTGCATAGACATAGCCCACAACTTAATGGCATCCTGCAAGGATGCCTTATCAGCAAACATTGAGTGCAATCGAACCTCCGTGGCATGGTACTTGTAACAGCCCAAAATTTCAATTTTGGTTAAAGTTTAAAACTTATTTGAATTTGTGAATTTTTTGAAATTTTAAAAGCTTGTCTTTAAATTGTTAAAGCCAAAAAGAAATTTAAGTTCAAAATCTATTGTCAACTTTAACTTGGAATAATTTTAATTAAGTCCACAACAATTCTAAGAGCTTAGGTGATTTTTCCTGGAATTTTTGGGATTAATCTGCTATTTTCTAAAGCTTAAATGGATTTTCCGGATTAAATGAATTAGCAAATCAATTAAAATTCTAAACCAATCCTTGGGCCAAAACTCATTTGTCTGCCCAAATTTCGCTTGCACTTCCTACCATTAACCCCAATACGCCAACCGTTGATCTAAATCCAACAGTCAAGACTGTGCAGACCGCCTCTTCTCTCTCGCTCCACTTTGCCCCACTTGCTGCCCCTCTCCCTCTCATGCAGCGTGGGCTTCGACCCTTCGTCCCCGCCAAGTTCTTCTCTGCAGCCACCGCCTCAACCGCCATGATCACATGGGCGTGAAGCTCATAACGGCTCTCAACCACCCCGCTTCTCGCGTCGGTGCGCCACGACCGCGCCCCACGCCGCCACGAGCCCCACCTTTCCCTTTCCACGAGCCGGCGCACGAATCCGCCGCAACCGTCACCCACGACCTCCACGCCGTCCACGCCGCTTAGACCACCCGCCCCTATAAATGGGAGCCCCGTGCGCAAGCATCCCCTCACCCCGCCGCCATCACTCACTCCTCCTCTTTTCCCCCCTGTGCGCCGGAATTGGAGATCGTCGCCGTCAGCCACCGCGAGACGCCGCCGCCGACGCCGTCTCGCCGCCACCACCAATCGCACGCTCGACGCCGCTGGTTGCTGCGCTTCGCCTCGCGGAGACCCCAGAAGGCCGTGTCGCTTTCAACCGTAGCCCGCTGCCGCTCAAGCTTCGCCGCGACGCTGCTTCGCCGAACCTCGCGATCTCCGGTGAGCATCATACTCAAGATCACACCTCTCGCTTTGGCACCACCCACACGCCTCGCCATGCACAGAAGCGCCGCGAGGCCATCAATGAGCACCACTGCGTTGCGCACCGACGTGGCTCGACCACGTCACTCCACATCGGCGCCACATCAGCGCCCAATCCCACGTGGTCGCCTACGTGTCAACCACATCAGTGCGCACGTGCCACCGCACCCGTGAGCCAAGCCCGTGGACCAAGTCCATATGGACCTGGTCACTGACACAAAGGCCCCACCTGTCAGTTTTTAAATTTTAATTATCTAATTACCGAAAACCTCAGGGCTGACGTCAGCCTTGCGCATTAATAGATTTTCCTTTAGAAAAATAATTCGAGAAATTGATTTAAATAACAGATTTAGGATTTAAATTGTAAAATTCATAACTTATTCATCCTAGCTCCAAATTAGATGATTCAAATTGCTAAATTCTTAGAAAATTATTATCTAACTAAATAAAATATAATTACTCAATTTGGAGTTCATTTTAGTTCTGTTTTAGAATTTAGAAATTCATTTAAAATCCAAATTTAGATTTAAATTTGTAAAATTCATATCATCTCGATTTCCACTCCAAATTTATTGAATTAAATTTCTAAGATTTTGTAAAAAGATTATCTAGCTTAATAAATTAAAATTTGTTTATTTGGAATTAGTTTAAATTGTCTCTTTTAAGTTAAAACTATTTAAATTGCAAATTTAGAATTTAAACCTGTAAAATTCATATCTTTTATTTCCTAATTCCAAAATTTAGTGTTTCAGACTTATAAAGTCTTCTAAAATTATTATCTAGCCAAATAAAGTATAATTATTTTATTTGGAGTTAGTTTAAACCATTGTCTTGTTTTTATTGGAATTTCAATTGATTGTCGATTTTCACGCTTAGATTACTTACGATTCCGGGAATTTGATTCTTCCAAGAATTAGAATTTCAAGACTTCAGCGAAGGCAAGTTATACTTTGATCATCTTGCACCTACTATTTTAAAGTTATTTAAATTCAGTTTTCAAATTATTATGCATGCATACTTGTATTCAAGTATTTTAAATTCTGTTTAAATGATTAGATATTCCAACTGTCCTTGTATGGCCAATATTGAATATTGAAATGTCATCCCTTGTCCCCATAGATAAATTGTTTGGAAATGCTTAGCAAATACTTAGACCATGATTTTGATTTTGGGGAGGATTTAGCCAAATCTTTACAAACTTGTTTTAACTTGAACCTATGGTATTGTCTTACCATAGATCTCATTGTAAAGGTGGTTTTACTAAATAAAATAAAGATGGTTTGGACTTGGGTGTAACGGATGAAAGGTGGGTGCGAGTTTATGCACGGTTTAATCTGGTTAGGATTAAAGCCGGTGGTTTAATTGAAAGACGCCCAAGTCAATTAAGGACCGCCTTTAAGCTGCCTTTGCTATGCCAAAACGCATCGCCACATGTCCTGTATGGGAAGGACTGGCTTAATAATTTGGGATACCTCATAGATATTCGTGCCATGTTGTATGAGTGGGTGTTGGTTAGACAAGAGTCCCACATGGCGCAAGAGGGGCTCCTGAGGATGGTTAGTCCAATGGAAGCGAAACCTTAGCGGGCATGAGTATTGTGAGGTAGATCATTGTAACGGCCTTGTGATATTTGCTCACACACGCCTTAGGAAGCGTGGATTGGCCGACACAAAGGGTATAATATCTCGTGTGGGTAAAGCTGCATAAACTCGCAGAGTAGAAAACTATTCGAATAACGCGTCATGATCATGGACATGCTAGCAAAGCCACTTTGAGTTATACTTGTTTTTGGTTTTAAAATGGTTTCAACAAATGTTTTCAGGATGGTTAGTCCTGTGGGAAAAATTGGGCGGTTAACCATTGTAATTGGAGGATATCCATCACCTTTCTTGGAGGTTATCCACATTATTCAATTGTCATTTACAATATGATTTTAATTAATGTATGAAAATGGCCTTGCAATCTATTATGATTATTTAAATTAAAACTGCTGCTTTATGCAAAATAACCCTACCAATGTCCTTTGTTTACCTTATGCATGCATTACAATTCCATATTGGGTGTAACTTGCGAGCACGGTAGTTGTGCTCATGCTTGCTTTATGCAACAAAATTTCAGGAGAAGACTACTATCAGGATGGTGAGGACACCGACGCCTAGGCTACGCCCCCAGACGATTGCCTGTGGCGGATCGTTCTGGCCTACTACTATCTTTTTATTTCCGCTGTGTTATTTACTTCTTTATTTGGCTTCATGCCCAATTGTATCGAACTCTCATTTACTATTAATGAAATGCGAGATTTGGTTATGTTATCATTTTTGTAACTGTACACCGAAATCTGGGACCGGTGTATGAACACGAGGGTTCGGATCTTTCATTCCGGGTCCGACAAGATTCCCACGGCGATTCGTGCTCGTCGTGTGTACATAGACCCTCACACAACTGTTTCTATTCCCGGGGATGGGAGCTTCGTCCTCATCGAACCGTCCTCGTCGTCTTCTTCTAAAGCTTCCTCTTTAGCCAAGGCTATCCGGTCATCGCTTTCCATTTGATGCAATATGTAATCCCTATGCTCTTCTTCATCAACCTGTCCTGTAGGCTCACCATGCGGTGGCCGATCTTCCTCTCTCAGTATGTACCGCGTCGGGCTCATCACAAGCAACATTCTCTCGAACTCTTCGTAACACGACCCTCCAGTCCTCTTCTTGAAAGAACATGTTTGGGCACTGAAGCTGCTGCACCACCCGGATGATATCCCATGGCAGTGGCCGCATGACTTCTTTGGGCATGGTTGCACAAATATCACACACTCATATCCACGACGCCGACATCCTTCTATAAAGCCCTTCCACACCGTCAGGCGATCACTTCTCAACTCCCACCGATGTTCGTGGGAGACCGGCTCCAAAGCCCTTGTATGTCGACACCAGACACCTCGGGGTTCAAAGAGAAGTCATGGTCACCAAGGTTTCACATCTTCGATTCGTGCATTCTCGCCGTCCGAGTGTACCAGAGTGGCTTGCTGAAAACTACTCAAGTCAACACCCCACGGACCTTCACGAACGGTGCCAACACCGTAATGCACTTTCAATGTAGTGGGTACAGGCATGACTTATTGTATGGCTGCAAATATTTCCAACATTGCAATTAGTCACCGAACGCATACGACATGCAAGTATCTTGCTACATTGTAATTTACATTTGTAAGGCCCTTCGCCTATCATCGACAACTACACGACAGCATGATCAAGACGTCGATTCAACCTAAAAACCGATTCGGACGGTAACTTCCAATCCGAAATGCTACAAGTGGCATTCCGGTCTTCTACCAATTACGTAAGTCAGTTAGTTCATACTAATTTACTTTTACTAATTAGTTTATACAAATAATTCATCCTCCTTATGCGCTCGGTCACGCATTATTCACCCAATAATAGTCGGCCACGCATCTACCGACAACATTTCGATTTTCTATTTTTTTCTCTAACTACAATTTCCTACTAAAAGCTACTATACTACTCATTTAACTAAATAAACTATTTACCTACCCAAAAAATACACTACAAAATAAACTATTTTTTCTCTAACTACGCTTTTATCGCTACTACTTACATACAAATCAACAACATTTCGATTTTCTATTTTTTTCTCTAACTACAATTTCCTACTGGTGCTACTATACTACTCATTTAACTAAATAAACTATTTACCTATCCAAAATAATACACTACAAAATAAACTATTTTTCTCTAACTAAAGTTTTTTATCGCCGCTACTTACATACAAATCAACAACATTTCGATTTTCTACTGCTTTCTCTAACTACTGCTTTCCTCGAGCGCTACTTACGCTTCCTACGAGCGCTACTTACGCTTCCTATGACGGCACGGCCGCAGATCTACTGCTTTTCTCTAACTACGCTTTCTACTGGCGTTACTTACACTATTATTTTATCTAACTAAACTATTTACCTACTAAAAGAATGCACTACAAAATAAAACAAACTTACCTCGCAATCGAAATTTTCCTCCTCTTCCCTCTCCTCTCTCTCCCTCTCCTCTCTTTTTTTTCTCCTCCTCTCTTTCTTCTCCTTCCAACACGAAATGAACTGCTTACGCCGATCCGCAACAGATCCGTCGGGGACCATACGACTTATATAGTAATCCATCGCCGCACCGTGAAGCGATCGAACATGCAACGATGTCGTTATACGGTTGAGCGATCGATCCTATCGCCCAACGCAAGCGGCGATCAGAATGATGACGCCAACAATCCGCTTCAGGCGCTTTTAAAAGCCGAACGGTTGGGCGATAGCTTTGAGTCGCCTAAACCGCATGATATGCTCCAAATCGCCAACCATTGGGCGACAAACGATATTTCTGTTAAAAAAAATATCGCCAGAATATTTTTGTAATTTCGAATAAAAAATAGATTATTTTAATAAAAAATTCTCCATATTGCTAGGGCGGTCCGTGCCATATTTGCAAGGCCCGAATCCAACGCGGCTATTTCTATTGTAGCCGCAGATTAGGCCCATATTAAAAATATCACGAGAGAGCTCATCATATTTGAGCTGGGCTCAATGTGTCAGTGTCGACATAGTGGAACTTGTAACTCGCGCGGGGCGTGTGGAGAGCACATCCATGTCCCGAGTCTCGACTATTCCCAAATCCAAAACCCAGCCGTGATAAATCCGGCCCGTTTCCAGCGTTGACGCCACTCCGTACAGCATACACCCGTAGATCATACACACCACGCTCGCTACTAGCATCCTGCCGGCCTGCCCCACCTCTCCACCAAATCCCGGTCCACCTTCCATACACCGCGTCCATCTAAACATCGAGACACACCACGTCGCCGAAAACTGCAACGCCCACGCGGCTTTCCCACCCCCACAGAACACCCACACTCACTGCAGTAGGGTCCCACAATACGGACCCCACCTGGCGCCCCAGCCCCGGGTGCACGTAGCAGCGGCCTTCCACTTTCCAGAGACACCTCTCGCCTTCGCCTCGCCCCCATCTCCACCACACCGGCCAAGGGCAAGAGGTCTCTCTCCCCTCCGCGATCCCATCGCCTCGCCCTCTCGTCACGGCCACCGCCTCCATGGCTTCCCTCGTTCGGGCGCTCCGCCAGTCCAAGCCGTACATATCCTCGCGCAGCCCCGTGGTCGCCGCCTCCTGCCGCTGGATCTCCCCGACCGCCGCCGTCGGGTCGCCGGAGGCCGGCGCGGCCGTGGCGCCCGCAGACCCGGAGATTCAGGCGCCGCGGGAGCCCGTGGGCGGGGCGCGCGTGGAGCTTCCGAGCAACCCGGAGGACGCGCTCGAGGTGTTCGTCGACGGGCACGCGGTGCGGATCCCCAAGGGGTTCACGGTGCTCCAGGCCTGCGAGGTCGCCGGCGTCGACATCCCGCGCTTCTGCTACCACAGCCGCCTCTCCATCGCCGGGAACTGCCGCATGTGCCTCGTCGAGGTCGAGAAATCGCCCAAGCCCGTCGCCTCCTGCGCCATGCCCGCCCTCCCAGGTCAGCCATTGCCGCGAGCCGTCGCGCTTTTCGTCCGTGTGTACTGTGCGTTGTCTTGAGGTTTGAAATGGGCCATGTTGGTCTGGTTTGCTAGTGTTGTGTGGCTCAGTCTCTCAGATCCATCCAGCTCTTAGACGTCTCAGCATCTTAGGGTTCCCGCGTAGAGTTGCTTGCAATCTGTATTGGCTGTAGAAACTACAGACTCAACTTCGTTAGTGGTTGTTGGAGTACTGAATGATCAATCGAGCGTGTGGGATTTTTAGTAAGATTTGCAAGAGTTCCTAACCTTGGAGTGTCTTGTTGGATTAGGGATGAAGATTAAGACAAACACGCCAGTGGCAAAGAAGGCGAGGGAGGGTGTCATGGAGTTCTTGCTGATGAACCATCCGCTGGACTGCCCAATCTGCGATCAGGGTGGGGAGTGCGACCTCCAGGACCAGTCTATGGCGTTTGGGGCTGACCGTGGTCGGTTCACCGAGATGAAGCGGTCAGTTGTGGATAAGAATTTGGGCCCCTTGGTGAAGACGGTGATGACCCGTTGCATCCAATGTACAAGGTGATGTTTTTGCTGCTGCTTGGTAAATTTGTATGGGTATCCACTTCAAATGATTTCATGGCTATCCTGTTTGTCTATGTTCTGGCTCCTGTAAGTGCTTCATTGTGCAGTCACTTTTTTTTCTCATGTATTGTTTTCTTGTTGCAGTAACACTTCATCCTTCATAGAAAAAAATGGTTTTAGCTACTTGTGCCAGTATGTAATTTTCAAATTTCTCTAATGTTACAGGTGTGTCAGGTTTGCCACTGAGGTTGCTGGTGTTCAAGACCTGGGTATGTTAGGTCGTGGCAGTGGTGAAGAAATTGGAACATATGTGGAGAAACTTATGACAAGTGAACTGTCTGGAAATGTTATCGATATCTGCCCGGTTGGAGCTCTCACATCCAAGCCATTTGCATTTAAAGCTAGGAACTGGGAGCTGAAGGGCACTGAGACTATTGATGTTACCGATGCAGTTGGGTCAAACATAAGAGTTGACAGCAGAGGTCCTGAAGTTATGCGCATTGTTCCACGTCTCAATGAGGTTTGCTTATTATCCACTTCTGTTGCAATTTTGACTTCCTCTAATGTGATTTTTGTTGGTAATGATCACATGGTCACAGTCACACTTCCTGATTTCATGTTGTCCTAAACCGCAGTATGATACCCAGAACATTTGTTAAGGCTCTTAAGGGTCACAATATGTTAATTACGGAAGTGCCTATCAGCTATGTGCTTTTCTTAGAATGATATCCATAAGCCTTGTTATCAAAAGATCATTCAATGCTCTTAAACGAACATCCACATTACTATGTGTGCTGAAATCATTAGGCTTAACTTCTCCATCTGCATTTCAACCGTTAGATGATTATTTGACCTTGTGTTCTAGGGAAACTTTCAATTCTAATCCTATGCCCTTAATTGCATGTATTTGTATTACACACATACAGTAGCATGTTATCACGGTAAGGTCTGTACTCTGTAAGTTCAGTAGCTCACTTCAGTTAGTAAATTTCTCTTGACTATGTTCCATGGGTTCGTTCTTAATAATTTGGAGAGCCATACTGCAACTGAATGCATTTTGGTGTATTTGTTAAAGGCATCTGACTGTTTCTAGTCTCATTTTCTTTACATTAATGATCTCCCCAATCCCAGACCTAAAAGAGATGGAAGTAAATCTTGTATTAGTTCATTAACTTGTAATGTTGCCCAACTTGAGCAATTTATACCCCCCTTTCTTTCAATTTAGTACTCACATTGTACCAATGACAACTACCAGAAGCTTTACATTAATGATCTTCCCAATCCCAGACCTAAAAGTGGTGCAAGTAAATCTTGTATTAGTTCATTAACTTGTAACTTGTAATGTTGCCCAACTTGAGCAATTTATCCCCCGCCCTTTTAATTTAGTATTTAGAGAATATACTGTAATTTAAAGTGCTCAGCCATACTTCTGCTCAGTAAATATGCAATATGTTAAGTAATTAGCAGGGGGTGCTCGTGCAGTTTTTTAAACATAAATTATCTTTATTCTAGCTTTTTGGATTTCAAGCAGCTTGTTGATTGAATTTTCCGTCCTTAGCCTGGTATATTATAGGATTAATTCCTTATATGCCACTAGAATTTTGCAAAATCCCTGATTGCGTCACTGACATTGTGGGGTCAAAGCCCACATGTCAGTGACACAATGAATGACATATAAGAGATGATGCAAACTTTCGGTGGCATATAAGAAATTCACCCTATATTATATTATATCTGATTGAAAACAAACACTTAATTTAGTGAGTATCCTCTTTTCTGATCCTTGCAGGATATCAATGAGGAATGGATATCTGACAAAACACGGTTTTGTTATGATGGTCTGAAGAGGCAAAGACTAAATGACCCTATGATTCGTGGTCCTGATGGCAGGTTTAAGGCAGTGACATGGCGAGATGCTCTTGCGGTTGTTGCTGAGGTTTTGCATCAAGTTAAACCAGAAGAAATTACTGGAGTTGCTGGCAAACTTTCTGACGCAGAATCCATGATGGCACTGAAAGATTTTGTTAACAGAATGGGTTCAGATAAGGTGCTCTGTGAGGAAAATGGTCCGAATCCTCCAGCAGATCTGCGATCTAACTACCTAATGAATACTAGCATTGCTGGCCTTGAGAAAGCTGATGTCTTCCTTTTGGTTGGTACACAGGTAGAATTCCGGTTATCTTGCTGGTGGCTCTTTCTTACTGTCCATTTCATCGGTTAATTCCCTTCTCTAATGATATGTTGTGTAATCACTTAGCCTTAGTTTGGCATTCTGATGGCGTATAACTGCAGTTGTATTTTACTACGTTTGGATATGTTAACTACTTGAAAGCATTTTTTGGAGCCATAAAAGTAAAGTTATTAGAATCGGTAAAATTCCTGTAACAGAGAATAATCCACAGCGCAGCACAACACATCAACTGCAAACTGGCCCTTGATTGTATGTTATTGGCATGTTTGTTTGCAATAGCTGTGTAGTATATAGTGCCAATTATAATGCTGCTGATTTTTCTAAAGAACTCAATTTACTTCTGTCGACTTCAAACATATAGAAACACCATTAAATATACTCTTTTATTGGCCAACAAGTTTGAAATTCATCTTGTTAGATCAAATGAATTAGGATGTGCAGGTAGTCCTTCGTATTATTGGTCTTATGTCTGTAATCTTCATTTACCCTGTTTATCCCCTCCTGATGTTGCCTTTTCAGTCACGTTCTGCAGATATGCAGTTTTATTGTGAATATAATAACATTTGATTGTTTTACTATTTTTTGTGCCATTTAACAGCCAAGAGTGGAGGCTGCTATGGTTAATGCAAGGATTCGGAAGACTGTTAGAGCAACACAAGCAAAGGTGGGCTACATTGGTCCTCCAGCTGACTTCAACTATGACCATGAGCATCTTGGCACAGGACCACAGACCCTTGTTGAGATTGCTGAGGGCCGGCATCCTTTCTGTTCAACACTGCAATCCGCAAAGAACCCAGTCATCATTGCTGGAGCTGGGTTATTTGAACGGGAAGACCAAGATGCTGTGTTCTCAACAATTGAGGCTGTAGCCAAGAAGTTCAATGTGACGAGACCAGACTGGAATGGCCTTAATATCCTATTGCTCCATGCGGCACAGGCAGCAGCTCTTGATCTTGGCCTTCTTGCTAATCCTACCGAGAGCGTCAAGTCTGCAAAGTTTCTGTATCTGATGGGAGCCGATGATATAAACTTGGACAGCCTTCCAGATGATGCATTTGTTCTTTACCAGGGACACCATGGTGACAAGGCTGTGTATAGGGCCAATGTTATTCTGCCATCTTCAGCATTTAGCGAGAAAGAAGGCACCTATGAGAACACCGAGGGATGCACCCAGTGGACCATCCCAGCTGTTCCTACAGTTGGTGATGCTAGGGATGACTGGAAGATCATCCGTGCTCTTTCTGAGGTTGCTGGGGCTCAACTGCCTTACGATAGCCTCACAGCTGTGAGGAACAGAATTAGTATGGTGGCGCCAAATCTTGTACATGTAGATGAGAGGGAGCCGTGCACAATTTCTGCTGAGTTGAAGCCTCCGGTAAAGCAACAAGTGAGCTCGGCTCCATTCAAAACTGTTGTGGGGAACTTCTATATGACCGATGCAATCACACGAGCTTCAAAGATTATGGCCCAATGCAGCGCAACCTTGTTGAAGAAGTGAGTTCTACTCCCCTCAAAGCGAATCATCGGCAGACGATATTTTAGTTCCTTTTTTTGCTCCGAATTTCACCACATGTTGCTTCCTTGGTTGGGAGGTTGGAGTATAATTTGGACTGGCTCTAGATTTGAAGAGCAGCAAAACTTAAATCTGTGCATTTCTGTATTGTGTATGAAAGGAGAGCACACTTAATAAGCTTGTTGTCCTCTTGAATCATACAACAGCCACAATCCCACAAGCAATAATTTTGCAGCCTTCCCGTTCCTCTTGCTCAGCTTTCTTGTGAGTGGAGCTTCCCTGGAAGCAGGCGAAGTAGCTATATCACTGAATGTGCGATTTATGGTCTGCTTAATTCCAGATTTCACTCGTTTGTTGAATGACACATGGTTTGCACCTGTCATCTGCTATGTTGAATTGGTCTCCTCGTATTTTGGTGTAGTATGAGAATTGATAAAGCACGATTTATGTTCCCTCAGCAGTGCACAGCTGTTACAGTGGTTACAACCTTGAGTCTCAGATCCTTGATTTCTTCGTCGACAACTCCGCCATTGTATATTCGGCCACTAGTTTCGTTTTCTAGAACTAGCCATAGCCGATGTGGCAATGTACGGCAAGTGTATCTAGAACTCGCTGGAAAGTGGAGTCCAGAGTCCAGACAGCGTCACACGCAGCGTAGTAGTGTCAGCGTGTCCGAAAACAGTGGCAGGGCTCAGACAGCCGCGCCTTATCCTCCTACTAACGCTCGTCGCGCAGCACCCAGCAGTAGCATGGCGTTCCACTGCACCACTGCCACCGTCTCACCGTCCCCCCGCCCGTGTGGCCTCCCGCGGCGGCAGCACCGCCGCCTCCACGCGCTCCCCGCTATGCTCCGCACTACAAGAACCTTACCGCTGGTGCCCCGCGGACGTGCGGCGCGAGGCGCCGGGTGCGGTATGAGGAGGAGTACGGGCACAACGAAGAGATCGCGCGGCTGGAGAGGTGGTGAAGGCCATGGTGGGCGACGAGGTCGAGGTCGTGCTCGTCTCCAAGGTACCAACTGTAATTAACCAACAAGCGCGCATTGATACATCTCTCGAGGTCGCCATTAGCGCGTTTAAGACACCTCGGGCGAAGCCGAAGGGCGCTTTGCGCTATTGCGATGACAACCGTCACATGACTGCAACAACATCCTCAAAAATTCAAAGATTTCAAAATTTATTTGAAATTTGATTGATTTTCGTTTTCTTTCCTAATCTGAAAATTCCCTTTCACATTCTGCTTTCCCTTTTGAGCTCCCCGCTCCCTTCCTCCAGTGGCGTCTTCACCAAACCCGTTTCCCCGTCGTCCTCCACCCCGCATCATCCTCCCACGCCACTCCACTGTCCTTCCCAACACTGCCGTCAGCCGCAACAGGCATCGCCACCTCGCCACGCCACCTCCCCCTCTGCCTTCAATGCGATGTCCGCCCCAAGACTCCAGCCCACGCCGCTCCCATCTCGTCACCATACCGCGTCGCAATTAGCGACCCCGCCGCGCCACCTCTTGGCCTGCTCTAGTGAGGGGAGCCAGGCCACCGCGACATCGTCCACGCACGCATCCACGCCCCCACCTCACCCCTGCCAGGCGCCATTCCTGCTCCACCGCCTACGTCGCCGCCGCGCACCAGCGCCACCACTGCTCCCACCGCCTTCGAGCGGTTATAAAAACCGCCCCACTCGCTCTTCCTCCCGCAAACCTTCCCCCACCTCGCTTCGACTCTAGAGCCGGTCGAGTGCGCTCGTCGTCGCCTCGGTTCCCTCCCCATCAAGCCGTAAGCCGATTTCACCCTCCCCACCCAAATCCCTCCCATCCAAACACTCCAACACCACCCGTTTTCCTCCCGGACCCCCTTCCTCCACCCCTCCGGCCTCGGCTCTGCCGGAGCTTCACCAGCACCGCCTTTTCCCTCACTGCCGCCACCACCCCAAAAACCAACACCCAAGAACCAAGCCCTAAAACCCCATCCCTCGCAAAAAAAAACCCTATAGGGAGAGGCGCCTACCTTGGTAGAGCCAACCCGCGCCGCACTTCCCTTTGCCGCTGGTCGCCACCGCCGTCGGAGCACCGTCGGTCCCATCGTCATCGCTCCCTCTACTCCGCTTGCCAGCGTCGAAAGGGGCGCTCTGGCCTTCGGCCGAGCGCCCCTCCCCCCCTCCCCAAAAGGCCTTTTAGGCTGGGCGTAACAGGCCTTCGGGCCGTGAAACAAAATGGGCTCGGCCCAATTCCATAGCCCGTACTATTCACCAGCCCAGTATTGTTTATTCCAAATCCGGTGCAAGCACTGCACATTACTGTTCATAGCAAACACTGTTCATTCTTTAATTCGGCCTATACACTGTTCATTTAGTTTACTGTTCATAACATGAAAACAATAAACTAGATTACTGTTCCTTAACCAAAATTAGTGTTTAATTACTGTTCTTAACCTAATTCATGTATGAACAGTAAAATGACACTATTCGCTGAAACCCTAGTTTGACATTATATATCCATTCTGACCGTCTCGAACCCATAAAATCCATTCTTAACTCCGTTCAGCCATATCAAACTCCCAATAAATCTTTTTACCTTTTTAGTAGTTTCATTATTTCTTTTCTATATTTTTGTTGTACTTGGATTCATTTTCTAGGCTCATTCCTTATCGAGCCAGGTATTTTATTTGGTTTTTATGTCTTACTCTAGGTTTCAACTCCGACGAACCATCTCAGAACAGCATCGGTCAGGACTCAGGGGTAGCAGGACCTTTCGAGGACTTCGAGTAAGGAGGCAAGTTGCATACCTTGAACATATTGAACCTACATTCCATGTAAATCATATTATTATTTTCATTAGTATATTTTAGCCAATTATTTCAATAAAGAAATAATACTTTGGAATGCCATGTTGAATAGATAAAACCCTTCACCCCACATATCAAACCACCCATTCTTGTAGGCCATATTCACCTTGACAAATTTAGTCTACATAAAATAATAGCTAATATTCCACAATGTCATACAAAAACTCATTTCTAAACATTGATAAGGAAGGTTGGCTTTGAGCCAATAGGTTTTGGCGAAAAGTTGAGGGTTGAGACCAGAAGGATGGACAACCCAATATACTTGATAAAAGTAAGGCATCGGTGAAATCTAGGGGTGGACGGCCACAAGTTGGTAAATGGTCCATCACCCCACTGATGTTAAGTAAGGACAAAAACCTTGTGCTAAGTAAACAGACACAGATCTCGCTTAACCACAAGCGTGGTTTATCCAACTTGGCTTAGTATACTGCTCTCCCAATTGAATATCTACAGGCTGTCAACTGCCCTTGTGTGATAGAGCAGCTGCGGAGTGGGGTGACTCAACAGTGAGCCTATTAGGACACTCGCTGAACTATACAACGGTATGGACCCATCAGCCTCGGAGTGCGGATTCCACCATTGGCCGGTGGTCTCCCGAGGCTATATGGACCTTGAACCTACCGGGTAGAGACTAGAAAGGTTGAGCAGTGGAAAAGACATTGTTATCTCAACTCAGTCACACGCTATCTGGTTGCGTGTATATAGCTTGACAATATGAGTATGAGATATCTTGTGGGTAAAGTTGGGCAACTCTGCAGAGTACAAATCAATGGTATTCGAATACGTCGTGCTTCCGGTTAATGAAGCTGTGTTCATGGGTGATTCCAATATACAAGGCATAAGTAGGCTTTTACAGATGTTAATTGGTAATTTCAGATGTTGTAAACCCCTGTGGCTATACTTATTACTGTTTTACTGTTTTTTTAAATATTGTACAACTTTTAAATTCAACTGTTGCATTCCACATATACATGTGTTGGTAAAACTGTACCCTTCCATTGATAATCCTTGCATATAGTTAAATAGAATTTCCTATGCAACTTGTTGGGTACGGTGGTTGTACTCTTTCTTGCTTAACATCAACAGAAGAATTTTGGGAAGAATCAAGTGATCTCTTGACGGTAGGAACCGATATCTGGTGACATTCTTTGTATAAAGTTTTTTGCAAGCTTGCCTGTGGTTTCGTCACACTTTTGCATTGTAATATATTATATTTGGGATTGGATGCCCGCTTCTGCTTCTAAACTGGCTATTAAGCTTTAACTGCTGTAATAAAAGTTTGTCTCTTGTTGTAAACGTTTGCTTGCTTATGAAACCACGACTTTACAACTGTACATCCTGGACAGTTGTAAAGATTCTAGCGGTCCCACTTTTGGGGCTTTTACAAAGTGGTATCAGAGCCAGCTTGACCGTAAGTTGAGACTTTAGCTTGGTTATAGGATTGAAGACCTTTAAAATGCTAATTTCAAAAACTACAAAAGGATCTCTAAAAACAAAAATATAAGTATTAAATTGTTGTCCCTTCTCTTTCTCTTGCTACCTCATCTTAACTATAGATTTTGAAAAACTTGTGTTGTTTTGCTCAAAAGAATTATCTCCTCTTAACTAAATATTCAACTTTACGTTGAATGCTTTTAACTATCCAGACCGTGATACCGAGATGACGGATTTCCGTAAGATCAAGACCCTAGTATTCTCAAGATTACCAGAGTCTCTAACCGCCATTTTGTCAGATCTTGATTGCATCCTTTCTCGACGACGATAGCCCACAAACCGATATTCAATCCGGTCTGAAGCTAGTGGAATCAAAGTCACCCATGCTTTCCATTGATATCTTCTGCCATGGATCAATTGTTCTTTAGTGTGGAATATGTTTAGTTGTCCAGCTGTTGCACCTATGAATTGTATCATTCTTCTTAGTCTTGAGGCCCATCCTTTCAACTTTGTAGGATCAGAATAAGAGTTCGGCATCTTCTTGACAGACGGAAAGTTGAATATTTAGTTAAGAGGAGATAATTCTTTTGAGCAAAACAACACAAGTTTTTCAAAATCTATAGTTAAGATGAGGTAGCAAGAGAAAAAGAAGGGACAACAATTTAATACTCATATTTTTATTTTTAGAGATCCTTTTGTAGTTTTTGAAATTAGCATTTTAAAGGTCTTCAATCCTATATCCAAGCTGAGGTCTCAACTTACTTATTAAACCTGCTCGATACCACTTTGTAATGTATTTCAAAAGTGGGACCATTGAATCTTTACAACTGTCGAGGATGTACAGTTGTAAAGTCGTGGTTTCATAAGCAAGCAAACGCTATAACAAGAGATAAACTTTATTACAGCTAGCTAAAGCTTAATAGCCGCTTTAGAAGGTATGCGGCATCCAATCCCAAATATAATATATTACAATGCAAAAGTGTGACGAAACCAGAGGCAAGCTTGGGCGCAAAAGAGACCCTAATACCAGTAGTCGTCACCGTATATCGGTTCCTGCTGCTCAAAAAATGTGAATGAATCTATCAAGTGCACAACTTGTCCTACTCTAGCTAAAGAAAATGAGTATCTCAAGGATACTTTAGAGATGTTCTCTTTTGGCAAGAAGAATTTGAACATGATCCTAGGCAAGTCAAAAGTCAGTGTTAAAAGCCAAGGTCTAGGATTTAATTTTATTGAGCATACCAAGAACCATCCTCCTAAAGTTGTTAAGCTTCTTGAACCTGGAAAAATTGAAGTGGAATCTGAACCAAAACAAGTAATGTTTAAATCTGCTGGTTTTGCAAAGGATCCATCTATTACAGTGAGTATTCAAAAAGGAAAAACTATAACTTCTCATCAAGACAAGTATCTATGTACTCATTGTGGTAAAGAAGGTCATCTGGTTTAGTTTTGCTTTCGAAAAGCTAAGAAAGAGAAAAAGGAGAGATTGAATGCATTAAAACAAAAATGTGCATCCACTGATGCTGTTTCTAGGACTAATGCAAAAGATAGGTTTTTAGAAAACTTTTATGATGATTTTAAATCTGGTTCACATGCTGGTTTGGGTTATCATGCAAAGAAATTTCATTCAACTTTTCTAGCAAGTCAAAGGACAGCTAGACAAACCTCTTTTCGGCATTCTAATCGCTCTCACACACATAGTTCTGACTCTAGATTTGTTGCTATCACTCCACATCGTGTATCTCAGTATTGGATTCTCAAAACTTATCTCACTAACCCCAGTACTGTGAAACTGGTGTCTTTTGCGATATGAGAACTATTGTCGGTTGGAGAACATGAGCTCATTTTGATTTCAGTCTTTTGGTTTCTTGCTTGATTGGAACATTTGATGGTTCTCCACCTTTCTTTGATAGCTTTCAAGAAATACTTTTTGCTGTAAGCCCATGTGGAAAGGGTGATGTGACTCTTCACTTTGTTGAGTTTAATTTGTTGTTTGCTATTCTTTCTCAAATCTGCTTGTTTTTGCATAGTTTGCTCTTTGGTAAAGTAAGCTTGTTTTAAGGGGGAGCTTGTGTTTAAAAATTTCAGAAGTCTTGATTATTGTTCTTGTCAAACAAATTCATCAAGTCCGAGCCATTGAAATTAAAAGGAGAGCTTTCTTTATCATATTTACTCATATGTTGTGTAGCATTGATCATTGACTGTTTTAATAAACTTGCTACATTTTGACTAAAGCATGACTTGGCTGACATCTTTGACTAGATTGATTATTGTTATCACTTTGTGATGTTCATCAAAAAGGATGAGCTTGCTTGAGAGTATTCTTTTAAATCTTAGATTTGAAGCAAGTTTGTTTCTCAATGCAATCCTGTTGTGCTCACTCAATTTGGCATGTCATACATAAAAATTATAAAGGGTTGAGAATATGAAAAGATGTATGCTTCAAGCATGCCATACATAGTTGTGTATTCAAAAGGAAAAATATGCACACAACAGTGCTCATATGAAAAGATGTATGCTTCAAGCATGCCATACATAGCTGTGTATTCAAAAAGAAAAATATGCACACAACAGTGCTCATATGAAAAGAAGTATGCTTCAAGCATGCCACCCTTAAAAAGAAGTATGATCCAATCATGCCACATGCAAATAAAAATTGAAAGTGAAGCAATAGGGTGCTATTTGAGATTGCCAGCTCATCTAGATTTAAAGGATAACTCACTGTTTGGCTCTCACTTTTGGTGATTTCCTTTTGTGATGCTTATAATCGGCTTAGTCAGTGTTTGAGATGCCAGTCATGTATTTAAAATTACTTCATCATCTTACAAATGGTATGATCCTACAAGTGGTACAGACCTGTCTTGTTTTTGCTACATGATACATGATTTTATATGATTCTGTTAAAGCTCTACTCAAAAAAAAAGGAATGGCTTGGATAAGACACAAAATTGACTTGAATAATTTCCAAAGCTTCTTGATTTTTACTCTCAGTGCTCTTTGTTTTAGAATCATTTCTTCTTTGAAGCTCTTGATGATTACATTATCAAAGGGGGAGAAAAATGGGATAAATTTGAAAACATTTGCTTATTTGCTTCTCTTGTGTTGAGGGGGAGTTTTTCAGGAGTCTTTCACTTAAAGGCAGTTTTTTAGTTGAAGACTTTCACAAATTCAAATCATGTTTTTGAGGTTTTGTCAATGTATTCATCAAGAGGGAGATTGTTAGATTCAGAGGTCTTAATCGTGTTATTTAATGATGAATACATTGCCAAAGGAACATGCTTGTGATCTAAGTTGTTAACCTATTTTGAAATAGCTTTTGAGTTCTTTGAATTCTGTTGAAATCAGCTTTTGTTAGGTTTTGCGGTAGTACCGGCATTGTGGTCATGCAGATTACCGCCTCGTATTCAACCGCAAGTGTGTTGGCGATCGAAATTTTCCAAGTCTTGTGTTTGGATTTTGATTTTTCGAAGCGGTAGAGTACCGCTTTTAATCTGCAGATTACGGATTGAGGTATGACCGCCAGAAGCGCCAGAGTACCGTAAGTCATTGGGTTCGAACGTGTGTTTTGCTCGAACCGTTAGATCTTGATCTAACGGTCTATATTGAGAGAAACGTTCGGACCGTCCGAACTCTTAAAGGATTGAAATCAGACGGTTGATATCAAGAGGAACGTTCGGACTTTGAACAGTACTCCTAAATCCGACGGTTTTGAAGCAAGGTCCGATCGACCAAGTCATCTGGAGCATCCACATGTCTCAGGGCGTGGTTCTGAGTCTTGCATTTTTCAGTGGTGCGGTAGTACCGTTTGGTAATTTGCGGTAGTACCGCACAACAGTTATACCGTTTTGTTTTTAGCGGTATGGAAAAACCAGAACACTTGTTTTGAGCATTGGACTTCTTGCTGAGCGGTATGTCCGCGCCATGGTTGGCGGTAGTACCACGATAGGTTTTTCCAGAGTGTGTTTCTGACAACTTTGATTTCAAGTGAAATACGGTAGTACCGCAGCTGTGGAACGGTACGACCTCAGGACGGTAATACCGCAGTTTTAACGGTAGTAGTACCACACCAAGGTATGATCGTTTGTTTACGGTATGGATTTTCCAGAGAGTTTGTTTTGAAGAGTTTCGGATGATTTTGTTAAAGCGGTAGTTCCGGTGTTCTTTGAGCGGTACGACCACTGGTGCGGTAGTACCGGGAATAATATGGCGGTATGACCGATTGTATTTGGATTGTTTCAATATTTTGAGAATTGGCTAAAGTTTTGGTTAAATTCATGAGCTTAAGTTGTGTTACTTGATGCATGATGATGTTTATGCGTATGTGAGCTAATGTTGGTCAAGTTTGGAGAACTTGTGCCGGATTTGTTTGCTTTGATCTTTGCATGTGCAGGTTGAGCGTGAAGGCAACTGTTGTCGTGACGAGGAGGACTCTGACTAGGATTGGGGAGATCTGAGGTCTTGGTGGTCATGGATGTTGCGAGATGGTTGAGCTTGCGCTGGAGCACGTGGAGTTCAAAGGTGGTTTACGCTGGAGCTACGGGAGGAGTCCTGGAGGCTTGCGGCGTGGGAGTTTTGGAAAGGGTGACAGATTTGGAAGGAGTTCTAAATCTGGACGTTTTTGAGGTAGAGTCCGTGTCGGTGTCGTGTTGGACATGGATAGGACTCTAGGGTATAAATAGAGGAGGGTTAGGAGCTAACCCATGGACCAGAGAGAGAGTTTTGGCCGCAGCTTTGGAGTTACGGTTTTGAGTTGTATTTTGAGTGTGAAGTTGAGAGAGTTTTGTATGGTCTTCTGTGGAAGATTTTGAGGGGTGTTTGAGAGGCACCTTGTAGTCACAAATCAAAGTCTTGAGCAATACAATTTAGATTTATTCTATATTGTCTCCATAGCTTCGTTTTGTTCTTGCTGCGTGTAATGGATTGTTGAGGAGTTCTTCAACAGTTCGTCTGGAGGTTTTTGAAGACATTCAGGAGAGATCTTTGAGCTGATTTCAAAGAGGTTCTCTGAGAGATTCAGCAAATTGTGTTCGGCTGAATTTATTAAAGGTCAAATCTACGCAAATCATTCAACCCCCCCCCTTGATTGTGCCATACGATCCTACAAAAAGAAATAATGAAACTACCAAAAAGGTAAAAAAGATTTATCGGGAGTTTGATATGGCTGAACGGAGTTAAGAATGTGTTTTATGGGTTCGAGACTACGTAATGGATATATAATGTCAAACTAGGGTTTCAAATGAATAGTGTCATTTCTTCGCTCATACATGAATTAGGTTAAGAACAAGAATTAAACACTAATTTTGGTTAAGGAACAGTAATCTAGTTTATTGTTTTCATGTTATGAACAGTGCATGGGCTGAATTAAAGAATGAACAGTGTGCAGAGTGTTTGGGCTGGATTTAGAATGAACAGTACTGGGCTGGTGAATAGTGAGGGCTATGGAATTGGGCCGAGCCCATTTTGTTTCACGGCCCGAAGGCTTGTTACGCCCGGCCTAAAAGGCCTTTGGGGCGCCACCGAAGGCCGAGCGCCTTTCTACACAAGCAGCAGTATGAGGAGCGAAGGCAATGAGACCGGTGGCGGCCGGCAGCGAAGGGAATGGTGGCGCGGGGAGGCTTTACCAAGGTAGGTGCCTCTCTCTCTAGGGTTTTTGCGCGGGATGTGGTTTTGGGGCTGGGTTCTTGGGTGTTGGTTTTTGGGGTTGTGGCAGAGTGAGGAAAGGCGCACGATGAAGCTCCCATGGCCGAGGCGGAGGGTCGGGAAGGGGTCCAGGAGGGAAAGGGGTGGTGTTGGGGTGTTTGGATGGGAGGGTGGAATCACCACGGCTTGATTTGTGAGGGAGCCGAGGCAAGAAGAAAGACTCGACCAACTCAAGGCGGGTGAGGTGGGGAAGGTGTGAGGAGGAAGAGCGGGCGGCGGCTTTATAGCCGCAATGGGAAGCATGGTGGCGTTAGTGGGCGCGCGGCGCGTGGAAGCGGAATGGCGAGGGGCGAGGCGGGGGCGTGGCGTGGCGGGCGTCGCGGTGGCACAACTCGCCTCATCGAGCAAGCCGAAGTGGCGCAAGGGTCGCTAATTGCAAAGACCGCAGATGGCGACGGATGGGAGCGGCGTGGTCAAGGCTTGGTAAGGCGGCCACATTGAAGGCAGAGGAGGTGGCGGTGCTGCTATGCGGTGGCGGCAGTGTTGGAAAGGACGGTGGCGTGGGGAGGAGGACGCAGGGTGGAGGACGACGCGGAAGCGGCTTGGGCGAAGGCGCCACTGAAGGGAGGAAGCGGGGAGCTCAAAAGGGAAAGCTGAAAGTGAAAGGGAATATCCAGATTAGGAAAGAAAACGAAAATCAACCAAATTTCAAATAAATTTTGAAATCTTTGAATTTTTTAGGATGTTTCAACCTGCACGGGCAAAAACACCAGACAACGACTCCGTCGGAAGGGTGGGCCGGCCCGCGCCAGCCTTGAAGCCGGCTGCAGATTTTCGCTGCTGCGGCCGTGTTGGCGGGGATGGCGCACGGCGGCCGTGCTTCTTGTCGAAAATCGATTGCTTCCGAATGCCTGTTTCTGTGACGTCGCAGGGTTTCTCGTCGAGCTTGCGCGGGAGAACGGCGACGAGCGTGCTCCCGTGGAGGGCGATAATACAGTCGGTCGATGTGGTGAAGGGGCCATTCGACCCCAACAACATCGAGTACCTGGAGAAGGATTTGGCATGGGACGACTTCAAGAGCCGCCTCCAATAGCAAAAAATAGTCGTTGCAAACACGTAGACTGCTTTGCCATCTGTTTCTGATCAAGGCATGCAGCGACCGTCCAAACTCTCAAATGATCAATAGGCATATAGATCGGATCGTAAGACGGTACTAATTCAACAAAGAATATATCTGCATTAACATCCATATGAATCGTACCAAAGGCCAAAGGATGGCCAAAGAAGCAACGGCGTCCATGTTTGACAAAACGAAAGAACATTCGCGTGAAAAAACCGTGCGTACGAAGCCTCCCGTGTAGGCTCAGATGTAAAGGGAATGAAGCATTTCTACTGCAATCATCCGTGTGTTGCGGCTGTGCGTTCTACCTGATCCAGCTGTGACTTTCTAACCGATCATTTCCATGCAACTGAGTCAATCTCATTCCTCGCAGATTTGTACAGCTCTAGCCTCTTGACTAGGGCATCCCTCTTCTCCATCAAAGCGGGATCCTCATCCAACATCGCACTGAGCTGTTTCTTCTGCATTATGAAAGCAAATACAAATGGGGAAAAAAGATATGCTTAATATGCTATCCAGGTTGCTACAATTGTGCAAATCAACACAATGATAAAATCACAATTAAGGTTTGATGAAATTATTCGGAGCAATTGAAATGGAAAGTCAAATTCGTATGATGAAATGATGTGATATACTACCCTTCTAGTCAAACCGTGGTTCAACCAGGGAAAACATTATCGGTAAGAAATTTTTATGAGGGTAGCAATAACACCGGTTTTCGTCATTTATCGGAAATTTTGGCGAAATTTCAGACGAATCTTTTAAATTGAAATTTGAAAGACGAAATTTATCTAAATTTTGAATTTCGATGAAAATTAAATAAATTCAAAAAAATTTGCTCGATATAAAAATTTATCAGGCCCCACCGATAACACTGGTAACTAGATGTTACCAGCAAAATTTCGTCAATAGAATTTTCACTGGGTTCAACTATAGACAAATACACTGGCTTTCTAATCATGTATGTCTCAGGGTATTAGAAAACATACCTCTTTGCTTCCCACATGAGCATAGAAACGGTTAAGCAAGTTTCTTTTTGCCTCTTTCACTTGACAATGTACAACAGCTTTCGGAATTGTGTTCTTTAATGTCTCACAAACCATGCTAATATAAGATGACACATTTGATCCTGAAAAAAACAACAGTGACGTAAAAAAAATATTTACATTGTAGATTCATAATAGACTGTTGACATGGTTATTTTCATCAACATTTTACATGTGATCAATATCCTAACATGAAACTATAGCTGGTGTCAGCAGAAATTGATTGGTTCTAGTACCCCTACGGTACCTACGCTAAAGTTCAAATCCATAAGTCAGTGCATCCTTCATCATATGTAATTAACCTAAGGTACTCCAGCATTTGTTACACGATCGTATCATTGCACAAAGGTGGAAAAAAAGAAAACACCAAAGAGGTTGGTTGCTATGGAGAATAATTCCAATTTAAGTCCAAAATGGTATATAAAGGTGGATGTACCACCAGCTGTTGGGTAACCCTACCGGTATGTCTCCCACGTTGTTTGGCTAAAGGCTAAAATTTTATTCCCACCAACTTATGTTAGATCTGTTATTTGAGGACTTGTGTCACCTCTTCTGTTGGGTAGGCCTCAAAATGGTTGCCTTAACCAATTATCCCTAGAATGCAAACATAGAATGATGAACTTACCGATTCTTCTAAGATGGTTGTCCTGATATCTGTCATTGGCTGGAGTGTTATTATTAGCCCCTTTATCTGGTTCAGTAGGAAGTTTCCGGAAAAATTCTACTGTTAGGTAGGTGGCTTCCATCTCTACCAGACGAATAACTGTCTTTCGGCCATCCTCACGGAATCTTTCCAGGCTTTCATTTGCTGCAGCAGCTATATCGGTTTGAAGTGTTGGGAAACGCTTCAACTCCTGGGTCATCCAAGGTAATCATGGTAAATACGAAACAAGAAACAGTGCAAGACTGGAATGAGGTTCGGTGATCAGTAATATCTAATCAAAGTTTCACCCAAAAAAAGTAAACACTAACCTCTGTTGCTGCAATCGATCTCCGAACAAGCTCCTTCAAGACCAAATGGACCTGCAAATACGAGAATATCATCAACCACATGTAGCAAACACAAACAGATCTCATGCAATATGGCTGCGATGAAAATGCCCCAAAAAAGCATGGGTATCAGATATCTTCCTTTGTTGAACAAACAAAATGCAAAGCATTCCAATTTAGCTTTAGTCTCCGTCTCTCCCTCCACATTTGAGCATGTGACAAACTTACCACAGCACTCCTATGTTCAGTACTTTGACAAGATAAAAGCTTTCATGCTATGTAACTTCACATACTACACCAGGACATGACCTTTTTTGTTCACATCTTTTGGCAAGAAGCTTCCAATAGCTCAGAAATCTTCCCACTTGAATTTATAGAGGGCAAATAACATAAGCAAGAATCTAGAGTGGATACGAAAAAGTTGATATGCGTAGAAATTCGGGAATATTGTGTCCCTTAGGATCTCCACACCCTTTATTTATAGTATTAAATATTACAATCCGTCTCACACACGACTTAAACTCTTATACGATTTTGACTCTTATCTAAATTCTAATGTCTCCAACGCTCTCCCACAAAATGAACATGAGATAACAATTATGGTTTTACAAACTACAATACCATTACTAGACTTTACCAAACCTACCATCGACTCTATAGCTAATACCATCACAAAGACTAAAAGTTGCTCACCACCAATACTAACAGGGACATCACCAAATCTATCATCATCTATTAGCTGCCCCGACCTTAACCTCATCCTCCTCTACCCACATGCCCCCAGCCACCCTCGGCCTCCACCACCTCTGCCCACATGTCCCCAATCTCAGCCACCACCACTGGACTCTACCTCTGTCATAGGCTATTATGCTTGACTCTAGTCCTAATCCTCGTCTGGACCTCTCTAGCAACACTATCTCTGATACCCATACCAACAGCACCGTACGATACCAATACAATCACTACCACTGCCTCTCAACATAGCCTCCACTAGAGCTACCACCAGCTCCTGCTTCGTCGTCACCATCGTCAAGCTCATCATGGCTATCGAACTCACCACCACTATCCAACACTTACCACCACAAACAAATCACCTACCACTACCAGTACCAACACTAACTCCAATGAGCACCTTTGCTATTAACTCTAATGTCAACATTTTCGAGACCGCCACCAATTCCACCATTAGCACAACCACCAAAGCCATCACCCAAACAATCTTCTCCCCCTGTTTTAGGGCAGCTCTACTTGCCCTAAAACTCCACTGTCAGAATCATACTATCCATCACAACCTCCGTTAGCATCATCACCACAGCAATAACACACACCACGTCTCACAAAAATCTATGCTACACCAGACCACACCAGATCCTGCCACACCAGATCACTTGTCATACTAGACCACACCAAATCCTACACCGGACCACACTAAATCCACAAATATCAACCTCCACTCCAGTCTCTCTCCTTTCCCCAACACAGCACGCATCCTTCACAGCCTCTCGATCTACACATCCCAGTCACCAAACTATGACACACGTTTTTCCCACAATCACGGTAACACCTCAATCAGCAACAAACAACAGCTTGACCAGCAATTGCACAACACACCCGCATACGCCTATTTTTTTCCTCCTCTCCTCTTCCAGATCCCAACAATTTTATTTTTCTTTCTCTCTCTCTCTTTTCTTTTCTTTTCTTTTCTTTTCCCTTTTTCTTTCCTCTCTTTCCTCCTTTTCTTTCCCCCCACACGCCTGCTTTTCCTCTTTCTTCCTCCCGCACGCTTGCTTCACCTCCTCGTCAACTCCACCTCCGGTGCCCCCACCGTCGGATCCAGATCTCCTCCCTCCTCCGAGCGCCGGCCCCCGAGCCTTTCCTCCCTTCCTCTTCTCACCGGCCAAGCCAGCCCGAACTTTCTTCCCTTCCTTCTTTCTTCCTTCCCCTTCTCTCCGACCGAGCCAGCCTGAATCCGACTAGGGGCCATCAAATCCCGCCGCCTCCGGCCGGATTTCGTCACCTCCACCGCTCGAACCCACCGCAAGTCGCCACACCTTTTTGTCTTTGTTCTTTGCCCTCGCTTCATTCTCTGCCTTGCTTTCAACTGCTCTCAACAACCGCTTCCACCGCTCGCCGCCATTACCACCACATCGCCGCCGCTCCAGCTTGCCCACATGCAACCCGGTCGGCCGCAACCACGTGCAACGAGGCAACGACGACTGGCGGATCGACTTATACCAGATGGCGGCGGTAGTTCTTGAGTTGTGCTAAAGATTACAATGTATAACAACAACAACAACAAAGCCTTTGGTCCCAAACATGTTATGGTAGGCTAGGAATGAAACCTCCTCAAGGTCAAAAAGACGAGAGCCTTGTAAAAAAACCTACAAGGCTAAAACCCTAAGCCGTGCGTCCTGCCATCTGAGCCAAGAGCCTAAAAACACCACCCCTAAACCTTCTTATGGTTTTGGTACGTGAATTGCTAACTTCCATGCGCTCCTATCCAAAACTAATTCTTTAGCTACATTCTAATCTCTCAAATCTCTTTTAACTGCTTCCTCCCACGTCAGTTTTGGTCGACCTCTACTCCTTACGTTTTCAGTACATCTTAAAATTCCACTACCTACCGGTGCCTCAGAAGGCAACCATCTCAAGCGATGTTGGACAAGCTTCTCTTCAATTGGTGCTACCCTCACCCTATCACAATGTAGAAATTCGGGAATATTGTGTGTGTCCCTTGGGACCCCCACCATTTATTTATAGTGCTAAAGATTACAATCCGACTCGTACACGATTTAGACTCTTTATACGATTTGGACTCTTATCTAAACTCTAATATCTCCAACACTATGTTTAGATATCAGTTATTGAAACATGAGCTACTTGCTTAACCATTAAGCTATAAGAGCCAGGAGAGGAGCCATGGATGAAATGTCATACCGCATCAACTGAAGCTTCAGCTGGACCCCTGAAGTAGCTCAGTGAACTATCTATAAGTCTTCTGTAACCTTGCTCAGGGGCAATCAAGTGGGGTTGATAACCATCAGCCTCTGAAATGACTTTTCGAACATTTTGCAACGAAAGATGTTTATCAAATGGAAGCTTTTTTAGTGCTGCTGGTAATTGGTGGTCAAATACACCATAAATCCGATCTCCACCTGGTCGGCTGACAAAACCAAGAATAATTAGGTGTAAATTATCAAAAAGCATTCTTTCCAATGAAAAAAACATGCTCGGATTATCTTCAAGATACATCTAAGAATTACAATTTATCAACACATATGGCATAATTATGAAAGACAAAATCACATCAAGAAAAAGGCTAGTTGAATATCTTACCCGCCATCTAAGTGCTCTTTAAAGACACGGTCAAATGCACGACACATGTCCAATATTGTGTACAGCTGTGCCTGTAGATTATGTTAATTTTATGAGATATAAATGTCATATAAACATGGTTTGGAGATATATAATGTGCTATGGTGTCATAGCTGCAAATGAATATTGCAAGTTGTGATTGCGACACAAACAGCTTTCTAGTTTTTGTGGACACTATGCACCTAGAGCATTACCTCTCTAAGCAACATAACACAGATATTAAAAAAATACAAAGTAAAGTTATTCTTACCCCAGCGTCACCTCCAATTGGCCTACCAAGTCGATCCAACTCAGCTTCAATTTCATCAATTGTTTTGTTAATCATGGCTACAATACTTGGAATTTTGGCTCTGATTACAGCCTCTAAATGCTGGATGAAAAAATGGAAGTACATCAGCAATTAGTTCATGCAATTCAAATTGTTCGAGCAAAGTACATCACAACAGCAAAATGCCCTCACCTGAGACAGAAGCTTAGCAAGATACTCTGCACCCATTTTATGTGCCAAGTGACCATAATCGGGACTACTTTCAAAGTACTCCTTTTCTTTTCGTCGTGCTGCGAGCATGTCAACATTTTTGTTGATATCAGCTTGTGAGCGGTTGACAATTCCCACCCAGGGGTGCTGTAGGCGATACTGCCTCCCTTCGAGTACCTAGGAATCCACGAAGATAGGAAATTTTGAGTGCTATGTCCATAGTGGATGAGTTCAGAACAATTGGAAACTCACATACATCAACAGCGTTGGTACCCTTATCCATCAAATCAAGCTTTGTTACGACTCCAAAGGTCCTGTCACCTATAAAATATTATGAAATAAGACATCAATAGAAAGGAATCAAGCTGGACAAATTACTATGGTATTGATAACTATTGTCTTATGCAAGTGAGATTTGAAATGCCGCGGTGAATAAAATCCGAACTGCACCTGAAGGATCAACATCCCTAGCAATTTTGATAGCATCTGATGTTGCTATATCTTGGTTAGCTGGAGAGATGGCCAATATGATACAATTTGGCTGAAGTTTCCAGACAAAAGAACAGATGTCAGAAAAAATGATAGGTTTTAATCAAGAAGATGACCAAGCATCTTTTGCCCTGAATAAAATAGAACTCACCATATACTAACATGGCTATATAACAAGAGTGAAAAACAAAATAAGACTATTTGTAACTTCACTGAACCCACCACAGGAGGGGGGAAAACTGCCTACACAGCACCATCAGGCTAAAACATGAATAATGCTGAAAATTGGCATAGCATAACATAGAATATAATCATGGGACTATAATCAGTAGCAAGCAACAGCGACGATTTTTTTACCTTGTCAACATAAGACCGAACCATATTTTCGATATCTTGGACAATAGAATCTGCTTGCCCCTCTGTAGTAAGAAGTTGCAGGTACCAAGTACCAACAGTAAAATAAAAATGAGTATGTTAACAAAACAGAAGCAGCTAAGGCAACAATTGTGCAATTACCTATAGCAACCTTCGTCAGTCCAGGAAGATCAATAAGTGTCAAGTTAACAACTGCAAGTAAAAGTTTGCCAAATTAAATTAGTTCAAAAAGATCAAGTGATAAGGACCATACATCTACTCAGCACATAGAAGTCTTTAGGTAATATAGTGCAATAGCAGCAACACAATTTAACATAAAGCTTGTGTTTTGAATTTGAACAAATAACCACACATCAACATACTCCTCAGCAAATCCAAACAAGTATCAAGACTTACCATGTGGAGAATATATACTCAAATGGATGGGAACATTTGATATAGCCTTCGTTTTCCCAGTTATGCGGTCAGTTTCATCAGCAATCTCTTTCCTAACAGCAGCTGCGATTATATAAAGGTTTTAACAAAAGTTCAACTAAACATCTCCACCAAATACATATAAACAAAGAAAGCAGATCAATAACCATATAGCCTTTGATGTCTCATAAATAAAATAGATTAACATAAACATCGAAATATCATGCTAAATAATAGTAAACAGCCCAGAAATTGAAAGACAAGTGCATACAACCACAAGCAACATATAAAGGCACCATGAACTGATTTGCAATTGCTCTTTCGCAAACTAATTCACAATTAATTCTTTCGCAAATGAAATTCCCCACTTCTCTTTAATATAAATAATAATCGTTTTGCATCATCTAGATAAAAGACATTGCAAATGATTAAAAAAATATTAAGCAATGTAATTCGTTCATTTGTGCACAGCAAATCAACTAAGTCTACCGCGAGGTGAAAACTAAAAATAGTAGATGCTCACATTGTACTCTTGGGACTACCTATTGCCATATTGCATGGACCTTCAAATATATTTTATACATTGTGCATACTTCTTACATGTGTTATAAAATAGTATACATTTTTTCGGTTGTTCGGTATAGCTTCAATAGGCAACTCATAACACACACATGCTCGGGCACTGGCAAATATTATACTATACTTGTGAGAACATTTAGTCCTAAATGGCATTAATTCCTATATTATATTTGTGAGAACATGTAGTCCTAAATGGCATTAATTCCTTAGTTCACACTGCATGTAGTTATTAAATTCTGCAGTATCAATATTTTGCGAGTTTATAGAAACAGCATTTGGATATTGTGTATACTAATTGTGAGTATATAATTGATAAAGTATCACAGTGTTTATGCCAATTGTATACATGCTTCTTAGTAGATTGTGTAATATCTCGTTTATTTAAAGAGTATATAGGGAGATCAGGAGATTCCATATTTGCCTCGCCAAGAAACGGGACAAAATTTATCCATCATCTTGCAACGTGATTTTCGCGACTGAAACGGTTTCAAATGAAAAACATCATAACTATAAAGTTGTAAATATTTTCGCATAGTCCAATTTAGAGTCCTTATTGACTTAATTTGGAGTTCTTACATGTGAGATATGGGGCCCACAAGGCAAGCTGCACAGATAGAAAGTTGGCAATGAAGACGGTGTTTTCAGAAAAGCTCCACAAATAGAAAGTTGAAGTACTCTAAGTTAGCTAAACAGGAAAAAAAGAATCACTGAATTCCAAGTCCGGGATAGAAAGTTATGGCCTCTGGAATGTTCACTGCATAGAAGGAAAGCGGAAAACCGACTCGAATTCAAAGTGTATTGCGAATCAAATTCAATGCGGTTGTATCCAACCTTACCACGTCCAAGCCATGACCCTCCTGCTCATTGGACTTTCAATAGGACCCTAGGGGTGCCCCTGTTGCGCTCCCAAAACCCTGCCCGCCACCCTTTCTCCCCCTGGCTGCGCCTCCTTGGCCGAGCCCATAGCCTATCGTGGCCGCACCTTGCCGCCTTGCCTTGGTGGCTGCCCCTGCTGCCGCCCAGAGAAGAAGAGGAGAGGGTCCAGTGGAGGCCGGCCAGAGGAAGGAAGAAAGGAGAAGGGGGCCAACAAGAGGGAAAGAAGAGAAGAGAAGAGAAGAGAAGAGAGGAAGAGAATAGAAATTGCGCGGTTCGCGTTCATCGTCGATTTTCTTCAGGGTAACGATCTGGCAGCCTTTAGTTGACCCTAGATTAGTTGCTGTTCAATTTGTAGATCGTTGTACTTATTTATTGACTAGAATAATGCTTGAGGCTAGTTGGTAAATTTATTAGTTGATTAATACTACTTTAAACGTTCATCTCGTGACCCGTGGACGGGTTTTAATCTTTATATGTTTGCTGGAATTTATTGTAAGATAATGTTTACATTGGTAGTTAGCATAGGTTGGTGATATTTTGAGCTCAGTGTTAAACCGAGGTATTACAGATTGATAGACATACTTCAGTGCACTGAATATAAATAGGGGATGCAGAATGGTTCCTTATATATCTCTCTTCAATTAGTCTAATCATTGCAACTGAAGACATCTTTGCACACAATTAACTCTAATAATTGGAATTGAAGAAATCAAGCAAGCTGCTGGACTGAAAGCACAAAGAGAGCAGTGTTCCCTTACCGAAGTCGGAGAATCGCTTCCGCGGGCAGTGGAGGAACTCGGCGTACTCCTGCCCACCATTCGTTTTGTGCAGCTGCAGCACTAGAGGTCTCCTCGTCACAATCCCTAATCAAACCCACAAGAATGCGAATTAACGCCTCACGACCCAAATCAAATTGGCGCGCAAAACAAAACGCGCGATCTAGCGACGGCATTACCAGATCCACGAGGCAGGAAGTCCCTCCCCACAATGCTCTCGAGCACCGACGACTTCCCGGAACTCTGGAGGCATCAGAAAAACGCAACCAAAGGGTGAGCGCCTCGGCCAGATCTGGGCGCGGGGGCGGCAGATCCGGAAGGTAGCTAGGCAGGAGGCGGTGCGTACCTGACCGCCTACGACGGCTACGGAGGGGAGCGCCTCCCAGAGGGAGCCCTCGCCGCCGCCACCGTGGTCGCCGAGGACGGTGCACGCGCGCTGGATCCGGTTCACCAGCCCGATCAGGCTCTCCATCGTCGCCATCTCGGGCGAGACCGCACGCGCGTAGTCTCCGGAGGACGTATACAGTTGTGGCGGTCGCCGGCGGCGAGCGGGAGGAATAGGAGGCGGTGGCGGTGGCGGTGGAGGTGGGATCTATCGGAGCGAGAAGAGAAATCAAAATGGTAGCGACGGATTTTAAAAGCGAGGGTTATGTAGTTTTATGAGGAGCTGAGCTGGGGTGGACCCGGCGTTCGAAGGCCGTGAGGGACGGGGAGGAGGTGAGCCGAGTGCCTGCAAGTGGGGACACGAATACTGTGGGGTCGGATTGCAGTGAGAGGTCCGGAGGACTGCAAGTGGACCCAGATGAGTATCTGACGTTTGAACGCGCGGGGGATGTATGGGAAGGGTGGATTTGGATGGACCGGGACTATGGAACGGAAGCCGTTGGATCTCAGCTTCGCGTGGGGTGGGGTCATAGTCAGCTCCGTGCGACCACTGGGTGGGACCCTGTCTGGTGCGTGACGCGTGAGCAGCACTAACCTCGGAGGAGCCTAGACCGTGCGCCACAGTTGATTAAGAAATCAACGGTCGGGATGGAAACAGGGAGGAGTAGGAGGAGAAGCGTTCTGAATAATAGCGGCTCAGCATATCTCCTTGTCTCAACAGTAAATTATGTGATCCTATCTAAAAAGCGCAGAGTTACTGTTACCAACCTCCTTGTGATTCCTTGCTTAACAGATTCAACAACAAGATCCAATACAAGTTCTGACGAAGTCCAGAGAAGAACAGCCGAGAGAGGAGGTGAGATTCAGAGAAATTCAGAGTCTAGGATGTTAAGAGATTACATCATCAATGATCTTCCAGACACAAGATCACAACACTTTATACCCAGCTCCTAAGGTCTGCTAAGTGGGCCTTCTTACCCCTATTGTCCAGATGGTTGCCCAATCATCTAGCCCAATCCGCCTCTGGAAACCGTTTACTGGGTTCCCGTGACCCATCCGGTAATGTGACATTCTGACTTGAAGACTGTCCCGTAGCCCATCCGGCAATGTGACATCCCCTCCTCCTTCAGAAACGGCTTGACCCCAAGCCGGCGCTAAAGGAAAACGAAGCTTCAGCTCATCAACATCTTCCTAGGTAGCTTCGGCAGAAGGCGCCCCAGACCATTGGATCAATGCTTGCGTCCTCGACACCGCGCCTGTTCTGTGTAACTGATGCCGTAAGATCTTCTCCGGTACTCGGTTGTTCGCAGCATCAGGTAAGGCCGCCTGCACTGTCTCGTCAGGGGCTAGAGCTTGTTTGAGCTGCGATACATGAATCACAGTGTGGATGCCACAAGTTGGTGGAAGTTTCAGTTTATATGCCACAGAGCCCACGGTTTGCTCCACCTGAAAGGGCCCAAAAAATATGAAAGAAAGCTTATGGTTAGATCGGCTAGCCACTGAAGTCTGAACATATGGCTGGAGTTTAAGATACACCCAATCGCCAACTGAAAAACGTTGTTCCGATCGTTTCTTGTCAGCTTGAACCTTCATATGTTGCCGAGCTTGATTCAAATGTTGGCAAAATAATTGTGTCATCAACTCATGATCTTTCAACCAGGTTGCTAATTCTGGAGATGTACAGGAAGAAACATCCACAATTCCAAAGTGTCTGGGGCTATGACCGTAGAGTACCTCAAATGGTGACTTGCCTATAATAGAATGATATGATGTATTATACCAAAACTCAGCAAATGCAAGCCATTTGGACCACTTACAAGGGTGGGCATGAACATAACAGCGCAAATATGCCTCCAGACACTGATTAATGCACTCTTTCTAGTTGTCGGTTTGCAGATGATAAGAGGAGTTCATCCGCAATTGAGCATTCACCAACCTGAATAATTCTTGCCAAAGGGTGCTGGTAAATATGCAATCACGATCCGAAATCAAGGATTGAGGAAGACCATGGAGCTTGAAAATATTACCGATGTATGTTTGTGCGACTTGAAAGGGTAGTGAAAGGATGTGACAAAGGAATAAAATGAGCATAACGCGAAAATTTATCCACCACAACCATAATGCTATTGAAACGTGCAGACCGAGGTAGACCTTCAATAAAGTCCAAGGAGACCATTTGCCAGGCTTGCTCTAGTACAGGTAAAGGTTGAAGGAGACTCGGGTATTTGACATGTTTTGACTTAGCCTGCTTGCACACATAACAGGCTGCCATAAAATTTTGAATACCTTTTTTCATGCCTAGCCAGGCAAAGAGTTTACGCACCCGATTGTATGTAACTTGGAATCCAGAATGGTCGCCGATCGCACTATCATGCATGGCCTGAATTATTTTCTGTTGCATTTGGGTATTGTTCCCAACCCACACACGCCCCTCATATCGTAAAATACCATTTGTCAAGTGATATTTCGGATGCGTAGATCCCTCCACACTAACTTCGGTGATACGACGTTTGGTCAGTGCATCAGCTTCATATCCTTCTGCTACCTCAGCTAACCATGCCGGTACACATTGTGAGATGGCAAGTAATTCTCCCGGCCCAACTAACGGCCGTCGAGATAACACATCGGTCACTGTATTTTCCACACCTTTCTTGTAAAGCAATCGGTATTGCAGTCCCAAGAGTTTTGTCAAAGCCTTCTGTTGCCAGGGCGTCGTCAAATGCTGATCATCGAGATGCACTAAACTCCGTTGATCCATTCTAATCAAGAATTCCCCATGCTGCAAATATATTTGCCAGTGGTCTACTACCAAAATGATAGCCAAACTTTCTTTCTCATAAGTGGAGAGGCTCTGGTTGCGCGGTCCAAGTGACTTACTAAGGTATGCCAAGGGATGTCCACCTTGCATCAACACGACGCCAATGCCTTTGTAAGATGCATCAGTCTCAATTTCAAATCTCTTTGTGAAATCCGGTAGTGCCAGCACAGGAGCAGTGACCAATGCTGATTTTAGTGCTTGAAAGGCAGATTCCTTGTCTGGTGTCCACACAAAGACCACATGCTTCTTGAGCATATCAATAAGGGGCCTGCTAAGTAAGCCGAAGTTTCGCACAAACTTGTAGTAGTAACCTACTAGCCCTAAAAATCCCTGAATTTCTTTAGTACTGGTCAGTGAGGACCAGCCACGCACTACCTCAATATTTCTTGGATCAGTTGCTACCCTTGCCTTACTGATAATAGGCCCCAAATAAGAAAGTTATTGTTGTGCGAACGAACATTTGGAGCGTTTTATCTTCAGTTGGTGCTTCTCCAGAATTTCCAATACTTGCCTAAAAGTAATCACATGAGCTTGTAGTGTTTGATTGTAAACTAATATATCATCAATGAAGACCAAGACTCCTTTGCGCAACAAGGGAGCTAAAATAGTGTTCATGAGTCCTTAGAAAGTAGCTGGGGCACTTGTGAGACCATATGGCATCACTCGGAACTCAAAATGTCCATGGTGAGTCTTAAATGCCATTTTGTACTCATCCTTAGGCTTTATACGTATTTGATGGTACCTAGCCCGCAGATCCAGACTAGTGAACCATTGAGAACCTGCTAATTCATCGAGGTGTTCATCGATGATCGGCAAGGTATCTGTTCTTGACAGTTGCAGAATTCAAATGGTGATAATCAACATAAAAGCGCCACGTATGGTCTTTCTTTTGGACCAGCAATACTGCAGAAGAAAACGGACTGGAATTGGGCTAAATCACTCCCTGAGATAACATCTCAGCAACTTGTTTTTCAATTTCATCTTTCTGAGCCGGGTTGTAGCGATAAGGTCTGAGGTTGACCGGTTTAACCCCGGCTAATAGTGGTATAGTATGGTCAAACGGCCGGTGTGGTGGAAGCCCTTGTGGGTCAGCAAATAAGTGATCAAATTTGGCCAGCAAGGATTGTATGGGTTGAGGCATATCCAACTCTACTGGCTCTGTCCCGCAGACTGACAATTCTAGGCTAGAACTCTGAATGTTCCCGACTTCTTGTAGTTGACTGAACCAAACCATACAACATTGTGGCTAGGGAAACTTGATGCCATGTAAACACACCTGCTTGCCTTGACACCGAAACGAGAGAGTCTTCTTGAACCAATTCACAGTCATGGGACTATATTGCTCAAGCTAGTCCATGCCCAAGGTAATATCATAACACGCCAAAGGTAGCATGCAAAAATCAGTGTGGGAAATATGGCCTTGGGTACTCCGCCAACATTGAGGAAATTCAGTGATACAATGCAAGACACTACCATTGGCAATACGCACTCTAATTGGAACCAGAGCTTCTTGAACCCTCGACAATAGACGGGCAAATTTGTCACTGACAAAATAGCGAGAACTACCAGAATCAACCAACATGGTAACTAGATGACCTTGAACTTCACCTTGCAGTTTGATAGTTCCAGAGGTGTCATCACTGAGCATGGCATCTTTGGAGATAGTCATCAAGTCTGCATCCACCGTAGATTTTGCATCTTCATCTTGGGGTAAACCCATCTCTGTGTTGTCAAACAATTCCCATAATTCTTCCACAACATGGAGTTGAACTGTTGGTCCACATTTGTGCTCCCGAGACCATCGTTCTCCACAAATATAGCAGAGTCCCTTGGCTCGTCTATAGTGTGAGCACCCGGATTTATTAAGCTCATAATACTTAGTCATCCAATTGACCCTAGTATTATCAACCAAATAAACCAGTCTCGAGAGATGTATACTCCCGAATCGCAAGATACATACCTCACAACAAAAGAATGTATCAATTCCATACAACACATAGTACATAAGCAACAAACCAGAAGTTAATATTAATAAGGAATAGGTTATTACAAAAGAGGGGCCTTCTGGCCAAATAACAACAAGAACTACTAAGATAACAGCGGAAGCAAAAGTGCCATAAAGATGGCTATAACACAAAGCCAATCAGTGTGCCTTAACCCCTAGGCATCTGACCGGACCGCCAAGCTAGTCGTCAAAGAAGCTGCAACACGTAGCACAAAAGATAGGCTCTTGGAGCTCTCCTTCTTCCTCTGCAACAAAAGCCACAAAATGCCACAACCACGGGCGGATGAGTACATAAAGTACTCATAAGACTTACGTGTGAGATAACGAGAACTATAAATAGCTACATGCAAGCTTTATGTAAGTGGAGGTTGTATGTCTCATTTAGCATAAAGCAACATTTATTTGCAATAACATAATAGATTGAAGGCAATTTGGCAAAGTATTTTTAAATGTTGAAGTAACAACGAGATAGTAACATAGTAACAACAACAAGATCAACTCGAAGTGACTAACCCAATAGTCACCACAACAATAGCATGAACTCCCTGCTCATACCAACCATGTCAAGTTTTAATTAAAGGTTGTAGTCTAATTCTTACGAAATAACCAAGCGTGTCCATAACCTAGGGCGAGGCTATTGAATAGTTTTATCCTGCGGGGTGTACCAATGTACCCACACGTCCGACGCGCTTTTCCTTTAAGCACACTACCTTTGGTATGCTTAAGACGGCTAAGTCCTACGAGACATTTCCAATGGGCGGTGCTAATTCGACCAAGACAACCCACGGGATAAGGACCCAATGGACACTTAACCTACCGCCAACGCTCCATTCCCACACCACACACACATTTTATCTTTAAACACACCAACCGAAAGCGACCCCAATTAGCACCGCCTAAAGTACTTAGTCAAGAGAGGTCCCATATCCCTCGTGTGGTTAGCACGCATAATTGCTTGGATCAATGGCGCAAGAATTCGGTCCTTGTTGACTCGGCATACCACCACATCCAAAACCACACCATCCATCCAATATGCCCAAGTCTAAATCAATCTTTTATTTTCGGTTTTGATTTTACAAATAAATCAAAGCACAAGTCTTTGGACATATAGGAGTAATAATCGGTTTGAGTGATCAAGACCATCGACTAAGTCGATGATCGCCCATTACTACCGATAACTAAGCATGTCTAAGCAATTTAATCGAAACTACTAAGTGATAAGAGCTCATCCAACGAGCTCCCACCACAGCAAATAACCTAGGCTCATGGTAGTAGAGGATAAACAATTCCTACAGATTATGCAACTATAGGATTGCTAGCGATATTTTAACACAAAGTAGCATGCATACATACAAGTAAAACAATATATTAAGCTTTAAAGTAATGGGACAATGATGGAAATGATCAAACTACTTGCCTTGATGTTGCTGGTCAAGTTGTGGCAGAGGGTCACTCTCGGGATTACCACAAATGTCGAAACCTAACGGAAAAGCGATAAAGAACCGATAAGAACGACGAAAGACCAAAAAGACGCAACAGAGAACTTCTCCGAATGATATGAAAATTTTACAGCAGCAAGACAATGATTTATCATGAATTTAGCAACAAGAACAAATTGATTTGGATTCTTAATGCAAAAGGTATGATGAAATCAATTACGCCAAACCTAAAAATACCAAACCGCACTATTCACTAATTTAATTATGAGGCAACATTTTCTAGAATGGTGGTGATACTGAGATTTTACTGTAAAACCAGCACCTCATGAGATGAATAACACAATTGAGTTCACCTCATTTGGAGCTATTATGCACTTTCTACAATTTTTCAAAAACAAGAACTTGAACAAAATTATAACGCACAAGTCCTCATTTTTATAACAGCAACATGCTCAAAACTAATTTTCACAGTGAGTTCATTAATAGAGGAAACCAACAAAGTTGGTCTCACTCAAATATAATCTACAGAGCATTAGTTATGTATTTTACAAGTTAAGCATCAATTTGAGTGTACACTTAAAGTTAGTTTTAAAATCTAATGGCAAAACTGTGCTCTGGAGCTGAACTCAACTTACAATCATTTTTGGATTAAAGTCAAGTTCAATACAGAGCTAACACACTTTGAATGACCTCATTTGGATTTAAAACGAAAAAGATATGAAATTCTAAAGTTATACCTTTTCCAGTTCACAATTTTAACAGATCACTGGAATTCTAAAAACCCTAAAGACATGGGAGGTCATAAGCGGCTCAGATCACACGGGGGAGGTCCTCAACGGTTGAGATCTTCCAAAGGAAGATCTAAACTATCAAGATCTCCCCGAGGAAGACCTACATCGTCAGGACCTCACAGGGGAGGTCCTGGACGGTCTAGATGTTCCAAGGGAGGACTTTGATGGTCCAGATCGTCCGAGGGAGGACCTTGATGGTCAAGATCTACCCGGGAGGTCATGAACGGCCGAGATGACCTCGGGGAGGTCCTAAGGGAGGTCCTATCGCCGCAGACCTCCGTGGAGGTCAGGACGGCCACGATCGCAGGGAGGTCTTGGGCGCCCAGATCTCCTGGAGGAGGTCATGGACGTCCCGAGCTCGCGACCACGTGCTTGCGCCGCACGCACGCGTTTCGGACAAAAGGATAAATGCGCGGACAACGAGGAGGTCTCGCTACGGAGGTCTTAAATGCGCCGCAAGGTGAGGATTAAATGCGCTTAAGACACGCCAATGATTTCAATGATTTGAGCACTTGATTAGTGCATTTAACACGATAAATCTCTGTCCCTAAAAGCGACAATGGCGCCATTGCCTTGTCCGACAAAGACTTCGGGTTTGAAGAAATGGTCTCGCCGCATGATGTAGGCCTCGCCATGACATCAATGGTACCACCGAGTGCACAATAGCTTTGCGCACCAGTGGACCTCCTCTCAATGGCGGCGGCGGCCTTAACGCCGGCGAGCCGAGAGAGGCACGAAGGCACCACACGGCAAAATCCAAAATGCGAAATAAAGCTCATGACAACCATTCAAGCGTGTGCCCAAATAAAAGCTCCGCAACAAAGATACATGCGGTGCCAGTAGCTAAGGACTATCGTGAGTACAGGAGGTCCTAAGGTCTTTGAGGAGGTCGAGGAAGGAGGACCCAGGTCTTGGGGAGGAAGGGTGCTCCACTACCAACGCCAGACTCCAAGCTCCACTTTGTCCCTCTGCAAATGCCCAACAAATCAAGTTAGGACTTGGTCCCAGAGGGTAGGGCACAAATGGAAGCAAGGAGAAAAGGAGGAAAACTCAGGACCCTTGTCCACCGAGGAGCTTCAAGCTTCTCAACAATGGCTGCCAAGAGAGCTTTGGTGGGTTAGAGCTCATAAGCACAGGGGTGCAAGCAAGGGATAATGGTGTGCAAAGGAAGCCAAAGAAACAGTGGGGAGGTTTTATACTTGGGAGAAGCAGCACACGAGCCGGGTTAAGCTCATGGTGAGCTTAGCCCATGGCTCGATTCATGGGGTTGGACAAAACACGAGGCCGACATGGTGGCAGTGCTGTGTGGGCAGAGGGGCGGAAGGTCGACTCGCATTTAATGCGGGTCAAGAAAGAGTTGTTATAAGGTACACAATGGATGACACGCATTAACTCCTCGCTCGGGAACACGCATGCGTGACCAAGGAAGGAGAAGAACAGGGAGGTCATGTTGACCGCTTGGATAAGCCACGGGAGGTCCCGGCCCTCCGATGTGGTTTTTGAACCGTTACGCCTAAATGGTGGGAGGAGGTCCCACCACACGATCAAGGATGGGAGGTCATGGCCTCACGATTTCCTTAATGTGTATGACATGGGAAAATGGGACAGGAGGTCCAAAGCATTGGATCTCTATCCAACGGTGCGGACCTCCTATGTGGTCTTAACCGCACATGAACTTAAGAACATGAGGGGGAGGTCATGGCCTTTGGATTTAAATCCAAGGGCGCACAACCAAAGGGAGGTCTTAGCGCTGCGCAACACACAAGAGAGGTCATGGCCATTAGATTTAGATCTAAGGGCAACGCGACCTCACGTCTTGTGAGGTCTGATCTTGCATAAGACAAGGAGGAGGTCGTGACCGTGATTTTAATCCAACGGTGCACAACACGAGATAGGGAGGTCTGGGCTGCGATGAATTGCGGCGGAGGTCGTGGCCTTTGGATCTGAATCCAACTGCCACGACCTCAACAAGGTGGGAGGTCTGAAGGATTTTGACAGAGAGGGAGGTCATGGCCATGGATCTTTGATCCAAGGGTCAGGACCTCAAGTAGGTGGGAGGACCTCACTTGTGAATGTTTGAGGAGGAGGTCGTGGTCAGAGGATTTGAATCCAACGCCTCGACCTCAACAAGGTGGAAATGGAGGTCTGTTGAGCCCGGACTTGGTTGGGTTCAACCCAAAATGAAAAGGTGGCTCACCAAGCAGCAAAGCATGTTGAAATGAGTTATAAAACAATTGAGACTTTGAAACATTGTTTGGGATAGCAAAACAACTCCAAAAATTATGCAATTTTAACTGGAGCTTGCTGACATTAAGATTAACCTTACATAAAATTTCCAGAGGTTATTATGCAATGCATTTTTCTCAGAAAATTCACGAAGGTTGTTCAAGGACTTGGTTTACCTCCAAAATTTATCAAACAAGTTTTACAACTTGTGATATTTTTCAGAGGGGTCCCACCTCAGTTTTGGGACCAAGGAAAATATTTTCCAAATGTTTGGCACAAGATTTAAGATAATTGGAAAAGGAGTTTGACTTTTGGTCAACAAGAGCTTTGTGTTTTTGGATTACACAACTCTTGGACACGAATTACATGAGTGTTTAGGGGTTTTCAAGGTGTGAGAAAAAGTTTTAATTTCTACACATATAATTATACTTAAACAAACCCTGTTTACACAGTTGGGATGTTACATATAGGCATGAAGGGCGACAAGTTTTTCATCTGTAGGAGTTTATCTTGTCCCATCGATGCTCCTCCGATCATCTGCCTTAACAAGAGGGGTTGTTCTTCCTGGTGGTAAATGAAGAGGTAATGCAGTGCGTAAAACTGAGCGAGTTCCTACCACTGAATCACCTCGGTGGGGCTCTTTTTGCATGGATTCAAGAACTTCTTCCTGCAAAGTAGCCAAAGCAATGATGGTATCCAGATCAGGTGGGTGATGCAAAACAACCACTGATCAAATATTCGCCCGTAAACCATCCACAAATTGGGTAATAAAAAATACAGGATTCCATGATGCATGATGTGCTAGCAAATTATGCATAAGTTCATTGAATTTGTCAGCATACTCCGCTACTGAGGTCATTTGGCGCAAACGATTGAAGTGTCGAACGAGCTGTTGCAATTCTTTGTGACCAAATCGACTGCACACTGCCTCGGCAAAAGGTTCCCAACTGCTGAACCGGAGATGTGCTTTGGACGACTGCAACCAAACTAAAGCTCCTCCCAGAAAATACATAGTTGCAATATTCACCATAAAATCTGGATGCACAGAATAAATTCAAAAATAGTTCTCATATTTGAGTTGCCAAGATTTTGGGTTTTCACCGTCAAATTGAGGAAAATCTATTTTTGGTGGTAACGGATGATGATCATAAGACCCCGGATGTCGACAAAATGCAGCAAACCCATCATATGGAGGAGAAAATAACTCAGAATGATCGGACATACCATTGTTCAGAGGCGGCCGCGGAGAAAAATTGTCCCCGAAAGCCTTTTGCCCGATTCATGAGTTCATCGCAGTGATTGATCAGCCTATCTCCTTGCTCTTCGTTGGTACCGGGTGATTCCCCTTTCCATAAGGGCAACAGGTCCCCCACTCTTGCTGGTTCATGCTTGACGTCCAGCGATGGAAGAATCGGCGGTAGATTCCCCAATCGGACCGCTGGTCCTTAGTTATGAGCGATCTGAACCACCTGTGATCAAAGCTCGACCACCTCCGCACGTAACCCATCGGCGGATTGCTCCATCTCCGGCTTCCACTTCTGCAGCTCCGGCACCGCTAGTTTCATTTCCTCCACTGTAGCTTGGATGGCCTCACTCCGTGCTTCTAACTTTTTGAGTGATTCACCTTGTGCCATGATCGCCTTGGTCAGTTTCGCTAACTGATGATCCATCTCCTGCGATTGGATCTGTGCATGGGTTCGGTAGCGTGGGGGATCCAGGACTTGAGATGGATCTGATACCAATTGTTACCAACCTCCTTGCGATTCCTTGCTTAACATATTCAACAACAAGATCCAATACAAGTTCTAACGAAGTCCAGAGAAGAACAATCGAGAGAGAGGGTGAGATATTCAGAGAAGTTTAGAGTCTAGGAGGTTCAGAGATTACATCATTCATGATCTTCTAGATACGAGATCACAACACTTTATACCCAGCTCCTAAGGTCTGCTAAGTGGGCCTTCTTATCCCTATTGTCCAGATGGTTGCCCAATCATCTAGCCCAATCCGCCTCTGGAAACCATTTACTGGGTTCCCATGACCGCTTTCCCTTCTGGCTTGCCATTCTGTCCTGAAGACTGTCCTATAGCCCGTCCGGCAATGTGACAGTTACCTACAACCTCTCATGCAATAAGGGAGGAGCTTCTATATGGCAAAAGGGAAATTATGACAATCTATGACAACTACAAGGGAGAAGGTAATTTTTCAATCCTAGTTTATCTTATGCCCCGCTTGTATGCATCCAATCTGAATTTCATAGGCCTCACGAACAGCTTCTTTGACCCCCCCCCCCAAAAAAAAGAGGATATTTGATCTTCTGTAGAATCACTTGTTTGGCCATCCCTCATAGGCTACTAGTATGCTCATGGCTACAGATGGCCAGATGGGCCATGCCTGCTGGGCTGGCCCAAGGCACGACACTATAGGCCCAGACCGAGCACGACATGGCTCACACTATTCATGGGCAGGGCCAGCACGACATGATGGCATGGGCCATGCCTGGGCCGTCACCCCGGCACGATGGGACGACACGACATGGCACGAATAGTGCCAGGCCGTGCCAAGCACAGCATGAACCTAGTAGGCACGGCACAGCCCGAGCGGCCCCGAGAGCCAATGCCCGAAGGAGAGGCCAAAGCGGGGAGGTCCGGGACTGGGAGCGCATGGCCGCGCAGGGCAGCGCCGGTGATGAGGAAGGCTGGCGGTGCGGGAGGGAGCTGGTCAGCCGGGAGGTCCGGGACCGGGAGGAGGAGGAGAGAAAGGGCGGTGCGGGAGGAAGCCAGAGCAGAGAGGTGTGGAGGCGACGCAGAGGTGAGGAGGCGAGGAGGCCGCGCGGAGGTGAGGAGGCGACTAGGCGAGGAGGCAGCGCAGCCGCGCGGGCTATGCCTCGAGCCGGCGAGGAGGTGGCTCGGCGGTTGTGCACTTGTGCGGTCTTGCGAATGAGGAGGTGCGGAGGAGACAAGGCGGCGTGGATGAGGAGGCACGGAGGAGAGGAGGCGGCGCGGCTGGTCGGAGTAGAGAGGAGGCGGCTCGGTGGTTGTGCACTTGTGTGGTCTTGCGGAGGAGGAGGCGCGGAGGAGGAGGCGCGGGGGAGAGGAGGCGGAGCGGCTGGGCGGAGCTGAGAGGTGGCGGGGAGGCGGTGCACGGAGCTGCAAGGAGGAGAGGAAGCAAGGAGGCATGGGGGTGCGGCACGCGCATGCGCGGTAGGGAGTGTTGGGGAAAGAAGAAGGGGCGGGGTTAGGCCGGGCAGGTGGCACGTGGGCCGAAAAGTGCTCGTGGGTCGTGCTTGGCACAATACGGCCCGGTTGAAATCAAACCGTTGGGGCATTTTGACCTCTTTTTTTTTACTGTTTTTGACCGTTTGAGTCATAAAAAATAGCAAAAAATTTCAAAAAAATCATGAAAAGTTTCCTATAAATAGCCACCTTACCCCCCCTCCTCGTTCAGCACCCCTTCATTCTCCATTCTCTCTTTGAAATTCTGTTGTGCAAATTCAAATTCGTGTTGAGCTAATTTGGCAAAATTCAAAAAAATTGTGCCCAAATTTGGAAAATTCAATTTTCGGTAGCAAGTTAGCGAAAGAGGTACAATAATATTTTTTGCATATTTTTATCGTTAGTGCTTGTTATGCTAAGATGAAAGTAGTAATAGTGTTAGTTTCGATTTTGCAGTTTTCGTTATGGACAGTCCTTATAACAGCTTTGCTCTTGGTGATTACGGACTATTACCGGAGGAAATTGCGTCCATGGAGGCGGCTGCGGCTGCCTCAAGCCAACCGGAGGTTTCATCGGAAGAGCAAGGCAGAGTTCTGTCATCAGGCTCCACGACAACATCAGGCTCCACGGCAACCGGAGTAAAGAGGTCGAGACCGTCTACATCGGGAGTGTGGGAGAATTTCAACAGGACAACCAAGCAAGACGCAACGGGAAATGAGGTACCATATGATATTTGTAAAATTTGTCGCCATGAATTGTCTGCAAAGTCTACAGGTGGAACGGGGCACTTGCTTAGACATGCTACAAGATGTCGAGCAAAGCAAGGATTGGTGATGAGACAGACACAACCGCAATACAACTGAATTGAAAATGTATGAAAATGACTTAGTTTTACGTGATGCTGTTGTTTTCATGAAATCTAAATACCTTAAATGTTGGAGAGAAATCCCTTACCTATATGCATTTGCATTTCTTTTAGATCCTAGGACTAAAATTGATGCATTGGTACTGTACTTGATCTTCTTAGTGATGCTACGGAGCTAGACTATACTGATTATTTTGCAGAAGTTCATTCTCGGTTATACGAGATTTACCAAAGGTATGAAAATAAGTTCCAGGGAGTCCGCTCACAACGACCTCCAGTAGCCCCCACCTCGAGTGGGAAGACAAATATGAGGGGCACGATCTTCGGTGCCTCTTCCTCCAGGTCCAGGTCCAAGTCTTCTTCTGCTTCTACACCATCGCCTGCTCAGCCAAGACCCACAAGGAGCGGAGAACTATCCACCTATCTGGACAACGATACAATGGATTTTAACTCAGAAGGCTTCGACATCTTGCAATAGTGGAAAACCCATAAGTTAACATATCCCGTACTATCCATACTTGCACGTGATGTGTTAACTGTTCCTGTCTCTATGGTTTCCTCCGAGTCTGCTTTCAGTCTTTCTGGAAGAATATTGGAGGAGAGAAGAACAAGTCTCACAAGTGAGATGGTGTGGATCCTTCTAACTGTGAAGGATTGAGAACAAGCTGATTCACGAACACAACACTCTGTGGAAAATCCAGAGTTGTCGGAGGTGTTCAAAAATCTGTACTTGGATAATGACAGTAACACCGACACATAGAACAATGATGTATTATGTATGTAGAGCTATAGGTTGTACTCCTTTTTCTTTGCCAAGGTTTTCTCATTTTTTGTTTTTACTTGGCGAAGGTTTTAACGAGGTAGCCAGTTGGACATTAATAATGCTCTTTATTACATTTTCAATATGATTGTCTCATTTTTTTTTCAATTTTCATGTCTTCTTCTAAATTTTACACATTTTTCTGGTTTTTTTCATTCTGTCGGCCCAAACGGGCCATACTTGGCCCGATAGGCTAAATGGGCTCATGCCGGCTCGACACGGTAAGAATGGCCGACGGGCCGTGCCTAGGCCGCCAGCCCGGCACGTGGGCCAGCCCGGCACGAATAGTTCGCGAGCCTAAATGGACCGTACCGACACGGGCCCATGCCGTGCTGAGCTGGGCCGCTCGTTTGGCCAGGTCTGCTCATGGCCATCAGTAACAAGATATACCGTAGACTCCCTCAAGCTGTTGTTACTGCATTATACTGAATCATTTGACACAACAGTGACGAGCTCGACGAGGCCGAGCGGAGCTTCAAAACAATGCCAACAGGAGGGAGGGGTTGGTGGCATCGGTCATGACGACGAGTGCAAAGTCTGTGGCGGCAACCGCGGTGTCTTGGCAAGAATAACTGCAAAGATGGTAGCAGCATGGCAAGCAACTGTGAGGATGACAAGAGAGAGAGAGAGGGGCTGGAATGGAGATCTTGATATGGGCTTTGGGCTTGGGCTTTGCATGGGAATTTTTTTTAAAAAATAATAATTATTTTATTATGAAATGTTGTAATATACCTATCTTTTTTTATTTTACATAAATAATCATCTGTCGCTCCACTGTTGAGCGACTTGGGACTAGTCACTCAACTAGTGGACGACTGATCTAAGTCGCCCAAAATAATAACATTATTATTTTATTAATCCGATGGATATAACGGTTGAGCGGCTACTCCATAATTATTTCTATTGGATTAATAAAATAATAATGTTATTATTTAAAATCGTCCAACCGTTATTTCCATCAGAGAGTTAGGCATTTCAAGTCATGGTAAAATCAGAGAGTTAACTCTCTGATTTTACTATGACTTGGAATGCTAAATGTATTACCTACAAAAACTGCCATTTATTCTCCCACAATTATTTCCATTGGATTATTTAAAAAAATATATAATTAAGGTTGAGCGAAAAGTGGACTAGTCGCCCAACCGTTGAACGACTTTCACAAGTTGCTCAACCACCGAGCGATTAGTCTACGTATCGCTCAACCGTTGGGCGACTTAGATCAGTCGCCCACTGGTTGAGCAACTAGACCCAAGTCGCCCAATGATGGAGCGACAGAAAATTATTTTTGTAAAATAAAAAAGACAGGTATATTACTGTATTTCAAAATAAAACAATGATTATTTTTTTTAAAAAAATATTTGCATGAGAGTATATTCATTGATTCCGAGTGGGGGCCACAGACTTGCCGAGACGGTTCTCACGTGCATCGTAGGCCAAACCGTCGTATTCGTATGTGTAGCAGCAGTTGCATAGACATAGAAAAATGAAGTAATCAATTTTACCATTTAAATGTTAGCATAACACTAAGGGCATGTACAATATAAAATGCTTATATATGAGTGCTTAAAGAGAGAGAATGTAGCTATGTCATCAAACACCTATGTAAAATTCATTTTCTCCGATGCAAACATCCTTTTCTTATATGTGCTTAGATGTTGTGTATCTATTAATTAGATATAGTTATATACATAAATACTTGTTAAGCACCGGTGCCTACTTAAGCATCAATGCTACAAAATAAACACATTATCTGTCCTACATGGCTAAAAAAATCAGTTTTTATTTGCTATGCATCTATCTAACCACTTGAATTGTACATGCCCTAAAGTAGCCCTTATTCTTAGGTTATCTAAGCGCCTTTTCTTAAGAAAGCGCCTCTCGGTCTGATAACATAGTGGAAAGGGGCTTCATCATCTTCATAAAAAATGCCTTAAACCTGCCCGAGGAACCCAAAAGATCACATCCGTTTGGTAAACCTTAGGCCATTGTTTGGCCGAGCTTCACGTCTAGATTTTGGGCTCTAGAATCTGACTTCTAGGTGAAGCAACAGCCAAGAAAATAGTCGGGCCCAAATCTGAGCTTCAGCTCCTCAATATCATGGCTTTACGGTTTTGCCCCCAACCACTCCTTACTTGTCCTTTTTGGCCCCCCAACGGAGGGACATTTGGTCATTTCCTTGCATATAGGCTCCTAGAGCCAGTGAAGTTAGCCTTGGCGGCTCCAAGGTCCGAGTACAAATGCAGCTCCGGCTCCGGCATGCTCCAGCTTCGATAATTGTTAGAGCACAGTGCATTTCGCCAGCTAGCCCGTGCTTGAATCAACAGGCTCAAACAGGCGCTAGTGAGCTTTCAATGGCTTTAAGCTGAAGTGAAGCTGGCCTGGACATTCTGTAGATGTCTCATCCACGATGCTCGGTAAGTACACCACTACACCTGGTGAGTGGCGACATGCATTTGTTTTCTCAGAATTTTGCTTCTTCGCACGTCTAGAAAATGTTTGGAACTGTTACATCTCTCCCATACGGCTGTGGCTGAAGCGTAACAATCTACAGTAATGGACCATCCAACCACCTCACGCTCTACCATGTCAGTTGCTCATTGCAACTCCGAGAAAAAAATCAACACCAATCGACCACCCAACTGTCGCCGTGTCCCTCTCTCCAAACAACAGAACAGTGGATGACCGCTCACTCAATTTCTCATCACATGATTCACACCTTCGCGAATAAGGATCGAGACATAGAAACTTTGATTAAGGCACATGCCACTTTACTCGAGGAATGTTACTGTAAGGAAGGATCAAAATGGAGTCTTTGGTTAAAATGACACGTTTTTTATTTGCAATAGCTGAACTGGTAGAAGATCGCCCCCTAAAATAAAATTAATGACACCTTTGCCCTGCCCGCAGACCACGGCAAGCAACATGCCATATTCCCAGATCATGGCAGGCGATCTACCGCGCACTATACAACAGCAAGAACATGTGCAGGCCACCTACGGCGGACTAATTTTGCTATTTCATTTAAAAAAGAGACCAAATGAGGCAAAAACTCCCAGAAAGAGCCATCAAATTATAAGAACAATACAGCTTAACATTCTTGGATTACATAACTAATATCATTCGGGAATTCTTGGTGAATTACAGGCTTACAGCCGGTAAATTTAGGCCCAGACTACAATTCTACATAAATAGATACGGTAGGGCTTTATTCCGACAGAAGAAGCAAGGCATAATGGAACCTTTCCTTGGTAAGCCTAACCGATTTATTGGGGAGAGGGAAATTAACCATCGCTTGGATTCGATGAGTCAGGGCATCATATCTTTGGGTCGCGCAAGAGGAGCCGATATATCTCATTGTTCAACTCGGACATGTACTCATACCCAAGATTCTCAGCGCGACTCCTGAATTCATCCAGGTCTTCCGGTGGCACTTGTATGCCGACTAATACATTTGCTCCGGTTCCACCCTGCAAAAGAGAATTAGCTCATTGAATGTGTATATATTTGCAGCTCTTTCCAATGGTCTGAGAAGGATAAATTTGCATTGTTTGGCTACACTAATGTAACCAACATATGAGTCCCTGAAAAACTTTGGCGTTGCATATTCATTTGCAGTGCTATTTTTTCATTCATTTTCCACCTTTCAAGGTAAGCTGATAATTTCATAAAAAACCACTATCATAAGAAGGCTACTGACAAAACTCAAATCACAGATCACATACCTGTGCACGGTAATGGAAATTGCTGATATTCCAGCGTGGGCTGAATGCATCCAAAAATTTCATAAGAGTACCGGGCCTTTCTGGGAAAATGAACCGGTAAACAAGTTCGTCTTTTATTTCTGACCTGCCACCAATCTGCAAATTGATAGAAAGGAATGGTCGGATAAGATAGCAGCGTATTTGAATACAAAATGACCCAAAGGAAATTAAAAATAACAGGTTAGGCTAATTCAACTCTTTGGGATGTACAAAATTAACATGAACATTTATATGCTCTCTATATTTTCGCAGGTAATTATTTATATTTGCAAATTAATACCAAAACTGCGATTCGATCCTCAGCAACATTTGATGTAACATGGAAAAACTAGGGATCAGACATCCGATCTGTTGGACGCATGTAGGTGTGGCACTGCACACGTTCAGACTGATTGTTGTAGTAGTTGTATGCAAATGTTGCAATATAACTTTTGTCCTGCAACTTTCCTGTATTGAAACATTTCCGTATAACTACAACAACATTTCAACTGAACTGTTGCAACAAGCGACTGTGAGTATATACGAAGAACATATAAATGTGTCTAGGAGCATGGCCTTGTGCCCTTGTCTATTTGTTCCTACTACTCATGATACACACTAGACCCAGATTTCCAGAATCAGCACAGCAATAGAGAAGAGCACAAGGGTAATAATGGAAAGAGGCTACACAGCGAAGTTAACAGGTGAACATATTACTAAACGAGTTTAATGAAGTTTGCAATGTTATGATCAAGGATGCTTAGAAGGAAAACAAGAGAGCTGATTATATCAATTCAGCTCAAACTCGAGCCATGTTTTGCTTGAGAACAGTTTGTGAAATCATCCTAGCCTGCTAGGCTCATCAGATGTATATCCCGTGGATTATATTCATCATGTAACCTTGCTATTACCATAATATCACTAGCAAGCAATTAAAACTAATAATTGAACTAATTGCCAGAATAACGTGCTAATGGCTGCGAGTGTGAAAGAAAAATGAAACTTACAAAGTATCTTAGGTGGTCCTTTGCCAAATCATTGTCAGTAAGGTTCACAGTCTTTAGTTTTGAAGATTCCATGCGTTCCACCATTGCTCTAAGCTCGTCATCAGTGTAGATGCCAACACTGCAATACAAAACAACCAACATATAGATTAGCTGGGAGAAAGTAAAAAAATGGTCATTAAGTATATGTCAGTCAAAAAAAAGAACATGAATATTGATGAAATTATTGCCCATGTACCTGTAAAGAACAAGGGCATCTTTTGCATTGGAATCATATCTGTATTTGAATTCAGTAATATTCATCCGGCCAACCTGCAGAATGAGAAGTCACAAGAAAAGAAATGGAATATAAACTATTCTGTATTGGTAGAAATATCATGAGACATACCAATTCCGCAAACTTTTTGAAGCTTCCCTGCTCCTCTGGCAAAAATGTAGCTAATACTGCTTCTCGTTTTCGACCAACATCAGCAAGCTCAGTTACTAGTCTAAGTCGATCAAAGTTCATATTTGCTCCACTAGTTATTGCAACCACGGTTTCCCCTTTCAAACCATGGTATTTGCAGTAAGCTTCAGCCCCTGCCAAGGCAAGGGCACCAGCAGGTTCAAGGATACTTCTTTTCTCCTCAAACATATCCTGCACCCATGAAGAAAAATATCTTCAGCACAAATGATAAATTAAGGACACAGTGTACGCAGCAATGCAGCATACATAGTGCAGAAGCATGAGAGTAATAAGATAGAAATAGAATAAACTGTCGATGCATAAATTTCTAGCATCCTATTTTTCAGCAATATCAACAGGATACCTATGTATGGTCTCAAAAAAAAAGGATACATATGCATAGTAACTGAGGAAATTGCATTAGATGAACACCAATACCCACAACAAGAATTGAAAGGTAGACAACTAGGTCATCGCAGCGCAATACCATAACACTTGTCTACCAGAGACTAGAAAGAGCTTTAAACATGTAACATTAGAAAATTCTTCAACTGGTGGATTATATTGACAGACCATTGGAGCACAGAATATTTATGCAAGAAACTATATTTTTTCCCCTTTTTCTCGAGTATTGTATCCTGAGCTTCAAGTGAGTTGAGATTGCGAAAATAATTCAGCGCTCAATCACGCACCCTATTAATATATTAAGGAAAAGCAGACACATAATAAATTGATAGCTCTCACCTTTATTGAAGCACAAATAGCATCTCGACTGACAAGGACAATGCCATCTACAAGTTCTCGGCACAAACGAAATGTCTCCTCCCCTACAACTTTGACAGCTACACCATCAGCAAACCCTCCAACATGCTCTAACATGACCCTCTGATCATGACACAAGGACAATGCCATGGCATTTGCATCTGAGGGCTCCACTCCAATTATTTTTACCTGTGTCAAAATTGTTGTAAAACATACAAGAAAATGACACACTGACTATAGTATTCCAATGTAATGAAAAGGATGTATTGGGTTCAATCTGGAGAAGGATTACCGTTAGGTGATTGTATGAAAAACAATTTGACTTCCAAAATGCACTTAAAATTAGGGTTATTCTCCTTGATGGCATTATAAAGAAACTTGTTGTTTTTATGTGTAAGATATTTTATTAAAAGAAGTCCAGAATTTGAAAGCTAACCTCTGGGCGGACCCGTTTTACATAGGCAGCGATTCCAGCAATTAATCCACCACCTCCCACAGGTACAAATATTGCATGCAATGGGCCTTGCAATTGACGAACAATTTCCATGCCAATAGTTCCTTGTCCAGTGATAACATCAGGATGGTCAAAAGGAGGTATGAATGTGCGGCCTTCCTGCTCACACCGTAGTTTTGCATATGATTGAGCTTCATCATATGAGTCTCCCTTGAGAACAACTGTTGCACCCAATCTCTCCACTGATCGCCACTGGATTAAGGTAATAGGTTTACTAATTGGTGAGAATGAAGTAAAATATTTCATATAAAAGGACAGATATAAGGTAATGGCATCTAAAATCCAATAACCTTGATTTCTGGTGTTGTAACAGGCATGACGATAACGGCATCACAGCCCAGTCTTTGGGCAGAAAGAGCAACTCCCTGGGCATGGTTTCCGGCAGAGGAGCAGATGACGCCCCTTTCCAACTGCTCGTGGGAGAGCTTTGCCATCATATTATATGCACCTCTCAACTTGAATGAGAATACCTATGCATGAAGCAAACAAAATTTATCCACCCACATAAATTGCCAACAACACAATCAGTAAGAGCTACATGTGCATAACAAAAACAAATTGTAAAAAGTGGTACAGAGTTGTATTTTTCAGTCAACTTAAAATTAAGCATTTGGCAACACTAAAAACAATTAAGCAAGAGGAAATTATGGACTATACTATATATCAAACATATGTATATAGAGATGAAGTGCAATAGTGAGCTCCACGGTTTGGTGCGGTGTGACCACCGTCCCGGCTTCTTTCCTCAAACTCCAGCTATTGAGTGCAACTCATAGCTTATTGCTCAACTCCCCTAACGAAAAGAGATTACAAAGAAACCAAAGCGCCTAAACTTGAGCACTTCACATTCCTCAGACTTGTAATAGCGCTGAACAAAAGGTTTTATCTTCCATCACCAAAACACCAAGCAACCCCCTAACGAAATCAAATACTCTATCGAACACTGGAAGTGCATTCGTCTCAAAATGTCATCACACATAGGAACGCAAGTCCAAATAGAATTAAACCATTCCAAGAGCCCTGCAAATGGAACATTCAAACATTCTGTTCATAAGCTCCAAGAAAAAGCTTTCAAAATCAAAGTTTTTTTTAAGCAAAATCCACACAAAAAGAATCAAAAGTGTAAAACGTCATCAAACCTCCACTATCCCCTAGAAAGTTTTGGCAACAACGTGTAAAAGCCAAGGTGGAAAAAGAAAGAGAATATCCCAGTAGCTATCCAAGAATCAAGATAATCCCTAAGCAGCCAAACATCCTATTCAAGCCCTCTGGAACAACACACCACGGCATCTCCGAAGTAAAACCTCCGAAAAACCCCTCTTATCCAAAGTTTTATCGAACTACACAATTGACAATCCCAAAATGTCTCCACACGTCAGCAAATAAACGCATAAACCCGCCTAAAGTCGCATCCAAGAACACAAATTAACCCCAACAAAGAAAATGGCGGAGCAAATAACGAGAGGGCTGCGAGGCTGATGATTACGGGCTGCAGGTCCTCGCGCTTGATCCAGAGGATGACCCCGAGGCGCTCGGAGAGCTTCGTGGCGAGCTGCAGCGGCGACTCGATGGCGACGTCGTACACCTTGGACGAGAGAACGCTCGTCAGGTACTCCATCGGGCCGGGCCCGTCCGCGTCGCCAACCCCCTCCGCCGCCTCCCCGCGCTTCCGCGCGCCCACGAGGGACCCGCTCGCCTGCTGCAGCGACTCGGGCACCACCCGCATCAACGGCGCCGGCGCCGCGGCCGCCAGGTCGGCCGCGAGCGACGCCGGCGCCTCCGGGGACAAGGCTGCCGTAGCCGCGGCGGCGGACACGGCCACGCGGGAGGGCGGCCTGCGGCGGCGGGACGCGGCGGGAAGGAGACCGTCGCGGCGGCGGTGGCGGCGGCCGCCATGGTGGTGCGCCTTGTCTGTTTTTCTCTGGGTGCGTTGTCGGGTTGGCTTTGGGTGGAGAGAGGGGGATGGACGGGATGGTTTCGCCGGAACGCGTCAGGGATCTCATATGATGTGGCCGGGGTGGCCGGTGGACGTGGGTAGGTTGGTGGGTGGGGTCAGGCGCGAGATCGGTTTCTGCGTGCGCGCGCCCTTTTCCTCTGGCTTTACTCGCGTCATTTTCTGCGCGCGCCGGACCATGCACGGCCACGGTTAACTTCCTTACTTAGGGATGCAAGAGAAGCTCCGGTCGGAAAGGATTTCTGCTTACAGAGGATCTATAGTGCAACAGTATTGAAAGCGGTCTTTACCGTCGAATCGAAAATTAAAAGTCCAGAACATCGCTATAGTACTTTGCAACAGTGCTGCAGAACACTGTTTGTCTGCTTACAAAATATTGTTCACACAGTATGCTGTGATTCAGAGGATCCGGATCTACTCCAGTCACTTAGAGCATGTATAATAGTGCGACGTTAGCTGTCTGTAAGACTTGCCACGTTAGATATTAGATGACGTGGATGAGAGAGAGGGAGCATAGAGAATTGAACCGTCTATCATGCAGTAGTCGACTGTGACATGGTAAACAAGACAAATTATACATGAATGAGTTGTTTATAGAGACATATAAAAAGACGACTCATTGTAGGAGTTGTCTTTAGTGCTGTCTATAGATGATATAAAGAAATACTATTGACAATAGTTGTCTACATTATTTTACATGCCCTTACGTAGTTGCGCTCAAGATTTTCTAGCCTTTTATCTCGAGTGTCCTAATTACTTTGTACAGTGTTTTGCCACGTTTTTCCCCCCTCCTGAACTTCAGTGTTATGCCATGTTGATTGCTCAAGATCGACTTGAGTTCAAATTCAACAAGGGACAAGTTCGGCTATCGGCTCTGGGCAGTTGGCAAACAGAGGCTCCGTGTAGTTCATTAGCACACGGTACAATTAGTACACTTTCAATAGTAGTCATAGAGTGTTTATTTCTACTGTATTTTTCTGGAAAGCGGCTTTCAACTATACTGCAGAATTTTTTGGCTACGGGCTAAACGGCTAGGCTTTTCTGATTTAATGTTTGGCTGTCTGGCTTTTAGGTATGCTGAATGTAGCTTTCGAGATGGAAAATGTCTGAAATGTCCATAAGGACAATAACGGCTTGTTTGATGCCGTTTGATGCAATTAACAACGTTTAACGGGAACTAATGACAATTAACAATAATTAACGGCATTTAAAAACAATGAACAACTAACACAGTTGACGATAACTATCGCAATTGACGACATTTAACGATAATTAGAGCAATTGGTCGCATTTGACGACGACTATTGCAATATACCGCAATTTAGCACAATTAGCTGTTGGTGATATGCCCTAGAGGCAATCATAGAGATGACTGTATCACGTCTGTGTTTATGAGTTATTGAATAAATATTATTATGTTCGTTGAATGAATCATTGGTTATAAAGATTAACAAGTATGTGACTTGTTGGTAAAACTCTTTAACTTATATGATGTCGTTCTAAATGAATCCTTGGTAGGATGTGATTGGTCGAAACACCAGTTACTCTACGACCAGCACATGTATTGATTGCTGATCATGTTTCATCGATCATGGATATAGGGATATCAAATCAATAATGTAAGCACATGTTGGAGAGCATGGTATTGAATTGATCACCTTGAGACACTATTGAGATTGTTATGATTCTAAGTGTCATTAGTTGGTCTCAAGCAATGATGATGTATAATCCTTAGATCTGAGATCAACATGGTTCCCTACATGTGTAATAGCACTCTTAGGAGTTGCCAAACGCTACTCGTAACTGGGTAGTTATAAAGGTAGCTTTCGGGTATGTTATGAAACATGCGGAGGGATGTGATTGGTCGGATATGGGATTTGCCCCTCCTAACATAACAGGAGAGATGTCTCTGGGCCCCTCGAAGTGGTCGGATAAAGAAAGTGCATGGCTATGCCACTGGTGGTTAAAGAGTTCGACCACATAAGGTTATCCGATACTCGATCGATAAAGTATTGAACAATCCATGGATAACATAATATCTCACCTGGAGTTCAACTAGACATCGTGAGGCAAAGGGAGAATACACAAGTAGGTTGTTTAGTTCGATCAGTTATGGACTGGTCGTATGGAGATACGAGCTGGTCGTAGACTAGTCGAACATAATCACAGAGTAGTCGAAACCTGGTCGTAAGGAGTTACGAACTGATTGTAATCAAATACGAACTAGTCGTATAGAGATATGACTTGGCCGTAAGTGATGAGGACCTGGTCGTAGATCATATTGCATTTAGGTTCGTCCGATATAATTTGTGTGTATTCGAGAATCGTTATGTTCTGCTAGGAACCGCTAACGACTCATGATTGGAAAGGGTTTCCGAGTCACAACCGACTACATATAAACATAACGGGTCACACACTTAACGAGTTGGAACAAAACGTGTTCGGATAGGATCCGTCATGGGCACTATATAAGGTGATGCTTGAGGCTATTAGGAAGAAGAGATTGACGTGAGTTGCTCCATCGAAACCCTAGCCACCATCCTCCTAAAAGCTCTGCCATGCGACTTAGTGCTAGCACATTGGCGTACGGTTGTTCCTTCCCTGGACGTGTGGATACCATAGAGGCGCTATTGCGGTTGCTATTGCGCTTGAGGATGATTCGCGATCTTCATAAGGAACATCAGAGGTTGCTGGAGGAGACGATCAACCCGCGAGAACGCTGGCCGATCGACTACGACCACTACATCAGCGCGCTCTACGTTGGACCAGGCTGCTCCAAATCCTCTTCCGCTGCTCTGCGCGTCTTGTGGTAACGATCTATGATCATCTTCCTGCTTGGCTTCCTGGTTTACGTGGTAGAATTTTTGAATTGTAGCTATTGTAGCCTACCCGTATCTCTTCAGTGGTATCAGAGCCATCCTGTGCAGTTTTTGATCTGGATCGGTCGCATATACTTGATATGTGGTAGTAGTAGATGGGATCTATTACTAGTCGGGTCTGGTAACCTAGATTGCTTCATATCGATGGAACAATCTAGACACTGGTCGATAAGATTGATCGTTTTCGGTGGTAGTAGATGGGTTTACGAGGAGGTATTAGCTAAAAGAGCCAGATGGTTTACTGCGCTCGTTCACAACCACACTCAATAATACTCCCACTGGTCGGAATTCTGCCATCGGAGTATGCCGCAGTGCGTGGTCGCATCAAGGCAGTGATCAGATTGGTTCAGAATAGGGTTATATAGTAGTATATGTTCATGTCACCTGATAGAATTGGATTCTATGCATAACTCGTTTTTGCAGGGATTGATGTGAATAGTATGACCCGTTATGTATGTGATGCATGAATGGATTTCTCATGGCCTGCGTGTCATGCTGTGAGATAGCCATCGAGCTACATATTATTGTATAACGGTCTGCGTACTGACATGTGATGCTTGATATTCTCCTATGTAATTCATTACTAGCTCTTAGGAGTAATTGCTAGGTAGTTGAATGCAGTCGGAGACGTCATGCATGGTGGTCGGAGAATAGGAAGCATGCTGTTGGAGATCGACATGTTAAGGGCCATATTATTTCACAGTTTAATTTGATTATATGTGAATGTTTGTGTTTATTCCTGTTATGCTATTTAATCATGCTTTATCATTAGATGTTTTAACATGATAGAGTAGTATCCCTCAAGAAAAATCAAGTAAAATTAATACATTTCCAATTGGTGCGCCTATCACGATTTTGATCGTTAATTGGCAGGTCTACCAAAGTAGGGTGCCATTGACTATCTTAATAAGATGGGGGTGGGTTTCGGACACCCACATGCATAGTGTTGGTTTAACTTGACAAGGCTATCAAAACAGTTTTGGGCCTTGGGGCATAGTGTTGGTCGGAAGTGCATGGAGATGTCACCGATCAAACAAGAGTCATATGTGATATGATTAGTAAATGGTTGCTTACCTAAAAATCACTAAGTTTCTAGCAGTGATGCCAAAGGTCACTAGGACTTAATGATTTATGGATCTTGAACTCACTATATGTTGTTGAGGGAAACATGGTTTATAGTGGGAGTATCTTTTATTGACTGTTGATGATTAAGTACGACCAGGTAAAGACTAGTCGTATGGTGATACACGCTGGTCGTAGACTGGTCGAACATAACCACCAACATGAGTGTCTAATAGAATATCTTACATAAACATAGTGCTAAATTTTTGCATATTCTGTTGTAGATCATGGCACCTACTACTTCTTCTACATCTACCTTTAATTTGCGATCTATTCTTGAGAAAGAAAAGCTGAATGGAACCAACTTCATTGACTAGTTTCGTAATCTGAGAATTGTTCTCAAACAAGAAAAGAAGGAATATGTTCAGAGAGTCCCTATCCCGAGGAACCGAATGCTGATGCTACTTGAACTGAAAAAAATGCTTATGAGAAGCATTGCAATGACGCAGTCGATGTGCACTGCCTTATGCTTACAACCATGAACTTTGAGCTTCAGAAGCAATATGAGACCACGGACGCTTACAATATGATTGTGGATCTGAAGGGGTATGTTTCAGGATCAAGCAAGGGCAGAGAGGTTTAATACCTCTAAGACATTGTTTTCTTGTAGGCTGTCGAAGGGCAACCCGGTCAGTCCTCATGTGATCAAGATGATTGGTCACATTGAGAGCTTGGAAAAGCTTGGTTTTTCCCTTAGCTAAGAGTTGGCTACTGATGTGATTCTCCAATCGCTCCCTGCGAGCTTTGAGCCCGCCATATTGAATTTTCATATGTATGGCATGGAGAAATCAATGACCGAGTTGCATGGCATGCTTAAAGGTGCTGAGGAGAGCATCAAGAAAAGTTCCAATCATGTAATGATGGTTCAAAATACTACAACCTTTAAGAAGAAGGGTAAATCAGAAAAGGAAAAAAAGCAAAGGAAAGACCCAAGATGAGATGGAGAGTCTCAAGGCTAAGCTTAAGAAGCTCAAACTGGGTCCTAAGCCTGACACAGAATGTTACCATTGTCATGAGACTGGGCATTGGAAGAGAAACTGCAAGAAGTACTTAGCAGAAATAAAAAAGAACAAAGGAAGTAAGACTTCCAGTTCGGGTATAAATGTTATACAAATTAATCTTGCCACTTCTCCGACCAGTTCTTAGGTATTTGATACCAGATCGGTTGCTCATATTTGCAATTCGATGCAGGGACTGATAAGGAGTAAATGCTTGGCAAGAGGAGATGTTGATCTTCGTGTGAGCAAGAGTTGGTGCATTAGCTATTGACACTTTACCATTAGTTTTACCCTCAGGATTAGTTATGGAACTAAATAATTGTTATTATGTTCCAGCCTTAAGCAAAAACATTATCTCTGCTTCTTGTTTAGGAGCAGAAGGTTATGAGTTCAGAATAAAGAACAATTGTTGTTCAATTTATTTTGAAGATATGCTTTATGGCCATACTCCATTGATGAATGGATTGTATGTTTTGAATCTTGAGGATGATCCCATCTTTAACATTAATGCTAAGAGATTTCGATCTAATGATGTGAATCTCACTTTCATTTGGCATTGTCGTCTTGGTCATATAAATGAGAAGCGCATGATGAAGCTCCATAAACATGGTCTTCTAAACTCATTTGATTTTGAATCATTTGAAACATGCGAATCTTGTTTACTTGGCAAAATGACAAAGACACCCTTCACGACCAGAGGTGAAAGGGCGAGTGATCTACTGGTCGTAATACATTCGGATTTATGTGGACGAATGAGCATTCCGGCTAGAGGTGGTTTTCAGTACTTCATAACCTTTACTGATGACTTTAGTAGATATGGCTATATCTACTTAATGAGGCATAAGTCTGAATCTTTTGAAAAGTTCAAAGAATTTCAGAATGAAGTACAGAATCAACTTGGCAAGATAATCAAATATTTACGATCTGATCGTGGAGGTGAATATTTGAGCCATGAGTTTGGTGATCATCTAAAGAAGTGTGGAATTGTTTCACAGCTTACTCCGCCAGGAACACCTCAATAGAATGGAGTGTCTGAACGACGGAACTGAACATTGTTGGACATAGTTCGGTCAATGATGAGCCAATCTGATCTTCCATTGCAATTCTAGGGATACGCTCTAGAAACAGTAGCTTTCACTTTAAATAGGGTTCCATTAAAAACAATAGCGAAGACACCATATGAGATATGGACCGAGAAATATCCTGAATTGTCTTTTCTAAAGATATGGGGTTGTGAGGTTAATGTAAAACGTTTGACGTTTGATAAACTCACACCCAAGTCTAATAAGTGTTTCTTTGTGGGGGTATCCTATGGAAACTAAAGGATATTACTTTTATAAGCGGGAAGATAACAAAGTGTTTGTTGCCTGTAATGGTGTTTTCTTGGAGAAAGAGTTTCTTTTCAAAGTAGTCAGTGGGAGCAAGGTGCAACTCGAAGAAATTCGAGAAGCATCCGAAAATGTTTCAACTCCTACTGAACCTCTACAGGATGAACAAAATGTTGTTGAACCTGTAGATGAGGCATCAGTCCCACGAAGATCTAAAAGGCCACGTCAATTGCCTATAGGTATGGGCATGATGTTTTATTGTTGAATAATGATGAGCCTAAAACTTATGCGGAAGCAATGGTGGACCCAGACTCTAAGTCATGGCTTGAAGCCATGAGATCCGAGATAAAGTCCATGTATGATAATTAAGTTTGGAACTTGGTTGATGCACTTGATGGTGTTAAAACCATTGAGGGCAAATGGATTTTTAAGAAAAATATAGATATGGATGGAAATATTCATATTCATAAGACACGACTGGTCGCGAAGGTTTCAAACAAATTCAAGGTGTTGATTATGATGAAATCTTCTCACCTATCGCAATGCTTAAGTCTATCTGGATCATTCTAGCTATTGCTTCATATTTCGATTATGAGATATGGCAAATAGATGTCAAAACGGCTTTCCTGAATGGAAACCTAAGCGAGGATGTGTACATGACACAACCTGAGGGTTTTGTCGATGCGAAAGAAGCTAGAAAGGTATGCAAGCTTAATAAATCCATCTATGGATTAAAGCAAGTATCTCGGAGTTGGAACATTTGTTTTGATGAAGTAGTCAAAGGGTTTGACTTCATCAAGAACGAAGAAGAACCTTGTGTTTACAAAAAGGTTAGTGGGAGCAAGCTTGTGTTTCTGATCTTGTATGTGGATGACACACTACTAGTCGGAAATGATATTCCAATGCTTGAATCTGTTAAAACTTCATTAAGAAATAGTTTCTCGATGAAAGATTTAGGAGATGCAGCATATATTCTTAGTATAAGGATCTATAGAGATAGATCTAAGAGGCTAATTGGATTAAGCCAAGATGTATACATTGACAAGGTATTGCAACGGTTCAACTTGCAAGATTCCAAGAAAGGTTTCTTGCCTATGTCACATGGTATTAATCTTAGCAAGTGCCAGTGTCCTACGACCATTGATGAGCGAGACAAAATGAGTAGAATCCCATAAGCTTCGGCTATAGGATCTATCATGTATGCTATGTTGTGTACACAACCAGATGTGTCGTATGCTCTAAGTGTTACGAGCAGATATCAATCAGATCTAGGTGAAGGTCACTGGATAACAGTCAAGAATATCCTTAAGTGCTTGAGAAGGACTAAGGATGCATTCCTTGTTTATGGAGGTGAGGAAGAGCTGGTCATAAATGGTTACACCGATGCTAGCTTCCAAACCGACAAGGATGATTTCAGATCACAATCATGTTTTGTGTTTTGTTTGAATGGAGGAGCAGTAAAGTTGGAAAAGTTCCAAGCAAGGAGCGGTTGTTGATTCTACAACAGAGGCTGAGTACATTGCAGCTTCGGAAGTTGCAAAAGAGGTCGTATGGATTAGAAAGTTCATTATTGAATTGGGTGTGGTTTCGAGTGCTTCTAGTCTAATGGATCTCTATTGTGATAATAGTGGAGCCATTGCACAAGCTAAGGAGCCTAGATCACATCAAAAGTCCAAACACATACTTCGACGATATCACATTATTCGTGGGATCGTTGAGAGAGGTGATGTGAAGATATGCAAAGTGCACACGGATTTGAATATTGCTGATCCGTTGACAAAGCCTCTCCCGCAATCTAAGCATGAGGCGCACGGAAGAGCTATGGGTTTTCGATACCTGTACGATTGACTCTAGTGCAAGTGGGAGGCTGTTGGTGATATACCCTAGAGGCAATCATAGAGATGATTTTATTACGTCTATGTTTATGAGTTATTGAATAAATGTTATTCTGTTCCTTGAATGAATCATTGGTTATAAAGATTAACAAGTATGTGACTTGTTGGTGAAACTCTTTAACTTATATGATGTCATTCTAAATGAATCCCTTGTCGGATGTGACTGGTCAGGACACCAGTTACTCTACGACCAGCACATGTATTGATTGATGACTATGTTTCACCGATCATGGATATAGGGATATCAAATTAATAATGTGAACACATGTTGGAGAACATGGTGTTGGATTGACCCATCTTGAGACACTATTGAGATTGTTATGATTCTAAGTGTCATTAGTTGGTCTCAAGTAATGATGATATATAATCCTTAGATCTGAGATCAACATGGTTCCCTACATGTGTAATAACACTCTTAGGGGTTGCCAAACGCTACTCGTAACTGGGTAGTTATAAAAGTAGCTTTCGGGTATGTTATGAAACATGCGGAGGGATGTGACTGGTCGGATATGGGATTTGCCCCTCCTAACATAACAAGGGAGATGTCTCTGGACCCCTCGAAGTGGTTGGATAAAGAAAGTGCATGGCCATGCCACTGGTGGTCGAAGAGTTCGACCACATAAGTTTATTCAATACTCGATCGAGAAAGTATTGAACAGTCCATGGATGACATAATATCTCACCTGGAGTTCAACTAGACATCGCGAGGCAAAGGGAGAATACACGAGTAGGTCGCTTAGTTCGATCAGTTATGGACTGGTCGTATGGAGATACGAGCTGGTCGTAGACTAGTCGAACATAATCACAAAGTGGTCGAAACCTGGTCGTAAAAAGTTACGAACTAATTGTGATCAAATACGAACTGGTCGTATAGAGATATGACTTGGTCGTAAGTAATGAGGACCTGGTCGTAGATCATATTGCAGTTAGGTTCGTCCGATATAATTTGTGTGTATTCGGGAATCGTTATGTCCTGCTAGGAACCGCTAAGGACTCATGATCGGAAAGGGTTTCTGAGTCACAACCGACTACATATAAATCTAACGGGTCATACATTTAACGGATTGGAACAAAACGTGTTCGGATAGGATCTGTCATAGGCACTATATAAGGAGATTCTTGAGGCTATTGGGAAGAAAAGATTGACGTGAGTTTCTCCATCGAAACCCTAGCCGCCATTTTCCTAAAAGTTCTGTTGTGCGATTTGGTGCTAGCACACCGGCGTACGGTTGTTCCTTCTCTGGATGTGTGAATATCGTAGAGGCGCTACTGCGGTTGCTGTTGCGCTTGAGGACGATTTGCGATCTTCATAAGGAACATCAGAGGTTGCTGGAGGAGACGATCGACTCGTGAGGACGCTGGCCGATCAACTACGATCACTACATCGACGCACTCTGCGTTGGACCAGGCTGCTCCATCTCTTCTTCTGCTGCTCTGCGCGTCTGGTGGTAACGATCTGTGATCATCTTCTTGCTTGGCTTTCTGATTTATGTAGTAGATTTTTTGAATTGTAGCTATCGTAGCCTACCCGTATCCCTTCATTAGCGCCATAAACCACAATTAACCTGTACAACTGCCATATTTTACGACAACTACCGCGATTAACAACAATTAACGATAATTATTACAATTATTGTAGTGAATTTGACGACAACTAACAGTAGTTAACGACAAGTGATGATAACTAACGACAAGTGACGATAACTAAGGACATTTGACAACTAACGGTAGTTAACGACAAGTGATGATAACTAATGATATTTGACGACAACTAACGGTATTTAACAACAAATTGACTGCAATTAATGTAATTAACTTAATCAACAATAAATAATTATTACGACAAACAATTATTACGGAAATAATTGCAATAAATATTTATTACAACAAACAATTGTTACAGAAATAACTGCAATAAATAATCACAATAATGTTAGCACTCTAGTGCCATACCACTACAAGGTTGCTAGCCTGAACATACATACACTTTGAATAATTCATGCCCCTCCACTTTTTTTCTGGGCTTGGGATCGGCATCAATAGTGTTAGGCACCCCCACCCTCACACGTACTCCCAAGTGTATAATTAGAAACTGCAACCATTTTTAAGAGATATAAATTAACCAGTTAAACTACATCAAAGCAATTAGTTATAGAATTAATAGTGAAATTTTATAACAAGGATAAATTATCTATAACAACAGGCATGCATGCTTAGTGGATCAATCGGGACTTCTCCTTTGTTGGTTTCAGAAAATGAGAACAGATAACAAAATTCTCACAAAGCATAGGTTGCTATCCCAGTACTGACTTAGAACCATAATATCAACATATATATGCCCTTAATAACCCATTATCATATAGAATTACACACTGGACGTCTTGTATCTCCAGAAAATAATGTAATCTGAACACTCCATGCATATGGACATCGTAATGGTATGAGCATTCAACTATCCAAGACCTACCCAACCAAATCTTTCATAGTGTATTCTCCCCAACTTATGAATGATAATATGCATGAGAACTCAAGCAATCAACTTTAAAATAAGTACTAGCCACAAAACCCAACCTCAGTATTGATGCATTTGTATGCATAATCACAATGAGCTAGAGCCATGAAAGGTATTTAAATCACATACAAGTTATGTCAATATATAAACCTCTCTTTTAACAGAGTGAAGCCAAAGATGTTTGCCATGGATTTATGGATAAAAATAACAAGCAATACCATATTCAATCGGTTCATGAAAAAACTGCCATGAATCATTGCCATACATTCTAATCACCATTCTTGTTTGATGTTCTTCAAGCAACTAGCACAATGAACTAAATTCAACATACTGACCAATGAACAATGGAACTTCAAGCAGTACCAGCAACTACTAAGATATCAAACTAAATTCAATGACCAATGAATAATGGAACTTCAAGCAACAACCATCTCGAACCCTTAATTAGAACCAAGAAATCAGGAGGAGGAGGAGGAGAGCGGCGGCTGGGGGAGGAGGAGGGGGAGGGAGGCTCGGGAGGAGGGAGCCGGGGAGGAGAGGGACTTGGGCGACGGGGTCGACGGAGGAGGCCGGGCCAGCGCGGGGAGGAGGGAGGTGGGCAGCCGCCGGAGGAGGAGGATGGAGGTGGAGGAGGGCGGCGTTCGGTAGGTAATAATCCATGAAGTTGAGGGGCAAAGTTGGAAGGAGGGTGGTAGGAAGCCGCGGGAAGCTGCCGAAGGGCAGCTTCTGGCTTTCGGCTTTCTCCCATTAAGACGGAAAACGGCTTCGATGAAAGCAGCTGTGAAAAGCCAACCATTTGGAATGGTTTCAGGCTTTTCTGGCCAAAAGCCAGAAGCCGAAGCCATTCCAAACAGAGCCATAGTCTTATAGACCACTCTAAATTACGCGGTTTGATATTTCATTGCCGCCGTGCGGTAATGTTGAATCGTGTGCACGTGGCCACACACGTTTTCCAATTGACACCAACTGCTAATAGTGTAAGGTACGTATTATTAGTGACAGATTTGGTTGGTTGTTGCCCCTACCAACAGAAAATGTATTTGCAATAAAAAATGAAAGGAATGACAAAAACAGGCCACAACCAACTAGCATGACGAATTGGTTTTAATCCGAGATCAACACCTGGGTCTGTTTTGGTTGGCTCAAATGATGAAGGGCTCGTTTGGTTCATGCCTAGGAAAAAGTGATATCCAGAGGTAGCCTGAAAAATAGACGATTTTTGTCTGATCAGACAAGTCCGAGGATGTGGTGTTTGGTTGAAGACCTAAGCCTGAAGAAAACATAAAATTAAAAAATAACGTTTTGAGAATAGGAAAGCGTAAAACCATGAAATACGCTTCTATTCGTCGTGTTCTAACATCAATTTAACCATCCCAAAATAAAACCATGAAAACAGTTCATTAACTAACTTTTATAATTACGTTAAAAACTAAATTATATTAGCCAAACAGATGCTTTGGAAATAAATAGTAATTAGATTAGTAACTTCTTCAAATATGATCTTTCTTTAATTACACAATCATTTATGTATATTCATATCTACCATCCACATCTCCTTCTAATCTCAATTAGCTAGCATTATTGCTACTGCCTCCAGCCCATGCGAACGTTTTTGCTGGCCTGGTTCAGGCTGGAGCTTCCTAGGAAGGCATCTAGGCTAGGTAGGAGGTGGCAACTCTTGGCCTCCAACCAAACACCTTGCAGGCATCATCAAAAGAGGACTCCGGCCAGGCAAAATGGTCCCAGATCTCAATCCAAACAAGCATGAAGTCTGCCTTTACAGTGTAGTTGTGCAATCCCATTTCGGTTCGGATACCAAATAAACACAAAAAAATTTTGAAAAAAATATTTAATGATGTATTATTTTTTTCCTTTTGATTTATCATTTGATAGAATTTTCTCATTTTTGCTACTCCTAGCATATAGTGGATTTGAATTTATGCTTTATCCATAGTTAGAGTAAATCGAGAAGTACTTGTGGATTTTTTTTTAAAAAAATAGTGATTTTGTGCTCCAATAGAAGTCGGGATGCATGATTATTGCACCAGAATACCAGATATGTTGCCTATGTTGATAGCGATTTTTTGGCTATATTGGCTCATTTCCATGCCGTATTTACAAGAGTGCCGTCCTCAGAATTTTTTATTTTTTTATTTGCAAAAATGCCCTACTTGCCAAGACGACCACCACCACAAAGACAGCCCTCCCCATCCGCTCGTCCCTCTCCCCATCAAGACGCCACCGCTAGGCCATCGCCTACCGCATGGCCACTGTGCAGTGGCCACGTCCCGCACGGCCACCGTGCAGTGGCCACCTCCCGCACGGCCACCGTGCGTGGCCCCGCCTATCTCTCTCCTCCGGAGAAATTAGGGTTTCAACACATTAGGGTTTTGGCGCTGTTTGAGCACTGTTTGTACAAATTTTAGAATATTGCAAATCAGTTCAAAAAATTATGAAATTTTATGTGGAACCTCCCGACACAGTGTACTTGCTTGCAAATCAGTTCAAAAAATTGTGAAATTTTATGTGGAGCCTATCGACACAGTGTACTTGCTTATGTAAAATTTCCATAATTTTATTAGTTCTGAATGTTTCTCGCAATTTCATATAAGTGTACTGTTTGTATGAATTTGTAAATGTAAAAAATGAGCTCCAAAAATTATGAATTTTGTTTTGAAGGGTCCTCATGGAGTGGACTTGATTGTGTAATGTTTCGATAATTTTATATGCGTTTTGGAATTGTCTAACAAATTAAGGATTTAGGTTTGGAACATTTGGATTTTAGGTTTCGGAAATTAGGGCTTCAAGATTTCATGTCACTTGGAATGTATGTAAAGAAAGTTGTATTGTAACTCCATCGGAGATGTCGATATACAATATGGCGCAGGTGTACACATGTAATAACTAAAATACGCGCACAAATATAGCAAAACAAAATATGAATACAAATATACCAAAACATAACCGCATAACATGGGATACAATATGACTCACTCATTTGAGCCACTACCCTCTGCTCGTTGCGGCTGCCTTCGCGTGCATTTGGATGTTTTGCATCGGGCATGTCCCGTAGGATACGTGAGCCGGTCCGGAGAGTGCGTGTCGGATCGGAGGGGGTATGAAGACCGTTGAGTGGGCTGGGGTGCACCAGTATACTGACTCTGGCAACAGAGTCTGGTATGCATACAAGTCATCCTGATGAGGCATGCCGACTTGGGGGGGCCACCTCCGAAGAAATCAAGAATCACGGACTCCATAAATTCACTCCTAGGTTGTCCGCCCCAATGTACGATGCCTGCAACTTTGGTTGTGTAGATGATCTCTGCTCTTGGACGTATGGGGTGCCAGCCAACCCGGAGGAGCTGTGGCATTGGACGTACGATGGAATAGTGAACTCGGAGGAGCATTGCCCTACGTATGCTCCAAACCTTAGCTGCCATGGTCCAAACCCTGACAGCGTGAACTACTCCCTACTAGGAGCTGGGAAGCCTGTATCGTCATCATCAGTCGACGTAAACTGACTGTCACCCCCATGGTCAATTGGAGGCTGCAAGACGGAATGATGTTAGTACAAATAAACACTCTGAGAATCTTGTACCTCCCGAATGTGCAGTGAAGATGACCGAGGGACAACGCTAGTATGTGTACCGAACACAGACGGTAGAAGTGATTCATCCCGACAGACCTGCTGCGGGAGAACGACATGATGTTAGCGGAATGTAAGGCATAAGGAAAAAAATAGAACGTAGATTTGTACATAACTTACCTCCTCGCCGATCTAGCCCGTGGATGATCAATGGGGAACGCTACGTCGCTGGCCAGACTCGCTAAGTCATGGTGACCTAGCGGGTGAGCACAACCCCCCACTTGGTGCCCAATGCGCAGGACGTCGTCCGTCGAATGATCGTAGCTCAAGTTCTTTATTATCTTCATCGACTCCGCGAAGATGTACTTCAAAATTTTTAGCATCCCCACCGGTGTTGTGTCGGGGCTGCGGATGGCGAATTCTGATGCGCTTGCGATGCACTGTACTCGTTGCAACTATAGTGACATACATAATATGTTCATTAACGAAGAGTACACATATCATCAATGAAACGACTAGAGGTTGTAAGTGTCTTACAGCGTCGTCACGCCGCGAAGCGCTGTGATGATCGAATGAGCAGCGGAGGCTCTGCTGGTGCGTGACCTGCTCCGGGTGCTCCTATGGAGGAAGGGTGAGTCTTGCACAGGACCGTGGCACGTATCACTCCATGTACTCAGTGTACGTCTGAACGTCGTACGGACGCTGCTCATGCAAGACATCCAAGTGCGTTCTCTCCGTCCATGTCGTAGTCCACTCGTGCTGAACCGAGCGCCAGTCCTGAATATGCCCACCCGCCCTCGATTGCTTGCATTTTTGGAAGGATTGATGTTAGAAAAGAAGACGTAAGAAATGTAAACAATACTTGGATGAAGTTTGACTCATAGGTGTACGGCTGGCGGCAGGAGTGGGCCATCCGGGAGGCACGACCTGGTGCACACTAAAATGTCGCATTACGTGCTGCAGCACGTAAGGTTCCACCATATGTGCAAACACTAGGTGGCAGGTCGTCGTCCACAGTCCTGAGTCCTGGATGCATTGCACGGACAGTCCGTGCGACGCTACCGTGTGCACGAACTCTGGATACCATAGAGTCCATATGATGTCGCTGTCGTGCAACGACTTGAACTTGTTATGGAACAACGAGTAGCATCTCGCGGGTCTGTCCTTGGCCCAGCGTAGACGGGAAGTAGTGCACCATAAGCCCACGGTGGGCCCGTCTATCTGGTCGTCCGAAACGGCGTATAGGTGCACCGCTCTCTCGATGGACGGCTGCCCAATAGGGAAGTGCTCCCAACTCCATAGCTGCAGGAGCACGTAGCAGAAGACCAGGTTGGGGGTACCACTGGTGCCATGCCGCGAAGCATCACATAACACCTGGTATGTGACACAAAGGATGGTTGATCCCCAGCTATACTGAGGCATCGGCTCAGCCTCCGCGTCAACCAAAGACTCGGCGACGCGGACGAAGCTGGGGTAGCACCAATTGCCCTGTGTGGTTGGAAACAGGACACAATCAAAGAGCTGGAGAAGGTAAGCAACGAGATGTGTCCTAACAACCTCGTCAGGTGCACCGTGCAGGCATTGACTGAAGTGCCTCAGCCAAGTCTCGGGACACCACGTGCACGCTCTGGGATAGGTTCGCCGAATCGATGCTCCAGCTTGGCCTTCCAGTTCGCCGGCGGAGGGCTCGGAACAAGCGACTCACCCTGGATCGGGAGACCGATCAAGAACGAGACGTCCTGCAAAGTGATCGTCATCTTACCCCACCGAAAGTGGAAGGTGTGCGTCTCGAGGCTCCACCTGTCGATAAGTGCCGACAGCAGACTGGCGTCTAGGGTGAACTGGCGTTCGACGGAGACCAGCCTCGCAAGGGGCAACAAGCCCGTGTCCCGAAGGATCGGGACGTAGCGATCGCCCAGTCCCAGTAATACCTACTCGACTGAAGCAGCAGGGGCGGAGGGCCATCCACGTCACCGGCAATCCACAGCTTGCACCGGTGGTCCTCATCGTAAAAGTGTTCCAGAAGCGATGGTATAGTCATGGCTTGCAACACATGGAATAGATGGAATATTAGTGAGAAGATTGATAATGACCATAAAATACCGCAAATTAAAAATTACGATGAAACTAACACTACAAATTAATGTACACTAATTTAGTAGTACAAAATTAAATATGGCTATTTAAATATGACTAAATTAATTAGGGCTAACTGATTACCGCGAATGAACTTGTGCTACGTACTGACAATTAAAAAGCATGCACATATTGATCCATGTTCTTTCCCTTTGCTAAAAAAATTAATTGCATATGTGTGTATTCATTGCATAGTGCATGCATACTTGAATACCTCGCAACTACTTGCTTGCATGGCCAGCAGTGCATGCATGAATAATTAATTGCACGAATGACTAGCAACTTCATTTTTTCTTATTTTTCTATTTGCTTCCATTATGAACTTCAACTAATTGTTTAAAACTAATTAATTAAGACAAACTAACTAATTATGACTAATTATTTCGTAACTAATTAACCTCGCCTCAGTAATTATACACGTTAATCCCTGTTCTTTCCCTTTGCTAAAAAAAAATTAATTGCATATGCCTGTGTTCATTGCATGGCGCATTCATACTTGAGTACCTAGCAACTACTTGCTTGCATTGCCAGCAGTGCATGCATCGCATGACATTTTCTTAACTACAAATTACAGATTTAGAACTAATTACTTACGTAATATTAATTTAACTACGAAAATTCCAAAACGACTTAAATAAGTACGCCTTGAAATGACAACTAACTAAGTACGAAAATAATACTACGACTGATGTACTAACAACACACTTAATAAAGAATTTAGAGACAAGAAAAAAAATTATCTGCTAATATGGCTGCAAATGATAGTGCTTAATAACGCTAAAACTTTGATAGAGACAACCGAGAGAGAGCGAGTGAGCGAGACGGCGAAACTTAATCACCCTCGCTCGCTATTTATAGCACTTACGAGCCGAGAGAGAAATCTCTCGCTTCTCTCTCTCATGCATGAATGCACATGCAGGAGACAAGGATTTGACGGGGGAGACATCGATTAGATGGAGGTGACGGGATGACGCGACGTTTTTCGGTGGAAAAGGGGGTAAGGAGGGCTAGCGGACGGGGAGGGCATGCTGAACGGTGACCGTGTGGCAGGGGTCACTTTTGCAAAAAAAAAAATTCGAGAACGGTCACTCTTGTAAATACGAGACGAAAATACGCCAACACAACCCAAAACATCACATTGCTCCGTACGTAGAGGTATCAAAATTAGTTTTTATATGCTTAGCTTTGTCGTAGATGAGTTTGAAGTCATGGTCTCATAGAACAACGCAACATGGCCTCGCAAAACTGGAAAGAAAAAAACGCAACGTGACGCACACAATCGCATAGCAAGCATCCATTTTGATCTCTCCATATTTCAAATCTTTACCAATCAACTATATATGCTGCAAGAAGTAAAGAATCGTGCAGGAATTCCCACGGCGAAGAATCAACAAACCTCGTCTTGCAACTCGTCGATAGATAATCCTTTTTGCGGTGGTACATCCGAATAGGACTTTGGCAACGTGTAGATCTTGTCATAGGAGATTGGGAAGTTTTTGTTTGAATGGCATTGTTTCATCTCGTATTTGGTGAAAATGGCCCTCTCACACCGTAATTGTAAAAATGGTCGTTCGAACGAGTCTCACGCTATCATGTGCGTAATTTCACACAGCCACTACTCGGACGGATGTGCCACTGGCCGTGGGAGACGAGCGGCGGAAGCCGAAGACGCTGGCGAACCACACGGAGTTCCTGTGCGGGGCGGGGAGGCTGGACGTCGGACGTGACGGCGGTTTGCTCTTTGCAGCGGAGAGCGGCGTTCGCTCGCGGTCCACCACAAGATAGCAACCGCAAAGATACTCCCTTATTTGACAAGTCGCGCAGGAAATAAGGAACAACCATGACAACAACGGGTGCAGTGAACTGATTCACGGCCCGAGGCGTGCACGTGGAAAACAAGACACGCATTCCACGCAATACTGCACCAGACAGGACGAGTACACTGGCACTAGTCTACTACTATACGCACTGGCTCTTTTCCTTCTTGTTTGAGTTGTTTCTATCTTGCCTCCCCGAGTGAACGGGACATGACACGCAAAAGTCGCTGCAAGTTCTGGGGATTGTACTAATCTGCGTCTAGGAGAGTTTTTTTTTCTAGAATGATATGTTTTTTTTATTGCAATAGCAAAACTAACTTTTATATTTAAAATAATAAAAATAACATCTCTATCGCGTTATTTTGCCATTAAAGCCGCACTCTCAGTTCACAACAGAAATATACGCATGCTACCTGGCTGTCACGCTGACATACCATTCTGTTGCGGACTGAGAGCGTGGCAGGTGGTTTTCACGGCAAAATAGCATAGTAGATGTGCTATTTTTGTCATTTCAAACATAAAAAACGGTTAGTTTTGGTATTTTGTTTAAAAAAGAGGCTAAATAAACCCAAAACTCCGCTAGGGAGCCATGGTAACTACGAAACATATCCGTACTTTTAAACAGTTGTGGACCAGATTTGAATACTGGACAGACTCGAATTTCAAGCGATATTTTTTGTTCCATTCAGATCGAATGTTAGCGTCTATTCAGACTAATACCACTTTTTTACTGAAGAATATTAAAAGGCTGAATCCCTCGTAAAATAAAGAGCTGAAATAAATGGTAATAGAATAGCTACTACAGATATTCGATGCATAGTGGAGTGGCGCATGTCTGTGCACATGTGGCGTGAGTGGCGTCCGTCCTCTTGTGTAAAACAAAAGGATATATGATGTATAGTAAATTTGCAAATGTTGTAGTAATGCGCACCTCGCTGATAGTAAGTTTTGTTCGCAGAATAGGAGCGTTTAGGCCATAAAGTTCAAAAGGAATGCATTCACATAGTACTCATTATTCTTTAATGTGCAGGACACATGACCTTGCTTCTACCCCTGTTACTTTGCATAGACATGTTTTACATGCGAGAGCACTGTCAGTACGAATCAGTTCTACACTTGGTATTAATTCACAACTAAAAACCAGATGATAGAGACCATTCCCAGCTAGATAGTTACAAAGTACACACAATCCTGAAAAATACCTTATAACTGCACCTTCATATTAAGCTATCCGTGTAAAAGAACACACAAAAGATGTTTATGGTTAGTTCGGGAGCAATTCATCAATGGTCATCTCGAAAGGTTGTTATTTATCTGTACTGAGTCTCTTAATAAATCAACGGGCTTTGTTAGATATCAATTGCACAGATAAAAGACAGTATTGTTCAGTTCTAAATTCTAATTCTAAGGTTCCTCATATTTAATGTATAGAAGGGGTAAGTGAATTCCTCGCTAAGTTGATTCTGCATAATTTCAAATGCACTAAGTAGGGAGAGAGGGAGAAAGAGAGAAAGAGAGGAGGAAAACTGTGGAACAATTGATGGACATTGGAGTTATCAAACCAAAATTGAATTTTCCTTGCTGAAGGGGGAGCACATCGATCAGCCCATGAGTGTTTCCTGCAATTTGTGGATAAAAAGAATCTCATTCGAGCAATTGCATTTCCTCACCATATTCGACTAAGGAGCATCCATTCTATTGAAAAAAATATCAAGAAATTTTGAGACCAGGGGTTAATTTCGGACCCTCAAACTTAGCATCTCTAGACCTCCTAGTTCCTTATGTCAACAAAATTGATAAAATGATTCAACTCAAATCACTTCAGTATCCAAGGGCTAGTACCTTAACCAGGTGATGCATTTCCCAAATATCATACAATGAAATAAATTTTATAAAGAGTGAGCAGAATAGGTTACTCTCCTTGACATGACAAAATATAAAAATGTTTTGTTTGCGGTCTTTTTATATTTCCCCTACTGAGAATTGTTAACTTCTGATATTAGTTTTGTACTTTCTCGTTGGTGGATGACATGCTAATGTCAAGTGTAACACCCTGTTTGTCTAGCGAGCAGTTCCCATAACCAAATTTCTAAGACAACACGCCTTTTAATTACTCTGGCAACCTTTCACATGGCATAACATTTGATATATAGTATGATTCATAAACATGATGCGAAATGAGTAGGGGGTGTCAATCGAAACCGAATTATCCGCATCCGAATTCGGTTGGTAGCGAATATAGTTTAGATTTTTTTTCATCCGATTAACAATTTCTCCCATATCCGTATTCGTATTCGTATTCGCATTCACATACAAAATATGGATACGAATATGGTATGAACTTTTGCCATCCGAAATGTTATTTTATCCACACTATTTGTATTCGTATTCGATAAAACAATATACATATTTTATTGCAGTATGGCTAATTAGTTGGATTAGTATTTTTAGTTTAATATGAATTCATATTTTTAGGTGAAATAGATAAATTAGAATGATTAGGTGTGCTATGTACGAGGATAAAGTATTATAAATATCTTGCAATTACGTAAGTTATAAGGCTATCCGAATCCGACCCAATTGAGTAGGTATTCAATTTGTATTCATTACAACACTCGATTCGTATTCGTATTCGTATTCGACAATGTTTGAATTCGTATTCATTTATAAAATACCAATATGAATACGAATACGAGAAGACCACTATTCAATTCGTATTCGATTCGTTGACACCCTAGAAATGAGTACTTCAAACCTGAAAAAGCATGAGATACCCTACAGAAATTTCAGAGTTAAAAATCTAAAAGATTAGCCTAGTGACATGAATAATCTCAAAAGTGAAGACTGATAGGATTTCTTAAAAAAGGAACAGAATTTATCTAAATGAACTAGTTAGGCTGAAAACTAATACATCTAAGTGCAATGCAATGCTAAAGGCACATCGCCATGAACAGGTCCTCAAATCAACCAGCACCAACCAACCAACCAACCAACCAAGGAATTAAAGTAAGGGCACAAAAACTAATCCAAGTAGAAGAATAAATTAATACTAGCAAGCATGAAAAAAGTGCTGTCCTGTATCAATTTATTAAGGATATGCTGATGCCATGTTAATGTTCATCACAACATTAATCTAAGTAGAGCTGAATTGTTATGATCTAACTTAGATCACAGGAGTAAACACTGCCGAGAGGATGGCCGGGCGGCGGCGGCGCCCTTGGGGGAGAGAAGGGATACTAGAGATGTGATGAACTTTGTTATTCTTTTTGCTTTTTTGAATAGTGCGGCTCCTCTATATAGACAAGGTTAGCCCCTAACAATATGGAAACTATCATATCTAATGTAACAAATCAACTAAGAATGAGATAATATCCATACTTTATAATATGTGTCTAATTATTCATAATATAAAGATATGCATCTAACTATTCCTAATATAAAGATATGCATCTAACTATCCTAATATAGAAGAAACAACTAATCTAATCGAATTTGTTCGCACACTGTTCACATGCATGAACAGTGATTCCTGCTCATAACAGTCTCCTTGCATGTCTGTAGCTCCCCCTGGGCCCATACCCATAACACTTCATACCTCCCGGACAAGGAACTCGTCCTCGAGCTGCAGGGTGGTGGCCATGGCTGCAGCCCTAGGCTGTTGACGTTAGTTGACAGCTACAATGCAGGGGCCTTAACGCTACCGTTATCGGCAAAGATGTTGCCGACGAGGGCCACCAGTGTGGGACAATCCTGTTCCCCTTCCTACCATGAGACACAACAGATGTGCGAGAGACGTGACGATGTTGCAACCTCCCACACATCCCTTGTCACACACCGCACCTCCAAAGGCACGTCGTTGCCCAGTCATGCCGCGAAGATCGCGATCGCCCCGGTAGACGATGTGGCAAGCGACACACATGCTCCACTAACACCACAACTAGCTGCGACAATCATGGCAGCACCATGACAAGCTCTGGCATAATTGTGATTGCCACAGCAGACGTTGGCAGCAATGTGGCAAGCCGTGGCAGGGATTGGCAGGATCTCAGCTACCGCGGTGAGCTCTAGCAACATCATGGCAAGTGCTGATAGGACCACGACATGCTTGGGTATTACACCTGTAACTGTCGTGTGGTGTGGCGGGACAACGGGGGTTGTGTCGATCAAGCCATCGCCCGGTGCGGCAGCGACCGCCGTGGGGGATGTGCCGAGCAAGCCATTGCCAGGTGCAGCAACGACCGTCGCGGGGGCAAGCCGTCGCTTGGTGTGACGGTCCCCGGTTTGCCCACCTTAAGCTTCTCGTTGATGATGACAAGCTGCAACAAGATTTGGCCGAGCATGGCGTTAATCGTGTTGGAATCGAAACCCTCGTCGCTTGTCATGGTGGAAGGGTGACGATTGGTTCTGATACCAAGTTGTTATGGTCTTACTTAGATCATAGAGGTAAACACCGCCGAGAGAATGGTCGGACGGTGGTGACATCCCTGGGGGAGAGAAGGGAGTCTAGAGATGGGATGCACTTAGTTATTCTTTCTTGCTTTTTTGAATAGTGTGGCTCCTCTCTTTTATATAGATGAGGTTAGCCCCTAACAATATGGAAACTACCATATCTAATTCATCCAATCAACTAAAGATAAGATAATGTACATGCTTTCTAAATATGAAAATATGCATATAATCATTCATAATATGAAGATATGCATATAACTATTCCTAATATAGAATATATGCATATAACTATTCCTAATATAGAAGAAGCAACTAATCTAATCCAATCGAATATGTTCAGTGCACTGATCATGTGCACAAATAGTGTATGTAAACAGTAATTCCTGCCTCACAACGGTCTCTTTGCATGGCCGTAGCTCCTTTGGGCCCCATTGCCCATAACATCAACCTTTATTGCACTTAAGCTTCATTGTAGCACAGAGATGGTCAGTTTTCTTTCCCCAAAGCCTAACATGCATTTCACAAGGCCAAGCCAAGAATCTCAGTAAGATAACTTCCAGATCAACATAGATAAAAACTACAAATTTGCATATATGATCACCTCAGCGAAAGCCCCCCACCCCCTAGTTTGTGGGCAATTTGAAATCAAGAGCAACCAAAGCTGCTTGGAACTACATCTTTTACAAGATGTTCGTTCACAGGGGCATATGGCATAGACGGACACGGACGGTGAACATCAAACTCACTTGTTGGCCAGTATTAGGAGATTTGCTCTGATTGGATAAACCATTGTAAAATGCCTACAGCACTATCAATGCTCGGCGTAGTTCAACAGTACCACACTTTCATAGTAGTTATAGTCTTATAGTTATAGACAACTCTGAATTATGCCATTTGATATTTCATTGCCGCCGTGCGGCAATTTTGAATCGTGTGCACGTGACAACGCACGTTTTCTGATTGACACCTACTGCTATTAGTGTAAGGTACGTATTATTAGGCATGTATAATAGGTGACATCAGCTGTCTATAATTCTTATCACGTAAGATTTCTGATGATGTGGATGAGAGAGAACAAGAAGAGAAAGAAACCATCAGCATGCAACAGACGGTTTATAAGACCTTCATAGACAACACAAAATACTATTATATGAGTTGTTGTCTATAACAAATATTTTTTCCAAGCAAAAATTAAAAGATTGTGGGGGGTCTCATATGGACAACTAAACAAATAACTCATTATATGTGTTGCCTTTAGCGTTGTCTATAGATGATATGAGAGACTGATATAGATAACAGTTGTCTATACCATTGTATGTGCCCTTAGTGACATATTTGGATGGTTGCTGCCCCTTGCCACAAAAAATATATTTGCAATAAAAAAATGAAAGTTACGACAAAAACAGGCCAGCAACCTATATTGTTATCAGGGTGCGCAAACGTATGCCGTGATCAACTAGCCCGACAATTGCTTTTAATCCGAGATCAGCACTTGGTCGGTTTTGGTTGGTTCCAACGACGAAATCCGCCTTTACAGTGTAGCTGTACAATCCAGTTCCGGTTTGGATACCAAATCAACACCAAAAATTTCGAAAATAAATAATGATGCTTCGTTTTTTTCTTTTCCTTTTGATTTATCATTTGATAGAATTTTTCTCAATTTTGCTACTCCTAGCATACAATGAATTTGAAATTAAGTTTTATCCATATTTAGAGTAAATTGAGAAGTACTTGTGGATTTTTTTAAAATTGTGATTTTGTGCTCCAATCGAAGTCGGATTGCATGATTATTGCACCAGATAGGTTGCCTATGTTGATAGCATCACATTGCTCCGTACGTAGAGGTATCAAAATTATTTTTTTATATGCTTAGCTCTGTCGTAGATGGGTTTGAAGTCATGGTCTCGTAGAACAACGCAACATGGCCTCGCAAAACAGGAAAGAAAAAACACGCAACGTGACGCACACAATTACATAACAAGCATCCATTTTGATTTCTATGCATGTTTCAAATCTTTACCATTCAACTATATATATATATATATATATATGAATTTTTTATTAATTAATCATTATTATTATTATTTTAAAGTCAATCCTTCGCGAACTTTATTTCCAATTCTGACCTATTTGGTCACGCCACCACTTGTGGCGCGACAAAACCATACTGCAACGCCACCACCCGTGGCGTGACAAAACATGCCACGCAAGCCCTCGGCCACGCGCTGTGCCAGTGTGGAGGGCTTGCGTGGCATCTGTCACACCATATGACATGGCGTGACAAACCCTTCCTGTCACGCCTCTATACATGGCGTGACACTGGGCACTTAAAAGTACCGGCGCAACCCATTTTCCCCATCTTCATCTAGCTGTCTCTCTACCTCCGCGCCGCCTCTCTCTACCTCCCTGGCTGCTGCTGTCACGGGTCCTCCTGTCTGCCAGGCCCTCCCCGCCGGGTCCACCTGCTGCTCGGCCAGACTCAGCCTGCCTCCTCCCTGCCGGGTCCTCCTCCTGTCGTTGCCAGACTCCCACCGCCTCCCATGGCGGCGATTCTTCCCGACGCCTCTCCTCCTCCTCGTGACTGCCCCGACGCCGCCTGCCTCCGCCTCACGCTGGCCCCAACAATGCCTCGCCTCCGCCCCGCCCCGACGCCCTCCGCGCCTGCTCACGCTGACGCCGGCCGCCCTCCGCCTCACGCCGCCCCGACGGCTGCCTGCCCCACCGCCCCTTCGACGCCTTTATGCTTAGCCCGCCCGACGTCGGCTTCCTCCTCCGCACCTCCTCACGAGTCCCGACTACCTCTAAGGTATTGAATACTTCCTCCGTTTGATTACTTCGCTATCTTTGTCGGTTCACCGCTTCAGTCCGATTTCGCTTTGGTCAACTTACTTCTGTCTGACGATATATGGGGTTGAAACGTCGTCCGCCATCGAAAGGGGCGTCGGTGACCTGCACGACAGCATCCTCCCTGTGTCCGTATTTCGGCCATACTGGTTGAGCACGCTTGTTCGACATCAACCGGTAGTTAGGTTCGAAGTCCTCCCTCCTTTCGAGAGGAAGGCCTTGCTTCGGTGACCCCGATTGAATAGGTCTCTCGGCGTCTGCCATGGTATGTTATTGTACGATGGAGAAGGTTCTTCTTCCTACGGTTTCAAGGGTCGAGTGGTCCTACTTCCGAGGCATGGGGCGCACATTTTATAGCCTGCCAGGGGGAGGCTAACAAAACAGGTAATGTGTTAGGTTGCTGATGATAAGACTGAAGAAATTTGGCGCTTTCGCAGAGATAAGATCAAACGGGCGACTTTATGCGACCGACAAGACCAAAGGAGACAGCCTTGCGTAGTGACAAGACCAGACGGGGCAGCTTTGCGCAGTGACAAGACCACACGGAGCAGCTTTGTGTAGTGACAAGGCCAATGGAGACAGCTTTGCGTAGTGACAAGACAAGACAGGACAGCTTTGCGCAGTGACAAGACCAGACGGGGCAGCTTTGCAAGGTGACAAGACTAGATGGGGCAGCTTTGCGTAGTGACAAGACAAACATGGTAGCTTTGGCGTGACAGGACTTAGCACCAGGCTGGGATAAATGGCATGACAGTGTTTACAGTTTTAGGGTTTAAGGTTTTAGGTTCAGGTTTATGTTTATGTTTAGGTTAGGGTTTAGGCTATTAGGCTTTAGGTTTAGGTCCAGGTTTACCTTTAGGTTAAGTGTTTAGGGTTTTAGGTTTAGAGTTTAGGCTTAGGATTAGGGTTTGGGTTTAGGGTTTAGGGTTTAGGTTTAGTTTAGGCTTTTAGGTTTGGGTTTGGGTTTAGGTTTATGGTTTGCAGTTTAGGCTTAGGGTTTAGTCTTTTCAGATCGACTTGACAACCTTGACCGCCTCGTCAGCTTTTCAGAAAGAAAAGACATGACTCTGCAAAGAAAGACGTGACAACACTCTGCCTCGCCAGCTTTTCAGACCGATAAGATAACACTCTGCAAAGCAAGACATGACTTCTCTCTGCAAAGAAAGACGTGACAACACTCTGCCTCACCAGCTTTTCAGACCAAAAAGACATCACTCTACAAAGCAAAACATGACTTCTCTCTGCAAAGTAAGACGCGATCTGTGAGGTGGAAGAGATCTGGGAGAGAACACTACACAACCAAATCGTGTGGCCTATAAAAGGGGGTGGAAGAGATCTGGGAGAGAACACTATACAACCAAACCCAACACTACAACACCAGAGCTTCCTCTCCATGCCTCACAGGCTACTACACCAGAGCTTCCTAAACCACATCGGGATGGATGACAGGCAGAGGCAATGGGACGAGATCCGCGAACAAGCAAGGGCTGCTGGGGCCCAAGAAGAGCTAGCAAGGGCTGCTGCGGCCCGGGTCGAACAAGAGACGCGTGCCTATCTGGCATCTCTTCGTAATGAAGCCCCCCGTAGTAGCAACCCCATCCCGAATGTTCCAACCGAGCGTTCGCCGCAACACCCGCCAGAGGGGGAGACGCCGTCCCTCTGTTGGTGCAGGGTCCCATGCAAGTTCTTCAAGTTCAAGGACCGGATTAGCTTGGGCATGCGTTACTAGGGTTGCGCGAACTACTCCAGTGACTATCCCGACCGACGTTGGGACACGCAGCAGCCTATCGCCAATGCAGAAGGACCAAGCATTCTGATGTGTCCTCAGACTATTTCTCATTCAAAGTATGCACTAACAACCTCTCTCGTCTACCTGTAGTCCCCGGATCCGCTATGTGGCTACCGCAAGTGGATCGACCACGAGATCCACCCACATGACTAGTGATCTCTCGACTTCGACGAGTGGAATGACAAAAGAGACTGCGAGATCCGGGAGGAGCGACGCCGCAACGACGAGCAAAACGAGCGCATACGTCGAGAGACGCAAGCTCATCTCAAGGCGTGCAGATGCAGGGAGCGCGAGAGGAAGAGGAAAATGGCGGCCAAGGCCAAAGAGGCAGGCGAGGAGTTCACCACTGAGCTAACAAGGAAGAGAAAATGGCCCTGGTCCACGCATTAGGTCCAACCATTCCGTACTAGTTTCCGAAAGGTCTAATTTATTTCCATTCCAAAAAGGCACATATGTATCGTAGGAGTACTTCGGTTTGTTGCATCGTGCATGATGTTGTTTCTTATGCACGTAACCAAACCCTGTGCGCCATGTTATTCCAAGCTTTATTATGAAGTCTATTTTAATTCGCAACTTTAAATCTCGTCGTCTTTTCGCATTCAATTCTTCGCGTAGCATGGCATCCAACAACATGAAAAAAAGAGTTCTGGAAGTTTACGGTTTGGTATACGACCACAAAGTTATGAAGAGCACCACCTATCATTTCACTAGGATGTCTACGCATCTTTCATCAGCGGTACTGTCTAGCATATGTGCATAATTGTGCCTCATGTTGTACCACACAATCCACATATTACTCATTTTTTCAGAATGCAGTATGTATCACTTCTGGGACACGCCCTGGAAATATTCGTGAAATGTTAAAAGTTTTCAAAGCACAAAAAGATTACCGGTCCATATATGTATTTACTCTCAGTTAAAAGGATGGTGTTATATTTTGTTACGTACAGAGGTCTTTATTTTCAAGTTGTCGATTCTTAAATGTAACATGTACATGGTGTTATGCATCATCGTACCTTCAATTGTTATTGACCTTTCAAAAGGAAGCCCCTTTGTTATCATCTTACCACATGTTCCAGATCTATAAACCCAAATGGAATAACTGTCATGATTTACAAACAAATCGGAAGTCGCCTTGTTACGCTAATCTGGATGGCATGACACAGCCCTTATACCACGCCGTGATACATGGCGTGACACATAGTACGTTCGGACCGTCTGAACGTCTACTCGCCTATGTCACGTCATGAGATATGGCGTGACACACGTCATGCAAGCTCCACGCTGGCGCGGTGCGCGACCGAGGACTTACGTGGCACCTTTGGTCACGCCGCTACGGGTGGCGTGACAATGTAGTTTTGTCACGCCACGGGAGGTGGCGTGACCGAAGGGTCAGAATTGGAAATAAAGTTCGCAAGGGTTAACTTTAAAATATTAATAAAAAATTAAATAAAAAAAATTCATATATATATATATATATATATATATATATATATATATATATATATATATATATATATATATATATATATATATATACTAGTCATGTGCCCGTATGCTGTAACGAAAAATCAATTTTTGCATAGAATATGTTGTTACAGCTCACCAATCTCCATGTTGTTATTCATAAGTTAAAATTTTCATGTCTTGCAACAGAGCCAAAAAAGTTTCCTTGCTGCAGGATTGACTAAACAACCATGCGTAATAAATTTAGTACGCCAAACATATTCAGATGGCTAAAATGATAATTAGTCACGAAAGAACATGCAGATGCATTGATTCTTTTGGTCAAGATGAATCATGACATCTCTACTTGCAAAATAATTATCTCATTCAACTACAACAAAATTATTCATTCAATACAACAATTCCAAGGAGCCGGTACATGCTATAAACTTTATACATTCTATTACAACCAAGTTTTGTACATCCAACTAATTGCAACCGAAGTTTACAAACCTTACAACTTGTGCAATTTTAGATCCCTTTACCTTGCACTCATTCACGCCAACATCACATGCAAACAGCTAGCGGTGGCAATCAAGTGTTCCATTGAGATGTTAGGTGCCTCGCCACCTCATGGCAACCAACGAAATAAACAAACAAAAAAGCACCGACTTAGCATACAATATATAACTCACTTCAAACTGATTACAAATTTCTTCGCTATAAAACTTACTCCAACTCAAATGCTAGTAGGATGTCTCAGGCATTGCAACGGAACCCTAAACCTTACAGTAAATAATATTTTCGCTTAACTCATAAAGTTTAATCAAGCAATTAAAAGATGGTGATACATACGACATCACATTTTAAACTCTAACCATGCATGCATCAAGAACATAACCATGTTCTTTAAAAGCTATTAGCAATTAGAAAACATGGACAAATACCTTAACAATTATATTTTTACTTAATCTGCGCTTCTCTCAGATATGAATCAAGTTTGGTAAAACATGAAGTCGGACTGCTATTAGTGGAATCTAGATGCTTAACAAAATAATATCCAAAATAACAATGTTGTAGGTGTAAAAACCGAACACAAGTGGAAGGGTAAAATTATTCTTCCAACAAACAACATATAAAGGAACCACATAAATATGCTAGTAATATGTACAAAACAATATACATGTATCAAAACCATGGGTAGTATAGATATTTTGCATACAATCCTCTTATTTTTGAATCCGGAGCCAACCTACCAGCCAAACACTTTCCTCTGACAGCTCTAGATTCTCAGAGGAGTGGATTCTTGAATAATTAGGAGCAGAATCTAAAAAATAAGAATTTGGAGCTGCATGTAAACACTGGGTACAACTGTCTGCAGTAATGCTTTCACATTTCACCACGCGGTGCATCTACTCACCACATGGGCCGGGCCGAGACTGGCTCAAGCCCACTATATACCGCTTCTTGCTTCGTTTTGGGCCGGGCCAATTGTAGGATCAAGGATAACCGACTAGAGGGGGGTGAATAGGAGGTTTTTAAACTTTTTAACAAATTAACAATTTATCCAATTAATTACTTAGTCTAAACAAGTTTTACCTCTAGCTAAACAAGACAATCACAATAATATGCTAGAAATATAAATGCGGAAAGTAAAGACAAGAAATAACCACAAGGACACGACTATGTTTTTCCCGTGGTATCAAGACTTGCCGGCCTTCACTAGTCCACGTTGAGGAAACTTGACGCCTCAAGCCGCTCCACGAATTAAGCCTTCCTTAAATCACTATGGTTGTTCTTTCTCCGCCCGAGATGGTGAACACCGAACCACTCACAAGCTTGCACCGGCCTCTTCACAATCTCCTTTGAAGAGATCACCGCTTCACCACCAACCGCCTAGGAGTGCGGCAACACTCCAAGAGTAATAGACCAACATCTTCGCTGATCACACTTCAAGTGCAAATGGATCAACTAAGAGTATGAATGCACTTGAATGTATCTCAACAACCTCACAATGAATGCACAAGAGTAATTTGAGTGTTGAGTGAATGCAAAGGCTCTCAAAGGCTCTATAAATGTCAAATGTGCACTAGCAACCTTGACTTGAGCAGTTGGGGGTATTTATAACCCCCACAAGCAATTATGACCGTTGGAAGCGAAACCAGAGAAGTCAGGCGAAATCGGACGATCATAGTAAGTGGCGGTGACGACCGAACTCGATCGAAAGCATACCAACGGCCAGACCAGATACTAAAAAAGGAAAAAGTAGCCGTTGAATTTCAATGAACGACCGCAGTAAACGTCGCAGACGTCTGATTTCCCGGCCGTCTGCTTACGACGAAGCATACGACCGCTTGTAGGGTTTCGCGATTTACTCAAGGATTGCACCGTTTCGAATTTTGTACCGCCATATAAAAATCGGAATGACCGCGAGTTTGCACGACTGCTCCCAAAAACTAACGTCCGAATTCCAGATAAGTTTCGAGCGATTTTACATCGGTTCTATTTTTATTGAACCGCCTCATAAAAATCGAACGATCGCAAAAGCGGCACGACCGTTAGTCACGCAAGCAGACGACCGATTTCCATGAGAAAGTCTCGAGGCAATTTGTAACGCTTCGGTTTAATTGAACCGCCAACTAAAATACGGAATGATCAAGATCAAGCAGACGACTGCTAAGGACCTCGATCGTTCGCTCAACACTTAATTGGTCGTTCCTTCAAAATGCGGTACTACCGCCGAGTAGAGACCGGTCATATCACATCGAAGCTGCATTTAATCAAGAAGATGAATCAAGCAGTACTACCGATTTTGAATGTAAGACTTAGAATTTTTAAATCAATTTCAAGTTAAAGTATGCATGCATGATCCTAAGTTGATCCATATTGCATCGTAACATGCTATCAAGCTACTAGCCATGATCCCTCTTAATAGTACGACATTTATCCTATAATCCGGTCTTCCAACCAAACTCCCAAGACCGGTAAAATAGAAAAAGAACCTAGACTACTAGTACCTTGTCTTTAAGCCTTGTGGATCTTCATTTTCTCCTTTGGCATGCATCTTTGCGTTAACAAGTACACCAATGGGACTTAACCTTGTAAATACTCAATAAACTTGTTAATCCCATATTAACATATTGTCATTAATTACCAAAATAATATTTAGGGGCCTAGATGCTTTTCACCAATATGATCTGGTCATGGCGCTTCGCTTCCGTTCGTTTCAACATGAAGCCTAGCAGCCCGCCGTCGCCATCGTTGAGCCTAAAACGACAGTGAGACGCCGTCGCCGCCATAGAGCCAGATACGAGCCCAAATCGAACAGACCACTAAATTGCTAGAGTTTGTGAACCGTGAAACGTTACAATTGCCAGAAGCACGTGATTTTTACCCGCACTAACAACGATCTTGGCAGTACGAAGACTCACGGTTGAAGTAGGCTGGCAAGGAAAAACTGATGCGGGGGAAACGCCCGATCTTCACGACGTAGGATCGATGATAACTTGGATCCGTGCAACCCGACGAACCGATGGCGCCAACCATCGCCGTAATAAAGAACTCGCGACAACAGTATTCGCCTAACCACACGCTCATGATCCCGCTTACCGACTACACAAAGTAGACGTGTCACCGCTCCCCGTGAAACACAAGGAATCACAAGAACAACAGGTTGAGAACGCCCAATTCCTCTAGGTTGCACTGTGTCAAACCCTAAGAAGAACAAGCGATAGCTCTCTCAAAATAATAGATTCATATTCGTGGTGGTTTTACATGTAGTGGTGATCGTGTTATTTAACTCTCATACACGGCCAAACCTAGGGCTCGGCTACGCTCGCTTCGCCATCGAATACGCGAATCGACTAACTTACTAAATAAGAATTACATGACCGATTCGCCCAAGTAATTAAAGCACGCAGCCAACCAGATTTCCAAATTTAGTACACGCTGCTCGCCTCTCTGCCTATCACGATGTAAACATACAAGTAATTACTTTAAATTGATTCCGCCTTTCTCCGTCCCATCACGCCGCTAATTCTCTCTTTCTTTATTTATCTTGACCACCATGCATTCTCTTTCTTCCTTTATGTGCATGAACAAAGACCATGCATTCATGCATCTTTTAGTCAAAGCATCTCACGTAACACATGCATTCCAACTCTAAGCCAACATAAAAACAAGGTGCAAGAGCAACATGTATTAATCCTCCCGCCAATGCACTCCTTTATTTCCTTTCAACTCATGCATTATCTTCTTTTAGCGCCCTCGTTGATTAATCTTTTAGCTCAGACTATGTAATAGGTCCAATCGATGTCCTCATCATCCTTCCCCACTTGAAAAATGAGTCGCCCTCGACTCGATTGTTCGTGCACAAGATGAATCCGATTGCTCCTTCCGCTACCGAACTTCAATATAAGAAAGGATATATGTATTCCTTCGAGTCTTCTAAACGATCTTCACTTTAGGCTTGTACAGATCATATATACGATCGCATATAATTAAATAAAATAGTAGTAGCTCTGTGTCTCTAAGTATGATAATTAAAGATCAAATTAAATTAGAGTTCACCGTAGTATTTAATGCAATCAATAATTCTTTCCAGCTTAAATAATATATTTAACCGAAAAGTACTAAGTGTGTCTGCTCTCAGATCATCCTTCCTTCTTCAAGAAAAGCCGTCCTCGGTTTTTGATAACTCAAAATGTGCTTAACAAAGAAAACAACGGTATGCATGGTATATGTATTCATCGTCAATTGTTATAGTGTTCCGCTTCCTTTGCACAATGTATTCAAAGACAATAACCATAAGATAGATGTGATGTATTCATCTCAACACTCCTTTCATTCACATTATTCCCCACCCATTAAAAGAAGTCGTCTTCGACTTTTGTAAGCATGTATGCAAATTATTAATGGACAGACCAAAATCATTTTCATCAGATACAAGTGGCTCATATAATCATATTTCGACTTTACAACATCGCTTTTATGTAATGGAGATGAGAAAATGGTTTGTGCCTTCCATGTTTCAATTATGCTTACTCGATTTCTTATACATGATTGTTCAACAAAAGATGACCAAGTAGGCTTTATAAATCTTTCTAAACAGTAGGCACTACTATTTATACTCATCTCTAAGTGATCATGACATTGTTCAAAAGATGGTTTGTCCAAAACAAGCAATTTTAATTCAGCACGCTTATCACGGGTAATGCATATTCGATAAACATGAAACTTGTTGTCTACACCATAATCTCCTATCAAATTAAATTTATAAGTGGAGGTGTAGGTACTAGCTAGTGATTTTGAACATGCAATTTCAGAAACTCTCTCAATCACACTAGATAGCTCTATGGATTCATCGAACATGATATAGTATAAAGAATCATCAGGGTATATTCTAGTAAGAGCTTCATCATGAGTAATCAATTCCACATTACGTAAATTAAGCGCATTAAATTCAGAATATGGAATATTCAAAGGAATACTAGAGTTCTCACTCTTACTTACCTCTTCTTGATGAATATTCAATTCAACACTATTATTGCTACCTTTAATGTCCTCCTCAGTTGTTGTAGGTGTTGTAGGTATCAAATCTTCATGATGAAACCACGGGACAGCGAGCACTCCATCCCCAACCGTGGTTATCTTCTCGTCTTTTACTTCCAACGGTGCCGGTTGTTGAAACTTCAACTCCTCTTCTTTAATATCAACCTGCACAATATGAAAAACAAAACTAGAAGTAGAGAGTAAATCGTTAATTTCAGCAATAACCTCACTTTTTGTCTCATCTACTTCACTCATTTCTTTTGGTGTATCCCTCACACTCTCAAATTGGATGCTCTCAACCTCACATATGGTGGAATCACACAGCTCACAATTTTCAACACTCTCACTCAATTTGGCTATGTGGCTCTCATCCTCACATGGGTTTTGAAGCATCTTATCTTCCATTAATCGTGGGCCAAAGAATGGCACAATTGCCATCAACCACGATCTCCTCATGTATCATGGGTTGTGACAGTAAAGACTACTCGCCTCCTTGGTCAAGAAGAATTCCCATGCTTGACCATCTTCTCAAGTGACAAACCAGTGGATGAATGAGAACTAAAGAGTCGGCGCAGATATAATTGATATGCGTGCATGCTTTTAAGTCTTTTTTCCACCTTCATAGCATATTTCACAAGATCTTGCAGACTACAAAAATATTTATCTTGAAGTGCAGCAACGATCTGAAAATTCAAACCTGCTTTGAAGTGTTTCTTTTCTTGAGATGCACTAGTGATATTGGCACGGCGCATTGCATGGTTCAGCTCAACATAGTAATCTTGGACAACTTTCGACCCTTGTGTAATGCTCTCCACATGGCGTAGTAGTTCCCACTCATAATAAGATGGAACAAATTCTCTTCTCATGGCTCCTTTTAATTTGACCCAAGATGTAATGAGTCGTTTCCCACTTAGTTGTCGCCACCAACTAGAGGCATAATCCTCAAAAAAGAAAGTGGCCACTCTCACTTCCTTGGCTTCTGATTCGAACTTTTAGGATGCAAGCTCGAACTCCATATCTTGTACCCACTCAAGATACTCCTCTGGATCACTACTACCATAGAAAGGAAGATATGTATACTCGCGATCTGCCATGGTTAGTAGCAAAGCAAAGAAGAACTCAGATTCTGTGGATGTGGAAGTTTTATTTGTGGAAATCACTCATCCTCACCTTCTCTACCGAATCAAGTTCTTATCGGCCCTGATGGAATGGAAGAGTCGCACGACTTTGGTGACGGTAGACAACACAAGGTGATAGATTGCTTAATTCAATTGCACAAGCACTGTTAGACAATGGCTTATTTGTGGAGCTTGGTGGGAAAAGTGTTTACCTATGCAATCTGAAATTTCTAGATATTGTAAAGCTAGGTAACAATCCAAACTAGAATTCAATGCCTAGTTGCTGATCTAGAAGATATAAGCGAAGAACGAAGCAACTCACACGCAAAGATGATAGAACTTAGTGCAATCAAAGGAATGAGCTAAAATATATAAGTGATGAACAACTAGCTCTTATTGCACAAGTTATAGATAGACGCTAGCTAATTGCTCAATGAGATAAAATAGGGCACAAGATTGCTCAAAACAATGAAATAGTACAATCTGAAATTTTGACAATGATAGGGTGTGCTCACAATAGTTGATCGGCCAAGTTTTTTTTTCTCTCTCTCTTTTTCTTTCTTTCTTTCTTTTTTGTCACTTCTCTTTTTTTTTTCTTCTGTTTTTTTTTTGTACTCGACCAATCAAATTGTTACAATAACAGCACTTAAAAACCCCACTTTGGCCTATAAAAGAAATAACAATTCAGGTGTGCGCAAAGTGTAAATGAGCAGCCCTAGAGCAATATCAATAGCTATTCTCAAATAGGAGCAAAGTATTCGCAAAGAATTGAATTGGCTCACAAAAAAAAAATTATACGCGAAGGGTTTGTTTGCATCGTACCACGCCAGGAACAAGAATAATGTGTATCAGAGCAAATTCCAATAGGCGACAGCTTTTTTTTTCTAGCGCAGTACAGGATCGGTTTTTCCTTTTCGCATGAAAGTCTTTGCAGTATGAACAAGAATCACGCATTGTAGCTTCTGGATACTGTAGCTATCGGGCATCAGAGTAATGCCTTTTTTTTCCGCTACGCCGAAGACTTGGCAATGCATCGCGCGAAGACGACGCTTTTTTTCACGCGAAAGACGGCGGTGGTTACTGCTGCAGCGGTGATATAACAACGGAGCACCCAAGGGCACAATAGGATGCGCCATCAGAGCAGATCGATTTTTTTCGGCGCAACCATGCCGGGCGGCGGCCTAGTGCATTAGATTGGTTTTTTTTTTTCGATTTATGATTGAGCACAAGATCAAGCAACGCAAATAAAAACTATGATCAGCGACTAAACACAGTTCTAATGGATTAAAACCTAACAAAACTCATAAGAAAATTCAGATCAAACTACGGGCTAAAGGATTTTTTTGTGGCTTTTTGTGTATAGGGTAAAAAATAAATCTAACTACGGGTAAATCGATCCTACCGTGGCAACCGATGCTCTGATACCAGATGATGCGGGGGAAACGCCCGATCTTCACGACGTAGGATCGATGATAACTTGGATCCGTGCAACCTGACGAACCGATGGCGCCAACCATCGCCGTAACAAAGAACTCGCGACAATGAATTCGCCCAACCACACGCTCATGATCCCGCTTCACCGACCACACAAAGTAGACGTGTCATTGCTTCCCGCAAAACACAAGGAATCACAAGAACAACGGGTTGAGAACGCCTAATTCCCTCTAGGTTGCACTGTGTGTCAAACCCTAGGAAGAACAAGCGATAACTCTCTCAAAATAATAGATTCATATTCGTGGTGGTTTTACATGTAGTGGTGATCGTTATTTAACTCTCATACACGGCCAAACCTAGGGCGGCCACGCTCGCTTCGCCATCGAATACGAATCGACTAACTTACTAAATAAGAATTACATGACCGATTCGCCCAAGTAATTAAAGCACGCAGCCAACCAGACTTCCAAATGAGTACACGCTGCTCGCCTTCTCTCTGTCTATCACGATGTAAACATACAAGTAATTACTTCAAATTGATTCCGCCTTTCTCTCATCCCATCACGTTGGCTAATTCCTCTCTTTCTTTATTTATCTTGACCACCATGCATTCTCTTTCTTCCTTTATGTGCATGAACAGCACCATGCATTCATGCATCTTTTTAGTCAAAGCATCTCACGTAACACATGCATTCCAACTCTAAGCCAACATAAAAACAAGGTGCAGTAGCAACATGTATTAATCCCTCCTGGCCAATGCACTCCTTTATTTCCTTTCAACTCATGCATTATCTTCTTTTAGCGTCCCTGTTGATTAATCTTTTTAGCTCGTACTCATGTAATAGGTCCAATCGGGATGTCCTCATCAAAAACAGTAGCCAATAATATTAATAATATCATATAAACTGCAATAGAGAACATGTGTAGTACAAACAGACTTGCCTCGATTGCACTGTGAAACATTATATTGCCAAACACACAAATTTATTCATCTCAAGACTAAAATCTTGGCAATGGAGCACTATGTGCCTTGCCAGACACACCCCAAAAACTGCGAAGAAAAACAACACCTAGCAACAACATATATGCTAATGCTACGCCATCGACAACCTCTCCAAGTGTCGCTTCAAATGAGCAGCAATCCAGAACTCGACATAGATGGCTAAATATGCCAAGTGATTCAGAGGGCCTCGTGGGTCGTTCATCCCAGCGAGCAATGCAACGAAGATCCACACCATCAGCAGACCAATTATCACGGCCCTTATGTCATTCTCACAGCTATAAGGGGATGGAAGCGCCGTCTCATCAAAGTCCATGTTTGTGATAGGTGATCCATCACCAATGCCGATTTGGCGAGGTTGGCTCTTGCTCCCTCCCCGCCTGACCATCAACTATCACAAGGCTTCTAACATCATGAAAGCAAATGATTTACCACCAAGAAAAGCCGGTACAACCTCAGTAAGAACTCTGCTAATGTCTTCTTGTATGATTCTCCTCAAACACAACTTCGCTTTGTGGATGGTTTCAGACCCGCAGAGAATTTTAAAAGAAAAAGTAAGTACCATAAGATGTCAGTGATTCAAATAGGCATAATTGTTTATCTCAGCAGTCATTACTAATGCTCATTCTGGCTTTTAGCCAGCTTCCTCTGGGCTTGTATCACAAAATGAATGCCCCAATTTTTATGACAAATTAAGCCAAACGTGGCTACAAATATCAAGTTCTCAACTGTAGTGCGTGACAGGCAAAAATTGGCATCAAACCAAATGTTGAGAAAGGCTGTACAAGTTATCAAATTCCAAGCAGTCGTCATGAATCTTGCCCCCACTAACCAAACAAGATCATGAAAAGCCAGTGATAATCTGGCCACAGTTGATATGAAGCGAAGTATATAAACTTCATGATCGGCAGATGGAAAGTATGGTAAAGGGTGCCATCTCTTCAAATACATGGCTTGTCCCACTTGATACGTAACATCCATTAGGATGAAACACAAATATCTTCAAATGTGAATTGTCTACATTTGTGCAAGTCTACAGTTCAACACTCAACATGCAAGAACAATAGTTTCAAATTTGATCAGTAGATTAGAAAATTTGTGTACCGTTGACCTAGCTAGCATCTCTCCAAAATTTGACATGCATGTCGATCAAAAGAAACTGGATATGCTATAGCGACTTGATGGCACAACTCCAATAAGGCAATAACGCAATTGAACATCAAAATATATTACCCTTAGTTCTAGAAAGAAAAAATCTCACCTTAATATAATAGGCAAAACTATAACCAAGCAATGTTCATTACCTTAATATACGCAGAGTGAAAGCAATATAAAAGGAGCAAATAGAGATCACAAGTAGGGTGCGATAGTAATCTTACTTGAATAAATGTCTCGTGCAATAACTCGATAATCGGAGGAAGACGGTCAACAAATAATACCCCAAGACGATTTGGATAATTTTCTTGAACTATAGTGATAATTGATAAATGACCTCATCATTTGCATCGAAATCAATGGAGAAATCCCATGGCAATCCAAAGAAACAAGAATTCTAGGATCTTCTTCGTTGATCAAATGTACAATACCATGGTCAATTTGAGAAACTACATAGAAAGATATTATTGATTAGTGGCGCTCTTTTTGCAAGGCAATCGAGAAAAGAAAAAACTTCGAGTGGGTAAATAAGCGGAGAAAAATCTTACCATCTTCCCAATGATAAGAAAAATTGGACCAAAAATTGTCAAGAGAGATTGTATGCTTTCGTCTGGGTAACTAAGATGTCTTGCTAGTGGAAATTACCATGCTAGGAGAAAGGTAAGAAGTAGATTACTACAAGCATTCTCCATTGCCCATACTATATGTACCCTCCCGCTCTAACGATTATTAATACTATCATATCAAAAACATCTAGGACATGAATGAATGGGCGAGATAAAACAGTAGAGATATTACCTCTTCGCTTGTCCAAAACAAGGTCTATCACGAGGGCTAGATTAGAGCATGCAAGTCCAAGACAAATTACTAAACAAGGTCAAGCATAGTGTCAAATCCATGCCAAAAAACAAATGGGACCACTTCTCAAGTTCTTGCAATGTAAGTATGTGGAAAGTTTCCTCCAACTAATTGTCTTCTTAATCAAGAGAGCAAGCATGAAAAGTCACCATTTGTCGCAATGTAAAATCATAGCTTCATCCTCATTGAGCCTCAAACACCCATCGCTTAAACTATCGGTTATATGGCATATTGTAGTTCAGACGCAAAGATGTAACTACTCTCCGACACAGACTATACAATTTTGAAAGGCTACATAAATGGCAAAAGAGATAGGTTTGAACATCATGTAAAAAATATACTATTATGTTTATTTCTGCCACCAAATACTGATATTACTATGTGACGCACTAAAAGTAGATGCAATGCCAACAAAAAACAAAGTAGCAGTTTACCATGATAGCTGTGTTCATGCTGTCCATAAAGATGATGTTAGATGAGATGGCCAAACTCGCCTTCCATATTGATCTGTTTAGCTGCTGTGCTTGCTTTTCTAATCTGCAAGCATTAAAATTTTATGAAGCCACAAAAAATGACATGAAAATGTATGCAAAATAGAATCTGAAAAGTAGCGAAGAATGATCATAGGTAGATTTTATTTGGAATTATACTGTTGGTAAAAAAACATTAACCATAGGGGCATACCTTGGTTCTTCTTGTCTTATCTGCACCATTGACAAGCAAGACCTTTGCTATATCTCTATTTCTACTCTATATGGCTAAATGCAAGCAATACCATCCATCCCGCAAGAAAGGAAATATTATAAAAGAGAAAACACCGATCCCGAGAAGGGTTGAGCCGACAAGAAAAGTGTGCCCTTTCAACTTACATTATCGCTAACGCTGACATCAACCCCGCACTTAATCAAGAAGTTTAAGCGCCCGAGTCCGAATCAAACGAAACCTTCTACCGCATGTAGGAACGCCGAGTCCGCCTCGGACGACTTGGATTGAAGTGTCTCGAGTCTCAATCTAAATGAAACCGTAAACCGTACAACCGAGCTTATAAACATCGATCAACCGAGTCAAAACTCGCCGCGCACACATCGGTCCAACACACGGCTACTCGATCCCCTTCGATCCGCGCTTAGCTTGTTCAGAGTTCGCATACGAGAGAAGCACCAGACGGAGGCGGCGCCATCATCGTTGTTCATCGGTCCCGCCGAGAAGGCCGGCGAGATGAAGCCGAGAAGAGGCGGCCGCCAAGGAGTGCGTGGATGACATCCTCTCAAGGGTGCCGCCGCCGCACCATCGGTTGGTGGAGGAGATGTCGGCCTTCCAGCCGACGCCCGCCGCCTAGAGAACAAAGGCTACGCCGAGGCGATCGCGGCGGGGCCGATCGGGTGACGATGAGGTCGACGAGGAGGATGTGGACGGGAGGAGGAGGAATCGATTGTGGGGCTAACGACAAAGAGAAAGTAAACTTGTCGCTTGGTACATGTCTTATGGTCACAAGCATTTACGACCATTCTAGGCTACATATTGCTTTCTAGTATTTCGTGGTTTCCTAGTTGCAATAGGTGTATTAGGTTAGTGTTTTCCTTGCAAAATGATAGTGCCGGCCGTATGGCGGGTAAGAGTCCGATGTCTTTATATGTCGTGTGATGACTGATGAGTCTGTCACATCCTCAAAATTAATAAAGAGGATTACTATGTATCTCATTATCATGCATCATGTTTTGAAACATTTTCATTAAGTATTGCACTTGGAAAATCTTGTTCAAATACTAAACCTATTTTCGATCGAGTTTTGACTCGGTTCGGTCGATGTTTATAAGCTCGGTTGGGCATGGATTTAAGTTTAAGCGTCTGAGTCTGAATCTGAAACGAATCCTTCTACCGCATGCAGGAACGTCGAGTTCGCCTCGGACGACTTGGATTTAAGTTTAAGCGTCCGAGTCTGAATCTGAAACGATACTTTCTACCGCATGCAGGAACCGAGGCCAAGTAACTGGGTAAGAGTCCGATGTCTTTATATGTCGTGTGATGACTGATGAGTCACAAGTCGGAACAGAGTGACAAATCGTTGTACTTTTCTTGTGGCATATATTTCTTCCCCCCTTGTTGTTTTTCCTTGGTCACCAACTTTCTTTGGTACTAATCTCTGCCAATGGCGGAGCCTGGATTTTGACGATGGAGGTGTGAACTTAAGACATATCTGTTCTAACACAAGTTCAAATGACATAGTATATAAATTCAAATGTGTCAAATTATATGTTTGCACTATAACCAACATTACAAAATATTTTTAAAAATACAACTTGATACGGCATTTCTTCATGCTATGAAAGCAATATTGCAATAAAAAATCACTACAAGGGAGATCAAGCCAATACTAGATCTTGAAGGAGCCAAGGAGGGGAGCGGGCGGGCGGTCACGGGGATGGGCGGTCCTTGGGGTCGAGAATCGAGGGGTGCGATCGGCCACCGGCGCGTCGAGGCCGAGATCGTCGACGTAGAAGCCAGAAGCGGCGCTAGAGCGCCACGATGCGCCGATGCCGCAATGAGTTGTCGGCTGCTGGCTGCGGCGCTGTGCCCCTGCGCTGCTGCCAGAGTACCTGGATGGGCAAATGGCACTTAGACCTGACGCCTCCTTGACTAGTTGACTTGGGCTTGATTCTCATATTATGTTAGGCCTAATGCTAAATAGGCTGCCAGGAGTTGAGGAGTATGTTGTTAGTATGTGTAGTGTATACTTTATGTATTAAGGTGGGTATATACCAGATTTTTGTGCAAAAATTTTGAGGATACGACTGTACCCACATGCATCTACTCTGCCTCCGCCCCTGATCTGTGCTTGCATTGGCCTTCATGTCTGTTTTTGTTGCTACATTGTTATAAATGCGAAGATGCCACTTTGCTCCTAGTCATGTGCCCGTGCGTTGCAACGGAAAATTAATTTTTGCATAGAATATTTTGTTACAGCTCATCAATCTCCTTATTGCCATTCATAAGTTAAAACTTTCATGTCTTGCAGCAGAGCCAAGAAGATTTTCTTACTGCAGGTTTGACTAAACAACTATGCAAAATAAATTTAGTACGCCAAACATATTCGGATGGCAAAAATAGGCAATTAGTCACAAAAGAACATGGAGATGAATTGATTCTTTCGGTCAGCATGAATCATGACCAATGAAGCGATCACAACATTAGAACCAATGATCACCACACCATATCGCCCCAAACTTCCCAAACCAAAGCAGCCGTTACCTTGTCGGCGCCGTCGAGCTCCCGCGTGAGGAGGAGGTCGGCGATGAGGTCCTTCAGATCCGCAGGCTTCGATTCGTTGGAGGAGAAGGACAGGGCCGCTGGTGTGCCGTGGCCAACGGCGGCAGCTTGGTCGGCCCTTCCTCCTCCTGCCCGTCCTCCTCATCGGCTGGAGGGTGGCTCGGACTGGGAGGGAAGGAGTAGGGAGGGGGAGACGACGAGGCGAGGACCGAGGGGCCCGGGAGTGGAGGTTGTGCGGCGACGCGACGCGCGGGGAACAACAACATCGACGCGTGTGGGAGGAGACCGGTGGCGATGATGTTTGGTTGGGAGTGGGAGAGCGAAAGGGGAGAATAGGAGGGAGGAGAAAAATCATGATGAGATCTTGGGAGCAATTGTTGTGGGAGGTGTGAGAGGAGAGGGAGATAGAGTTGTTGCTACGTGAAATCTGGGTTGTTCATTCTCTGGTCCCTGATCGGACAGATGTAGTTAATAGTATGAGGACGGACGGCCACCACCAACTCTAATATTTAAGTAGTAGAGATAGAGATGATTATTGATAATATGTGTTGCAGAGTTATTCATTTCCATACATCAATCCAAATCGTATCTTAATCTGCAGGATAACAAATTTAAACCACCCTGATTTGCATCCTTTATCTTCAGTGGGTACCAATTAGTACAAATTTTTCATGCCAATAGAATTGCTCAACAGCAGTCGCATTCTACAACGTGTGGTTCTTCTGTGGGGTGATAAAGCTGGAAGAACAAAATGGCATTTCTATTCATTACAAATAAACCATGCCTCCATCAGAAACTGCATGTATTATGTACAAGGTCACGTACCATTTCCTGCTTAGTTACAGCATTTGGTCTTCTATGATGCTACTACTGGGATTACTTCCTTGTTGATGTATGTATACCGGTGCTTCTGTTGATTTACGGATTATAGCATTGCAGCAAACCAGGCGCCTGCCGAGCACCGGTGTTGCGGACGGTATACGGCACTGTGAATGCCACTGTAAATCAGGAATCATGACAGCTCACTTCCACCTCTATGCGTTTTTTAGCGATTTTGATTTTTGCTTGATTTGTTGGAAGGTCTACATCTTTTGTTTCTTTCTGGCAATTTTCTCGGCCTGCATTGCAGTTCAAAGAAAAAGATCAGTTTGGCATACTAAACTATAGCAAATTTATTGTAGTTCACACCCAAGTTTGCGATTGATAATAAAATAAGGAACTGGTTGATAATAAAATAAATAAAATGATTGTGCAAAGAATGAGAACTGCATCCAACCTCAAGCATTTCTTTCGATGGAATATCAAGGTGATTTGTCGGTTCATCCAAGATCAGTAAAGTAGATAGAGTCACCAAGAACTTGCAAAAGGCAAGTCTCGCCTGAGGAAACAGATAAGAATGGGTAAATCCGTAAATGTACAAAAATTAAAATAAAATGATTGTGCAAAGAATGAGAACTGCATCCAACCTCAAGCGTTTCTTTCGATGGAATATCAAGGTGATTTGTTGGTTCATCCAAGATCAGTAAAGTAGATGGAGTCACCAAGAACTTGCAAAAGGCAAGCCTCGCCTGAGGAAGCAGATAAAGAATGGGTAAATCCGTAAATGTACACAAATTACTAACACTTAAACACTGATGTATACAAACTTAAATTTGTAAAAATGCACATTACCTTCTCTCCACCACTTAAAAATTGAACCTTTCTATCCAGCAAGTCATCCCTGAAGTTACAACGACCAAGGAGACCTTTGATATCATCAATTTTCCAATTGTCTGTAGCTTCTACTACAGTATCCAGCACCAGCACGGTTTTCTCCAAATTGAGAGCTTCTGCCTGGTAAAAATCATATCCCATGATTCTAATTGGAATAGACCAATTTTTAGTTTTTTTACTACTGAAATAATGCAAGGCTGATAGGATGTTGCAGTTATTCTATAGGATTATGACCAAGTAAAATAACTTAACCACCATACCATATGAGATACTAAAGTCATCATAAAAGAAGTTTGGTGTACCTGATTTTGCTTGAAATAGTTAGGCAACACATTATGCTCCCCAAGAAGCACTTCGCCTCCTTGTGGCTTCTCCATCCCCAAAATAAGTTTAAGCAATGTGCTCTTCCCACATCTGTTGGGGCCAATAATGGCTATCTTTTCACCTCTCTCAACTATTAGATTAGCATTATTGAACAATGTCTGGACACATTACCAAAGCAATAAGGATATATTTACAAACAGTTGGGGTACATAATATCACACTTTGTTAATCACATCAAAAAAACAATATAAAAAAAGCAATAATGCTGACCTTATCCCCGAATCCAAATTGGAGATTATTTATTGTTAACAGAGTTCTACCACTTGTCCCACGCTCAGGAAATCTGATCTTTAACTGCTTCCTTTGGAAAGGTTTCTCAATCAACCCTTCTTTTTCAAGCTTTCCAATTTCTAGTGTTTCAAATAAGACAAAAGTTAGTAATCACAGGAAGAGTAAGCAAAAATAGGTGAAACAAAATAGTAGCTGAAAATATGATGATCGACTACACTGATTTGATGCAAGCAACAAACATGTAATTCAAGTAGTTACCTTTTGCTCACTCGAAGCACGCCCCGAGTTAACTCCAGCCCCAAGTCTATTTATCAGTTCCCTTGTCTACTCAATCTCCTTCTGCTGCTTTTCCCATGCAGCATACTGGGTCTCCACCCATATCGCCTTTGCCAGAACATATTCTGAATAGTTGCCCTTGTATGTTTTGGACACACCAAATTCAGTTTCCACTATCTTCATACACAGCTGATCAAGGAAAGCCCTGTCATGAGATATGATGATCATCGGCACCTCTTGCGTCTTAAGGTAGCTCTCCAGCCACTCAATGGTATCCAAATCAACATGATTTGTGGGCTCATCAAGCAGCAGCAAATCAGGATCCTGCACATAACAAAATTGCAATGTTAATATACACAAAATGGTACACTGTACTTGAAAAGCTAAAACTTAAACCAATTGGCAATGACCATTAACAATCTGACAACCCTAACGAAATTCATCGCCAATTTGCCACAATATCATCCCATTTCCTCTTATCAAAATTCTTCATAATCAGTAGTTCACAACAGCTGAACTTCTCCACCACTGCAGCCGTTACTTCCTACATGCAAAGCTCAAAATTTTACATCATACCTGAAGAAGTATCTTGCCGAGAGACATCCTCATCTGCCACCCGCCGCTGAAGGAGGCGACGAGGTCCCCAGTGAAATCCTTTCGTCTTCTCGCAACAACAGCATTAATATCAGCGGGATTCTCTCGGAGCTCTGTGAAGAGTTCCATGTGCTTCTCTATTTCATCGTCAATCTGAGAAATCGAGTGTAAACATGAAGCAAATTCAGAATATCATGATACGATGCATATAACACTTCTCTTGATTGACTGCGGTGCACCTAACCTACAATATTATTGTGTAATATAAATATCTGATTTTTTAAAGATTGCTTGTAAAAAGATTATCTTGAGAAATAGATCTTTGTCAAAACAGACTTACAAAAGGTGAGGATGCATAAAGAGATCAAATAAGAACAATACTTTCTAGTTCAGGTAGGCCTTAAAGCCTACCGTTGTTCCGTCAAAAAGAAAAGAACATACCTTCTTAACTTTTCTAGCAAGTACAACCAACTTTTGCTTCTTTGAGGAATCAATCTCCAAATCTATGCGCACTTGACAATGCTTGTAGAAGTGTGGATTGTATCTTCGCCAATCCTCTCTAAACATCAATATTTTTCTCCAGTCCTTTGTTTGTGGTTTCTCATGCATAAAGAACTCAATAAATTTATCACAGATTTGGGTCATCGTGTACCCCATTGCAACTTCACTCTCAATGTGGTCATCCACATTAGCAATAGTTGGACCAGCAGCACACCCTGCAATTACATGAAGTAACTCACAATTTAAGAAACATTTTTGTAAGGTACAGAAAGTTAGTGCGCACACAAGCACACAGACACAAAAACACACACACAGAGAGAGGTACATGATCCTAGGAGATCAAATTTGTCATTGCAAAACTAAATTTCAACTATTTACCATTACAAAAAAGAATTAAAATTCACAAAGGTACCCTACTAAAACCAGAATCAATTTGTAATAGGAAAATAAGATTACCAAATGAATCATATTAAGCTCAATCCCTAAAGAAACAAATAAAATATTTTCTTATTAAAACATAAAAGATTTTGAACACGTAGGGCCTGTTTGGAACGCATGAATTTCACTTGAATCAGTTCATTATCTGCAGGAACAGGATGAATTTCCCGCATTCCAAACGGGGCTGCACTTGGGTTCATTTTAAGCATTCTAGTTCTAAATACACTTACTTGCCCTCAATCCACACTTAGGTAATCTAGGAAAAGTAGTTCAAATAAATAAATCCATTAATGTATCTGACTATCGGTGATACCAAGTAGGCTAAAAATTGACCTCCTATGGGAGGTTCGGCCCCCTTTCTTACTCTTGCCAGATTTGGGTTACAGTGCTAAAGTTCCAATTTCCAACTTGCCAAGGGTTCAACCTTGTCCATTGAATCCAAACGGGCCCTCACTTAGGTAATCTAGGAAAAGTAGTTCAAATAAATAAATCCATTAATGTATCTGACTATCGGTGATACCAAGTAGGCTAAAAATTGACCTCCTATGGGAGGTTCGGCCCCCTTTCTTACTCTTGCCAAATTTGGGTTACAGTGCTAAAGTTCCAATTTCCAACTTGCCAAGGGTTCAACCTTGTCCATTGAATCCAAACGGGCCCTCAAACTTCTCAATTTTCGTTTAAGGATAATAAATTCCACAGGAAGTCTAAAAGAAAGTTGGACTGATCTCAACTAAAAAACAAGACCGCAAATAGTCTCATAATTTGCATCTCCTGATCCAAAGGTGCTATATCGCCACAGCCCTCATGGCCACATCACGGCAATTCGACAAGCACCTTGTGTGCAGCACACAATCCTCACGAGGACCCACACCAATAGGCCTAACCACAACCAGGAAATACAGCGGACTGCATCTTAGAACAGTCAAATCCAGCCAAGCAAGCTAGGGCTCCTTACCGAAACAAGAAGAAACCATCCGAGTGCCCACGCCAGTCCAGTAGAGGAGGGGTGGAGAACGACGACGTCTAGAAGGGAAGAATCGGCGGATGCGTGCTTCGGTGGAAGGAAGCCTGGAGGCGTGTTCGGCGGCGCGGGCCAAGGTGAAGCGAAGAGGGTGGCTTCTTTGGTGATGGTGCGGGCGAAACTTTGGGACGAACGGGGGAGCCGCCGGTGCCGGGAGGGCGCCGGAATAGCACATTCAGGATGAGCAGCGGCGAACCCAAGCTCGGGCATGAGCTTCTGAATCTTGACCTCCACCATGTCCAGGTCCACGTCCCGGGACCGCCGTTGCAGTATGTCGAACTCATCGAGGAGCCTCCCCATGAGGTCCATGTCCTCGGCGGCGCTCGAGAGCGCCGCCTGCACCTGCTCGAGGCGACAGTTGGAGGGGAGGCCGGTGGATGTTTGTGCGAGGGGAACGAGCGCCGAGGGGTAGTGCAGAAAAATAGATGAGAAACCGATTTTAATCGTACGTGGGAGTGGAGGTGTCGGACGGTTGCTCCTCGGGTTGGTTGATCTGGTCTGATTCAAGCGTCGATCGAACGGATGAGAAAGCTGGTGGGAGGACGGATGACCATCACCAACTCTAATATTTAAGTAGTAGAGAGAAGCCATGTATTTGAAGAGATGGCACCCTTTACCATACTTTCCATCTGCCGATCATGAAGTTTATATACTTCGCTTCATATCAACTGTGGCCAGATTATCACTGGCTTTTCATGATCTTGTTTGGTTAGTGGGGGCAAGATTCATGACGACTGCTTGGAATTTGATAACTTGTACAGCCTTTCTCAACATTTGGTTTGATGCCAATTTTTGCCTGTCACGCACTACGCTTGAGAACTTGATATTTGTAGCCACGCTTGGCTTAATTTGTCATAAAAATTGGGGCATTCATTTTGTGATACAAGCCCAGAGGAAGTCGGCTAAAAGCCGTAATGAGCATTAGTAATGATCACGAGATAAACAATTATGCCTCATTGATCACAAAGATCTTATGGTACTTACTTTTTTCTTTTAAAATTCTCTGCGGTCCCGAAACCATCCACAAAGCGTGGTTGTGTTTCGAGGAGAATCATACAAGAAGACATTAGCCGAAGTTCTTACAGTTGTACCAATTTTTCTTGGTGGTAAATGCAGCTGCTCGCGATGTTAGAAGCCTTGTGATAGTTCAGTAATTCAGGCAGGGGAGGGGAGCAAGAGCCAACCTCGCCAAATCAGCATTGGTGATGGATCACCTATCACAAACATGGACTTTGATGAGACGGCGCTTCCATCCCCTTATAGCTGTGAGAATGACATAAGGGCCGTGATAATTGGTCTGCTGATGGTGTGGATCTTCGTTGCATTGCTCGCTGGGATGAACGACCCGCAGGCCCTCTGAATCACTTGGCATATTTAGCCATCTATGTCAGGAGTTACAGGACTGCCTGCTCATTTGAAGCAGCACTTGGAGAGAGGTTGTCAGTAGCGTAGCATTAGCATATATGTTGTTGCTAGGTGTTGTTTTTCTTCGCAATTTTTTGGGGTGTCCTGCAAGCCGGCACATAGTGCTCCGGCTGCCAAGATTTTAGTGCAGATGAATAAATTTGTGTGTTTGGCAATATAATGTTTCACAGTGCAATCGAGGCAAGTCTGTTTGTACTACACATATTCTCTATTGCAGTTTATATGATATTATTAATATTATTGGCTAATGTTTTTCCTTGCCAGCCTACTTCAACCGTGAGTCTTCGTACTGCCAAGATCGTTGTTAGTGCGGGTAAAAATCACGTGCTTTTGGCAATTGTAACGTTTCACGGTTCACAAACTCTAGCAATTTAGTGGTCTGTTCGATTTGGGCTCGTATCTGGCTCTATGGCGGCGACGGTGTCTCACTGTCGTTTTAGGCTCAACGATGGCGGCGGCGGGCTGCTAGGCTTCATGTTGAAACGAACGGAAGCGAAGCGCCATGACCAGATCATATTGGCCCGGCCCAAAACGAAGCAAGAAGCGGTATATAGTGGGCTTGAGCCAGTCTCGGCCTGGCCCATGTGGTGAGTAGATGCACCGTGTGGTGAAATGTGAAAGCATTATCACAGCATAGCTTGTACCCAGTGTTTACATGCAGCTCCAAATTCTTATTTTTTAGATTCTGCCCCTAATTCTTCAAGAATCCACTCCTCTGAGAATCTAGAGCTGTCAGAGGAAAGTGTTTGGCTGGTAGGTTGGCTCCGGATTCAAAAATAAGAGGATTGTATGCAAAATATCTATACTACCCATGGTTTTGATACATATATATTGTTTTGTACATATTACTAGCTTATTTATGTGGTTCCTTTCTATGTTGTTTGTTGGAAGAATAATTTTACTCTTCCACTTGTGTTCGGTTTTTACACCTACAACATTGTTATTTTGGATATTATTTTGTTAAGCATCTAGATTCCACTAATAGCAGTCCAGCTTCATGTTTTACCAAACTTGATTCATATACAGAGAGAGCGCAGTTAAGTAAAAATATAATTGTTAAGGTATTTGTCCATGTTTTCTAATTGCTAATAGCTTTTAAAGAACATGGTTATGTTCTTGATGCATGCATGGTTAGAGTTTAAAATGTGATGTCCGTATGTATCACCATCTTTTAATTGCTTGATTCGCTTTGTGAGTTAAACAAAATATTATTTCTGTAAGGTTTAGGGTTCCGTTGCAACGCACAGACATCCTACTAGCATTTGAGTTGGAGTAAGTTTTATAGCGAAGGAAATTTGTAATCAGTTTGAAGTGAGTTATATATTGTATGCTAAGTCGGTGCTTTTTTGTTTGTTCAGCTCATTGGTTGCCATGAGGTGGCAGAGGCACACAACATCTCAATGGAACACTTGATTGCCAGCTGCTAGCTGTTTGCATGTGATGTTGACGTGAATGAGTGCAAGGTAAAGGGATCTAAAGTTGCACAAGTTGTAAAGGTTTGTAAACTCGGTTGCAATTAGTTGGATGTACAAAACTTGGTTGTAATAGAATGTATAAAGTTTATAGCATGTACCAGCTCCTTGGAATTGTTGTATTGAATGAATAATTTTGTTGTAGTTGAATGAGATAATTATTTTGCAAGTAGAGATGTCATGATTCATGCTGACCAAAAGAATCAATGCATCTGCATGTTCTTTCGTGACTAATTGTCTGTTTTCGCCATCTGAATATGTTTGACGTACTAAATTTATTCTGCATGGTTGTTTAGTCAATCCTGCAGCAAGGAAACTTTCTTGGCTATGTTGCAAGACATGAAAATTTTAACTTATGAATAACAATAGGGAGATTGGTAAGCTGTAACAACATATTCTATGCAATAACAATAGGAGAATTTTTAATTTGCCGTATTTTAGGGTCATTATCAACCTTCTCACTAATATTTCATCTATTCCATGTGTTGCAAGTCATGTCTCTACCAGCGCTTCTGGAACACTTCTATGATGATGACCAGTGGTGCAAGCTGTGGATCGCCTGTAATGTGGATGGCCCTTCGCCCCTGCTGCTTCAGTCAGGGAGGGATTACTGGGAGCTAGACGATTGCTACGTCCTGATCCTCCCGGACACGGGTTTGTTGCCCCTTGCGAGGTTGGTCTCCGTCGGACGCCAGTTCACCCTAGACGCCAGCCTGCTGTCGGCATTTGTCGACAGGTGGAGAACTGAGATGCACACCTTCCACTTTCGGTGGGGTGAGATGACGGTCACTCTGCAGGACGTCTCGTTCTTGACCGGTCTCCCGATCCTGGGTGAGCCGCTTGTTCCGGGCCCTCCGCTGACGAATTGGAAGGCTAGGCTGGAGCATCGGTTCGACGAACCTGTCCCGAAGCGTGCACGTGGTGTCCCTCGGACATGGCTGGGGCACTTCAGTCAATGCTCGCAGGGTGTACCTGACGAGGTCGTTAGGACGCACCTTGTTGCTTACCTTCTCCAGCTCTTTGGTTGGGTCCTGTTTCCAACCAAATAGGGTGATTAGTGCTACCCCAGCTTCGTCCGCGTCGCCGAGTTTTTGGTTGACGTGGAGGCTGGGTCGATGCCTTATTATAGCTGGGGGTTGTCCTTTGTACCACATACCAGGGGTTATGTGACGCTTCGCGCCGTAGCACCGGTGGTACCCCCAAGCTAGCAGTCTGCTACGTGCTCCTACAACTGTAGAGTTAGGAGCACTTCCCTGTTGGGCGTCCATCCATCGGGAGAGCGGTGCACTCATACGCCGTTTTGGACAACCAGATAGACGGTCCCACCATGGACTTACGGTGGACTGCTGCCCGTCTACAATGGGCCAAGGACAGACCGACGAGGTGCTACTCATTGTTCCACAACGAGTTCGAATCATTGCACGACAGCGACATCATATGGACTCCATGGTATCCAGAGTTCGTGCATACGGTAGTGCCGCATGGACTGTCCGTGCAATGCACCCAGGACTCAAGATTGTGGACGACGACTTGCTACCTGGTGTTCGCACATATGGCCAGCGTTGTAGTGTTCCCTATCGGTCATCCGCAGGCCAGATTGGTGGGGAGGTAAGTTATGTACAAATTTATGTTCTGTTTTTGGTTATGCCTTACGTTCCACTAACATCATGTCGTTCTCCCGCCGCAGGTCTATCGGGGTGAATCACTTCTACTGTCCAAGTTCAGTACACAGACTAGTTTTGCCCCTCAGTCATCTGCACTGCACATTCGGGAGGTACGAGATTCTCAGTTTACGTCCAGAGTATTTATTTATACTGACATCATTCCATCTTGCAGCCTTCAGTTGACCGTGGGAGTGACAGCCAGTTCGCATCGATTGATGATGAGGATACGGGCCTCCCAGCTCCTAGTAGGGGCAGTTCACGCTGTCAGGGTTTGGACCATGGCAGCTAGAGTTTGGAGCATACGCATGGCAGAGCTCCTCCGGGTTTGCTGTTCCACCATACGTTCAAGGCCACAGCTTCTCCGGGTTTATTGGCACCCTGTACGTCTAAGGTCAGAGCTCATCCGCGCAATCGGAGTTGTATACATCGTACATTGGGGGAGGACAACCCGGGAGTGAATTTATGGAGTTCGTCGTTCATGAATTCTTCGGAGGTGGCCCCCAGGTCGACATGCCTCATTAGGACGACATGTACGGTTACCAGACTCTATTGGGCTAGAGTCAGCCTACTGGTGCACCATAGCCCACTCAACGGTCTCCGTACCCCTCCGATCCGACACGCGCTCTCTGGACCGACTCACGTATCCCACGGGACATGCCAGACGCAAAACATCCAAGCGCATGCGGAGGCAGCCGCAACGAGCAGAGGGTAGTGGCTCAGATGAGTGAGCCAAATTGTATCCCGTGTTATGCGATTATGTTTTGGTATATTTGTATTCATATTTTGTTTTGTTATATTTGTATGCGTATTTTGGTTGTTATGTGTGTACTCCTGCGCCATATTGTATATCGACATCTCCAATGGAGTTGCAATGCAGCTTTTTTTTTCATACATTCTAAGTCACGTAAAATCATGAAACCCTAATTTCCGAAACATAAAATCTAAATTTTCGCCCCCCTAAATCCTAAATTTTCGAGACAATTCCATAACACATATAAAACTGTCAAAATATTACACAATCAAGTCCACTGCGTGAGGAGCATTTAAAACAAAATTCATAATTTTTGGAGCTCATTTTCTACATTTACAAATTTGTACAAAAAATACACTTATATGAAATTGCGAGAAAAAAAAAATCGAAACGAATAAAATTATGAAAAATTTACACAAGCAAGTACACTCTGTCGGGAGGCTCAACATAAAATTTCATAATTTTTTGAACTCATTTGCTATATTTTAAAATTTCTACAAACGGCGTCGAAATCACGATGAAACCCTAATTTCCTTGCGCTGAAACCTAATTTTCGGGAGGAGAGAAAAGAGGAGGGGGCCACCGCACGGTGGCCGTGCGGAAACGGGGCAGGTGGCGGGTGGGGAAAACATATCCGTACTTTTAAACAGTTTTGGACCAGATTTGAATACCGCTCAGCGGACAGACTCGAATTTGGAGCGATTTTTTTTTGGTTCCATTCAGATTGAATGTTAGCGTCTATTCAGACTAATACCACTTGTTTACTGAAGAATATTAAGTGGTCGTTTGGATTTCATGGATTATAGGTTAGTTTTCATAGACAGGTTTTACGAGAAATTTTGGGAAAAACAAGTCTTAAGTTGTTATTAGTGTGGGCTTACCGATTACTTTGTTTGGATCGTTTTTTTCCATGACTAAAATGAGTCTTCAAGTGTGTTTTAGTAACGTGGTGTTTGGTTGAGAATCATGCGTTTTATCAGATTTTTAGAGGAAAAATATGCGTGTTTTACAATTGGGAATAGAATATTACGCATGCCAATTGACGGCGTCTAATCAACTTGTGCCTGATTAAAATGTATGGCAGAAAATCGTAATGATCACATGATAAACATCTACTGTGTTTGACCTACGAAGTAACATCTACTGTGTTTGACCTACGAAGTTTCATACTATTATCATATACACACGGTAATCATGAATCGTTTAATGGCAGAAAATCGTAATGATCACATGATAAACATCTACTGTGTTTGACCTACGAAGTTTCATACTATTATCATATACACACGGTAATCATGAATCGTTTTGGCATGGAAGCCCACAAGATTGACGAGATGCAAATGCATCAATGCCGACGGTCGGCGGCGGTGGCCAACAACAATCTGTCGACGTCCAGCACACGTTCTTGGACGCACGGCCGTGGCTTGACCCGCCGCTGCTCCCGTTCGTCTGCACGAGGCGAAATACATGCATCGTGATAGCATTCCTAGACGAGAGAAACAAATTTTATGGCACATATGTTACATGGCACCGGTGTACACGACACAGTAAGTGTTATATAACATCTGTGAGTTTAGTTAAAGGCTTCAAGTACATCTGACTCAATGCCACGTAGCACCAGTGACATAATTTTCCCCCTAGACGAGCCATGTACGTGACAGTTGGGATTCGATGCATGCAACACCAGAATTTTGGATGCGGCAAAGCACAACTTGCGCGCGGCCGAAAAATACTTCGGCAAAAAATGAGGATGAGATATCTTCGTTTTGTTAAAAACTACAAACTACCCCCACTTGTTTTTGTTAAAACTTAAAATTTTGAGTTTATGGATAACTAGCTTCTGTTATACGCGTTTAATTATGAGTACCAAACAAGGTTTTCCTGATACCTGACTAAAACTGGTCTTACCAAAACTAGTTTTCATTATCCACGAGATCCAACCAATGGAGTCTGGAAAAGCAAGACTACCGTGTTGCTCCTGTGGGCAACCCGGAGGCCACACCCACATACTCGAGAGCCCCTAACCTCCGGCTCCCGTCGGCCGGTGGTGGCGGCGGCCCCTCCTCCTTCCGAGCTTCCCTCCTTTCTCCTTCCGTCCCTCCTCCCTCCTTTTTTTTCAGTTTGAAATTTTCTTGGTGCCGTCCGCGTCCTTGTTCTTCGCCTCCAGTCACAATCGACCTCAGATCTCGACAGATCCAGAGCCTCCCCATTGTCCACGACCTTCTCCCTCTCCGGATCTATCATCGTTCCCATCGCCGGAGCTTGCCAGATCTGATCGTTCGTCGGTTATTGATGTTGCTGCATGGCCATCCTCTAGCCACCCATTGGCCCCGTTGCCTCCTCGACGTGGCTGTCTGGGCCTAGTCGTGGCCGTATGTGTGCGTGTGGCTGGCCAGGCCTGGCCTTGGCCGTCGAGGGTGAGCGGCTCGGCGGGTGCCACATCGTTGGTTGCGGTGGCACAATCCTCCTCCTCCTCGGCGTGGCTGGCCGAGTCTGGCCACGGTCGCGCGTGGGTGTGCGCGGGTTGGCTAGGCTTGGTCACGGCTGCACGGGGGTGAGTGGTCGGGCGGGCGGCACATTGCGGCATGATCGTCCTCCTTGTTGTGGCTGGACGGGCATGATCTCGACTGCATGTGGCTGGCTGAGCCTGGCCTCCGCCAGGCGGGGAGAGCGGCTCGGCTGGCGACACGTCGGTGGTTGTGGTGGCACAGTCATCCTCCTCCTCGGCATGTGTGGGGACACGAATTTGCATCCAGACCCTCTGCATATTCTGAGCTAGTCTTATGATCAGTAGCTAGCTCACACAGTACAAATATCAATAATATCATATCCATATAACACATACATAAATAGTACTTAAATATTATTACAAAACATGGTAAATAGGACTTAGGGCCAAAATTTACAAAACAGGTCGACAGACCAAATGGTTCAAGAAACAAAGTAGCAATGGAAAGTAATCATAGTAGCAGCAGAAAGAACATCAAAAGAGTGTGTCCTCCATGTATTGCCACATGCAACCAACTGGGGCTATGACCTAGTTAACACCGTCTCCATCATCTCCATACATGGATACATAGAAGTATCCATACACCAGGTCTTCAGTTTCATAGTTTGAAACAACATGTTTGAGTAACCATGAGTACAAAGGTACTCAGCAAGCCCACACCGCAAATGCAATTATATAGATGCAAGGCTTCTAAGAGAGGTTGTTTGTCTATTTTAGCACAAAGCCTCTTTGCTCAAATACTTTAGTTATTTTCCAAGCATATGACTTAGCATTTTCAACCTTAAAACCAAAGTGTATTTTGTGTAGGCAGTATTATCTTGACCTAGCTTAACCAGCATGACCACGCTCCCAAAACCCAGCAACCACGCTCCCAAAGAATTTTCGAAAAATGAGTCTCCATTCAAAAGATATCCCAAAATACGTGTTGAAGGCATGATTTTTGTTCCACGAGTAGAAAAGTCAAAACATTTTCATATGAAGTCCAAATATTTTGAAACTTTCCAAAATTTAACTTTAGACTATTTAAAATGTTTGCCAAAAATAATTTTTGAAAAAAAGATTTTTCTTTCAAAAGATAAGGCAAAATGCATTTTGTAGGCACATAAAGAGAATGATTTTTCATTGAAGATTCAAAATACAAACCAATTTGAATTTCATGGAGTTTTTCACTTTCATGGCTTTGTATGAGTTAAAAATACTATTTCAAGCCAAGATACACAAAGAAATCCGGCTCAAATAGCCAAACTCACTATATGCAAGAATAAGTCATTTTGGGTCAAAACTAGTTTTTCGGTGAACTTCTAATGGATATAAATTTTCAACGGTTGGTCTTTTGTAAAAACTTTGAACTAGAGAAATGTTTGAAATGACCAACCCTTCGAGTTTGGTATTGACAACTTTTCCAAAAACTCAATAGATTTTGATTTATGGAAATATGTCATTTAAGTAAAAAAAACAAGATCATACAAGATCATTTTGAGGCTAAATTTGATATTTGTTTTTTAAAATAGGAATTTTTACTTCAAAATCATTAGAAAACATTTAAAATACATTTTTAAGTACTCTTATTTAGTTTGTTACAAATTTGAGCCTTTTAAGCAAGATTTTTTACTTTTGACAAAAGAGGTTATTTAAAAAGGCTAAACTTGCATATTATTGACAATCTCACTCTAAAAAGACCAAATGAAGCAATTGAGAATGAAAAACATGCATTCACAAGATCCATAAATCATTTTGGACAAATAGGTAAAATAGTTTTCCCAATACTAATACTTTACCCTCTTTTTTTAAGTAAGCCCACAATCTTTAATAAGTTTTTCACAAAGAGAAAAACTCTCCCTTACACAAAGCTTCATCTTGACATTCTTTTCTTCTTATTTGACACACAAAGGATTCTCTTCCATCTTGTCACATTCTTCTTTGTCATCTCTTTGAGATATATCCATCCAAAACTCATAATGACTTCAACATTTTTCCTTTGACTATTATTTGCAACCAAATTCTCCCTCTTTGACATTAAGCACCAAAAATGTCTACATGTGGATCACACTTATAAGATAGTCGTTGAACATCACTTGTAGAAACCACATGTTGACAAGACTTGAAATTGTAAAGTGCTTGAACTTCTCTCGCAAATATCTTCAAAGAAAGCATCCAAAGAGAAGAGGGACATAGAGAATCCACTCGTACACAAAGAGTACTTGAGCTTGGTAAAAATAAGTATGATCAGCAAGGAATGAAATTAGATACCACTTTGAAGGAATAAGATGATATCATGTGAAAGGATGAATCTCATACCGAGGTCAAGATGATCAAGAGAAGCTACCACTTTTAGAAAGAATACCATTTTTAATGATAAAACATCACAATACGATCAAAATGACATATAGAGTCAAGAAAGTACTTGAGGGTAGCTAGCGAATATAATAAGGATCAACTTGACCAAAGGAAGCAACCAAAGTATGTTTAAAATTTAATGGAATGAAATGGCTGTCTTGTCAGAGAAATCGGTACTACCAACGTGCAAATGGCGGTAGTACTGAGATGCGGAAGTATCTCCTTTCAATGGCCGATAGTACCGCAAGCGGTAGTACCTTTGTTAAGCCGCCGGTAGTTCCGATTTTTCTGGAACTACAATGATAGATCTTGGAATTGAGAAATATGTAAATGATCCTTAGTTTTGCACTCAAATAAATGTCATTCAGGATCATTATGCATTGAAGAGACTAAAGAGTATCTAAGAACATAGTTTTTATGAATTAAGTTTTTGTTTTCACAAATGAAACATATTTTGATGAAACTTCTTCAACAAAACCAAAAGAGCATATGATTGAATTTAAAACATCTACTTTCATGTATGAGTTATTAATATCATTATGGACCTATTCATGTGAATAAATTTGGCTCAAATAGCAAAACTCACTTAAGTGCTAGATTGTGACCATTTAGGTCAAAATAGTATTTTGGATGAGTTTCGAAATCAAATACCTTTTGCTAGGCTGGCCTTTTGGAAATATTTTGAGTACCAAAAATGTTTAGAATATCTAACTTTAGGATTTTCCTTTTGAGATAATTTTTAAATTCTTTTTAGAATAGATTTTACATTAAAAATCTAGTTTATATCAAAAACAAGATACTATAATATAGAATTTTGGATATAAACTCATTTTTACTTGAAATAGGTTTTTCTTGAGCCAAAACCTTTGGGAAACCTTTGAATAGCATTTGTATATATTTTACAACTAGTTTTTCAAAAGATTAGTAATATTTATGAAATTTAGACTTTTGGCTAAAAAGCTCAATTTTGAAAAACAATACTAGAACTTAATTTATTTGGGCACACTTAGGGATGTAATATACATGATTATGATTTAGCACTCCACCTTAATATGCCACTCAACTATCTTGCTCAAGATTTCAATTAATGCAGTTTTTGGACAAGAGCAAGAACACCCTTTTGAAAAGATTTTTATGAAATGCAACCTACACAAGGTAAAATGGCTAGATACTTCAATGTAAATATTTGTTACCGAGATAGCATTGGTTTATGATATAAAGTGATCATCCTCAAGCTTGGCTTCATATTTTGCATATGGTGGAATCCATCTCTTCGTGAGTGAGCTAAATCTCCAATGCTTCTCCAAGTACCTATTTGTCATTTAAGCACATTTTGGTACCCAAACTCGGTTGGATCTTTGAATGTTAGTCACAAGAGATTTAGGCACCCATATGGCCTTAGCAATAATCTTTGGTGAACTAACAATTCTAACAAACACATTGCCATTTATATCATTCTTAAGCAAATAATGATCATTATAGATAATAGGCTTAGGAGAGATACCTTTGGGACAATCCTTACTAAAATGTCCCTTCTCCCGGCAATTATAGCAAGTTTGACATTTTCTTCCATCCTTTGTCTTCTTGTCTTGCTTATTGCCGGCTTGCCCCTTCTTTGGTGATATTTGATTGTCATTCATCTTGTTTGGGCACACCGAGGCAAAGTGGCCCTTTTTGTTGCAACCAAAACATTTGACATTCTTTGTGTGTCTTGCATTGTGTCTTGTCTTGCTATTCTCCTTATTCTTGGGAGTTAAGTCAATTCCACTCTTGTATTGCAAGCTTCTTTGCTTGCTCAATGTATCATTGAGAGTGGCCTTCTCTTTGTAGCTTCTTTCCAAGTCATTCTTCAATTTTGTGACTTGGGCCTTGAGCTCTTTGTTTTCATCTATAAGGTTAGTATCACAAGACATAGAGGAAATAGAAGCGTCTATTTTTGAGCAACAAGGTATATCAAGCAAATCATCACAAGAGGTGGATATGCTAACCTTAGATGAAATGCAAGAGCTAGGAGCTATACATGGCATATTATCTAGTAAATTACTTGTAATGCTTATATCCACCTTAGAGCTAATGACTTCCTTGAGAAGGAGATATTCTTGTTCTTCTTTTAGCATATCATAATTGTTTTGAAGACAGACATCTACACTCAAAGTGCTAAATAAAGCGTTAATTGCTTGAGCATCAAGATATAAGCTTTTCTCTTCCTCACTTGTTGGAGCAAGAGGATCCGATGGAGGAGAAAAGCCCACATCTATAATCCGCCAAATTTTAGGGCTCATGGCCTTAAAATAACAAGACATGCGGATTTTTCAAATATCATAATTTGTGCCATCAAATAAAGGTGTCTCACCGAGGTACACTATATCACTAGTCGTCATCCTTTACTCTCTAGGCGGTGAAGCCTAATAAAATGAGAGACCAAGCTCTGATACCACTTGTAAGATCGATGAGGCCGACTAGAGGGGGGTGAATAGGCAGTTTTTAAAATTCTTTTGGCTAAAACCTTTTCTAATGCGGAAGCTAACTACAAATCGGTTTTGCACAATTAAAACCTAAATCAACCAGTCTTGACTAAGTGCACCAATAATAAGACTATTGATAACGATAGCAATCATACAAAGACATGTAAGCAATTTAATTCTAGGAATGTAAATTGCACAAAGTAAAACACAAGAGAAATAAACCACAATGACACAATAGCGTTTTACCATGGTGTTCGGAGACTTACCGGTATCCCCTAATCCACGTTGAGGTAAGCCCAAACTAATTGGACGGCTCCACGAATTAAGCCAAACACCTCAATTCTACTAGTGGTAGCTCTTTCCCGCTTTGGGTAGGTGAGTTCCAACCTTCACAACACGTCGGGCCTTCTCACAAGCTTCTTGAGAAGATCACCGGTTCACGACGCCTCCACGCCGTCTAGGTGTTGGCAAACACCAAGAATAACAAGCCAATCCCCTTGCTTGACTCTCACCACGTGCAACGAATGCACAAGCTCAAGTGGATACAAAATCCACCTCTAGATGCAACACATGCAACTAACGACCTCTCTCCTTGCTGACATGGTGCAACACATGCACAATTGAGAGGAGAAGTTCACACTAGCTCAAGTGAGTGAAATGGGATGCCAAAGATTACCACTTAACTAGCAAAGGTGGGTATTTATAGCCACACACAAAAACTAGCCGTTGGGGCGTAAATCCTCAAAATCGATTTGCGTGAGTACCGCCAGACAAACTCCAAGATTACCGCTTTTCTCGTTTCATCGGTCGCACGGGTGCATTAATGGCTCAAAAACTAGCCGTTAAAGACTTTAATGCGGTAGTACCGCAGTACAACGACCGGAACTACCGTTCTGCGGTAGTACCCCTCCTTTCAGGCGGTAGTACCGCAGTCCAATTTCAGCACAGACGACACTCAGTAAAAAGATTATAACTTTTGACTCCGATGTCGGAATTGAGTGATCTTGGACTCTATGGAAAGCTTATTCAAAGGGATACACAACCCACCTATTTGATGGATCTCAAACATATTTGATCAAATCAAAAAGCACAAACTCCAAAGAGCCACTACCATGGTCTAAGTCCAAAGAAATAGCAACTAGCAATCTTAGACCATGCCAAGGAAAAATGCATGAATCCCAACAATTTGCAAAATGCATTTGCAAACTTAGATCATGCCACAAGGAGTAAGTACATGGACTTAAACCATTTGCAAAACACATTTGCAAAGTATAGTCACATGCTACAAGGATTAGATGCATGAGCCTCGACTATTTACAAAACACATTTGCAAATAATAGCATCATGCCATGGTGAGCTAGAGCAAGTGAGATTGAGCTATCAACACATGATGAGACTCAAGCTACTAGACAAGACCCCTCTTAATAGTACGACAATCTATACTAGCAATCCGATCTTCCAACCAAACACCAAGACCGGTAAAAGACTAGGAACACATCCTTAGCCCTAGCTAGTCATACCATTGCTTTGAGCATCTTTTTGAAGCTTGATGAAGCACATCTTCACTTCAAGTCCGGATCATCGTCTTGACATGCATCAACCCATGATGCATGCTTTACTTGACCTCCATCAATACATGATGAGACTTCTCTTGACTTAATGATCAACTCATGATCATCTCCTCTTCGAGATCTTGATATGCATCAACACATGATGCATCCTCTTTTTGAACCTTGACTTGATGACGATCAACTCATGATGCCATCCGAAGTCTCCATTACCCTGGAACATAACCTATTCATCTAACTCATGGAAAATGTTAGTCCCATAATGTTATTGACATTAATTACCAAGATATACCTGCAATAAATGCTTCTTAACAAGCCATTGCAGAAAGGTGTGGTACTACCGCCGTTGATCATGCAGTAGTTCTGCTCTCCGGTATTTCCGTTCACATAGGGCGGTACTACCGCTTCCCTTAGAGGTCCAAAACTGGCCCTCTCTGGAGATAACGTACCGCTAACTAAAATTCGGAACTTTCGATGTGCGATAGTTCCGCTCAGAAAATGTGGTCGTACCACGCTACGGTAGTTTCGCAAAAAGAACTCCGATACTACCGCACATCGGTAGTACCGCTTACCAAATGCGGTCATACCGATTTTCACTGAAGACTTTTCCAGAAGCAAAACAAATGCAATGTACGACTCCTTTGTCTTGAGCCATACCGATCTTTTATCATCTTTGCATTTCTTTTTCATGTCTTCAATCAAAATTTGGGAATAAGCCTTCAAAACATCTTAGCACACACATTAGTCCAACAACACAATTACAAACAATTGAATATAAAGCAATATGAGTATATATGAACTACACAAGTTTTATATACTAAAAGGATATATTTCAAAGTAGAGATGCCCAATATATGTGGATAAAGAAATAAAGATCAATACTAATGAAACCACAAAACATAGAGTGAACTCCCCCTAAATGTGTGCATACACGAATGTGTAATAAAAACATATGCACATATTCAAGTTAAACTTTTGGTGGAGTTCAACCTATATTTTGGATCCAAGGAATGCAACAATATATAAGAATATGATGTCGAATGCATACCTCCATGATTTTCACCTTTTCATCCAAATAAGACTAAACAATATCATAGTCAATAAACATATTAGTCTCACATTTAGATTTATCATTAATCACCAAAATACTCTATAAACCCATAATGGTGGGTCTAGATTCTTTACTCGTATATCACGGGATTAAATGAGGTTCTGTCCGATATGACTTCATCAGAAGAAAGTGTTCATACGACAATTCATTTAAAGTTCGGGGACTAGCTGACGATGATTAAAATCTCTATGTATTACTTTAATACATAATAAAAGAACATATGTTTTCATGGTCGTAACCCCTAAGGCTAATGACCCATGTGATCGTAAGGATTCCAGAGGTTACATAATAAGTATCCTGGTCGGAAGAGGTCCTGTACCCAGTCCCCGACCAGATAACTGCTCGTAGAAGCGATGAACTGGCATTCGGATCTAACTCCGAGTATATTCCTTACCATGTGATGAATGGAACACATGTCATATTTGTTCCATACCACGTGACGTTTTATGGTCCTAAGATACTGACAACAACCATCTTACAGATTGAGTGTTTCACAGACACACAACCATCGAACGGTTGGTATTTTATCAACCGCTGCCTCGCTCCGACTTGTCGCGGCACTTCCAACCGGCGTCTCTTCAAGGAATAACCGCCACCTCTTTGACGGTTACTTAAAGATGGAGCGCGGAGGAATGAGGGGATCGGATTGCATTGGATTGAAGCACTGTAATCGGCATTAGATTCATGTTTCAAGTCTGATTCCACAAGATAGCAAGCATTACGCTCAATGTAATTAGGATTAGTCCACTGCCTTGTCGAAGGCACACCCTGTAATAGCCAGTTCATAGCAATAAAAGAGCAATCCCATTCTCTCCCAAGAACTCTTGACCATTTTTCTCTATTTATTTCGTAAGATCGACAACTCGATCATCGACAGGTTCTCTAAGGTAAGAATGAGACATTGCACCTGAATTGCCAATATGATGAACACCCCATATATTATATGTCTTTACGAATCTAGATCAGATCAGTCATCAGTAAGAAGTCTACCAATTACTCCATGAGAAGTATTATATGAGTCTCTAGATAATTTTGGAAGGTATAGGTGCATGTACGTTCAGAATGAATCACACATGAAGACTAAAGCAGGTTACACCAAATATAATTCAAACATGACTATGTAGTTCCACAAGAAAAGGACCGATTTCCAGTAAAAAGAAAAAGAAAAGGTGTGAATTACTCGCACAGAGGAAATAAGGCAAGCTGAAAAAAGTTTCTATATAAATGTCTATATGATCTAGTTACTACTGGGGACCTGGAGCAAGCAGTTAAGAACCATTTAGATGTATTGCATCTATAGTGTCTGCTCAATAGGAGTCATTAACCTAAATTGTATGACAATGTTTATTATTGCCTGAAAGTAATATGATGCACATGGGGACTATGCTTTATTATTACCTGAAGTAAGATGTGCACAAGTTGAGTGCTTCCATACCCTGCTGCTTCAAGAAAGCATTGGTTCACATTGTCTACGACACCGTCTACCAACAACTCTAAAAGCCCTTGTATTGCAGATGTTGAGATCCCTATTGCCCATCCTGGGTCAAAGGTGCTTGAAAATAGTGTAAGAGGAAAGCATGCAACATCAAAGGCCTTAGTGAAATCCTTCCCAGCAAGGTCATTATCAGCCAGATCTAGAAATGTCCTGAAACTAGACAGTTGATGTTGGACCTCAATGATTGTTCCATGGTTTCCTCTACCCTTAATCTCCCGCACATGCGAGTGTAGTCCAATGCACTTCAGAGCCCATTCTGTGAACTTGTATATCTTTGCACTTGCTTCTGCCTTCAATATCTCATCACCATGGGATTCCCGAAGGTGTTCATGCAACCTGAGAATTATTCACAGTTGTCAAAATAGTACCATGTTCATATGAACTAATATGTAAAGTATAAGTCAAATGAATTATCGAAGTTGATCGGAATTTTGCAATTACAAAGCATGCAATTCATGTGAACATGTAAAGGCCAAAACCATTTTGGACAGACATACTTTTGACCCATGAAGCTCACAGCATCGACAAGTCTAGTCATCCGTCCCCTGCATGCCGACACACACGATGCAAGGAATGGTGTCCAGAGGGCAGAACGTGCAAAATCGTTTGCGCCCTACAGCACAATCCTCCTGATCAATGCCACAACCGCATGCAGCTCCTCCTTGTCGCTCAAGAACCAAATAGCATCGACCGCAACGCAGATCACATCATTGAGCCCCTATGCATCAGCCCTCCCTACCAGCCCCTCAGCACTCTCGCAATCATGAGAGCTCACTGCACGCTGGAACGATCGACTCAACTCAAACCGGTCATGCCTCAAGAGCTTCCTGTCCTGCTGTCTGCCACACTCTCTATCCCTGTTCCCAAACTCCAAATTCAGTTCCTCCCTAAAGTTAGAGCTCACCGATCTCAGCTTCGTGGCCACACAACCCTTTGAGCTCTTGGAATCCTTGGGCGGCAAAGGTCACTCCTTGGAGCTGCCATTATTGGCATCCATCATGCCACTCTCGACAATGCCCGGTTCATCCATGTCCATCCAAGAGGAGGCCAGTGGCTTCTCCAGCCTCAGGTTCTTGCTTTCCACCTCCATATCCTTGGATCCAATCTACTTTCAATCAAGAAACCACCCATTAGGGTTCCAATTGTAACTCTGAAGAAAAGGAAATAATTCTTGGGAATTTCGATTCAAAGACTAAATAACTACTCACCTATAAATTCTTTTTGCCCTCCACCTCCATCTCCTGCCTAATGCCCTCGTTCTAACCTGCAAAATAAGAACAAACACAATCACACACACGAAACAAGAAGAGAAAACTCGCTGAAGCCAAGATAAGAGCACGAATCCAATCCAACCCACCTTAGGAAACCACAGAGACGATTCGACACTGAGCGGTAGAATCTGAACGGACGAATCAAGAACCGACCAAGAAAAATCCAACACCACCACTACTTGCAAGAACAAATTGAAATCAAATGAGCAACAAACAGACGCAGGGATTGGATTCTTGATGGGCAACAAAACAAGAGGAAAAATGGAGACAAATCGAAAATAAGAAGCCATGATTCCTACCAGAGATCGATAAATGGGGATCTTTTTTTGTTCTTATTTTTTTCCTCGGGGAATCGAATCAACTAGAGGAGAAGCAAGAGAGGAGGAAGAGGAGTGGTAGGGGATAATAATAGTATGGGGATGAATCGATGTCGATGGTATCGAAACGAGGGTGGAGGAGGAGTCACTGCCTCACTCGTGCCCTTGCAACTCCGGAGCCCTCTCCTTCTTGGAGTTTTGAAGAAACGAGTGTGAGGGCGAGGGCGACGCGGGGCTCGAGACGACGACAGCTCTAGCGACAGTGAGGTCGAAAGGGAGGCGGGGGCGACGTGAGGGCGAGAGTGAGGGGATGAAGTGGCGACCTCTACAAGGGGGTCAGGAGAGGAGGACACGGCTAGGGGAGAAGGGGTGGCGGGGCGGCACGGGTGAAGCGGAGGAGGAGTGGCACGAGCGAAGGGGGGGGGGTACAGAATAAATTTAAAGTTATGTTACCAAATTAAAATTAATAAAATTATTATTATTATTTTGGATTTCCTGAATTTGAAAGAGTTTGATTGCTCTATTTGAATTTCTGAAGTTTTAAAAGCCAAAATTAAAATTTTATTGAAGCTTTTGAAGTTTTATTTGATTTAAGTTGAAAATGAAAAGTAAATTAATTTCTAGAATTTTCTCGAAATTTTAAAAGCTTTTCCCTAATTATTTTAAAGCCAAAATAAATTATGTGCAAAAACTGTTACCATTTAAGTTGGAATTATTTTTATTAAGTTCAAAATAATTCTAAGAATTTTGTGAATTTTTCTAAAATTTTGGACTCTATTTGTTATCTTCGAAAATCTATTTTGACTTGTTGTGTAATCGAATTAATTTCGAAAATTAATAAATAAATAAATAAAAATGAACTTCCCATCACCACCCATCCAGCATCGCTCTGTGCTCAAAGACGCTTAACACCAAAGACTCTAAAGCATGCACTGCCCTCTTGCTTCTTTCCTTTTAATCAATTAATGCACCTCTCTTTATTCCTTTATCCTTTTCTCTCTCTATGTTCTTCAACCTCCCGACGCCTTCCTTCTCTCGTTACTTTTCTTCATCCGTGTGCTTCCATGGCGCGCCGCCCTTGGTAGCCTCAACTCGCCACCGCCACCGACCTCGCCAGAGCCATCTCCACCACCGCTGCCCTCCTCTCCTCTCCCCGGCACGCCCTTGTCGCCCATCGCTACAACCGAAGCCGAGCTCTATTAATGGTCGCTACCAATTCTTTCTCCCTTTCTTCGCACCGGTGCATTAAAACCAAATCCGTTTGAAGGAAGGTCCGATTAATCTCGCAAGACGACCCACGCCCCCACCTCCACCAACACCCCCACGTTCTCCACCTCTCCGCTACGGTTCGTTCACGATCCCGCAACCGCCACCGACGATCTCCACGTCGCCTCGCTTCGCCCGGTGCCCTCCACCCCTATAAATGGAGCACGAGGAGCCCTCATCTCACTCATTCCTCCCTCACCCATCGCTCCTCCTCACTCTAGTCGCGGATTTGGCCTTTCGCCGCGGCCGAAAGCAGCTTTCCGCCGCCTAGCGTTGCCGTGACGACTCGAGATTCCGAGCACACCACCGATCGCGACGACATCCTCACGCCGTGCTCGCCTCGCCTTCATTGGAGCATAGCCGAGCACCGCCGCCACCGTGAGCCACGCCAGCACCGACGCCATCGCCCCGCCCGCCACCAGACACGCTTCTCCACAACCGAGGTGAGCACCGCATCCCGTGCCCTCCTCTCTCCATTCCACCTCGCCGCCGTCGGAATGCCTTCGTTCGCCGGGAATGTCGCCATCCGAACCTTAGGCCGAAGCTTTTTCCTTTGCTAATTGCGTCGTCGTCGAGCTAGCTCCGGCCACACCGTCTCCACCACCGGCATCGCGATGTCACACTCTTCGTGATGCTCTCTTTCCCTCGCCGGTGCTGTCACCGGAGCACCGTCGGCACTAGGTCCAAACCATCGGCCACATTTGTTGCGTTCTGTTGGTTGGAGGAAGATGAACAGTAGACTAATTATCTAGTCATGTGCCCCATCATTTGTACATACACTTTTTAATCTTCCAAAAATTCGTTCTCTCACATGCAATCTCCAAATCCATTGATTCTTTCTCCTAAAATCATCTAAATTCATCTACTATTTTTAGTATTTATTTCATAATTTTTAGATTTTATTTAATTTATGTTAATTATTCGGTTCATTTTGCGCGTCGCCGCCGTTGACAGCCGACCTTGCGCATTCCATGACAACCGGGGTGAGCGTTGTGTTCTCTGCGGTTCCATTTTCAAATCGCCGTCAACCTCACTCGCTAAATCCTCTCTGTTTGCCCGGAACGCCGATGTTCGCCCGCCGAAGGTCTTCTCCGTCGGACTACGTCACCATCGAAGGTCATCTCGTCGAGCCAACTACGTCGCCGCGTGTCCCTCGGCTTTCTCTTCATATCCCTAGAATTCGGCCCTCAATCTCGCCACAAGCAAAAAATTTCCGCAAGCGGTCCAACTACCTTCTGTCGCTATTTTTAGTGCCGTCTTTGATTCCCCGATGACATCGTCCACGTCGTTGGCTTTGCCTCGCAACGTTCTATGTGGTGCTCCCTTCTTTTTCCCTGAAACACCGCCAGCTCACCGGCGCTACTATTCCTCCGACACTATTTTGCGCGCACGCCGCCAAGACCGACCTTCGCCAACGACGCGACCACCACCATTAGGTCCGCCTCACTCCGGGATTCCATTTTTGTGCTTCGCCGGCCATCTCTCCTTTCCATTTCACCAGCGCCGCCATTTCTCTACGAGCTATGCTTTTGTTTAAAGGCTAGTTACTGTTCACGTGCATGGCATGAACAGTGCCATGCAAGCTACACATACATCCAATTTTTGATATTTAAACTTCTACAAATTCGTTCTCCCTCATACGAACTCCGATTCCTTCGATTCAACTTTCTAAATTTATAGAAAGTCGATACCTTCCTAGAAGTATTTATTTTATAATTTTTGGATTTTTATTTGGATTTTATTTGAATATTATTTGAATTCGGATCGTTACGCGCATAGATTTCGACGACCGGATTTCAACACCATTTGAGAACATCGGATAATCTAGCAAGGCAAGTTACACTTTGACCATGTTGCACCTACTATTTTAAAGTTATTTAATTCAGTTTTTAAAATTATTATTGCATGCATATTTTTAGTCAATTATTTTAATACCCTGTTAAAATGCTTAGTTATTCCAATTGTTATTGTATGGCCAATTTTGAATATTGAAATGTCATCCCTTGTCACCATAGATAAATTGTTTGGAAATGCTTAGCAAATGCTTAGACCATGATTTGATTTTGGGAGGATTTAGCCAAACCATTACAAAATTGTTTAAAATTAAATCTATGGTATTGTTTTACCATGGAGAATTTGTAAAGGTGGTTTTTACTTAAATAAAATCAAAATGGTTTGGACTTGGGCGAAACAGATGAATGGTGGGTGCAGGTTTATGCACGGGTTTAATCTGGTTAGGATTAAAAACCCAGGGTTTGTTTTGAAAGACGCCCAAGTCGATTAAGGACCGGCCTTTGAGCGTTCCTTTGCTATGTCTTACCATACCACCACATGTCCTGTATGGGCAGGACCTGGCTTATTAATTTGGGATACCTCGTAGATATTCGTGCCATTTGGTATGAGTGGGTGTCGGTTAGACTATAGTCCCACCTAGCGCAAGAGGGGGCCCTGAACCTGCGGATGGTTAGTCCAAAGGGGGTGAAACCTTAGCGGGCATGAGTACTTTGAGGTAGATCATTGTAACGGCCTTGTGATAATTGCTTTGTCACACGCCTTAGGAAGCGTGGATTGGCCGACTCAAAGAGCAAATTATCTCGTGTGGGTAAAGCCGCATAAACTCGCAGAGTAGAAAACTATTCAATAGCAGCGTCATGATCATGGACATGCTAGCAAAGCCACTTTGAGTTAGACTTGATTTTGGTTTTAAAATGATTTCCACAGATGTTTTCAGGATGGTTAGTCTTGTGGGGAAATTGGGCGGTTAGCCAATGTGATTGGAGGATATCCATCACCTTTCTTGGAGGTTATCCACATTATACATTTGTCATTTAAATTTATGATTTTAAATACTGTATGAAAATAGCCTTGCAATCTATTATGATTATTTAAATTAAAACTGCTACTTTACGCAAAATAACCCTGCCAATGTCCTTTGTTTACCTTATGCATGCATAACAATTCCATATTGGGTGTAACTTGCGAGCACGGTAGTTATGCTCATGCTTGCTTTATGCAAACAAATTTCACAGGAGAAGGACTTTACCATCGGTGTGGACATCGACGATTAGGCCGCTACCCCAGTCGATTGCATGTGGCAGATTAACTGGACTCTACTACATCTTCGCCTTCCATTGTTATTATTTGTTTGGCTTGTAAGCCTTTCTTGTAATAAACTCGTTGTTAATTATTAATAAAGTTATGCGAGATATGTTTATGTTATCATTTTTATAATCGTGTACACCGAAATCTCGGATGGTGTATGAACACGAGGGTTCGGATCTTCGCTCCGGGTCCTACAACATGAGGCGCGCAAGGGCGGAGGAGGCGGGGGGCGAAGGGGAGGAGACGAGCTGAGTTTCACGAGGGAACCGGAGGGGGCTAGGTCATGGGGCGTAGTACACGACATCGGATAGCCGGATCAGCACCCCCGCTGCATCGGACGGCCACAATCATGTAGGATCTATACGTAATTTCATAAAACAATGAGGGGTTTTACGAAAATAGCCGGACGCAAAAACTACAAGATGCTGGTTCGGCCAGGACCTCGACGCGGTTTCAAAAAACTGCATGGTTTTTTTTGGCAAACTCGGGGACGTGGGGCTCCCAGAGGCCACCGATTCCTGCCGCTTTAAGAAAGAGAATATAATTCCTGTAATATGCTCTTTCTCCTAACTGGTTGCAGCTGTGAAAGCGTGTGATACATTGTTGGGGGGTATCTAGGAGGAAATTAAGTACTAACTTGTTAAGGAGTACTCAAATTTTCAACCGTCCGAGTAAATATCTGTCCTCATCCAAAACATTGCGCGCGTTGTTTTGTCACTCTGAAAAAACAAATGTGTAGCATGTAGGATTTTGTTTTGTGGGCTGATAATTTGATATGGGCCGACTGCTCTTCACGGATTTGTGTTCAGTTTGTCCAGCCCATTATAATTTCAGATTTTTTAGGCTCCAGGCCTGAACAAACATACACCCAAAGAAACATGTGTTGTAACCGAACAAGCCCATAAGAAAAAAACCTTGAATCGACTTGACGTGCAAGAAAAAAACATGATAAAAAAGAACCTTAAACTAAGTGAAATTTACTTAATAAAAATTGGTTAGATTTAATGTAAGAAATGAAATTTACAAAATAAAAATTGGTTAGAGTTAATGTAAAAAAAAATGGTTGGCCATTCACCATTGCAACATGTAGACATCTAGTGGTTTTCACAAGGACAGTGGCAACGTCAAAATGCAACAGGATATTACCTGGTGTTTGGATTGAGCAGCAACCAATTTTTTTTAGTTTCTATAAAAAGTAAATTGTTTTGTTATAACTAATGGCCGAATGTAAAAAAAAAAACTAAATAGAAACAAAAACCCTATGTACATATGAAAAAAAGGATTTTGACGGTTTATTTTTTATTAAAAAAACACTTGTAGGGGCACACTTCGTTTAGAATTTTTTTTATTAAATAATCATTTTTAACTTTTATTTTAAAATTAATCTCCCACAAGACTTTATTTTTAAAAATAACCCTTTTTAGTCACGCCCACCTCCCGTGGCGTGACAAATGAACAACACGCCACGCCGCTAGTGGTGGCGTGACTCAAGCCGCCACGCAAGCCTCGCCACAAGGCACGTGCCTTTGGAGCTTATGTGGCGACTTTGGTCACGCGGGACTCATGGCGTGATTAGGTATATTGTCACGCCAAGTCTCATGGCGTGACAGTGGGGATTTATGCTCGGCGGCCAACCTGCCTCATTTTTCTTATCTTCTACCTTCTACTCTCGCTCGCCGCCGCCTCGCGCCACGGAGGTCGCCTCTCATGGCACGGAGGTCGCCAGCTTTCCTCTGGCTGGCTCCTCCGCGGGTCTCCTCGCTCGTCTCCCGCCTGGCTCTGCTCCCCTCAGCTCTGCCCGCTGCCTCTGCTCTCGCTCCGCTTACCGCCCGCGCTTGCCTGGCCGGCTCTCCTCCCTCGCCGCTTTGTCCTTCCCCAAGATCTCTTACATCGAGGTATAAAACCCGCAAAACTAATTAACATTTTTTTGGGTTTTCTGAGTAGCTAAATTGGTCTGTGCAGAAACTATATCATATAATCATATATTAAATTGATGTTTGATTGAAACTGGAGCTAGAGACATTTGCTATTGGTTGTATCAGAGTATTTAGTGCTGATTAAAAGAAAGTTGTGAAGATGAACAGACAGAAAATACTGAGAATATTAGTTCCTTAGGAAATGCTTCACCTGAGATTCTGAACGGAGCAATTAATGCTGAATCTATCGAGAGCAAAAATTCTTCAAGTTCAAATGACCATGAAGGGTAAGGTCTGTTTCTGCGAAGAAGCTTAATTTGAAATCTGCTTCTAGGAACATACATTTTACACTGAAAACTATCTCGTTAAAGAATTTCCATAAGAGTTATCCTCTTCTCGGATATAATGGTGTTTCTCATGTCCAAAGAAACACAATGGTGTTTTTCTAATACATGAGTTACTATGTAGTTCGGACTGTATGTAACACAGAATTGATTGACATCCAGAAACGAAATTCTGCAGGCTGTTGGGTTCTCGTCGGGACATATTAAGATACGGAAGTCTGGGAAATTCTGCAGGCCTTTTCCTGGTCTTTTCTTTACAATCGAAATTGGAAGGTACCGTTGTTATACTACCAACTTGTTTCACGCTTTTACGCCTTGCTTAGGTTGCTTCATTAATGTGTGTATGAGAATGTGTTTATTAGTTAATTGACTTTGGATTTCTACACATTCAAGTTGCAAATCATCCATATAAAACGTACAAAGAATTATTGAGATTAATTTGCAAGTTCCACTAGGAAGATACAAACATCCTAACAAGAAGAAAAGTGAAAATTATAACATGCATTCCAATTTGGTAGTACATGGTTTGAGGTTAGCAAGGCATAGTACCATAATTGTCCCGATGTGTTTATCACCGTAGTTTTAGCAATCGTGAGCCTAGACTTATAGTGGGTAAATACAAGTACCAATATTGGTGCGTAAAACTTTTCATTATACACGGTGAGGAAGTTACAGAGCACTTAAGGATGAAGGTCACAGCACTTGTTGGAATTGTACTACTTTTTTGTTGTTTTGATTTCAGTTTTGTTAAGGGCATTTGTGGTATTCCACTCTAGTATAGAGTTTACTCTGTGTGTGTCCTTGTACTATATATTGGCCCTTGGGCTATTGCAATACAACCAACCATTCATATTTGCACTCTCTGCTCCATCTAACATGGTATCAGAGCATTAGGTTCTCTCCTAACCTCCGCTCGTCCTCCGCCGCTGCTGCCCCCAATAGGAGCATTCTCCACTCGGGGGTGGCCTCCTTCTAGTCCTTCTAGTTATGCCAAAGTTGATAATACTTAAAAAGAAGTAACTTTAGTCTCACATACATACCAATTGCTTGAGTTGTACAGGAATGACGATGGTAAAGTTCCATATATGTTTGCATTGGCATCACCTATTCGAAAAGTTTTTTTATGTACATTGCTTTCCTTTAACTTTCCACTGCCATGATCTGAATAACCTCCTTGTATTCACGAGAAAAAAATGCATCGTTTTGATGTTCTCCTATTCTTGTTTTATCTTGTAACTCATATATATACGTTGCTTTGTGTTGCATCTACAGAGAATGAAAACATACAAAGACCTTTGTAAAAAAATGACAACAACGTGCATTGCAAAATAATACTTGTACATTATATATATATATATATATGATAGGATGTTTGAAAACCGTAAGTAGGGCATGCGATTCGTGTGTGACAACTTTTAAATGATGGAAGGACTAGATTGAATTGTAACAATTTGTGTGTTTGTGATAGGCATCTCATTTGGAGGTAGACTAGGTTTAGTGCGCCAAACCATCTCAGAAGCATGTAAACTTATCTCCTTTCGCATATAAGATTTTAACGAGTGGTTTGTGGCACTCGGCGTGTAGCTCATGCGCACCAGAGCGAAGTCTGGGCGTGCTTTCGAGAATGAGCCTCGAGGTCCCAAACATGTGGTTTGGGCGGTCTCGAGAACGGATCTCGAGCGCATTCGCACGTGGATCCGTGGTAGTGTAGTCGACTCGAGGCAAGCTCGAGCGGTCCCAAACACGTGGTTTGGGCGGTCTCGAGAACGGATTCGAGCGGATCGAGCACGAGACTCGGGTAGTGTAGGTTTTGGATCTTTTGCATCTCCTTGTTTCTTGGTGTTATTCGCCCACCGTATGTCCTAACACACCAAGTCGCTGTGAAACAACCCGTCAATTATGCATATGTTTGTGCCAAAAAGCGCGCCAAAGACGCCTCGTGAAACCGAGCTTTTGTTATGTCCAATGTTTATTGTGATATTTCTTACTTATGGTATTTCGCTCATATGGCATGCAAGATCGACGTTGCGAAATTTTGTTGGATGTAGATGGACGAGTTATGCGTATATTTACCGGTGGGTCCATTTGCCAAACCGAAGTTCTGTCGATTTCAATGCAGATGGAAGCGAATCGCCCTTCTATTTCCGAATCACCGGACTTTAAAACTCTTGTGAGTAGGATTACGTCGACATTTGGATGGAATGAGCCCGGTCGTTGTCGGAATGCAAGGATGATATGACGCAGGGGGTTCAAAGATGCACGCCTTTTGGTGCCAATCTGTCCGCCGATGATTGGCACACGTACAAAGGAAATTGTGCAAACATCTCGTGTCCGGCGCCTGGAGGTGGCGATGGAAAGGACAATCGTTGTTGAGGATTTGCGGACAATTTGGATGTGGTGAATGGCAACACGGAGAACAAGACCCCCAATGGAAGAGCGTCCTTCCAAGAGTTCGTTAGCGTGAGTCGTACCAACCATGACCCCTTGCCGGTGGATCTCGCTTATATCTTCCCATAACGTGTTGTTGACCCCGTGGATCGATTTCAACGGTGTTTGTAATGAACAACGAGCTTGAGGAGGAGTTGTTTCGCGATGGAACAACCTTGTGAAGAGGAGTCTGACGAAGGATGGAGCTCGACCAAGACGAGGCTCGGCACCCTTTTCTCCGCAGAGGAATCCGGGGTTCTTCGCGATGTAATGGGTGAGGTCCCATCGGTGCATGCGCTCGATGATGTCAAGATGGTTCATAAGGCGGTTTGTGCTAATGGGTTGAGGAGTAGGGATGGCATAGCGGACCGGAGAATGACATAATACTGGAAGAACTTGTTGTTTCCAACCATGGAGGACATGAAGGTTTGGTCGCAAGAATACTCGGTCTTGGCACCATCGTCTGCTCATAGTGCAACACTCCGATGTGAACAAGAGGTACACTTGTGAGGTGTGAAAGGGGTGTGGATGGAAGGTATGGGGCGCAAAACAAGGGACAACCAATGGAAAATAGCAATGTGAAGCGACCCTAACACTTGTGGGACCGCACAAGTGTCCGGGAGCACCTCCAAAGCATCGCAAATTTCATTGCTAGGCGATTATGGCGCTTGTGGGTGTCGATCCCGATGTGTCCGTCGCCACCCTTATCGAGGTTATCTCGGGTTCATTAAGTACCGTGTGAAGTGCACGGAAAGCATGGAGGGCAAAGCGAGAGCGTCACGATTATTGTGGGGTGATTGGAAGGAGGCTTACGGTTTGCTTCCTCGAATCCTAACCGCTATGCAAAGCCAAGAATCCGGGCATGGTGTTTCACCCTTGGCACGACAACCATACGAAAACTTCGATGGAGGGTTCTGAAACACGCCCTTCGGGTGTATTGGTCCTTTGGGCAATGCATAGAGGCCTTCAAACACCGCAGACTGTCTTATCTGCTGACGCTACATTCTTGACGGGAAGTACTATGGTGCTTTGATGCTCGCCATGGGTATTGATCACGGAGGACCAAGCTGATTCCATTAGCATTCGCATTGACAGAGGGTGAGAGCAATGCAAAATGGGCATGGTTCTGGATATAGTTAAATCTCGCCTCGTTGGGCTCGGGCGACAGTTTGCATCATCTCGACCGAGCACCACGGCATTATGAACGCCGTGAAGAGTAGACTTGATGGACACCGGATGTCTTTGCATAGGTGGTGCATCGTCATTTAGCGGCTAATTTCTTTAAGCAATGCAAATAGGAAGATCTCACCGAAAGTTCAAACTGTTGCGGATGCTTGGAGAAGAGGGAATTCGAGGTCAAGTTGACGGTGAGTGGAGGGGTGACTAACGAGCGGGTAAGTCGTGGTTGGAGGAAATCTTGCGACAAAAGGAGAAGTGGGCACGGCATACGATAAAGATGGTCATCGGTATGGAATGATGACAACGAACATATCGGAGGTGTTCAACAACGTTATTAAGGGTATCCGTCGCGATGCGATATCTGCTATCTTGGAGTACTCCTTCGAAAGACCAACAAGTACTTTGTGGAACGCCGACCCGGGCAAGGATGCATTTAACGCGGCGGCGTTGGGGTGTGTTGCTACCAAGCACCTTGCTATCGCAGAGGCCGATTCATGCAATCGAGGCGGAGAATCGACCTATTAAGCATATATCCGCTGTCAAGGCAGCGGGGGGCACATCGATAGGGGGCGAACGTTACGGTGGCCGGAACCATAGAGTGAACCTGAGTGAGGGAAACTGTACATGCATGGTCCCGATGTTGCTGCATGTCCCATGCTCTCACGTCATCACCGCCTGTCGCGTGCGCGGTGTAAGTCACCTTACCTTCATTGCGTCCGAATTGAATGTGTTTTCCCGTTCGTAGGGAAGACAGCTCGCCCGCATAAGCAACGAGGCCGGGAAGGTTCTTATGCTACAGGAGGGTTCGGAGGGGAGCTTCCAACGCTTCCGGGACTTCGCTGAGGTAACACACACTACGTTAAATTAACATGTTGTCCCTTGTTATTTATTTTGTTGCATTAAACTTCACTACCTTTTTCTTGTTCAACCTTGTAGTTGGTTCGCCGCCAATGCCGGCGACTGGCCGCAAAGATGAGCTGTGTGGCGGCATCGGGAGAGGTCGTGCTACCTGGGCCGGCTCGGAGTGGCTCAGACGAGGCCGGGGAGGATGAGGAGGAGGCCGGGGAGGCTGAGGAGGCCCAGGAGGAGGCCCAGGAGGAGGACGAGGAGGAGGCCCAGGAGGAGGACAAGGAGGAGGCCCAGGAGGAGGACGAGGAGGACGTCGCTGCTAGGATTCCCGACGAGATGCTCCTCAAGGACCTGGCTGATGCACCACCCTCGACACTGACTCAGGCTCGGACACACCACCACGCCACCGTGAACGGGCGTGATCGCTATGGGCATTAGTTAAAGAACGTCGTCGAGGCACACGAGCCCAACACCCGATGCGAGGTTCACGCCGGGTCGGTGCACGCCGAAAGCGAATCGATGGGATGGATTCTTGTGTGATTGCCTTTTATGCAGTTCATATCTTATGGAACTTTGTCCGGTCATTTTGAAAGTTGTATGAAATTAGGCGATGATGGTTGCATGTTATTCTTTGTTTGAATGAAATTATTGTAATGAACTTCGGATGTGGCCTGTTTGGATGACAAAATAACATTACTGCTGATATGGATGAAATCACTGTTTGGTTGATTGCTGTTTGAATGAAATCAGTGTTTGCTTTATTCAATGCAGGTGAGTGCTACTGTCACGCCACTAATAACGGCGTGACAGGACTTAGCCCTAGCAGCGACAAGGCTAGGGTGCAAGCCCTCTGGCACATGAAGCATACTGGCGTGGCAGCACGTTTTTGCCACGCCGTTAATGGTGGCGTGACAACACAGTATTGTCACGCCACTAAAACTGGCGTGACAGGACTTAGCCCCGGCAGCAACAAGGCTAGGGTGCAAGCCCTCTGGCACATAAAGCATACTGGCGTGGCAGCACGTTTTTGCCACGCCGTTAATGGTGGCGTGACAACACAGTATTGTCACGCCACTAAAACTGGCGTGACAGGACTTAGCCCCGGCAGCAACAAGGCTAGGGTGCAAGCCCTCTGGCACATAAAGCATACTGGCGTGGCAGCACGTTTGTGCCACGCCGTTAATGGTGGCGTGACAATACAGTATTGTCACGCCACTAAAACTGGGTTAGGGTTACAGTCTTACGTTTCATTCAGGGTTAGGGTTAGGTTTAGGGTTAGGGTTAAAGTCTTACGTTTCATTCAGGGTTAGGGTTACGGTCAGGTTAGGGTTAAAGTCTTACGTTTCATTCAGGGTTAGGGTTAGGGTCAGGTTAGGTCAAGGGTCTTACGTTTCATTCAGGGTTTAGGGTTTTGATTGAGGGTCAGGGTTAGGTCAAGGTCAGGTTAGGGCTTTTGATTGAGGTCGGGATTACTGATCGTGGTGGTTTTAGGTTCGAGGTTAGGGTTAGGGTTTCGTGTTTATAGGTCAAGGGTCGTGGTTTGATTGAGGGTTAGGGTTAGGGTTAGGGTTAGGGTTCTGATCTTAGGTGATTGGTTCGAGGGGTTAGGTTACGGTCAAAGTCTTAGGTTTAGGTCTAAGTTTAGGGTTTAGGTTTAGGGTTACACTTTTCGCATCGATAAGACATCACTCTGCAAAGCAAGACGAGACTCGCATGAAATTAACCACACCATCTTGCGATGATAAGATCAAATGAGTCGACTTTGTGCGGTGACAAGCCCACAGGGCAGCTTTTGGCGGCGATAAAACCAAAGGAGACAACCTTGCGCCGACAATCATCCTTTCTCCGGTCGACGTGATAACACTCTCGTCTTTCCTTGCAGAGTAATATCTTTTAGCTTACGAAAAGTTTGGTGAGGCGATCGAGTTATCAACGTGCAAAACATCGTCTTGTCTTGTCACTCTCCAAAGTCATGTCCTTTGGCCTTATCATTTACAATGTTTGCACCGTAGTCTTATTCTTAGCATAAAAAGCCGCCTGCCCGATCTTGTCCTTTGCGCAAAAAGCTGCCGCCTGTCCTCTTGTCATTTGCAAAGGTGTCTCTTTTGGTATTGTCCTTTGCACAAAGTTGCCCGTTTGGTCTTATCTCTGCCCAAAGCAGACAGCCCCGTTAAGTCTTGTCATCTACAGCCTAACACATTACCCCATCAAGTCTTGGCCTCCCCTCGCGGGCTATAAATTGTGCACCCCATGCTTTGCAAGGACCACTCGATCCTTCAAACCGTAGAAAGAAGAATCTTCTCCGTCATACACTAACATACCATGGCAGACACCGAGGACCCGATCCAGCAAAATTGCCGAGCCGCTTTGGAAAGGAGGGAGGACTTCGGCCCTAACTACCGGTTGGTGACGAACAAGCGTGCCCAACCTAAGTGGCCGAAATGCGGACACGGGAGGACGCCGCGCAGCAGTCATAGACGGCCCTTTCGATGGTGGGCGACGTTTCTTCGATGCCCATACTCTGGGGTAAATAGTTTTGTTCAGTTACTTCTTGCTAATAGATCCTCCATACTAACCGTCCCTTCAAAGGATGGCGAAATGTAACTTTACCCGCCGGATCGATCCTCCCCACGCTTACTATGTTGTGAGGTGCGTGGATGTATTGTGGAATTGAATCTTGATTTGGCGCAAATTGAAGATCTCAAGGAGCAAAATGATGACCTCCGCCAACAGATGCAGCGCGAGAGGGGCAACGAGGAGGTCGTGAACATAGGAAGTTCCTATGATCCCACATGCTGCTGCGCCAACCCTAGCTGCATATGTGCGTGCCACTACAACGACGGCCAGCCACGTCCGAGGCGCCCAGCTGGAGAACACTCCATGTGGGTTGTACGAGGCACCTTTCCGTACTAGTTCTCGGAAGGTCTAATTTATTTCCATTCAAAAAAGGCGCATATGTATCGTAGGAGAACTTCGGTTTATTGCATCGTGCATGATGTTGTTTCTTATGCATGTAACCAAACCACATGCGCCATGTTATTCCAAACTTTGTTATGAAGTCTATTTTAATTAGCAACTTTCAATCTCGCCGTCTTTTAAGCTTTCAATTCTTGGCGTAGTAAGGCATCGAACAACATGACAAAAACAAGTTCGAAAGTTTACGGTTTGGTCTATGACCACAAACCTATGATTCGATAGAGAATGTCATGCACCACCTATCATTCCACTAGGATGTCTCGCATCTTTCATCAACAGATCTTGTCTCGCATCTTTACACTAGGATGTAAACTCATTTTTTTCAAAGTTGCATTATATATCACTTCTAGGACACGCCTAAAAAAATATTGTAAAGTGTCTAAGGTTTTCAAACCACAAAAGATTACATGTCTATATATTCTATTTACTCTCACTAAAAAGGATGGTGTTATATTTGCTTATGTACGCCTATGTATTCTATTTTCAAGTTGCGAATAGAGACATGTTATGTACCAATCGTATCTTCAACTATTTTTCATACAAATAGAATGCAAACAAATTATGCAATACATCACGCCATTTATCACGGCGTGACAGATAGATATCACGCCAAGAACTACGGCGTGACAATACGCTCTCTGTCACGCCAAGAAAGGAGGCGTGGCGGATGCCATAAGCCCTCCACTGTTTGGCGCGGCGGCGAGGGCTTGCTCGCACCTTGGCCACGCCTGGCCGTGGTGTGATAGTTCTGTTGGTCACGCCACGGGTAGTGGCGTGACCAAAATCGAGTGGAAATAAAGTTGGCGAGGATTAATTTTAAAATATAATTAAAAAAAGGATTAAATAATAAAAAAATTCCTTCGTTTACAAGCCTGTTGCAACATGCTGGAGGATTGCATCCAAGCATTCCTCCTGTAAGAAAGGGAGAAGGGTGGGGGCAAAATTGTATTTAAGTTTATTTTATGTAACTTGGTGCTATTTTTATATAAGATAAAAACATTTTTACATATAATAAATTGTGTAAAACTTGTGAAAATGCAAGTAAATTAAATTTTACATTGTATTAACTCCTATTAGTGCGCGGTTGGTTTTGAGAGCATGAATTCCTTCAAAGTACCAAGTGTGTAACCGAACAGTGACCAAACGTCTGGGTTGAACAAACATACACCCAAAGAAGCCTGTGATCTAACCGAATAGGCCCATTTGTTGTAAGCGAACAGGCCCATATGAAAAAACTTTGTATCAACTTGACATGTGCACAACGTTGCTGTCATACTTACCAGGTCGTCAATTTTTACCGGTGCACCACCCCACCCGTTTTTGCGCCCACCCGGAAAAACACATGCACAACGCACATCGCGAAAGCCCCATCCAACGGACAGAAAAGTGAGTACCCGTAACAAACAAAAACACTCAAGTAACAATTAGCAAAGTCCTACATTGTTATACTTTGATACTCCTCCCTATATGTAGTAGTCATCAGATCGGATCAGAGTTGCGAGATACGACACGAGCGTCCACGATACCAAGAATGAAATAGATGAATCTCTTAGAGAGAACCGAAATAACGACGCTAAAACAATCACAGCGAGAGAGAAAGATTTGACAAAACCAACCACAAATTCTTTAAGCACGACTTCAAAAGGGTACTGTTGATAGCAAGATTTGGCATCTGTAATGGCCATTACAGTGCTGATTGGTCTAATGATTAGAACTTAAAGCTACTGCTGATTCAGCTAATATTCGGTTTGAATCGGAAGGCAGAACTGACTTCAAAAACCTCCTAAGAGGTCCTGGACGACCTCTACAAAGACCTCCTGGGAGATCCTGGAGGGTGGTTTTTGTAAAACAGGAGGTCCTAGCTCAAAAAGGTGGTCCTGAGCGACATCTACAAAGACCTCCTGTGAGGTCTTGGAGGGTGGTCTTTGTAAAGCAGAAGTTCTTGGCCCAAAAGGTGGTCATGAGCACCAACTCACTTTCAAAACCACTCGTGGGAGGTCTGGCCGCACCCACGTCCAAGACCCCTCCCACAACCACTCTGGAGCACCAACTCCAGGGCTCCCGAAGACCTCCCTAGGGCCCCAAGACCTCATCTGAGCATCCACTTAGGAGCATCTTGGACCACCCTAGGGTTTAAGAGACCACCACGACAAACTATGGACATCACGAGCATTCGGAGCCACCCAGAATACTCGCAGATGCCCACGGCCAACCGTGGACCACCCATTTTCATAAAAGTCTACCCCTTGCGCAATTTTCACCAAGCAATGTCCATGACCAAAGACTTGGCTATTCGAATAGATTTTTTTCACTCTGCAGAGGTGTATAACTTTACCCACAATTCACGACCTCTCTAGCGGGTCGGGTTCCCGGAAAACCCTTGTTCACTTCCGAAGGTGAGCAGTCTAGAGAGCGTGACAAGGCCTTTACAAAGCTCTGATCTGGCTTGGTTCTGCCCGCTAAGGTTTCACTTCCGTTGGCCTGCAAACCCCCTGGATTCGTGCCCCCTCTTGCGCCAAGTGTGAATCAGCACACACTTCCACCACAATAGAACCAAACCAAACCATTGCTAATTATTTGGCCCAGACCACCCCCATAAAGTGGTCTTGTGGTTGCACGATAATACCCAGTTCAAATGGATCACAAAGTTAAGTCCTTAATCCACTCAGGCAAGACAACCTCAACCCAGTGTGCGCATGGCACCTCCTTCACTGCACGATCACTTGCCCGAGTGTGAAAACATTTTAGGTTCAACCCGGCCAAAGACCACCCTGGTCTTGGCACACTAAATTTTAACAAGAGTGGCATCGCACCACAATTAATACAACTGCGGCATCAGCACCACAGCTGCTCAATAGTGGCACCAACCACAGTTCCATAGTTCAATTAGTCAAGATTATTAATGATGAAGCATGATTCTCAAGACCCATGATTCTAAAGCAAGGCTCAGCATAAACATACGGTCCTATGTTGGTGTTATCAAACAATACCAACTAAATTACCCATTCTAAGGTGTCCAAGGGAATCATGTCAACATGTTGAGCCCAGTTATCCAAAGAGGCATAATATCAAGTAGGATATAGCTACTGCCCAAAACATTTCTTATAAAAGTAGCCATGCAAGATAATGTAAAACAACATATTTTTGAAACGCTGGGTTCAACATGATCAAAGGTCTACGACTTGCCTTCGATGAAGGGTGGCGAGGCTTCGGCAGTGGATGCTGGGTCCGAGTACTCCTCCACAAAATCAGGATCTACACGTTCGCAAGGAACCAAATAAGCAAAACAACTCTCAGAAAAGAACTTAAAAAGACTTAAAAGGACTTAAACGAACTCATCCAAAAACCAGAAAACAGTCCCGACGGAAAAGAGATCCAAACCAGAGAGGGTGGTCTTTGCAAAAAGGCTACAAAGACTTAGAGGTGGTCATGACTGGGAGGAGATCATGGCCGAGAGGGTGGTCTTTGCAAAAAGACCAACAAAGACCCAAATGTGGTCTTTGCAAAAAAGAGGTCCTGAGGAGATCCAGAGGAGGAGGTCCTGAGAAAGACACAACTATTCCACGTGGTCGCGAAGGAGACACGACCACATAACATAGTCGTAAAAAGGATACGATCACGCGATGAGGCCGCATGAACAAGAAAAGATAGGCACCAAGAAACTCACCAAGGCTGAGAACTAGCTCAAGGACAGGACAAGATGAAAGAGCTGACCCAGTGGCTAGACGGCAACTAGCTGGTGGTGGCGGGGAGGTCGTCGCAGAGGCTCCGAGGGACCCCCCTTGACGACAAGGAGGCGACGACGTCGCTTCAAAGGGCTCCTTGGCGAAGCTTCAGGCACGGAGAAAACTAGGCAAGGAGGCTAGGAATAATGAAAGGAGGCTTACTTAGGCTATTTTTATAGCCAGAGATGAAAGAGAACGAAAAAGAGAGCCGCGGAGAGGCTTAGAGACAAACAGGTCAACGGTAGGTAGGAGTCAGGGCAAGTGTCACGACCGATCTGGTGAAGGACAACCAAATCAGGATGTGCTAGAAAAGAAGGAATCAAGGAGGGAGATTAAGGTGCCATGCAAGTGACCACGTAAGTGGCCGCATTTAATGTGACTCAACTGACATTAAACACACAAGGGACTTATGTGGCGGAGAAAAATATAAGTGAGCATGACTGACATGCGAAGCCAGTCAAACTGGGAAAACAGTTCAGTCAAAGAGGGTGATCGCGACCAAAGGGAAGGTCGTGACCAGGGAAGGAGGTCGTGACCATCAAGGGTGGTCTCAACCGCAAAGGTGGTCTTTGCAGAAAGACCAGAAGTCCCAAAGGCAAGGAGGTCCTAAGGAGAGGGGGGGTCCTGTAACATCCTAAATCTGGGTGTGTGTTTCAAATGTAAGAAAATGAGTAGAAATTAAAACTTTTCTTGCATCTTGAAATTTTTGAACTTTTCTGTAATTCTTGTAAAGGAATTGTGGGAAATCAAAAACCTAAATCTCCAATTGACTAAAGTCATGACCTCCTTGTTGAGAATCTTGTGTTCAACCCCTAAAAATATTTTTCCTTGGTTCTAGGGATGCTGTGTGACTCCTCTGAAAAAATTCATAATTTTTAGAAATTATTTGATAATTTTTGGAGGCCAGTCAAACCAGTTTGACTCTTGGTCAAACCCTAGAACAAGCCTTCTGAATTTTTTGGAAAAAAATGCTCTGCATAAAAACCTCTGAAAAATTTACACAAGGTTTATCTTGGAGTGAGGAACCTCCAGTCGAAATTTCAGAATTTTTGGAGTTAGTTTGCTATCTCAAAAAATCCCTCAAAGTTTTCAGCTTATTTCAAAACCCTAGTCAAACTTCTGTTGGACTCGAGTCAGACTCGAGCCCAACCTTTGTTCTTGGTTGAACCCAACCAACCGATCGCACTGTGGGCTCACTCAAAGTGGCTCGTGCTTGTGGACCGTTGGATCTCGTTTCAACGATCTGGATCTTGTGGGCGTTTGGACCACCTAATCGCGCTTCATAATCGTGGCCATCCATCTTTGATCGGATCGCTAGGATTGCTTGGGAGTGTTGGAACCCGAACGTGAGATTCAATCGTGGTGCGTTCCTTTCGATCTAACCATCAATTGGTTTGGGTCCATGCCTTTTGGTTGGACTCAACCCTTTTAAATCTGTTAGAGCAGAGCCACCTTGCCTCCTATCATTTGTCTTGTGGGGGCCTCGCCTCTGGTCATCTTCTTCGTCATGCTCGTGCGCTCAAAGCACCATGGAGTGGGCGATGGCGCTGGTCACCTCCCTTCGTCCTTCAGCGGCTCCTTGTCAGTAGCTCATTTAATCTTGGTCGAGCTTCACCCCCAAAAGTCTCCTTCCACCTGCTCCCGTCGCTCAAGCGTCTTCATGGCAGGCTTGACCACCCGTGGAGCGTTGCTGTTGCTCTTCTTTGCTCCTTCGGCTATAAAAGGCCCCCGAGTTCCTCCTTAGCTTCCTTTAAGCACTCCTTGCAAACCCTAGCTCACTCTCTATGTATTTGTGCTCAAATCACCGAGAGCCCTAAATCTGCCATTGTCGGCCACTCAAGCTCCTTGTTGCCACCAGTGCTCCAGTGGTTCAATTGCAACTCCTTTCGCGTCACTTTGCGCCCCTCATCTTCTTGAGCATTTCCCCTAACTTAATTTTGTTTGACCTTCACAGAGATTGTCAAATTTGGGGTTTGTTCAAATTCGGCCGAGTTCATCCCCTTTCTTCCTCAACTCCGGTAAGGTGCTCCTCTATTCAATTCCTTGCTCATGGACCATCCTTGAACTATTTTGGAGCTAACCCTACCACCCGATTGTGCACTTTTTGCTCAGGCCGTCTTCTCCACGTCGTCTTCTTCGGTGCCGGCAAGCTCCTTCGTCGCCGGAGCTGCTCCATCCTCCTCTGGGCCTCTCCTGTGCCAAGGTAGCTTCTTGTTAATCACTGGAAGCTTGGCACTTGCTTATCTGAACCGCTGCGGAGCTCCTTTTTGCTTTTCGTGTTTGGCCGTGCTTGTCGCCGCCACCCATCCCCGGCTAGTCGCCGGTGTGGTCCTCCTCCGTGGTCGCCACCTCCACCAGTGTGTGCGCGTGGCTATTGCGGACTCTTTTCAGCCCTTGGTTTGCGCCGGCGAGGCCCTCATCACCAGCGGTGAGTTGTGCAACGCACCCGGGCTCATTGTCGGACACGACAACGCTGTAGCGGCATGCTTAAGACAAAGTTTCTGTCCATTAAATGCTAATCATCGGTTAATTAGTGTTAATCATGGGTTAGTAATTAATGCTGTCCTAAATCGGGCCTTGAGTGCCATTGACAAGTGGGCCCACGCCTTTAAAACCACCCCCGTTCGCTTTGAGCACTTGTGCGTGGCCCACGTGTCACTGACAATGAGGCCCAGCTTCTTTGAACCCTCTCGGGCGCGTGCGCAACGCTGTGATCATCGTGGACCGTCGATTTTGAGATCAACGGCCCAGATTCGTTGGAACGTTCGGACCACCGAACCTCATCTACGGCTTAGATCGTGTGGCACGTTCGGACCACTAAACCTTCACCGTCCGATCTAGATCCAACGATCTAGATCGCTGTGACCGTTCGAACCATCGAACCTCAGCCGTCCATTTTGAGATCTACGGTTGAGATCTGTGGGACCTTCGGACCCCCGGACCTCCCCGTAGCGTTGGCCGTCCATTTCTTGATCTGTGGCCCAGATCTGTTTGAACGTTCAGACCGTCCGAACTTCACTCCAATCCAAGTCGTCCATCTTTAGATCAACGCTCCAGATCGCGTGGGACGTTCGGACCGTCCGACGTCTCTTCGCATGTGGACCGTTGGATCTAATCCAACGGTTGGCTCTGTTAGGCCTCCGTGCGCACGCTGTGCTCCGTTCGCGTGGGCCATTGGATTCAATGTCAACGACCCATATTTTCCGCTTTGAGTAAGTTTGTTTAAAATCCCAGTAAGCTTTATTTGTAAACTAAAAATGGTATTAAACTTCAAAATTGCATAACTAATTCGTTTTAAATCCTTTTCGGTTGGTTCAAATTTTGTTAGTTCTGGTTTTAACTAGGCTTTAATCTAAAAATGGTTGAAAGCTTAGTTTTGCTCCAGAAAAATTTGTTAGTAGATTTAATTTAGGTTTAGCTTTATTTGTTGCATTAAAAATTCTTTTAACTTGAAAAATGCATAAGTTTTTCTCTATAGCTCCTTTTTGAGTGAAATAAACTTTGTTGGTTTCCTCTATTAGTAAGCTTGTTTGTAGAATAGGTTTTAGGCATGCTACTATTTTTTGTGGTTGCATTTATTTTGTGCTCCTTTTCATGTCTTTGAAAAATCATAGAAAATGCGTCCTAGCTCCAAATGAGGTGAATCCAATTGTGTTGTTTATATCATGTGGTGCTCTGTTTACCATAAAAATTTTAGGTGCAACACCTCTCTGGAAATTTATGCTAAAAATTTAATTTCGGGTGAACAGTACCCGAGGTGAATTTTTCAGCATTTTTCCAACCGGCTGAAATTGTTTTGGCCATAACTTTAGCATTGAGCTTCCAAATTAATTGGTTATTATTGCTAAATTCCTTAGAAATCATGCTCTACTTGCTGTAAAAATTTCGTGGCTTTTGGTTAAAGTTGGTTTTTGAGCCTTTTCGGTGTTCTTCGTTCTTATCGGTTCTTTTCGTTCTGTTGTTAGGAGCCGATGAGTTCATTGATTACGAGAGTGATCCTCTGCAGCATATTGAGCATCTCCAGCAAGGCAAGCAGTTTGATCATATCAATCCCATTACTTTTAAAGTCTAATACTTTGTTTACAAATTGTATGTATGCATGCTTTTGTGTCAAAGTTAATTTTCCCGATTAGAGGTAGCTATTCCTATTGCATGGTTGCCCTTAAATTGTTATCCCCTGCCACTAACCATAAGTTATTAATCTCGCCAGTGAAATAGAGCCCGGTGATTGAATTATGCTCTTTTGTTGTCTTTATGATGTCATGCTTAGAAATGCTTAGCTACCGGTAGAATTGGGTCATCATCGACTTAGTCGATGATCATGATCACACAAATCTTATTATTATTCCTTTATGTCCAACACTGTGCTTTGTTAATTTGTAAAGTCAAAACTGAAAACAAATTGTTATAGACTTGGGCACAATGGATGATGGTGTGATCTGTTGGGTGTGATTGGCATGGTGCCTAAGTCCACAAGGACCGAGTTACTTGTGTCACTAAGCCAAGAGTTTATTGCGTGCTAACCACATGAGGGGGATATGGGACCTCTCTTGACTAAGTACTTTGGGGGGTGTTAATTAATGAGTCGCGTGGTGGGTTGTGTATTAGACTATATGCAACATGGGGCGGGGAGGAGCATCATAGCGGCTTGAGTGGGCGATGTATCCTACTCTTCATATGGGTCCTTGGTGAGAGCCGGGGAGGTATTTCACTAAGGGTTAACCCCCATACGTATGGCTCTTAATTAGCACAATCCATTAGAAATGTCTCGTAGGACTTAGCCATGCTGGCATACCAAAGGAAGTGTGCTTAATAGCTTGGCAAAAAGGCGGTCTGACATGTGGATACATTGGTACAACCCTGCAGGGTTCAAACTATTCGAATAGCATCGTCCTAGGTTATGGACATGCTTGGTAAGGTCGTGCAAGAACTAGACTATAACCTTTTAATTTAAACTTGTTGTGGGTGGTATGAATGGGTAATTCATGCTATTGTTGTGGTGGCTATCGGGTTAGTCACTTCCAGGTTGTTGTTGTCATTTATCTATTATTACTCCCTGTTATTTGAACATTAAAAACAGATTGCAAAAATTGCTTTAAATGTATTACATTATTGCAAATGAAAACTTGCTTTATGTTGAAAATGAACCTAGAGCCTTCTCCATTGATTAAGCTTGCATGTAGCTATGTATAGGCTGTTACACTACACGTAAGTCTTACGAGTACATTTTTGTACTTATTTGCTTTGCTTAATTAATTGTTGCAGAAGAGGTTGATCCCCAAGGGATCGACTATCGTGAGACAGACTTCGACTTTGACGACTAGCTGGTAGCCCGGTCGGTTGCCTTGTGGGCTTAAGGCAAACCGTATGGCTTTTGTTTATCGCCATCTTATGGCTTTTTCTTCCGCTGTTTATTTAGCTCTTTAGCGTGTGATTTGGCCGATCGGCCCCTTTTGTAAGAACTCTATTATGTATGTCTTTTGTTTAATTAAGCTCTTGCTTCGGTTCTGTGCTTGTATGGAATTGATGCATGATTTTGTAAAAGGGTGTGTGTGTCTTGCACTTCAGGAGGTACACATTGTCGAAAACACAGGATATTTTGTTTGTGATGCTAGGGTCAATTGGAAGACTAAGCATTATAAGCTAAATACCCCGGGGGTCTCACAGGTCCTGAGGAGGTCATTCCCACAATGGTGGTCTTTGCAAAAGAACCAGAGGTCATGACCATGAAGTGGTCCTGACCGCAAAGGTGGTCTTTGCAAAAGACCAGAGGGAGGAGGTCACGGCAAAACAACAAAGGAGGAAGTCGCGGCCTTAGAGGGAGGTCACGACCCAAGGGGGGTGGTCTTTGTAGAAGACTAGGAGGGTTGTCTTCGCAAAAAGACCAGGGGGAGGTGGTTTATGCAAAAGACCAGGGGAAAGTTCGAACGAACCAAGAGGTCCTGAAGACCAAGGGATTCTCAACAGTCAAGATGAACTAAAGGAGGTCTTAACGGTCAAGATGGATCAAAAGAGGTCTTGACGGTTATGATCTAACAAGGGGAGGTCAAAGCCAAGGAAGGACTCAAACGGAGAAGGTGGTCCAGACCACTAGGAGGTCTAAACAGAGAAGATGGTTTAGATCAAAAGGAGATCTAACCCTCTGAAGAGATTCAAACCAACAAGGAGGTCTGAACCTATGGGATGGAGGTCTGAGTTAAAGGTTAGTCTAAACAAAGGACACCAGGGGAAAAACCAGAGGGGTTAAGAGGAGGTCCTGAGCTAAAGGGGTGATCCAAGCACAAGGGAGGTCCAGACCCTTGGATCCAAGCAGAGGGAGGAGGTCCAAAAGAAGAAGAGAACTGGGCCGAAGGAGAGCACGGAGCGAACAAGGAAAAGGAAGAACTCCAACAAACTCGAAAAGAAACCGAACTAATTTAGTTAAAGTTTGATTAATTCAAGTTAAGTCTCCAAATTTCTAAAATTCCAAGTTAAGCTTGAGCAATTAATAAGGCCGAGTGGTTCCTTTTGGGTTTTGAAAACTGGCAAAAACCCTAGTACAAACGGGGCGTTACATATGTGGTACGCATCAGTCGGCTCATAAGATGAAGTGGTTATTAAGAAGAGCTAGTTTCTATTGGCTGACTATGTTGGAGGATTGTTTTAGATATTATAAATGGTGTGAGTCATGTCAAAAGTTTGGTGATGTGCAATTAGCACCCGCTGCTATGTTGCATCCTATTATTAAACCATGGCCATTTTGTGGTTGGGGTTTAGATTTCATCGGCCAGATATACCCTGCATCTTCTAAAGGTCATCGTTTTGTTTTAGTAGCCACAGATTATTTCACTAAGTGGACAGAGGCTGTTCCTCTAAAAAATATGACTCATAAAGAGGTAATTAATTTTATTTTGGAACACATTATTCATAGATTCGGCGTACCGCAGACTTTAACTACTTATCAAGGTTCATCTTTTATGTCTCATCAAGTACGAGAATTCGCCGAATCACATAGAATCAAGCTCCTTAATTTCTCACCTTATTATGCCTAGGCCAACGATCAGGCCATGTCAAGTAATAAGACCTTGATTAAGCTCATTAAAAAAAGATAGAGAAAAATCCTAAGAGGTGGCATAAAGTATTATCTGTGGCATTATGGGCTCACCGTGTATCTAAACATAGTGCTACAAAGGTAACACCGTTTGAGTTAGTGTATGGGCAAGAGGCCGTTTTACCTGTTGAGGTATATCTGAGTGCCCTTAGATTGGCCAGGCAAAATGATTTGTCAGCCATAGATTACCATAACTTGATGATGGACAGGATAGATGAAGTTGCAGATGAGAGATTAAAAACTTTAAGGGAGATTGAAAAGGATAAGGTAAGGGTAGCCAAGGCCTACAATAAGAAAGTGAAGGAAAAATCATTTCAAATAGGAGACTTAGTTTGGAAGACAATTTTACCTCTTGGGTCTAAGGATAATAAGTTCGGGAAGTGGTCTCTGAATTGGGAAGGTCCATATAAAGTTGTAGAGATTGTTCCTAGAAATTCCTATATAGTGCAATGTTTAGAGGGAGATAGGCTGCCTAAAGCTTTTAATGGCAAGTATTTGAAAAAGTACTATCCGAGTGTTTGGCAGGATGCTTGAGAAGCACACATGGCCGATGGGTTGTTTATCATCGTCCTGAGGAACATACATATGGCCGGTGTTTAACCATCGTCCTGAAGAGCAATTGAAGATATTATTGTTTTGTGGCAAACATGTTTGTTTACCAAAAAACAGGAGGGCATGTGTTGATAGCAAGATTTGGCATCTATAATGGTCATTGCAGTGCTGATTGGTCTAACGATAAGAACTTAAAGCTACCGCTGATTCAGTTAATATTCGGTTTGAATCGGAAGGCAGAACTGGCTTCAAAGACCTCCTGAGAGGTCCTGGACGACCTCTACAAAGACCTCCTAGGAGGTCCTGGAGGGTGGTTTTTGCAAAACAGGAGGTCCTAGCTCAAAAAGGTAGTCCTGAGCGACATCTACAAAGACCTCCTGGGAGGTCCTGGAGGGTGGTCTTTGCAAAGCAGGAGTTCTTGGCTCAAAAGGTGGTCTTTGCAAAGCGGCAGGTCATAAGGACAAGGAAAAGCACGGCTAGGACCTCCTCAGGAGCGCTCACGTGGCTTCATCAGAGCCGCCCAGGACCTCCTCAGGAGCGCTCATGCGCCTTCATCAGAGCCGCCTAGGACCTCCTTAGGGGCGCTCACACGCCTTCATCAGAGCCACCCAGGATCTCCTCAGGAGCGCTATGCGGCTTCATCAGGGCCGCTCAGGATCTCCTCAGGAGCGCTCACGTGGCTTCATCAGGACTGCCCAAGACCTTCTCAGGAGCACTCACGTGGCTTCATTAGGGCCGCCCAAGTCCTCCCCAGGAGCACTCACGTGGCTTCATCAAGACCGCCCAAGACCTCCCCGGGAGTACTCACGTGACTTCATCAGGACCGCCCAGGACCTCCCACGAGGACCTCCTCGGGACCTTCCGTGAGGACCTTCTCAGGACCTTCTGCGAGGACTTCCTGCCAGAGCATCCAGGACCTCCTTCCAAGAGCTCCTCAAGACCACTCTAGGGAATATTCAAGGATCTTGGGAATATCAGTTAACTTACGTGATCGAATAGGAAAGATTTATCAGTTATAGGAGGTTTGGAGATCAGATGGCATAACCGAATCATATCTGTGAATCTTGTTCGGTTTTAGGAATCCTGATTTCTTACGGCTAAGACCTACCGCCCTTTAAATAGAGAGGGTCAAGGCCGATTCACAACACAGACAAATCAATCTACAAAATCGTTCTTTTCTTTTTCATGTACTTTTTGCATCTAGGTCTAGAGTAAAGTAGCTATGCTTTGCTAGTTTGTCTGTAAACCAGCTGCATGCTCCTACGAGATTGGAGTAGCTGTCCTTTGCTGTTCTTGCTTGTAAAACAGCCGGTTCTTCGCTGTAATTGAAGAATTATCCCCTTTGCTAGTTTGCTCGAAAACTAGTCGTACGCTTCTGCGAAAGTGAAGCAATTTGGTTATTTGCGACCTCATGTGTTGATTTTTGACGTCAACAAGTACAAGGGATTGTCGCTCTCTCACAACCCTCTCGAACCTTTTAGGTCACTTGGATTCTTGTCGTACACAAAAATCTAGTGCTAAAGAATAACTTCTTCTCTAATGTTCTCGTGTACCACTTGCTTTGGATTTTATGGCTTGTGTTCTCCATGACTACCCCTCATAGCTTTATATAATGCCCCTACTTCTCCTTCAAAAAGTGTATGAATCCTAATCTTATTAGGATTCATATAAGAATACTTGTAACACACCTCTTAAAGTCCTAGTAGGTTAGAATATGAGGCACCTCTCAACAATCTCTAACTTGACTCTTATCTGTTGAAGTCACTGTGCTCCTCCAAGAACTCACTCCAAGTCGCTTCACCTTTTTTTCCCTCCCACCTTTGGGAGTGCTCCCACCACAAGGACTCATCCATATTACCGCAATGTGTTTGTCGGTATCCAGGCTAGCCCATCCGAATCCTCCACCTGAGAGCTCTTTCGTTGTGTAGATAAATTATACCTCATGTTCCTAGAACCCTCTTTGTCATAGGTTTGTACCGCCTCTGAGCTCCAACCGCTCGTTAGTGTCGTGTGGTTGGTCTCAACATATCTTCCTTCTTCCAACAGCTCGCACTTTCCCCTTTGTGACTGCTAGATTTTGTTACCATCTTTGTAGTTCTGCGCATAAGTGCTGATGAGATTTGAGTACCTACCGTTGACGACATGATTACCTTCTCCTGACCATGATTTTTGTTAGACCACCCATTGGTTGCTCTTCCCTTATGATTACCCATCAATCTGTATCCTCTATTACCTAGATACTTTTCATGATCACATGTTCCAAGGAACTTGCATGACTCCACCCTGAAGTGAAATCTCACAACCTTCGAGTTCAAGCAACCTCACAAATATTAGATTCTTCTTTAAGCCAGAAACATACCAAACTCCCATCAATGGACAATGTGCCCCATCATACATCTCCAATGTAATTGTTCCCACCTTAGTGACTACATATTCCTTCCAATCCACCAAGTGAACAGTTCCATTCGTTGGGCGTAGAGATTATTCGTCAAACATCTCCCTTGCTGAACATATATAGAAGCAACAACCTAAATCTAATATCCATCAATGAGAAGTACCCAGTTGACTAACGACTAGTACATCATTTATCTTTCACTATCGCCACTGAACATGCACCCCTCATTTGCTTCAAATTCAAACATTCCTTTTATCATATGACATTCCTCGTCACGTAGATAACATACACGTTTGCTCTTGCTCTTGCTCTTCTTCTTTCTGTGACTTTTGCTTTTGTCTGTAACATCTACGGCAACCAATGCTTGATCACCCAAGGATGAAGAATCCAATGGCTTCTTCTAAAACTCCACCTCTAATAGATATGTCACTGTCTCATTGAAGTTGAGAGTGCTTTTTTCGACGAGAATATTCATCACCAATTGCTCCTATGATGGTGGCAGAGATGACACCAATACGATGACCTTGTCGTTCTCCTCAATTTTCTCATCCACATTAGTCAGCTATGTGATAAGCTTGTTGAAGACATTGAGATGGTCAACAAACCGTGTGTCTTTCTCCATGCGTAACATGTACAGTTGCCGCTTCAGTACCTATCGGTTTGTTAACGACTTTGCCATTTAAGATTCTTGCGAGTCACCCCATAATTTCTTTGGCGAATTCTCCTTGATCATCGAGTACTAATTATGTAACAAGGTAGCATTTTCTGCCCGCCGAAACGGAAAGATGGTTGGCACTTAAATACGATCATGTCGGACCCGGGAACGAAAGATCCCGAACCCTCTGTGTTCATACACCAGTCCAGGATTTCCGGTGTACACAGTTACAAAAATGATAGCATAACCAAATCTCGCATTTCATTAATAGTAAATCAGAGTTCGATACAATTAGGCATGAAGCCAAAAGAAAGATTAAATAACACAGCGGAAATAAAAACGATAGTAGTAGGCCAGAACGATCCGCCATAGGCAATCGTCTGGAGGCGTAGCCTAGGCGTCGGTGTCCTCACCGTCCTGATAGTAGTCTTCTCCTGAAATTTTGTTGCATAAAGCAAGCATGAGCACAACTACCGTGCTCGCAAGTCACACCCAATATGGAATTGTAATGCATGCATAAGGTAAACAAAGAACATTAGCAGGGTTATTTTGCGTAAAGCAGCAGTTTTAGATTAAATAATCATAGTAGATTGCAAGGCCATTTTCATACAATATCTAAAATCATAACTTTAAAAGACAATTGTATAATGTGGATAACCTCCAATCACAATGGCTAACCGTCCAATTTTTCCCCCAGGACTAACCATCCTGAAAACATCTGTTGAATTCATTTTAAAACCAAAAACAAGTCTAACTCAAAGTGGCTTTGCTAGCATGTCCATGATCATGACGCGCTATTCAATAGTTTTCTACTCTGCGAGTTTGTGCGGCTTTACCCACAAGACACGAATTCTCTAGTTTATCAGGCATATATCTATGCCATTTGCTCACTACCTTAGGTAGCAGCCTAGAGCACGTGACAAGGCCTTTACAATGATCTACCTCATAGTACTCATGCCCGCTAAGGTTTCGCCCCCTTTGGACTAACCATCCGTAGGTTCAGGGCCCCCTCTTGCGCCAGGTAGGACTATAGTCTAACCGACACCCACTCATACAAAATGGCACGAATATCTACGGGGTATCCCAAATTAATAAGCAGTCACCCCTTATACAGGGACGTGTGGTGGTCTGATAAGGCATAGCAAAGGCAGCTCAAAGGCGGTCCTTAATTGACTTGGGCGTCTTTCAAATCAAACCACAGGCTTTAATCCTAACAGATTAAACCCGTGCATAAACTGCACCCACCTTTCATCCGTTCGCCCAAGTCCAAACCATTTTAATTTTATTTTAGTGAAACCATCTTTACAAACTCTCTATGGTAAAACAATACCATAGATTTAATTTCAAACAATTGGTAATGGTTTGGCTAAATCCTCCCAAAATCAAAATCATGGTCTAAGAATTTGCTAAGCATTTCCAAACAATTTATCTATGGTGACAAGGGATGACATTTCAATATTCAAAATTGGCCATACAATAACAATAGGAATAACTAAGCATTTAAACAGGGTATTAAAATAATTGACTAAAAATATGCATGCAATAATAAATTTAAAAATTGAATTAAATAACTTTAAAATAGTAGGTGCAACATGGTCAAAGTGTAACTTGCCTTCGCTGAAGTCTTGAAATTCTAAATCTTCGGAAGAATCAAATTCCCCGGAATCGTCGTAGTCTCGGTTGCTTGGGGGCGTGACCGGAACGGCGGCGGCGAGGTCAAAAGCGGCGGCGGCTTTCTTGGCGAGGTTAGGGCTCGGTGCTCTTGAGCTAGAGTAGGGCCGCGCGGGACGACGCGTCGTCGTGGCGATGCCGAAAATACAAAGGCGGCGGCGGGAGGCGACGCGCATCGAATCGGAGAAGAAGGCGCCATGGTGGCCGTGGTAAACTCCAAAATTCGGACGTTTAAGAGGGAGAGAAGAGGGAACTAGGGCGTTGAGATGAGGGCTTCAAAGGCGTGCCGGTGCTCCCTTTATAGGGGCGGGGAGGTGGAGGCGAGAGATCGTGGGCGCTGGGCGTGGCGGCGGTTGTTGGCGCGAGGGCGAAACGTCTGCGAGGACGGGGAGAGAGAGTCTTGGTCGAGCGGTTGTCTTGTAGAAGTCGTGCGCTTCGTCTTGCACGTGAAGCGGAGGCGGTTAGGGACTCATTGCGGAGCTCCAGCTTCATGTAATAGGTGGCAAAGGCCGTGGGGAGAAGGGCGGTTGGAGAAGATGACCCCGGGCGACCCCACATGGCGGCGACAGGTGGCGAGTGGGCGGTGACCATCGGATTTATCCGGCGGTCCACGAAGCCAGGACGAAAAAAGGTCAGCACAGGGTGGGCTAGAAAAGGGAGATGGGATGGGCTGCACAATGCAGTTTCAGCCCAAAAGGAAATAAGGGATTTTAAATTGATTTGTGATTTTAAACAATCAGGTTAATTTGTTTAAGCTTTAGAAAATAGCAATTAAATTCCAAAAATTATGGAAAAATTCACAGATGTCTCTAGTATTATTCTGGACTTAAATAAATTAATTCCAACTTAAGATTGATAATAGATTTGAATTTAAATTTGTTTTGGCTTTAAATAATTTAAAGAAAAGCTTTTAAAATTTCAGAAAATTCACAAATTCAAATAAGTTTTTAAACTTTAACCAAGTTTAAAATTTTGGGCTGTTACAGATCACTTATCTGAGTGGGAGTTTTGTTGGTCCTTATATATTATCCATATGTAAAGGGTCTCGCCTCTTCCCTCTCTTTCCTGCCAAGGGCCCCCTTTATCAGCCTTAGTACTTACTCTTACAGCCTAGCTGCTCCTCTCAGCTGGACTGCTCTTTTATCATATTCATCTCTTTTTTCTTATTTATTTTCTCTTCTTTCTTTTATCCGATTTGGTTTGATAAATAATTTTAATGCACATATATATACATGGTGGTACAAAATGTAACTTTTACATTTAAGATAACTAGGTTGATGATCAATGAGTAGGCTTGCCTGCGTATTCGTAGTAAAGATCGGCGTCAATGAAATCTAGATCAGCTACTCCTACCTGAGCCAGTTCGTCTTCTGCAATTATACGGTAGACGTATATAACAGAAATACTTAGTTGTTTGGGTGATATTAGGATTACAATAACCTACTGCTCTCTTTTTCAACATATTTCAATTTAAGTAAACTTTCCAGATCCTTGTAGGTTAGTGTTTCCCCCATGGCTATTTTTCCTTCGACCTATTAGCACTGGAATCTATGGTCGTTAAACTCTCACGTGCTTGCCCTAGCTTGGGTTGACTTGGACAAAAGGGTTGGGCTGGTTTTTATTCGGTTCCCTGGGTTCTTCCTACACTTCATTGCCACAAAACTATCGATGTTCGCCCGCAAGGCTCAAAACAAAACACTACTCACACTTTTCGCAACACCCCACAACACACACATTGCACCCTACATTGAACGTAACACACTACTTGCACAACACACCCACCTGACACCTAAACCTTAACACACACACAACACACACACATAAAACACTACTCACACAACACCAACACAGCCTGGCACACACACACATACACCTCACAGACACACATACACACCAACACAACACCTCACACGCTCACACACCGCACTCATCACTCTGCCGCACAACACCCGCGCACACTCCCGCACCTCTCCTCTCTCGGCGCTTCACCTTCTCCCCTCAAGCTCTTCTGCAGATCCCTCCCTCTCCCGGGTCGATTCAGCGCCGCCTTGATGCTGCTGGCTTCTTTGGGGCTTCCTCCCGTCGGCTCCCCTCTAGATCCATGCATTGCCCTGGTTGCTCCCTTGGGTGGGCTCCTGGTCACCTTCTTCGCGGGTTCCCGCCTGGGTTGCTGCTTTGGCTGCCTCTTGGGTTCCTACCTCCTTCCGGATCTACTCGGTTTGGTTACTCTATTAGTTCCCCTCTACTTCTATGCTTATTACTATTCCCCTTTTAGGTCGTTTTACCCTAAGTTGATTGGTGAGTTCGGGAGATGTTTTTGGGTGGATTTTTGGGGGATATCTGATGGTGGCCTACTCGGGTAGTTTGATTCTTTGGCTTCAATGGGGGTGGTTTGCTTATTATTACTTGGTTCTTGAGCATGGCGGCTATGGCTTTGGTCGGCTTGGTTGGCTTCAGTTTCGGTAGGCAGGGTGGTCATGTTGGTCTTGGTTCCTTGGGTTGATTATGATTGTGGTACTTTGGCTCGTGGGAGGGTGACGGTGGTATTTTGGCTCGGGGGCAGTGACCTCAAACCCTAATCCAGATACTCCTCCTTCCCCTTTCTCTCATATTTTGCGATGCTTAGTTATCTTTTGTTTTGTCGGTTTTATTTTCACCATGCATGCTTGATGGGTAGGCCTAGTTAGGGTGCCGTGACGGGACTCGAGGTAAGGTTTGCGCTGGGGAGCTTATCCCCGCTCCGAGGGCGCGTGGTGGCCCTTGTGGGCTTGCCACCGGCATTGTGGTGACAATCCGACATAGGCTTGGTGTATTTCTTCTTGACCACCTTGCTTTGTTGGGGATGGCTATGTGTGCAGTGTTGTGTGCAATGTGAATGTCCAGTGATGATGCTATGAGGGTTAGTCTCGGAAGGGCCATTAATTGGGCTTATCTGTGGGTTTACTGGCTAGGAAAGGGTGGTTGGTTTTGGAGACCCTTGTGGTGGCTTACTGGTTGCCGTGGTTGTCTACTAGTGGCCCTGGCCGCTCACTGGTGGCTGTCCTCTGCCTTCCTCTACCTCCTTGCCTTCGGCTTCTCTTCCTTGACTTCCCTTCTTGGTGGGCTGTGAGGTGGGATGGAGCTTCTTCGGCTTACTCTTTGCTCTGGTGGTAGACTGGTGGTGTTTGCTGGCTCTTTCCTTGGTTGAGGATGGTCAACTGGTGTAACGTCCCAAGTTTTCTGAGTTTCTGAGTTATAAAAAAAAGCAAAAATAACCATTTGGTTTTGTTGAATTGCTCAAGCTTAACTTGGAGATTACGGAAATTTGTCGTGGTTTAACATGAACAAATCCGACCTCAACCAATTCGAGTTTGGTTCCTTTTTGAGTTGCTAGAGTTCTCTGGTGTTGAATCTCCTCTCCTTGCTCCCTCTCGTTGGACCTCCCTCTCAGTTTAGACCTCCCTTTTGGTTTAGACCTCCCTCTCGTTGGACCTCTCTCTCAGTCTGGACCTCCCTTTTAGTTTAAACCTCCCTCTCGTTGGACCTCCCTCTCAGTCTAGACCTCCCTTTTGGTTTAGACCTCCCCCTTGTTTGGACCTCCCCCTCTGTCCAACACCTCCGGGTGGTCCTGGTGACCTCCTCTTGGGCCAGGACCACACTTGGTGCAAGAGGGGGCCAGGAAGGCGAAACCTTAGAGAGCGGAACCGAGTCAAAGCAAAATCTTGTAAAGGCCTTATCACGTGCTCTAGCCTACTTACCTAAGGTAGTGAGTAGGGGCATCGACGGGTGCCAAACAAACTAGATAACTCGTGTCTTGTGGGTAAAGCTGTACAATCTCTGCAGAGTGTAAATCTATTCGAATAGCCATGTCCTCGGTTATGGACATGCCTGGTGATTTCACGCAAGGGGTAGACTTTCTCAAAACTTGTTGGAGTGGTCTGGCTCATGACTAGGGTGGTCGTGAGTGGTCTGGCTCACGACCAAGGTGGTCGTGAGTGGTCTGGGCAGTGACCAGGGTGGTCATGGGTTGTTTTAAAAGAAAACTTGTCTACTTATGTGATAATCTTTCAACTCGTGCTTTACAATCTATTTATTGTATTTCAATTCAATATTGCTTTCTGCAAAATAACCATAAAACTAACCTTGTCAAGACTTGCATGAATATTATTGCATACACTTCCCTACGGCTTGCTGAGTACATTCAAAGTACTCACAGCTTGTGCCCTCTGGTTGATCAGCAACTAAAGAAGACCTCTCAGGGTGCTTCGAGCTCTTTGAAGAGGTCTTTGAAGACCTCTCGTGCTAGGACGTCCTCCACTCGATTGCTTGTGGGCATGTCGAATGGCCTCCACGTGTTTTGTTTTTCCCGTTGCGACCTCTCTCTTGTTGTTAGCCTCGCGTGGCAAGACCTCTGTAAAAAGCTTGACCATAAGGTCTTTTGTTGTTATTATTGTTAATTTGTCTGCTTCATCTTTAGTTTGTTGTATAGTTGTGATGATATCGTTGTTGATCATTTGTCTGCGGACCATTGCATGATCATGGGGTAGTCCATGAGCCTGAGAGGGTCCCGGGGTGCTACTCGGGGCTCCAACAAAGATGGTATCAGAGTCATATCGACTGTACGACGTAACCCTAGTTAGCATGGTCGTCTTAGTCAAGAGTTCTAAACTTATTTTATAAATCAAACCAACAGAGTAATATGAGTAGCTATTCTTCTCTCATCTTATTCTTTTCTGTTCTCATCTCATTCTAATCTCTTCTCACCTCATTCTTAGATTCTTACCCCTTATCCCCTCATAAACTTTGTTTCCAAATTCAAATTGATCTCCCTCACCCCAGTGATCTCTATAGGATCGAGCTTTGCTTTAATTTGACCACCCAGATAAGTTAGGCTAGAAGTGCTTTAGTAGAGTTACCTCCTCAGTTTAGTACCGATTAGACTTCCTGTTTGAGTTTTGTTGCCTCTTTTAGCTCTCCAGCTATTTGCTCTTTAGGTATAACCGACCTCCCCTGTTAGGTTGTTCCATCTTTCTCCCTTGTTCTTGCTTACCTCTGTGCTTCCCTCTTACCTAGTGTGCTTTCTTTTCTCATTTATTAAGCTTGGGAAGGTCTGTGCAGATGGTCCAGACTCATAACTTGGCAAGTCAAGATGAGCCAGTGGACCCCTTTTCTTAGCCACCACCTCCTCCGACAGCTTCCTCCGATCAAGGCTTGGGGCAGTTCATGGCAGCCCAGACTCAGCTGATGAATGCTATGATGCAAAACATGAATCAAATGATGAATCAACAAAATCAGACATCTGCTGCTCTTCTTGCAATGTTGAACCAGAGCAACCAAGAAGCTGCCCTGCCACCACCGCCACCACCAGTTGCTCCCCAATCAAGACTAGCAGAGTTTGTGAGGACTCGACCACCCACATTTTCCAGCTCCTCCGAGCCGTTGGATGCAGATGATTGGTTGCGTTCAACCGAAAAGAAGCTTGCCATCACCCGGCGTGACGACCGTGAGAAGGTCTTGTATGCCGCACACAAGTTGGAAGGTCCAGCCGCAGAGTGGTGGAAAGTTATTGTGCCACCCATGCAGACCACCAGACCATCACTTGGGCTGAGTTTTCCGAAGCTTTTCACCACTCCCATGTTCTTGATGGGAAGGTGGAGATGAAGAAGAATGAGTTCCGAGAGTTGCGACAAGGGAATATGTCTGTGGGTGAGTACCTCCACAAGTTCACCCAACTCTCTAGATATGCTTCAGAGGATGTCTCCACAGATGACGCACGTCATAAGCGCTTTAAGAGAGGTCTCAACCCAGGTTTGAAGGTCCAAATCGTTGGCAACGACTACAAGGACTTCCAGCACCTTGTGAATAAGGCCATGCTCATCGAAGAGTCTCGAAGGGAGCTTGCGGTGTCTTATAAGAGCCAGGACGTCTATATGACCTCCTACCCACCTTGTTCCTTATGTTGCCCCCAGGACCACCTCTGCGACCACCTCTCGCCCGGTTACTCCAAGTCTTCGCAGCCCCGGAAACAATCAACAGCTAAGGACCACTAATCCTGTTGTGGGGATCACCTGTTTTAGCTGCCACCAACTGGGACACTACGCCAGCAGTTGTCCCTTGAAGCAAGGACCTCTTCAGATCAAAGTCAACTCAGGACCTCCCCCGACTAGGACCTCCCTGCCAAGAGTAGTACGTGGAGCTCCTCAGACCTCCACTCCCCTGACCAGGACCTCCCAGAGAGGTCGTGTGAACCATGTTACCGTGGAGGAAGCCCAGACTGCCTCGGACGTCGTACTGGGTAAGTTCCTAGTACATTCCGCACTTGTCACCATTTTGTTGATTTTGGAGCTTCCCATTCGTTTGTTTCTCGGATTTTTGCTGCAAAACATCAGTTGGGAGTTTCCACTCTTAAGACCTCCTTGTTGGTTCAATCCCCCAGTTCGGAGTTCAGTACGAACCAGGGTTGTCCACAAGTTAAGATGATCATAGAAGGGGTAGAGTTCCTAGCCAACCTAATCATCATTGACACCAAGTCCTTAGATGTGATATTGGGAATGGATTGGCTCACTGATCACCAAGCCATTTTGAATTATGTTGGGAGAAGCATCACCTTGACCAGTCCAGCAGGGATTAGAGTGAAGTTTGAAGCCTCCTCGGAGAAGCTTGAAGAAGCAGTGGTCTGTAGTGTTAACGATGTGTCTTTAGAGGACGTCCCAATGGTCTGTGAGTTCCCAGACATCTGTGACGACCTGGCTAGGGGATTCACCTGAGAGGTCCTCCAAGACCTCCCTAGGAGTCCACTAGGACCTCCCAGGAGGTCCTAAGGACCTCTCAAGCAGTCCTCCCAGGCCTCCTAGGAGGTCCAGGGAGCTGGCTCGAGGAGGTCTTGAGGCTTAGGACCTCCCCAAGAGCCACGACCAAACCTGGGAAGGTCCAGAGACCAACCCGAGGAGGTCATGGGACTTGGAGAAGTCCTAACCCTTCTTGTGATCCGAACCAGTCCCAAGGATCAATGGCTGGTTCACACAGCATACATAAGTGGCAGCATATATCCACACAAGACTTTATTAACAGCAACAGAGTTGTTTACAAACCGACAAGAGCAAAAAAAAAACACAGCAGAACAAAAGTAAAGTCCATCCAATACATCACAGGTAATTGGCTGGAGGGCGCAGCCTAATTGTTCTGGTCCTCATCATCTTCAAAGGAGTCCTCTCCTGCTCAAAAATTAGTTTCAAGCAAGAGTGAGCACAACCACCGTGCTCGCAAGTCACACTAGTGGGGTAACAAAATGACATGCATACATGGATATTCAAAGGAAGGCATAATATGGTTGCTTTGCGTAAAGCCGAGTTTCTTTCAAATACATGTACTAAGTTCCAAGGCAGCTAAACCATAACTAAAATTCATTTTCATAAAACAATTTTACAGTTGGATAACATTCATCATCAAGATGGTGAAGGATACTCTCCTATCACAAGGCTCCCCGCCCAATATCCATGGGATGGAAATCCCAAAACCAATTTATCCAAAATCTCTTTTAAAACAAAACCAATCTCTAACTTTGAGTAGTCTTCTGCCAGCACGTCCATGACCGTGGACATGGCTATTCGAATAGTTTTCACTCTGCAGAGGTTGTACACTTTACCCACATGACACGATTTCTCTAGTTTGTTCGGCATTCGTCAATACCACCTCTCACTGCCGAAGGTAAGAGGTCTAGAGCTCATGACAAGGCCTTTACAATGCATTATTCCACCACAGTCCCTCCTCGCTAAGGTTTCACCTCCATTGGATACAAATCCGCAGGATCAGGGCCCCTTCTTGCGCCAGTGGGAAACATAGGTCATGAAAGACCTCCCACACATCAAAGTGGAACAACTGTGGTAGAACTTTGCAAATTAGTTGGCCAGGTCCCACACCCCATTCTGGAGACATGTGGTTGTACGGTGAGGCATAGCCCATTATAGGCCTAGCAAAGGATCGCTCAAAGACCGGTCCTCAACTGACTTGGGCGACCACCACAAACTCCTGGACCTCAACCTTACCCAGGATTGAGTCCGTGCATAAACATTGCACCAGCCAAGCAAACCAATTCGCCCATGTCCAAATCCATTTTTCCTTTCCTTTTGCTTTTCAAAACATTTACAAAACCTCCATGACAACCCATTGCCATGGTTTAAATTATTTTGACAACATTGGTCATTTGGCGATAAGATCTCCCAAAATAAGAATTGATCTAAGCATGGCTAAGCATATAGTTTGCATTATCTCTAGTCCATACTAGTGTATCAACTAGGTTTTTATCTAAGGTGACAAGGAAGACATAACAATGACAAATCTGGTTGTATACAAGATAACAGGGATAACTATATAGTTCCGAAATCAGGGGTTAAACTATTTGTAGTGAAATATGCATGCAATACTCAGTTGAAACCAACATAATTAGTTTGAATTAATGGGCTCAACATGATCAAGAGTATGACTTGCCTCACTCACTCACTTGAGAGTTTTCCTCTTCGGTGCACTCAAGCTCCTTAGTGTCTTCGCAATCTATATGAGGAAACTAAAGCAAATCAACACAAAGCTCAAATAAGATCCAAAGAAACTTTAGTGAAACTCCAAAATAAAACCAACAGAGAGGCTAGGTCGGGTTGGAGGAGATCCAAAGAGCTTGCTGGAGGAGGTCCGAAGCGTCAGGAGGAGGTCCAAGAGCTTTCTGGAGGAGCCAGGGAGTGAAAATGAGCAAAAAGTGTAAAGAGGGAGGGCTGCCCAAGCTTTTATAGCCAGGCCACCCAGATTTCCAAGGGCTCACGGGCTCTAAAGTAAGTGAAGGAAATAATGGGAGTTGGTAAAAAATATGACAAGAGGTAGTTTAGTGCTGCCAAAAGGTGGTAGCATTTAATGTGACACAACAGACATTAAATGCTTTAAAGACTTCCAAGTGCAAAGGACATGGTCAAAGGATAAAGAAAGAGGTCGTGACTGACAAAGGGGGCCAGTCAAAGCTCAAGGGGAGGTCCTGCGGAGACCTTGAGGAGGTCTCGTAGAGCTCAAGGGAGGTCCTCACCCACGGGGGAGGTCTGAACGGTTAAGATCTCCAAAGGGGAGGTCTTAACAGTCAGATCTAGCAAAGGGGAGGTCTGAACGGTTAAAATCTCCAAAGTGGAGGTCTTAACGGTCAGATCTAACAAGGGGGAGGTCTTAACGGTTAAGATCTCCAAAGGGGAGGTCTGAACGGTTAAGATCTCTAAAGGGGAGGTCTTAAAGGTCAGATCTAACAAAGGGGAGGTCTGAACGGTTAAGATCTCCAAAGGGGAGGTCTTAACGGTCAGATCTAGCAAAAGGGAGGTCTGAACGGTTAAGATCTCCAAAGGGGAGGTCTTAACGGTCGAGATCTAGCAAAGGGAGGTGCGAGCGGTTAAGATCTCCAAAGGAGGTCTTAACGGTTAGATCTAACAAGGGAGAAACCGAACGGTTAAGATCTCCAAAGGGAGGTCTTAACGGTCGATCTAGCAAGGGGGAGGTCTTAACGGTTAAGATCTCCAAAGGGGAGGTCTTAACGGTCAGATCTAGCAAAGGGGAGGTCTGAACGGTTAAGATCTCCAAAGGAGAGGTCTTAACAGTCAGATCTAGCAAAGGGGGAGGTCTTGCGCGAGGGGAGGTCCTGCGCGACCGTGAGATAAGGCGCGGTGGAGCAGGACCGATAGATTTCAATCGGACGGGTCAAGGCAATTGGGCCGTTCGAACCGAGCGAACGCTCCAACAAATCGGGGCCGTCCAATATGGATCGGACGGTTCTAATGGAGTGGAACATTCGGACCATCCGAACGTGCCCCCAAGATCAGGCCGCCCAATAAGCATCGGACGGCCCTGATGCGATAAAGATCAAAAGCAAGTGGTAGGCTCGCTTGCAGGCGTGAGGAGGTCGAGTAAACAAGGAGGAGGTCCTAGAGGACACAGGGAGGTCCTGAAGAACACAGGGAGGTCCAAGCACTTGAGAGGTCTAGCCCGAGAGGAGGTCTGGACCAGAGAAGGACATAACTAGCACAGAAAGGGAGGGATCGCCAAAGCTCCAACAAACCCAACAAGCCAAAAGAGAGTTTTAGTTGGAATTTGATTTAGTCAGTTGAAGTCCATTCTGAAATTCTCAAGTTAAGCTTTGAATTCTCATAAAAAAATGTTTCTTTTTATTTTGAAAATTCAAAAAGGTTCCAAAAATCAAGGTTTTACAACAACTTCCCAAATGAGTTACCCGGAATGCCTCCAAACAAAGATTTGGAGTTCGTCGTCAACTTGGTTCCTGGAACTACTCCAATTTCCAAGAGACCATACCGTTTGCCCGTGGACGACCTGGTCGAGTTGAAGAAACAGATTGAGGAATTGCAAGCTAAAGAATTTGTTAGACCAAGTTCTTCACCTTGGGGTGCTCTAGTGATCTTTGCTACAAAGTAGGATGGTACTCAGCGGATGTGTGTGGATTATCATGCACTCAACGAGGTCACCATCAAGAACAAGTACCCTCTGCCCAGCATTGATGACCTGTTCGACCAGCTAAAGGGAGCTGGGGTGTTCTCCAAGATAGACTTGAGGTCAGGATACCATCAATTGAAGATCCGCCAAGAGGACATCCCCACAGCATTCTCAACCCGTTATGGACTATATGAGTACACGGTCATGTCTTTTGGATTGACCAATGCTCCTGCTTACTTTATGAACTTGATGAATAAAGTATTCATGGAGTATTTGGATAAGTTTGTCATTGTCTTTATTGACGACATCCTAGTGTACTCTCATAGTGAAGAAGAGCATGAAGACCACATTCGCTTGGTCTTGAACAAGCTTAGAGACCACTAGCTCTATGCCAAGTTCAACAAGTTCACCTTTTTGGGACACGCCTTGTCGAGTCGCCGTAAATCCTAGCAAAGTCCAGGACGTGCTCAATTGGGAGTCACCCAAGTCAGTGCCTCAGCTCAGGAGCTTCCTTGGAATGGCCGGTTACTACCGCAGGTTTATAGAGGGGTTCTCTAAAGTAGCAAGACCTCTCACCCAGTTGCTAAAGAAGGAAAAGAAGTACTCTTGGACGCCAGCATGTGAACAAAGTTTCCAAGAGCTGAAGAAGCGTTTGACCACTGCTCCAGTGTTGACCTTGCCTGATGTCCGAAAGGACTTTGAGGTCTACTGTGATGCCTCACGACAAGGTCTTGGATGTGTCCTAATGCAAGAAAGAAAGGTAGTAGCTTACGCTTCCCATCAATTAAAGCCTCATGAGGTCAATTACCCCACTCATGACCTAGAATTAGCTGTCGTAGTGCATGCTTTGAAGATTTGGTGCCATTACCTCATTAGGAATCATTGTGAGGTCTACATTGACCATAAGAGCTTGAAGTACATCTTTACTCAAGCTGATCTTAATATGAGGCAAAGGAGATGGTTGGAGTTGATCAAAGACTACAACTTGGGAATCCATTACCATCCAGGGAAGGCCAATGTGGTAGCCGATGCTCTAAGTAGGAAGGCCTACTGCAGTACTTTGATGATCAAGGAAAGTCAGCCAGCATTGCATGAGGAATTTCAGAAGCTCAAGTTGGAATTAGCTGTTTTGCAATTGCAACCAACCCTCTAAGACCAGATCCGAAGAGCTCAAAGAGAGGATGCAGACGTCTTGGGGATCAAGAGAAACATGAAGAGGGGTGCATTCTCAAGATTTTCCGAAGATAACCAAGGAACCATTTGGTTTGACAAGCGCATTTGTGTACCAGATCAGGGAGAGCTCAAGCAGTTGATACTCAAAGAAGCTCATGAGACCTTGTACTCCATCCACCCCAGGAGCACTAAGATGTATTAAGACCTCAAGGAAATGTATTAGTGGCCTAGAATGAAGCACGAGATAGCTGAGTATGTAGCCTAGTGTGATATTTATCAACGAGTTAAAGCTGAGCATCAAAGACCTGTTGGAATCCTTCAACCTTTGAACATACCCAAATGGAAATGGGAAGAGATCGGCATGGACTTTGTCACTGGTCTACCAAGAACCCAAGCTGGATAAGATTCTATTTGGGCAATTATAGATCGTTTGACAAAGGTTGCACGCTTCATCCCAGTTAAGACCACCTACTCAGGAAGTAGACTTGCAGAGCTGTACATGGCAAAGATAGTGTGTCAGCATGGAGTACCCAAGAAGATTGTGTCGGATCGAGGATCTCAGTTCACCTCCAGATTTTGGCAGAAGCTGAACAGTGATTTGGGTACAAATTTGAACTTCAGTATCGCCTACCATCCCCAGACAGATGGGCAAACAGAAAGAGTAAACCAAATCCTCGAGGACATGTTGAGAGCCTGTGCTCTAGAGAACCAGGCCAGCTGGGATAGAATGTTGCCCTATGCAGAGTTTTCTTACAACAATAGTTTTCAAGCAAGTTTGCAGATGTCTCCGTTTGAAGCCCTTTACGGAAGAAAGTGTAGAACACCATTGTACTGGACTAAAACAGGAGAAAGACAAGTGCTTGGACCTGATATCTTGAAAGAAGTTGAAGATCAAGTTAAGTCCATCCGAGAAAAGTTGAAAACAGCTCAGTCCGGGTAGAAAAGCTATGCGGATAATCGTCGCCGAGACCTAGCTTTTGCTCCAGGAGATCATGTGTATCTAAAGGTCTCACATCTTAAAGGAATGCATTGCTTCAGGGTTAGTGTGAAGCTTGCACCTCGTTACATTGGACCTTTCCCAATTTTAGACAGAAGGGGAGAAGTGGCTTATCAATTGGACCTCCCACCCTGGTTGTCGGACGTGCATACGTCTTCCACATGTCGCAGTTGAGGAAATTCCTGCGTGTGCCAGTGGAGCAGATGCCTGTAGAAGCCGTGGACCTCCAGCAAGACCTCACCTACAAGGAGCAACCCATCAAGATCTTGTTTCTGCAAGGTCCAGTGGAGCAATCCATCAAGATCTTGTAAAGGTCTTGTCACGTGCTCTAGCCTGCTTACCTAAGGTAGTGAGCAGGGGCATCGACAGGTGCCAAACAAACTAGAGAACTCGTGTCTTGTGGGTAAAGTTGTACAACCTCTACAGAGTATAAATCTATTCGAATAGTCGTGTCCCCAGTTATGGACATGCCTGGTGATTTCACGCAAGAGGTAGACTTTCTCAAAACTTGTTGGAGTGGTCTGGCTCACGACTAGGGTGGTCGTGAGTGGTCTGGGCAGTGACCAGGGTGGTCATGGGTTGTTTGTCTACTTATGTGGTAATTTTTCAACTCGTGCTTTACAATCTATTTAATGTGTTTCAATTCAATATTGCTTTCTGCAAAACAACCATAAAGCTAACCTTGTCAAGACCTGCATGAATATTATTGCATACACTTTCCTACGGCTTGCTGAGTACATTCAAAGTACTCATGACTTGTGCCCCCTGGTTGATTAGCAGCTGAAGAAGACCTCCCTGGGTGCTCCAAGCTCTTTGAAAAGGAGGTCTTTGAAGACCTCTCGTGCTAGGACGTCCTCCACTCGATTGCCTGTGGGCATGTCGAATGGCCTCCACGTGTTTTGTTTTTCCCGCTGTGACCTCTCTCTTGTTGTTATCCTTGCGTGGCGAGACCTTTGTAAAAAGCTTGACCATAAGGTCTTTTGTTGTTATTATTGTTAATTTTTCTGCTTCATCTTTAGTTTATTGTATGGTTGTGATGACATCGTTGTTGAACACTGTGTGGACCAGCCACTAATCATGGGACTGGTCCAGTGAGCACAGAGGGTCCCAGGGTGCTACTCGGGGCTTCGACAACTGGCTGAAAGGTGGGTTTTTATCTCTGAGGCTTCGGCTTGCTCTTTCTCTTTCCTTCCCCTGTTCTCTACCCAAATTGCCTCATCCTATCCCTTTGGTTGGCAAATGGGCATGGACTGATGGTTAAAAGAACACTGCTTCGGATTTTCTACGTTTGAGGTAGGTCGGGAAAAGTGGGCGTTGGTTTTCTCTTACCTACCGAATGATGAAACCCACTGTAGTGAGAGGATGACGACTGGCCCCGGACAGTCTGGGAACCTCGGTGAGCTCAACGTTTTCTGACGACATTATTTCTTTTCTCTATTATATTTTGTTGGTTTTTGGTTTGCTATCGGTCTCTTGGCTTTTTGTAATACCCCGTTCAATCTTAAGAATTATAATTGAATTTCAAACCATTTTATCAGGATTTAAAATGGAATTTCAGAATTTCTCTAAAAGGGGGATTAAATCTTGGGCCAAAGGCCCATAGCCTTGGCCCATTAGGGGCAACCAAAAACCCTAGATGCACTGTAGCACCCCTATGTTGCAGTGTCACCGCCGCTGCTACAGTAACTCTGACACTACAGTGCACGCCTCCTCCATTGCTGCTGTCCAAGAAGGAGGGGGGAGAAGAACCCATCGGGTGCCGCCGGCCAAGGAGAAAAGGGAAGGAAGGAGGAGAAGAGGAGAAGAGGAGAGTTTCTTCGTGGGGCTTGATCAGCAATTCCTTGTGGGTCTTCAAGGGTAACTATTTGAGTTCCTTGCTATTTTGGATGATTTAGATTCGTAATTTGCTACGATTAGTGGATCTACGTTCTACTGCGTTAATTCCAGAATTCTGTCTATTCTTGTGCGTTTGTTTTCATGTATTTAGAGACCTAATTAGAGAATTTAATCTCCTAGAGAGTTGTAGGGCATGTCTTTAGCTTTCCATAGGTTCAAATATCACACAATTACGAGTTGTGGTTTAAAAGTTACGTTGATTTCTTTGATACTGTCCATAAAGTCTGACGATCTTAAGCAGTCGTCTTGTTCAGTAATTAAGATCATGTTAAGGGCTGATTCAGGGTTTCTACCCAACTAAATTTTTGTACAAATTTTAATAAGCTTTTCAGATTCTTAAAAATATTGAAATTTGATTAAGCCAATCAAAAGTTATGAATTATTTACTACTGCTGTTTAATTTTGTCAGACAGTTTATGGTTTAGACTTTCATCTGATAATTAGACATAGAAGTTGGCCGAATTAGAAAGGCTCGCCAACTAGGTTGTTGTATAGAATTTCATTATATTTCCAGAGAGTCTAATATCACTCATTTTCAAGTTTCAGAGCAAAAGTTATGAAGGTTTTAATACCGTTGTCCAGTATAGTCTCCTGCTAGACTGTCGTCTAAATTGAATAGAACAATTGTATGAACCTTGGGTTGAGGAAGATGAGATTAAGCGTTGCGAGTAATGTCATGTTCACATTGTTCTTATTCGAGTAATTCAATTGTGTAGGAGGAGAGGGTTTGAGATTAGTGGCTTCGTCCTTGCCTCCTAACGCATCGCAGTTCGAAAGGCAAGTACAATTGAATTGTCTTGATTGTTGTTTGCACCACTTGATTGATGAATATGCAATGGGTAATTTTGGTATTTCTTGTTCCCCTTCATAATTGATATACCATGATTCTTCGATATTATGTTTACGATCAATATATTCATTCGTTCCTTCTTTCATGTTCACCATGGTAGTGGGTAGTGAAGTCCTATCAATCCAATATGGGCAAGTATATTGTGTAATGTATTGCTGTTGTTTGTTCACAGTGTTTTATGTTCATGCCATGACTGAGTACTATGGTCTGTGAGTAGGTTTCATTGATTTTTGTTTCGTTCCATGTATGTGAATACATGCTTCTTGAGTTTTCGTCTTACAAATTCATTTATTCATTCATGCATACATTGTTAATGATTCACCCACGGGAGTGGGATGTAAAGACCAATTAATTCCAGTATGGGATGTAAGACCAACTATTCCAATGTGGGCAAATTGTATCCATGTTATGAAACATTCTTCATACGGGTCTTGGATCCCCACATTTTGGATAATGCGGGCCTAAGTGAACACCGACGGGTGTTCACTAGCTATTCCGGTATAAGCAGAAGAAAAGATCATGCATTTCATTCATTCATATAATTTTTGCCATTCTACATTCGAATTCTATTATGTGATGTTATGTTCTTATTCATCCATTCTACATTCGAATTCTATTTTGTGATGTTATGTTCTTAGTCATCCATTTTATATTCGTATTCTATTATGTGAACGTTATGTTCTTATTCAAAATTGTTCATATTGTTCTGTTGTTCTTGCTGAGTCGTGGACTCATTCTTGTCGTGTTTATTTGTTTTAGATAAACATTGAAGACGGCATGCATGGGAGGGATTAGTCACATGGATCACTTCTTTCACTTCACATACTTCACTTTTAATTATATGAACTTGTCCTTACCTTTCATTCATTAAATATTGGATTGTAATAAATGGAGGTTGATGGCTGATGTTATCCTTCCTTATGATTTAATACCTGCTTGTGATCTTTGAATAGTTTATTGATAGGTTATTTTATTGGATTCAACTATCAAACCACCCGAGGCTCGGAATCCCATAGCAGACTGTGCGCCTGCACTACAGGTGAACCCCATTGTGTAAGTAAGTCCCTTGCGCAGTTTCACGGCTAACGCAAAAAGACCCTTAAAGGCAAGTAAGGCGAAACTTATCATGCCCCCACTAGATTGACAACACAACAAATAAACAATAACAATAAAAGTTGTCTACCCAATTGTGTTCTGATAGCTAACACACAACAAATTATTAAGCCAGGCCTTCATCATTATCCCGGCGTGTGGTTGTACGTAAGACTTGGTTCATCACACCACAGACCGATCCTCAAATACCCAGACGGGGCTACGCGAATCCGGGACCACCCCTTCATCACCCTATCACCTGTCCAAGTCCAACACACAATAACAACCCATCAAGTTCATAATAATCAGATACGAAGATCTGGACATTTTTCTCAAATTCAACATAATCAAATCCATATAATCCTCAAATTTTATTAAGATTCGATTCGATCCATCGGCTGATGGACTAGCTCCATCAACCGTTATCGACTACAACTACTAGCACGACTAAGCATCGTTCGACCAATTAGCAAACACTCCCATATAACATATATCCTTAACCATTTAAGGTAAAAGGGTAATCAACATTCAAAAGAGGGCCAATGCAGCAAGTAGAAAATTAACTACTTCTACCCATGAACATACCTTTCAAAATAGCATGCAAGTGAGAGATTAAAAATCATACAAAATATTTTAAAATCAATAGAAGAAATACGATCAAGATGAGAGTGCTCGCACCTTTGCTGTACCACTTATTCAATCTCAGGTTGCACTCATGAATTACGTTCGTATCGTCGAGAAATCTATCGAAAGAACGATATTACAATGAACACCAAATAAGCCAAAAATTCAAAATGCTCAAAAATGCATGAAAATTATACAGTGGGTAGATCATGATTTTAGATGAATTTAGGTGAAAGATTCATTCCATTTGGATTTAGCATGTGAAAATTATAGAGGTTTGAAGATCAGATTTCTGAAAAATCCAAAATAATTAGAACCGGTTACTGTTCATACTAATTTAATTATTTGGCCAAAATTTGTAGAGTAGTGGTGAGGCAAAGGAGTATATGGATAATTAGATAATAATATTATAAGACCAAAATAGTTGAATTTACTGCATTTGGAGTTTTTATGATTTAGTTATGAATTTCTAAAGTCATTAGCCTTTTTCTTTTGTAAAATAATGGAGTTAATGGATCATTTTCCAAAACTACCTTCTCTGTTACAGAGACATGTTTGAAACCTATTTTATATTAAATTTTAATTAATATGAGAATTACCAAAATTGGTTTCACTGAATTTGGAGTTAATTTGAATTAGTTATGAAATTTTCAAGATTAAAAGCATTTTCTAGAGTATAAATAAATGGCTTTTGGATTACTCTCCACAAAATATATTTTATGTGACAGTGAAAAGGTTTAAACCTATTAAAATAAAATTCATCTAAAATGAAAATTAACAGAACTGGTTTCAACCATTTTGGAGTTAAAATGAATTAGCTATGCATTTTAGAAGTTAATTGTATTTTCAGTGTACAAATAAGTGTATTCTGTATTTCTATAACCATTTAGTCCTTTTCTCACCGAAGTCCACCTATCTGCAGTCACTTACAGGCGGGGGCCACTGCACAGTGCATTTTTCTATTTAATCCCAATTTAAAATTTCTACTGACAGGTGGGCCCTACTTGTCATACTCACGGTTCAACGAATAGTGCATGGACCTTCGGTCCACAGCACAGTGCAAGCAGTCTACGGGGGCTGGTTACTATGCACTAATGGCCTCGGGCCCACATGTTAAAGACTCAAAGTCTAAAACAGGTTTTAATTAGATTTCTAAACATCCTTATTACACGTAGGGTCCACAGGTCATACACAGAGTAATCACGTGATTAAAACCTAATGGCGGATTATCACCTTAATGCGCCGGCGGCTCGGTGAAGCTCGCCGTGCGCGCACTAGCGATGATGGGAGCCGACGCAGTAGTAGCTCCGAAGTCTCGACGAGGGCCAGATCTGGTGCGGCGCGACATTGCGAGACTGATGGCGGTGACGCGGGGCCCGATGGTCGTCAGTGGCGAGCACCAGGTGGTCGGAGGCGGAGACGAAGTGGCTGCTCTCGTGGGGAAGGCGCTACGGATGATCAGGGAGCTCGGGGAGGAGTGCGTTAGCGTCGTCTCGCCACCACGAACACGAAACTGAGGTTGGAGAAGATGGAGGAGCACTGAGGCGGCCGGAGCATGGGTGATGGCGGTGCGGTAATGGAGCTTCACGGCGACATGCTCGGCCTGGCAACCAGAGGGGGTAGGGAGCTCAGAGGAGGACGCAAAAGACCTCCAAAAGCTAATAGAAACATCAATTAGGAAGGAGGCTCACCGGAGCTAACGAATAGCTCGGTGGCGGCGAGGAACTGCAGTTGGAGAAGAAGAGACCCGTCTCCCTCGGGGCTGCACCAAAAGGCAATTAACTGCGCAGGTGAGTTCATCATGACGATGCGGAGCCGAGGGACAAAGAGGGAGGGCCCGAGACTCATCGTGGCACAAATGGCATGGCGGAGCGTTACAGAGCGCGCACCGGTGACGAAGAAGACACGTCCGCGTCCCAGGTGCTTCACCTAAAACCATGGGCTCAAACCGTTAAAAATGGATGAGGTGAGGAAGATAAAGGAGGTTGGAGAGGTCACGGGCGAAGCTCACCGAGAGAACAAACGGCTAGAGCTTCCTTCTTTTCCTCGGTTGGGAAGTGAAGTGAGAAAAAGGAAGGACATGGAGGCGGTTTTGTGCAAGGCCGAGGACGGAGGTCGTCACGGCGTGAGAAGGAGGCACCCTGGGATAGGCTGTCATGGGCGGTGGGCGAACACCGTGACGGAGGCGTGGCAGCATGCGGCAGACGCGTGGAGCAGAGCTTCTGCGTGTGAGCAGCGGGAGGTAGAAGACGCCCTATCGTGCGGTGGGGCCCGCTGGTAGTGACGGCAAGCGAACGGGTGCGGTTCAAGTGATTAGGTCCAGCCGAGTCGCGTGGTCGGGTCGGAGCAACAGTGAGTGGCCCGGGTGGTAAGTTCGGACCGAAGGTTTGGATGGTCGGATCAGGATCGGACGGTCCAAATGCAAGTTGGTCCAGCCGAGTCAAGAGAGAGGGGTGCGGTCAGAGCCAGGCTCAAGTCGGAGGAACAGTGACCGGTCCGAACAGCAAAAAGGGTTTGACCAGAATTGAATTCAAATGATTCCAGTTTGACCAAGCCATAAGAATTAGCAAATAAAATCCTAAAAACTGAAATAAATCAGAGATGTTCCTGGGATGGTCTAGTGTTCATAAAAATTATTAACCCTTACTGTTTATGACTTAATTTGTAAAGTTTAAATTCAAACTTAGAATAGGTCATTGAGAAGAGTTTGAATTTTCTTAGGGTCGAATTGAGTTCCAAAAATCTGGAAAAAAAATGTATATTAATTCATGATAATTATTCTAGTATTTTAATAAATTATTTCTAGATGATGATCATAAGTTTTTGTTCCTGTTTTCTTTTAGAGCTTAAATTGAAAGTGTATGTTTAAACTTTGATTGACATTTTCCATAAATGATTCGAAATGTTATGCATGCTGATAAGATGCATATTAATTCTCATTAATTAACTTGGGATGTTACAGCTTTATATAGTGTCTCTAGTTCTCCTCAAAAAAGAGAGTAGGAATTCTAATCCTATTAGAATTCATATAGAAATCCACCTCTTCAAGTCCAATTAGATTAGGATACGTGTTACCTATCAACATACATGAATCTGTCATGTTGGTTCTGGTCTCTTTACTGGCAGAGCTATGGCGTGAAACTGAGACTAGTGCTGGACCGGGTCGGACAGTTCGGCCGGCCCCCCGGAAGGAGGGCGGAAGTGTCAAAATCGGGCAGATTTGGAATGGTTGCGGGAAGTATCCATGATATTCATGCTGCAAACCCCTCTAATCATGCAAATACAAAATCAAACTCACACAACCATTTTTTCATGGGTACATGATCTAATCGTGGAATATAGGAGTGGTGGTGAACTGATGGGCCGATGCGTACGAAATGCATGAACTTCAGAAAAATCAAAATCAAAACAATGGCCGAAGAAAGCTCCACTTTCTTTCTCGAAACGACAAGACTATTCTAGATGACTAGATGCCAATATGCCACGCTTGACAGTTGACACGTATGAACACTTTAAGGAGTTTAGCCAATCTGGCATGCAGGGTTCAAAGTATATCATACGGTTCACACCGCAGGTAGCTACCAAAACCAACGTTTTAAGATACATTTGGGACAAGGATGCTCCACAAGTACTAAAAAAACACCGATATATTTCTTGCAGAAATACACTCAATTACAGCACTGTGACAAGATTATTGCCGCATACTGTACCAGCAGCAGAGTGTGCAGTATTGGCATGAAAACGAGGACAGTCTGGCACATACATTTATTCAGAGGTGAGATGTAAAAAAGCTATCAAACAGGAGGCCAGAAAGGCAGTTCGTAAGCAGCCTCAACTCATTCTAAAACGAGCGACTCCTGCAAAATTTATGTGATCACAGTGGGGGCAGATCGGCCAGTGTACTCTTGCATCTTTGAAAGCTTCAGTGCCACATGAACCTGGGATGAAGCACAGAATCAGAACTGAACCTCACAAAAAAGTGTAGCAAATTTATCTGAAATAGTAAAAAACAATACTGTATGCAGGGGAGGTATCTTACAAGTGGAGCAAGGGCATCCTGCGAATCCCTCCCGGTCTTGGAGGAATCCTTCTCGTACTGCTCAATGTAGACACGGATAGTAGCACCGACAGAACCAGTTCCAGATAGGCGGAACACCTAGAATGCCAAGAGTTAATGTTAGTTCACCAGCGTTTGTTGCAACCCATATGATACAGTATGCACACTCAAATATATCTGATATGGCCTAAAAAGGATTAGTCATTCGACACGACCACAATTAACCATTTAGTGATTATATTGCAATATCAAATTTGTGCACGTGGACTCCTACCAGTCGGGAACCATCTCTGAAGAGATATCGGATACCCTGATGCTTAGAGACAGAGCCATCAACAGGATCCTTATACTCAAACTCGTCACCCGCAACCACATCTGAAACATCTGGCCGAATCTCCTTGATCAACCTGAGAAAAATACAATTTAGAACTAGTTTCTAATGGATACAGTTTAGATTATAGACTAGTACTCGTAAAAAAATTCAGACCAAAATGTCAGGAAAAACATCTCAAAAGAAAAAAAGAAAATAGGCTAAAATCAGCTAGCTGAGAAGGCAACATTCACTTAGTGACCACAAAATGACAAGCGTTGGAATACTTCAGAGTTGAGCGAAGTATGTATCATTTTTGTCAAAGAACCAGACACCTATACGTGAATATAATTGTTGCATAAGATTTCTGCAAAAGTATCAGCTTTCTATATATCAAATTCAATATTGTGTATGTGTGTGCGCGCGCGAGAGAGAGAGAGAGAGATTTCCACATTAGGTGTTTATGCTGAATTATTGATGACTGCATTAAGTATAAGTTAATGCGTAATCTGCATACTTGTTAACATCAGAAAGGGACGACTGCATGTTGACTAGGCTTGCCATAAGTTCCTTAGCAGCTCCTGCATCAACATTCTTCAACAAGAAATGGTTATAGTTAGCATGTTATCAAATGGGTGATAGATACATACATGTTGATTGAATATTTGAATGAAATACCTCATAGTCATATCGTGTATAATAATGGCGACCATAAGTACCCCAGTGCTGACGAACAATATCTTCAACAGTAACAAGCTTATCTCCTCCAAGATTGTCCTTGTTCTTGAAAGCAAGAATAGATAGCCATGCTAGAACAGCCCAAATACCATCCTTTTCACGAATGTGGTCAGAACCTAAAACAAAGCAGTAGATATAAGCATCCTAATGAGCCAATCATGCATAGTTTGCAGTGCAAAACTGCAAATATCAACAAATCTTTTACTTGACTTTGATTAATAAGAAATTTTACCCAAAATAAAAAAGAATATGTTTGTCTGAAAACATTAAGTGACTTGCCCTGTTCCTTTAACACAAGGGAAACCCAAGTTTGTGGAATATCCCAATAAGAGAGGTGCTAAAAATCAGAACGTGTGAAGTTGCATTTACCATAAGGCAAAATCAATTTGTTCAATTAATTCTGATATTATCTGTTATTGTTATCAGCACATACATGAAAGACAAGCTAGATGAGTTTCCAAACATTACCAGTGCCAAAGCTTTCTTCACCACAGATTGAGCACATTCCAGCATCCATCAAGTTTCCAAAAAATTTCCACCCAGTAGGCACCTGAAACATGTTCCACATATGATATCTTTGTCCTAAATTTGAAAATATAGTAGTGATTGACGCCTTGACAGTCCTAATACTTCACCTCAAAGAACTTGAGATTTAAATTCTTTGCAACTACATCAAGGGCAGCTGATGTTGGCATGCTCCTGAAATTTCACCAATGAATCAACATAAGAAAGCACAGAGAAATTTTAAATGTGTCTTTGATTACATTGCTGAAAATTAAGCAAGGTTCACAAAACTGGAGGTAACTGGCCAGATATCAGTGAGGTCCAGGAGGCACGGTTGCTGATATTTTAATATTTTGTAGATGTTAGAAATTATGCAAGGGTGAATAAACAAGAGTTGAAAGAAAACACACACACAATGAAGCCAGCCAGAAAACCACAGGAAAATGGCTGGTAAGGCTGGGTCTGGGATTTTAAAAAACTGAGAAACAGAACCTTGATATCTAGTGTTGTTACCAGTCCTCATGGTGATCAGCCAGTAAGTGCTCCAACAAAATAGACGCAAATCATATAATATTCTCTCTAAATATTATCTAAGTAGTCAAGTGTACCACAGAAGTGGCTAAATCCAAAATTAAACTTGCACAAAACATTTAATGGAAGGTTACCGTTGGTACTGGTAGGTGAAAATCCTGTACTGGATCGGTCACAGCTGACCATTTTAAGCAATATGTATTGATGCATTTTTCAATTGAAGTTCGAGTAACTAGTACAAATTATGGACAATTTAAATCTTTGATGTATGAATGTTGCATTACTTTTGCATGTTAGCGCCTTATCAGAATAGCAAGAAACTTTTTATTCACCAATTCCACAGGTACCATGAGAATAAGCCAAAATCAGATGTCTGCTTGGCAGTTAGAAGCAGTGGCCAGCTGAAAAGAGGTATTTCAGGCATCCACACTTAGGGTTGCATTTACAGTTTTTGTTCAATCCCAGGCACGGCCGGCTTCCGGTCAAGTATCATTTACTGTGCTTTTCATCTGTCTTTTTTTTAGCTTTGTTGTTTCCTCAACCTTCTAGATCTTTTGTTTTTCCTCAAATAGTAGCAATTCTAGCAAAAGTAACTCCACAACTCCATATTGGTGTGTAGATAGCGGACTACCAGCAGGTCCAGATTTCCAGTAATTGGTTGTAACCATGGTTGTCATGGCGGACTTGGCGACCACGGCGCCTTAGAGGCACCATGATGCCTAGGCGTCCAAGCGGGCGCCTAGTCGTCCTCAAGGCGAGGTAAGGCGGAGGGAAGCAGAGGGGGGAGCAGCCGAGCAGAGGGAGCAAGTGGCGGTGTGGCAGGGGCGTGGAAGGGGGGCAGTGGCGGCGCAACGGGAGCGCGAGAGGGAGGGAGTGGCTGCGAGCGCAGCAGGATCGCGGGAGGGTGTGGCAGTGGGCGGGAGCCGAGCAAAGGGGGGAAGCAGGGGGGAGTAGCCGAGCAGAGGGAGGGGGTGGCGGCGCGGCGGGAGCGCGGGAGGGAGGGAGGGAGTGGCAGTGTGGCAGGAGGAAGGAAGTGGCGTTACGGGAGCATGGGAGTGGCGGCGGGCCACGGGAGGGAGGGAACGGAGTACCTGAGGGCCGGGAGCCGACACGGTGAGGCGATCGGAGATGGCCAAGGCGAGCCTCCGCGGCGTCCCCTCCGCACCGCCGGGACGCCGCGGCGACGCCTTGGCGACACCGAGACAAGCATGGTTGTAACCAGCTAGTTACCATAGGGAAATGGAGAGTTACCTAGAGTATCCAGCCTAGCATGGCATGACAAACAATGGATGGCATGCTTATTTTGGATGCAGAACATTCTGTAGATGGATATGCTTATTAGCAGTGCGGCTTGCAACTTAAAGCCTCAATTCAACTATAGTGAGAGGCTCTCACTACAGTTGAATTGAGGTACTGAGAGGCTTTAAACAGCCAAAAAAAACTAGAGATTATCTTAGCAGCTCAATATGCATAACTTTTTACCTGGCAACTCCCTTCAGTCCAGAAGCAAAGTAAGGAATCGATTGAACAGCATTGGCTGCAATAATGGCAACCGAATCCGATGGTGTCACAAAGAATCTAGAACAAGACAAAGGATGCATCATAAATCCCTTCTAGTGCTTGTAGATTTCCAAAACCATTTTACTACGTAGGCTAAATAATACCTTTTACCCAGAACCATGTTGCGGTCAGCATCTCCATCAGCTGCAGCACCAAATTCAGGAGGTTCAACATTTGAGGTTGACTTCCCAAGACCCATCCGATCAACCAACTCTTTCGCATAGGTGAGGTTAGGATCCGGATGACCACCTCCAAAGTCTTCCTGTAAAAAAATGATGAATTAACACCTATCCAAATTCTATTTTCAACTTGACATGATAGGATAACACATTACCTTTGGAACACAGTTCAACAGTGAGCTTTCATTAGCACCAAGCTCTTCCACAAAGATGCGTTTTGCATAAATTCCAGCAACACCATGGAGGGCATCAAAACTAAAAGTGCAAAGCAAGGGTTTAGATGTGCTATGGGGTGTTAATATGAGAAGGATGGCAGCACAGTTTAGGTCATAGATGAGTACCAGAACGTAAATTTTGGAGATGCCAGAAGCTTTTTAATTGACTCAAAGTCAAAGATTGTCCTGGAATTGAAAAAATAATATTAATTAAATCATCATTTTTTTGCTTTTTCCACAATATAAGATTCTAGCGATGTTCCACAATAAGAAGCAAAGAAATTCTCACTTCAGTAAAAGAACACCAAAAAAATACTTGCCAAGAAACACTTAATATATACAAACAGAATATACTTACTTCATTAGCTTTATGTAATCTGTAGTAGAGTCGAACACATCGACATCGAAAGGGCCTTCAGGTCCACTAAAGCTAGTGACACCTACCACAGAAATATCAACCTGCAATATAAAAAAAAAGGAGTAAATGGAGACTCCAATACCTTGGAGCGAAAGAAACTGCAAGAAAGAATTTAGCAAGGTGGCATCAAATCATACATCTGGAAGGTCTTCGGCAATGAGGTATTCAGTAATTGTCTTTGTGTTAGAGAAAATCTTATCAGTAACAGATTCAGGGGCAGGTCCACCATTTTCCATATTGTATTTGATTCCAAAGTCCTGGCAAGTTCAATGCAAAGTGTTAATTAACACAGAACACCGGTGGTTCTTGATTCGCAACAGAGATAGTAACAGTAAACATTATACCTTGGTCGGACCACCAGGGTTATGGCTTGCTGTTAAAATGAAGGCACCAGTAGCCTTTGATCCCTGTTGTTCATGCGTTAATAAACCACTAGTCAGATAATTTGTAACAATAGGGAAAACAAGCACAGAGTAATCATGTTTATACTGCAAAAGATTGTTTGGTGAAAATCGAACTTACATCTGCAGCAACTCTTTCACGGATGACAGCAGATACAGCTGGAGTAGACAAGAGACTGTTTTGTCCAACCCAAACACGTCTTACTCCATTAGCAGCAGCCATTTTTGTTATGATCTATAACAAGCAAAATAAATGTCAAATTTCTAACCACAGTTCGATGAAGATGATAATACTCATAGCAATACGTGTCACACATATAGAAGAGTTACAAAAACGGGTGTTTATTTTAATAGAAAAAATAGGCTAACCATATAAAAATTGGTGTGTTTTATGGAAAACAACTGAAACAAGTAAAGGACCTAAACATTTTCACAGCTTTAACACAGGTACTAGAGTCAGCAGATAATTCTGCGAAAAATCAACCAGGATCACTGCAAAGACAAGGCAGCCCCTTTGTTTCAGTAATATAAATGATTTATTCAGTTACTAGAGTTTTAAGAAATGGTACAATGACAAGCATCTATCTTATTAAAAAAGAAAGCGGAGGATTTTACTCAATCGCAACAAGCTTCAGGGTTTTCTGGACTACATTGGAATGGCAGATCAACCTGTCACTAACATTCAACAAACATGCAAGTAAGCTGAAAGCTGGAAAGCAGCTACAATGCAGCAACCTAAATTACAGAAAATTAGAGTTTGACACCATCAAACAGTTGAAGTGCCTTCCAGTAACTGGTAAGTCATTGTACAGAATTATACAACTGTCATAATATAAGACTCGGCCCATATCACATGTAAAAAATGAAAATAAGAAGGATCTGGACTTCTGGAGCCGTTGAGGATTCTATATTATAAAAAAAAAAAACTGTTTCTTTCTTGAGGTTATAACCTACACCATTTAGACAATATACCAAGTCCAAGAGATATACTACAAAATGAAGTAGCACTATGCATAGGCATTGCCCAAAAAGTACTTGTGTATAATCAATTTGACAATTTCGCATTTCTGTTCTGGGATGTCAACCTTTTGGTAAATCGTGCTCTTAAAAAAAATCATTTGGTATAATTCAAAGTTTCAAACAAGCCGAAAGAACAATATTTGACCTAGAAAAAACAACATGTTGTAGCATGTGCTCCAGAATTTAGAGCATGAAACCTAAAACAAAGCCATATGGCTCTGAGAAACATGCAGCTGCCATAAGTCTTGCTCCACATATTTTTTAGCACATGAGCACCAGGACTATACAAATATTGAAATGGTAATCTGCAGCAGGCCAGCAGCTAATATGAAACTATACAGATTTGACAAAATAGGATAACAAAAAAGCATACAAGGAGTATGGAGCCTAAATAGTGAATAGTCAATTCCAAATCACCTGAACAGCATCCTTTGAGAAATAGCGGCCATCACCGGACACAACAATGGTCGCCCCTACAAGGAAAAGAAAGGATAGAAGATATGAGAAAGGACAAGGAACATCACAAAATATTTCAGTGGTAACTGGTAATAGCATTTCCCATTTACAAGGCAAACAACGAAGAAAGGTATGCATAAAAACAGCTCAATCAAAATGTATTAAAACCCTCTGTTATCTTGAAAACTGGTTAGACCGATATTTTTTGTTACCAGACAGTTACAGTTAACACCTGGAAATGGAATAATGACTTCAACACATTTATTTGTACTTCATAATGCCTGATAATACTAGATCATTTTCTAAGAATAGCAAAAGTAGAATGGATGTTCATCTGATAAGCGACTAACCTTTTACTTTGTCAGCGGGAAGGGCATTAAATGTTGATTGGACAAAGTTCTGGAGGTAATGAGGCTGCTGGAATACAGTAACCTGGTAACAGTAACAGTCAATTAAGCATAAGATAATACCCCATAATGAATTGTGATGGACTACTGACAAGTGGCAGCATCAGTAGTACTAACATAACAGAGAAACTACCTACGAAGAGGACTTTGGCATCATAACCATCAGCTCATTTTTCTTGATGTATTAATAAAACTATGCCCACTTAAACTATCAGCCTTTATCATCCTCTTTAAAGAGAAGGCTAGCTGGCTAGGAACAAACTGATATAGTAGATCACTAAAACTAGAGACGTGTATAAACACCAAAGAAAATCAAAGACATCGGAAAATACAGATTCCATGGAGCTGGCAGCCACAACTTTATAAATAATTTATTTATTGCTCCGTCTCTCGGTAAATAACCAAAATGTATTCAGTTAATTGTTTGTTTACATAGTTGTGTACAGTAAAAACAATAAAACAGCACTCTACCAAAGATCAAATTGCACTTAAACATTAAACTAAATCAGATCCCTTATGGACCATTGCGGATCACCAGATCCAACTACCTCGAATGCCATCCATAGACACATAATACCAGAACAACAGGTGCACAAAGGTGTACTGTACGAAATACACAGGTATGTGCCACGTGCCACACTTAAAGCATAGGAATTAGGACGTGCCACACTCAAAGCATAGGAATTAGGAAGTTAATGACATCACACACAGTCAGCAATTGGCCACCAGATCCCATTAATTGACTTACTCAACAATTTCCACCTTTACAGCATGTGATGTGTGGATCAACGACATATTTTTAGCAATGGTTAGCAAATAACAACCACGAGTATGAAAATCTTGTGCCTCACCCCATTTTCACAACGCACATGAACACTCTTGCTCCACATATGAGACAAGATCCAAATTGATTGGACGAGCCTGGACACAGAAGCATGCTCGATCTCAATCAAACGTCAAACATGCCCAACCAAACGCAGTAAGACATTCCAGAACAAATGTCAGGAGAACATTTTGTGGCAGTGAGTAACGACTAATAGACCAAGAACAATAAACAATAACTGCCAGTGTGCACTAACTACGGAACCACCAGTCCTTGCTATCTTCTCCGATCGCTAATAAGGCAATAGCCGACAACTACTCAGCAAGATCCAGTGAACATTAACCAAAGCTTATCAATGCGAGTGCAAAACTCCCAGATCAAAGCCCACAATTCAGATCACTCCAGTCCTGTGTAGATCCAACGTTCCAGACGGAACAACGGATACCACGGGGCCGAAAAGCCCGCGGAAACGCGCGGAACCAAACCAATTCATCCACCGCGACAACCGCGCACAAGCAAACACGCGCGCGCAGATCACAATTAAGCCATTGGAGTTGGGAGCAGATCCAGCCCAAACGACGGATCAGGCAGCGGCCGAGAGGCCGCCGGCGAGATCCGCAGGCGGAACCAGAGACGCGTGGCGCGGATCGGAGGAATCAAACCCAACCACGAGCCCACGTTACAGCGAGATCCGGATCGGAGCCCTAGGAATGGAAGCCGGGGAGGGAGGGGGGGACCTTCTTGCGGAGGCCGGAGGTGCCGGGCTTCTGGCCGTCGAAGGGCGTGGTGGCCTTCTTCGTCACCGAGAAGAGCACCATGGCTGGCTGTCCGCAGGGCCGCCGCGCGCGCGCGAGGCGAGGAGGTCGGATGAGGAGGCGGTGGTGGTGGTGGAGGAGAGATCGGGAGTGAGGAGTGGTGGTGTGGCGACGAGGGCGTGGCGGTATTATAGCGGGTGGGGGAGAGCACAAGAGGATTCGGTTGTTCCTATGGGTTTTTTTTCGGCTTTATTTTATTTTATTTTTGGGTGGTTTTCTTGTGTGCCTTTTTGTTTGTTTGTTTGCTTGCTTGCTGTGCTGCCAGTCTGTGGACGTCGAGAATGCGATGGAAGACCCAAGCTGAGCGTTTGTAACATCCAAGGGGCGGCAATTTGCGTAGTTTGACTGGTGTTCCTGGGTTGAATGTTTTTTAAGGTGTTAATTTTACATCTCATCAGTTGTAGTTTGTGGTGCTGACTTTCTAGTTAGGATTGCAATATTGGCGTCATAAAAGTATATATGGAACATTTTGTTGGTTCACCGCAAAGAAACAATGGCCTGATTGTTTGAGTTTGAGTTTGAGTTTGAAAGTACTGTAAGAGGACAATGTTGTATAGAATATTTTAATTTTAGTGCTATTATGGTTGTTTTTGGGGTATATTTTAAATAAATTAGATCGACATCTAGGAATAGTGGTAGGTATTGGTCGTCTTGCGTCTTAAGACGCATGGGCTCGCCATGCTTGAACCATGTCGTCGCGTCTTAAACTCGGCCACCACCACCTCATTGTCTTGGTGTCGTCTTGGCCGCCCAGATCTGCCGAGTCGAGCCGCCCAAAGCTCGTCGTGCTGGGGTCGTGACATGCCGGCCCAAGCTCAGTCCTAAGTAACTATAAACACCCGAGAAGACGATAATCGTCGCCATCCAGGAAGACAAAGACACTCGTGCATCATCCACACACGCTCCCCCTCGCCATAGCCTCCTCCTCCTAAACGTCGATGAAGAACTTTGTCCACCTCGGCACCAAGGCCATGCGAAGGGGTGAGAAGGACAATGACGAAGCGGTGTGAATTTGGGTGGCAAAGGGGGGTTATTGGTTGGGCCAGACCGGGGTGGGAGAGTGATTGGGCCAGGCCAAGAGAGGGAGGGATTGAGCTAGAACGGGAAGGTTGAACCTATTTCGTGACGTGCCGTGCCGCCCAATGGGCCACATTCTAAGGCAGTCGGCCCAAATTGTCGTTCATGCCATGCTTGGTCCGGCCCCACGCGTCTTGCGTCTTGGTCCGCCCACCACGTCTTGAGTGTCGCATCAGTAATTAGATCGTGCCATACCGATTGGGCTTCAAGTCGGCCCGAAAAAACACGGCCCAAGTTCCAACTCTATCCAGGAACCAGCTTGACTGATATATCATGCGAAGATGTACCATGCCCTGGTGTCCCTGCCCACTAACCTAATATCGTTCGATCTGTCCCGCCAAGATTTGGGCAAAAACTTAAGCGGGTAATTAACAGGGCAATCGTGAAGTTGTATGACTCGATTAAAAAAAGGCGTCTGGTAACAAGATGCTTCTGACCTGCCCTCTCTAACTTGATTTTAAAAAAGCTACAGTCCTAATGCATAGCAAGGAGATGCTCAGTCATTCGTGCTGCCCACTCTCATGCATGTATTTATGTATTTCTCTCCCCCCCCTCTCTCTTGGTCGTCATGGCCATGGTTGTACGCTTCTTAGCACGACAGCCGCTTTCTCTACTGTTGTTATTGCTGCTGCTGTTCCATCACAGTGATGCTGCAATGGCATTGAGGTGCTGCTTCCGAATTAGTAACAAGATGCTTAGTAACTAGGGGTGCAAGTGGGGTGGGCATATCCGCTAAGCTACCAGCACGCCCCGCAAAAGCAGCTCACTTAAACGTCTGCAAAAACCCACTTATTGATAACAAATTTAAGCAGGCCGGCTCGCATAGCCCGCCGAGCACCGCATCGGCCTCTCCGTCAGCACCAACGTCTCTCGCTACTACAACAACTCCCACACCATGCTCTTCTTCCCAACCACCACCTCTGGCGTCAGAATCATGCCGATCGCGCTTCCCACCTTCAAGTCCTTCGTCCACTGCTCCACCTCACCCACACCATGTCCGATGAGAAGCTCTTCGGCGAGCCTCCTCGTGCCCAAGGACGAGGAGTTCCCTTCCAAAGACGTGCCCAAGGCCGCCTTCCTCTTCATGACCATGGCCGCTCCCCTTCGCGTCGCTCTGGGACCGCTTCTTCTGCCGCCACCAGGGCTCTACTCCGCTCTCGTCCACACCTCCCGGACTACAAGCTCAACGTCTCCAAGAGCTCCGCTTTCTCTGACCGATCCCCAAATGAGGTGAGCCTTGATTCATTAGTCTCTATTATTCTCTTGTTAATTTACCACATTAGCATTGCATTACGTTGTAATTGAATCGTGTAGCTTGCGAATTAGTCGCATCGTCGTTGCCAATTTGTGATTGATTGATGATGTACTAGGGCCAGGGGCTCTTGATCTTCTTCTGCCGGGAGCAAGTAGATGATGATGTGGGGGGAGTCCAAGCCGATGCTCATGTCCCATGTTGCGGGGGGCACCGGCGCCACCGACGTCGAGGCCGACTATTTCCCACCCATGCCGCGCAAGGACTGGTCCACAGGCCTCATCAAGCTGCCAAGCCTTTGTGGTTAGCAGCGCTGGTTCTTTGTGGGAAAATAGATGCGCTGGTTCGCCAGTCGTCACTAGTTGATTGCCACGTCGCCCAAGGACTAGTCCACAGGAGCAAGATGTGCTGGTTCTTTGTGGGCAGCTGCAAGCCCACCAACATATTCGTGCGGACTGCATTGCGGGTTAGGGGCAACCGCAAATGGTTCGACAGCCAACGCGGGTGGGCACGGGCTGTCTGCAGCCCGCCCCACTTGAACTCCTATTAGTAACAAGGTGCCTAGTAACAAGACACTTTTGACCCGTCCTCTCTAACTCGATTAAAAAAAGTTATAGTCCCAATGCATATCAAGAAGATGCTCATGTGTTCCTGCTACCCACTCTCATGCATGTATTTCTCTCTCCTCTCTCTCTCTCTCCCTCTCTCTCTTGGCCGTCATGGCCATGGTCGTATGCTTCTTGGCACGACGGCCGCTTTCTCTACTGTTGTTGTTGCTGCTGCTATTCCAGCATAGCGGCGCTGCAGTGGCATTGAGGAACTGTTGGTTGTGGGCCTTCAGGCAGAGCAGGAGGAGGTTGGTGACTTTGGACGGCAGCGCTCGAGTTGGAGGCCTTGCGCTTCCTCGCCAAGGATAGAGGCATGCAGCTAAGCTTGTTGTGGAGCTTGCTGAGCTGTCATTGGAAACCCTGCCATCGGAAACCTTGCCTGGATAGAAACCCCTCTGTCAAAACACTCGTGCTGCTGTCGAAAACCCTGTCACCAAAAACCTCGCGATGCCACCAAAACCCCCATCACTAGAAACCTCGCACAACCACTGGAAACCTCACGACACCGCCGGAAACCTCGCATGGCCATCGGAAACCCCTCCCAGGCGAAACCCCGTCACCAAAAACCTCATGCCACCACCGAAAACCCCGCCTGGCCAAAAACATGCCACCGGAATGGTGAGCTTATGGAGCTTTCATCTATGTTATATAATCTCTCCCTGGTCGTGGACACAATTTGGTCCTGACAACTTGGTTCGTGAACTACTTTTTTCATACTACTACCTTTTATAATCTCTCCTTGGTCTAAAGTCGCTAGGAATGGCGAGCTTAGGGAGCTTTCGTATTTTTAGTCCTCCAGTTGCAACGCTCCACGTGTCCCCATGCGTCCCATCCGCACTTCCGTTTAGCTCTGGCCGATTCAACGCTTGGACCGTCGGATTATGATCGTACGGTTAGCTTCGAGTTGAAGGGATACGGGTAGGCTACGCTAGCTGACAATTCAAAAATTCTATCATGTAAACCAGGAAGCCATGCAAACAACAAATCATATATTGTTGTCACTAAACGCGCAGCGCAGCAGAAGAAGAGTTGGAGCAGCCTGATCCAATGCCGAGCGCGTCGATGAAGTGGTCGTAGTCGATCGTCTAGTGTCCTCGGTGTCGATCGCCTCCTCCAGCAACCAATCATGTTCCTTGTTTAGGTTGAGGATCGTCCTCGATCAGCACAACAACAACCGCACCAGCGCCTCTACGGTATCCATATGTCCAGAGATGGAACACCATACATTAGTGTGCTAGCACCAACTCGCACGGTAGGGCTCTCAAGAAGATAGTGTCTAGGGTTTTGGTGGAGCAACTCACGTCGTTTGTCGCATGTCACAATAGCCTCATGCATCCCCTTATATAGAGCCCATGACGGATCCTATCCGAACTCATTTGTTCCAACCTGTTAAATGTGTGACCCTGTAGGTTCATGCGTAATCGGTTGTGACTCGAAAACTCCTTTTCGACAGCGAGTCGTTAGCGGTTCCTAGCAGGACATAACGATTCTCAAATACATATAAATTATATCAGACTAACCTTAATACAATATGATCTACGACTAGGTCCTGATCACTTATGATCATCTCGTATCTCTATATGACCAGTTCATATTTAGTCATGACTAGTTCGTAACTCCTTACGACCAGTTTACGGTTATGTTCAACCAGTCTATGACCAGCTCGTATCTGGTAGAACTGAATGACCTGCCTGTGTATTCTTCCTTTGCCTCACGATATCTGGTTGAACTCTAGGTGAGATATTTTGTCATCCATAGACTGTTCAATACTTTATCGATCAAGTGGTGAATAACTTCATGTGGTCGACTCTTCGACCATTAGTGGCTTGGTCATGCACTTCTTTTATCCGATCACATCGAGAGGCCCAGAGATATCTCTCCTGTTATGTCAGGAGTGGCAAATCTCATATCCGACCAGTCACATCCCTCCGCATGTTTCATAGCATACTCGAAAGCTACCTTTATAATTACTCAGTTACGGAGTAGCATTTGGCAACCCCTAAGTGTAATATTACACATATAGAAAACCATGTTGATCTCAGGTCTAAGGATTATATATCATCATTACTTGAGACCAACTGATGACACATAAAATTGTAACAATCTCAATAGTATCTCAAAGTGGGTCAATCCAACATCATGTTCTCTAACATTTGTTCACATTATTAATTCGATATCCCTATATCCATGACAGGTGAAACATGGTTATCAAACAATACATACGCTGGTCGATAAGTCACTAGTGTTCCGACTAAGGATACATTTAGAATGACATTATATAAGTTAAAGAGCTTCACCAACAAGTCACATACTTGTTAATCTTTATAACTGATGATTCATTCAAGGAACATAATAACATTTATCCTATAACTCATAAACATAGACGTGATACAATCATCTCTATGATTGCCTCTATGGCATATCAACAACACGAGCTGATGTGAAAGCATGGGGTCTCTGGGATCGCAGCAGACGGCCTAGATTCGTCCGCGCTGCCTCCACCATGACCAAAACCATAGCCTACCCTCGAGCCGCGTGCGCCCTCACACTCGTACTCCTGTGGTTGTGTCTGCCTCCTCCGCTCACCACCTCGCCAAGCCTCCTACGCCTCCTCCCCGCCGTCGGTCGTGCACCCTATGAGCCTTCTCTCTCTCTCTCTCTCTCTCTCTCTCTCTCTCTCTCTCCATCCTCGTTCGTTCCCTTGCTCCCGTATCATTGCTTGGAGGGAGAATCTGGCATTGTGTGCAGGAATCTTTGCAGGCGGTGAAGGCATCGAGAATGAGGGCCAAGGGTGGGGGTTCTTCCCCCTCTCAATCTCCTCTTTGCCTTCGCCCCCGACTTCACTAGCGCCGCCGGTGAGTTGCCCTCGTGCCCGCCTCCTCCGTTTCCTCCTTCGCCCGCTCTACTCTCCTTCCCCGCTATCTCCGCCACACAAGGACACCCCTCTTTTGTCTCCCATCTCCTTTCCCGCTATCTCTGTCGCCCCCTCCCACCATCTCTCCAGCTCCTTCCATGTATTAGAGCTTGGTCTCTCATTTATTAGACTTAACCGTCTAGAGAGTAAAGGATGGCGACTAGTAAAATAGTGCACCTCGGTGAGACACCTCTATTCGATGGCACAAATTATCATATTTGGAAAATCCGCATGTCCTGTTATTTTAAAGCCATGAGCCCTAAAATTTGGTGGATTGTAGATGTGGGCTTTTCTCCTCCAAAGGATCCTCTTGCTCAAACTATTGAGGAAGAGAAATGTTCACATCTCGACGCTCAAGCAACTAACGTTTTATTTAGTGCTTTGAGTATAAAGGTGTTCGATGTCGTATGCAATCTCAAGAGCACTCACAAGATGTGGACACAACTACAAGATCGTTATGAAATGTCTACCTCCACGAATGAGGATTGCATACAAGAATGGATGTCGAGAGAAGAATGCTCAACATCTAGCTTCGATAATGATGAGATCACAACCCCATCCACATCAACTCATTGCTTTATGGCTAAAGGTAACAAATAGGTAAATAATGATGAGCCCACATATGATGAGTTGATGGATATGTTAGAAGAACTTAATGAATATATTGGGAAAGAGAAGATGGGATTCAAGGTTTTAAAGAAAGAGCATATCTCTCTTCAAAATAATTATGATATGCTAAAAGAATAACATGAATCTCTCTTTCTCAAGGAATGCACTAACTCTAAGGTGGATATAGGCATTACATGTAATTTACTCGATGATATGCTCCTAACTCTTGCATTTCATCTAAGGTTAGCATATCCACCTCTTGTGATGGTTTGCTAGATATGCCTTGTAGCTCTAGTGAAAATGCTTCTACTTCCTCTATGCTTGTTGAGACTAACCTTGTAGAGGAAAACAAAGAGCTCAAGGACCAAGTCACCAAGTTGACAAATAACTTGGAGAAGTGCTACAAAGGGAAGGCCTCTCTTGATGATATCTTGAGCAAGCAACGAAGCTTGAATGACAAGAGAAGGATTGGCTTTGTCTCAAAGAAGGGGAATAGCAAGATAAGGCACAATGCAAGACACACGAAGAATGTCAAATGCCTTGGTTGCAATAAGAATGATCACCTTACCTCGGTGCGCCCAAACAAGATGGATGACAAGAAAAAGTCATCAAAAACGAGGCAAGCCGGAAATAAGCAAGACAAGAAGACAAAGGATGGAAGAAAATATCAAACTTGCTACAATTGCTGGGAAAAGGGATATTTTAGTAAGGATTGTCTCAAAGGTATCTCTCCTAAGCCTATTATCTATAATGATCATTATTTGCTTAGAAAGGATAAAAATGGCAATGCGTTTGCTAGAATTGTTAGTTCACCAAAGCTTATTGCTAGAGCTATTTGGGTGCTCAAATCTCTTGTGAATAGCATTCAAGGATCCAACCAAGTTTGGATACCAAAATGTGCTTAAATGATTAATAGGTACTTGGAGAGGTATTGGAGGTTTGGCTCGCATGAAGAGGTAGATTCCATCATGTGCAAAATTGGAGCCAAGCTTGAGGATGATCATGTCATATCATAAGCCAATGTCATTTCGGTAACAAGTACTTACATTGAAATATCTAGCCTTTATACCTTGTGTAGGTTGCATTCTATGAAAATCTTAAAAATGGTGTTCTTGCTCTTGTTCAAAATCTTTATTATTGAAATCTTGAGCAAGATGGGCATGACACATTAAAGAGGAGTGCTAAGTCATAAACATGTGTATCACATCCCTAAGTGTGCCCAAATAAATTAAGTGTTAGTATTGATTTTCAAAATTGAGCCTTTTAGCCAAAAGTCAAAAAATTCATAACTATTAGTAATCATTTAAAAAACCTGTTGCAAAATGTATACAAATGCTATTCAAAGGTTTACCAAAGGTTTTGGCTCAATAAAAACCTATTTTAAGTGAAAAAGAGTTTTTAGCCAAAATCCAAAATTATAGTATCTTGTTTTTGACGTAAACTAGATTTTTATGTAAAATCTATTCTAAAAGGAATTTGAAAATGGTCCCAAAAGAAAAATGCTAGAGTTGGCTATTCTAAACCTTTTTGGTATTCAAAAGATTTCTAAAAGGCCAACCTAGAAAAAGTTATTTGATTTTGAAACTCGTCCAAAATACTTGTAACACCCCAGTCCTATAAGGACCTGGAATGCTACTAAACTAACAAGTTATCAAAATTAAAAGCAAGAAGTAATTCTAAATTTAGCTAGAACCTCCCTCAGATAGATAACTATACCGGAGGTTCCAACAATCATAAATGTCAAGACAATAAAGGAATCAACAATTATCAGAACCTTCACAGGAGTATATCTTGAACTCATGCAATAATATCAAAAGGATGAACTAAAATCACACGCAGCACTTAATCAACCTTAATGGGGAGGGGTTATCAACCACAACCAACATTATTTATTACAGTTCATCATTAATGAATGGTTAAATCGAACTAAAATGTAATCCTGGACTTGATTAAGGTGGAGTGAATGAGTAGTGCGTGTCTATGCCCTCCCAATGGAGCCAACCTCAATGATCACCTAAAAAAACAAACAACGCAAGAGTGAGTCCAAGACTCAGCAAGTATCGTAAATAATTAATACATATAACAACCATGATCATGATAACATCATTGAAGAATATGAAATAAGCACAGAACGAATAATTGAATGAATGGAATGAATGATTTGGATGAAATGAAGGGACTACACACATGCATATACCGGTATTGCTGGTGACACACCCATCGGTGTTCACCTAAGCCCGCATTTAACAAAATGCGGGGATCCAAGCCCCGTATGAAGAACGTTTCATACGGGTGTCCCAAACTGCCCACATTGGAATGGTGGGTCTTACGTGTCCATACTGGAATTGATGGGTCTTATATATTGATCTATTCCCGTGGAAGAAACATGAATTGTGGATGCATGGAATGATATGAATATTGAAAAGACATGCTCTCTAATCATGGAGGTAACACATATGGATTGAACACAAACATTTAAATATTAACATGGTTCTTAGAAACACAATACCAACAGCAGGCATTCAACATTTTATAATTATAGGAACATTAAGGTACTTGCCTCAAGCTGTGAGACTAAGACAACGACAATCAAGCTCTAGCCCGACGTTCACCACCACCGGACCACGCTCCCAAACTCGCATTTAAGGTGAGAGTGAGACAAGATCGGAACAAATTCTTTAACTCCTTTGCACCAAATGTGACACAATGAAGTTTGCCCATGCTAACACATGTTACATGCCGCGATACCCACCAATTGCCAATTCAATTTGAACCCCACTTCATGGTCGCACACATAACGTGAAAACCACGACTTAACACCAAGATAGGTTTGTCCTACCAAAGAAACTTGACATAATAATTTCAACTACCTAATAACCTTCCTAATAAGAAAAGAGTCCATAACCAAACACAATGTTACTCTTGCCATGCAACATTCTTTTGGATAATGCAATGTAAATGCGTTCATATCAACCTCCTCAACATTGGCCAATCCTCACTGGTCGCTTCTCGGACATCAATCAAAATCAATAATTCCTCACATATGACAAAGAAGCACACTCATCCATTAGCAGCAGAGCAAATGTTATTAAGACAAACAACGAAATTCCTATTCGGACTAGTACCAACAAACGCATTATATCATCGACAACTAGAATTACGATAATGCACATCTCAATTTGGGATTCAATTCACACACGAATGTTACTCTCACTGCGAGATGGAGATTTCAAATTTATATACTAGTAGCGTTCCTCGTCAGCGGCGCACCACACACTAGGTCGCTTATCGCTCGATTCCTCAAAGATGATCTCTGACTCCTCGATTCCTCGTGCTCGTGCTCCTCGGATCTGCGGACCCTACGGCTCGATCTGCGGACTGCTTGCTTCTTCTCTTCAAACCACTAGAGAACCATCTCAATGAGACTACCAATTGAGCAAAACCGACTACAAATGTCCATGATTACTGTGTTACTGCAGCAAGAATCTCCATGCCCTTGGTAGCAAGACCCTTCTTGCCAAAAACACGAACCAAAGCCACAAAAGTTTCATGTAAGGGACCAGAGCCACTCGGCTCCAGGAAAGGCAGTAGGCCCTTCTCCACCGCCCTGCGGCGGTCGGCGACTTAGGGCCGACTCACCATCGAGGGGCGGCGGTGGGGCGGGGCCCCACCGAGCGGGGGCGGGCGCCCGTGGAGCGACAGGAGGAGGTGTCGGCGGGGCGGGCGCCCGTGGAGCGCGGGAGGAGGCGCCGGCGGAGGCGGTGCCCCGTGGAGTGGCGGGAGGCGTCGATGGGAGGAGTGGCGCCGAGGGGTGGCGGTGTCTTGAGAAGGGAGGGAGCGGCCGAAGCCTGAGACGGCCGAGACCGGCATGGCGGCGAGAGCATCCCGAGGGCGAAGAGCGGGCTCATGCCACCACACGGGACGAGGCAGCGTGGCGACCAAAACAAAAGGGGGCGGCGGCTTGGTGTAAAGGAGAAGTGGGGAGGGGGTGGGGAGAGCCAGGAGGAGCGGCGGCTATTAGGGTTGGGGAAGGAGGCGCCTCCCCCCCCCTTGACCCATTGAGGCCGGCCCAATGAGGGCCCCTTTGGCTTGGGTCGGAAGCCCAAGACCCAAAACCATCCTAAAATCTGAAATGGTTTCGATCTTCATTCCAATTCCAAACTATGAAGCAATCGAAATTGCATAACCTTCGCTCTCCCGAACATTAATCTTTCTAGTTGAGATTTGAGGTATTACAATACTAGTTTGACCTAAGTGGTTACTCTCTAGCACTTAAGTGAGTTTTGCCATTTGAGCCAAATTTATTCACATAAATAGGTCCACAATGGTATTCATGCTCATACATGAAATTGGATGCTTTAAATTCATCATATGCAAAAACAAAAGCTTAATTCATAAAAACTATGTTCTTAGATACTCTTTAGTCTCTTCAATGCATAATGATCCTGAATGATATTTATTTGAGTGCAAAACTAAGGATCATTTGTATATTTCTTAATTCCAAGTTCTATCCCTGAAGTTCCAGAAAAATCAGAACTACCGGCGGCTTAACAAAGGTACTACTGCTTGGCGGTACTACCGGCCATTGAAAGGCGGTACTTCTGCATCTCGGTACTACCGTCATTTGCACGTCGGTACTACTGATTTCTCTGACAAGACATCCATTTCATTTCATTCAATTTTAAACCTACTTTGGTTGTTTCCTTTGGTCAAGTTGATCCTTGTTATATCCGTTAACTACCCTCAAGTACTTTCTTGACTCCATATGCCATTTTGATCGTATTGTGATGTTTTTATCATAAAAATGGTATTCTCTCTAAAAGTGGTAGCTTCTCTTGATCATCTTGACCTCGGCATGAGATTCATCTTTTCACATGATATCATCTTATCCCTTCAAATGATATATGATTTCATTCCTTGCCAATCATGCCTCTCTTGACCAAGCTCATGTACTCTCTGTGTATAAGTGGATTCTCTCTTTCCCTCTTCTCTTTGGATAGAGAAAGCCTTTGTGTGTCAAAGGAGTACAACCTGTGTGTAAGGGAGAGTTTTTCTTAGAATTAATAAAAAAACGTTTTGGGTAAACTATTATATGGGAAACCTAATTTGCAAAGACTCCTTTTGGCTTCGCTTTATTTTGGATTTTTGGTGCTTAATACCAAAAGGGAGAGAATGTTTGGAAGAATATTAGGATGTTTTCACCTTATTCCATGTATGGATATAGTTCAATAGCCTCAATTATTATCTTATGTTGATTCATATCCAAATGTTGCTATTGATAAATAATTTATCATCAATCACCAAAAAGGGGGAGATTGAAGAATCTAGACCCGCCATTATGAGTTAGTGGAGTATTTTAGTGATTAATGACAAATCTATTTATGAGACTAACACTTCTGTTGTTATACCTATTGTTTAGTCTCAGTTTGATAAAAAGGTAAAAATCAAATAAGTACGTATTCGACATCATATTCCTATATCTTGTTGCATTACTTGGATACAAAATATAGGTTGAACTCCACCAAAAGTCTAACTTGAATATGTGCATATGTTGTTATTACACATTTGTGTATGCACACATTTAGGAGGAGTTCACTCTATGTTTTGTGGTTTCATTAGTATTGATCCTTGATCTCTACTTTGAAACATATCTTTGAGTATATAAAACTTGTGTAGTTCATATATACTCATGCCGATCTACATTCAATTAACTACAATTGTGATGGTTGTCATCAATTACCAAAGAAGGAAAGATTGAAGTACCTTGCCCCATCATTATGAGCTAACGGTATGTTGTGGTAATTAATCACAATCATATTGTGGAACTAACATTTTTCATGAGTTGGATGAACAGGTTATGTTCCATGATGATGGAGACTTTGGATGACATCATGAGTTGATCGTCATCGAGTCAGGAGCTTAGAGTAAAGGATGCATCATATGTTGATGTATATCAAGATCTCGAAGAGGAGATGATCATTAGTTGATCAACGACTCAAGAGAATATCCATCATGTGTTGATGAAGGTCGAGTGAAGAATGCATCATGGGTTGATGCATATCGAGTGAAGAATGCATCATGGGTTGATGCATATCAAGTCAAGGACCCGGACTTGAAGTGAAGATGTGCGTCATTAAGCTTCAAGAGGATATGCAAGGTAAATGTATGGCTAGCTAGGGCTAAGGATGTGTTCCTAGTCTTTTACCGGTCTTAGTGTTTGGTTGGAGACCGGATTGCTAGTATAGGTTGCTGTACTATTAAGAGGGATCTTGTCTAGTAACTTGAGTCTCATCATGTGTTGGTAGCTCAATCTCATTTGCTCTAGCTCTCCGTGGCATGATGCTAATATTTGCGAATGTGTTTTGCAAATAGTTGAGTGTAATACCCCGAATATCGATAAGAGAGAAACTTGTTCGGAAGAGGAAAATTAAAATAAATTCAGGAATTTTGAAGGAGATTGGGATCTTGGGCTTTCGGCCCAAGCTAGGGCTGCTAGTGGCCAGCCATTAAGTGGGCCACTAGGGGGGAGAGGCACCCCTAAGGCCCAGCCCAAGCCGCCCCCACCTCCTCTCTAAACCCTAGCTGAAATCCTCCCCTTCCTCTTTCCTCCCCCTCCAAGCTGCCACCTCCACCTTCCTCCTCTCCAAAGCCACCGCCCCCTCTGGCCATTGGTGCCGCCCCATCTCCCCTTGGCGCCGCCCCTGCCATTGGTGCCTCCCCTCATCGCCATCGGTGCTCCCTGCTGCCGGCCAAAGCGAAGGGAGGAGAGGAAGACCGCAGGACTGACATCCATTCGAGAGGGAGGAAGAGGGATAGGGAGAAGATCTTCTTCATGTGGTGGTTGATGAATTTCTCTTGGTTCGTGGTTCATTGTAGTTGATGGGTTTCAATAGGTCTTTAATTGTTCTCTGAAATAATTATTGTTTTTCAACTGTTGAGTTGCTTTTACTACTTGTGATCGTTGTCTTTTGGCAAGATTGATATTTCCATGGTTGTTCCTTTTTTATTATTGGAAAAGAATTACTCATTTATTCATTTGATATTTTGGATAATGAGAGTTTTCTGTTGCAAGTTCGTTAACATGAGAAAGCTTTGGCTCCATGTATTTCCTTTGGATCATTCTGAGTGTTGAAGTTTAATGCATCTCTTTTCTGAAGGAAAGTGTTAAAATCCTTTTGTGATGCCTTGTTGTGGTTAAGTCGGAGATTGTAATCAAACAAAATGTTTGAGTATGAGTTTCCATTGGTCCTTATTTGTTTTTCAGAACAACAATTGTCTTTCCGGCTGTTGAGCTCTCTTTGCTACATGTGAATGTTGTTATTGACAAGATTGTTCTCTTTCATGAGAGTCCTAACTTTCTTGTTGATAAAGGTGACTGGTTATTCGTTTGGTATTTTAGATAATGGAGAAAGTTTTGACTCTGCTCATTTCTTTTGGAGTAGTTGGAGTGTTGGAGTTTAGAACATCTCTTTGAAAAAGAAAGCGTCGAATCCCTTTGTAAGGTTTTGGTGGTGTTATGTGAGAGGTTGTAAGTAAAGAAGTCATTTGATAATCTTTGACGTCAAGTTGGATTAGTAGCGTGATGCATAATTAACCTTAACCGATGTCCTCGGTAGCGTAGTCAGTTAATTTACTGTTGCCTTGCAATGATTGCATGGCGAGTTGTGATTTAGAATATATTTATTCCTGATTAGGATCAACAGGGTTCTAAGAAGAGTGAATATTAATATGAAACTACCTCGTAAACATCTACTTGATGATCTTACATAAGTGCTTTTCCTATTTTCTGACATGCTAAGATTGTTGAAACCTTATGCTTTTGCCCATAAGAGATTTCTAACTTTCAAAGGCAATACCTTCTTCGCATTTGAAGTTTGATCTTCTTTTCGTGCGGGACTTGTGGCCTCAACTGTGGACTTCACTTAGGTTTTCTGAGTTCATTGCCTAATTGGTTTTCCCCTTGGTCCTGTGTTCTTTGTGAATGGTAAATGATTTTCTAGTTGGTAAAAATCGTTTTCATTTGCCTCTTCTTTTGAGAAAGAATCAACCCATTCTTTTCACATGGGTCTTTCGAAGTGTTTTCTAATTGTTGTTGTGAGATTGATGTTAATACTTGTAGTAATTTGGTCGCCTATGGTAATATCGCTTAAATGAGAATATTTCAAGTTTAGCTTTCGTGATCTTTTTGAGCTCATGAATTATCTGGTAGCTGAAATTATGTTAAATAAAATGATGTAGTGGAATGTCCTATTGCTTCCTAAGAGATTCATGTGATTTAATCTTAAAGGCTCTTTGGTCTGAGTTGGCAACGTGATGTTGCAATCAAAGAAAATTATGTTGGTTCCTTTAAGAGGAGAATAATCTGCTTGCTTTTCGTGAAATCCCGTAAATGAAAATGTTTCGAAGTTTGTGGCTGAGATCATTTGGATCTTGACGTGTTGAAGAATTTTATTGGTTCTTAATTAGTCCTTGTGGTTTGGACTAAAGACCTTATCTTGTTCTTTGTGGCAAAGTGTTGTTAGTCAAAGGATTAATTTCAGTGTTAAAGAAAAGAGTGCAGTAGGAGTATTTGAGAATTGGAGTCAAGTTTTGTAACTTGTGGTTATTTGAATCGTTCCTAAACTTTCTGCTCTTTCCGCACAAGAGTTGTCGAGTTTCAATCGCAAAGTCATTTTCTTATTGGTTGTTATTTGCTATTTCCTTTTTGAGGGATGTGTGCCCTCAACTGTGAACTCAACTTTTGTTTTCCAAGATCTTCGTTATCAGATTATTTCTTTTGGCTTCATGCTTGCTATGAGGAGTAACGTTTTCCTGTATGACGAAACTTTTTCTTGTTCACCTCTTTCTTTTGAGAAATGATCAACAGTTTTGTGTTGCAAAGTTTTACAAAGCGTATTTTTAGCAACTGTTTGGTGGTGGTTAAGTAATTGTAGTGGTGAGATCTTACTACCAAGCTATTAGAGGAGTAGTAGGAGATGAATTGGTTTTGATCTGTACCTCTTGGAGGAAATTTGATTCAAAGGGAATGTGTGGCTTCGAAGTAAAACCAAATAGTGTTACGACCAAGTAGAACCTATGATATAGTGTAATTCCAAAACCTTAGTTCATGTTGAAATGTTGGGGATTATCGAAGGTATGGAAACCTTGATCAATTTTATAGAGTAACGCAATTGGAAAGTAGAAGGCCCGACGTTTGTGAGTGGCTTGGTGCTCGCCATCTCCGGAGTGGAGGAAGAGCAACCCCTAGTGGATCGAGGTGTTGGTTCGTGTTGGAACCGGTCCAAGTGGCTGGACTTACCTCGGAGGTGTTGGCTTAATTAGTGGAGCCGGTCCAATTAGTTTGGGCTTACCTCAACGTGGATTAGGGGAGACCGGCAAGTCTCCGAACACCACGGTAAAACATCGTCGTGTTATTGTGGTTTGTTCTCTTGCTTTATTTTGTGCAATTTACATTATTAGAATTAAATTGCTTATATGTCTTTGTGTGTTTGATATCTTTATCAATAGTCTTATATTGTTGGCGCACTTAGTAAAGACTAGTTGATTTAGGTTTTAATTGGGCAAAATCGAATTGATTTACAATTCCGCAAAAAACTCGGTTTTAGCCAAAGAAGTTTTTAAAACCGTCTATTCACCCCACTCTAGTCGGCCTCCTCGATCATACAGACATTGCATTATCACAGCATTTGATTCGATGATGGCCCACTGCTTAGTAACATCTCAGCACGTGTCCATCGAGTGGATGCTGGGGATGGCCGTGCCCATTGATGCATTAGCTCTTCGATGGGCCTGGAACACAAGCGAATATCAATGAACACGGACCGACCGTTGGCTGCAAGCCTGTGCTGCTGTGCACTTGGTCCACGCAATTCTCCCACGCACTGTAAATCTTGATAGGAGGAAACAGTTGGTGGGGAGTGTATAGTCGAAACGCATATAGACGGATGTCTTTCATTATCGATCATATTTCGTATTTTTTTCTTAGAATCAGAGTCAAATATGGATAGTGTCGGATACCAATTTTTCCATCCCGTAGTGGCTCCGCGAGGCTTCGGTCGGTCGGTCGAAAATTATCCGATTCTTTTACACCCCTGCACAGGATATTGAATAGTAGGAGTGCAATCAAAGCAAACACGAAGAGATTAATCGTCAAGATGTCAAATAAAAAACACTCAGTATCCCATGCCTACTCAGATGCAGTAACTCACCTATCTGTTATCTTCTTTCTAAGTGAAGTCACAACATACTTTTCTCGTACCACCTGACATATGGGCACATACGGACTGATATCGCTTATTCTGTATCATATTCTGTATTTTTTCCTCAGAGTCGGAGTCGGACATGGATAGGATCGGATACCTATTTATTCACCCCGTATTCGCTCCATAAGCCTTCAGTTGGTGGGTCGAGAGTTATCCACTTTGTTTGCACGCTATTGGTGGGCACTGATTGTCGTGCGAGAGACAGTTGCGTAGGCCTAGTCCCAAAGCTACTATAGGCCCGCCCATTCTTGGGTGGAGAATGAAATGTAGACAACTCCGATGACTTCAAAGTCTAGACAACACCTCTCAAAAACAAGTCTAGATAGCAGGGTCCCTAACCCAAAAAAAAGGGATTTGCTAAGCTCTGAAGCACGAACACTTGGGAAAACTGCCGTATCCGTGTCAAACGGCGTGTCGGACACGGACACGTGTCGGACACGTCTCCGACACGTGTCGGCGGAGTATCGGTGACTTTAATAATAAATTTTTATTTTTAAAATTCCCGATACGTGTCGGACACGCCGTGACCGCGTGTCCGACACGTATCAGGACACGGCCCGGCCCAACACTAGCTAGGTCACCATTTCTTGCTGCCTCCACTCCGTCCCTTTTAAAGTGAGCCCAAGACGAGACGCTGCAGCCGCCTCCGCCCTCGATCCAAGACGCAAGACGCTGCGTAAGCCGCGCCGTCGAGGTCGCCGCCAGGCTGGGCGCTTCAGCTGCCGCCGGATCTAGCTCGGCCGAGGTCGCCGGATCCAGCGCGGTCCTCCCTCGCGCGACCTCCAGGCGGCTCCTCGCCTCCTCCTCCTCGCGCGTCGAATCCAGCTCGGTCGAGGTCGCGCCACGGCTGAGCTCGGGAGGTCGCGCCGCGGATCCAGCTCGGTCCTCCTCGCGCAACCTCGGCCCGGCGGCTCCTCGCCTCCTCCTCCTCCTCGCGCGACCTCCTGGCATGGCTCCTCCTCCTCGTCGACCTCCAGCTCAGGACCTCCCTCGCGCCGCTTGGCCGCGCTCAGGTCCTCCGGCTCCTCGCCTCGCCAGATCCGGACCTCGGTGCTCCCTCGATCCCTCACACACAGCTCCAACCTCGGTGATTGTTGAATTGGTGATGCAGTGAAGTGATTGATGTTTTGGCGGTTTGGCTTTGCTTGTGCCTTGTTATGTACTGATGGCATGGGCCGATGGGCGATGGCTATACTGATGGTTGATGGATTGATGATTTGATGGTGATGCACTGGTGGCTTGAGCCCTGATGCTTTGGCTTTGCTTGTGAATTCAGAATTGTGATAGACTGAAGTTAGTAATTACTAATGAATATGTATTAGTATGTATGTTGATGTTGGTCTAGAATGGAGGATTAGAGGCTGCATGTGTACTGATGCTTTACTTAATTGCTTGTGAACTGTGATTTTGTGATACACTAAGACAGTGAGACTTAGTATGTATTGATGCTATGCTTGTGATACATAAATGAATTGATGCATTGAGGCATTGATGCTTGTGTACTGATGCATCAGTACACAAGCATCAATGCCTCAATGCATCAATTCATTTATGTATCACAAGCATAGCATCAATACACAAGCATTTTAGAAAAATGATGTATTGACCATTGAGCCATTGATGCTTGCTCTCATGTTAATATGTTACTATGTTAGTATGTTACTGATTGCTTGTTTTCATCATTTTAGAAAAATGGAAACCGGTAATTCTAGTGGTAGAGAGGAGCAAACCAACAATAGGTTCAAGCCTCCATTGTGGAATCATGAACTATGCATTTAAGTTTCTATGTTTGAACTTGGCTGCTTTTTAATTATTTTTATTGCTTATCAATTGTAGTTGCTCTATTGCTTTGAGCCTTTGACTTAGATTGTTCAAAAAATCAAGTACATATGTTGTCTTTATATTCTTGCAACTCTTGCTAATCATGTTAATTCTTTTTCCAGGTATATGGAATTATGATTTCTGAAAATGGTATTCATATGAACAATTGAACATGTCATGATCAATGAATTGACTGCAGGAAGAATGAAGAGGCAAGGATTATCTTTGAGAGGTACATATTTCGAGTTTATTTTACACTTCACAAAATTTCAGTTCGACTAGCATGAAGAAACATAAAAAATGATACATATGTGTAATTTATTCTTATTATTTAAATATATATAGCCGTGTCGCCGTATCGGTATTTTTGGAAAAATGACGAATTCCCGTGTCCGTGTCGTGTCGTGTCGTGTCGTGTCGACGTATCCGTGTCCGTGCATCATAGTTGCTAAGTAACACTCAAGAGTTTTTTTTTTACATCCAGAGCACTCAAATTTGTGATCGTTGGAAGTTGTGTTAGGATTCGTTGGGGATTACGCATTGGTGTGATCACAGAGCGCTTAGGTTATATCGGTGGCGTTTGTACGACCCGGCCAGTAAGCATTTCAGAGCTTAAACCCATTAAGTTTTGGCATATGTTTGGAATTAATATTCTCATTGGTTGTCGTGTTGTTCTATCCTCTGTCCCGTGCATTTAGGCGCATTTAGTCAGTATAAACAGTGAATCAACTCTAGATTTTATTTATGTTCACATCATGCAAAGTTAGGTATGTAATTTTTATGAAATTTTACTAATAAGAGATACAAAATCTACATGTTTTAAAATTATTTTTTATTATATATTTACATAAATTTAATGTAAATGAATTGATTTTGGTTCTAGACTACTATGAAATGAAGTGGTTGCATGAGTTAAAAAAAAGGGAGAAGTGCTTTGTGCCATCACAAAGATTTTTTAGTTAGAAAATACCATCGATTTGTCACTAACATGTGGCCATAGGGCTCACTTGTGAGCATCACATGCGATGACATTTTCTAATTTATATATCTTTGCGATGGTACTGAACTAATTTTCTTAAAAAAAAGTAGTTGCTCGTAAGTCTACCATGTCTACTGCAAGGCAAATATACATGTGTCCCATAAATGTAGCAAGTGTCAACCTATATATGAACCTACGAAAATGTTGAAGTAATATATGCATTTTTTACACAGGGTGGTATCAAGTGCACAAGTGCACAAACTATTGATTTAAACATCAAATCAATATAAAAATTCTAAAAAATAATAGGTGTAATCTATAGTATGTAGTATCATCCTTTAAAATTTGAACTTCAAATTAAAACATGTTAGAAGAAGAAGAAAATAAGTTTGTCTTTTTTGTTTTTCTCTTTCTTTTTAATTTACCATTTACCAGATTTTCTCATTTTTGTAATCTCCGTGTGGAATGAATTTGAACTCAAAATTATATATATAAGTAGAATAATTTCATAAGTACATGTACAAAAAAAAACAGAATTTTCATGTTCATTTGATACTCAAACCAAAAGTTTATGTACTTGTGCACCAGATTTTGCTTTTGCACTACATATCTGTGTAAAAGAGTAACAATCTATTTAAGCAGATGAACTATTACAACAAAGTAAAAGTAAAATTATATATATTAATTTAAATAATTTATATAATATTTATGTGTAAATTTATAAATTGAATTGGAATTTTGTATGCAAGATATGATAATGTGAACATTAAGAGAAGTAATTTTCTTCTTTGTACCTCCATTTGCCCCCTGTACGCTGAGTTCACAGAAATGTATATGCACTTGAAAAGGCAAGCTGATGCTAGTGCATGTCCGATATTTTTTTGTTGTGTGTTTTGTGGGATTACCTTTTATTTCAGGAGTTTTTCATGCTTAGATTCATATGTTTTGTCTTGTTTTGTGGGTTTACCAATTTTTTCAATATTTTTGTTACCATTTTCCCCAATATTTTGTGTTGTTTAAGTTGTTCAGCTAGTGCATCAAGCGTGTATATATGTCATTTTTGGTACCATGCTATTTTTTTTGTTCTAGCTTCGAGACCATGTTTTTTTGTTTTATCTATGCCAGTCTTTTTTTCAGTTCTACAATGGGGGTTTAAATATGCATCATGGATCATTATTTTTGATGGATGCTTTTGTATTTTTGTGTTTTTTTCCTGCACACTTTTACGTAGTTTGAAGGAAATAAGTGTTCTCGATACAACAAGCCTAAAAATTTTACACTAAAAGTAGTATATAAAATTCAAAAATTAATTTACTTGCATTTTTACTAGTTTTACCTATTTTAATATATACACAAAATGTTTTAATCTTATATAAAAATGGATCATGTTACATAAAAAAAAACTAATATACTTTTCCCCCTACCTATAAGATAGGAGTGTCCGGGTATAATCCACCAACATGTTGCGGTCATACCGTGTTCTCTTTTGCGGGAGGGTCATGCCCCCATCTTTTTTCCTTTTTTTTGAAAAGTTCATTTGATTTTTATTAATAACTCATGGATAAAGTACACAAGTGCTCAACTTTTACATTGAAGATTCTAGATGAACAATATTTCACCATCAAGTCTTTAGTCGATGATCATCTATCCTTCTATATTGTGCTGGGTTTTTCTTCATATTGAAGCAATATTTCTTTGATTGTGGGTTTAACTATGTTTGTTTTTTTTCTCCCAAACTACTCTCTCTCTTTTTAGGCTCAACATATGTGTTTTTTATATAGCTCGTATCTTTCGGTAGAGAAAACAAAAAAAGTTGGGCCGTACAAAAAAGAAAGAGAGAGAGAGAGACACTAACAGACCGGCCGAAACAAGCAGTATGTACAAATTTATCAAAAAAAAAACAAATGGCTCACAAAACCGTATCAGAAAGTATAACCTGACCCGTTAACTCGTTACGTGACAAATAGATTGTGGGAGGTGGCGCTGGGCGGGGCGCAATGCAACGGCATGCATGCATGCATGTTACAGAAGGGCAGTTAGATTAAAATTGAACCACACGAAAAACTGAGTACTCCGAACAAAACAAAGTACTCCATTATTGTCTAGACACCACCAAAAAAAAAATGCTGAATGAATAGTGATGATACGATGAAGAGGTGATGATACAAGCTTCACGTATTAGCATCTTGGTACACACTACACTTCCGTAGAGGCACCCTTAAGTCTACTTTCAAATTTTGGCCCTTAACAATACATAGATTGCGACAGTTCATACACCTGGGAAAAAAAACTGTGTTCTTTGAAAGAAATGAGTAAGCGTGGTACCGTCTCAAGTTCAGGTGAACGGACCAAACGTGGTTTCCTTTCTCCCCTGTTCATGGCTTATGATACTATCAAACCAAAATATGTGCATGTAGTATGTACAGGAAAAGACTACTTGGCTCAACATTTGCGGAGATTTTTTTTTAAAAAAATCAATTAGAACAAATAACTGGGACACACAGGATAAACCATTTATTAGAAATAAGATGTTTTTATCCCAACTGGGTAGTGTCAAAACCCATGGCTAAACTAGTAGGGTGCCATACGTTGCAATAGAACTCCAAATCTTACATAAATAAGATTTATCTTTAACACATAAAGTGCATTTAGCAGGAACGACAACTTCCAAAGGTGGCTCAATCACTCACATGCAAAAGAACAAATTCAGCTGTAGAACTAAAAAGGAAAAGCTCAATGTGCTTAAGAATAGAAGAGAAATGGAGAAATATGAGCAATCAGTTTAACAGTCTAATAATCACAGTTGCTAGGTTCGCAGAACCTTATATTTGACTCTTTTTTGTTGGTTTCAGTAAAATCAACAATTTTTAGCCTTCTATTGCTAACAATTTTTAGGAGGAAGCTTCCTATGGCACACAATTTTGGATAACACTTTTCTCATATGTGGACCCGGTCTTTTTGTTTTTCAAGTGATTTGAGGACCCAGTCTTCAACCATGCAATTGGTTGAAATGCTAGATAACATGCAAATCACCAGGTCCAAAATTTCAAAGATTATGTTGATAATGATATATCGAAACTTCACTGTCACACCATTGCCATGTGGCACCATATCAGTGGAAGACGTCAAACTTTTCATAAAAAGACCGACAGTTATTAAATACCTAATCCTACACTGGCTCTAACATGCACCAAAGAAGTGGTTGCTGTCCAACACATGTTAGGCACACACACACATGCTACTTGGTAGAACTGTCGGTGCGACCTAGGTATACTCTTGAGCACTTTCACTAAAATGGAAATGCAAAATTATAGTAGTATAGTAGTAAATGCAACGGAGCCCTTGAACTGAGGCCAAAGAGGTGACTAACCATGTCATGTAACTCAGATAATTGACCAGAAGGGCCCAATACAGATTAAATGAGTTGAGAAGCTTAATTTCAATAGCTTGGAGTTCAAGGGCTTGAGTCTTGACCGTACAATTTCAAAGGTAAAGGAGCATCTTGTTTGTTTTGTTGGATAAGTTAAATGGTTGGAAAGTGCACAATACCAAAGCCAGCATAGTGTAGGCTTTGATTTACTCATTTGCATCACTTACTAATTTGTTTCCTAATGCAAGAATACAGCTAAATAGGTTGCTAATTGCACCAGACACATGTTAGTCAGTTCAAGTGAATATCCCAAGAGTCTTGATATCATAGAAAATTTGCACTAGACACAAGATGGACATAACTATTGCACACGCTTCAAACAGACATGTGAAAACTCTTGAACCTTTCAGGCTGAAAGATTCAAGAGTGACCAAAGGTAATCATTACATAACTTGGATTACATCATAGTGAGACATCACTAAAGCAACCATCAATAAAAAGGGGAAAAATACCCACAACTTGATCAATTCATGAAGGCGAATATGCACTTGTTGCTGCTTAACAACTAGGACAGAAATCTACATTATAGGGTGTAAAATACAATACAATTAAACTCCACAGGAAGACCATAATGAAAGATGATATTAAAAAAATACGAAATAATTGAAAACAATTTTTTAGTGACCATAATGTTCAGTGGCCATGCATGACAGAATTATTATGCTTGTCTTTACAAGACAAAATTATTATCTCAAGTAAACCACTATTGCCAAATGATGCATCAAAATTATGGGAGCTGCTACACAACGCTATACCGTTGGAAGAACTTCCAACGATATAGCAAAGTTTCGTGGATTTTTAATACATTGCAGCAAGTTTCATGTAAGTTTCAATGATGCAAAAGTTTCATGGAAGTTTCAGTTTTAAATGGTCAAAATTTCAAGAAGGTTTCAACAAAAGTTTCAAGTAGATTTCATCAAGTTCTGCAAAAAATTGAAGAAGGTATAAAATCTTTCGAGGAAGTTAAAAAAATTCAAGCAAAAGTTCTATCCGTGTTTCATGAAGTTTCACTAGGTTTCAGAGAGTTTCAAATAGTTTCCAGAAAGTTTCAGTGCATTATGAGAGTGCTTCAGCTTGTTTAAATGAATTTCAAATGAAAACTTGTCTTATACAAAAAAAAAAGATGAAACTCCAAAAAACTTGGGATGAAACTTCATGAAACACATATGAATTAGTTTCATCCAGTTATTTGGGATTAAAACTTCATGAAACTTACTGAAACTATATGAAACTTGATGAACCACGATAAATTTTGGGATGAAACTTCATGAAACTTATTGAAACTTCATGAGACTTGAGATGAAACTTAATGAAACTTGATGAAACACGATGAAACTTCACAAAACTTGGGATGAAACTTCATGAAACTTAATGAAGCACGATGAAACTAGGGATGAAACTTAATGAAACTATATGACACTTGATGAAACACGATGAAACTTAATAAAACTTTATGAGACTTGGGATGAAACTTCATGAAACACAATGTCACTGCTGAAAACTTGTCTTATACAAAAAAATGAAACTCCATGAGACTTGGAATAAAACTTAATGAAACATGTCCAAAAAAACTCACAAAATTCTACTTGCTTGGTTGCTGATTAGACCTATTCGTTGTGTGTGCTTCAGATCTTGGCGTCTCCAACCACCAGCGCGATCCCGACACAGAGGTACGACTGGAAGGGCATGAGGTCGGGGGGCACGGTGGCGGTGAAGGGCACGAGGCCGGCGGTGTGGGAGAGCCAGAAGGACGACATGGTGGTGCCCTAGTCGAAGCGGGCGGTGCGGGAGCCGATGAGCCAGGGGTACGGGCACCACGCGGCCTGGAGCAGACGGCACGGAAGCGGGCGCGGTCGGCGTCAGAGGGGAGGATGGTGAAGATGGCGAGCAGGAGGTCGGTCAGGAGTGACGACTGAAGCTCCATGTTGTTCCCGCATGCCATTGAACGAGGACTGAAGCTCCGAGGAGGAGAGTCCATGACTCCCAATCTCCAACTTTACTCGTCCGCGCTATCTTGCTTTCAATGAATGAAAGCTTTGTGGCTTCCCCTAAAAATCATCTGCACTTCTTTTAGATATGTGCGAGCGAACAGTTAGATGGTGTATCGTCGATACGGGATGGAACGCTATAGCTTTCTATAGTATTTCTCAAAAATTATGGTCTCAAAGCTCCATAGTTCCTAAGCATAAAAGTACCCTCTAGGAATAAAGAATCAAGGAAAGGTACCAGATTGGTTCTTTAATTGGCTTAGGGTCAAATTAGTTGCTCTGATAGATCATTTGTTTGGCTTACAAATACATATATCACTACTAAATTTTAAGGTGTATTTTCCCTATCACTTAGTGAATAAAGCATTGTTAGCGCAGCATCGCTTAAAAAACATTCAAAGGATCAACAACACCTTTCTAGTCAAAGCAAAAGGAATAAAATGCCCTAGGGGAAAATTTTGATTACAAGATAACATAGAGGTGTTGAGTATATGAAGGCCTTGAACTCTCTATTAATTTTGGGAACATTTTGGCACTTTGCTTGGACTAATGGATCGTTAGAATGTTTTACTATTTCTAATTATGAGTGCTAAAATGTCCTAAACCTTGGTATCTAAACAAAATTAATCACAAGACAAAATAAAGTACATTGACACCCGAAACACTGTCGTGGATACAGAAAGAAGAAACTCTGACAAGAATAAAATGTTTGTATGCTCGGGGGGGGGGACATTACAAAAACATCATGGTGATAAATGTGCAACATGGAGATATAACAAAATATTAACTCGGGATAATAAATATACCTTCATAAGATGCAACCTGAGATCAGTTGGGCGAACTACCTCGCCAATGCACACCATAACAATTAACAAACTATGAATAGTGGAAAAGAACATCTACAACATCTTGCTTCTTCTGATCAGTCTGCAACACAAGTCACCACGACAAAAAAAATATCAAGCACAACTCCTAAAAAGTTTAGATTTTTACAGACAAGTGATTTAAAAATACCAATTCTGACCGAAGTATATAAGCAAAAACGCAAGTTGAACTCATCCAATTTTGTCACATGTAATTTAAATTTCAGATACAGATAAACTTTTGAATTTCTCACCATTTTGAATATATTTGCATAATTTCATGAAATGCTTTAGGTTATATTCAAAGACAAAACTCCCACCAAAGATGTGCACTTATAGAAATGAAAAAAGGATGCCATAGAAATATACATGTTTGCGCTGTGTTTTCCATAGAGAGGGTGAAATCAGATAAGAAATGACCGAGCTATAGTACGCGACAGTACTTGTCCCCAAATCGGCCGGAGCAGAGGAAGCTCTGGTGGCTCTTGCCACGCTCGGCGCCGGCGAGCTGGGCCACGGGGGCAGCCGGGGAGGCCCAAAATGGGTTCCCCAAATGCATGCGACCCCAATGGTGCCGGCGGCGAGGGCCGGGTGGCTCATAGCAGCGGCGCGATGAGCTCTAGCAGCGATGGCGCTTGGGCTTATGCGGATCTCACATGTCGGCGGCGCCCTAAGCCAATGAATGCGCGCACAAGCATCTAAGGGGTATGGGGAACCTACCGGAGCGCAGGGGGATGTCGGAGGTGGTCGGAGGATGGCCAACGACGTGGTGCTGAGGCAACGCGGCTGTCTTCGCGTGGCGGTGACAATATGAGAGGAGGGAGGTGGTATTAACCATTGGGATAGCTCAAGGGAAGTAAGGAGATGGTAGGAGGAGGATGAATTGGGCCGATGCTTACCGGAGGAGGTGTGGCGGCGGGAATGGCAGTTGTGGCCGGGAACGGGGAAGAAGGGGTCGGCGGCGAGTACCTGTGGACAAAGGGCAAAATTAGTGGAGAGGAATGGATCCTTGTGTCCCGGAACACGTTCAGCGCTGCACACCGTGAGGAGGGCTTCTTGAGGCGACAACACAAGATGGGGCGGTGTTGGCGGTGTGGCGGTTGGAGCGGAGGAGGTAGGCGACGTAGGTGAGGGCATGGTCAGAAGGGAGGAGGTGGCTGTGGTGGCGTGTGAGAGAGAGGAAGAGATCAGGTGAGGAGCTAGCCGGGGGCAGCGGCAACGGTGGCACGGGCGAAGGGGAGGAGGTGTGCGGCACGGGTGAGAGCAGGGTCGAGGGGGGAAGGAGGCCTCCGAGCAGTGGCGTGGGAGAGGAAGGAAGAGAGTCGAAGCGGCGGTGTGCGAGAGGGAGGAAGAGAGTGGGAGTGGAGCGAGCCGGCGACGATGGCGGTGGCGAGGGCGACGCGAGCGAAGGGAGGTGGGCGACGCGGGTGAGGCAACGGTTGGAGGGGAGGAGGCGAGCAGAGGTTTCTGCACGAGGAATAGGGGGAGAGCAGAAAACGCGAGGAGAAAACCCGATTTTAGTCATACGTGGGTGTGGTGGGACGATTGCCCCCGCTGCGTGGGGGTAAACCCTTATCTTTATTAGTTAAGATAAGTAGAATGATGAGATGCAGACTGATTCCCAAATGTAACCTTTATGGTACAAATCAAAAGAAAGAGGACTCAAACATGAGAAATTGAGAACAACATTTGTTCAACTGCTTGCGATGCATGCAGCGGCTAATCTACAAGATGTTAAGAGGTATTCTCGTGAAACTCTCCGATCATGCATGGTGTATACGGAAATGCCTCACAGATGCCCATACAAGGCATAAAATAATAGTCTTTTGGTTGTAATTGCCCCAAACATCGAGCCTTAGGTTCTGTTTGGTTTGTAGAATTCGAATTGGGAAAAGGAATTTGAGTCTCAATTCAAATTTATGTCGAATTGGAATTGGATTACAAATATAATTCTTATGTTCGGTTTGCAAAGGAATTACTACTCTAAAATGGAACTTTGACCAATTACAGTTCCCGTTTGGATGTAAGGAACCGCCGGCTACTATATAAGGGACCGCCACGCGCGAAATGGTGTCGCCGGCTGCGATGCGAGGGACCACTACCGCCCGAGGCGAATGGGTAAGAAGAAGTGGTTACCGGAGAAGAAAACGACGAAGTGTTCGTAGATGGTGTTGTGCGGATCTACAGAGGAAACAACGTCCTCGAGTGACCCTAAATCAAGACACAAGGTGGAGTTGAGGAAGGGACGTCGGCGGTGGAGTCAAGGAAGGGACGTCGGCGGTGGAGTCAAGGAAGAGATACCGGCGACGGTGGTCGACGGAAGCCCACCGGTTGTGTCAGATCTGGTTGCAGCAGCGAGCGACTACCGGCGGCGATTGCTTTCATCGGCCCTCGTCAGTCGGAGGTGGTCGCCGTCAGGAGTTCACCGGAGATAGTCTCTGGCTATAGCGGTGGCTGGGAGGTGCAGTGAGTCGACGGCCGATTTAGAGGTAAGAATCTGATTCGTGGGAGGCATCTTTTAGTTATTCTCCAATTCAGATGGAAATGGGCTCCAATTCCAATTCCAAAGATATCCAAATAGCTAAATTTGAAAATATCCCATTCCAATTCGCCAATTCTGACATCCAGACGGGGTGTTAAGAGTTATTCAAATGATAGGCCGCTCCTCCAAATGCTGCAGCAAAGAAAACAACCTCCTTGGAAGGATGGAAACCAAGGATGAAAATGCCCCAACATATGATTCATCCCCATCTCTAGTGGCGGGAACGTTATCATCATCAGAGTTCCGTCCAAAATTCTCTTCCAGTTTCTCCTCATTGTTGTCACCACCCTCCTCTAAAATTGAGTGACCATCAATTTGTTGACGGTAGCTCAAGCGTGTCACTGCTAGCAAGGAAGATGTCTTAAGATCACTATGAGTTTCAATACCCCTCCTATCTGACCACACGAGTCGTTGAGGATCCAAACACGATCGTACCATGTACGAATCGCTACAAAGCACACCCCATGCTCCGATCTCCCTAGATAAGACCGTGTAGGTTGTAGTCACCAATGTTTACTGGCATTTTAATTACTTGGTACTTACTGTCAGACAAAAACAACCTTCAAAGCACCAACCACAAATAAAAGGTCCTAAGACATTTGAAGGATGATATTTCAATTGCTAAAATTGATACCAATGTTTTATGCAGATGCATTGAACAATTAAAAAATCGAAACGACTTAACAGTGCAAAAAAAAAAAGTGAAATGAATCATAAGGAGAAGTACTAAACCATCTAAACAGAAAACAATCCTTCCTACTTTGAGCACATTATTGAAAGTCAAAACTATGGGCGCTTCAGTGATGCATGCTTACCTCATAATATAAGCACCGTGGCAATGCACGTAAAGAGCTCCTTGCCAATACGTTGCTTAGTGTTGTCGCGCACCCCAAAACTCTAGCTCCAAGGTATCCAACCGCATGTCAGCTATCGTTCATGTGGCCTCGCATTGCCGAACAAAGTGTGAGAACCCGCATAATTAACATAACCTAACTAACAGTAATCGATAATTAGCGATAATTAAAATTCTTTAAATCCAGAACAAATAGTAATTTCAGAGTTATTATCGAACGCATAATCGTTACATCTGGCAACAAGAGGGTTATAAAAGCAATTTCTCCAATATCTTATCAATCAAGAGTCAATTACAAAAATAAATCCATTGCAGGCATAAGTGGATCATTAATACAAACTCAGGAATATTTACACCTTTCAATGCAATCAAAGAAAACATTGCATCAATCCTAGTACAACAAAGAAGTAATATATTACAAACCCATTGCTTGCTTCAAAATTAATTATACAACCAATTGCAATGCTTATAACAACAATTAATTAAATCATAAACCGCTCCTTGCATTCTTGTAGCATCAGCTATCCTTGCCACCTTGTACCTTGAGCACCTGTCCTTAGAGCCATCTCACGATCCATCCCCATCGCTCATTGGAAAAATTAGAAAGCGGTTAGTAAGTCAACGCCATGTGGATAATAGAAAATAGAAAGTAGAAGGTTGGAAGTGGCCGTCAGAATTTTCCAAAGCACACTAGGGTTCCCTGATCAACTCAAGCTAGCCAGCCTAGGGATGGCAACGGGGCCATTCCCCGTCGGGGAGTGGTGGACCATCCCCATCCCCGTGACAAGAAAAAATCCCCGTCCCTGTCCCCATCCCCGCGTCGGTACTATTCTTCCCCATCCCCGTCCCCGCTCGGGTTATCGGGGCCCATCCTCGCCCCCATCCCGTTATCGATCTTGTCATTTCGAATTTAATTTGCTGAAGAAAGAGAAATTTCTCAAGCTATGGATGTGGGGCGGCGGCTGGGTGGGAGTGAATGGGAAATGGGGTTAGGGACTTAGGGTTATGACTAATGCTATGCAGCGTGTAGCACAGGAATGATGCACTCGGTTGGTGGGCTGGGCTATGCTATGCACTGTGTTATCACCTTATCGGGGCCCCATCGGGTAACGGGGATGGGGAGCAGGGGAACATCCCCGTCCCCGTCAAACCCGATGGGGAATGTTTTTGTCATATTAGTATCCCCGTGGAGAATGAAGTAGTCCCAAACCCGCCCCCTAATAGGTGAATTCCCCATCGGGGAATGGGGAATGGGACCCCATTGCCATCCCTAAGCCAGCCCCTTGATCGTCAAAGTACCCAGACTAGCTAGAGTTAACCGGCACCTCTTTGCTTTCGTAAGTTTCATCATCCGGCGTTTAATTTAATCCGACACCCTCGTATACCGAATTACTCAGCCACAGAAAATCACACGCATAGTGATTTCCTAAACACAGACCAAAAAGCCCCCAACGAAAACCTTGCCATATGGATAAAAACAAGGGCATTTTGGTCATGTGCAAGTTAAGGAGAGTGCCCAACCTAGAGCATAAAAGGGAGCATGCAGCCACCTCAATGCCTCACATGCCCATTCTCATTTTCACAGCCGAAAAAGGAGGAGCAAGGCCAAAACTTCCCCCAAGCTCACCAAGCCATTTCCATCCCAGTTTCTTCACAGCCGAGTGCAAGCACAAAGAGCAAGCCACCACCATTTTCATTCATGCACAACCGAGCACAACCACAACTAGCACAAGCCAAAGCCAAGCAAACCACCAGCAAACACCATCAAGTTCATCCCCCCAAACCAGCCTGCCTCATTCATCCCCCCAACTGAAGCCAACATAAGGCACCATTTCCACCCACAGCCGAAGACAACCAAGGAAGCATAGCACAAGGTAAGGCAAGGACCAAGAGAGAGATTCTCTCTTGCCTTCCACGAGAGACCAACCCAAGGCCAAGAAGCCAGCGACAACGAGCACATCAAGCAAGAAGCAAGGGAGGCAAGCCGGGGAGCCAAGGAGCCGGAGAGCAGGGAAGGAGGGCAAGCACTTGGAGAGCAAGGGTGGCGGCGATGGCGATGGCATTGAGCCATCGACGGCCACCAAGACCGCGTCGACAGCGACAAGAACCAGGAGGATCAAGAGCACCAAGGAGCTCCATGACCACCACCAAAGATCACCATCTTTCCCAAAACCCACAAAACCAACAGAGGTAACCACCCATTTCCCCACAACCACCTTGCCATTCACCCATGCACATGTACATCCACCATTCCTCACTAGCATTTATAACTCTTAGTTCCTCAGTAATCATCGCAGAGCAATAGGGGGAGGAGTAGAGAGGGAGAGTAGGGTGAGTTTAACCTTAGTATCTGGACCGAGCCGAGGCTCGGCGGCGAGGCGGCGCATGCCGCCCAAGCCAAAGACGAGGAGGCGCGGGCCGAGGGCGCTGCCTTGGCCTGGCAGCCGAGGGAGGAGCAAGACGGGCAGACCAGCGGTGGTGAACCGTGGCGTGGAGGCTGGCAGGTGGAGCCGAGAGGGGTGACCCAGGCGGCAGAATGGCAAGCGGAGGCCAAGCCACGGAGGAGGAGTGCCATAAGGGAGCGGGAGCCGAGGGAGGCAGAGGACTCATGGTGGCGACGGAGGTGCACACGCGAAGGCCAGGCGCAAGCGGCGGACCCGGAGGACATAGGTGGCGAGCGACGCTGCCGGGCAGCGGTTCGAGAGCGGCCGGGCCGTGGGCGGGGACGACGCAGAGCAGCAGCCAGCACCATGACCGAGCGAGCGAACAAGTGGAGCGGTGAGGCGGTGTCGGCGGACGCGGGAGGCGCGAGACGCGGCGGCGCCGGGAGGAAGGCAGCCAAGGCTGGGCGTGGCGACAATTGGGGACCTGAGGCGGCGGCACCGGCGAGGCGGAGCTCAGTGTGTCGGGCCTGACCTAGGAGCTCCCCTGGCGGTTTGTGGTGAGAAGAGAGAGAGATGGGAGAGTGAGGTGAGGTGTGTTGGGGAAGGAGATAAGGCAGTGGGTTTGTGGATGCTGTGTGTGTGCATGTGTTTTGGTGTCCAGCCGAGTGAGAGAGAGAGAGAGATTAGAGAGGATTAGAGTTAGGATTAGGATTGTGTTTAGTAATTTTTGGGTTAGGTTTAATGTTACGAATTGTGTAGCCTTTACTTAAATTGTTTCAATGCTGTGTTTTTTTCAGTAGCGGTTATCAATTAATTAAATGTTAGCTGTCTATGTGTTGCTGTTAAATAGCTTAACTTAGATCTCATCTAATTAACTATTTGCAATTAACCTGTGAAGTAAAATTGCTAGATAGATCGAATAATCGTTAATTCTGTTATTAGTAAAATAACTAGCCTGTGTAGCAATCTGGTGCATCACTAGTATTTATTTGGGTAATTTAAGCTATTTCTTCTGTTAGTTTATTCGGTAGTTAAGCGTGGACCGTGGGTTGTTGACCCTAGTGTGCATTTTCGGTAGAACGATTATTTCGTGGAGTGCTAACTTAGTGTAGATCTCGAAAAATGTTTATTTAATTAAAATTGTGCTAACAAACTAGAAGCCGCTAACTTATGTATGCATAATATCACTTAAAATCAACTATGTATTTATTTATATTACTATTCGTGCTACCGTGTGACTACAGAGAACGAACCAGCACCAACGGGAGCAATTGATCAAAGATTCGTCGACGCCAATCTTTCCTACAACTCCACAGGCAAGCTATCCTCTTGAACATAAACATAGTTAATTTAAATGTAAACCGTATATTGCACTATATATTTATTGCATCAAAATTGTTTTCTCAAAACTTAAATCAATGATTGAGATGAAAATGATTGAGATAAATATGAAAGAAATAAGAATGAGAAAGAAAGAAAGAAATGAGAATTAATATGTGGGTAAAAGGGGGCCCTGGCAGGGGAACGCGATGATGATAATGATGATGATGATGAGGTAAGAGGTGGGCCCCTTTTTACGGATGGTTATAATATAAGGACAAACAAAACTCTTGCTCGATGCAAGTCAGTAAATTGATACCAACCATTTTCCCGTTTAGGCGGGCGAAAAATACTACCTTGTTACGTAATTATGATCTCCACAACGGGACACATTGGAGTGTTTGGGCACGGAAGAGCGCCGGCCCAAGGAGGAGTGTTGAGCACGGACGATGGCCGCCTCAACCAACGTTACTGGAACTCGGTGCATGACGAAATCAGCACCGACGGAAAGTAATGGGTGGAGACTTGATCACGTAATCTGGAAAGCATTCTGTATTCTGGACTCGAACCCGCATCAAAGGAAATGCAGGGGACCCGGTTCATTTAGAGCTTAGAATAACTATGGGTAAAGTGGTACAAGCCTGCGCAGTGCTATGCAAAATCATGAATTCATGCCAGTCTCCTGGATTGGAGTCTACGGGAACCACTAGGGGTCTTTCTTCTCTCCGAGTAATAAGTAGTGTTTTCAGTAATTAAAATTTGCCACCTAATGTTTTAACAAATTATTTTCAGAAATTAGATGACTTAGAAAATGTGATAACAACCAGAGATAGTCATCCAGTGCATTCTTTGCTATTAATGCTTGCTGAGTACATTCGTGTACTCAACCTTGTTAGTATTCTCCTTTGTAGATCGTAATCCGACCGGGAACTATCCCGAGTGGGATGAAGGACTTGTAGGTACTGAAGCAACCACGGGAGGAGAAGGCACAGACTACGAGACCAGAGCGAGATGGACGCCATATTCGACTCGTGGGACGAATAGAAGGCCGAGACTTCAGGGTTGGCAAGAAAAGCGGAGTCATTCCTTTTGTAGCTGTATAATATATGTACTAAGAATCATAGCCTTGCGTGGCTATTACTGGAATAAAATGTACAGTTTCTATCTTATTGTTCTGCTGCGTGACTCTGGTAAAGGCTTACTATTCGTTGGAGCAGTGTTCTACTGAGCAAACAAATAGTAATCTGTATGCCTAAGTGTGATTACCCTTGGGGTAATGACACGGGGCGTCACACAAAGGCCCTCTCCTCCCATCGCCAGGTCCTTGACGAGAACGCGTGCATCATGCACGGTGACGGTGGCCATTCCGTCGAGCGATATGGGTCCTCAGGTTCGCCCTCCTCTGCGCACGGCGATTCCATCGGTTTGTCTTTGCATTCCTGTCTCCTCTGTGATCTCAGCGGTAGATTTCTCGACTACGGGCTTCGGCTTCTCTGGCACGCAGGGGATCAAGATCACCTCGTAGTGCCGCGACACGGCAGGGGCAAAGACGACGTGCGCGATGGAGTCCCTGACTTGCTCGTGCGGTCGCCGGTGCGCCCACCGCCGTGTCGCGGGGTTAACCACGCCGTGTAGAGGAGAAGACCGCTGCAGTGATCCCAGACGGAGCTACACCTCCCTATGTTGGTGCCGGCCATGAAGTCGAGCCTCCCATCGATTCGGAGGGCTGTAGCAGGGGCGGGGTGTGCGAAGAAGTCCTGGCGGTAGTAGTCAATGTAGTTGAGGAAGATGTAGCGCACCCCAAACCTCGGGCTCGAAGGTATCCAACCGCATGTTAGCTACCGTTCCTGCGGCCTCGCATTGCTGAACAAAGGCCCTCTCCTCCCATGGCCAGGTCCTTGATGAGAACACGTGCATCATGCACGGTGATGGTGGCCATTCCGTCGAGCGATACGGGTCCTCAGGTTCGTCCTCCTCCGCGCACGGCGATTCCACCGGTTTGTCTTTGCACTCCTCCGTCTCCTCTGTGATCTCAGTGGTAGATTTCTCGACTACGGGCTTCGGCTTCTCCGGCACGCAGGGTATCAAGATCACCTCGTAGTGCCGCGGCACGACAGGGTCAAAAACGAGGTGCACGATGGAGTCCCTGACCCGCTCGTGCGGTGGCCGGCGTGCCCACTGCCGTGTTGTGGGGTTAACCACGCTGTGTAGAGGAGCAGACCACTGCGGTGATCCCGGACGGATCTACACCTCCCTATGTTGGTGCTGGCCATGAAGTCGAGCCTCCCGTTGATCTGGAGGGCCGTAGCAGGGCCGGGGCATGCGAAGAAGTCCTGGCAGCAGTAGTCGACGTAGTTGAGGAAGATGTCGCGCACCCCCAAACCTCCGGCTCCAAGGTATCCAACCGCATGTCAGCTATCATTCCTACAACCTCGCATTGCCAAACAAAGGCCCTCTCCTCCCATCGCCAGATCCTCGACAAGAACACGTGCATCATGCACGGCGACAGTGGCCATTCCGTCGAGCGATACGGGTCATCAGGTTCGTCCTCCTCCGCGCACGGCGATTCCACCAGTTTGTCTTTGCACTCTGTCTCCTGTGTGATCACAGCGGCAGATTTCTCGACTACGGGCTTCGGCTTCTCCGGCACACATGGGATCAAGATCACCGTGTAGTGCCGCGACACGGCAGGGTCTGTTGGGTTTAATCTAGTTTTTTGTGTTAGTTTCCGGTTTGGAGTATTGGAGCCCGAGTCGGACCCTTAATGTGTGCGTGTGAGTCGAATTTACATGTGTGTATAAGCAGGCCTAGTGCCATGTAAAAGAGTCGAGAAGTAGATTATTGAGTTGAGAAAAGAAAAAGGCAAAAAGAGGAGCATTGCTCCCAAAAACAATCGTATTTTTTCCGAGTACTGCTCATCGCTTTCGACTGGACTTGGTCGAAAAGAGTTTTCAATTATCTGGTTAGAAGGTTACGACCACGTACTCGAAGAGGTTTGACCTGGTCGAAAGACAACGACTGGACGTGGTCGTAGAAGTCTACGACTGGAAGTGGTCGTAGCAGGAGGCTCGACTACGTGGTCGTAGACGTAGTCGAAAGGAGACTTCGACTACGTGTAGTCGAAGGAGTTTCGACCATCTAGTTGAAGGAGTTTCAACTAGTTACGACTACCTGGACGTGGGAGTTACGACCACCTGGTCGTAGGAGTATCGACCACCAGATTTCTTTTGTCCAACGACTTGGGAGTGTGTTCGATCCTTTGGCAATTTTCTTCACGTGGTATTAGAGCTCGGAGCACACGCAAGATTCTCTGGTTCGAGACAATGGCGCTTGCTATCCAGCAGATGGCAAGGGAGAGCGACGGCATGCCGCACCAGTGCCCGATGCTAACGATGTCCAACTACACCACGTGGGCGATCAAGATGTAAGCGATCATGGATGTCCAGGGTATCTGGGAAGTAATCAAATCGGTGGTCGGAGTGGCTGTGGACGAGAAGAAGAACAAATAACAAATCAGCACGAGCGTTCATCTTTCAGGCTATCCCCGAAGATGTCCTTCTACAGATCGCAAAGAAGAAATCTATAAATGATGTTTGGGACAGAGTTTCGCTACATTGGTACGGATCGCGTGAAGAAGGCACGCCTGCAGACCCTGAAGAGCGAACTTGAGGCGTTGCGTATGAAGGAAAGGGAGACGATCGACGAGTTTTCTGGCAAATTGAGTGGCATGGCAGCCAAGTTTGCTATTCTTGGTGCTACTATGGAGGATGCCGCACTCATCAAGAAGCTTCTTGATTCGGTGCCCGATAAATTCTTCCAGTTGGTGGCATCAATCGAGCAATACTCTGACCTTGATGCGATGCCATTTGAAGAAGCTATCGGTCGGTTGAAGGCATATTAGGAGAGAATCCTACGTCGTGGCAACAATGGAAACATTGACAGCCAGCTTCTGCTCACTCAAGCTGAGTGGCTGGCGCGGCAGCAAAACAACGGTAGAGACTCGTCGGGACAAGGGTCCAACACTGGTGGAAACGACGGCTGTGGTCGTAGCAAAGCTCACGGGAGAGGCCGTGGTCGAGGAAGGGGAGGTCATGGAGGCTCAACTACAACACGGCAGGATGGTGAAGTTGGCCGTGGGTCCAGGACGGGCCGCGACAGGAGTCCCATAAAATGCTTTAATTGTGACTTGTACGGCCATTACGCCTCAGAGTGCGAGAGCGAGTGCCGCGGGGAAGAGGCACACCTCACACACGTACAGGAGGAGGAAGATCAAGAACTGCTATTAGCGGTAAGCACAGAGTCGCACAACTTTATTCTACTAAATGAAGAAAAAGTGGAGCCACGACTGCGAGTCGATGGCGAAACACATGTCAGTTCTGATGAGTGGTACTTCGACAACGGGGCCAGTAATCACATGACAGGCGAACGGAACAAGTTCCGTGATCTGGGCTCCACCGTTGAGGGGTACATCAAGTTCGGTGACGGATTGATCCACTATGAAAATCAAAGGAAAGGGAACGGTGTTGTTCCAATTCAAAGGAGGGAATAGAGGCTTCTGACTGGGGTATATTATATACCCAACCTGTGCAACAACATCATAAGCATTGGTCAGCTAACTGAGGGAGGTAGCAAAGTTGTCATGTACAATACTTTCCTATGGCTATATGATCGGAGTGGCAGGTTGTTGATGAAGGTTAGGCATTCCCCTAACCGCCTCTACAAGGTACCGCTGGAGACCTACAAACTAGTATGTCTACTTGTAAGCATGGCGGCTCGGCATGGCAATGCGGCAGCGCAACCAACGGAGCGATGGCGCGAGCGCTGCTACGGTGTGAGAGCGGCGTAGCACGTCAGAGCGGTGGGCTCCCGTAGCGCGCGGCAGGAATGCGCAGACGGCGCGCAGGGCACTGCAGGGGGCGGCGAGTCCCACGTGCATGAAGGGTGCGACATACATGAAGTTGGCGCAGGAGGCGCAGCGGGCAGTGGCTCAGGAGGACCAGCCGACCAAGGAGGCACGCATGCAGGCGTAGCAAGCAGCGGCTTGGGAGGCCCAGATGACGGCACGCCTTGGGCGGCGGCTTGAAGATCGTATGCGGGTGCTCGGGTGTCGGTGGCGTGCATCACAGTGGTCGAGGTAGCTCTGAAGGTCCAGGCGGAGCGTCTCATTGGCAGAAGCCCTAGGCACATGCAGGCGCAACAGGCGGAGTCTTGGGAGGTCCAAACGGTCCGCAGCAAGGCGCACAAGGCATTGTGGGAGATAGTGAGTCCAGTTTCTACTAGATGCAGCAGATCTGGGGGTTCTGGTGGTGGAACACACACGCATACAGTTGCAGCAGGGGCTGCCGGTGCAAGCGGCGCATGCCTACACGCAGGAGGCCAAGATAGTAGCATAGGAGGTTCTGTTAGCTGGCTCCACACGCATGCAGGAACAGCAGATAGAGGCTCGGTTGGTCTTGGTGGCTGGTCCCTTCCACACGGGATGGAAGGGGAGATCGAGGAGATTTATTCAAGCAGAAGCTTGCTTGGTCAACTCAGCGGGGCTCATGCACATGGAGTTACTGCTGGAGGCAGCAGCTCAGATGGCCAAAGAGCTGCAAGCTTAGGTGGCCAAGGAATTGACTGGGAAGATCAAAGCATAGGAGGTGGGTCCCATCGATAAGACATCAATACAGGAGATGTATATGGTGTGTCCTCATGGCAGCAGGAAGCTGACTTTGATGACCAGGTTGGTCAGGGGATTGGTGATAGCTCAGTTGGAGGCCAAGGCACCAAGGCAATGCTCGAAGTTGTTCATGAGTATGCAGCAGTCGAAGGGATCAACACCTCCACGGAAGGAAAGGCAGTGTAACCTCAGCTGTGATATACGCAGGAAAGTGAGCAGACTTGGTCCAAGAGAGAGGAGCAAGAGGCTCAGGTAATGGCGAACCCCAGGCAGTCATGGGAACAGGTGCTCCAGCCCAGGCGAGTGTGCAAGGAAGGACGAGTTCAGTCCAGGTGCAAAGCGTGGCGAGCATTGGTTTGTGCATGGCTTAGGATGGAGCAAGCGCAGGCGGTAGGGTGGTATCAACCCAGGAAGAAACAAGATTAAGGGGATGATTGTTGGGTTTAATCTAGTTTTTTGTGTTAGTTTCCGGTTTGGAGTATTGGAGTCCGAGTCGGACCCTTAGATGTGTGCGTGTGTGAGTCGAATTTACATGTGTATATAAGCAGGCCTAGTGCCATGTAAAAGAGTCGAGTAGTAGAGAATTGAGTTGAGAAAAGAAAAGGCCAAAAAGAGGAGCAGTTGCTCCCGAAACCAATCATGTTTTTTTCAAGTACTGTTCATCGCTTTCGACTGGACCTTGTCGAAAAGAGTTTTCGACTATCTGGTTAGAAGGTTACGACCACGTACTCGAAGAGGTTCGACCTAGTCGAAAGACGACGACTAGACATCACTACTACAGAAAAGGCCTTTAGAGACGTTTCAAAAACGCCATCACAGACGGTTCCGTGAGCCGTCTGAGTTTATGGGTCAGTAATGCTAATGGTCATCACAGACGGTTTGAACCGTCGTAATACCTACTATCACGAGATTTGTAGATGCAACCATACGTGATGATGGACTACCTGACGGTCAGTAGATAAAACCGTGCGTGATATTGACTACCACCGAGGCGGTCGTAGATGAAGCGAAATGCGCGATAATCGACTACCACCGAGCGGTTTGTAGATGAAACGTGCGCGATAGTCGACTACCACAGACGATACGTATATGAAACCGCCTCGTGATAGTTCCACTATCACGAGCGGTTTCATATACGATCGTGCGTGGTAATCGATCATCGCGCACGGTTTCATCTGCATCGTCGCGTGGTAGTCGATATCACGACGGTTTCATCTACGGACCGTGCGTGGTAGTCGATCATCACGCATTTCATCTACGGACCGCTCAGTGGTAGTCGACTATCATGAGCATTTTCATCTACGCACCGCCTGTGGTAGTCTTTGCATTGCTAAATCTATTTACGCTTATTGGCTAGCCTCGAGAAATGCTAGCCATGCCCTCTGAAACAAGCACATCCAATTCTCATTCATTTTAGAAGCACATCAAAATTGCATTCATTTCGAAACAAGCACACATCAATTCACAAATCAATTAACTAAAATTAACCATTAATGTACATTAATTTACACACATGTACCATTATGTTCAATCTATCTCAATCAAGTTCAATCTTCTACATGTGGAAACTCCCATTTGGATTTATGACCTGTGTGTTCAGGAATGCCGCAAGGTATGATCGAATTTTATGAGCTCGCTCTGTTCCAACGAAGTTTCAGCGATGTTCGCAACCTATCGATATGAAGGTTAAATTCGGGCTTATATAAATTGGTAAGTATATATGAAATAATTGTTGAAAGATTGACAAACCTGAGGATCATTCGTGATCGCGGAACCGATGAGTAGTTGCATGTTGTGGCAAATATAGTATCCACAGACGTTGCGGCCGGTATTTCTTTGGTGGCACCGCAAAAATAGAATTGGTTAGCTCGAGAGGCATTGCTACGAAGTGTTATATAGGATTAATGTGTACTAGCTAGCAAGTCACCGGAATGTTTGATCATGTTGCGGCGTCCTTCCTTGATATTCCATCCTTTAGCATGTAACACGTCGAACACCCTCGTGACTCCAAGAAGTTAGCCTTAGCCATTGCAAAGGAAGGAAAGACTACAATAGAGTTTCTATGGAGGAAATGTGTTTACCTGATGATTAAACTCCGGATAGTTGTGAAGTTGTGAGTGGCCCTATGTAGGGAATCTAGGTATATTACGTATTTCCGTTTTGGTATAATTACAATTAGAATCCAATGGAACCTACACAGGTATGTCAACATGGTCATTAAACCTAAGTTCGTGTTGCTTATAAAGTACAAATCAACAAGTATAGCCAGTAGTGCAACACTACTTACTTCTGGTTGTAGGGCAAAAGTATGAATTCCTTGTTGCGGTGAGCCATGAAAAAATCTATAACGTAATTCTCGGCGAATGTTGCATTATTTGTGATGCTTTGCTCGGAGACAACGTGTGGGTCGAGAAACCTACCGGTGATTTCCTTCTTTGGCTTCACGGATCATGTATCTATTATACAAAAGCTAGGAGTTATATATAACATTTATCGATATTACGAACATTGACCGTGATTGTACACACTTACGATGTCGAAAGATCGTATGATTGAGGCGTCGAGCTCGTTGAGGTTGAAGAGACGAACAAGTCGTCGAAGGTCACCGTGAAGACGGCGTCTTGATACACGTGGTTAAAATGATGCTCCTTGAACTTGACGCGTGACACCCGAGCATCGTTGATCAACCGGCTTGTTGGATATTCCATGTACCATGCATGCAATTCCGTGCAATCCAAATCCTAGGGTAGGGTCGTCTAACTTCTCAAGCAGCGGCTCGCTGGCTTGTATTTTGAATAGCGGCAAGAAGGGGATATCGAGAGGACTCGATCGTCTTGATTTGCCCTTGCCCTTGCCCTCGCTTTGTATAGGTCGACTTCACAAGAGTCGATGAGCACGAGGTGTAGATGCATGTGATCTGCGGGCCCTTGCCATGTCGGTCTGAGTAACCGGTGCGGTCGGTCCGTGGACTTGATGCCGGTTCGAGACATTCCGTGAAGTTGACACCGAGCGGTAGCTCGGCGGATGTCCTCCTTGGGCCATCTTTGGATGAATGTTCCAGCGGCTTGCCCTAGAGTCATGACCTCATCGTTTGGGGAATTTTCACGGGGCGGCCTCGAAATTGGCACAAACACCGTCCCACATTCACTTTTGCGAAACCCGGCGCTAGATTTGCACTGTGCACCAAAGCTCCGATCTGGGATGGATACACAGCCCCAAGCGACATCTAGGGCAACAGAGACATATCTCACTTGGAGCTTGCGCCGTAGCCACCTCGTACATAGCGGTACAAAATTAGCTACTCCAACAGCTTATCAATGGATTGAGCATTCGGAGATAATAATTATTACTGTATGTCATCGACGGAAAATCTGTCATCACCTATTGTGGTAGGGTTAGGGTTGAATGCTTGCCTACTCGGATGTTTGGGGTGGCTAGCGGTATAGTAGGGCGAGGGCTTCCAACCGACTTGGCATTTGCAATCCCTAATCCTTTCCTCAAAAGTCTCTTTCTGCTTTTGCTCGAGCATACGAATCCTTTCCTCAAAGGATTGAGTGACCTCTGTGTGACTTTTTCACCGACCTCCTCTCGATTTTTTCAAGAGCTCATCTCGAGGATGCACGAAGATCCTCTCGTAGCTTTGCATCGTGCTCGGCTTTGGCTCTCCTCCTACTCGAGTGCGATCCGCATGATCGCTTGGAACCATTGTTCCCATGTAACAAAACACCAGCGCCTCTCGTGCGACCGGATGCTCACTTGTTTCCTAGGGCATAAAGAGTATATCTTTCTCCCTATCTGCTGGAATGAGCCTTGGGAAGATTGTGCACTCGGCGTTATCGCAATATAGCCCGACATGTCATTTCACTTCCTATGAAGTTATGGAGTAATTACAAACTAGGTAGTTCGATATCTTACGGCGTTGGGACACTTCACGGTCTTGAGGTTTGGAAAGTACACTTCCCGTGGGTCAATAGATAACCTCGCAAATAACCACTTTGTCGGTAGCGCATCGCTGATCTCGAAATAGCAGGAGAGATTCAAACCGCTTTTCTTGTTCTGATCCTCCATATCGGGGCTTTACTCGTATACCCAGCCAGATGCTTAGTCGTGGGGGTGCTTGTTTTTTGCCCGAGGGCCGTGTGCGCCGCACTTTCACTCTTAAATTCATCTGTTATCTTCTTAGCCACAAACTTCGGCCAGACTCTTCCAAGAGTAGATACTTGTGGAAGGGCGGCTTCGATCCTTCTCCACGTAGTTCTTGACAAGCGTGCTCTTGAAGTTCTTCCACGCTTTGCACGCTGTAGCAACGCGTGTCGTCGCCGAGTCCGGGAGTTCTACCGGATCTCGAGCGATGCAAGAATTTCCGTCGGCCTGGCCGAGCTTCAATGGTCCGGGCACCACCTTCCACGAATCGTAGGTGATCTTGACCCGTTCGTGCAACTATTCCACCATTCTCCGGAATCGGCGGCTGCTTTCGGCGAGGATTGATAGGGGTCCCGGTGATCGACCTCGTGATGGTAAATCGGCCCGTGGGCCTTTTCGATATTCCTCTTCTTCTCAGCGGTTGGATATTGTTCGAGAGGATGGTGCATCATCGGACACATGAGGCGACTCGACTCGTAATGAGCGGAAGACATCTTCACAAGAAATAGAACATCATGTGAACAAATGAAATCAACATAAAGCTAAGATTTAACATTTTGATATTGCTATCGATGTAGAGTAAGCATTCCAATTAGAGCTCAAGTACAAACCCGATTATCAAAACAATTTCAAGATACAAGACTATTATCATCACAGAGCATTCATCTCAAGCCCACCACACCACATTGCAATGTATTCTAGTAGCGATATCAAAACAAATACCATATGAATAATGACTAGAACAAATACAAATTCCTAAAACAAGTACAATTATCATGAAGGACCATGACAGATTATTGATAGAAATAGTTAGGGAAGGGGCACGGGGTCGATCGGTAACTTCGGCATTGGTTACCTTTAGGCGTCGAGGAGAAGGACGAGCAGGAGCAAGACTGAGCAGCAGGGCGGCGGCGTCGAAGGCGCCACGGAGCTGGGAGGAGGAGGCGGCGGCTCGGGGTAGGAGGCGCGGGGCTCGGGGGAGGCGCGCCGGTGAGGAGGAGACTCAGCGGGCTCGGGGGGGCGCGGCCGAGGAGGAGGCGGCGTCAGCGGGATCGGGAGGAGTAGGCCTGCTCGAGGAGGCGACGAGGACGGCGATGGGCTCGGGGAGGAGGGAGAGCGAGAGGAGTTGAGAAACTTAATCGTTTGAGAGTGGCGGTAGCGGCAAACCCTAGCTAGAGTCCTAATGTAAAGATGGACATCACAGCGGTTCTAAATTAGAACCGTCTGATATATACTATCACTGCATTTTGGTTCTAACTTAGAACCGCTCGTGATATGTGATGTATCATGCACGGTTTTAATAAACAACCGCATGATATATGATATCACGCAGCGGTTCTAACTTAGAACCGCTCGTGATATATGATGTATCATGAGCGGTGTTAATAAACAACCGCTGCGTGATATAGATATAGCATGACGGTTTTGATAAACAACCGTCTGCATGATATACATGTGAGACGATGCATAGTTCAAACCGTCTGTGATATTATTTTGTATTGGTTAATATCTAGATCGATCATTTATTGGCTAGCCTCAGAAATGCTAGCCATGCCCTCTGAAACAAGCGAGAAAAGACAACAAGTACATGTATATACATCCAATTCACATTCATTTAAGAAACAATCACATCTATTTTACAAGACAAATCAATTAATTAACTCAAATGAACTAAAATTAACCATTCATCGTAATGTATATACATATACACACATTGTTCAATTAATCTTTAAAAATTAGCCCTTCATGATGATCGACGCAGTATGTAGCTAGTTTCGTCATGTTCTTCTTCCTCGACCCTTATGCTTGCTTTTAGAAAGGAGGCAACTCGTCAAATTGATTGTATTCTTCCTCGTCCACTACATTCTCAACTCCGACAATCCTCCTTTTTCCATGAAGAACTACGTGGCACTTCTTATTTGCCGGGTCGGTAACATAGAAGACTTGAATAACTTGGTTAGCCAGTACGAATGGTTCGTCTTTGTATCCGACACGTTCGAGGTCCACGGTAGTGACGCCGTACTTGTCGACCTTCACCTATGGGAGATGGACCCAACGGCACCGAAATAGGGGGATCTTGAAAAGCGTATTTTCTGAGGCTTAATTACAATTTTTTCATTTTTTCATTTTTTCGGATTTTATTAACTTACATGTGGGCCCTACTTGTCAGTGACTCATTTTTTATTTCATGATTTTATTTATAAAATCTATGGCGATCCCACATGTCATAGACTCGTTAGTTTATTAACTAAATGATTAAAAAGCAGTAGGATTAATTTGAAGCTCAAACCTGGGCTTAGGGTGACATCGCATTGCTATATAGTCGTGGCTCTCGGCCTAAGGTCTCGCCGAGGCGAACCGAGCGGTGATGTCCCATGGGGCGCTGAAACTAGCGATTTCGCGTAAACGCTGAAACTACTCAAATTAAAGGATGCTTATGCTTGATATCTTACCTCGATCACGAGGAAGGTGTCAATGAAAGTCGGGGAAGGTCCAATGCGCTGGTGGGTCGCCGATCGGTGAACAGAGGCGACGGCAAGCAAGCTCCTCGGCGACAATATACTGGTGAAATGGACCAGCCGGCTCGGTGAGGTGAGGCGATGTACTCAAACCGCACGCAGAACGGCGATGGACCTATTGTAGCGCCAGAGATATGGAGATCAAGAAGACTATATCTGTTTTTGGTCGGGGAGGCGGAGCTATATATATCGTCTGTGATGAGTTAATTATCACGGACGGTTTTTAATAAACCGCCTGCGTGATATTGGGCAATATCACGACGGTTCATAGCGGAACCGCTCGAAGTATCACAGACGGTTCTAACCAAAAACCGCTCGTGATATTGGGTGATATCACAGACGGTTCATGTTTGGAACCGCTCGTGGCGGTTCTGAACATGAACCGCTCGTGATATGACATCTTCACGCAGCGGTTTTAGCGCGAGAATAACACGAGCGGTGGGTAACAAAACCGCTCGAGATTAGAGATTGTGTTTATCTGAGCGGTTTCGATGAACCGCTCGTGATCGGCGTCGATAGCATTTACGTAGTAGTGCATGGTCGTAGAAGGCTATGTGGCCGTAGAAGGCTACGACTGGAAGTGGTCGTAGCAGGAGGTTCGACTACGTGGTCATAGACGTGGTCGAAAGGAGACTTCGACTACGTGTAGTCGAAGGAGTTTCGACCACCTAGTTGAAGGAGTTTCAACTAGTTACGACCACCTGGACGTGGGAGTTACGACCACCTGGTAGAAGGAGTATCGACCACCAGATTTCTTTTGTCCAACGACTTGGAAGCGTGTTCGATCCTTTGGCAATTTTCTTCAGGGTCAAAGACGAGGTGCGCGATGGAGTCCCTGGCCCACTCGTGTGGTGGTAGGCGCGCCCACCGCCGTGTCATGGGGTTAACCACGTCGTGTAGAGGAGCAGATCGCTGCAGTGATCCCGGTTGGAGCTACACCTCCCTATGTTGGTGTCAGCCATGAAGTCGAGCCTCCCGTTGATTCGGAGGGCCATAGTAGGGGTGGGGCACATGAAGAAGTCCTGGCGGTAGTAGTCGACGTAGTCGAGGAAGATGTCGCGTAGCGACCGTGGGGGGGGATCTAGGTAGGTTCGGGAGGGTGCTGCTGCACCTCCAAAATTTTTGGCAAAAAATCAAGTATATGATAGATATATTATGTACATATTCATATATAGTGAGTTTTTGGACACCGTTGCGTGACGAAATAACAAAAATAGCCCATCCACAATCGAATGGGCAAAAAATGGGACCCGTGTCGTGCTCAAAAACCATGGTAGGGGGCCTACCGTGTGCCCACTGCGTGGTTGGGCCACATGGTGGGCTCCCATTCTGTGGGAGGCAGCCTGCCGCACGTCTACCGAGCGGTAGGTGACCTGGGCGCTCGAGGGGGAGGGGGCTATTTCGCTTCACAATAGTGTCATTTTATCCAAAAACTCATATATATTCTAAATACCAACATTTGCACACCTCTAGTGTTTTCATTATGCATTCACTTGCCATACTGGCAGCCACGTGAGCATGCGGCCCATTATAGATAGGAATAGCATAGGTGATCAATACTTAAATGATTGCTTGTTTACATTTATGGAGCGCATGTTTTTTTCTACAAGTTAGTGATGACGACATAATCAACCATTTTCAAGGCATGAAGGAAGATCATGCGAAGTTGTAATATTTTTCTAAAATATTTGTGGTTTTGGCTGTAGTCTAAACTATGTATGTAATTTGTTATATTTAAACAATTGAACTTTCGTGCTATGTATTTTGAGCTTTTATGTTCACACCCCATCGTCGTAATCCTAAATCCGCCATTGACAGGAGAGGACGTGTGCTGGCAGTGCCAGACGCACCAGGGGCACGCGAGGGGGCTAGTGCACTGGCTCTAGCCGGCACGCCCATGGTATCCCCCTGGTGCCATGGCTCGTTTTTTGTGCCCTCCATGGCGCAACACCGGCCCGGTGGTGGCGCAAGAAGCAGGGAAGGCTGTAGGTTGAAGAAGCACCGGCCGCCTCTCAGGTTGATGAAGAGTTGAGGTGAGAATTGGGCTATTTGGGTCATACTATAACTATTTCCATGTCTTAAGGCCTATTCTTGCACTCGGTTGCACTAGACAAACAAACCATGACTTGAGCCCAACTCGATCCCCATTCCTCCCCAAATCCCTAATTCTTTAATGCAATTCCAAATTTGCAACTGCTGTCTGATGTCCCAACTCGATGACTCCCGGCCGTGCTCCTTCCCAGCGGTCGTGCGGGTGAGGGTGCATGGGCGAGTGGTGTGGGACAAGTCGCCTGCCTGAGTACGGTGGTGGCGGCAAATGGGCCCAGCCCACAACTAGTGGCGATAGAGGGGTGAGGCGTACAACAAGACATGTGCGCCACACACAAAGCCAACATCAACAATCGCTAAGGTGAGCACACCAGAGAGGCATCTAAGGGAGGCAATGCTGAACGAAGCTGTTCTGCTTGTGGATCGAACGACCGGGAAGGGCCCATGTTGATATGTGGAAGAAAGGGAAATCGGTCCGGTTGTGGGCTGGGTTGGGATGCATATCAATTGTTGGAACCCTCACCTTGAAGTTGCCCTAGATGGTGAGTGGTTGTGCCCCAAGTGCGACGAGCATATGAAATCCCCCGGGAAGGCTAAGTAAGCTGCCAAATCAAGAGTGCCGAAATGTAGATGATTCATGTGGCTTCGTTGTTATTGTGCTAATCATGGATCATTTTCAACAGATGAAATCTTATAGAATGGACTTGCCTCCTACTCCTAGTCATAGCTAGCGGTTTTGCGGTATGTTCCATTTCATTTCATTATTTGTAATTAATCATAATTTTATGATTGTCTTACTAATTTAGCTAATTTTGTTCTATTCGCACGTATTTATAGGCATTCAGACCGTTCTGTTTATTAGGAAGGTACTACTTTAAATGCATTTTTCATTCTCGTTTTGTCTCTTATCTATTTATATATGAATTTAGATTGTATTAAACATTCAAATGTATAATTGGTACGTTCTTGCTATGTTAGCTTTCTCCCACGAGCACAACCTATATTTTTATCCTGCGTGCTGAAGCAGCAGCCGGCAGGTGTCTACGACGGCGCACCACTTCTGCACACACACACCTCGCCTCCGCGAGGCAGTGGGACGGGAGGTGGCGGGAGGACGTCCGCGAGCACGTCGTCCGGTAGAGCCACCTCCGTCTCCATGCACGCAGATGCGCGGGCGCCCGATTGGTTAGGTCATTTGGGTTGTCAACTAGGCGGCACGTGTGGCCCGCTTGATTTGCTTCCGGGGTTAAATAGGCTGGTTAAGTTGGATCTCAGATGCGAAAGTTTGGCGGTCCAAATGGTCTGGCGAGGACTTGGCCAGGTCTCAAGGCCCAAGTCGTAAGATTTATGGGCCACGATATTATCTTTTGGTGCAATTTTACTAGTCCTATTTCAGTTTGTAGTTTCGTCTTGTCGATTTACGTAACCAATATTGCTTCGAAAATCTTCTCATCAATCTATGATTTTTTAGATTTTGCTTGTGAGTTGTGACCATTTGGGTAGATTGTCCGGTTGGCTTACTCCTTGTTTTGGGAATATAATTGGAGCTACCAACATGGGACTTGGAAGATGCTATATGTACTAGCTTGTAGTAGTACTCCAATTAAGAGCAGAGAGCAGGGTACTGATCTTAGTACCTGACTCCAATTAAATACCCCAGCATAATGCATAGAAGGCGAGTTACAGTCACCTGAAGTCGACCAAAAGAGTTACAGTATCGCCAGTTTAGCATCGGCAAGCAATTACATTACACGGTCATCAATGATCTCTCTAACCTTAAAACGTCCGCAACCTCCGTGAATTCCAGGACGACGATCCGAAGAAGCGAGATAACCAGCTCCATTTCTACCGCACGTACCGTGTGTCTGTGCCATCTCACGACCAGACCAGGCATACTGGCCATACTGGAGCAGTACTCGAGTACCCATGGTACTGCCACCGGTGTGGTGTACGACACGACGATTTGGCGGTAGCGTCGCTGTCTTCCCCCTGCGTAGCTGGGTACGGCCGTAACCACCCGCTCGGCACCGCAGCTGACCGCCCAGAAAGTGGCAGGCTCCGCTCCATACTGTTCCAACAAGTCAGCACGTGAAGGCGCGCCCAAGTCGCGCTTGGCAGCCGGCTGGACGGGGACGGATCGGCACGCCCAAATTGTCCAACGCGAGCGATGGGAGGGCACGCGCGGCTCAGAGGCCGGAAGGCCAGAGCTGCTGTGTGGCTGGCCGCGTGCGTCGAGGCCTCGCCCAACGGAAGACCAATCATGACGAGGATTTTTTACAGGGTGACGTTTTTCGATTAAAGTTGAAGTATCTGTGAAAGCAGATACATATATTAAGGGTTTTATAACAGTTATATACATATAACTACGATTAAAAAGAAGTATAATTCATATTAAAAAGAAGTATAATTCATTTTATTATGACTAAGCTGGTCGGAGACTAGCTTGAGTTATGAAACAACCAGTCATGGACACTATACGATTAGACATACGGTTTGGACCACCTCTGACCAGAAAAATTGGTCGGAGGACATGACAGTTCCTCACGTGACTAACGTGGAAGCAGTTATTGGCGCATCCGACAATTTGCGACAGTTATGTAAGAGACGCAGCGGTTCAAGACTCAACGAAGACACGTGTGTAAGGACTAAATCAATCAATATCATTCTCATCGCATTCTCGTAAAAATTATAATTGTGTCCAGGACAATAAAGGTCTCTGTTTCAACTCTCGCATTTTATTTCCCTGTAAGTTCGATTAGGGATCTTGGGTTTCGATCATCGACAAAGCAGTCTGAGGCTCCCTGAGCTATAGGAGGCATCTGACAATACCATGCCATGATTCAATGTTAATTAGAATGAGACGTCCATGACGCACACAGAACGTTTACGGTGCCACGAAGATGTTGCAGGGCCTTCTTTTTGGGTCAAAAACAAGAGACACGATGTTCCTTCTATCAACGTCGATCACAGGGACAGACCCAGCAATGATTATAGGTGTTCAGCTGAACACTCTTTTTTTTTTGCAAATACTCTATATGTAGTAGGTATATTAGATATATATCGATAATTAGGACAAATACTTCACATTTAGGGGCTGTTTGGTTCGGCGCCTCATATAACCATACCAAAATTTTAACGTTACCCTAACAATTTGGCCATCCTTCGATTTAATACCAAAAAAAAAAAATTTGGCTTGCCCAGCTTTGCCAAGCCATTTCGTTGGCAAAATTTTGGTTCCAAAATCCGGCGCCAAAGAATTGGCTTGGCAGCACAGTGAGCACAGGGACACGTGGCAGTGTTTGATTGGATTTGAATGATGCATTAATTGCAAGATAAGTTTGATTAGTAAGTTTCAAATGATTATATTTTCTAATCTGAGTATCCGATTTGTGATTCGTTTGAATCGTTGTGTTCCTTGTCATTTTATCAACAAAACAAGATCATTGTTGGCATATTTTGGGGTAAAAAAAGAATATATATCATGCGGGACCCACGTGTCATACTCACATTTTTAGCAAAATTTAGCATGGTTACAGTCCAAATACATCAATTTCAGCATTGCCCATAAATTGGTACGGCTACGATCCAAACAACATTTTTTTTGCCCAGGTTTTGTCATTGCCTGGGTTTTGGCATTACCAAAATTTTGATATAGCAACCTAGGGTTGTAAACCAAACAGGCCCTTATATCCCTAGCAGATTTCAGACCACTCCCACACCTCCCCTTTGCAATTCGTCTAAAGTAGTGCGGCTCAGCCGGCCAACCCAACAACCCAATAGGTTTCAACCCAACACATGTGTCTCTTGGACAGTCACGTAGCACTGCCACACGAATCCACCAAGCAACCAAGCGTTGCGTGAGGCGAGTAGGCGAGGGCGGCTCCGGGGCTCTGGCTTGACCTTAGCGGCGGCACGTGAATGGCAAAGTAGCAAGTACCAAGAAGAACGGGCAGCGATGTGGGCCGAGCAGGGCCTAGCCGGGCCACTTGGGAGATGTGGTCCTGGGATTTGGGAAGAAACTGCGAGGCGGCAATTGCGCTGCCGATGTAGGTGAGGTAGATAGCACACGTTGATAGTAGAACATGCACATCTTCATTCGTGAATTCCTTAATCACAAATCCTAAATTCCTAATCCAAACATTTGTTTCTTAATTATTTTGTGATTACTCTAAATTATTTGAGATGTTACGTCTAATACAAACAATTCGTATATATTTTTTCTATTATAGATTTTTTATTGAACAATATTTGATTAACTCAGGACATCCATAAAAAATGCTATGTCCGCCGCTGGGCGAGCAATCGATCGATTTCATGTTGATGGCTAAAGTCAACTTCAAGTTGTGCAAGTTGTTAAAGATATCTGATAATCTGCATAACAATGTCTATATCGATTATCACGCCACCTATAGATGATCTTAAAGGCGAACATATAATGAGTTATGCATTAAGTTGTTTATATGAGATCCCACAATCTTTTAATTTTGCTTGAAAAAATATTTGTTATAAACAACAACTCATCTGATGGTGTTTTGTGTTGTTATAAGAGTTTTATAGATCATTGCATCTTTGAAGCGGTTTCATTCTCTCTCCTTGTTCTCTTTCATCCACATCATTAAAAATCTTATATGACAAAAATTATATATGTCACCCACTGTACATACCCTTCGCAGTACTGCGTACCTTCTCAACGTGGTAGCTGTTGTGTCTTAACCGCTCGATTCAGAATTTGCGTGGATGGATGCAAACGAGGCGGTGGCTCTACCATGTTGAGAGGGACTGGTACTGGCGAAGCAATTGGCTGACATTGACAGGATACTAGTAATAATCCACATGAACGTGACTCTGTCCAATCCAAAATTTCAAACAGCATTTAGCTCAGTCCAATACAACGGCCTGATCGGTCTTCATTTAACAGGCGGCATGTGAGTTCTTCGTCCGTGTCAAGCTGACCACTGAAACGAAGTCCGTAGCCAATTGTTATGTGGCGAGCCGAGCACAGCAACCATCCAGATAGGAGTACGATTCGAGAAAGGCATGCGACCCCGAAAAGGTCGGCCGGCCACCGGGTTGGACTTGGACCGCGCTGGCGGCCGCACAAATGCACATTTCGCACCAAAGCACATGCTGTTGCGATGAGCCGCCACTAAATTTTTTTCGCAGACTCCGAGACGCCGCCGGTTGCGAGACCCGGCGCGGCGCCGGCTCGGCACCACCGCGAATTGATTAGCCTTTCCGCACGAGGAGCTAGACGCGCGGGACGGCGGGAGTGGAAGACTGGAAGCGGGGTCGCAGCCCGAGGCGGCTCGACCGTCCCGACCGTCGCACGGTGGGCCCCGCGGCACGACGCCGTGGGGTCGCCGTCGAGCAGGTGTGGTCCATCACGGTAAACTGCTACGCGCACACCCTCGAAACCGAAAGGCTCTGATTTAAACTCGTATATCTGTTGTAATGGCCGGCCGATTGCCGAGGGCCTTCTTGTCGGTGCTTTACACTTTGGCCCTAATCTTTTTGCACGAATTTTCGCCGTTTTGTCCTCTCAAAAAAATAAAGGAGGAAAACTTCGCCGGTTTGCTAACAACAGGAATGATTAGCTCTCAGCGAATCAGCGTCAAACGCATTACGGGTAGTCGGTCCCAGCAAGAAGAAAATGATTTTCGAGTTGAAATAGTAAATCTCAGAGAACATGCTGCCAATATCCATTAGAGTTGGAATTTTGGATAGTGCTGATCATTCACTAAAATACCATTTATACCTAAAATATTTGCCAAACCATATTCTACCACAGTCTATCTATGCTAATGCGGGGAATTATCTTTTAGAACACCTAATGGGCGTAATTTGAGGTGTTAAGCACAACTGTTAAAAACGTCGGCAAGGTTTGTTTTATGGGAACGGAACATGATTGACCAACCCCCGTGCGGTAATGCGGTGAGGGGTGCTCACATAAAAAAACCAGGTTTTTCTTTTCGGATGATGCAGGTGCTTATACATAGAAGGCCTGCTTGTTTTTGCATCGATGCCTGCGGTGCTCTACGCACGTAACCGCCATTTTTTGTCGCTGCTTCGATCAGGGACTCTCACGTGCGGACCAACTACTCCACCAGCAAATTTTTGCCTAAATAGCATTGATGACGTTGTTATTAACAAAACAGGTTGTTCACAAAGCGTAATGGTAAAACTGGCACAACAAACATGTTGGAAGTCGATATGTGTCCATGCCTCCCGCGCCCGGAATCCATATGTGTCTTTCTGGGGGATGCCCCCATGCCGCCACGTGGTTGATGCTGCTCCCTTGGAGCCCAGACAAGCTGCGCCACGCCCCTAACGCCCAGACAGCAGCGTATCTGTAGCCCTAGCGCCCGGCTAGCCGCCACGTGGCTCTTCCGCTCGCCCCTAACCCAGAATTCCACCACTGTCATGCCATGGTGGCACGGTTTTAGGGAAATTAGGGTTAGGGCATGGTTATAGAGAAATTGGGGTTTTAGGTTTTCGAAATTAGGGTTTCATAATTTCATGTGAACGGTTATCAGGTGTTTCAGGGTTTTGTGAATGCGAACCTGGGTGTTATAGGGATTTATGATTTCATATGAACCTCGGGTGTTTAAGGGTTTTATGGTTTCATATGAACCTCAGGTGTTTTAGGGTATAATGTGAATCTCCGACGTTGCAGTCGTCTTCGGAACCGATGTACTCTGACAATACTATAAAAATAAATTTTGCATTAAGCGTACAACATATATGCAATGTACACACGTGATACAATATGGCTCACTCGTCTAAGTCACTCTCTGCTCGCTGCGTCTGTGTGCGCGTGTACGTCCTGATTTTGCGTTAGGCATGTCCCTAGGATACGTTAACCGGTCCGGAGAGCGCGCATTGGTTCGAAGGGGGTACGTAGACCGTTGAGTGGACGGGTGTGCATCAGCAAGTTGACTTTGGCCTAGCTGAGTCTGTCCAACGTCAATGGCGTCCAGTTGAGTCATGCTAAACTGGTTACCACATGCAATCATGTCATTAATGACCGAATCAAGAAATCCGCGCCCGGATCGTCCGCCCATAGGTACGATGTCTGCATGTCCCTTGGTGCGGAGGAGCTCTGACCTTGACCGTGCGATGTACCAGCGACCCCGGATGAGCTCTGCCCTTAGTACGATACTCCGTACTGGTCAACATACGACAAGGGTGGACGCCCTAGGTGCCATGGTCCAAACCTTGGTGTCGTGCACTGCTCCCTGGCAGTAATTGGGATGGTCGTCTTCTTAGCGGTTGACGTTCACCCCCACGCTCAATTGAAGGTTGTAAGATGAAATGATGTTAGGCGAAATCAACATTCAGGACTTAAGTTGAACATTTCGTACCTCCCGGATGTGCAGTGCGGATGACTAAGGGGGAGTGCTAGTCTGAGTAGGGGTTGCTGACGACAGAAGTGATGCATCCCGACGGACGTGCAGCTGGAAGATGATATGATATTAGCACAATCTAAGGAGTAATAAAAATAGGATATACATTTATACATAACTTACCTCCCCGCCGATCTGCAGTGCGGATGACCGACGGGGAACTCTACGACGCCCACCGATCTAACTAGGCCATGCTGACCTAGCAGGTGAGCACAGCTTAGCCCACCTCGATGCGTTAGGCGTGTAGGGCGTAAATCTCTCGGCGATCAGTAGCTCATGTTCTTTATTATATTATTGGACTCCACGAAGATGTACTTCATACTGCTGAGAAGTCCCGGTACGGTGTGCTTTGGGCTGCAAATGGTGGTCTCGGATGCACTTGCGATCCGCTGCAACCGTTTGAACTGAAGTGACAGACAACACTTATTCAGTAACAAATAGTACAAATATCATCAATGAAGCGAGCAAATGTTGTCAGTGTTTTACGGTGTTGTCACATCGCGAAGCGTTGTGTCGATCGAACGAGTGACGGAGCCTCTCCTCGTGTGTGACCTGCTCCGGACGCTCTGGTGGAGGACGGGTGAGTCTGGTGCGTGGTCGTGATACGTACCACTCGATGTACTAACGGTATGTCTGTATGTCGTATGGTAGCTGCTCCTGTAGGACCTCATTATGCATCATCTCTGTCCAAGTCGTAACCCACTCATACTGGAACGCTTGTCAGTCCTCAGCATGTCGGCCCGCCCTCGATTGCCTGCATTCGTGAAGGATTGATGTTAGAACAGCGGATGTATGTATGAACTGTAAACATTACTCGGATGGAGTTGGACTCACAAGTGGACGGCTCATTGTAGGATTATGTCGTCGGGAGGGGGCACAAGCTGGTACAGATCGAACTGTCGCCTTACACGCGCGTAAGGCTCCACCATAAGGGAAAACACCAGGTGGCAGGTCTTCGCCTGATCCGGTGTCCTACGTGGACTGCATGGACAGTCCATGCAGCACTACTGTGTTCACAAAATCTGGGCTCCATAGAGCCCATATGATGTCATTGTCGTGCAACGACTTGAATTCATTTTGGAACACCAGGTAGCACCTCGTCGGTATGTCCTTGGCCTAGCGTAATTTGGCAGTAGTTCACCGAGTGCCCATAGTAGGCCTGTCTATCGGGTAGTGCAACTCGGGGTACGGGTGCACTACTATCCTAATGGAGGGACGCCCAACAGGGAAGTGCTCTCAACTCCACAGTTGCAGGAGCGCTTAGTAGATGGCAAGGACCAACTTCAAACCGGTGTCGTGCCGCAAAGTATCACACAACCCTCTGTATGTGGTGCAAAGGACGTCTGATCCCCAGCTTCCGCGTTAGCCAAAGACTCAGCGATGCAGACGAAGCTGGGGTACACTCAATCGCCCAGAGTGGTGGGAAATAGGGCCCAACCGAAGAGATAAAGAAGGTAAGTGACAAGGTGCGTCCTAACAACCTCGTCAGGTGCATCCGCAGGGCATTGACAAAAATTCCTCAGCCATGTCCAGGGGACACCACGAGCGCTGTCTGGGATAGGTATGCCAAACCGATGCCCCAATCGGGCCTTCTAATCCACCGACGGACGGCCTCGAACAAGTGGCTCACCTCTGATCGGGAGACCGGGCAAAAAGGAGACATCATGGAGAGTGATCATCATCTCTCCCCACCGAAACTGAAAGGTGTGTGTCTTGGGTCTCCACCTGTCAACAAGTGCCGACATCAGACTGTCGTCCAGGGTGAAGTAGCGTCCAACCGAAAGCATCCCCGCAAAGAGCAACAAGCCCTCATCCCCAAGGATTGTGACGTAGCGAGTGTCGAGCTACCAGTAATGCTTCTCCGATCGAAGCATGAGGGGTGGAGGGTCATCCACGTTCCTAGTGATCCACAACTTGCACCGATGATGCTCGTCGTAGAAGGGTTCGAGTAGGTCCGGTAGAGGCATGGCTTGCAAAAGATGAAAGGCGCAGATTATTAGTGAATAAATTAATAATGACGATGGATTACTAGAAATGAATAATATATGACTAAATTCATTACGAGTAATCTAATACCACTAAATTAATTATGAAATCTTGATTACCACAAATTAATTGCAAATAAATAATATTACAACTAAATAACGACAACTAGATTAATTACGACTAAATTAATTACGATTAAATTAATTACGAGTTATTAAATACCGATATATTAATTACGACTAATTAATTAGCACAAATTAATTACAAATAAATAATTATGAGTAAATACAAACAACAAAATTAATATGGACTAATTAATTATGGCTAAATAAGTGCATGTAATTAATTAATTGTGACAAAATGATAATGACTAAATTAATTACTACTAAATGATAATGTCTAAATTAATTGTACCTAATTTACTACAACTAGTTAACTATGACTAACTAATTGCAACTAATTAACTAACACAAAATTAACTATGACTAATTAACTAACTACACAGTTAATAAAGAAAATACATATGACAAAAAAAACCTGCTAATATGACCATTAATGACAGCTCAAAGTAATCGTTAATCATCGGTGAAAACGAAATCGAGTGAGGCTGCCAATGACAGAGCAAGCGAGGATGAGAGCGAGCAAAGTCTCTCGCAGTCGACTTAAAATTTATAGCCGCGCAATGCACAAATCACGGTCGACCGCGAAGTGACGGGAGGAATCAAATTTCCTCCCTCAAGCAGCCTTTCGTTGCATACATGCAAAGGCATTGGCGGTGATGGACATGACAAGACGCGGCGATAAAGCATCATGCGTGCATAAATACCATGCCTCTAGGGCACGACAGCGCCAACGTGACGGCTCGTTCGGGTGCGGGAGGAGCGGCGTTTGGGAGGTGGCGTGCATCCGTGCATGGGGGGCACGGTAGTGCCCTGCAGTCACGGCTGGGGTGCAGTCACGTGGGTGCTGTGCGCTGGAGGGGCAGCACAAATTAGTCTATGTCCACTACAATTTGAAGCTTCGCATCCAACAAATGGAGGAGGACCGGCCAGAGACAGAGCTAGATGCTTGTAGAATGTTGATGGAGATCACACTTTTTGACAGCGAAAACCCAATCATGGATTGGTTGAATAGATCCATTAGTGAGTATGATCCCATTGTGGATGAAGGAGTTGTTCCTCCTAAACCCTCTAAGGTCGTGATTGATGAAGTGTGACTTAAAAAAAATCCAGTGATGTCGTTCTCAACAAGCCGATCAACTTCTGGGCTTCAAAGAGGAAACATCCTAATTGTACAAGCAAAAGAAGAAGAAAGGAAAGAAGGCGGTGGTGGATGGAGATGAGGATATTGTGAGAAGTGATGATGGGAAAGAAGGCAGTGGTGGACGGAGAGGAGGATATTGCGAGAAGTGATGATGACACGGATACTCCTCCCAATAGCCTTGATTATGCTGAATCTCAAGACAGCAATTCTCCTGAAGATGATGGTGGTAACGATGACGACGACGACAGGCCAGATGGCAAGGGAGGAGTAAGAGGAGGAGAGCAATATGTCCAAGAAACTTAGTCTCAAGGTACTTGTGTTACTTTTGTGTCTTTCAAACAGAGTTCAACATATTGCTAATGGACTCCTGTTTCACATTTGAAGCCGTTAACTCGCCACTTCGATTTAGCGAAGAGGATCACTTCACACATGCAACACAGGACGTAGATCATGGTTCCCGCCCATCGAGGCTTGGTAAGAAGGACCTCTCCAGCTTGTACTAGACATTAGATATGCTATCACAAATTCATAATTCACAATACTCCTACTTTCCTTTGCTCTTCACTGAAAAAAAATGAATAACTGTAGCTAAAACTTCTCTTATACTAACTGTTTGATTGTTCTATTGAAGCTAGTTCAATATCATACCTATGTAAGATTGTCTGTCACAATGTTGAATGCATTTCAGTAGGCTCTCTCTGTATCTCATACTGGCCCTTTAAAAGGTACTAGGAGGTAACCCGCGCCGAGCGGCGCGTAAGTTTGGAATGAGTTGATTTTATGCCACGTGTGGCGTGATGTACAAGGCTTTGAAAGTGAATAGATGTAGCGAGATTGTTTGTAATGTTTACTATATATGCTGATAGCTTGTAAAGGGATTAATCTGCGTCCCCCCCCAAATTTTTTTTTATGGTATGACGATTTTTTTTCTAAGTATACATTAAAGTTGGTATGGGGCGTAAGGTATAGAGTATTTATGACCTGCGAGTGCCATGCAAAAATCTGTAGAGGTAACTAATAGATATGTGATTAGAGTTTTTTTTGGAAAGGGAATATGATTTACAAGGAAAAACGGTATGTATATATTGGAACAGACATATGACTATAAGGAATATCTAAAGTAACTAACATAGTAGATCTGTTTAGGTTGATGTAAGTTTCCAAGGTACTAATAGGAGCACCAAGAGGACGTAGTTATTATACAAAAGTTGAATATAGTAGCAACTAAGCATGAATACAAAATGTGGTGACTTGATATTGTAACATCCCAAAAATTTGGTCTGTTTTAAAGTTTTAAAAGAAAAATAACCATTTGGATTTTTCTGGTAAAGTTAAAAGCTTAATTGGAATTTTCAGAGTTCAAAAACAATTTAATGTGATTAATGTCAACATCAACTATTATCAAAATTATTTTATTTGGATCTTATGAGCTTGGATATATTTTCTAGAATTTTTCTGAGTTCATTTGTTATTTTCTAAGTCTTATTTGGATGTTCTGCTATTTTCTAAAAAGAAAAACTATTATTAAATCTCAGATTAATTCCGGGCTCAAACCCACTTCCTATTCTCTCAGCCCAACCCTATCTTTGGCGCGGCCCAGCTTGGCCCATTCCCTTTCCTTTGCCTTGGCCGCCTCCCATTTATCCTCCCGCGCGCAAGGCCTAGCTCGCCCTTTTTCCTTCCTGTGCGCGTGTGCGTGATAGCCAGCCAAGCCACCTTGCCCGTTTCCATTTCTTCAGCCGGCCACTTGCCATTTTCTTCTAGGCCGAATCTTGCATGGCCCAGCAAAATCACCGGCACCAGCCTTTTCCTTCTCCCAGCGCCAAAGCCCAGCCCGAGCGGCAGCGTTTCTTGTTTCCCTGCCGAGTGGCCCCGGCGTCCTGTTCTTCGTCTTCAATCAAGACACCGAACTGGTGTCCGAGATGAACACGCAGCACCGCCGTGCCTCTTGTGGACTCTCCCTCCCCGGTGCTATATAAGCAAAGCCGACCGCGTCAATCTCTTCGCCTCGCTCTCCTCTCTTGAAACCCTAAAACCTCATCCTCGATTTCGATCTACTCGCGTTGGATTTCGCTGAAGAACCAAGCGTTGTCGAATCCGAGCATATCGTTCTTTGCCGGTCATCTTGCTCTTGCCACCGCTCCGGTCAACCTTGATCTGTCCCGAGCAGCTCCCTGCATTCCTCAGGTCATGGCAGAGCCGATGCTCACCCTAGTTCTCTTCGGGAACCTTTGAATCGCCAAAACAGATCGCACCCGAGGACCTCCATCCCGTCGGCCATGGCTGTCTTCTCTCTCTGTGCTTTCCTCTCTTTGCTGATGTGGCACTCCCTCTTGGCAGCCACGTCATTGATCTCGCTTGTGTGTCATCCTTGTGACATCCAGTCAGCGCCCTTGTTGGCAGCCATGTGGCACACCAAACCCCACCCGATCTAAAAGGTCCATGGATCCAGTCCACCATGCACCACGCCATTGACAGTGGGCCCCACTTGTCAAAGTCACTTTCCTAATTATCTTTCAGCTGAAAATCATTGATGATGTCAGCATGACTCAATTAATTGTTTTTCCTTCAGAGAAACAATTCTCTAATTCTGAAATTCTGATTCTATCATTTCATGTGATCTTTCAATGCCCATATCTTTTGCATCCGAACTCCGATTGAGTCCTTTCAAATTCCTAAAATCATCTAAATTCAAGACCTAGCTATCTGAGATTTTTATTTAATTTTTGGAGTTTGTTTGCTCTCTGTTATTTATTTATTTAGTTTATTTGCTTGTTTGCGATTAGACGTTGATACTTCGGGAAGCTTTGAGCAAGGAGGAGTCTACAAGATCAAGATCAATCCCAGGATTTATTCCAAGGCAAGCTGTAGTCCTTTGATCATATTGAACCTATGATTTCAAAAGTATATTGTTTTATACAATTGCATGCTATTTTTATACAAATTGTTTTGGGATTAGTTATTACCTGTTGTCATTATACCTCCATTGATTATTTGAATGCCATGAATCCTTTGTCACCTTAAGATGGGTAATTTTAGTTGGATATATTCATATCACCAACATGGGTATCGTATAGATGCTTAGTTCAGCTTAGATACGATGGGTTTATCATCACATGTGTCATAATGATTAATCTTGACTTAATGATATATATGGAATCGTGGTGGTGAGCCACTCTTGTTAAAATTTGTGGGTACCATGACGGGGTGAGTCATGGGTCTTGGTTAAACAAAATGGTTTTCGCTCAGGCGAGTGGTTGGTGGATAGTGGGGGTGTGGATGAAACACGGATTGGGTTTGTGGTAGTCTCGCCTGAGTAATTTGTCAAGGACTTAATCATGTGCGCCATTGAACTGGGCCTTAACCGTACAACCACATGTCTGGTATGGGACGGACCTGGCTAACTAATTAGCAATGTCTTGATTTCGGTTCTGTCGTGGAAAGCGTGAGTTATGGGAAACGTATTCTCACAGCGCGCAGAGGGGGCCTGTGCAGTCGGAAAGACATTGATGTTGAAACCTTAGCGCGTAATCGGGTTAATGTGAGACCTCAATTTTTTAGAATCTTTTGGAATTTTCAAAATAAAAAGAACCATTTTGTTTTGATGAGAATTCAAAGCTTAACCTCGAAATTTCATAATGGATTTAAGCCGCCTACACTACTACTGAGAAAAGGCCTTTACTGCATCGTTCAAAACGCCATCACGCACGGTTAGTGAGCCGCCCGAGTTTATGGGTCGATAATGCTAATGGTCATCACGAGGCGGTTCTCGGTATGCTGCGTAATACATACTATCATCACGAGCAGTGCGTAGATGCAACCGCTGCGTGATAGTCGATACCACGACGATGCGTAGATAAAACCGCTGCGTGATAGTGACTACCACGAGGCATTGCGTAGATAAAACCGTCTGTGATATTCGACTACCACAGACGGTCCGTAGATAAAACCGTCTGTGATAGTCGACTACCACAGACGGTCCGTAGATAAAACCGTCTGTGATATTCGACTACCACAGACGGTCCGTAGATAAAACCGTCTGTGGTAGTCTTTTGCATTGCTTAATCTATTTCTGTTTATTGGCTAGCCTCAGGAAATGCTAGCCATGCCCTCTGAAACAAGCACATCCAATTCTCATTCATTTCAGAAGCACATCAAAATTGCATTCATTTCAGAAACAAGCACACATCCAATTCACAAATCAATTAACTAAAATTAACCATTAATGTACATTAATTTACACACATGTACCATTATGTTCAATCTATCTCAATCAAGTTCAATCTGCTACATTTGTGGAAACTCCCATTTGGATTTATGACACATGCATTCAGGAATGCCGCAAGGTGTGATCGAATTTTTATGAGCTCGCTCTGTTCCAACACAGTTTCAAATGATGTTTGCAACTTGTCGATATGAAGGTTAAATTAGGGCTTATATAAATTGGTAAGTATATATGAAATAATTGTTGAAAGATTGACAAACCCGAGGATCATTGGTGATCGCGAACCGATTTAGTAGTTGCATGTTGTGGCAAACATAGTATCCACAGACGCGTTGCGGCCGTATTCTTGGTGGCACCGCAAAAATAGAATTGGTTAGTTCAAGAGGCATTGCTACGAAGTGTTATATAGGATTAATGTGTACTAGCTAGCAAGTCACGGAATGTTTGATCATGTTGCGGCGTCCTTCCTTGATATTCCATCCTCTAGCATGTAACACGTCGAACACCCTCGTGACTCCAAGAAGTTAGCCTTAGCCATTGCAAAGGAAGGAAAGACTACAATAGAGTTTCTATGGAGAAATGTGTTTACGATGATTAAACTCGGATAGTTGTGAAGTTGTGGTGGCCCTCTGTAGGGAATCTAGGTATATTACGTATTTCGTTTTGGTATAATTACAATTAGAATCCAATGGAACCTACACGTATGTCGGCATGGTCATTAAACCTAAGTTAGTGTTGCTTATAAAGTACAAATCAACATTAAGTATAGCCGGTGTGCAACACTACTTACTTACGTTGTAGGGCAAAAGTATGAATTCCTTGTTGCGGTGAGCCATGAAAAAATCTATAACGTAATTCTCGGCGAATGTTGCATTAGCCGTGATGCTTTGCTCGGAGACAACGTGTGGGTCGAGAAACCTACCGGTGATTTCCTTCTTTCGGCTTCACGGATCATGTATCTATTATACAAAAGCTAGGAGTTATATATAACATTTATCGATATTACACGAACATTGATCGTGATTGTACACACTTACGATTATCGAAAGATCGTATGATTGAGGCGTCGAGCTCGTCGAGGTTGAAGAGACGAACAAGTCGTCGAAGGTCACCGTGAAGACGGCGTCTTGATACACGTGGTTAAAATGATGCTCCTTGAACTTGACGGTGACACCCGAGCATCGTTGATCAGCCGCTTGTTGGGTATTCCATGTACCATGCATGCAATTCCGTGCAATCCGGTCCTAGGGTAGGGTCGTCTAACTTCTCGAGCAGCGGCTACTTTGGCTTGTATTTCCGACAACAGCGGCAAGAAGGGGATATCGGAGAAGACTCGATCGTCTTCGATTTGCCCTTGCCCTTCTTTGCCTCGCTTTGTATAGGTCGACTTCACAAGAGTCGATCGAGCACGAGTGTAGATGCATGTGATCGGCGGGCCCTTGCCATGTCGGTCACGAGTAGCCGGTGCGATCAAGTCCGTGGACTTGATGCCGCTAGGACATTCCGTGAAGTTGACACCGAGCGGTAGCTCGAGCGGATGTCCTCCTTGGGCCATTGGATGAATGTTCCAGCGGCTTGCCCTAGAGTCATGACCTCATCGTTTGGGGAATTTTCAGCGGACGGCCTCGAAATTGGCACAAACACCGTCCACATTCACTTTTGCGAAACCCGAGCTAGATTTGCACCGTGCACCAAAGCTCCGACTTGGATGGATACACAGCCCCAAGCAACATCTAGGGCAACGAGACATATCTCACTTGGAGCTTGCGCCGTAGCCACCTCGTACATAACGGTACAAAATTAGCTACTCCAACAGGCTTATCAATGGATTGAGCATTCGAGAGATAATAATTATTACGGATGTCATCGACGGAAAATCTGTCATCACCTATTGTGGTAGGGTTAGGGTTGGAATGCCTTGACTACTCGGATGTTTGGGGGGCTAGCTAGCGGTATAGTAGGGGCGAGGCTTCCAACCGACTTGGCATTTGCAATCCCTAATCCTTTCCTCAAAAGTCTCTTCTCGCTTTTGCTCGAGCATACGAATCCTTTCCTCAAAGGATTGGTGACTTTTCACCGACCTCGCTCTGATTTTTTCAAAGGAGCTCATCTCGAGGATGCACGAAGATCCTCTCGTAGCTTTGCATCGTGCTCGGCTTTGGCTCTCCTCCTACTCGATGCGATCTCTCATCGCTTGGAACCATTGTTCCCATGTAACAAAAACACCGGCGCCTCTCGTGCGACCGGATGCTCACTTTGTTTCCTAGGGCAGAGAGTATATCTTCTCCCTATCTGCTGGAATGAGCCTTGGGAAGATTGTGCACTCGGCGTTATCGCAATATAGCCCGACATGTCATTTCACTTCCTATGAAGTTATGGAGTAATTACAAACTAGGTAGTTCGATATCTTACGAGCGTTGGGACACTTCACGGTCTTGAGGTTTGGAAAGTACACTTCCCGTGGCGAATAGCTAACCTCGCAAATAACCAGCTTTGTCGGTAGCGCGCATCGGTGATCTCGAAATAGCGAGGAGAGATTCAAGCCGCTTGCTCGCTGTTCTGATCCCTCCATATCGGGCTTTACCCGCATACCCGCCGTGCCGAGTGCGTGGGGTGCTTGTTTTTGCTCGGAGGGCGTGTCGCCGCACTTTCACTCTTAAATTCATCTGTCGTCTTCTTAGCCACAAACTTCGGCCGGGACTCTTCCAACAATAGATACTTGTGGAAGGGCGGCAGATCCTTCTCCACGTAGTTCTTGACAAGCGTGCTCTTGAAGTTCTTCCACGCTTTGCGCTTGCAACAGCAACGTGTCGTCGCCGACGAGTCCGTGAGTTCTACCGGATCTCGAGCGATGCAAGAATTTCCGTCGACCTGGCGCTTTTCAATGGTCGGGCACCACCTTCCACGAATCGTAGGTGATCTTGACCCGTTCCGTGCAACTATTCCACCATTCTCCGGAATCTGCGGCATTTGCTCGGCGAGGATTGATAGGGTCCCGGTGATCGACCTCCGTGATGGTAAATCGGCCCGTGGGCCTTTTCGATATTCCTCTTCTTCTACGCGGTTGGATATTGTTCGAGAGGATGGTGCATCATCGAGACACATGGTAGGCGTGACTCGAGAATGAGCGGAAGACATCTTCACAAGAAATAGAACATCATGTGAACAAATGAAATCAAAGATAAAGCTAAGATTTAACATTTTGATATTGCTATCGAGATGTAGAGTAAGCATTCCAATTAGAGCTCAAGTACAAACCCGATTATCAAAACAATTTCAATTACAAGACTATTATCATCACAGAGCATTCATCTCAAGCCCAACACACCACATTGCAATGTATTCGATGGAGATATCAAAACAAATACCATATGAATAATCGACTAGAACAAATACAAATTCCTAAAACAAGTACAATTATCATGAAGGACCATGATGATTATTGATAGAAATAGTTAGGGAAAGGGGCATGGGGTTCGATCGGTAACTTCGGCATTGGTTACCTTTAGGCGTCGAGGAGAAGGACGAGGAGGAGCGATCTGGAGCAGCGGCGGCGGCTGAGGCGAAGGGCCCACTGCTCGAGGAGGAGGAGGCGGCGGCTCGGGGTCAGAGAAGGAGGCTCGGCGGGCTCGGGGAGGCGCGCCGGCCGAGGAGGAGGAGGCGTCGACGGATCGGGAGAATGGCCCGACTCGAGGAGGCGTCGAGGACGGTGGCGACGGGCTCGGGGAGGAGGAGCGAGAGGAGTTGAAAACTTAATCGTTTGAGAGTGGCGGTAGCGGCAAACCCTAGCTAGAGTCCGAATGTAAATAGGGATGGACATCACAGACGGTTCTAAATTAGAACTGTCAGCATATATACCTATCACGGCCGGTTCTAACTTAGAACCGCTCGTGATATGTGATGTATCCTGACGGTTTTAATAAACAACCGCCTCGTGATATGTGATTTATCACGAGATGGTTCTAATTTAGAACCGCTGCGTGATAGTATGTATACGAGCGGTTCTAAGTTAGAACCGCATGATATATATGATGTATCACGAGCGGTGTTAATAAACAACCGTCGTGATATATATGTAGCAGCGGTTTGATAAACAACCGTCTCATGATACACATGTGAGACGATGCGTAGTTCAAACCGCTCGTGATATTATTTTGTATTGGTTAATATCTAGATCGTTACGTTTATTGGCTAGCCTCGGAAATGCTAGCCATGCCCTCTGAAACAAGCGAAAAAGACAACAAGTACATGTATATACATCCAATTCACATTCATTTGAGAAACAATCACATCCATTTCACGGTACAAATCAATTAATTAACTCAAATGAACTAAAATTAACCATGATCATCGTAATGTATATAGTACATATACACACATTGTTCAATTAATCTTTAAAAATTAGCCCTTCATGATGATCGTGGCGTATGTAGCTAGTTTAGTCATGTTCTTCTTCCTCGACCCTTATGCCGTTTCGAAAGGAGGCAACTCGTCAAATTGATTGTATTCTTCCTCGTCCACTACATTCTCAACTCCGACAATCCTCCTTTTTCCATGAAGAACTACGTGGCGCTTCTTATTTGCCGAATTCGGTAACATAGAAGACTTGAACAACTTGGTTGCCAAGACGAATGGTTCGTCTTTGTATCCGACACGTTAGAGGTCCACGGTAGTGACGCCGTACTTGTCGACCTTCACTGTGGGAGATGGACCCAACGGCACCAAATAGGGGATCTTGAAAAGCACGTGGTCGAGCTCCCATATCTCCTCTATTTGCCCATAGTAGGAGCTCCTCGGCCCATCGGTCTTGAATGCATCTATCACGGACACCGCTTACGGTTAGTGCTTTTTATATCCCGAGCTGCGTATAGAATGTGTACCCATTTATGTCGTATCCTCGCCATGTTACAAGCTGTAAATGTTGGCCCTTTTGCCAACCATGTCGACATATCACTTGACGAGCTCCTAGCAAGTCGCTCCTTCAACCATTGGTTGAGCAAATGCATTGTGTTGTCTCGTGATCCAAACATATGGCGCGGCGGATTACATTGCAAGCACGTCCTTGTCTTTGAGTCGATATCTGAGGACACTTCGGTCATGTGTTGCAAGAGCGTGAAATGGGCTTGAGCATACGCATCCATATTTGGAGTGATTGCTTTCCTTCCGATGGTCCGATACCCTCGAGCCTCCCCTCATGGCGAGATCGAGGCACACCTATCGGTTCGACTGAGCCATGTAATCGGCGAGAACTCAATGACCTCTTGGTTGCATAACCTTCGGCGATCTTGCCCTCTCCGAGATCGATTTCGTACATATGACTTGAGAATTCCCATGAACCTCTCGAGCGGGTACATGCTACGTAGGAACACGGCCCGCACATCTTTATCTCCCTCACAATATGAACAATGAGATGGACCATGATATCGAAAAACGACGGAGGGAAATACATCTCAAGATCACATAGTGTCGTCACCACCTCGTCTGCGAGCATCTAGTCCTTCGAGATCGATGACCTTCTCGAGCAATTGTGTTAAAAAATAACACTGACCTCATGATTGTCTCTCGGACCTTGATCGGCAAAATACTTCTAATTACAGCAGGGAGCATTTGTGTCATCAACACATGACAATCATGAGACTTCATGCCAATTAACTTCAAATCTTTTATCGAAACAAGTTTCTTCATGTTGGCGAATGTAACCGGACGGAACTTTCACGCCATGCAAGCAAACGCACAGCTCGGTTCTCTCGGCCTTGGACGAGTGTAACAAGCGGGGAAGGTACGTTAGTCCTTTATCGGTCCTTGTTGGTGCTAACTCGGTCCGATGTCCATATCAACCAAGTCAAGCCGTGCGTTGACACCATCTTTTGTTTTGTCACGAATGTTGATGAAGAGACCAATCAAGTCATCACATACATTCTTTTCTACATGCATGGCGTCGATGCAATGGCGAACTTCTAGGTGCTCCCAATAAGGTAAGTCCCAAAATATTGATCTCTTCTTCCACATGTTCTTCTTACTTGTCCTCGATTTACATCCCTTTCCAAGCACAACATCTAAATCCTTAACCATATCATAGACCTCTTTTCCGCTTAAATGCCTTGGAGCCGAATTGTCCTCCTTCTCTCCGTCGAATTGTTTCTTCATCTGCGGTATGGGTGAGCCCTCGAAGGAACCTACGATGACGCATGTACACGGTTTTGCGCGAGTGATTGACCACACACTCTGGGTATCATCTAAGCGGTGAGTATGTGCTTTGGCCCTTTTGTACTCGGCCGACAGTTAGCAAGGCGGGATAATCATTTATGGTGCGAACAACAAGGAACGTAAAGTGAAGTTCTCTCGTTTGTACGCATCCCATACATGCCCTTCAATCCACGGTATTTTTAGATCTTCCATCAATGGTGCTAGGTACACATCAATATCATTCCCGTGTTGCTTCGCCCTTGGATAAGTATCGACAACAAAATATACTTCCGCTTCATACACAACCAAGGAGGAAGGTTGTAGATCTGAGCGTCACGGACCAAGTGCTATGTCATTTGCTCATATTACCGAAAGGATTCATTCCATCTGTACTCAATCCAAACCTTATATTCCTCGGTTCGCACCAAGTCCGCAAACCTCCTATCGATGTTTCTCCTTTGGCGGAATCGGCGAGGTGTCTTAACTTTCCGTCATTCTTACGCTCCTCTGAGTGCCAATCTGCAGATTTTGCATTCTTTGGGTTCGCAAAACCGCTTCAAGCGGGAATTACAGAAGATACCACGCCACCTTAGCAGAGGTCCTTTCTTCACCTCGATTCCTCGTCGTCATTTGATTGCTTCTTACGCTTGTATCGGGATCGTTGCACCGGACATACATGCATGTTTGTATACTCGTTACGGTAGAGGATACAGTCGTTCGGACATGCATGTATTCTTTCTACTTCCATTCCCAATGGACAAAGAACCTTTTTGGCTTTGTAGGTGGTTTTGGGCAACTCATTTCCCTCCGGAAGCATGTCCGCTAAGAGACCTAACAGCTCCGTGAAACTCTTGTCGGACCAACCGTTGCTTGCCTTCAATTTCAGCAGTTTAAGCACGGATGACAACCTTGTGTATTCCGACTTGCGGCAGGGAACAAAGGTTTCTCTGAGTCCTCCATCACGCCCCGGAATTGAACATACTCCCTCTCATCACAGTTCCCTTCTGCATCGCGAAGCATCTGATCTAGATTGTCATCGTGCAACCTATCCGAATCGGAACCACAATCGACATTCGGCGGCATATCGTTGACTTCCTGTATAATATGCATATCGTTGACTTCTGTATAATATGCTCTTCACCGTGGTGGTCCAACATGTATAACCCTTTTGAAACCCTTGAATCAAGTGTGCTTCGATCTGCGCTCGGTTGTTAAACATCTTGATTCTCGCATCAATGCATGGACAAGACATATATTCCGCCCTTATTCAACATATCCTCCTCGGCGGCTCTTGTAAGCAGACACGCCATTAATGTACTCTTCACTCACACGGTTCTCGGTGTACATCCACTTTCGGTCCATCACACGGTTCGTATTGAAAACCACGAAAATAAATAAAAGGGTGATGACTTTCAAAGCGTATTTTCTAAGGCTTAATTATGATTTTTTATTTTTACATTTTTGGATTTTATTAACTTACATGTGGGCCCTACTTGTCGGTGACTCATTTTTATTTCATGATTTTATTTATAAAATCTATGGCGATCCCACATGTCATAGACTCGTTAGTTTATTAACTAAATGATTAAAAACAGTAGGATTAATTAATTTGAAGCTCAAAGCGGGCTTAGGGGTGACATCGCATTGCTATATAGTCGTGGCTCTCGGCCCTAAGGTCTCTTTGAGGCGAACCGATGACGATGTCCCATGGGCGCTGAAACTAGCGATTTGGCGTGCGCTGAAACTACTCAAATTAAAGGATGCTTATGCTTGATATCTCACCTCGATCACGAGGAAGGTGTCAATGAAAGTCGGGAAGGTCCAAGGCGCGGTGGGTCGCCGATCGGTGAGCAGAGGCGGCGGCAAGCTCCTCGGCGACAATATACAAGCGAAATGGACGGTAGGCTCGGTGAGGTGAGGCGATGTACTCAAACCGCACGCAGGCGGCGATGGACCTATCGTGGCGCCAAAGATATGGAGATCAAGAAGACTATATCTGTTTTTGGCGGGAGGCGGAGCTATATATATACGTCGTGGTGAGTTAATTATCACGGACGGTTTTAACAAAACCGTTTGTGATATTGGGCAATATCACGAGCGGTTCATGTTTGGGCAACCGTCAGGAAGTATCACAGAGCGGTTCATGTTTGGAACCGCTCGTGAAGTATCACTGACGGTTCCAAACATGAACCGTGCGTGATATGACATCTTCCGAGCGGTTTTAGCGCGGAGAATAACACGAGCGGTGGGTAACAAAAACCGTGCGAGATTGTGTTTATCTGAGCGGTTTCGATGAACCGTCTGTGATCAGGCGTCCAGTATTAGCATTTCTGTAGTAGTGCTAACTCAAACTACAACTAAAGTTCCTTGTCGGTTTATTGAGTTATTGGAGCTTTGTTGGTCTTTCCTTCTCTGTCCATCTTTTACCCACCTCTGGCCTAGACCTCCCTTTGTCTGGGATCTAATGGCCCAGACCTCTCATTCTTTTGGATTCAAGGGCCCGGACCTCCTCTGTGTAGTCCTCCTATGGTCCAGACCTCCTTGGGTCTAGATCTTCCAAGCACTTGGACCTCCCTGGGTCCAATTCTCCCTCTCGGGTCTTCTCTGGCTTACAACCTCCCCAAGCCTGTGCCACCCTTATGTGCATTTGAACTCCTTTGGAACCCTGTGAAGCTTTTCGTGTTTTCTTGGGCGTCCTTGGCTTGAAGCCTTGAAACCTTCTCTGGAGGTTCCCTTCATTATCAGCCCGGTAGTACCACCCGCACCATGCGGTACTACCGCTTCCTAGGACCTCCCCTTACCTTTATTTGACCTCCCCGTGTCCTTCAGGACCTCTCCATGTCCTTTAGGACCTCTCCTTACCTTTATTGGACCTCCCTGTGTCCCACCGGACCTCCCCGGGTCCTCCAGGACCTCCTCCTTGCGCATCTGGACCGTTAAGACCTCCCCCTTGGAGATTTTAACCGTCTGACATCCTCCTTTAAGATCTGGACCGTTAAGACCTCCCCCTTGGAGATCTTAACCGTCCAGACCTCCTCCTTGAAAGCTGGACCGTTAAGACCTCCCCCCTGGAGATCTTAACCGTCCAAACCTCCTCCTTGTAGATCTGGACCGTCAAGATCTCCCCCTTGGAGATCTTGGCCGTCCAAACCTCCCTTCTGGGCAGATCTGATCGTTAGGACATTCCTTTGGAGATCCTAACGGTCTGAGACCTCCCCGTTTGTGCTTAATCTTGACCGTTGGACCTCTCCCTTGGAGATCCAGCAGTCGGGACCTCCCTGCGGTGAGGACCTCCTCATAGCCCTTGCGGACCTCCTCTAGGCGCTTGATCTTGGCGTTTGGACCTCCCTTTGGAGATCAATCGTTAGGACCTCCCCCTGCGGGTGAGGATCTCCTCTTGTTCACTACAAGACCTCCTCAGGTCATAGCAGGACCTCCTTGGCGGGTCTTGACCGCCCCACTGGGCAGTCAACACACCCAGTTTTCTTGTACATTTGACTGTGTCCTTGGGCAAGGAAGTCTCCGCAGCATTTAATGCATGTTGTATCACATTAAATGCCCTCACCTTTTGATACTCATGTCATCTGATTGTCACATTCCATGCCTACTCTCTTGTCCTGTTACCAACTCTTGTTGACTCTATCTGGGTCATGTGCAATGCTTTCCCTATATATAGTTTGGGAGAGCCCTCCTTTCTCACTTTCTTCACCACTTCTCCTCTCTGTCTCAACCGAGCCTACCATAGACCTCCTCACTCTAAGTCTCTGGACTTCCTTCAATTCATTCTTGGACATCCTCTCTGGAGCCCTAAGACCTCTCCAGCGAGCTCCTTGGGTCTCCTCTTGACCTCCCAGCTTCTCTGTTGGTTTTGTCTTTAAGTTTATTTGGAATTCTTTGGAATCTTGTTTGAGCTTCATTTGAGTATTTGGTTTTTCACGTGTAGATTGCCTAGACCGTGGGGAGCCTGAGTTCAGTGAGGAAGAGGGAGCAGCTCAAGACCTTGAGCAAGGCAAGTTACACTCTTGAACATGTTGCACCCAATACTTCAAATTATTATCTTTGTTTTCAAAGATGTATGCATGCCTACTTTACTAAGTATTTCAATACCTATCTTTCAATCCATAGTTAAACCTACTGCTTGGTATGACCTCCATCCATGTTGAATCAACCCCCTTGTCACACTAGGTAAATCTGGTTCTTGCAATAGTGGGGACCCGAAGCTTTAAAGAAAATGAAATGCTTAGTAATGCTTAGACCAAAATCTTGATTTGGGAGCTTTGACCAAAAACTATCACTTAAACAAATGATTTGAGCCGTGGCATTGGTGTGCCATGGAGATTTCGGCCATGACATTGGTGTGTCATGGATGTTTTACTTATGGCTATGGCATTGGTGTGCCATGGAGACTTGAAAAGCAAAGTAATGAAAAATGGTTTTGACTTGGGCGAAGCTGGTTGCTTGGTTCGTGCATGTCTATGCACGGGGGGTCATGTGATCCGACACCCCAGGGTTGAGGTTTGTCGCCCAAGTCGGTTAAGGACCGGTCTTTGAGACACCACTTGCTAAGCCTATAATGGGCTATGCCAAAATTGTGCAACCACATGTCTCCAGTGTGGGGCGTGGGACCTGGCTAACTAATTTGCAAAGCTCTATTGTGGTTCATCCCACGGACGCGGTGGGTTTGTCATGTTATGACTAGTTGTAGTCCCACCTGGCATAAGAGGGGGCACCCCATTAACCCGGCGTTGTTTCTACCCAATGGGGGGATTGCGAAACCTTAATGGGGGTGGGCTACGGTGGAGCAATGCATTGTAAAGGCCTTGTCATGTGCTCTAGACCTCTGACCAAAGGAAGTGTGAGGTGGTATCGACGGATGCCAAGCAAACTGGAGAAATTCATGTCATGTGGGTAAAGTGTGCAACCTCTGCAGAGTGTAAATCTATTCGAATAGCCGTGTCCACGGTCATGGACATGCTAGCAATGTCACTCAAAGTTAGCTCTTGGTTTCGGTTTTCAAAGGAAATGTTGAAAATGGTTTTGGTGGTTTAACTAAATTGGGTGTGGGCGGGAAGCCTTGTGCTGGAGGGTATCCTTCACCATTTCAATGATGAATGTATCCAAATGAAAATGGATTTGTAAAACTGAATTTTAATTATGGTAACCTGCCTTGCAACTTAATACTTGTATTGGAAATAAAATTGGCTTTATGCAAATTAACCCTATTATGCTGTCCTTTGATACATCCCTATGCATGTCATGCTGTTAATTGACGGGTGTAACTTGCGAGCACGGTTGTTGTGCTCACTCTTGCTTGATTCATGAATTGAGCAGATGAAGACTTCTTTGATGATGAAGAGGACCAGCTTAATTAGGCCGCGCCCTCTAGCCAATCACCTGTGGTGTAATGGGTGGACCATGTCTTTTGTTCTCCGCTGCGTTTGTGTGCTCCCTGTTGCTGGAGCTTGTAAGCAACCCTTGTAAACAAACCTCCTTTTGCTGTTAATAAAGTCTTGTGGATGTTTATGTTATCACTTGTTTGCTATGAGAACCAGTCGAAGATCTCTGGGGGCTGGTTTGGATCACAGAGGGCTTTAGGCTTGTCCCCAAGCCCCACGACCTCCTCGGGGTGGTTCCCTCCGGACCTCCCTCGAGTGGTGATGTGGAGTTTGGGGAGGTCTGAGGTCCAACGACCTCTGCGGGTCAGGACCTCCTAGACCTCCGGTGGTCCTCTCGGACCTCTCGGGAGGTCTGTGCGGTCCCACCGGGATGTCCTCTCGGGACGTCCTGGGGGCTCCTCTCTGGACCTCCCAGGAGGTCCTGAGGGACCTCCCGGGTGTGCTCTGGGCCGGGTCGTTACAGGTGGTATCAGAGTATCTTGACTGCAGGATGCAGCCTAATAGAATGGCCGTTAGGAAAAGTTTCAAAATGTGTTTTAACAAACAAAAGAAATAAATTGTTCTCCCCTTACCTGAATCATCTATCTATCCTTACCCCTCTCCTGTATCTTATCTCACCTTATATCCTCCTTATCTTTTGCTTGCCTCAACGTTTTATAAAATCAAATGGAATTCTTTCCTTGGGATATCTATTGGGCCGATTAAGGTTGTGGTGGTAGTGTTAAGGACCTCCCTGTTGCGGTAATGAGTGGCCGCTCTTTTGTAAAGGTTACCTCTGGGGCTACTTTACAAAAGACCTCCCCTCCATGTTGTGACCTCTTTACTTGCAGCCCTGAGGGCAGCAAGCCTCGTGTAGCCTATGATGAGTTTGATTGCTGAAGTATTGGCTTTTGGGGTTATATTGGGTTTAGTTGCCTAAAGTCTTAAGCCTTACCCCCTAGATCTCTTATCTTTTCTTACCTCTTGGACCTTAGCAGATGGTCACCACAAGGGGCAGTGGCAGCGCCAGTGGGCAAGGTAGAGCCCCTGGAAATGATCCAGAGACTCCAGTGCAGCAGCCACCTCCTCCTCCAGCCCAAGGTCCAGACTGGAACCAAATGATAGCCAATCAAGCACAATTGATCAACCTATTAGCTCAGTCCATCACCAATACTCAGAACCTCCAAGCCGCAGCAGCAGTCCAACCTCCTGTACATGTTCCACCTCCTCCTAGGGCTAACATTTCCGAGTTTATGAGGATGAGGCCACCTACGTTCTCCAGCACCACTGAACCTCTTGAAGCTGATGATTGGCTCAGGGTTGTGAGTAGAAAATTGGACATGATCCAATGTACCGACAGAGCAAGAGTTCTATTTGCCTCCCATCAACTCCAAGGACCAGCCTCGGATTGGTGGGAAAACTTTACTCAATCCCACCCCGACGCTCAAGAAATCACCTGGGAGGAATTCACTCAAGCTTTTAGACGTGCACATATTCCTCAAGGAATGATGATATTAAAGAAGAATGAGTTGAGCCTTGCGCCAAGGAACTACACAACGTGAATATCTATACAAGTTCAACCAGTTGGCAAGGTATGCACCGAGGATGTGGCCACCGATGAGTCCAAGCAAAACGGTTTTGAATGGACTTAATGATGATCTCTCATCCGACTCCTTGCTCATGATTACCCAGATTTTCAGATCTCGGTGAGCAAGACCATTCGGCAAGAGGGCAAACATGTTGAGATGGAAAACCGCAAAAGAGGAAGGCAGCCCAAAGATTCGGTCGAGGGATTCTCGGGCCAAAGACCTCCCAATTTGACCTATGAGTCTGCGACCTCCTCCCCATCAGGACTTCAATGCAGTCAAAAGGTCTGCACCTCCGGCTCTCATAAGACCTCCCTAGGAGGTCAATCTCAGGCAAGACCAGCCACAAACTCTGCAGCAGGGGTGACGTGTTTCAATTGCCATGAAGTTGGACACTATGCAAACAAATGTCCGAAGAAACTTCAAGCTCCAGCTCCAACCCCCACCCGATCGGCTCAAGGATCCTCAGCTCATGGCAGCCATTCAAGACCTCTAGTGCAATTCAATAAAGGGCGAGTGAACCATCTCACAGCTGAGGAAGCTCAACAAGCTTCGGATATGGTCCTTGGTACGTTTCTTGTCAATGCCATACCAGCCTCAATTCTTTTTGATTCCGGAGCTTCTCATTCGTTTATCTCTTCAAAGTTTGTGGGTAGCAATGGGTTAGCTATTACTCCTTTATTAAACCCTATGCTCATCCATTCCCTGGGCTTGGAAATGAGGACTAACTCCTTATGCCCAAATCTTTCCTTGGAAATCTTGGGAGTTCCTTTCTATGCAGACTTGATAGTCTTGCACTCCCAAGGATTAGATGTGATTCTTGGAATGGACTAATTATCCAAAAACCAGGCCCAAATAGATTGTGCCAACAAGTCCATTATGCTCACCAATGAGCAAGGGGTGCAAGTGGAATTCAGCCCCGAGACCTCTCCTAAGCGAGGTCCTAGGGTGTCTGCTTAAGAGAAGTGAAACTTGAAGACCTCCTGTGGTAAGGAGTACCCGATGTGTTTCCCAGTGAGCTACTTGGAATGCCTCCAGACAGAGATTTGGAATTTGTCATTAACCTAGTCCCTGGGACAGCACTATTTCCAAAAGGCCATATAGATTGCCTGTAAATGACCTAGTTGAGTTAAAACAACAAATTGAAGAAATACAAAGTAAAGGTTTTATAAGACCGAAGTTCCTCACCTTGGGGAGCTCACAGTGATCTTTGTGGCAAAGAAGGATGGTACAGTAGCATGTGTGTGGATTATAGAGCTCTCAATGATGTTACCATCAAGAATAAGTATCCCTTGCCCAGGATCGATGATTTATTTGATCAACTCAAAGGAGCAGCAGTTTTCTCCAAGATTGACCTAAGATCAGGTTACCATCAATTGAAGATTCTACAAGAGGACATTCCAAAAACAACCTTCTCAACTCGGTATGGACTTTATGAGTTCACAGTCATGTCCTTTGGACTAACTAATGCTTCTGCCTACTTCATGAACTTGATGAATAAAGTGTTTATGGAGTACTTAGATAAGTTTGTCATTGTCTTCATAGATGACATTCTTGTGTACTCTAAAACCGAGGTAGAGCATGAGGGTCACCTTCGGTTGGTCCTAAACAAGCTTAGGGACCACCAGCTCTATGCAAAGTTTGAGAAGTGTGACTTTTGGTTGAGTGAAGTCATCTCTTTGGGCCATATTATGTCAGCTGCTGGGGTGGCAGTTAACCCTAGCAAGGTCCAAGACGTCTTAGATTGGAAACCACCCAAGACAGTGCCACAGATAAGAAGCTTCCTTGGAATGGCAGGGTATTACCGTAGGTTTATTGAAGGTTTCTCAAGCATAGCAAGACCCCTCACCCAACTGCTCAAAAAGGAATCCAAGTATGAATGGACCTCAGCATGTGAGCATAGTTTTCAAGAGTTGAAGAAAAGACTGACCTCCGCTCCAGTGTTGATTTTGCCCGACATCCGAAAGGATTTTGAAGTCTTTTGTGATGCCTCAAGACAAGGTCTTGGTTGTGTTCTAATGCAAGAGGGTCGGGTAGTAGCTTATGCCTCTCGGCAACTAAAGCCTCATGAAGCCAACTACCCCACTCATGATTTGGAACTAGCAGCCATGGTGCATGCTCTAAAATTTGACTTCATTACCTTATTGGTAATCGCTGCGAGGTCTTCACAGACCATAAGAGCTTAAAGTATATCTTTACCTAACCTGACCTCAACCTTAGACAGAGGAGATGGTTGGAGCTCATTAAAGACTATGATCTTGGAATTCACTACCACCCAGGCAAAGCAAACGTGGCAGCTGATGCTTTGAGCCGAAAAAGCTACTGCAATCTCCTATTGGTCCAAAAAAATCAGCCCAGACTATATGAAGAGATGAGACGCCTTAATTTGGAAATTGTGGAGCAAGGATCTGTGTATGCGCTGGAAATGGAGCCTGTGGTCCAGAAGCAGATCCGAGAGAATCAATTCAAGAATAAAGACCTCCTGGAGATAAGAGACAATGTAGGGCAAGGCAAAGCTCCTGAATTTTCATTGGATGAGCAAGAGGTCCTTTGGTTCGGCAAAAGGCTATGTGTGCTGAACTGCCAGGACATAAATGACCTCCTGCTTAAAGAAACCCATGAGTCACACTACTCCATCCATTCAGGGAGCACAAAGATGTACCAAGACCTCAAAGAGAGGTATTGGTGGGTGGGCATGAAGAGAGAAACAGCCGAGTATGTAGCCCAATGTGATGTGTGCCAAAGGGTCAAGGCCGAGCACCAAAGACCTGCTGGTTTGCTTCAACCTTTACCAATTCCTGAGTGGAAATGGGAGCAAGCTGGTATGGATTTTATCACTGGATTACCAAGAACCCAATCGGGTTATGACTCCATTTGGGTTATTGTGGATCGGTTGACCAAAGTAGCACACTTTATCCCAGTCAAGACCACCTATTCAAGCAACAAGTTGGCTGAACTATACCTAGCTCGAATTGTATGTTTACATGGTGTACCCAAGAGCATAGTGTCTGATAGAGGCTCCCAGTTCACTTCAAGATTTTGGGAAGGTCTCCATGAAGCCTTGGGGACAAGACTTAACTTTAGCACTGCTTACCACCCTCAGACTGATGGTCAAACAGAGAGAGTGAATCAAGTGCTTGAGGACATGCTTCGAGCTTGTGCTCTGGATTATGGGGATAGCTGGGATAAGAATCTCCCCTATGCTGAGTTCTCCCACAATAACAGTTACCAAGCTAGTTTGGAGATGTCACCCTTTGAAGCTCTATATGGGAAGCAGTGTAGAACCCCTCTCCTATGGGATCAAGTGGGTGAGTGCCAATTTTATGGACCTGATGTCATCAAAGAAGTCAAAAAAATTGAAGCTCATAAGGAGCGCTTGAGAGAAGCTCGATCTAGACAAAAGAGCTATCTTAGATACTCGGCGTCGGGACTGTCTTTTGAAGTTGGAGACTTTGTGTACCTTAGGGTAACCCCACTCAAAGGAGTTAGGAGATTAGAACCAGAGGAAAGCTAGCTCCAAGGTTTGTTGGACCATACAAGATATTGGCAAGACAAGGTGAAGTGGCTTACAAAATTGAGCTGCCCGCTTCTCTTTCGAAGAATGCACAATACCTTCCATGTGTCACAATTAAGGAAATGCCTTGGTGCACCAAGACCACACCTCATTGGAAAGTATTGACCTCCAAGAAGACCTCACTTATGTGGAGAAACCAATCAAAATTTTGGATGTCATAGGCGTGTCACCGGAGCGTAATCCTTGAACTTACAAGGTGCAATGGAGCCACCATCCAGTGAAGACACTTGGGAAAAGGAAGAGGACCTTAGAGCAAACTACCCATATCTCTTTCTTGGGTTGCTTGAATCTCGGGTCGAGATTCCCTTAAGGGGGGTAGGTTTGTGACACCCTGAATTTTTTTTAGAATCTTTTTGGAATTTTCAAAATTAAAAGAACCATTTTGTTTTGATGAGAATTCAAAGCTTAACCTGAAATTTCATAATGGATTTAAGCTGCCTAACTCAAACTACAACTAAAGTTCCTTGTCGGTTTATTGAGTTATTGGAGCTTTGTTGGTCTTTCCTTCTCTGTCCATCTTTTACCCACCTCTGCCTAGACCTCCCTTTGTGCAGGATCTAATGGCCTGCACCTCTCCTTCGTTTGGATTCAAGGGCAGGACCTCCTCTGTGTAGTCCTCCTATGGTCCGCACCTCCTTGGGTCTAGATCTTCCAAGCACTTGGACCTCCCTGGGTCCAATTCTCCCTCTCGGGTCTTCTCTGGCTTACAACCTCCCCAAGCCTGTGCCACCCTTATGTGCATTTGAACTCCTTTGGAACCCTGTGAAGCTTTTCGTGTTTTCTTGGACGTCCTTCGCCGCTTGAAGCCTTGAAACCTTCTCTGGAGGTTCCCTTCATTATCAGCCCGGTAGTACCACCCACACCATGCAGTACTACCACTTCCTAGGACCTCCCCTTACCTTTATTTGACCTCCCCGTGTCCTTCAGGACCTCTCCATGTCCTCTAGGACCTCTCCTTACCTTTATTGGACCTCCCTGTGTCCCACCGGACCTCCCCGGGTCCTCCAGGACCTCCTCCTTGCGCATCTGGACCGTTAAGACCTCCCCCTTGGAGATCTTAACCGTCCAGACCTCCCTCCTTGCGCATCTGGACCGTTAAAACCTCCCCCTTGGAGATCTTAACCGTCCAGACCTCCTCCTTGAAAGCTGGACCATTAAGACCTCCCCCTGGAGATCTTAACCGCCCAAACCTCCTCCTTGTAGATCTGGACCGTCAAGATCTCCCTTGGAGATCTTGGCTGTCCAGACCTCCCTTCTGGGCAGATCTGATCGTTAGGACATTCCTTTGGAGATCCTAACAGTGCAGACCTCCCCGTTTGTGCTTAATCTTGACCGTTGGACCTCTCCCCCTTGGAGATCCAACCGTCAGGACCTCCCTTGCGGGTGAGGACCTCCTCATAGCCCTTGCGGACCTCCTCTAGAGCGCTTGATCTTGGCCGTTTGGACCTCCCCTTTGGAGATCCAACCGTTAGGACCTCCCCCTGCAGGTGAGGATCTCCTCTTGTTCACTACAAGACCTCCTCAGGTCATAGCAGGACCTCCTTGGCGGGTCTTGACCGCCCCACTGGGCAGTCAACACACCCAGTTTTCTTGTACATTTGACTGTGTCCTTGGGCAAGGAAGTCTCCGCAGCATTTAATGCATGTTGTATCACATTAAATGCCCTCACCTTTGCAGTACTCATGTCATACCGATTGTCACATTCCATGCCTACTCTCTTGTCCTATTTACCAACTCTTGTTGACTCTATCCTGGGTCATGTGCAACGCTTTCCCCTATATATAGTTTGGGAGAGCCCTCCTTTCTCACTTTCTTCACCACTTCTCCTCTCTGTCTCAACCCAGCCTACCATAGACCTCCTCACTCTAAGTCTCTGGACCTCCTTCAATTCGTTCTTGGACATCCTCTCTGGAGCCCTAAGACCTCTCCAGCGAGCTCCTTGGGTCTCCTCTTGACCTCCTAGCTTCTCTGTTGGTTTTGTCTTTAAGTTTATTTGGAATTCTTTGGAATCTTGTTTGAGCTTCATTTGAGTATTTGATTTTTCACGTGTAGATTGCCTAGACCGTGGGGAGCCTAAGTTCAGTGAGGAAGAGGGAGCAGCTCAAGACCTTGAGCAAGGCAAGTTACACTCTTGAACATGTTGCACCCAATACTTCAAATTATTATGCTGTTTTCAAAGATGTATGCATGCCTACTTTACTAAGTATTTCAATACCTATCTTTCAATCCATAGTTAAACCTACTGCTTGGTATGACCTCCATCCATGTTGAATCAACCCCCTTGTCACACTAGGTAAATCTGGTTCTTGCAATAGTGGGGACCCGAAGCTTTAAAGAAAATGAAATGCTTAGTAATGCTTAGACCAAAATCTTGATTTGGGAGCTTTGACCAAAAACTATCACTTAAACAAATGATTTGGTAGTGGCATTGGTGTGCCATGGAGATTTAAACCATGACATTGGTGTGTCATGGATGTTTTATTATAGCCATGGCATTGGTGTGCCATGGAGACTTGAAAAGCAAAGTAATGAAAAATGGTTTTGACTTGGTATAAGGTTGCTTGGTTGGTGCATGTCTATGCACGAGGGTCGTGTGATCCAACACCCGGTGGTTGAGGTTTGTCGCCCAAGTCGGTTAAGGACCGATCTTTGAGACACCACTTGCTAAGCCTATAATAGGCTATGCCAAAATTGTGCAACCACATGTCTCCAAAGTGGGGCATGGGACACGCTAACTAATTTGCAAAGCTCTATTGTGGTTCATCCATGGACGCTGTGGGTTTGTCATGTTATGACTAGTTGTAGTCCCACCGGCATAAGAGGGGCACCCCATTAACCCGGCGGTGTTTCTACCCAAAGGGGATTATAAACCTTAATGGGGGTGGGTCATGGTGGAGCAATGCATTGTAAAGGCCTTGTCATGTGATCTAGACCTCTCACCAAAGGAAGTGTGAGGTGGTATCGACGGATGCCAAGCAAACTAGAGAAATTCATGTCATGTGGGTAAAGTGTGCAACCTCTGCAGAGTGTAAATCTATTCAAATAGCCGTGTCCACGGTCATGGACATGCTGGCAATGTCACTCAAAGTTAGCTCTTGGTTTCGGTTTTCAAAGGAAATGTTGAAAATGATTTTGGTGGTTTAACCAAATTGGGTGTGGGCGGGAAGTCTTGTGCAGGAGGGTATCCTTCACCATTTAAATGATGAATGTATCCAACTGAAAATGGATTTGTAAAACTGAATTTTAATTATGGTAACCTGCCTTGCAACTTAATACTTGTATTGGAAATAAAATTGGCTTTATGCAAATTAACCCTATTATGCTGTCCTTTGATACATCCCTATGCATGTCATGCTGTTAATTGACAGGTGTAACTTGCGAGCACGGTTGTTGTGCTCACTCTTGCTTGATTCATGAATTGAGCAGATGAAGACTTCTTTGATGATGAAGAGGACCAACTTAATTAGGTCGCGCCCTCCAGCCAATCACCTGTGGTGTAATGGGTGGACCATGTCTTTTGTTCTCCGCTGCGTTTGTGTGCTCCCTGTTGCTGGAGCTTGTAAGCAACCCTTGTAAACAAACCTCCTTTTGCTGTTAATAAAGTCTTGTGGATGTTTGTGTTATCACTTGTTTGCTGTGAGAACCAGTCGAAGATCTCTGGGGGCTGGTTTGGATCACAGAGGGCTTTAGGCTTGTCCCCAAGCCCCACGACCTCCTTGGGGTGGTTCCCTTCGGACCTCCCTCGAGTGGTGACGTGGAGTTTGGGGAGGTCTGAGGTCCAACGACCTCTGCGGGTCAGGACCTCCCAGACCTCCGAGTGGTCCTCTCGGACCTCTCGGGAGGTTTGTCTTGATCCCACCGGATGTCCTCTCGGGGCGTCTGGGGCTCTCTCTGACCTCCCGGAGGTCTGAGGACCTCCCGGTGTGCCCCGGCCGGTCGTTCTTGTTAAGAAGGAGCTTTGTAAAGGACTTATCACATGCTCTAGACTACTTACCTAAGGTAGTGAGCGGTGGCATAGATATATGCCGAACAAACTAGAGAATTCGTGTCTTGTGGGTAAAGCTGTACAACCTCTGCAGAGTGGAAAACTATTCGAATAGCCGTGTCCGTGGTTATGGACGTACTCAGGGATTTCACACGGGAGATAGAGTTTCTTTAAAATGAGTCGGAGTATGGATGGGAAGTTCACTTGATGAATATAATGTTTGTTTGGTGAACATGTCATTCACTTGGTGGTTTGTGTCGATTGGTGAATTGGGGATTCACTTATCTTTGGTTTGGTTGGGAAGTGAATGGGAAAATTCACTGGTTGTTTCAAAGAAATTGTTTAATTATTTATTATTGTTTTCAACTACACATTTCAATCTATTTATTGTATTTATCGTAAATGCTGCTTTCTGCAAAAGAACCATACAGCTAACCTTGTCAAGCCATGCATGAATACTATTTGCATACATTTCCCTACGGTTTACTGAGTACATTCAAAAGTACTCATGGCTTTTGCCCTCGGATTGATCCGCAGTTGAAGAATATCAAGCTGCCCAAGAGTTCTTTCAGAAGGAGGACTATGAAGGTTTTGCGGATTAGGATGCTTCTCCACTCAATTGCCTGTGGGCATGTTGATTGGCCATTTGAAGAATTTTGTTCCGCTGCAAGAGTTCTATTTGTTTCTTTAGCCCTGCGTGGCAAGTTAAGTAAACGTTGACCATAAGGTCCAGTTATTATTATTATTTGTTACTTTGAGATCTTTTTAGTTAAACCGAATAAATGGATGGTATTTCATCATTGTTTCCTGTGTGAGCTAGCTACTGATCTGGGACTAGTTCGGAAAACACAGAGGGTTCCTGAGATGTATTTTCGGGTCCCGACAGATATGTAGAAGTAGCGGATGCAATGACTCTTGTTGAAGGAGGCTGTATGAATGGAATAGAATAGGTATTTAAGTAAAGCGAGATGACAAAATATAATGGCTATTTCTTTTTTCGATTACAAGGAGGCAGGGTTATATACCTGAGACAGTGCTAGGGCTTAGAGAGTGTTGGCGCTATTCTGTAGACGGTGTGAGTGTCTTTGTCTTTTTAGCGGGTGGATCAAGCGTAGAACGGTGAGGTGGTGACGCAGATCTATTCAGTAAATGTAGTTGCAGTGTTATGTTGTAGAAAAGCAAGTGAAGGGAGCGTTGAATATGTGATCATGGATGTAATCTGATACAATACAACACTATACCACTTAGCTTGGATTTTTTGTGGCGGGTCTTTAGCTGGCATGATAGCGCTTTTAGGGGTCGACGTCTGAATCTCTTGTTCAGGACAGGGGATCTGTAAGAGTAGCTGTTAGGGAGAAGAGAGAAAAAATCACTGTAAGAAAGTGAGAGTAAAAAAAATGATGATTGTTGTGAGACTCAAGTAGGTAAAAATGTAAGATATATGTTTGTTGTTTCTGGTGGAAGCAAAGGAAAAGAGGTTATTAAGCTATATATGTAAGTAGATGACAGGGTTAAGTAAGGACAATAGCAAGTATAGAAACTATGGCTAGGTTTGTGATGGATGCTGTTCTTGGTATTTTGTATTTTGAACTGGAGCCTTAATGCAAAAAATTTATGCATGCCTCTGCATCTATGGTGTGTTTCGCAGATGTATAATAGTGAATAAGGTTTTGCGAGTAGAGTGTAAAAGAGGAGTGTTTTCTAGGTTGCATTGCAAAATATGTATAAACAGTGTTAGGGCGAATAAGAAAGTGTGAGAAAAAATAGTATCTTCATAGTGCTAGACATAAGATGGCAGATCATATAGTACATACCTTGAGGAAGTGGTTGATGCAGTTTTTTTTTCAGCGAAGATTGGTATAGTCTGTGGATGGTCATTACGGAGCTGGTATGGTGTCGGAGAGGAAATTAGTGTATGACATAGGAAATGTATGAACAGGGAAGAGCATAATCAGTATTAGTAATCAACGGGAAGAAGGTAGCGGTGTTAAAGGATTGGAGAGTAGATAAGTAGTGCTAATGGACGGAGTGGCAGTGATTAATTGTGTTGTGTAATAGATAGGGAAATATAAATCAGAATGGCAGTAGTGGTAATAGATATAGCATTTGAGATGGTGATAGAAGAAACGAATTGTGTAAACAACTGTGCATAGGTATGACTTGATTACAGTTTTATGGTGGAGATAAAGACACATGTGTTTATTGTAGATACAGAAGTTATTGCTTTAGAAGCTAGTAGTTACTATAAATATCTAGGTATGGATTCTATGATACAAACCACTGGAATGAAAATTAAATAAAGGGAATTGTAAAGGTTTCGACACGGATAATCTACGTGATGAGAGTATATAGTGGCATTCTAAAGGCCATATTACAGACTATGTAGTAAAACTGAATTAAGCTGGCAGTATGTAAAACAATTAAAAGTTTAAGAGCAGTTTGTAAATGAAGTAGGATATGGGTTACCTCTAAGATCGATGCGTGATGTGCATGATCTATTAGTAATGTAGCTGTATGTGTGTCTCTATAGCTCTGAGACAACTTCGGTAGCTCGGTATGGAGTGGTGTGGCATCTTGATAAGGTAAAGATTGATCTCTGCTGTATGCTGTTTGTGAGGATGTAGAGGTAGTATGGAAAAGGGAAGAATGTAACTATTTGCCAAAGGAGGTGGCGATCCTATGAACTTGGAACGAAGGCTAACGACGTAAGAAGCTCCATTCAGTAACTAAAACGACAAAACATGTCATAGAGGTAACATCAAATAATGCAATAATTGGCTCAATCGAAGTACTACGAATAGGGGAAAAATTGTAGAATTTTATCTTGATAGAAACTCACGTAAGGAAAGAAGAAACTACACAGGTAGCGTAGTAAACGATGGCCTAAAGACGCTAGCTTGAATTACAATCACAGAATTTTAAGGATATTCCTTTTTTTAAAAATATATCCAGAGTCTGATCTAATTATGTGTTTCCAGTGGGTTCTGAACAGAAAGCAGTGAAGAATAGCACTACTACAGTACCTACACTCATTAAGAAGCGGCATCTGCTCTTTGAGCAGACCGTTGTGCTCCAACATAAAAAGATGTGCTGAGAAGGAAATGAACTGACTCTCTCAATGGGCACTATCAACTAAAATCCTATTAGCGATGCTATGTGTACAAACGTTAACATCTTTGCGCCCATTTCCTAGTAAATTAAAACCCATGCACAATTTCACTTTAAACAATATATGCTATGGAAATGTAAATACGGCAATGCTTCATCTTTGAGTAAAGTCCATTACCGGTCCTTAAACTTTTTATACTGTGTCATCCCGGTCCATAGACTTTCAAAGTGTGTCATCCCGGTCCCTAAACACTGCTTGGGTCTCAAATTAGTCCTTAAACTTTTATCTTTGTGTCATCCCGGTCCATAGACTTTCAAAGTGTGCCATTCTTGTGCCTAAGCAAGAGGGCTATGTTTGAGACCCAAACAGTGTTTAGGGACCGGATAACACACTTTGAAAGTCTATGGACCTAATGACACAAAGATAAAAAGTTTAAGGACCGGTAATGGACTTTACTCTTCATCTTTTTTGAAAAATCAATGACTCATGGGTTCAGATGTTCTGCAGAAGGGATTTACATTTGGAACTATGGAGCCATAACAATATAAATAGGGATGATAATCCATTGGAGCCTTCTGACCATCACAAATAATAAAATCTGTCAATAGAAGGCGTATGTGTGAATTAGAAACCATGGCGTCGCAGAAAAGTTAGGTAACTCACCCAAAACCATAGCATATGATCTTTAAAAAACCTATAGGTGCTAATTGCAACCTTACCCGTCGGCAACGCTTAACTATACAACTAAAATAAAACATGAAAGCACTATTTCTTATAATAAAAAAACTAAACGTGGACAAAGATAGAATACCAAATGATGCAATAACTGGCTCAATCGAATTACTGCGAATAGAAAGAAAAATTGTAGTAGTCTATCTTGATAGAAACGCACGTAGGCAATGGAGTAAAAACCACGACCTAAAGACGCCAGCTTGAATTACAATCATAGAATTTTGAACGGTAAGCGAGCACGTCATTTTGACAGTTGTAATAGGTTAATAGCTAGTTCTAAAGGCATCTGAAGAGAAACACACCTAATAGGGCCTCTCTGTCTTGGACAGTTGCAAGTGAACATGTGAGAACCATTGAACATAGACGCTCCTCTTCCACTCCTGCGAATACATGAATATATGATTGAGCAGACGCGTTAGGTCTGCACGTCCTCCAACCTGAAAGGTATGCTATTTAGCACAGATTAAATTTGTCAAGTCACAAAGTACAATAGTAATTATAGCTATACATGTATATTGTTTTTTTGTTAAGTGTTTTCCTCTTGGACAACTCTATGTTCATAGCCAGTCGCTGTACTTTTTCCGTGAATCTAAACAACTTGGTAGGGATTGTTCAGTAGGCTAATATGAAAACAAAAGGAAATAAATAGCAATACAATAGTCAGGTAATCCATCTGCACATCAGAAATTATGTAATGACTGTAGGCTAAAAAAAGTTCAAAGTGGCAAGTTCAGTAGTTGGTGATCCAGTGGTACCTATCCTATGTACAAATCCAATATCTTTCATAGTAGTTTCATCATCAAAGAAACCCTTCTGTGCACTGGTAAGTAGATAATAGCATTGGGCAGAGTTTGTGTGAAACGAAAGGGAAGATTAAGCTATATGCAACAGTTCTATATTAGTTTAATACTATAGGCTACATGACTGCCACTCCAATGCATAACTATACTGTTGTTCAAAACCGAAATGCATGCCACCTAAAATCCTCAACAAAGTAAGTAAACAAAGAAACCGCCTCTTACCATTGATCTCCTGCATAGGTCCTTTAAATGATATGTTCTCTGTGAATGAGGCCCTGAAACAATATTGCATCCAGTAAGATGGATACTGGTAGTGTCTTGGCAATTCCTACTCTCCAAAGTAACAAACCAAAACTAATAGAGAGCATTCACCTAGATATCCACTTTCATTTCAGAGAGATGAATTACCTATCTGATTTAGAGAATGAGATTGCCACGAATTCCAAAGCTGGCAGAGAAACAAAAAAATGGCATCACATAGGACTCCCAAGGGCAGAACAAAACAAAAGAACATTTTGAAAGAAAAAAGAAAAGGATGCTCGGATTGCATTTGCTGTTCTTATTCTTTTGAGCACAGTGCGCAACACAACGATTGAACCGATTGAATTTCCGTCATTCAAGTCTCACCTTACAACGGTAAGACAAACCCAAAACACAAATTATGTGGGCATTACAGGTGGAGTCCCTAAGTTCACTTGCAGCTTTAATGTGGCTTACGTGGATATGGATGAGAAGATTCGATCCTAGTGCCTCCATCCTGAAGCAGTTACCAACCACTATGAGAGTTCTGATATGTTGATGCTTAAAGCTAAGGCATGCTCAAAATAGCGATCTAAAATTGAAATGCAATAAAGGAACATTATCATGCTAACTGAAGGAGCAATACTAACAAAATATAGCGATGCAGAAAACTAATCAAAACCAAACCTCTTCCTATTATAGACAATACCAATGTGGTACCAATCAATGTTTAACTAATAAATCTATAGCAAGAATCGAGGTTGTTCTTCCTCTTTTAAGTTATATCCAACTGGGATTTCTCTGAAGCAATTGATCAATCGCCTAGAGTGACCGCAAAATTGTAAATCTACACACAAAAGCACGACCTCATACTTGCAATCAATCAGTTAGGGAGGAGCATGATGGGGAATGGTATGAGCAGAGACTGAACAACCATGAGAAGTTGGGGAGGAGCTGCTGCCCTAGGCAAGAGCAGTGGTAGCAATTGCTACTGCTACTACTCTTGGCAAGGACGTGCACGCCTCTTGATCTCTACCTGCAAGATTCTTGGACGATGGAGCTGCGCTTACTGGTAGTGGCAAAGGGTGGCATGTGTCTGATCTGGTCCTTGGCCGTGCATACGCGCTCCTTCTGCGCTGGCGCGTGCCTCCTCTGCTGGGGGTGAGATCGAGTAGGCAGCGGGGGAGGAAGAGGGAGGCACCGAGGCCTGCTCCGCCCCCGCCCCCGCCGAAATCGGTGGCACCGATGGAGAGGCAAGGAGATGGAAGGGAGGGTAGGGGCAAGACCGAGAGAGCGGCGGGGGAGGAAAAGGGAGGGAGCGGTGACAGCTGGGGGGAGATCGAGCAGGCTGCGGGGGAGGAAGAGTGAGGCACCAAAGCCGGCTGAGGAGGGAGGCCGAGGGGGACTACAAGGAGGAAGGGGAAGACGGAGAGAAGCGGCTGTTGGGAGGAGACCAATGGCGGTGGGAGAGGAAGAGGGAGGGGCTAGGAGGTAGAGGGGAATGTAGCGAGGGGAGGAGCGGTGCACGGGACGGAGCAAGCTAGGAGAGGAAGAGGGGGCGCAAGGAAGAAAGTAAAGCGCTCCTCCATGCGACGTGAGTCGTCCGATGACGATCCGCGCGTCCTGAGGGCCTTCCTAACCCCACGTGATCTCGGCCGGCCGTGGCTCGATCCGACGCCGTTTTCCTGCCGACGTAACCATCGCCAGGAGCGGCCCTTTCCACCAACTGTTAAGATAGGTAATAACGTTGATGCATTAGAAGTTGTATGAGCTGAACGAACTAACCAAGCAAAGTTAATCAATTAATTATATGGAGTTTTGCTTCATACACCATTAATTATTTAATTCGACCCTGCTAGATTAATTCATTTTTCATTCTTCCAAGCTAAACATAATATAACTATGGAATTAATCATCTTTGAGTTGGACTTAAACTTACGTTGTTCTAGTTTTGCTCGTTTATTCGTACCCTTAATTTAAAGGTTCTTCTGTTAAAAAAAGTTTGTAATAAGTCAACCTAGTTTAGGTTGACATCATGCGTGTTATATAAAAATCCATTCCTTTAATTAATATATTCTATGGTTACAAGTCATTGACATTTTTTTACTTTCCATGGCCTACAAGATGCAACTTTATTCTTTGGTTTTTATCCCAGCATATTTGCAAAATTTATAAAATACAACTTTACATCCTGATATTATTAGAAAGTAGCCACTTCAACCCTTTTTTCAACTGGGATGATGAATGATACATTTCTTGTTAACAGTTAACACCATAATAATAGTACTCCCTCCAGTCCAAAATATATGTTGATTTTGCTATGTGCACATAAAACAAGGATGAGTTTATTCAGTTTTTGACCTAGTTTTGCCTCTATTAATTGTATACCCATCTATCTAACGCCAGTACCAATCAGCATTTAATATTTGGTGAAAAAAGTTGCCTAGAAAAAAACTCAGCAATATTTACTTGTATGCGTCTGTAGGGAACACCAATAGCAATCCCTCTGCCCCATACCTTTCTGTATGCATATCTTTTTATCTGTTGGTCTATTCAAAATAGGGAGGTGGGACATTAGATCAGTCCATTTTAAGCTTATCAACCAGAGCTTGTGTATGTGTGACTAGGGATAATGGGGCATTACATATCTTAAATATTTTACTAAGTAGAATTTATGATCTTGGATAAATATAGTACGGTCTACTTTGGAATCTGAATGAATGCACTTCTAATTTATAGCACTGTAACAATTGATTTCTGATAAAATTTTGTACCATGTTCACAGAGGGTACTATAGATGCTGCAGCTCGAAAGTATGTCACATATTTTACTCTTTAATCATCAACTTTAGATCTTGATTCTTAGCTTGGTCTACTGTTATTTACGTGTTCTAATCAAGCAATCAACTCATCAGTCTATTGCATGCCTCTTTGTAGGATCACTTGGCTCTATTGCTTGATTCTTAGATTGGTCTACTCGCTCAAAGGATTACTTTGATCGGCATGGAAGCAGTAGCGGATCCAGGATTTTTAGGATAGGTGTTCGAATTTCGGAGTTAGGTTGTCCAAATATACCGATACCAATACGCCGATACCGTGAGATGCCATTTCCCCAAAAACACTGATACGACGATACGCGTATATATAACAAAATAAAAAAAATAGAAATTAATGATTTCATATGAGGAATAGGGCGATATATGGCAATCATAATGGCATGAATTAAACAGCAAATTATAGATATCAATGACAGTTGAGGGGGTGGAAACTAGGAATATAGCCATTTTTGTTCCAGTCTTCTTATTTCGCCGAGTTATGCTGTTGTTGCAGTGTGCGGATAAGACTTGTGCTTGGTGTTTGATCGTTATTGTTTTCTCTATTTTTTTTTTGTTTTGGGCTGTACCAGCTATACCACTAAATCTTATTATTTTTCCTCTAATAGTGATCGGTAGATGCCATGTCTTCTTTTTTTAAAAAAAAACTTGTGCTTGATCTTAGTCGTTGTTGTTTTCTCACTTTTTTTGTTCCAGATTATAGCAGCTAGACTGCTAAAACTTATTTTCTTCCTCTAATAGTGATCAGTAGAGCTCCTACCTTCTTTTTCAATTTTTTTTGACAGATGCATACCTTGTTGATTTTGCTGTTTTTTGCTCTCTTTTTTTCCCATCAGTAAGAACCCCATCTAAGAATGTCCCTTCCATAGAGCAAAAATTAGCATGTAAATATATGTAACAAGAGCCCAATTATCTGTTCATAGCCCAAGGCAAAGATTATATTTTTGTACAACATCCATTGGAAAGAACCAAGAAAACATTGGAAGAAGCTTAGACTCCAGAAAGAACCGGAGCTGAAGCGGAACAGAACCAGGGAGAAGAATTGGAGTGCACAGAACACACCTAGATCTGGAGAGCGGACGATAACGGTGAGCTGGATATACTGCTCCCTTCCCGCCGCCACGCTCTTTCCCAGCCACCGCGTTGCTCTTTTGGTGTCGTCCGTTCCCTTCCTCCCTGTTTGTCACGCTATCACCTATTTGCTCGCGTCAGATCTCTCTGTTACGCGACAGGTCTTGTTGTCAAGACGCCGCTCACTGCCGCCTCACACTTGCTTGCCGTCGCGTCGTAGCGTCGTGTCCACCGACCGTCGTTCACCTTCGTAGCCCACACCTCCGCTCGTTCGCCACTTAGAGGCCGGAGAGAATAGATGTTAGGGTTTGGTGGGCTAAAGTAGGAAGGAAAATGAGCCTAATGTGTTACATGGGGAGTGCGAGCTAAATTCATTTGCGGACACAAATATATAGTTTTGACCTAACTAATAACATATATATCTAATATACTTATTATATATCAGATATTTTGAAGAAAAAAATAGGTGTTCGGCTGAGCACCTATAACCTTAAGACGGTCCACCCATGAATGGAGATTTAAAGAGGATCAGAAGGCTGATGTTCTTTGTCCTCTTTGACACTACATAGGCTTGGAGAGCTATTTTTTTCTGATGCAGCTTGATGACTTATTCATAGTGCAGACTACAGACTCCTTCACTGTCATGTTTTTGGATGTAGCAAGTGTTTCACTGGTGTGTTTTGGGTGCAGAGCTAATGAGATGTTATCATGTTAATATGCAAGTGTGTTGGCCTGAACTCTGAAGTGTGTGTTCTTCACTTGGTAGGGCCATAATCATGTTGATGTAAGATATTTGGTAATGTGATGTGGCGAGTGGCGACCACTGCTTGCTCGTTCAATTGTAGTATGCCTGTATGCGGCACTTGAAGATACCATTGGTTTTTGACACTGCCAAATACGATTCGGGCCTATACTCAATGAAACATTTCTCCTCCCTTTCTAATTTTTTTGAATCCATTGCTTCGTGTTTTGTCTTAACCATATCACTTACAATCTTCGCCGAAATTTCATTGATTTTTCGGGTGGTTCAGCTGGTAAAAATTGAAATTTCGAAGTTCGATCCGAAAACTTTTGGCCAAAAAACCCGAAATTCCCGGTAACCACTGATAACGGACCTATTGCTAGCCTCCGAAAATTTTCCCCAACCAGCAGTGTTTTCCGTGTGTGTGTGGGGGGTTTGTTGTTCAAGACTTGTGTGTAGAGATGGCAATCGAACGCGGCGGACACAGGTAGTGCTCGCTCATACACATGCCCGTGACCCTTGATTTCCCTCACAGGCATGCCCGCGAAGGACGATGGGCAAAGAATCTCGCCTATGACCGTCGCCACGAATAATGTATCACATATTCGAAAAAAAAGAATAACCCAGTTAAACACATTCTCGTAGCACATGCCATTGCCGAAAGGTCTGAAAAAAGAAAACAAGAATGCCGCGGTTTGAAAGCACCCCTGATTTATCATTCCAATTGCAGGACAAGGACCTTAGCATATCTAATACAAACGAGTAACATTACCAGGTATCAAAAATTAGTAAATTACCCCACGTTCTGTTAGATTTGTTGGAACTGCTTTGCCAGTTTAACTTGAAACTAGGTAGAGAAAATTGCAAAGTTTCTTACGGTTCACAAACTTTCCCCAATCATAACAGTCGTTATAGAATCAAAACGAAACCATGTCTCAGCACCAAACGAAACCATGTCTCAGCACCAACAAGCAAAAATCTAACAAGTGCTTATCAGAAACATCTCGCAACACAGTGAAGACAAGCATCAGGCACACGCTGCAGTCGATAACAGCAAAAGCAAGCACGCGACTACTTTTACTAGCGAAGGAACGAAATCTGAGAAGCCAAACCTTGGGCAAGTAGTGGTCGTTGGAATTAATATGGGCTAGGTCTAAATATTATATTCTAATTAATTTCTAGTAAATCTCAAAGGCCTATGTGCAAATGCTAAAAATGTTTAGTCCCACATAGAGGGATTAAGGGGAGTGACACCAGTTTAAAAGGTGGAACGTGGTAGCCCCTCTTGTGGAATTGGAAAGAGACAACACCTTCGCTGCTCCTCGCCGAAAGCGGTGCGGTCTGATCTTGCTTCTGCGGTGTTAGTGCGGCGCGATTTTCTTTATCTATTCAAAATCGCCTACGCACATTGAGCGGGCGCGATTTTCTTTATCTATTCGAAATTAAACGAAGAGCAGAGTGCCTTTGGTTGGACTACTGGCAACTGTCCTTGATGGTGACTGATGGTCTTTGGGCTCTCTGTCTTTTGGCTATATAAGGAGACTGAGAGAACTGGCTCTAGCCCGAGTTTTTTCCACTTCCACAGTTCAGAAATTCCACAGTGCTTGTTGCTGTCTTTGGCGATCTCCATCTGGCGAGACGCTGTACGCCAAGACGGAGAGCAGGCCTCCGGAACCCTCATCCTCGAAGGCTTGCACGAGCGAGGACGAATAAGGTTTTGGGGAGCGTTATACATCGTCATTGCTACATCTACATCAACTGCGCGACTACAACCTTTTGCTACGTTCTACACCAACTGCACGACTACTACCACTACGTCATGACGAACGACGTCCTTGTCAAGAATACTGCTGCATCTTCTTCTTCTACAGAATCTGGGTATGCCTATATCTCTCTTATTACTTGTTTTGCTTTACTATTTGTTGTTGTGATAAACGCTGAGATAGATATGCTACTTTCTGTCTTTCTAGAAATTAGTATGCCTATAGTGTTCATACATACCTGCTTTCTATTTGTGAAAATAGCCAGAGTATTTTCCATGTTTTATCTAGCTTATTTCTGGATTAAAGTAATTCGAAAAATGCTTATGTACTCAACAATCCAAAAACCTTATTCTAGGCATAGGCATTTTTCACCAACTGGCTTTGCTGCTGCGCTCAAACCCTCTGAATTCGATGGTGCGAATTACAAGAGGTGGCGCACCAAGATGGTGCTTTGGCTAACTGCCATATACGTTTTCCATGTGGCAAACGGCAAGCCTGAAGGAACACTTACTCCTGAACAGGAGCAAGAGTTCGAGGCTGCTGATAACCTTTTTAAAGGTGCCGTGGTTAGTGTTCTTGGTGAGAAGTTAGTCGATGCATACATGGTGATTAAAACTGGAAAAGAGATGTGGGATGCACTCGAGGCCAAATTTGTCGCGGGAGGCATTATTGCCAAACTTCCTCCTTCTTGGAGGAATTTTGCTACTTCTCTGAAATATAAGAGACAAGAGTTTTCTGTTGAAAATCTCATTGGGTCTCTTGATGTTGAAGAGAAGGCGAGGGCAAAAGATACACACACTAGAGGTAATGAGGGACATTCTAGTGCCAATATGGTACAGAAGAAGAATGGCCAAACTCAAAAGTTCAAAGGCAAGAACAAGAGTGCACAAACAACAAGCTTCAAGAAGAAGAAGAAGAACACAAAGGAGAGCCTTTGCTTTGTCTGTGGTGAACCTGGTCATTGGGCCAAGGATTGCAGCCAACGCAAGGGTGGGAAGAATCGATGGGCGTAATTCCAAGTCTATCAATGTTGTTGTTGGTACTCTTGAGACGGAACTTGTGGTATGGTAATTTACCTCGTTTTTTCTTCAGTATGTCAATCTACCGATTGGTGGATAGACACCGGTGCTAATATACATGTGTGTGTGATATTTCATTGTTCTCTTCTTACCAGTCACTTTCGGGATTCAAATTGTTCTAATGGGGAACGGGTCACATGCCACTGTTCATGGTGTTGGCACGGTCGATCTGAAGTTTACTTCGGGGAAGATTGTGCAACTGAAGAACGTGCATCATGTGCCATCGATCAATAAGAATCTCGTCAGCGGATCTCTTCTGTGTAGAGATGGTTTTAGACTGGTATTTGAGTCCAATAAATTTGTAATGTCCAAGTGTGGACAATTTGTTGGTAAAGGCTATGTGTGCGGAGGCTTGTTCCGCCTATCTCTTTCAGATTTATGTACTAATATTGTGAACCATGTTTGCGAGTAATGAGACTACTATTTGGCATTCACGACTTTGTCACATTAATTTTGGTTGCATGACGCTAGTTAGCAGCTTTAGAGTTAATCCCAAATTCACCCTTGCCAAAGGTTCTAAATGTCAAGTTTGTGTGCAATCAAAGCAACCTCGTAAGCCTCATAAGGCTGCGGAGGTAAGAAAATTGGCACCATTAGAACTCATACATTCAAATCTGTGTGAGATGAACGGTGTATTGACAAAAGGTGGTAACATATATTTTATGACTTTGATTGATGACTCCACTAGGTTCTGTTATGTGTATCTTTTGAAAACTAAAGATGAAGCTCTTCACTACTTTAAAATCTATAAGGCAGAAGCTGAGAACCAACTTGAAAGGAAAATAAAAAAGGTTAGGTCTGATCGTGGTGGAGAGTACTTTTCAAATGAGTTCAATTTATTCTGTGAGGAACATGGTATAATCCATGAGAGGACGCCTCCCTATTCACCCCAGTCAAACGGGGTTGCTGAAAGAAAGAAATGCTTATGTACTCAACAGTGGTACGGGCACGGAGGGCGTAGTGGAGCTGAGGAACTTCTGTAGATTCCTCATCTCCTCCTTCTCCTTCTCCTCCAACGTCGGCATGGCACAACCAATCGCTTTCTGCACCACAAAACACCTTGGTTGTCTTCGGAGAAACGAACGGCCTTGCCGATCCTCATTTTCTTCCTAATTCTTTTCATACTCTTATCATGTTTCTGGGCCATCTTGATCTGGCCCTCTAGGGTAGATTTCACTTCTAAAGCAGCGACAAAACCCTCGCTAACCATCTCCAAGTTGAGCCGTTGAAATTCGTTGCATAGGGCCTTTGTTTCGGGTCTAACTGAAATACAATTGCACTGCGGTTTTCGACTCAATGCATCGACAACGACATTGGCTTTCCCCGGATGATAATGAAGTCTCATATCAAAGTCCTTAATCAATTCAAGCCATCTTCTTTGCCTTAGGTTCAGATCGGCTTAAGTGAAAATGTATTTCAAACTCTTGTGATCACTATAGACTTCGCAGCGATTGCCGATCAGGAAATGTCGCCACATCTCCAAGGCATGAACCACTGCTGCAAGTTCAAGGTCATGAGTAGGATAATTCATCGCATGAGGCCTCAATTGCCTCGATGCATATGCCACAACTCGGCCCTCTTGCATAAGAACGCAACCAAGACCATGGTGGGATGCGTCACAGTAGATGTCAAAAAAATTTGGATGTCTGGTAGAACTAGCACTAGAGTAGAGGTTAGACGATCCTTCAATATCTGAAAGCTTGCTTCACATTCTGTCGACCATTCAAACTTCTTTTCTTTTTTCAACAATTGGGTCATCGGTCTTGCTATTTTCGAGAAATTCTAGATGAAGCGGCGATAATACTCTACAAGACCAAGAAAACTACGAATGTCGAGACAGACTTGGGCTGTCTCCAATTAAGCACATCTTGGACTTTGGTTGGATCCACAACAACTCCTCCTTCGGATAGCACATGACCCAAAAAGACGACCTCTTTTAGCCAAAATTCGTATTTGCTGAATTTTGCATAGAGTCGATGTTCTCGGAGCTTGTCCAGCGCGAGCCGGAGGTGTTCTTCATGCTCCTTTTCAGATTTGGAGTATATGAGAATGTCATCAATAAATACGACCATAAATTTATCCAAATACTCCATAAACACTGAGTTCATAAGACTCATGAACAAGGCCAGTGCATTTGTCAAACCAAAGGACATGACGGTGTACTCGTACAAGCCGTAACAAGTCGAAAATGCCATCTTGGAAAAGTCTTCAGATCTGATCATAACTTGATGATAGCCCAATCTCAAGTCAATTTTGGAGAATATAAGGGCACCGATCATCTGGTTGAACAAATCATCAATCAACGGTGTTCTTGATGGTGACCTCATTCAATGGACGGTAGTCAATACACATCTGCAGACCGTGGTCCTTCTTCTTCACAAATATAGCTGGGCATCCCCAAGGTGAGGAGCTCGACCTAATGAAACCCTTCTCTTGAAGTTCCGCGAGTTGTTTCTTCAATTCAACCAACTCATTCGGTGGCATTCGATAAAGGCGTTTTGATATTGGAGCCATTCCGGGCTGCAGCTCGATCACGAATTCAACTTCTCGTGCAGGTGGCATGCCCGGTAGTTCTTTGGGAAATACATCCGAAAACTCACATACTACTAGAACTTCATCTAATTCCGGTAATTCCTCACTGCTAAGGGCATAGAGATGAGGATGCTTCAATTTTGGCACCATTTCGACTTGAAAACTAAGAGGACTTGTGAGAGTGATAGCTTTGCGGGCATAATCAATTTGAACATGGTTATTGGACATCCAATTCATCCCAAGAATAACATCAAGGCCTGCTGAATTTATCACAATAAGATTGGCCGAAAACTTCACCCATTTAATCTCAATTTCAACTTCACGACATTTGTGTATGCTCCTCATTTCTGAGCCCGACGATTGAATCATCATAGGTGTCAGCATCAAACTGAGTGAGAGGTTGTGGAGTGTAGCAAAACCTCTGGACATGAAGGAATGAGAAGCCCCAGACTCAAACAACATGGTCGCATGAGTCGAATTGACTAGAAATGTACCCAACACGATGTCGGGTGCTTCCTGCGCCTCCTCGGTGGTGACATGGTTGACATGAGCACGACTGGTGTTCTGAAAAGTGACATTGAACCGCTGATCAAGGGATTTTTCAAGGTCTTGGCACTGACCAGGATTGTCTTAGTGCTTCACCGGACAGTGACTTGCAAAATTCCCTGTATTGCCACAAGTGAAACATGTGGACTTTGCAGCCCAGTTGCGTTGCACCTTTTTTTTTGCTTTCCGGCATGCCCTTGTTGGATCCCTTGCTGAGGTGGGTGAGATACTTGCATAGGAGCTTTGATCGATTTTGCATTTACACAAGCATTTGGCGTGAATCAAATCATAGAATAGACTTTAAATGTCACCAAATACTAGTACTAAGCAATTTGCCCAAAAGAAATTGACTCTATCATCCACATTTTATCAAACCCTAGAAAAGAGGTAGATGATAAAAAGATGAGATTTGAGCAAATACCTCAGGGATTAGAGGGGATATGACTTAGAGAAGCAATCCCAAACAAGAGTTTCAACGAAATCCACAAATCTGACAAGTTTGAGTGGAGATCTTGTGGAGAAGAGAGGAAGGAGAGAGACAAAAGGCTTCGGTAGTTTTTGAGGAATGAGGAACGGTTGCACCGTAAGAAAGAAGGGTTATAGAGATAAGCCCTTAGTAGCAACCGTTATAGGAACTGCCAGCCATTTGCGGTAAGACCGCTGTTGAGGAGCAGTATTACCGGGATGCGGTAGTACCGGTGGTAAACCACGGTATTACCATTTTTCTTGACAAAACTAAAACTAAAAAGAAAATGCAAATGATCCTTGATTCAAACACTCAAATAAACATTTCTAGGATCATTATGCATGTGATAGATAATAGAAACTTCATTGAATATAGTTTTTAAGGAAATAGAGAGTTTTAGACAGATTTTGAAATTATTTTCATAAATACATTAAGAAAGTCAAATGAGAGCAATTTCCATGAGACATGAGTTTCAAGCAATATTAGAATATTCTATGACATTTAACTCATTCCTCAACTTGTAAAAGTGACTCTCATCTAATGGTTTAGTGAATATATCAGCTAATTGGTCATCGGTCCTTATGTGGCTAATTTTGATATCTCCTTTGCCCACATGATCTCTCAAGAAATGGTGTCGGATATCTATATGCTTGGTTCTTGAGTGTTGGACCATGTTATTTGCAATCTTCAGGGCACTATCATTGTCACACAAAAGAGACATATTTTCAAATTTTATTCCATAATCCATCAAAATTTGCCTCATTCATAGCAATTGAGCACAACAACTACCTACGGAAACATATTCGGCTTCGGCGATGGATAAAGCTACGAAATTTTATTTCTTAGATGACCATGATACTAAAGATCTTCCTTAGAATTGACAACTACCAGATGTGCTTTTTCTATCCACTTTGCAACCCGCATAATCGAAATTCGAATATCCAATTAAATCAAATTTTGCACCTTTTGGATACTATAAGCCAATGCTAAATGAATGCTTTAAATATTTTAGAATTCTTTTAACGGTCACCAAATGGCACTCTTTTGGTGTTGCTTGAAATCGTGCACACATGCAAACATTAAACATGATATTGGGCTTAGATGCGGTAAAATAAAGCAAACTATCAATCATGGATCTATAAAGCTTTAAATCTACCGGTTTACTTCTCTCATTAAGGTCGAGATGACCGTTGGTTGCCATGAGAGTCTTGATGGATTTTTCATCTTCCATGCCAAATCTCTTGATCAAATCTTTTGCATACTTTGTTTGGCTCACAAAGTTTTCATATTTGAGTTGCTTGATTTGAAGTCCAAGGAAATAGCTAAGTTCTCCGATCATGGACATTTCAAATTCCCTAGACATCATATCACCAAACTCTTTGCAAAAGTCTTGATTAGTAGACCCAAAAATGATATCATCAACATAAATTTGACATACAAAGAAATCATCATCTAAAACTTTAGTAAATAAAGTTGAATCAACTTTACCAATTTTGAATCCTTTTAAAACTATAAAGTCTCTAAGGCGTTCATATCATGCTTTAGGAGCTTGTTTAAGACCATAGAGTGCCTTGGAGAGTTTATAGACATGATTAGGATTCTTAAGATCTTCAAAACGGGGTGGTTGCTTAACAAATACAAGTTTGGATTTTTTTTTTCATTTAGAACAGCACTTTTAACATCTATTTGAAATAATTTAAGATCAAAGCATGATGCAAAAGCAAGTAATATCCGAATTGATTTAAGTTTAGCTACGGGACAAACGTTTCACTGAAATCCAAACCTTTGGCTTGAGAGAATCCTTGAGCGACCAATCTCGCTTTGTTTCTCACAACCATTCCGCTTTCATCTTGCTTGTTCCTAAAGACCCATTTTGTACTGATTACGTTGTATTCTTTGGGCCTATCCACCAATGTTCAAATTTTATTTCAGATGAAGTTATTGAGTTCTTCATGCAAGGAATTGGAAAATGACTCACCCGAGCGACAAATGACTGTAAAAAGGGTTGTCGGCCGGCAAAAAGGGAGAAATACAGATTCCGATGATCCTGTAAAGCATCGACCAAATTGGTTGAGGGGAAAGTAATGTTGTGCTAAGGGACACAATATGACACGCAAGAAATGGAGAGGGTCTCACTGGAGACGAAGATGGCCTAAAGGGGTCGCTCGGTGCACGCTCCAAACTGAAAATGACACGATGGAGTAATCAGCACTACACAAGAAAACAAGAACTCGCATTAGCTCAGATGGAAACAACATTGAAGGTAGGAGCTGAGGGACAAGGTGGCCAGAACTTTACCGAAGAACTGAGCTCATACGGGCTTCCCTCTCCTCGGCCAACAGGAGGAGAAGTGAGTAATTGTGAGGGCTGGAGGGAGGGTTAAGCGTGGGGAGAAGATGGAGTGGAGGTGGTGTTACGTGACGAAGCTCTAGGAGTGGTCAGGAGAGGCGGTGGCTCACGGCGTTGATGGGATAGTGCATCATGTGGAGGGCACGTGGCGCTCGTGCTTTGAGCGCTAGCGCGAGCCGAGAAGACGGTGATCGACGCTGCTGGCCCGGCCAAGGCCAAGACAAGGCGAGCAAAGCGGTCGAACCAAGTGGCGTTGGGCTCGATTTGTGATGTTCGGACTGTCCAGACCAAGGGGCCGGGTCCGATCAAACTGGTCGGAACATGTTGCATTGTTTGTTTTTGAAGAATATTTCCATCCACCTGCTAGTAGGACCCACTCCACAGGAAAAACACATGTTCAACGGATCTAGAAGTGTAATCACCTGACAAAGACCCATTATACCCCCGCTTGTACTCATAGTGTAGCTATCCCCCAAGGGGTATTTTGGTCATTTGTACAGGTCCAAGAGCCTATAAATACCCCATGTATCCCTCATTTGAAGGGAGAGATCTCTTGAGCAATATAAGAAAGCAAGTCATCTGGTGAGCCTCCGGGAGGAACCCTCGAACCCCCGTAGGCCACCGACAGGAGTACGGCGGTCCTCTCGGACCTCCGAACCTGTATAAACCCCTGTGTCACTCTCTCTCTTGTGGACGACGGCCCGTAACACGGCCGACGTCTGCCCCTTCACTTGTGTTCGGTTTTTAAACCAACAATATTGGCGCCGTCCATGGGGACCATAGCTAATCGACAGAAGGCAATGGCTCCTACCAAGAAGTACTCCAAGTCCATGAGGCCTCCTCCTGCTCCAGAGCATAAGGAGCCCACGGACGACCGGTTCGTTCTCCTAAAAAACCCAAGGCGTGGGTTATCTTCAGAGATCGGGTTGTTCACCCCGGGGCAGACAACGTCCTACGCATCCCCGGACTGCCAGGCATTCCCACCTTCATCGCGACCAACTGACGCGGTGTCGGGCCAAAGGCAAGAGGCCCAAAGTGTCATCGAAGCTCTAGGGCTGTCCATAGCTCTTGGGGAGCTCGACGCCGCTAATTGTAAAGCAATGGTGGAGGCAACTGTAAGGTAGGTGATAGACTACATGATGGTCGCATATCGTCCTCCTAGCGGCCCTCAACACGTCTCCCCGTTTCCAGCACCACCTTCAGTTCAAGTGGCCTATGACCTAGCCACGTAGGGAGTTTTCCTCAGAGGGGGGGGCAAGGGGGACATCCTTACAACCCCCCTCCACTCGCCCGCGCAGCGGTGATGAACAAGGCTCCTTACTGGCCGATGCACCCGCCGAACTCTAGATGGGAAGGAGCTCAGCCTGTTCCATTACAGTTCATCCTGTCGCCTCAGCCTCCGAGGCCTGAGTTCATACCCCCTGGAATGGGCGCTCCATGGCCTCCTCTTCAAGCTCCTCTGCCTGGGCAAATGCGCCTGCACCTAGAGATGGTAAACCAGCTCTCACCAGTTAATGCAGCGCTCCATCCCCAAGGTGCTACATGGCCGGGGGCAACTAGGGAGCCCGTGGGGCCAAAAGTTGTTCCACCCTCGGTGCCCCCTTCAACACCTTCAGGCGAACGAACCGTTCCACCCATCATAGCCCAAGCGCACTCACCAAGCCGCAAGGGTTCACATCAAGGAGGATGTGGCAAGGCGGTCAGAAGAGCATGTACTCTGTAGGCACTAGGCTTGTCCCCATGCCACCAATCGGATCCGCTGGGAAGCGTGGTCGCCACCGCCGTGAAGAAATGGATGTTGAATCCCTGATCTCCCGATCGGATCAAGCTGCAGGTCGACACGGACGCTCTAACTCGCCAATGTGCTTGCACCATCGCCGCCACCGGCAGGCATCTAGCTCTTCCAGCTCGGGAGAGCCCCGTCACTGCCGTCGTTGCATCGTGCGATCACCATCACCTCGTGCGTGAAGGGACATGCGCATCCCAGAGACTAGGAACCCTCTCGCCCGAGACATCTGCAAAACTCCTTTTCAACCGAAGTTCCATCAGCCTAACCTTGGGCCTTACGATGGGGACTCTCACCCCATGCAGTTCCTAGAAGTGTACTCCATGGCGATTCGGACTAGGGGAGGTGGAGAAGTAGAGATGTGCAACTGCCTCCCACTGTTCCTCTCCGGAATAGCGCGTTCTTGGTTCTTCAACCAGAAGAAAGGCTCCATCTATTCTTAGGACAAGCTAAGGGAAGAGTTCAGCACAAATTTCCAAGGAAGTTATAAGCACCCCATGCTCCCCAACCAACTCTTTACTGTTAAGCAGTAGAAGGGTGAATTCACAAAAGAATTTCTTAAGCGCTTTTCTAACGTGTGAAGCCAAGTGGTAGATGCCCCAAACTCCACGGTTATCAATGCATGCAAGGAAGGGCTGCTCCCGGGAGAACTCAATCGCGCGCTGGGGAGAGATCCCCTAAGGACGACCCATGAGCTCTTCGAGGTCCTAGAAAAATACGCTCGGGGAGAAGAAGATGACCTAGACAAGAAGGGATTCCACCCGCAGGTCAGAAGCGTCTCCCTTGGGAGGAAGTCAAAAGGCTCCTCCAGGAAGAGAGGCAAGGACTGGAGGGATCACTCCGGCGGCGGACGCGACTCTAAAGTCCTCATCATGACCGATGCACCTACGCAGGAATGCGAGGGCAACCCCACCAGAGGACCCAAGACGGAATCAAGGCCTAAAGCCCACTGGAAGGGACATCCTGATGAAGACCGCAATGAAAGAAGGAGCAACCCAAATGAGGGAGACAAGCGCTGGTGTGCCTACCACAAGATGTACGGGCATGATACGAACGAGTGCCACCAATACACCTCTGAAGTGGCAAAGCTCCTCAAACGCGGCCCTGAGCCGCGCTAAGGGTCGCCACCACATCCCACGGCTACAGAGGAGATGCCCCTTCAGGCAATTCCACCGCCCTCAGCATAGGCCCTTGGTGATCTACCCCCCAAGCAGCACCTGCAAGATGCCGAGCATGAACTCCCTTTCCAAGCACCGCAAAGACAAGTAAACGTCATAATAGGGGGCTCAGCCTCCGGGCATGCATCAAAGCGCAAGCGGAAGGAGTACGCCTGAGAGGTCAATGTCATAGGGGTGGCTCCTCAAAGCGTCTCTCCTAAATGGGCAAGCATTCCTCTTAGCTTCACAACTGATGATGCAAAATAATTAAGGTTCCGTCATAATGACGCCCTCTTAGTAACTACCACAATATCCAATTGCGAGGTCTCTCGTATCCTCGTCGACAAAGGAAGCTCCGTAGATATACTCTACCCGTGTGTGCTCAAGGAACTATGTGAGTCACGGAAATGCTATCATCATGGTATCCTGCTGCCATCCGATCGACCTCTCATCGGCTTCATACCAGGAAAATCCATTCAACCCCTTAGGAGGATCGAACTCCTTATGACGTTCAGAACACAGGAGAATCACCGCACGGAAGTCGTCAGGTTCGATGTCGTTGACATCGAGTCCCCATTCAATGCTATCATGGGAAGGGCAACTCTCAACCGCTTCTGCACATCGGTTCATCAAAACTACCTGTGTTTAAAGATACCAGGCCCTCGCGGGGTCATCTCCATGAGGGGCAATCAAGACTTAGCTCGCCGTCTATACCACAAAGCGGCAACTAACTCCGGTGACATCAACTTTCTCGAAGCTAAGGAGTCAAAGGGAGGAATGCGCTCGCCTCTCTCACCAGGACACGCTAGGGACATATCCCCCCAGCAAGATGCTCTCTTAAGCCTCGTTCGGAGGGGGACCTGCAGGAAGTACGACTCTTCGGCCAGAACGACCCAAAGTCTCTTAGAATCGAGGTCAGTCTCCTAGGAGAAATGGAGAAAGAGCTCGTGGAGTTCTTAAAATCCAACACTGACGTGTTCACTTGGACATTGTCAGACATGATAGACGTCCCTCGAGAGGTGATCCAGCATCACCTCATAGTGGAGCCTGAATGCCCTCCAGTAAAGCAAAAGCTCCGGAAACTCTCTTCAGAGCGATGCCAGGCCATTAAAGATGAAATTGACAAGCTTTCAAAGGCTGGCCTCGTTTGGGAGGTTTGGCATCCGGAATGGCTGGCCAATCCTATTTTGGTAAAAAAAAGTCTAGCGGTAAGTGGCGCATGTGCATCGACTTCACCGACCTCAACAAGGCGTGCCCGAAGGACGACTACCCACTCCCACGCATCGACCAACTCGTTGATTCCACCGCTGGGTGCGAGTTGATGAGTTTTTTGGATGCATACTCAAGGTATCATCAGGTCCATATGGTGAAGGAAGACGAGGAAAAAACCAGCTTTATCACCCCTATAGGCACCTTCTGCTACCTGCGCATGCCATTTGGGTTGAAGAATGTTGGAACCACATTCCAGCGCCTCGTCTGCCTCATCCTCAAGGACCAGTTGGGTCGCAATGTGGAGGTTTATGTCGATGACGCCGTCGTAAAAAGCATTCAAGCTTCGACACATATTGAAGATCTCCAAGAGACATTCGTCAACCTCTGCAAATTTGGTGTCAAACTAAACCCTAAAAAATGCGCCTTCGATGTAAAAGGAGGAAAGCTCCTAGGGTTCTTGGTCTCATAGTGAGGCATCGAAGCAAATCCTAAAAAGATTCATGCAATCCTGGACATGGAACCACCCCGGTCCACCAAGAACGTCCAGCGCCTCATGGAGCACATGGCTGCACTTGGACGCTTCCTGTTGCGTTCAGCGGAGAAGGGCCTCCCCTTCAAGATACTTCGTAGGCTTGAAGGCTTCCTATGGACTCCTAAAGCCCAAAAGGCCTTTGAAGACCTAAAATCCTACCTAGCAACCCCTCCGCTCCTCACAAGTCCAAGACCAGGAGATGTACTACTCCTATACCTTTCTGCAACCCCAGTCGCAGTGAGCACTATCCTAGTCATGGAGAAAGAAGGAGTTCAGCACCCAGTATATTATGTCAGCGAACCTCTGGCAGGAGCAAAGACAAGGTACACAGAGATAGAAAAAATATGCTATGCTCTACTCATGGCCTCAAGAAAGCTTCGTCACTACTTTCTGGGACATCCTATCATCGTTCCATCAAACTACCGCCTCAATGAGGTTATGGGGAACAAAGAAGCCTCGGGAAGAATAGCAAAATAGGCCATGGAACTAGCACCTTTCTCCCTTAGGCTTGTGGGGAGGACTTCTGTCAAATCTCAGGTCCTCGCCGATTTCACGGCTGAATGGGCTACACCCCCGGTCGAACATGAAGTACCAGCAAGCAGCCCAAACACCACTAGCAAGCATTGGACGTTGTACTTTGATGGATCCAAGTGTTTGTCAGGAGGGGGTGCAGGGGTTGTCTTGGTATGCCCAGAAGGGAAGGTACTCGAGTACACAGCTCATTTGTCCTTCAACCCCACAAACAATATGGCCGAGTATGAAGCGTTACTCTTGGGTCTACGCCTTGCTAAGGCCATGGGGGTCCGACGCCTCCTCATCTTAGGGGATTCCCAGCTGGTCGTCAATCAGATGGATAAAACATATCAGTGCCTCGATCAAAAAATGCCCAAATACTTGGACAAATTGAGGAAGATGGAGTACCACTTTGCCGGACTTGAAGCTCGTCAGATCCCCCGTGGAGATAATCACTGAGCAGACTACCTGGCTTGTGCCGCAGGCTCTCAGGAACCCCTGCCTCCAGAAGTCTTCTTTGAAGTACTAAAAATGCCATCAGTAGAAGAAGCGTCCGATCCTGAACTATCTCCAGAGGTCAACGAGACTTCAGTCCTTCCTCCCTCCTGGATGACTCCTATCATCAAGTGCATATAGGAAGAAGAGGAGCCTGAGGATGCAGTAATGGCCCGTAGGCTAATCTCCAAAGCCAAGGCTTATGTGATCATTGAAGGAAAGCTTTACAGCAAGGAGCATCCGCCCTTCTCAAGTGTATTACAAGAGAGGAAGGCATTTCACTCATCCTTGACGTGCGTGAGGGCCTCTGCGGCTCTCACATCGCGCCAAGGGCAACCGCAGCCAAAACACTTCGCCAAGGCTTTTATTGGCCCACGATGGTGTAAGATGCCCTCAACATTCTCAGAAAATGCGAGGGGTGCCAAAGGATGACAGCCAACCACAACGCTCCTCCTAATCCTCTTCGCTCCATACCAATCACCTAGCCTTTTGCCTGATGGGGAATGGACCTGCTCAGGCCATTCCCACCGGGCAAGGGGGGCTATAAGTATGTGGTGGTATCAGTGGATTACTTCACCAAATGGGTGGAGGCGGAACCCTTGGCCTCCATCACGTCTCGTTCCATGCAGAACTTTTTTTGGAAGAATATCGTGTGTCGCTTTGGGGTTCCCAAGGAACTCACAGTGGACAACGACACTCAGTTTGATGCCTCCTCCTTTAGGGATTTCTGCAACTCCATTGGGACCACCCTTTGCTTCGCATCGGTGGCTCACCCAAAAACCAACGGGGCTATGGAAAGAGCTAATGGTCTAATTCTACAAGGCATACGAGGTCGCCTCGAGGCAAGTGCCCTCAAGCGAGGAACCTAGGCAGAGGAGCTCCTCAGCATCCTATGGGGATTACGCACGAGCCCCAGTCATGCCACTGGGAGGACTCCGTTCTCCCTCGTGTATAGGGTAGAAGCTGTCCTTCCTGCTGAGATCCACTATCGCTCCCTCCGAGTGGAAATGTTTTTAGGATTATCACCTGCTAACTTCACCCAAAATGAGGACAACCATAGGATTTAGGTAGACTTCATTGAGGAGATCCGCGACCAAGCCCTTCGTAAGCATGCTGGTTATGAGTAGGAGGCCGCCCGGTTCTACAACAGTAGGGTGAAGGAACGCGCCTTCCTCCTCGGTGACCTTGTACTCAAAAAGGTCACCGACCCGACGGCTCAAGGGAAGCTTCACCCCAAGTGAGAAGGCCCCTACCGTGTCTCATCGGTCCTAGGGTCAGGCGCTTACCGACTTGCTACCCTAGAAGACAAGCAGCTGAAGCATGCATGGAATACAGATAAGCTCCGCAAGTTTTATGCTTAAGACTCTATTGTACGTCCTCTGTGGCACTGATCGATGTGTAAACATCATCTCACCTAATGCAATGAAGATATGAGACTCCCGCGTGATCGCTCAACCCATGCAATCATGTCATGTTTCATGGGTAGTCCCTTAACACGCTGTTGTTAGGGGATATGCCTGTTTTATGTATGTCTTCCCAAATATGTGTTCTTCGACGTTCGAAAAGTTTGCCTCCTAACGTGTTGCTATTAGAAGGCTGCACTCTAACACGTTGTTGTTAGAAGGTTACACCATTTCAGGAGATCGTCTAACTAGCATGCTTGCAGCTAACTAGAAGGACTTGCTCCTAACACGCTACTGTTAAGGAGTTGTCCTTACCTACTAGTCTTGCTCGGGACACTCAAGCTATTGCTAACCTTTCCCCTACAAGGAGTGTCACCTCCATGGTGCATAGGGCGCACGACCCCCGTGGTATCCCCTAACAAAAGACCAAAGCGGCTTGGGCGTCCGTCACTTCCGCTATGGCGGCTTGTATCCTACTGGACCCAGGGCGCAAGTGACCGCTCGAGCCTAGCGCCCGAGTCTATGGATGTGCTAAGGATTAGTCCTCCTTCAACCTCCAGGCTATACGTCGAACAACCTCTGGGTCACTCCTCGCTTTGCTCTAATGCAAGCAAAGGTCAATTGTGCCTAACACACTCGCACCCCCTTGAGAATACTTATCTACGAACAACACAGTCATACAAACCAAGAACCTTTACAGGTCCCGAGAGACATCCCCTCTCAGTAGGCATGAAAGCGTGCCCTTATTACATTTGGCATACCAAATGCCTCGCAAGCAAGGTACCTACACCTTTCTAAAGATGTCTAAAAACTCCTTGTCACCTCGCCTAGCTAAGGCTGAGGTCCACTGCTAGACCGCCCACCCTCCGTGGGCTATCCTCATAAGGCAGGTCCGATCGGTCGAGCGCTCAGCCCCTCTGCGCACAACACTTATATTTGATCCCAATCGCCTTCTTAAACATGCCCTGAATAAAGCATAACACCATCCTGTAATTTTCATAATAGATGCAAATGCGAGCGTAACCATGCTCTTGGTATGGAGGGTACATAAACTCTCAGGCCTAACTCATCTACAAAAAAGAGAAACACTAAGCAAGTATGCATGATATTACTACAGAATCTCTACTAAGCATAATGTGTCGGCAAAAGTCATACACTTGCTGGGGTGTCACGCTCGCCATCTGCTGGTGAAGGCACATGAACTCTCGAGGCCAGGGATAAAGCAACACTCTTCACGAACTCTATCGCGAGGGGCCTCAGTGCAGCTCGTTCCCCTGGGGACACCTTCTTCACCTCTGGAGTGAAGGAGCCACGCAGGCCCTCATGCACCGCCTCCTTGTCTGAATTGTCGCAGCGATGGGAAATGGGAAGGGCCTCGGCTGTCAAAACTATCGTGGTAAAGGACTGGCTCCGATCCTCTACAACCTGGGTGAACAGACAGACTCGCTTCTCAAGGAGGGGAACCCACACCTCTGTCCTCGTCACCCCTGTTGGGATTGGGGCAACCTTAGCTCCCAAGCTCTTCAAGGACATCTATGCAGTCATGGTGATCTCCTGGAGTCCAAAGAAGTGATTTAGCCGCTACCAGGACTTGGTCACGTCCTCCTCCAAACTCACATTCACATGGCGAATGACCCTAGCTTTCTCCTCTGAAATTTTCCACTTCTCCTCAGTGGCTTTCAACTTGTCTTCAGCAATCCGTAGTTTTTCCTCTGCAGCCTTCAGCTTCTCCTCCGCAGACTTCAACCTGTCATTATCCAACGGTGGGGCACTTTGCTAAGCCTCGGCTACCGCCTCCTGGAACATCTCTTCTATGATCCGGGGGGCTTCATCCCTAATGATGTTAGAGATGGAAGTGGCTTGCAAGGGGCATGCAAAATATCATCGTTAGGGGAGGTTTGAAAAGCAAGTGTTGGGCAGAGGAAGGTAATAACCGCAAAGGTACCTAGAAGTAGAGGTTTATAGCAGTGCCCAGCCAATCCTTGAGAAGCTGGGAGAACTCTCCGACGTCTTGCATATCGTGGAAGTGAGCCATGTACTTGTTGACTCGTCCCTCGGTGAGGCGGCGAATCTACGCTGCTGCATCATCATCATCAATGAGCGGGACGACGTAAGAAGGCAACTCACTGGAGGAATAGCTCGTGACCTCATCATGATCCTTGCGCACCTGAACCTCGAGGCCGGGAGGGGCCTTCTCCCCTCTTGGGCCCTGGACCTTAGGCGTCGCGTTCCCCACGCCACCAGCCTGTGCTCCTACCTCAGCAACATCGAACATAAATAGAAAATATTGATGAACAATATATAACAAATGAACAAAGGTAAAAAAGAAAGAAAACGCACCTAAACCTTCATCCCTGAAAAGAGAATCGAAGGCGTCACACTGCTGAGTGGCGGGAGCCTCCGATTCCCCACGAGGGGTCGACCCAGCTCTCCCTCCTCCAGCCGCTCCTCAACCGTGCGTACAAGGGACCTGACAAAGCTGGAGCCTGTGGGAGACGCAGAACTGGAGCTCGGAGAAGAGGATGTGGTCTGAGAAGTCCTGCGTCTCTGAGAAGACTCCCAAGCAACCCCGCATCCGGGCTCAGTATTGAGAGCATGGGAATGATCATCGTGGGAGGGCTCCCTCTTCCTCTTCTGTGAAGGTGACCTCTACAGTACCTTGAGATCCTGAGGGTTCTCCTTACGCATGGCATGGCCAGGGACAACAGGGCATGGAAGATGCCCGAGGGGAGCCGCACAGTGCCGAGAGCACGAGGGTGGAGACCACCTGTCTGGGGGGGGGCGCTTCGCTCCCGTGGTAGGAGGCCTCGCTCCCACAACAGAAGGCTTCATCGCCAAATGACCCTTCCAAGGGAGCCCCTTGTAGTGCCCTCTAGATCCAATGCCTTGGTTTTCTTCCTTTTCGTCGGATCAGGGACAGGCTTGCCTCGAGGAGGCATCATCAACTTCAATCTGTTGGCAACGCTGTTCCACCCTCGGCCATCAAAGATGCCGACCTCCTCAAGTGCCTCATACTCAGTCACGGTCATCTCCCTGAGGATCCAGTCAGCCTCCTCAACTGCCCTCATGGAAGGGCGCACTACACGAAGTTAAAAAGATGATTCAGATTCACAAATCAAGGGGCAAGCCACAAGTAAAGGAGAAAACTAGCCAAGCCGTGCCGACCTTTTTTCTTGGAGAATGTTAAATAGTCACGCTTCTCGGCAACCAGGGGGCTAGCATCTAGAAGGGTCATCTCCTCCATCAAATCCTGAATGCCGCTCCACTTACAGACTTCAGATGTATCACGAACAAACTTCCAATCGGCATCCGAGAGAGGAGGAATATCAGGATAGCCATCCTGGGTTATCTTGGGCTGGCTGCTGATGTATGGAAAGCCCTCCACCTTCAAGTAAAACCACTTCTTCCTAGGACGGTTCCAGTTGTACTTGGTGGCAAGGATAGGATACTCACCCTGGTTCTGGACAGTCGAGGTCAGTGAGCCTAGCGGTCCGAACCTCCCGTTCAACCGCTGAATATGGAAGAAGTGGTCGAAGGCTGTAATGGTAGGCTTCAGACGCCTACCCTCGACTGCCGTCTCGCATAGCCACATGAACACTCTCACCCTGGCAAGGAGGTTGGGCGAGAGGTGCGAGAGCTCAACCTGGAAGTGCTTCACGAGGGTCCGGATGAAGGGGTGGATAGGAAGCCCCAGGGTGACCTCAAACCAAGCTTTGAACACAATAGTGTACCCCTTCAGAGTGCAGGGGTGCTTGTCCGGCCCCAGCCACCGAACGTTGTTTAGTGTGAGGCGGCTCCCAGGTGCCACCAACGCCGCCTTCTCCGCTTTAGTGAGCAAGGAAGGCTCGACCCCCACAAGAGGCTCCTTGCCGAGGACGTCATCGAGGATCTTGACATCCTCATCAAGATCATCGCATGGCATATCCATCACAGCTGCCTTAACCTAGTCCTTGTCTCCTTTCCCCCGGTGGAAGAGATTGTAGTCCTTAGTCACGGCGGCGAAACGGGAAAAACCTACGATGACACAAATGAAAAATGGATAAGTACTCAGCAAAAGAACACCAATAGACGCGTAAATTATATAGAATATAACATCTTGCTAATAGATTCAGCATGCAGCCATCATGCATGCTCAGTCGCCATGGCGCCCAGTGTGCTTTAGCGCGCCACGCCCGTGTGCCTTGTCGCCACAAGACTACCGCGTGCCTTCGGTGGCTGCATACGCACCTCACAGTACCTGTGGCGCCAAGCGCCTGTGCACCCACGCGCCTCACGCAACTCGCGTGCCTTGTCGATCAGTGTGCCCTACTTAACCCGTGTGCCCTATGCACCTGCGCGCCTCGTGTGCCTTGTACGCCCGTGCGCCCCACGCAACCTGTGTGCCTTGTGCGGCTGTGCCCCACACACCACGCGTGCCCTGTACACTCGAGCCCTCACGCGCTCTCACGTGCCCTCACACCAACACCCTCGCGTGCCCTCGCGCCCGTGCCTTCGCGCCCCGCACCCTCGCATACCTGTGCCCTCGCATGAGCCGGCGGCCACTGCCATGGGGCCTGAGCCGGGCACCCGAGGCAAGTGACGCGGGTGCAATGATGGCCACAGGCCAAGCCGTCGAGCTGTGTGGATAGGCCGTGCCTTCACGGGCCGGAGGCGCCTGGGGAGGGGAGCCGAGTGGCGGTGCGCACTCATCCACCCAGCCGGACACTACTCTAGGCTCATTTCTTTATTCCTCTTGCTTCTTCTTTCCTCACTTTCCCCACTTCTTCCTTTCTATTTTCCTGGTGAAAGCTTGCTTCGACCGAAGCTCTCGGCTCATGGCGTCGTCCCTGGTCTCCGGCTCCCTGATGGCTGGTGCTTGGTCGCTGCCGCCGCTGGGCCCAACGCCTGGCCCCGTGCGCTCTCTTCTCTCTCTTTGGTCCAACCGCGTGCCCGCGCCCCTGGCTCCGACCCGGCTAACTCGGTCCCATGCACTTGGTCCTCCCGCGCCTCCCTAGCTCCCTCGCCGCTAGGCCCTCTTGTTGGCCTAGTCGGCTCCGCCCCTACCTCTGCGTTTCGGCCCACACTGTGCCATGCGGCCCGCACGCCACCTTCTGCCTAGCTCACCCCTGGTGCCTCCTACTATCTCGGTCGGCCTTTGGTGCCGCCACCTCCCCGGCCCGGCCAGCACTGCGCTCAACCACCGGCGCTACCGTGCTCCTTCCCTCGCCCCTACGTGCCTGTGGACCGGCCCACCCGGCCACCCGTGCCTCCTTGGCTCCAGCTCTATCTTTCTCTTCGTCTCGGTCCGGTTCATCCAGTGCGGCCACACTTGCGCGCTTGGCCGCGCCCGCACTCCAGTTCTCGGCGCCTCCCAGCGCTGCCCCTATGGCCCAGTCCACGCTGCCATGTCTTGTCACGCTCGACCATCCGGCCGCGAACGCCGTGGCTCATGCACCGATAATGGCCGACACCCTTGAGGACCGACGTCTTGCGTGGCGGAGGCACCAAGACGAGCAGCACTGTGGGGACCCGAGGGAGGGAGGGAGGCGAACAAGCTTCAGTTGAAGCATAGCACCAGGAGGAAGAAGCAACCTAGAGAGGGAAGAAAAAAAGACACTTGCCTGCCTTGGATTCCCACGAAGGATGGAACCACAACCTATGTTCATGGTTTAAATGACCTCATTATTTCACAAGAAGACACAAGTTACAGCCTCACTTGCAAAAAGCAAAAGCACCCAGGCTACAAAAGAAAAAGGGGAGACACCTTGACAACCCCACCCACAACGCCCTAGAAAGAGTTCAGGCAAGAATCAACATTCTGATTAACAAAGTGTTCTCATGAGCATGGGAAACAAACAAAGCCGAGAGCAGTCAATTTGAATACAAATGATCACATATGATCAAATACGCACAAGGGACCGATGCCTCGGTAGAGTTCTCCCTTGCACCCTGATGGAGCTCTGTTCCAGGAAACTACGCACACATTCTATCAAGCCCACTTGAACTCTTCGAAAAATATCAACCTTTGCATAAAGGGCTCAATTCAAGACTACCCCTTTGGTGTTTCCTCCAAAACGCCAAGGGGCAGGGGGCTTCTGTTGGAAGAATATTTCCATCCACCTGCTAGTAGGACCCACTCCACAGGGAAAACACCTATTCAACGGATCTAGAAGTGTAATCACCTGACAAAGACAGATTATACCCCCGCTTTTACTCATAGTGTATCTATCCCCCAATGGGTATTTTTGGTCATTTGTATAGGCCCAAGATCCTATAAATACCCCCATGTATCCCTCATTTCAAGGGCGAGCTCTCTTGAGCAATATAAGAAAGCAAGTCATCTGGTGAGCCTCCGGAAGGAACCCTCGAACCCCCGTAGCCCACCGATAAGAGTAGGGCGGTCCTTTTGAACCCCTGAACCTATATAAACCCCTGTGTCACTCTCGCTCTTGTGGACGACGGCCCATAACACGGCCGATGTCCTCCCTTTCACTTGTGTTCGGTTTTTACACCAACAACAGTTTGACTGTTTTAATTCAAACCTTCCTACTTTGACCGGGCTAGATAAAATAGCAAATAAATTCCTAAAATTTTGAAAATTTTCAGAGGGGTTCCTGGGATGTTCTAGTACATATATAAATTTTATAACATCACTGTTCAAGTATTATTTGCTTGTTTTTAATTCTTTAACTGCAGAGGTTATTGAAATAGGTTTTGAATTTTCTTAGGTTCAAGCTAAGTTCTAAAAAGTTGTGAAAAAAATATATTTATTCAGGATAAAAAATGTAGGATTTAAATAAATTATTTTCTCGAGATGATCACAAATATTTATTCCTGATTTTTGTTGGGGCTTCAATTTGAGTTGTATGTTTTAACTTTGATTTAAAATTTTCAAATACAAAATTTTGTGTAAATGCTAAAAAAACTATGCATGCACATGTAATGCATCTTAATTCCATTTGGTGCAAATGGGGATGTGACAATCGGGCAGAGTTTGTTGGATATTTCAAGAGCTTTTTGGGAATTTCCCAATTAGAGAAAAGAAAAAGAGTTGGGCCCACTTGTCATTTGAGGAGAGGAGAGGGATAAGGTTTGGAAACCTTATCAGCTTATCTCCATCCGAAGCCTGGAGGCTTTCCTGCCTGGTCTTCGGCCTTGGGGTGTTCTCGCGGGTGACTCGGGCGGTGGCTTGGCCAGTTCAGCCGAACTGCACGTCGACCGTTGGCAGCATCTGCGGCTCCTCCTCCTCCTCTTGGAAGGAGCTCCCTTCTTTTTTTTGATGGCTGGTTTTTTGACCCGGAAAAATCCAGGGGTGTGACTCCCAATTTGATGCTTCCTCTTCGATTTTGCTTTCAGTTTTTGGGAGGATTTAGAGCTTTTGGACCACTGTGTTGGATCTTTGGCCGTCGGTGGTGAGCTCCTAACCCTCCTCAGTGCGTATCATGCCAGTTCTTCTCTGTGTGCCCCTTCTTCCTCTGTGGGTTTTCAGTGGGGAAGCCGACCTTGTGCGCTCGGGTGATCCGGTCTTTGACTGGCTGTGGGCTTGATCTCGGTGAGGAAGAAGAACCTCCATTCGATTCTGATAATTGGTGCTTTCGGGTGTGCTTGGCCGGTGCATCTTGATGGTTCTTGTGCGGTATCAGTGGCGGATCCAGGATTTTTAGAATAGGTGTTCGGAGTTACAAATATGTTGTTCAATGTAAAACATAAATATCCGTAGTTTTTGACTGCTCTACAGTCTACATATGAAGCATAGAGTAGTGGATCAAAATGTTGTTGAACCAATGTTAAGAATTACTAGGTATGAAAAATAAAAGCTTCACATAAATAATTGGACATTTAAGAAAGAATAATCTTCTCTTTTAGCTATACCAAAATTGTACAAATATACATACCACAGTCACTAAGAAGTTAGTAGATTTAAAAAAAGAGATGGCCTAAACTCAAAGAAGATAAAAAAGAAAACCTATTCTACACCTTGTGGCATGATAATATCTCTCATGCAGTTAAAGAGGACTCTCTCCAATTCCTTGTATTAATACAGAGCCTTAACTAAAATCCTTTTATCTTGATATGTATATCTCCACTTTGCTCTATCTATAAAGAATCTGAACTGAAATCGTTTATGTTGATATGTATATTGAAAAAATGCATCTCATCCTTTAACTGGCTCAAGTTGTATTTCCCTTGATCCAGGTGAATTAGACTTCATTTTACTAACAAATTAATCTCACAATTGAGTAAATCTCAGCAAAGAAATAAATGAATATGAACCAAAATTATCTCCTAAGTCAATGTTCCCTTCAAAGTTCTTTCTGGATATCATGGGGCTGACAACAATACCTCATCTATAGCAAGAATAAGGGCGTAAAATAAAGAGATAATTTGAGCGATTATATGCAACAAGTGGGTGACCTCATGACAATATGACATATACCATGACACAACCGGAGGGCTTCATTCCACTTATTCACTTCAATTAGTCCCTTTATGAGGCAAACAAAGACACTTAACTCGGCACAAGGCCTCTCTCGTCATTTCACTATATAATTCAAATGCCTCTTGAACTTGAGATGCTAAACAAAGTGCCCAGATTAATGAGGCATACATGCCCTTCTGGTCATGTTTAGGGACGATGAGACCTCCATCATCTATTTGTGCAACTCCAAGGCTATCTCGACCGCCACCTTGGAGAAACTATCAATGAGCATCCCATAAGCAGGATTAAAGGAGCTATTGGTACTGTGCCATATGATTCCATCTCCTCCAATCCAACAAACCAAGAGAAGTGATAAACTTCTTGTTGAAACCCCGAACTTCACAAATGTGAGGCCTGGAGCTGATGGGTCAAGCGGCCGGAGGCAGAGCCGACGAACAGTCTTGTGGGATCGGGCCGAAACCAAGGCCGGGAGGAGGAGCGGACCAGGCCGGGCACGATCGAGTGGGCGAGGCGAGCCGGCCTTGGCCGGGAGGAACTCAGGGCAATCGCGAGGGGCCTTGCATAAGATGGGCACGGAGGCGCAGCGCCGCAGACGAGGAGCCGGGCCATGGCGGCAGCACAGCGTGCAAGCAAGAACACTTGGTGGCGCCATGGGGAGCCCAAGCCGAGAAATGGTTGTGCCAAAGCTAAATCGGAGAGGAAAGAAATGGAAATGGAGAGAGAGAGAGAGTGTAGAGAAAGAAATTGGGGAAGAAGAAGCTCCTTTGCTCCAGTGGGTGTGTTTCGACCAAGAACCAACCGAGAACAACGGAAGGAGAGAGGAAGAGGTAAGGCAGCGTGGTGGAGTTGGGCGAGTGGTCAGCAAGCACTTTTCTTGTGAGACGGGAGCGCCAAGCTCAATCGAAATTTGGAACGTAGTGTAGTGTATAGTACGTATTTTAAGTATATATACCTAATGTACCTAATAAATTGTAGAACCGGAAAGGCGACTAGAGGGGGGTGAATAGGCGCTTTCTCTATTTTTCACCTCGATCGAACTCAACACTACTTTCACTCCAATAGCTATAAAAGCTATGAAGATCTATATACAGGCACAACGGATGACCTGTGTTGAATTCAATCAAACCCCGAAACAAAAGACTAAAACAACTCACAACTACAAGCACAAAATTAAACTAGTGGATGACATCCATCAGTCGCATCAATGTTGGCATTGCACTACCAATCCAACCACACAGGACACGGAAGAAACTGCAGTTCAATTACAGCACTGGACCCTTACAAGCATTAGCCATAACGCTGCTATTTCATCACACACGACAGTCAAAGAAAAATTGCCATCAATCTAATGAACAGACAAGCAATATAGAAGGCCAAAAATTAATGCATGAACTGGATCCACAGCCGATGGGACAAGCTAAAGGTGCAGCTAAACAAAAATAATCAACAAGATGCAGCCACGCCAAACAATCTAGAGTAGCAAGGGCACAGCTACATGGCAGCACACTAGGATCAGAGTCACACAAGAATCTACACCAAATGCTACAAGCAGCCGGCCCCTGTTTTTCTTTGAATTTCTCGGATACACGCCGCCACCAGAGACTACGGTTTCTTCAGAGCGCTTACAAGCTGCTGCCACAACGCAGGTTTTTGAAGATGCTGCCAGGGACTCCTAATTCTACTGATGAGTCACAATGCGCCGCCCAGAGCTAGTATTTTCTGCAGATGAACAGGGCGCCCCACAGTGCTCTGTTTACTCACGGGCACAGCAACAAGGATTAAAAAACTAGCAGTACTCAAAAGCTTGCAGCCAAATAAAATAATCTGCTCATGAGAAACGGCAATAACCGGCGATCAAAACAGCTGCTGACCACTCCTTTTTTTTTCGGGCAGAGCAGGCAGCAGATCAAAACAGCAGGAGCACCAAAACAAAAAGAACTCCAAAACATCAACTCAAACAGCAAAACGCCGGCAACTCTGACTTTGTGTACGCGTCACATGGCTCCAGATTTTTCAAAAGACAGCCCCAGTCAAAGCCACACAGGATAGGCGCTCGATTTGCAGGGGAGAGGCCGCCGCCTAGGGTCTTCGTTTTTCTCGAGGTGGAACCGGCAGCAGACAAGATCCACACAAATCGTGGAAGGCAATAAACAAAAACACAAATCAAACCTCTGGATTCAGCGAGCAATACCAGCGCCGTCATGGGCTCTCATTCATTTCCACACACAGGGAACAGGGCGCTCAGATTTTTTTTTGTTTGCTCTCTAGGATACAGGCCGCCGCCGCCAATTCCTTTTCTCCAATGAAGCCGGGCGCACCAAAAAAAAAACGCCCCAAATCTTTTTCTCAACGGCAGCCCTAAGAATATTCCATCTCCCTCCTTTTATAGGACAGCTCTTAACCCTAAAACCCTTTTAGAATTGGAGCTAAACCTAATGGGCTTCCGTTAAGGCCCAACAACAACGGAACACACACGCACGCATCTCAAAGCGCTGTCTTCATCGTCGATTGATCTAAACCGCTTCACCATGCGCCGACCCGCGCCGCGGCTTAGTCAAAAGATCATCAAGATGGTATTTGGTAAAATTACCAAAATACCCCTTCTCGATCCTTCTCCAAAAGACCGAGTCCATCTGCGCGAAGCACTCGCCTGCTTCGCCACGTGTAGGTTGATCAACGGCTCCATGTCGTCAAGTCTCTCCCGTCCGGATCCCACCGGCACCACTGAGCACTTCAACGACTCTCGCACCGCTTGATCCAACCAGCCGCACCGAACTACCCGTTCGGTCATCCCTGTCCATTCTGCGCCACGCTTGAGTCACTTGACCTCACCCGGCATCCATAATCGTTCTGGACCTCAGCTCTCCAAGCTTAGTCCCGATCCTCCTCGCCGTTGACCGTCATTGACCTGCAAGCCACCTGCACGGCAATAGACAAGCAAACACGAATCCGGGAACAAGTTCTTCACAACTTGACCCACGTTAGCCAAACATGCAATATGCAATACATATGCATTAACAAATATGGATATGACCTATCCTAAAATCAATTCACCACTTATATCAACATTCAGCACAAAAGCCGGTCAGACCGCCGCTGACATGACAGATCTGAAACTTTGTCGAAAACGCGTGAAACTTGAAACCAAAAGCCACATTGCCAATTGTTTCATCATCCTAAGATCATAGGCATATCCCCATGATATCCACATAAATACTGGGTTTTTTTTTCCAAAAAAAATGGGTGTACATCTGTACACCCATGTCCCTATACTGGATCCGCCCCTGGGCATATCCTGTACCTCGGCTTTGTTGTTCGGTGTGCCCCGAAGAGCAAAGAGTGGCATTGTATCTTCGTCAACCTTGTCTGATATTCGCGGCACAGTGAGGCAATTGGTTTTCTGAGACAACGCTAATTGGCGTGCCATGCCAGTTTTTCAGGGTGGTTTTGAATACCACCGGTTTTGTAAGCATTAAAGCTTTCTGTTTTCATACCATTTTGCTTGTGCGCCGTGTCAGTAAATACATCAATCCATGATTGCTTTGTGTGTGACTAGTACTGGGAGATATTGCAAAGTGTTGTATGTGGGCTCTGTTATCTGCTTGATGATGAATTAATGTCATAAATGAAATTGAAAGTGATACAGTATATAGATTATGTCTTGAGCTGCTTGGTTTCTTGCTGAATTCTATTGTCATGAGCAGATTATATCATCCCGTCATACTTGTTGTTCCTGTAGATTTTCAGTCTTTATATACATGCAGTTCGATAGTTGTTTCAGTCTTTAAAGTCTGTGATCTGTGATTCTTTTCGGTCACTGATGTTCTTGTATATTAGCAGTATATTGTTGAATAGAATCTATCGTTGTTGTCCAGCAAGGCTAATCTAGATTGATTTGCTTGATCCTGTCTAATTAGAATAGCAAGTTTTATTTTGAGCTCAAGGTCTAATCTATAAGTGTCTTTTTCAATTTGTGATTACATTTTGACGTAAGTGTTGTAAAGGCCAAGAGTAAATCTTGAGCAACTCAATATCTGAGAACAATAAACATATAATTAAATCTGAGTTTTAGGCTGATTTTAATTATCCACATGTTTTTTGTTTTGAGCATATTATTATGTTTAGATGACTTGAAAGATTTACATATTCTTATGTTAATTTTATCATTTAAATGCAGCTGGAAATATGTTTTAATTATAATTAATAATGCTGGAATTAATTCTAAATATATGCTAAAACCGCATATTCTACAACAGAGTTTACCCCCTTGAACATGCCTGTGGCAATAAATGAAAAACATACCCATCTTTATTAGGATTTTTACTTGCGAGTACGCGGATAATCGAGCAAGATTACCATCCCTACTGGTGTGATTGCAAACAGAGCAAGGGATTAGAACGAGTGGATTGGATGAGTACCTTAGTGCTTGGCTAATGAACAACTCTGTCGAGTGGACGAAGTCACAAGAGTACCCCAACACAGGGATGAGAAGCTGTACAGTTGATCATGAGAACAACTAAGCTCTTTTTATATTTTATATTCCAGAAATTACGAAAAAAATGCTTTGTATTGGAGATGAAAGATGCTTGTATGAGTGCTTACGAGGAAGCTGAACCAGTTAAGCTAATGTATAGTTTTTGCTTGCATCGCAGGAGAGCAGAGAGTTCAAGTGCTAGATAACGTGGCAACACACTCTCTCTCTCTAAGCACATGTGCATAAGCACTTTGCTTTGTACGTGCCCCGAAGGATACGGGGACACGAGCTACATGACCATAATTCATCCACCCACACGGCCACACCCAAAAAAGTACAGCGGCGCAAGTGTTTGACGATAATGAGGGTGCTTGTCTCCTTGATGATCCGGTCATCACTAGGTTAGTAGATGCCAGCGCAAGGACGATAAGGACATCTCTAATAGTGCAAGTGTTTGACGATAAAGACATCTCTAATAGTGTATTTATTATCATCTCTTAGTTATATCATGTTAACAATATTCTACATGGATTAGAGAGGGGGAGGAGAGAGAGTATAGATCGTCTCTTCCCGAGGAGTCCGTCGTACACGTGAAACAAGGTATGATACATTAATCTACTCTAGTTGACATGTAGACTTATTTCAAAGCAAAATTATAAAATAAAAATGTTGGAGAGTGTACTATAGACTATCTATTAAAGATGATGTTTATAAAGATGATGTAGCATATATTAGAGACAATATTATCTTTAACAATTAGAGATGGCATAATGAGAGTGCTTGTCTGCTTGTTGATCCGGTCATCACTAGCTTTAATAGATGCCGGCGCAAGTGTGACGATAATGAGGGTGCTTGTCTGCTTGATGATCCGGTCATCACTTGATTCAGTAGATGCCGTCTCCGAAAGTCATTCGCAATCCATTGCTGTAGTACGCGAACGGTTCTTGACTTCTTGCCTACCGGCCGTGCATAGAATCTGGTTTCTTACCGGAGACGCAAGCCTGGTTTGTGAAGGCTACACGCATAATCAAAAGAGGTTTCGAGCGAAGAATAATGAGCTATGTTCAATACGGAAAATGCAAGTTCGTCGAAACAATACACAGCAAAAACAAAGCATAGATTTAAAAATCGGGTTCGCTAATTTTCTGTTGTATGAAATTTTCTTATCCTCTAATCACCTACAATTGCACGATACTAAGTCTAAAATTGTATTAGCAGTGATGTGCAACTTTAGTATAACTTTACTGTAACTTTTGGTTCTATTTGTTTCCGTATTTGTTAGATTTTTTTTTGTTTTGATATAGTTTTACTGTAACTTTTAGTTATATTTGTTTTTGTATTTGTAGGGTTCACCTAGACTTATTTTTGTCTAGTTTAGAAATTTTTTTTTGTCTTTCTGTTTTGTAGGGCAACACAGCACAACACAGAAACTTATGGTATCCATTGAATCAAAATCCTACGGCTAAGAAAGATGGCTGAATTTTTTTAAAACAAATAGTCACCTGTTCAATAGACCGTCCCTTTAAAAATATACTAGCTCTGTTTGTTTCATTGAACTCTCAGCGTTCGATACACGAAATATACACCATTACTGGAGTACACTAAGGGCTTGTTTGATTGGTGTCCTAGACTCTATGCCTGGAAAAAAATGGTGCCTGCAAGTAGCCTAAAAAGTAGATTTTTTGTCTGATCAGGCAAGTATGAGAATGCGGTGTTTGATTGTAGACCTGAGCCTCAAGAAAACATAAAATTTAAAAATAATGTTTTGAGCCTGGATTAATGTGGTATGTGTTGCTGTTGTCGGGAGCTCAGACGATCGAAATCAGTGCTCAGGCTAATGAAGCTAGCGAGGAACTTAGGCTGTTCCCAGTGCTCCACCCTGGTTGGTATCTTAAGTCTATCATGTAGGCAAAATGATGATGTGACACCATAGTTAATGAAGAGAGATGGTACTTTAGTACCTAATCTGGATACCGGTTCGGTCTCAAAATCCAACGCATAAAATTTATAGTGATCGATCCCGTGTATTTACGTTTGTGTGTGTCAACAAACATGTATTGCTTTAGTACATACCACAAATAGACCACAATGCTAGTAAAGATCATACATGTAATTAAATGAAACAACCTAAGATACTACATCATAAGAAACCATGTATTGAGAAGATAGTATCCTAACACTCCTTATGCACTAAAGAAACTATACTAAGATGCTGTCCATTGGGAGCAGCCTTAGTATTGCTCGAAAATCATTAGGTCACAAGCCAAACATACTTTCGGTACAGTTCTAGCGGCGTCCTAGCCAGGCAGAGGAGCGCTAGGAAGGCAACAAACAAGCCCTAGAACGGGAAGGCCAGCCATGAACGCGTAGTTCCTAAAATAGCACACAGGTAGGAGTAAACAAAAGGAAAACATGAACTGACACAGTCTTGCTCCAGCCAGAATAACAAAGGAGGCCGGTTAACCCGGCTGGGAGCTCCACCTGTCAGACACCCCACCGGGCACGCGCAAAAACACGCATTTGTTTGCTCCTCCAACACGGCACAGTCCCCGAGGCGAGTTTTATGAGCCGCTTCAAGTCTGAACAGTCTTCCATCCGCCGCACAGTCGCAATCCCATTACCATAGGAGAGCCGCACTCCCAAGTCCCAACCCCCATCATCGGATTCGGATCCCCTGCCCGGAAACGCCCATTCCCATCCGCACCCTCCGTTCCTCCCTCGTCTGGGAAATATACAGAGTGCATCGTAACTTTTGATGTGTCATGTTCATCTTTTAAAAATAGGATGAAAATGGGTATAAAAAATTCCGAAACATTTTGACAACATTGACACATTAATCTATCATACCATAAACTTTTCAAATATAAATTCAATCTACTCATAGAGAAACAAAAAAAAAGTCAAATCCAGCGGAAAATAAAACCTGAAAATAAACAAAAAGAAAAGTCTACTGTTGACTGAGTTTGTCCTTTTATTCTCCTAACACACGTCGCGTTTTCAGTTAAATTTTGGTAGGATGCTTATTACATCATGACTTATCAAATCAAAATTTGTCATTTTTTAATTATTTATATCGTGTTTTGAACAGATGCCCCGGCAATACACCCAAATTTAGATGCGGTAGATATAACTAGATATATACCCTCCCTCTCCTCCAACGCTCACGCAGCCGCCCACCAAACCTCAACGCCCCCCAACCTCGACGAATAAATCCCGGCCCCCAAATATCCCAACTCCCCGAGCCCCATTCCGCGAAATCCGCACGAGAGCTTTTAGGGTTTTTCCGCGCCCCCCCCCCCACCCGGTCACTCACCCACCACCCCCCCACCACCCGGTCACCCCCCACCAAACGCCACCGCTTACACAAGCTCGCCCTGGGGCTCCCCAAAGTAAACAAACACCGGTAGTGCCCAAGCCCTCCCTGTCTCACGCCGCCGCGATGCGGTCGCCGACTCGGCCACCGTGGTGGCCGCTGGTCCACCTCGCCCTCGTGCTCTCGCTCCTCCTCGCGGCGCTGGTGGGGGCCGACGACCTGGCGGGCGACGCGCGGGCGCTGGTCGCGTTCCGCGACGCCGTGGGACGGCGCCTGGCGTGGAACGGCACCGACCTCGGGGGCGTGTGCTCGTGGACGGGGGTCACCTGCGAAGGCGGCCGCGTTGCGGTGCTGCGGCTGCCGGGGGCGGCGCTGGCCGGGGAGGTGCCGGCGGGGACGCTGGGAAACCTGACGGCGCTCCACACCGTCAGCCTCCGCCTCAACGGGCTCGCCGGCGCGCTCCCGGACGACCTCGCCTCCGTGGCCGCGCTCCGCAACGTCTTCCTCAACGGGAACAGGCTGTCGGGGGAGTTCCCGCGGGCGATTCTCGTGCTCCCGGGCCTCGTCCGCCTCGCGCTCGGCGGGAACGACCTGTCGGGGGCCATCCCGCCGGCGCTCGGCAACCTCACGCGTCTCAAGGTTCTGCTCCTCGAGAACAACCGCTTCGTCGGCCAGATTCCGGAGCTTAACCTGCCGCAGCTGCAGCAGTTCAATGTGTCGTTTAACCAATTGAACGGATCCATCCCGGCCGCGCTCCGTTCCATGCCGCGTTCGGCGTTCCTGGGGACGGGGTTGTGCGGTGGGCCCTTGGGGCCTTGCCCTGGTGAGCCATCCCCTTCTCCTGCTCCGGCGGGGCAGCCGTCGTCGCCGACACCGGCGACCAACGGCGGGAACAACGACAAAGGTGGAAATGGGGGAGAAAGTGGCAAGAAGAGCAAGAAGCTCTCTGGCGGCGCCATTGCCGGAATCGCCGTAGGCTCCGCCTTGGGAACCGCGCTTCTCCTATTCCTTCTCATTTGCCTCTGTCGCAGGTCGGGACGCACCAAGACGCGGTCTCTGGATATGCCGCCTCCATCTCCAACGTCTGCCGTTGTCACCGGCGGCCGGAAACCTCCCGAGATGACCAGCGGCGCGGTAGTAGCGCCGGTGGCCACCGTGGGCCATCCTCCTGCCCCCATCGGTCAGTCGACGTCAGGGAAGAAGCTGATTTTCTTTGGGTCAGTAGCCGCCGTGGCACCGTTCGACCTGGAGGACCTGCTGCGCGCATCCGCTGAGGTACTTGGGAAAGGCGTGTTCGGGACGACATACAAGGCACTGCTTGAATCTGGGGCGACGGTGGCGGTGAAGCGGCTCAAGGATGTGACACTATCCGAGCCAGAGTTCCGTGACCGCATTGCTGACATTGGCGAGCTTCAGCACGAGTTCATCGTGCCACTCCGTGCCTATTACTACAGCAAAGATGAGAAGCTACTTGTATACGACTTCATGCCCATGGGAAGCCTCTCCGCACTCTTGCACGGTGCGAATTTCACATTTTTTGTGCAGTTCTTTATTGTCAATACTCTCTGACCATGATATTACTGTTATTGATATGTTGTACTTGTTGTACTTTTGCTTGTGAATAACATTGTTTTGCATTGTTCATGAGTGGTGATGGTAGAGTAGTGCTTCATTTACTCGCACATGTTTAAGATTGCCGCGCATGTTTAAGATTGCCGATGTAGAGGAGCTATTGTTTTGTGGCTTTTACTTCCTTTCTTGGCTTGAATATTCATCTGCTAGTTGTAATTGTAGGAATTCTTTTTTATTTTGGCCCTCTAACGCCACTTAATTGCAAATCTAGCCTCCTTCCCGTTTTTTTTGCAAATCTAGCCCCCTCCTCTCCTTCCGCTCGGGAGCTGAAAGTGGCCGAGTGGAAGGCAGCGGCTTGCCATGGTGGTGGAAGCTGATGGGCGAGGCCACCTTCCATGGTGGCCGAGCGCTGAAGGGCTCGGGGCCACCACCTTCATGGCAGCCGAGCTGAAAGAGCCTTGGCCGCGCGTATTTGTCCCACGGAGCTTCCGCGCTCCCCGAGCGCAGAAGGAGAGGGAGGGAGGGGGGCTAGATTTGCAAAAAAAACATGAAGGGAGCTAGATTTGCAATTGAGGCCAGTTAGGGGGCTAAAATAAAAAAGAATTCTAATTGTAGAGTACTCTAGATGTTGTCTTTTCTAAGGAGACTTAGTCATACCCAGTTTTGATTTAGGTCTTGTTTATTTGCTTTGACATCCAAAGTACATGAATTTCGGTGATTATTTATTGGGTTTTTTTATTACTTATTAAAATCATATCTAGTTTTGACTCTGATTTACTACTGCACTTTTCCTTCTTGTGGTTTGAGTGCGGATGTTTGTGATGAGAATAGTTGTAGTCACAGCGAATTTTCCCCCTTTCTTACTGAGTGTTTCCAGTTGGCTCTTAATTCCAGAAAGTTCAAAATAATTGATTGCTTAGCCATCCTTGGTTAACACTTCTTCAGAATTGGCCATCTTATATATTTCATATACTCCTATATTCCTTCATGTTTGGTGGTGCGCTCTCTGCTTGGCTATTATACTTTGCATTGATCGTGGAAGACAAAATCCCTTAAAATCGTTGTAGTTGGCGGGGATGGCATTTTATTTGTTAGGATGGTCTTTGATGTCTTAATGGTCTGGTGACATTCATGAATGGTGTTCTAATCTTAATTGTGACACTTGACAATCAAGATGCAGACACCTAAGACTCTTATCTTACCTTATCTTAATTTTTTTTGTTAAACAGGGAACAGAGGTTCTGGCCGTACTCCACTTAATTGGGAGACAAGATCAAGCATTGCCCTAGCTGCAGCCCGTGGCATTGAGTACATCCACTCGACAAGCTCATCGACTTCCCACGGCAACATCAAGTCATCCAATGTCCTCTTGGCCAAGTCGTATCAAGCACGTGTATCAGACAATGGCCTTGCTGCTCTGGTTGGTCCATCATCCGCACCATCTCGTGCCACTGGATACCGTGCTCCAGAGGTTACTGATCCCCGGAGGGTATCCCAGAAGGCCGATGTGTACAGCTTTGGTGTTCTCTTGCTTGAGTTGCTCACAGGCAAGGCCCCCAGTCAGGCTGCTCTTAACGAGGAGGGTGTTGACTTGCCCAGGTGGGTTCAGTCGGTTGTCCACTCAGAGTGGACTGCAGAGGTGTTTGATATGGAGCTCCTGAGATATCAGAACGTCGAGGAACAGATGGTTCAGCTTCTACAGCTTGCTATAGACTGTGTTGCACAAGTCCCAGATGCCCGTCCATCAATGTCGCATGTTGTTGTGCGGATTGAAGAGATCAAGAGGTCAAGTGAAAGAGCTGAAGGAAAATATCAGCAACAGAAGGCCTCAAATCTGGAAGAAGGCGACGATCAATCTTCCAAGGCTGAATCGGTCGAGGGGCCCAACCATTTCACACCTTAATCTTGAATGACTCAAGAGAGGAATTGGTTAACTGCTGTAGCCTGCATTCGATTCATAGATTTGATGAATCCTATCATCAATTGAGTCGACCGTTTTCGTCGTTCTTTTTAGCAATTGAATTTAGCATCGGTGTTAACCTGAATGCCGTTCGATAGTACAAGATGCTTGACACTTCTGTTCTGTGGAAGGCAATTTGTGGTGTTTAGGGATCAGTGTCCAAGTGTGTGATTGCTTAATTGCTCTGCTTATTCTAGTAAGCTGACTAGATTGGTTTTAGCTTGTAGCTGCTGCCTTGTTTCGGCTATCCATGTAATTACTCAGCCCCATCTGTTGTTTGAATTTTCTTGCCGAAATCATTCGAGTTTGCTCTCTTGTGGGGTTGTTGCCGGTTAGCATGGCCGATGTGATTGCGTGGGTCATTGTTTGGAGGGTTTAGGTACCTGTAAACTGCATCTCCTGTGGCGGCTTCAGTTGTTGAAAGCTACGTACTCTTGATCCGGTGGTACGGCTTTTATTTACGGTGAGACTTTTTTGAATTGAAAGTAGGACCAGCGAAATTGAATTGAATTGCTTGATGCGAATAGTAACGTGTCTGTCGCCTATCATTATCTCTCGTATATATGCCAAGGTACGTACGCCGTATGGTGGGCCAAGGAAAGAAGTGGAGCGTGCCGCTTGAGAGAATTCGAAATGGGTGGCTTTACCCACCTTAAGCAACCACGAAATATCGGTAGCTCAATTGCATCATTTTTGCTGTTGGAAATTTGGTCAGGAAGAGCTTTGCCATTCACTTACGAAGGAAATGGGCGCCAGAGTGAATTCTAGAATTTGAACCCAAATGGGCGAAGGAACGACGCCACCTCTTTACCGACTGGCCACGGGCCGGTTCTGTATCACCTAATTCGTGTTCTGAAATTGTAAATACACATTGACATGTGTTGAATGATACAAGTGCCTTGCAGTAGGTATTATTCGTAGGTGCTTGGTAGATCGAAGCGCTCAACATACAAACTTGATTCTGTAGAAACGACAGCACTGGAAGCGTACGTGTTTGTGTCGTGCACGAAACTTACCCGGTGTTCAATGGTAGGCCACCTACGTTTTTCGTCCTGCACACCGTGGTGGAGGCGTGGAGCGAGCCCTCCAAATCCGAACAATCCCAGGTAAACGACGACGGCGCATCACATGAGTCTTCCCTTCTCCGCGGCCTCCACCCGCAAGGCCACCACCGCGCGCGCACACGCACACGCACCGAATCGGCTCATGTGATCGGGTCGGGACCGGCCGTACTTAGCAATGTAATGTAGCATAGCAACATGGCAGCACCGCTCGCCGTCTCAGTCCAGGATACTTCAGGCCCGGTTTAGCAAGCATGAATTTCAAATGAATTTTACAGTTAATCGTTTAACACACGTAAAAATATGAGAAAATTTTCACGTTTTAAATGAGGTCTCAGATTTGGAGCAACCCAGAGTTCTTAGAACACGTATAAATAGATAATCGCTGCATATAGACTTATGTATGAACAACAATAATATTTATCGGTATTTATCTTTTTCATGTCCTATAAATCCATAGAGACAACTCAATTCTCTATACCCTCTCTTATCCACATTATCTCAATTCATATCCCTTTCAAGACTCATGCTATAACTCTTACGACATCACACTATTATACATACCCTTAGGCTTTCAGTAACTTGTCATCTTTTTCGCGTACCTTACGAGAGTTTCTTGTGGATTGAGAGGAGCAAGTGGTGGCTCGGTTGCTCTGTTGGTGAGATTTTTCATGGGATATTTCAGACGGGTTCGTTGTTCGTAGGGGTGTCAACGGATCGAATACAAATCGAATAGTGGTATTCCCGTATTCATATTCGTATTTTCGAAAAGAATCCGAATCCAAATACGAATCTGAATATTGTCGACTACGAATCGAATACCTACTCAATTCGGTTGGATTCGGATATTATCATAACTTATGTAATTGCAAGATATTTATGCTACTTTATCCTCGTACATAGCACACCTAATCATTCTAGTATATCCATTTCACCTATGTCGTAGCTAAAAGACTAGACAGTGGGTACGGAGGATACCCCGTACCATTTGTCTTGGGAGAAGGACCGGAGAGGAGAAGCCAAAGACAAGCATGTATGTATGTATTGCTTTATGTGTGAATGAGGATCTCCCCCTTACATATGCCCTTGGGGCCTTATTTATAGGAGGGCAAGAAGGGACATTTACCTTCTTGCCCTCATAGGCGAGAGAGAGAGAGAGGGTAATTTAGGTACATTTGCCTAAATACACTATACAGATTAGGATTATACATGTACGGTATCCCTAACGGCACACCGGTATTCCCGACGATCCTAGGGTGCGGGGCACCCCTAGGTGCCCTGCTACGACAATTCCCTCGTCTGTGTGGTCCGAGGTCGCGAGGACAGGTCCCGCGGTCCCGAGGGGCGAGCGGATGTAAGATCGAGGAGGCCGACTAGAGGGGGGTGAATAGGCGTTTTAAAAACTCTTTGGCTAAAACCGAGTTTTATGCGGAATAGTAAATCAATTCGTTTTTGCATAATTAAAGCCTAGATCAACTAGTCTTCACTAAGTGCACCAACAATATGAGACTATATAAATGATAGCAATCATACACATACAAGTAAACTATTTAAATACAAGTAATGTAAATTGCACAATGTAAAGCACAAGTAATCAAACCACAATGACATAACGATATTTTATTTTACCGTGGTGATCGAAGACTAGCCGGTCTCCCCTAATCCACGTTGAGACAAGCCCAAACTAATTGGACCGGCTCCACGAATTGAGCACCTGCCTCTGAGGTAAGTCCAACCACTTGGACTAGTTCCAAACCGAACCAACACCTCGCTCCACTAGGGTTGCTCTTTCCTCCACTCCGGAGATGACGAGCACCACACCACTCACAAACCGCTAGGGTCTTCTCACAAGCTTCTTTGAGAAGATCACCGCCGCACGACCCCTCCACGTTGTCTAGGTGTCGGCAAACACCAAGAGTAATAGGTCAACGACCCTCACTTGAACCAATCAAGTGTCTAAACTCAATGGATACTAAATCCACCACCTAATGCAACACATGCACTAGGATTTGCCTCTCAAAGCTCACTAAATGCAACACATGCACATATGACAAGAGAGGGCTTGCTCTTTACTCAATGGAATGTCTAGGGGCATCAAAGAACTTTCCCACACACGACCAAGGTGGGTATTTATAGCCCACACACAAAAACTAGCCGCTAGGAAAAGTCTCTGGAAAAATTAGCACATATGCGTCATTGCGTGCTCCAACGGCTATAAAACTAGCCATCGGACTCGTCCTCGCAGATCGCCAACCAAGATCCGGTCAGATCATGCCATTTACATACAACCGCCCAAACACCATGGTCATACCGCTCCACAAAGGAGCAACAAATGCGGCTAAGTCCCAAAAACATCTGTTCGAAAATTAGAACCGCCACATAGAAATCGGATTAACCGATAAAGGGTCATATCGCACCAAGATCCGGTTGAACGCGCATGTGATCGTCATTTATAACACGCCGGTACAACCGATTCAAGGGTTTCTCAAAACCGAAATGACATGCTCAAATGCATCTCCTCCGAAATAATGAACCGCCAACAAATAATCGAATAACCGCCTACGGTCAGATTAGTTCAAGACATCGCCGCAGACTACTGCTCTCAATCGAGCAACACATCTCAACAAAGTGTAGTTCCATTGATAAGAGCCAGATATTGCAGCCATGGCGCATCACAGCACACAACGGTTCAACCGATTTTCCTGATAAAACAACAAATTGCATTCGCTTCAACTCAAATTGCAAAACACATTTGCCAATTTGATGCGCAATGCAAACAAGGGTTCAAGTAGGACTCTCAACAAGTTGCAAAACATATTTGCACACTTTTAGAATCACACCACAAGGAATAAGGTACATGGACTTACACCATTTGCAAAACACATTCGCAAACTTAAGTCACATGTTACAAAGGTTATCCATGAGCCACAACTATTTGCAAAACACATTCGCAAATATTGGCAACATGTTAAGATGAGCTAGAGCAAACACAATGAGCTATTAACACATGACAAACTCAAACTACTAGTCAAGACCCCTCTTAATAGTACGGCAATCTATACTAGCAATCCGGTCTTCCAACCAAACACCAAGACCGGTAAAAGACTAGGAACACATCCTTAGCTCTAGCTAGTCATACCTTTGCCTTGTGCAACCACTTGAAGCTTGATGATGCACATCTTCACTTCAAGTCCGGGTCCTTGACTTGAATACTCATCAACACATGATGAGTTCTTCACTTGACCTTCATCAACACATGATGGGTCTTCACTTCGGGATCTTGACTTGATGCTCATCAACACATGATAACATCTTCCATCCGGAGTCTTGATATGCATCAACACATGATGCACTCTTCACTTGGCTTCCATCAACACATGATGGGTCCCCTCTTGACTTGATGATCAACTCATGATCATCTTCACTTCTTGAACATCATCGACACACGATGATTTCCTTTATTTAACTTTCACCAACACATGATGGAACTCCTCTTGACTTAATGACCATCAACACATGATGTCATCCCAAGTCTTCATTATCATGGAACCTAACCTACTTATCCAACTCACGAAAAATGTTAGTTCCACAATATGATTATCATTAATTACCACAACATACCATTAACTCATTAATGGTGGGACAAGATACCACAATCTTTCCGTCTTTGGTAATTGATGATAACCACTTCAATAACAAATAATGGAATGTAGATTGGTATGAGTATATAGGCACTACACAAGTTGTATATACTCATATGAATATATATAACTACACAAGTTATATATACTCAAAGGATATATGAGCATACATGTCTCATATACACATATGGATATATTAACTACACAAGTTATATATATTCATGATATGTGAGTACACATAAACTGCACAAGTTATGTTATACTCACATATAAGTATATTTAGACTACACAAGTCTTATATACTCACATGAATATATTAACTACACAAGTTAAATATATTCAAGGATATATGAACTACACAAGTCTCATATACACATGAATATATTAACTATGCAAGTTAAATATATTCAAAGAATATGTTTCAAAGTAAAGATCCCAAATATGTGTGGAAACAGGAATATGGATCAATACTAATGAAACCTCAAAATATAGAATGAATTCCCCCTATATATGTGCATACACGAATATGTAATAAGAACATATGCACGTATTTAGGTTAATCTTTTGGTGGGGTTTAACCTATATTTTGGATCCGAGGAATGCAACAATGTATAAGAACTATGAAGTCGAATGCATACCTCTTTTGTTCTTTATATCCAAACGAGACTAATCATGAGATAAAGCAAATAGAATAGTTAGTCTCACAAATAGATTTATCATTATAAATGCATACCTGTTTGGATTTTCCTTTTGTTTATCCAATGAATTGGATTTGTCATTAATCATATGCATGCCTTCATGGTTTTTACCTTTATATCCAAATAAGACTACATAATACGATATCAATGAAAGTGTTAGTCCCACAATTAGATTTGTCATTAATCATGAAAACTACATTAACACATAATGGCAGGTCTAGATCCTTCAGCGGACGCATTCCTGCCGCCTCGGCCCCTCGAGTCGATACCTCGGGAGATACAGAACCGAGCATGAGGGGTCCTGAGCCGACAAAGCGAGAATCGGGGTGCTCAAGGCGGCCTTGGCGGGCGCCGAGGGTGCGTTGGAGGAAGATCCATGTCGGGGCCGCCCCACTGAGGTGATAGCCTCGAGGCGGGCGACAGCGGCGCGGAGTCGTGAGGGGGTCGACGCTGGCCGCCACGAGGCATGGCCTCGGCGTGGGTGACGCGTCGGGTCGCTCGCGAGGCAATAGCCTCGAGGCGCGGTGATGGCGGAGCCCATGGGGCAAGTCGACGCGAGCCGCCACGCCGAGGTATGGCCTCGAGGCGGGCGCAAGACGTCGGGTTACTCCCACCGAGGCGATAGCCTCGAGGTGGGTGGTGAGCGGCGGCAGAGCCCGTGGTGACGAAGTCGACGCAGAGCCGCCACGCCGAGGCATGGCCCTCGAGGCGGTGGTAAGCGGCGGCGGAGCCTGGGCGGAAGCCGACGCAGAGCCACCACGCCGAGGCATGGCCTCAAGGCGACGACAAGACGTCGGGGAAGCGCCTGGCCGAGGCAATAGCCTCGAGGCGGACGGGAGCGGCGGAGCTCCGCGGGGGAGTCGACGCGAGCCGCTACGCCGAGGCATGGCCCGAGGCGAAGCGGTGAGCTATGGCGCTTGTCGCTATCCTCGTATCTGATTGCTTCTTTGTTGTGACCGTTTGTGATGCTCCTGCTGGGGACCTAGTACCGTCCCCCCCTTTGGTCTCTCCTAGTCAGGCGTGCTCGTGACTTGGAGGGGCACGAAGGGTTTCGTCCATCTGTGTGAGAATTTATTGTTGGGTACATTTGAGGGCCCCGAAGCTAGCGAGGGGGGTGGGGGGTGAAGCCGATCGCCATCCCCCAACTTCCTTTGATTGGACTCGTTTGAGAGCCCAGAAGCTAGCGAGGGGGAGGCAAAGCTGATCGCCGTCCCCCAACTTCCTTTCATTGGGCTCGTTTGAGAGCCCAGAAGCTACCGAGGGGGAGGCGAAGCCGATCGCTATCCCCCAACTTCCTTTGATTGGGCTCGTTTGAGAGCCCACGGCTAGCGAGGGGGAGGCGAAGCCGAACGTGGTCCCCCATGATGGGAGAGGGAAGCATGGGTGTGTACGCGTCGAGCTTTGATCCATCGAACTGTCTGAACCCGTCCGTAATCCCTACTACTAGCAGCAATCGTTTCTAGCTAGGCTAGGGTTCTAAGTCTTGCCGATGTTTATGGACCTTGCCACCGCTCGTGATGGGACCGGATTGACTGGCGGGGGAGGCGAAGGATCGCCCCTATTATGGTGAGAGAAGGCCTCGCTACTGCCCCCATACTTTTTAGGATAGGGCTCGGGGAGCCCTAATGCTTTTTATTGAGGGGAGGCGGCCTCACGCCGCCCCCCATACTTTAGGATAGGGCTTTGGGAGCCCTAATGCTTTGTTGCGAGGCGGAGCCTCACTGCACTTCCCATACTTTTAGGATAGGGCTCCGGGGAGCCCTAATGCTTTGTTGTGAGGGGGGGGGGCGAAGCCAATCGCTGTCCCCCAACTTCCTTTGCTTGAGCTCATTTGAGAGCCCAGATGCTAGCGAGGGGGAGGCGGCCGATCGCCGTCCCCTAACTTCCTTTTCTTGGGCTTGTTTGAGAACCTAGACAGCTAGCGAGGGGAAGCGGTTTATCGCTGTCCCCCAACTTCCTTTGCTTGGGCTGCTTGAGAGCCCAACGCATAGCTGGGAAGGCGGCCGCCGCCCCCCATATATTCTAGATAGGGCTCGTGGGAGCCCTAATGCTTCTTCAAGTCGGCCGAATGGTGATGACGCCGCCCCTGGTACGTTTTGGTCTTGGGACCATGCTGAGCCAGGGTTAGTTTTGCACATCGTCTTTGTCGAGGCCATCTTGTCTGTGGATGGTATTGGCTTGCACCGAGGCCGAATGCCATGCGTGGTGGCTTTGTTTTCAAGGGCTTTGCGCGAATGGGCGCGATATGCGAGGTCTCTCCGCCGAGGTAAGGCACTCGAGGCGAGAGGCTCCCTAGTCGCCGAGGCGCGGTCGTCGGAGCGACTAGGGCGATGCGCGTTTGAGCGCGATATGAGATCTCTCTGTCGGGGTGAGGCCCTCGCGGCGGGAGACTCCCTAGTCGCTGAGGCGTGGCCTCCGGAACGACTAGAGGTGTGCGTTTGAGCACGATTTGAAATGTCTCTCCGCCGGGACGAGGCCCTCGCGGCGGTACAGGGCTGGCTCGAGGGGTGGCGGTGCCCAAGGATGCCTCGTCTTCGTGCGGTGCTACGTGCGGGGGCCTCGGCAATGAAAGGGTCTCTGGGCTTAGGCGTGAAGGGGCTCCGTCTGCCGCTTTCCGTCTTGGCGGCGAGGGTGCCCTAGGGGGCTCTAAGCAACGAAGGGTCAAGGCGGTTTCGGTGACGAAGGGTCCCGGGGGCTTCGGCGAAGGGTCCCGGGGTGCTCCGGGTGAAGAGCCTCCGCATGCAAAGAACGCATCGCTAAGGGTCCTGGGGCCTCGGTGCGTGCAGGGCGGGAAAGGGATGAGGATGGTCTGGCTTTCTTCGGCTGGTAGTGGGATGAGTTTGGCTGGAGGTGTTGTAGGGGGATGGGGGCTTCGGCCATTACACTTTTCTTGGCCGAGGGTGGCCGAAGGTGGGATGTGGGGCTTCAGCTGTTTGTCGGTCGTGTTTTTCGCTTCTCGCTCGCATGTAGCTTTTTGTTCGGTCCGCACGGACAGCGCCAACTATCGTAGCTAAAAGACTAGACAGTGGGTACGGAGGGTGCCCCGTACCCTTTGTCTTAGGAGAAGGACCGGAGAGGAGAAGCCAAAGACAAGCATGTATGTATGTATTGCTTTATGTATGAATGAGGATCTCCCCCTTACATATGCCCTTGGGGCCTTATTTATAGGAGGGCAAGAAGGGACATTTACCTTCTTGCCTTCATAGGCGAGAGAGAGAGAGAGAAAGGGTAATTTAGGTATATTTGCCTAAATATACTATACAGACTAGGTTTACATATGTACGGCATCCTTGACGGCATACCGGTATTCCCGACGATCCTAGGGTGCGGGACACCCCTAGGTGCCCTGCTACGACAACCTAAAAACATGAATTCATATTAAACTAAAAATACTAATCCAACTAATTAGCCATAGCGCAATAAAATAGGTATTTTTAATCGAATTCGAATATGAATACAAATAGTGCAGATAAAATAACATTTCGGATGGCAAAAGTTTATACCATATTTGTATCCATATTTTTTATGCGAATGCGAATATGAATAGGGAATTGTTAATCGGATGAAAAAATCAAAACCATATTCGCTAGCAACCGAATTCGGATACCGGATAAAATGGATAATTCAGATCGATTGACACCCCTAGTTGTTCGTACATGTAGCGATGTTCCCTGAAAGGGCCTCAATTTGATTGGGGTGTAATGATTCCCGTAAAGATGCTGGAGCGAAACAGTAGGTCGATGACCTAGTAGGCGCCATACAGCAGACGCGGATCCTCTGCTGTAACAACATGCTACATTGATATGACATATGTGCACAACCCATGGGCATTAGGGCTCATCTAGGCCGTCCGATTGGCAGCGAACAATGAATGTGGACATGGGCATTAGAGCTCATCTAGGCTGTCGATGAGCTAGTAGGCGCCATACATGGACACGGATCCTCTGCGGTAGCAACATGCTACATTGCTACGGTACAGGTGCACAGTACATGGGCATAGGGCTCACCTAGGCCATCTAATTGCCAGCGATGAGCTAGTAGGCGCCATACAGCAGACGCGGATCCTCTACCGTAGCAACACGGTACGGTACGTTGCTACGGTAGAGGTGTACAATATCGTGCTACAGCTACAAACAGTAAAATCGCTACAATAACTCCTACGCACAGTGAAATCACCCCAGCTCCTACGGTGGTACGACACTACTGTAGCAGCAGACACAAAAGTACTGTGCCTGCAGTACCATACAGCGTCATCGCATCGAGGTGCAACTTGTAAGTCGAAACTGTTGGATGCCTGTGTGCTAGGGCCTATCTGGTTGGTGCGTGAGCACGGCGGGTTCCGCTTGGAACGCACAAAGGAATTTCGCAGAAAACAGAGCAATCCATTTGCACCGACTGGTATTGGAGGTCATTTGCACCAAACGCGCTCTACGTTGGTTTGTCATATACTAAAGAAGCGAGGCGAATGGTTTTGGAACAATTTTTTACAGCACATCTAGATCTTTATAACAAAGTATGGCAACAAACTAAAGAGCTCTTTTAAACCTTGGTTAAACGAATCATCATTTAATTGGTACGTAGGGGCATATTCAATACCGGCCACAGTTGGGTGACAGTCATACAAGCCACACCAGTTTGTACTTCCGAGTTTCATTCAAATTCTGGAAGTGCGACTCTGAGGCTGCTTAGAGTTGGTGTCGCCGCCTCGCCAGTTTTCACGTTGGTTATTGGGAAGGCCTGAAGCCCCTTAAACTAAACAAGTGAACTTTCGTTAGTTTCTTCTTTCTTCCGACCACCTTTGTTTGGGATAAATTTTACTGTACATTTTATTAGTAGTATATGGTGGTAGTATAAATCAAATCATACTATTGATTTGTTAAGAGCATAATAGACTTTTATTTATATTTATATTTTTTCGTAAAGGTATTATGGACTTTTTCAATTAGGGTTAAAAATATTACTCTTATACCATACGATCCATATATAGGCAATTATAATTCTACCCATCGGGGTTCTCAAAAGATTTTCGGCCTATTAGTTTATTACATATATAACTTTGGAAAGCTTGTATCCAAAGTTATTGCTAGGAGATTAGCACCGTTACTTACCACAGTGGTCGCTCCTAATCAGTCCGCGTTTATCAAGCACCGGTCCATTCAAGATAATTTCAACCTTCCCAGGCTTTCGGCTAGGACTCTCCACCAGCGTAAGAAACCCAGTCCGTTGCTCAAGTTGGACATAGCGCATGCTTTCGACTCGCTGTCATGGCCATTCTTATTGGAGGTCCTCACCCGCAAGGGTTTTCGCCCTTTCTGGCGCAGTTGGATATCCTCCCTGCTGTTCACATCGTCTTCCAGGGTGATTCTCAATGGTCGTGGCTTGCGGCAAGGTGACCCATTGTTGCCAATGCTATTCATTTTGGCAATGGACACCCTTAACAATCTCCTACATCAAGCTGAACTTTGCTCCCTATTAGCTACGGTTGGGGGTCGTTGGGGTATTCCTCGTCGTCTGTCTCTCTATGCGGATGATGCGGCTCTCTTCCTCACCCCGGTAGCCACTGATTTGCTTGCAATCAAAGTGATCTTGCAGTTGTTCAGTGAAGCCTCATGCCTTCACTGTAACCTAGCCAAAAGCTCTGTCACCCCGATCCGATGTTCAGAACAACAGTTGCATGGTCATCGGTGTGCAGACCGGTTGAATATGAGGGCCTAGGCATTCACAATCTCATTCTATTAGGAAGCGCTCTTCGGCTTCGTTGGCTGTGGCTCCAGAGGACTTGGATCTCCAGGTCGTGGCAGGGACTTCTTTGCATTGCTAGCCCAGCTGAGGAGGACTTGTTTTGGAGCTCTATCTCATTCAGATTTGGCAACGGTGAGGATTGCTTGTTTTGGTTGGATAAATGGTTGGATGGTTGTAGCATTCCCTCATTAGCACCTTCTTTGGTGACTTCAGTCGCCTACTCCGTTAGGAGCTCAAGAACAGTGGCAAAAGGTTTGAACACCGGGGCTTGGATTTCAAACATCGTTGGTACTTTGGATTCGCAGGCCATTTTCTGAATATCTAGGGCTGTGGGAGAGAATTCAAAACTTTAGCACAGTAACTGGGCAACAAGATGTCGCTTTCTGGCGATGGGAGGCATCAGATCTTTATTCTTCTCATTTGGCTTATAAGGCTTTCTTCGTTGGATCCCCTCTCTTTGGTTGCAAGGATGCCCTATGGAGGTCTTGGGCACCGCTAAAGTGTAAAAATTTTCTTTGGCTTGCTATTCGTCGTCGTTGTTGGACGGTCGATCGGCTTCAGCGTCATGGTCTTCCAAACCAAGGCGTGTGTGTTTTCTGCCTTCACTCGCCGAAGACAGTAGACCATCTAATTGTAGGCTGCGCGGTTACGACACAGATTTGGGGCCATTTTTTCTCGTGGTTGGGTTTAAGTTGTTTCGTCCCGGTTAGTAGGGAAAGCATCTATGATTTCTAGATCAACAAGCGTAGCAATCTACGAAGGAAGTGGCGGAAGTGCCTTGATTCTTGCATCATTTTAGTGGCTTGGATGATTTGGAAAGAACGGAATTACAGGATTTTCAACCAGGAGCACACAACAATTCAATCTTTCGTACATCGTATTACTGATGAGTTTGTCAGCTGGCGCTTGGCGAGAGCTCGATGCTGGGAGACGCTGCCGTTTCGGGAGTAATTGTTTTGATTTGGGGTGCTCCCCTCAGTAGTCCTTTCGTTTTTTTCGTTATTTGTCCAACCGTCTTCTCATGTTTAGTTCTTGTAATTGTTTTGATCTCTACTTAATGGAAGGACGCGTAAGTCTTTTGAGTGTTCTAAAAAAAATCTACCCTTTGGGGTTCTACTACTCATAATGTCAGGTGTGGTATAATTAAATCTTAACTAATCTGAACAATTAGATAAAAAGAATAGACGACCCCTAGTGTTTGGACAAAAATGCTTTCTTCCTCGCACCTGTCCACAGGCCACCAAACTGCGAGGTTGCTGCTGCCCAAAAGCGATGCTCGTAGTCGTAGGCGAAGCAGAGAGCGACAATGTCTAGCCCTTTTTTTCTCCAGCATGACGGCCAGTGCCGTATGGGCCCTGTTTCCAAGTCTCACTCAAAGATGCTCTCAGGAAAGCAATAAATGTGCAGCTCTTGTGTAGAAATATAGTAGTGGTTGGCCCATGAAAGGAGGTGACTTCTGGGATTGGTCTCGCAAAGGTGAAGTCTACTGTTGCTAGTTAATTTGCTACTGAACTTCTGGAGAAAGATGGAAAGCTACCGTGGAGTGTGGAGGAGAGCTTTTGTTAATTACTCTGCAGTTGGAGTTAGTGCTCCTAGTCCTAGCACTCATTTTCAGTGCTTGTGCATCCCAGACCTCCCACTGTTTACTTTTCAGTCAATGGTCCCTCTTGGACTTTGTCTGATCAGCACTGCAGTTTCTGGCCGCTTAAAATGCTTCTGGGAGGTTGATTGGTACTCGTATGGCAATATGCAAGACTGTTTGTATCACGAGGGAAGCTGCAGCAGACAAGAATTCCAGTTATAATCACATAATGCGATGACAGGAACTCGATTAGTAATTATCTTCTATTACTTGATTAGTGCATATCTTCTATTTCAGCCTACATTTCAGCACGCACTGATGATACTTGCACGCACGAACAAACCTTTTTGTACGCGCTTCGTAGCATCCATGGCTTAGGCCACCTGTCGGTGAGACCGTGAGAGTTACAAAATGTCCACGCCAATCCTCAGTCGATCGCGCACAGTTGGTATTGCCGATGGAGTAAGTTGGCCTCTTGCTTTTTCTGTGACGGCAACACTTGGTATTGCCGATGTGTGACAGGCGAGTCCTCACCGGGGACCGAGCAAAAGTGTTGGCCGGTGAGAGAAGCGAAGACGGCGGCGGCAACGACGACGACGACTCGATAGGATAGGGTGTGTTGTCAGCTTTGCAAATCGCAGTGCAGATGAGATGATGAGGAAGCAACGGAGGGGAGCATCTCGCTTTCTTTCGCTTGCGCTGTAGACTTTGGCAAGCGGCACGTTCTCTTGCCCTTCGGGACGCCTTTTGAACGGCATGTCCTTTCTTTCTTCTCCCCTCTCCTTTCTTTTTCCTTGATGAGAGAACTTTCTCAGGCTGAAATGTCAAGAATCTCTAATAAATCGACATGGACAACCTGCTTGCTTACACGAGAATAAGGTTTCGGGATAAGCTTGTTACAAGTTATCTTGAGCATACCAAATCTCCTTGATCATATTTTACTGAAATTTGTTTGAATTTGACCAAAAACCGCATCCATAGTTTTAGAACAATGGGTGTTGTATGCAGTGACAAAACTCTCTAGCAGCAACCACTAGGCCATGATTCTGACGGTGTTCAACTAGCATATGTACTTCTGCTGTCCACTATCTTGTGATTTGCCCGTATCCCTTCTCACAGGGTAAAAGGAATAAAAGCACAGCACCTTCAGCATCATACAGTATAACCCAGGCTCAAAAAGATAACCTAATAATTCCGACTGGAACAAACAAGCAGGTAGCTGCTAGAGATGCCTTTCTGAAACAGCAGACACGGGCTCACAATCTTACTGAATGGGAGGTGAAGGGTTACACCAGTGTGCAGACAAATTAACAAAGTTATCGGCATTTTATTGTGACTCGACAGCACAGTTTGAATCGAATGTAGTAGCACAAATTACAGGATTTCCTGGGTTTCTCGCTTCTGCACCTGATGCTACTCAATTTAATACTGTACATTGCAATGCGCATCTCTTATATAATGACACATCTAAGCGCTAGCCCTTTCTGCTCTACTCTTTGGTCTTCGTTACCTGCAGAAAATCCTAGTAGGTTTAGAATCGCCAGTGATAAACAGAGAACATTCACCAACATGGAAGAATTATGAAGCGAACAGGTAGCTTCTTATGTAACTTCAACCTACATCTTTTTATAACTAAACTATACTGATTGCAGCATGTTATAAACAAGATTACTGATGGCAATTCTGGAATGTGGCTGCTTCTTGCAAAAGCATGCAATGGAAACTGCGTCAGCTGTTAGCCATTAAAAACTTCACGTAGTGGATATTTTCTAGAATCACTTCACAGGAGGGAATTGGGTTGTGGCTTGACAAGTACTCTTGGCAAAGATTTCGGATTTTCAATATCGATTCCTCCAAGTAGCTAGAGTTTAATAACATTCTCCGCATCTCAGATACTGAAGCAATGAAAAGGAAAATACCTTCATGAGGCTGGTAGAGCCTGCGATTCTGAGGAGCTGACATCTCCTTTTTTAAGCTGGTCAAGATGTCCTCCATTGTATGCTCCCTTTGCCAGTTTCCAAGCATAGGAAATAGGCTTGGTTCAACCTAGAAAAGTAGCTCGTTATAAGTGCTAAAACAAACATCATTTGTCAACTACTTCAGCACAGTTGGGGAAAAAAAGTTGCACAAGTACCGTTCCAGTTTCTTGATTCACACATGTCATATTGATTCGAGTCTGGAATTGAACAGTAGGTGGTTTATCCGGATAATCTGTATCACAGAACAGCTTCAATTGATAGATTCGTCCCTCATGAACAGTCTGCAAGACAAAATAAATGCAGTAATTCATTCGGTTTGAGCATACTGAAGCAAATGCAGTTAATATCCACTATATGGGTATTTTCACAGCGTACATTGGGCGGACCAATGATTGTTCCCGTCCAGGAGCGCATATATATGTCATCAGAATCATCCATCCCATAGCTCACCGTTCCATCACCAATGCCTTTCTCACCTCGTTCAAGCTCTTCTAACAGTTTAAAGTTTCTGGGAACTGAAGATAACACAGTCAGCAGTATAACAGTGCATGCAATAAATTATTATTAGCAACTCGCTCAAGCAGAGTTGCACATGAATAAAAGAACAACATTAATTAACTTTTGAATTCTAAATCATTTCATGTTTTTTATCCAATAATTAACTTTATCTAACAGTTGCATTTATAATTTTCAAAACTGGTTTAGGGGTTATAAAATTGGAGTGTAATAGCTAATCTAACAATTGATGTATTAACATAAGTTCCCACTAGCTCTCTACAGTGAGCAGAGCACACTCCATGAGGGAAACAATGCTGCGTGCCTGCATAAAAAAATAACATACTCGAAACAATAGAGAGTGTGTAATGCAACAACTCACAAGATTAACCTATTATTGCAAGAAGGCTGCCTAACCTAATATCGCAACTGTAATCAAGCACAAGGAACAAGATCTGGAGGTACTAAAGCCGGAAACCACTCCTTTCTTTGTTTCACTATTTGCCCATGGAAGCATTCTTTCATCAGAGCTGATTCGAGTTGTATAAATGCAATGCCTTGTATTTGGAGCAATATAGAAGATTATTTCCATCATGAATGAGCACAAGAGCATATTATCAGGTCTGAAAACAAGCTCTGGCTGCTTCTCTGGATAGTAATAATACACTCACCTCGTGCATAACCCTGACTCTAATAGAAACAAAAAATCAGACTAAATGTTTTTCGGAAGGTCAAAGTTTCCATATTTGTAGCCATGAAGAAAACTAAGCTCACATTTATGCAAATTGTTGTACATGTGCGCACCTCATTGCAACATTGTTAAGCCACTCGCCTAGCTTGCTGTATAATGCTTTAGCACTATTTCCTGTTGGAGCTATAAGGTTCACAAAATCCAAGTGTTCCTTCGTGAATGCCTATGCATTAAGGACAATGTCTTCATTCCTTACCGAATTATACTGTAGTTTTCTGAACATTTTAGTATGAAGAGAGCTCTTAACCATTTTTTTCCAACTATATGGATTAGTTTTTTAGAATTGCACAGATCTGAAAGTAAAAGTAGTTATTAGGAGGTTAGGTAGACTGGCACTGGTTGTAAATTTGTAATTACTTAGGTTCCTGTAGGTTGTTCCAAATCTGGCGGCTAGTAAGGTCGGAACTCATCAAGGTGATGTCCCAGGAGATCCTCACTCAGCGAGCAACAGGGTCATAGCAGCGATAACCCTTATGTTCAAGACTGTAGCCAAGAAAAACACACTCAACTGACTGAGCAGTCAGCTTAGTGCGCTCACGAGGTGGAAGAAGGACGACACAGACACAACCGAAACAACAAATGTGACTATACTTTGGAGCCCAACCACAGAGACGCTTGACAGGAGTAGAGCCCTGAAGAGCAGTGAAAGGCTGCATGTTGATAAGGAAAGCAGCAGCAGAGACAATCTCAGCCCAAAAGTGAGGTGGAACAAAAGGGGCAAGCATGAGAGTGCAAACTGTCTCAAGCAAGTGACGATGCTTACGCTCAGAGACACCGTTTTGAGCATGAGCATTGAGGCAAGAGTACCGGGTAAGAGTACCCTGCTCAATGAGAAAGCGACAAAAAGCAGCATATAGGTATTCCCCAGCAGAGTCAGCACGAAACACACGAATGACCGAATTAAACTAAGTATGAACCATGGTGGTGAACATCTGTTAAATAGAGAGAACCTGACTGCGAAAGAACATGAAGTAGATCCAAGTATGACAAGAATAATCATTAATAAAGATCACATAGTATCGATGTCCCTCTTTCGAAACGAAGGGAGCCGGACCCCAAACGTCAGAGTGAGCAAGATCAAGAGGACGAGCAGAAACAAAATCACTAGAGGGAGAGGGGGTTGTAGCTGCTTGCCAATCTTGTGACCCAAACAAGGTAAAGAGGTGTCACAAAAAACAGACCCAAAAAGACCACGACCTACTAGAGATGACAGTCACGATCTACAGAGATAACCCAAACGATGGTGGCACTGAGCAAAGGAAGCAGTAGAGGATGCATCAAAAACAGAGTCAGGTGTAGTGTAGTGACTGACTGGCTGGTGGAGACAGTGAAAGGAATGTGTAGTCAGTCGAGCTCCCAAAGATGCCGTGAATTATGACGTTGAGGGCCAGCACCAAGTAGAGTTCTCATGTGACAGTCCTGGACACAACAAGAGTCGGACTCAAGAATAACACGACAGTCGTGATCAGTGATCTAACCGGCCGACATAAGCTGCATAGTAAGCTTGGGAACATGAGAGACTATAGGAATATGAAAGGAAGAAGTGGAAAGGATGCCTCGGCCTACAATAGGAAGAGAGGTACCATCTGCAGTCTGAATAGTGGAAGGAAAAGCTGTGGGACTCACAGAGGTGAGATGAGTAGAATCTGGTGTCATGTGAAAAGAAGAACTAGAGTCGAAGATCCACGGAGACAAAGTACTGGACAAGGAAGGTGGCGGAGGCAAAGAAGACTACTGAGAGGCAAGAGCCAGACGAGCAGAGCACGAGGATTCTGAGAATAGGAGCTCGGGTAGGGCTGCAAAAATAGCTCGAGGCTCGCGAACTAACTCGGCTCGGATTGAGCTCGAGTCGGCTCGTGACGTTTTCGAGCCGAGCCTAGCTCCTGGCTCGCAATATTTTCGAGCCGAGCTCGAACCGCTCGGTCGGCTCGTGGGCTAGTCGCTGGCCCACAGGCCAATGCATTCATGCCTGGGGAAAACAACAAATGATCATCTACACACTACACAGAAACACGCCTCCCTGGCTCCCTTTGCCGACTGGCGACTGCCCCCAATTCCCAAATCTCATCCCAGTCCCAGTTGATCCCAGCTAAAGAGCCTGCCGTCGCCCGTCCCTCGCGTCATCGCGCCTCCTCACATCCTCCGCCTCTCCTCCGCCGTCCTTCCTTGCCGTCCTCCGCATCGCCACTCCTCAGCTCCCAGTCGCCCCGTCCTCCGCGTCGTCGCTGCCCCTCCTTCCACAACACCCAGGTCCTCCGCGCTGCCGCCTAGGGCCGAGAAAATAGCTCGAGGCTCGCGAGTCAGCTTGGCTCGGACCGAGCTCGAGCCGGCTCGGACCGGGCTCGTGACGTTCGTTTGGTTCGTAGGCTAGTCGCCGGCCCAAAGGCCCAAGCCCACAGGCCAATGCATTCATGCCTGGGGACAACATCAACTGATCATCTACACAGACACATGCCTCACTGCTCACTCTGCTGCCGCCTCGATTCCCAAATCCCATCCAGTCTCGGATCGACCCCTTTGGCGCCTCGCCTTGTGTAGCCCTGTCGTCTGTAGCGCCCTCTCATTTCCCGGTGCCCGTCCTCCGGCTCGTCATTGCCCTCCGAAATCCTCCGCTGTGCCCTATCGTCTCTGGCAAAATCCTGCCCTCCACATCCTCTGCCTGCCGCCATGCATCCTCCGGCCTGTCATGCCCCTCCACCGTCTCCATTTCCTTGTTGCCCTCTTTCATGGCCCACGCGTCCTCAACACAATAAATGCCCCGTCTTTCATACATCGTCCATTCTTAGGCCCTCATCCAAGGCTCCAACCGACATGCCCTATACCATCCACTGCCCCACCGCTCTGCTCATCACCGGCCAGCTCTTGTGCCCAACGTCGTGTGGCACGTGTCCTCGGCTCCTCCTGAGGGCTCGTGGGCCAACTCGAGCCTGCTATCAAGCCAAGCCGAGCCTAGCTTTGGCTCGTTCCCGAAACGAGTCGAGCCGAGCCTCTATTTCATTCGAGCTTGAGCGAGCCTGGCTCAGCTCGTTTCCAGCCCTAAGCTCGGGGCAGGGGCGGCAACAGCGGCCCAAGGACCGAGACAGAGGCGGCGGCGAATGCTTCGCTGGCGTGGAGGTCGGCATCGCCTGGGCGAGTAGCCACTAGGAGCGCAGAGAGCTCGATGGCCTTGCGCCCGAGCCATTCAACGTGGGCGGCGGCCAGCGGTGGCCTCCGCTAACAGCCTTTCATGAAGGAGGCGACCTAGTCATTGGCGGCCACGCGGCGTGAGGCGGCGCTCAATCTCCATCTAGGAGACGCGGTGGTTGGTGGCGACGTCAGGGATCCGGAGCAGGGGAGCTGTCGGGCGCAGGAACCATGAAGCGCCACTGGACTCAGGATCCGGGCGGCAACTTCGTTATGGCGACTCGGAATAGAAACACGGGAGGCGGCTCGATGGCGACTCAAAGCTAGGAAGCGGCGCTTCGTGCCTCTGAGGGCCTGACCTAAGGAAGAAGGGAGGCGGCAGCGGGGGCATGGCGACACAACCCGTGGGAGACGCGTGCATGGGGAAGAAGAGTCGAGCTCAGGCGACAACACGAGATCGGCTGCGGTGGACCCCCGAAGGCTCGGGGTAGCGGTGAAGTAGCGTTAGGCCGGAGAGCGGCCACGCGCCACCGAAAGCATCGTCGAAGCGGCGCTCGGCGACGGATCGAGGCGACGCGTCTTGGCGAAGAGATCGAAGCGGCGGCCGGATCAAAGCGGCTCGGTGAGGCATCAGCGCATCGTCGAGGCCGGCGTTCTGAGAGGCTCGGGGCCAGGATCCAGTGAGCGGCCTGAGGCTACTGGGAAGCGTCAAAGCGAGAGGCACGGATCGACCAGTGGCGCTTCGGCAGGATGCAAAGGAGGCGCGGGATCCGGATCGTGGCGGTGCTCGGTAGGAGGTCCGGAGCGAGAGCAGATGGCCCTCGAGGGAAGCGAGGTCGCTCGGGATCCGAGGCGTGAGCAAACCAAAGGCGAGTAGAGGCGCAGGAGGCGAAGAGATGGAGGAGGAGAGGAAGGCAGCGGCGGTGGCCCTCTCTCACACAAACCCTATCCCTAGTTTTGATACCATGTTGGAATGAACCCTTGGTGTATTCCAATGGGCCAAAAGACCAAATATACAATTTAAATGTCTAGGTAAATATGCAAAGAGCACCCTATACAAGCTAATATCTAAGAGTGCGCACCTCACTGCAACATTGTTAAGTCACTCACCTAGCTTGTTGTACAATGCTTTAGCACTATTTCCTGTTGGACCTATAAGGTTCACAAAATCCAAGTGTTCCTTCGTGAATGCCAATGCGTTAAGGACAGACAATGTCTTCGTTCCTTGCCGAATTATACTATAGTTTTCTGAACATTTTAGTATCAAGAGAGGTCTAACCATTTTTTCCAACTATATGGATTACTTTTTTTAGAATTGCACAGATCTGAAAGTAAAAGTAGTTATTAGGAGGTTAGGTAAACTGCCACTGTTTGTAAATTTGTAATTACTTAGGTTCCTGTAGGTTGTTCCAAATCTGGCGGCTTTTCACTGTAAATCAGGAACGTTCCAGTTTTCAATGATATTTATTCCTATCTGTTAAACACATTAAAAGAAAAGGTCAAATCAACATGGCAACAACGCTACCCTCAATCCGTTCAAAATATTTTACTGTTTTTGACTTCCACTCCTAATCTGTTTGATGGTTTGTTGCTCATAGGTGAATGCTCATCAATCCCCTACTGGTAGGCCGAAGCAGGCGACCATCTGCAGATCACTCAGCATGAGAGCCGACGTAGGCTAGTTTCAATTGCCAGATATTGAGATGATTAAGTTTGCACTATAGCCTTGTGTCGCTGCCATCGAGGAACACCAAGAAATTTTTTAAAAAGAAACACAAAAAAGCAATAAGAGACAGTCATCAAAAGGACTGATAAGCAGACAAAGCTTAAATGATTCTGGAATTGGGCAGGCTAACCGCCTTAGCTACATTCGTTAGGAGTTTTAAAGGATGAATACTGTTTCTATGTGGAAAGAAACGACAAATATACCCTTCACCCATATAATCCTTGGGAGTAATATTTACACTTTATTTGCTTCAAAATTCGTAAAGCTTTGTTTAGCTGGAGCACAGAATCACTTTCCTTAGTTTATTTTTGGCTACTCGAGGCATACTGGTCACAAATGACTAATGCCAGAGGATTACAGGGGGAAAAAAGAGACCTCGTCATGTTTTTTTAATCTGAAGTCGCAATATTGTTCCTCTATCCAAACAGGCCCTAAGAGTGGGTTTTGATTCTAATTACTGGGTTGCACTAAGAGCATCTTCAATAGTGGTCACTTCAGTCGCCTCTTAACTGCTATGTCACTCAAAAGTCTAGTTAGAGGAGAGAGGATATGAAGAGAGAGAATGTATCATCTTTTATATAAGAGACAAGCTGAGCACGTAAACCATCGCAAATTGTGAGTATTTAATGATAGAAGTTGTGTTAAAAATGAATGAGTTTATAGATAATTTGTCGGAAATGTTGTCTCTAAAGATGTTTGTAAATGAGTTGGAGGCTTTAGAGACAAACTAAGAAACAAACTGTTGTACATAAGTATTAACGGTGTTCTGTTCTTGATAGAGAACAGGGCACGTAAGAATAATAGTTACAACTTACAAGTACCCAAATTCCCAATCAAGAAATGGTTCAAAACTTCAAATATCAAGAATTTGCCATAAAAAGTCAATCTTAGACTATTAATCATAATATGAAAATAATCCATATGCAATAATCTGAAAGAAAAGATAAATTGTGACCGGCCAACAAATCCAGCTGGTCCCCCTAAATCCATACTGGTCCATCCATCTAAAGTTGCGCTCATAATTGAGGAATTCATCAATTCTTGACTTAGGCATAAAGGAACAAACCTCTCAACCAAAATTCACAACGGTAGTAATCATTCAGAAGAAATGGTGAATTGGGCCTCAGTAACAGCTCCAGACGGTGCTCAATGCTCAGACCAATCTCTAGTCCGTCAATCTGATACTCCAATTGATATTACCCCAACATTCTACCTTTACTCTTTTTTTCTGCGAGGAAACATTCTGCCTTAACACTCTACAACCCCATCGTGAAATGATCCTAATATCTAAGAAATCTGCCTATACTCAAGAGTTTCTTGGCTACATGGCCATTAAATTCATTACTTGGCACGACAATTGCTGAAGGCAAACTTCACAATGCATCATACAGAAGCAACGCTGAATTGGGGCTCGCCAGCAACCCCAGGGGCCAGGGCATCCCTCACCCTCAGACCACCAGACCCCGAGCCTAATCCAGCAATCCCTCCGCTCCAAAGCATCCCAAAATCCCACCAAGTCAAGAACCCATGGTTTCTTGGCCACAAAGATCCCACCTCGTCACCGGCTCACCCAAATCGGCAGAGACAAAAACAAGTTCCACAGGAAGTCATTCGTAAGAAAAAAACGATGAACAGGGACTCACCGACGACCCCAGCCGATCCCTCGGACCCCATAGCGAACCCCGCTTCCTCCTCCAGCTGCAGCTGTCGCCCTGCCGCCCGCAATTGTTGAGCTACGCTAAGACGTGGTGGTCGCAAACACTAAACTGAGCTGCGAGGACAACGAATATTCCAAGCCCCGCATGAGGCGTCGGGGAGAGAGAGAGAGAGAGAGCGCAAGGATCCCATGAAGTAGGTAGCGATTGGAGAGAGAATTTTTTTTAAGAGAATGAAAGAGAAAAAATCTTTTTCGGTCTTTGTATTAAGGATCGGTCTTTGTATTAAGGATACATATAATTTATTTAATAAAGGAATAAAAGTAACAAAATAACCGAAGTTGCTAAAGGTGGCAAGAAGCCTTACAACCATTAATAGACAAATAAAAATTAAACTTAATCTTAAATATAATCATTGCAAATCCTGTGACTAAACCACCACCTATGAGACTTGAGGATTTGTTTGGCCACAAACTCCAACATTAGGCTTCCATTCACCAAGTACTCCTTCTGGGCTGATTTTTGTAAATTTGTCTAAGTACGTAGCCAGAATCCACACAATAAGATAACTTATAAGGGATTAGTGATAATCTTTTTGTTAAAAACAACATCATTCTAACAAAACCAAATAGACCAACATAAGGCACTAGCTCCCATCAGGAGTTGTGCCTTTAAATTTGTTGGAATACCGGCTAACTAATTACTGAACATGTTTGCTATGCTCACATAGAGGATAAATTAAACGCACATCGAACAACCCACCATGCAAGACGTGCAAAAGGGTAGTCAATAAAATATGTTGAATTGTTTCCTCTTTAATAGAGAAACAACACTGTTTGTTTCTCCTCCAATTTCTTTTAAGCAGGTTATCTTTAGTTAAAGACCCCTCTTTTGAGATACTAAAGAAAAATTTTCACTTTTAAGGGAATTTTAATTAGCCAGAATAAATTCCTAATAGGGACTTGAAAATTGCTAATAAGAGCCCCATATAAAGACTTTACCGTAAACATGCCAAATTTATTTAAATTCCACCTAAAGATATCCTTTTGAGAGCTTAACTTTAAATTAGCAATTCTCAAAATTAACTCATTCCAAGCATGTAAGTCGGGCCCAATAATAGGTCTTCAAAAAGAAATATTTGAAGGAGTCAATCTCATAATATTTGCCACAGTATCCCCCTTTCTCCTTACCACATTATAAAGAATAGGGTATTGTCTTTTCAGCGGAGACTCTCCTAACCAAATATCTTCCCAAAACCTATTTTGCATTCCATTTTGAACCTAGAATGACCCAAAACGAAGAAATTGTTCTTTAATTTTCATAAGACCCGACAAAAAATAGGAAGTCCCAAGCTTATTAACCACCTGCGAAAGACTCTTGTCACCCAAATACTTCCTTGTTAGCAACGATTGCCAAACACCTTCTTCATTAAGTAATTTAAATAACCATTTCTCGAGTAAGCTTTAATTTTTTGTGTCTAAGTTCGGAACGCCTAGACCGTCATGCTCTTTGGGCGAACAAACTAAACTCCATTTAACAAGCCTGTATTTACGTTTATGATTGTCGCTCTGCCAGTAGAATCTAGATTGATAAAAGTCTAGTCTTTTGAGAACTTGTCAAGGAACTTCAAAAAAAAATATAAACATTGGCAGACTGCTGAGTACTGAGTTAATAAGTACCAACCGCCCCCCCCACAGATATATTTTTTCTTTTCCAACTACTAAGTTTTTTCTCAATTCAATCATCTACCCGTTTCCAATCATTATTCCTTAACTTTTTATAATGGATTGGGATGCCTAAGTACCTGAAAAGAAAAGTACCCACTTCGCAACCAAATAATTATGTAAATTGTGGTTCAACAACTTTGGCAGAACCAAAGCAAAAAAATCTCACTATTATGAAAATTAATCTTTAAACCCGATAATTGTTCAAAGACACAAATAATAAGTTTCAGATTTTTTGCTTGTTCCAAATCATTATTCAAAAAGAGGATCATGTCATCAGCATACTGTAAAATTGATAACACATCCTCAATCAAGTGAGGAACTATTTCTGATAAAAGGCCTGCTTATTTAGCACGTGGGATAAAAATGGCAAGCATGTCCACTACAATAATCCACAATAATCCTTGGAGCACGGAACATAATAAGATGATTTGTGCTCTGGTCTTTACTAGGGTCAGTGAATCAGTTACCTTACACACACACACACACACACAGGCACGTTCGTGCGTGAACGCACGTGCGCACGCGCGCGCGTGTAATGTGGAACATATCTAGCGCTAATAGGTAATTGAGTGTTAAGGTGCTAATACCAATCTTGATCGTTGGATCTGGATTGAACAACTAAGATTAATGCGGGCTTCCACCTCCAAACCATTTAATCACCATGCATGCTCCCATCTCCAATGCGCCTTCATTAAACACCATGCATGCTCACACCTCTAATGCATTGCATTAAACACCATGTATGATCTAACGGTCAAGATTGACATTAGCACCTTAGCACTCAATTACCCATTAGCACTAGATATGATACACACACACGTGCATGTGTGTGTGTGTGTGTGATTAATACTTTCTACTCTCGGGAGTAGTTACTCCCACCTTTGATATACCACCTAAAAGAACTTGACATACTCCTTTATCACTTTGGGTATACTCATATACCAATTATAAGATACTCCAATGCGAGCCACGTGAAAATTTTGCAATAAAGTCCATAGTTTTTAACATATTTTGTAAATACCTTCATATCCGCATATAAAAAGGAGTATGTCTAAAAAATTGTACATACCACCCCTAAAAAGGTGTAAATGCCACAAAAGTGGTCTATATACTTGTATACTACACATATATACTCTTGGTTACGCAAGATACTCCATACGTTGTGAGATACGGAATAGGAAGTAACTACTCCCGGAAGTAGAAAAAAGCTTCCTACACACACACATATATGTATATATGTATATATATATATATATACATATATGTGTGTGTATATGTATGTATATGTATATGTATGTATATGTATACATACACACACACATATACATGTGTGTGTACACACACATATATATGTCTATGTGTATATGTATATGTATGTATATGTTTATATGTATGTGTGTATGTGTATGTGTATATATATGTATATGTGTGTGTGTGTGTGTGTCTAGCGGAGATCCCAAAGGTGTGGCGGTAAGCCGAGACGTGTAGATCCCAAAGCCTCTAGTAGGTAAGCCCGAAGTCGTGTTGCCCGGTAAGTCGCAAAGGAGCGCGGTAAACGACGTAAATCATTGACTGGGTAAGCTTGTTAGGGGTATAGGTTGATTAGAGCATCTACAATAGTTTGTTTCTTAGCTTGTTACTAAGAAGAGAGAGAGTACTCAATCTAATAAAAAGAAACAAGCATTCCAATATATTGTTTCTTAAGCTTGTATCTAAGGCTTTAATTGCTACAAGTGTGCATGATTCTTGATGATCAACAATGGGGTACAACTTTGTGGCTTATATGTTTTGGCTCATTTATCATATCATCTGCGGGGGAAGTCAAGAAGACGGGCTGCCTAAGATCCGGTAGATTTTTATTGGTAGGCAGTGGGACCCACAAAATGAGTGTTTAGGTAACAACTAAGCCTCCAATAGAGTTTTTTGTTGTTTCTTATGTCTTGGTATTAACAATCTGATAGTTTCTTCAGGTAGAAACAGCTTCACCTTCTCTTCCCCACATCATCTAAAAGCTGATGTAGCAATCTCTTAGTAACAGCTGAGATGAATTGTTGTAGATGTTCTTATAATCAAGGGTTCGCCCTACCGTTGTCTGGAAACCACCTATCTGATAGGTTGATCGTTATAGTGGGTTTTTCCCTACCGTTGACTGGGAAACCACCTATCCAACCTCCTTTATCCTCGTATAAGATGTCTTGGTTAGCCAGGTCTCTTGGTGTAACTGACCGTCCAGTAACCTCTTGCAGTAACAATACGTCTATCAAAACAATGTCAGTCAATAATGCTTTGTCTGTTTGCTTTGAGGATATTGAGAAAATTATTGCAAATTGGAAAGTACCTAAAGTAAATATTAAGGATATATATCATATAGGAACGTTTTGCCTACGTAAGGATTATTATATTAAAACTATAGAAAAAAAATTCTTCCTATTAACTCCTTGCATGAAACATTGCATCTTCTTTTTGAAAAAGAAATCAATCGTATAAAAGCAAAACCTCAATATAATTATTTACATTTTGGTTTGGTTCAAGTTGCTATCCGATATTTAACTCAAAAAGGTTTAAATATTTCTGTGTTGGCTTGTTTAAGAGATTGCAGAGATTAAAAAAAAAATTTAAGGACTCTTTGCTAGGGATGGTGGAAACTAGTCTTAGTAATGGTCCAGTGTTCTTTAACACTTTCCCACATTTTTCTGTATCTCTTTCAAATTTAAATATCCACAAGGTTTTGACCTTAAGCTTACAAACATCTGGCTTTGATCTTGAACCTAGAAGTGAGAACATTTCAGTGACGTATAGAATTTATTACAAAGCCATGACCACATTAGCCCCATGTGCAAAACAAAATACACCTAAAGGTCTAACCACCTTCCTCCAAGCCAATCCTAGAAATCACATTATTACTCCCAAAACCTTGAAGTGGGATGAGATAACACTTCCTGAGAAGTGGACTCTCTTCCAAGCAGTAGAACCAAAAGCCACTCAACAAAATGAAGTAGAGTCTCTGACCGAGACACCAGATGGAGATGTTGAGATAACCTTCTCTTAAAAAAGAATAGTCTTCCTCCAGTCAAGACCTTCTATCAGCCTCGACAATAGACCACAGCTAAAGCCAAATAATATTGTCTATGCAACCTATGAGGATAATCAGTATGAGCCCTCAATCTCAGACTTTGAGATCAATGTTATAGAAGAAGAAGATTTTGAGTTTGAAATTGATAAGGAGTTCCTTAGACAAGAGATTAATCTTCTAAAAAAGAAGGCTAAACTTGAAAGATATTCTAAAAATGTAGACAACCCTTATATAAAGATGATAAGAGAAGTTTGGTACAAAGAAATGAAAGAGCAGAAAAGGCATATTTACTTCTTTGATTGGTATGAAAGTAGCCAGGTCAGATACTTTGAAGAATTCTTCAAACCAAAGAGTAAAGCAAAAACCAAAACTAAATCAAAGTTTGATCTAGACGAACTAAAGTCTGATCTAGACAAACTAAAATCTGATCAAAATCATCTAAAGCCTGATGACTTAAGTGTCATCAAAGGCCCTCTTTGTTTAGGCTTAGCCTTTTTGGCTTATAGCTTAAAGCCAGCTTTTTGGCTTAATAAGCTTTTAAGCCCCTTAGCTACCTTACTTTATAGGGTTAATTCCTTATTTGCCATTAGAAGTTGACGAGTTCCTCAAAATGCCATCGCAAAATTTCTCTTCCCTCTATTGCCACTCGATCTCAACTTCTATTCCCATTTTGCCATTCCCGTGAGTTGACCGTTGACTAGGCCGTTGACTTGACCACAAAAAGACGATTTTGCCCTAAGTGTACTGAGATCTTTAGGGAATTGTTTGACATAGTAATATAGTTCCAAAAACTATGAAATTTTTAGAGAAAGTTTCTGACATAGTTTAGATTATTGTGTAATTTTTATAGGGTTTTATTTGCAACATGTTTTTCTCTAAAAAGCTTTCAAGTTTTAGGTTTGATGTAACCGAAATTTTGAAAAATTTTAAAAAATAAAATTAAATAAAAATGATGAAATTATGAAAAAGAAAATAACTCTACTTTATAACATAGTCTATCATTTTGCTGGAAATTATCAAGATATCTATGAGAAAAACATAGAACAATTAATAAACTTGAGCTGTAAGACTATGTTAGATTTTAGGTGGTATAAAGATACATTCTTATCAAAATTATACACTCTGCCTGATCCTAATCAAGATTTTTGGAAAGAAAAATATATATCTGGGTTACCTCCTTTATTTGCTGAAAATGTTAGAAATTCCTTAAGAAAAGAAGGAGAAGGAAGTATAAATTATCAATACCTAGATATAGGCAAAATCACCCAAAAATACAGTTGGTAGGAGCTAAACTATGTAATGATCTTAAAATTAAGGACCAGCTTAACAAACAAAAGGTCTGACAAGGATATAACAATCCTCATTTAATTATTTATCTGTAATTCATATTATAGATAATAATGACATCATATGGTTCTTGAGTATACCCCTTAATATTCATAAGGGAGAAACTGGAGGTCGTAAGTTCTTCTACGACCACCCCATAGTCGTAAGTCCTTCTGTGACTACCCCATAGTCGTAAGTCTTTCTACGACTATGTCTTGATCGTAAGCTCTTCTACGATTAGTTTATGGCCGTAAGCTATTCTACAACCACCCCCTGTCGTAAGCTCTTCTACGACCAGTCTCTAGTCGATGTGGCTTACAGACATGTGGGCCTAATCGGCCAGGGAATCTTCTGCACCATATTTAAATATATGGGCAGTAAATTACGTTGTTATTCTTTGGAATAATGGCACGAATCAACTCCCTGTCATGGTGATAACTGCCTCGCGACGTGGGAATGTTACTACTCTCACAATAATCTCCAGTAACGGCTCTATAATCTGGAACATTAAGACGCCCTTTGGACTGAAAGAACAGCAGCACACTCCAAGTACTATAAAAGGCAGAATCATCAGAAGGATCGAAAAGGGGGAATCAAGAGCACAAGGCGTCTCATTCTAGTCTTTCTCTTGATATTGTAATCCAGCATACTCAATATATACACACAAGAGTAGGGTTGTTATTCTCTCAGGAGAAGGCCCGAACTTGTATAAAAATCCCCGTGTCTCCTTCTCTGCGTGATTTTGAGCCTAGGGGAACCCCCGAATCAAACAATCTTTACGTAAATTCAGTTCTAAAACACCGACAGTTGGCACCGACCGCGGGGATCTTCGAGTCACCAGCTTTCTTGACTCTTTTCCAACTCTAATGCTCTCATGGTAGGAGAGTGGAACGAGGAGAACTGGTTTGACTTGACCGATTACACAGATATCGATATGGATGTCGATTTCGACTACGAGCCGAGTACTGCATCATTCGATGGTGACGTCGCCCCCGGAGATCATTCTCCAAGAGACCATACCATCGATGGAGTTGAGGAGGGATCCTTATCCCCCACAACGATACGTCCAAATGAGGAACCAACTTCCTTGGAGGGCAAGGGTTCATCCGACCACAACGAGGACTGTCCTAAGACAGGCTCAGAGCATGGCGAGAGTTCTCCCTCCAAATGTTCAAGTCCATCTGAGGCAGTCCGACCTAGCACGGCAAGTCTTGGAAGTCATAATTTTGGACCTTCATCAGCATCTGGTGATCCTCTCTCTTCGGTTAACCCAGCCAAGGATGCGATCAAACATGCTTCTCTTGCGAGTTCGACCATCCCAACGCAGGGCTCACCTACGGACAGAGACGGCTATAACCCGAAATTCCCCTTTCTGAAGGGGTTTACACCAAGTCGCCAGATGGTGTCATTCGACTACTACTCAAGCGAGGAGGCCTTAAGTGCAAGTGGAGGTCATCAACGGGAGGTCTTCGTCCTTCCCTCAGGTAGCAATAACTCTCCTAGAGGCAGGACTGAGGACGTTGCCCGACGATCATACCCTATGACCGCTCGTGGCAATGGCAAGGACACCTCTGGCGATGAGCAGAGTCAATACTCTGATGAGTGTGCGGGAAATCCTTGAGATCATCGCACTTCACTAAGGCAAACCCAAGGATTAGGTATGGATGATTCTGAAACAACCCGACGGAAACGAATTGCAGCTCAGAAAAATTTGCCTGGGCGCGCTCAATACCAGTCGAAGAAGTTCAAGAACTCCAACATATCAATGATCTGCTCAAGAATCCATCTCGAGAACTCGCCCGAGCGCCTGGCTACGACCTCTTCGCTGAAGAGATCGCATGAAGGCTACAAAGTACGATGAGCAAACTCGAGCATCCTCACTGACATCATTCAAGAAGTCATAGCAGTACGACTCCGTCTGCTTCCAATCGTTCGAATAACTCACCACATGGAGATCGCCGCAAGATGCATCGTTCCCCAAACCAAAAGAGGATTCCTCAAATGCCTGATGATCAAAAAGCTCCCAGGAAATGTGATCATTCGCCACTCCGACCCAGAGGTCTGCAACAGCAGACAAAATACGAGGAGTATTACCCTCGTAGGATCGAGACTTATCATAAGTTAGATTCACCAATTGCGGGGTATCGTCGTGAACGATCGTCTGGCGACATCAACCCCTCTTTCTTGCGAAGAAGGCATTACGACGTGATTACCGGATGCCGAGCATTATCGCCTGACCTCCGAGTAGTTCACTGGCCGCCGCGGTTTCGACCAGAGAACATGGAGAAGTTTGATGAGTCTCAAAATCTCATCAAGTTTTTTCAGATCTACACGACTGCTGTCCGAGCAGCAGAAGAAGGAGAGCACGTCATGGCGAATTACCTTTCGACTGTGCTCGAAGGGTCCGCTCGATCATGGTTGTTAAACCAGCCGCTCGAGTCGATCTACTCGTGGCAACACCTCTGTGACCTTCTACTAGCCAATTTCCAAGGCACCTACCATTGCCCCGGGAAGGAGGACGACCTGCACAGGATAAGACAAAACAACCATGAGACATTACACCAATTCATCAGGTGTTTCAGTCAGGTTCGTGATTCAATTCCTGAGGTTTCTGACTCATCTGTTATCAGAGCCTTCAAGCAGGGAGTCTACAGCAGAAGAATCACAGAAGACATCGCTTCGAATCGTCCGACTACTGTCGCTGAACTCTTCGAGATGGCTGATCGGTACGCAACTACTGCTGAAGTAGTCGAATGGACTAAAATCATCGATCAAGATGGCAAGCATCCTCAAGAGGCCGACGAAAGTAGCAAGAAGAAGGACAAAAAGGCCAAGAAATCCAAGAACAAGGCAAAGAGCCAAAAGCCTCAAGTCAATGGTTCTAAGGAGGTCTTGGCCGTAAACGATAAGGAACCACGAAGTTCCAAGCAATACTCTGATCGAGGCAAAGGTAAGCACCCTGAACGGAAGAATGATAAGCCTAGGTGATGCCCTTTCCATAAAAAGTAAGGACATGACTTTTGCAACTGCTGAGTTTTCCAATGAAAACTCGAGGACTACTACAACGGCAAAGGACCACTTTCTATCATCAAAGAGGTAGGGCAAGCTAGTGGTCGTACACAGTCGGATGACAATGAGGAGATGTCGTTTCAAGATCCTGAACACACCATCGAGCACATCTTTGGGGGATCATCGGCATACAAGTCAAAGCGACAGCTTAAGGCAGTCGAACGCGAGGTAAACTCCATTGACCCTCCTCTTGTCAATAAGTTACCGAAGTGGTCAGAAGTCACCATCTCTTTTGAGAAGGTTGACTGCCCGATCCCTTCCACTCGACCAGGTCGCTTTTCGATCGTGGTCGAACCCACCATCAACAACTGTCGAGTAAATCGAGTATTGATTGATGGTGGTAGCTCATTAAACATTCTATTTACGAGTACCCTGGACGAGATGCAAGTACCCAGGATCAAGGTAAGACCGGTACGATACTCTTTTCATGGTATCGTACCGGGGTCTTCGGCCAAACCCATTGGTCAAGTTTATCTTCCTTTAACATTTGGTTCACCAAGTAATTTCAGGACGGAGAAGATCTCCTTTGATGTGGTCGATTTCGATACGGCATATAACGCTATACTCGGACGACCAGCTTTGGCAAAATTCTTAATAGCAACTCATTATGGGTATCAATGTCTTAAGATACTAGGTCCCAAAGGAGTAATCACAATTCACTATGATAAGAAGATGGTGCATACGTGTGACCGTCGATCCCTCGAGATGGTTGGTCAGATGCCAACTCGGGAAGAAAAAGGGCAGCCTTCGACCAAGTAGTCGAAGCCTAAAGTTGCACCTAAGCCGAACAACCAAGTCAGAGAGGTTCCCCTGGATTCGGAGGAGCCCTCGAAAACTGTTCGCATTGGAGATACTTCCGACCCCAAATAGGAAGACGCCCTCATTACTTTCCTCTCGGCAAACGCAGATGTCTTCGCGTGGCAAGCATCCGACATGCCCGGAGTTCCCAGAGAAGTAATCGAGCACAGGCTAGCTCTACGGCCTAACAAAGTACCCATAAAATAAAAATTACAGAGATTTGCCCCTGATCGACGAGATGCAATAAGGTCAGAATTGGACAAGCTACTTAAAGCAGGCTTTATAAGAGAAGTCGACCACCCAGAGAGGTTGGCTAACCCTGTAATGGTTAGGAAGTCTAACGGCAAGTGTGTCTAGAAGATGAAGAAAAGACCGCGTTTATTACTCCATTTGGTACATTTTGTTATGTCAAAATGCCATTTGGTCTAAAAAATACTGGCACTTCTTTTCAACGCTTGATGCAATTGACTTTTTCACCTCAGCTAGGCCGAAATTTAGAATCATATGTTGACGATCTAGTCATAAAAAGAATCAAATGGCTTGATCATGTTTCAGACTTGCAGGAGACATTCGACAACCTTAGAAAACACCGCCTGAAACTCAATCCTAAAAAGTGTGTGTTTGGAGTCTCTTCGGGAAAATTGCTTGGATTCCTGGTCTTTGTACGAGGGATCGAAGCAAACACCGAAAAGATAAAGGCCATCGTGCAAATGCGCCCTCCGACCACGAAGAAAGAAGTCCAAAAACTCACAAGGTGTATGGCAGCTTTAAGTCATTTTATCGCACGACTGGGAGAAAAAGGACTACATTTCTTCAAACTTCTAAGGAAGCACGAGGGTTTCGAGTTGTCGGAAGAGGCAAACGCTGCCTTTGAGGATGTCAAGAGATATCTTACGAGTGATCCTGTTTTGGTTTCCCCAAAACCAGAAGAGACGCTCTTAATTTATCTAGCTGCCACGCCACAAGCGAAGGCCTTGATCTTGTCAGAGAGCGTGAAAACATCCAACGACCAGTTTACTACATAAGTGAAGTTTTGCACGGGCCTAAGGAGCATTACCCTCAGGTCCAAAAGCTTCTCTATACCCTCCTCATGTCTTCGAGGAAACTGCGGCATTATTTTCAGGCGTACAAGATAATTGTGTCGTCTGAGTTTCCCTTAGGAGTGATCCTCCAGAATAGGAAAGCAGCGGGACGCATGTCTAAATGGTCAGTAGAACTTGGGGAGTTCGACCTCCATTTTGTATCCTGAATGGCCATTAAATCCCAGATCTTGGCAGATTTTGTCGCCGAATGGACAAATCCTGAACCTGTTTAGGATCCCCAGTACGATACCAACGACTAGTGGACGATGTACTTTGATGGGTCACTTACTTTAAGTGGCTCGAGGGCTAGGGTGGTCCTGGAATCTCCTAACGGAGAGACCTTAAAGTAGACCATTCAATTAAACTTTTAGGCCACTAATAATGTGGCAGAATACGAAGGTTTGCTACTTAGTATACGAGATGTGAAAGCGCTCGCGATTCGACGACTACTCATGAGAGACTCTCAACTAATCGTGAATCAAGTCGGAAAAGAGTACCAGTGCTTTAATCCGACTATGTCTCGGTATTTATCGGAGGTTCGAAAGCTTGAAAAGTATTTTTTCGGTTTCGAGGTACAATTCATCCCTTGAAAGGATAATTTCCTCGCAGACCAGCTTACTTGAATAGCTTCTTCCCGATCACAAGTACCAAAAGGAGTATTCCTAGAACAACTCCAGAAGCCGTCTCTGGTTGAAACACCAGAGACACCTTCTATTGAGACAGCCTCTCTAGAATATGAAGATACCTGAATGCATCCCATCTATGAGTATCTTCAGACGGGTTCCGTACCCGACGATGATCTTGAGGCACTCAAGGGGTACTCATGCGATGCATATCACAGAGAGAAGGACTAAACCTCCTTCACGACATACACGGGGGCATCTGTGGAACTCATGCTTCCTACAGAACGTTGATCGGAAAGCCTTTCGACAAGGATTTTACTGGCCAATAGCTCTCTACGATACCAAAGAGTTGGTTAAGAAATGTGTACAATGCCAGTTTCATAGCAGGTAAATACATCAACCAGCTCAGGCATTGCAAACAATCCCTCTATCTTGGCCTTTTGCGACTTGGGGTCTTGACATCCTAGGACCGTTCCCAAAGGCTCTAAAAGGTTTCAAGTTCCTTTTTGTGGCTATTGATACGTTCACAAAATGGATCGAAGCCGAACTTGTGACTGGGATAACAACGAAAGCAGCAAAACGGTTCATGATGAGAAGCGTGATCGCTCGGTTTGGTGTCCCAAGTCGAATAATCACAGATAATGTTAAACAATTTTCGAGCGCAAAATTCCAAGAATTTGACGACGAGTTGGGTACCAAGCTGTGTTACGCCTCTGTTGCCCATCCCCAAAGCAATGGGGCAGTCGAATGAGCAAATGGCCAAATAATGTAGGGAATTAAAACTCGAGTCTTCGACCAGCTTGTTAAGCGCTCGGAGGCTTGGGTACAAGAATTACCCTCAATACTATGGGCAGTTTGTATGACTGCTAGTCGGGCTACAGGTGCAACACCTTTTTTCCTAGTTTTCGGTGTTGAAGCTATGCTTTCTCTAGAACTAAACATTAGGTCAACAAGGGTCGAGAGTTTCAACAACTCAGCCCAAGAACAACTTCGAGCGGATGACATTAACCTTCTCAAAGAGAAGAGGAATCAAGCCTTAATCCGTTCAGCAGTCTTACTTTGAGTAGCGCTTTGATAATTTTTCGATCATTACCTAGTCGTAAGTGCTTCTACGACCAGTACCCAAACTTTCTTTACACTGGTCGAAAGGATGGTGACATCACCTAGTCGAAGCCTTTTCTTTCTGCACGTGGTTCAGGCCACTAGAAGGAACTTCCTAGTGTCGACTCGTTCCTCCTTTTTGCTGCCAATACAAAGTGCTTAGGTTCAACTCACATGGTCAAAATATTTTCAAGCCAACTCTTAGTATCTTAGATTATTTCTTCATTCATTTTTGAAAAATAAACTAACCAGAGTACACTTTTCCAATTTGCTCGACAACTTTCGGTATACTCGTGTTGTTTTAACTGGTCGGAGGAAGAGACAACACCTAGTCGAAGACTTTCCTCCCTACACGTGGTCCTGCCCACTAGAAGGAACTTCCTAGCGTCGTCCTGTTTCCAACTCTTGCTACTAGAGCGAACCTACCGAGTGCATTGGAATGAGTTGAGCGAATTTTTAAAGGCACTCCAGATGTTTGTTTAACTCAAGTTGACTGTTCTTGGTTAGATTAAACTGGTCAGAGAAGGTAACATCATCTAGTCAAAGCCTTTTCTTTCTGCACGTGATCCTGCCCACTAGAAGGAACTTCCTAGTGTCGACTCGTTCCTACACTTTCGACCAGTGCAAGACAATCGAGATCAAAAAACTACAAGTTAAATAAACCTCTCTTTTTTAAGAAGACCCATTTCACACTATTCACTTGGTTTATCTAAATAAACCAAGCAAATAGTCCGGGGCTAGGATAAAGATATTAATATGACTCCAATTCTTAGTCTTAGTCTTTTTTTTAATTCATTATTTTATGAGTTACTAACTACTCGACAAGATGATTTTTAGAAAGAAGAAAGGATTATATATATCAACAGCAAAAAACAAGTCTTTACAGGATTCAAGTACAGATTACTCTGACCAAGGAGATCCTATTTGCATCTCCTCCATGACTTCCTCGCCGATCGACTGCCTCTCCTTCATCAACCGCTCTGCTTCTGCCTCAGAGCAGTCGAAGGGGAAATTAAGGCTAGGGTCATGAGCTTTATGTAACATCCCAAAGTTACATTACAAAATAAAAATAAATAAAGTTATTATTTTATTGGATTTTCAAATTTAAAGTAGTTTTATTGCTTTATTTGAATTTCTAAAGTTTTAAAAGTCAAAATAAAATTTATTAAAGTTTTTGAAGTTTTATTTGACATAAATTAAAAATTTAATTTTAATTAATTTTTGGAATTTTCTAAAATTTTAAAAGCTTTCCTAATTATTTTAAAGCCAAAATAAATAAATTTACAAAAACTATTACCAATTTTAAGTTGAAAATATTTTATTTAAGTCCAAAATAACTCTAGAAATTTCTGTGAATTTTCCTAAAATTTTTGGATTTTATTTGCTATTTTCTAAAGCCAAAATGAATTAATCGAATTATTTAAAATCTTAAATCAAAAGAAATCCCTTTTACTGTTTTGGGCCGAATCTCCCTTGGTCCAGCCCATCTCCACCACGTAGCCTGCTCCATCCGCGTGCGATCTTGACCGTTGGATCAAAATCCAACGGCTAGCCACGCCCCCTTCTTTTCCTCTTCTCTCACCCGTCATCGACGCGTGGGCCCGCCTTTCTTCTTCTCCCCGCACCCTTCTTCTCCGCTCAACCGCGCCCGAAACCGCTGCCATGGATGCATGCGGGAGCTCCATCCCTGCCGCCATTTCCGCCCCCTTTCCTCACGCGGTTATGCGCATTAAAACCACCTTATCACGCCGCCTCTCTTTCCGGCCACGTCCCCCTTCATCGCGCATGTAAATGCCTAATTTTCGCCATGACCACCGTAATCACCGCGCGCCCGATCTCCACCCTCACCCCTCCCTAGCCCCTATAAAAGGGCGCACGGTGAGCCCCTATTCATCCTCATAAAAAAAACCCTGAAAGACCCCTCCCTCTCTCCCACTCAATCGGCGAGAATTCGAGTTTTTCTCCGCGCCGCCAAAGTTTCTTCGTTCTTCATCTCCAGCGCCGCCCAAGGCCTCATCATCGACCGCGACCACCTAATCAGCATCGCAACTCCACATTCTCTCCCATGCGCACACTGGTTTCATCGGAGAGCCACCCAAATGCCGCCGCCTCGTTGACCCCGTTTCGCCACCGCCAATCTCCTTCACCGCCGGCCTTTCCTACATGCCCCCGAGCATTTGAGGTGAGCATCCGACTCAGTGTGACCATCTCGTCCTGTTGGTACCGTCATTTGGAGGCCACCTCGCTGCTCGTTCCATGGATTCCATGGGCCACGGCGCCACCCGTCCGTAGGCGTGGGTACCACGTCCCCTCCACGTCAACGCCACCTCGACGTTTTTGCGTGCGTGTCTGCCATGTGGCGCCCGCGTGGCGCTGATGTGGCAAAATTTTCAACCGAACGAAAAACCAATCGATGACGTCATCATGACGCATTACTTTGGGTTTTCCTTTACAAGAATAATTCCAAATTCTGAAAAATCCTATTATTCATCATTTCATGTGATTTTCAAACTTCCAGGGGTTCGTTCTCCTTCATACGAACTCGGATTCCGTCGATTCAAATTTCTAAATTCTTATAAATTCAATATCTAGCTAACTATACCAAAATTATTTAATTTGGAGTTTGTTTGAATTCTGTTTTGAATTTTATTTGAATTTGGCTTATTTTCGTGTATAGATTCTGATGACTTCGGAGAGTCAGATTTCGACGCCGTTTGAGAGCAATTAATCAAGCAAGGCAAGTTACATCCTTTGATCATATTTGAGCCCAGTATTTAAAATTATTTAAATTCTGTTTTAAACTATTACTACGTGCTTATTTATATTCAGTAATTTAAATTCTTGTTTTAAATTTATAGTTATGCTTAAATCCTTTGTATGGCCAAAGTTGATATTTGAATCAAATATATTGTCACCTTATATAAACCTAGTTGATATAATATTATGAACTAGGATCATTTGAAAATATTATGTAAAGACCTGCTTAGACCAAAAATGTTTGAGTTGGGGAATTTCAACCAAAAATCGAATGTTGTTTAAATTGTATCCATAACATTGGTGTGTTATGGAAGTATATAAATGGTGTTGAAAGATGAAATAAAATGATGGTTTGTACTTGGGTGAAATGGTTATTTGGATGGTGCATGTTGATGTACGAGATCGAGTCATTTCTATGATCAAGGCCCATGAGTTTTGTGGAAAGTTGCCCAAGTTAGTTAAGGACCGGCCTTTGAGCGTTTCTTGCTACGCCTTATCGTACTACCACATGTCCTTTGTGGGCAGGACCTGACTAACTAATTTGCAACGTTTCACCATGGTCGTGCCATCCGGTCACGTGGGTGTCTCTTATGACCTACTTTTATGTATTCCCACCTAGCGCAAGAGGGGGCCTGAACCCGGCGGGTTTCTATCCAAAGGGGGTGAATCCTTAGCGAGGCGGGACTACCGTGGGATGGTGCATTGTAAAGGCCTTGTCACGTGCTCTAGACTGCTTACCTAAGGTAGTAAGCGGTGGTATCAACGGATGCCAAACAAACTAGAGAAATCATGTCGTGTGGGTAAAGCTGTACAACCTCTGCAGAGTGTAAAATTATTCGAATAGCCGTGTCCACGGTTATGGACATGCTAGTCAAGCCACTCAAAGTTAGACTTTGGTCTCGTTTCAAAATGATTTGACACAAATGGTTTTGGATTTCTATCTAATCGGGAAATTAGGCAGGTAGCCTTGTGATAGGAGGGTATCCTTCACCATTCTTGTGTGAATGTTATCTGACTATAAAATTGAGAATTTTTAAAATGAATTTTAGTTATAGAATAACTTCTTTGGAATTTAGTACAAATATTTAAAGAAAATACTGCTTTATGCAAATTCAACCAATAAGCCTTCCTTTGTTATATCCTTGCATGCATTATAATCTGTTATTGGGTGTAACTTGCGAGCACGGAAGTTGTGCTCATCCTTGCTTGATGCAAATAATTTCAGAGGAGAAGGACTTCACCACTGGTGTGGATCTCGACGACTAGGCCACTACCCCAGTCGAATGCCTGTGGCAAATCAGTTGGACTCCACTACTTCTTCTTCGTCTTCCGCTGTGTTCTTTATTTGTTGGCTTGTAAGCCTTTCTTGTAATAAACTCTGTTGATTATTAATAAAGTTGTGCGATTTATGGATGTTACAATATCTGTTTACTGTGTGAACTAGCTACTGATCATGGGACTAGTTCAGATATACACAGAGGATTTGGGGGTGTTACTCCTGGGTCCGACACATTAATTTTTGCCAAAATAAAACTTATTCCCTCTTTGACCGCTTCCTTTATTGAATCGGCTTGGTTTGTCTTCAGAGTGGTCACCAACTCTTGCAAAATTCTGACTTGATCATCAATGGCACTCGAGTGGGTAATCATCGTGTCTTCACGAGGAGTGATCCCCTCAGCATGAAGCCCACCAAGTACATTGTTTAGAAGAGAAATGTTGTCTTGGAGGTTGGCCTTCAAGAACTTCATCTCCTCCTGATTACGAGTCGAAGCCTCACGGAGTCGTTTTATTTCGACTGCTTGCTCTGAAAAGAATAAGACCAGTCAGATAAAATGACCTCGAAAGGAAAATAAAACTGATCACAGGTAAAGTTTTGCTTACCAGCTAGTCGAGAATCCAACTTCTTGACTTCCTCATCGTGAGAAGTAGTGCTCTTTATATGGCGCTCCTCCCACGATTGGACCACTTGGTCTTTTTCTTTGGCGATGCGGGTAATCTCGTGAAGAACCAATGTTTTTTCTTTGACCTCGGTTTTAAGCTTCCCCATTTCGACCTCTTTTTCTGAAAAAGAATAAGAGTTAGAAAAAGAAAGGAAGGTCGTAAGCGGTTTTAAGTGCAGCACTTACCGTTTATTTGTCCCTGCAACCTCTGGATTGCAGAGTTTGCCTCCTGAAGCTTATTCAGGAGGTCTTTATTGTTCTCACTTAGCTTTTTTGTCTCAGCTTTCTTAAAATCGAGTGAATCAGCTAAGGATTTCTCATCGCTCTTGAACCTACAGAGGAAAAGAGTAGACATCAGCATAAACAAGCTGTCGTAAGTTCTTCTACAGCCGAAGCCTTGTCGTAAGTTTTTCTACGACAACACCCTAGTCGTAAGTCCTCCTACGATCAGAACCTAGTCGTAAGTTTTTCTACGACAGAACCTAGTTGTAAGTTTTTCTATTACAGTACCTAACCGTAAGTTTTCCTATGACCGGTACTTGTTCGTAAGTTTTCCTATGACCGGTACCTAGTCGTAAGTTCTTCTACGACAATCCCAGTAAGTACTGTATGAGTGATCGAAACAAAAAATGACTATGAATACCAGTTACTTACCATCTCTCTGCTTGCTCGCAGAGTACCACCTTCTTCTGTCGGAGCTGAACAAGTTGTCTATTGTACTCAACAACAGTAACAATTTGCTCCAAAGATTTCTACATAAAGAAAGACAGTAAGAGGCGAGAAAAGACATATATGTGAATACCGAACATCAGGTACTTACATTCATGGTCGTTCGAGCAAACGAAGATACTACCATCGTAGGGTTCTTCAGCTCGTCGATCTCCTGAACTCGGTCCCACCACACCTTTTCGAGATGTTCGTCGTTGAAAATATCCCCCTGTTGGGAATGTCCTTAGGGTGAGGAATGCGAGAGCGAAATCTAAATGTGTGAGATCCTACAACGGTAGCAGAAACGAAGAATCCGAAGGAATGGTCAAAGAATTCAGACCCTTCTTCTTCTTCGGTGGTAGCGGCATCAGAAGATTGACCTTGGGGGCTGGGAGGATGATCCGCAACGATTTCCTTCCTGGCGCGGTGGTCGAGTGCTTCACTCCCATGGCCGGATGCCTCCGCCGCTACCTCTGCCATTTTCGCTTCTGGCTCCACGGGCACCTCAATGGTCATAGCCACTTCAGTAAAAACGGCACCTTCCACCACTCGAACGGTGGACAATCCTTCGACCACCGTTACTGTCATTTCTCCAACTGCCGGAGAGATGGTAGTGGGTTCCTCGACAGGAACATCCTTGATGGCTAAAGGAGCTAGGCTAAGATCATAAAAAAGGGAAACACGTTAGATGGTAAAATGCAAAAGGTAAATGTTGTTCTTACACTTTTGTCTTTCTACATACCTTCGTGTGCCGGACTTGATCTTAAATTTGGAAGAAACTTTCCCTAAGAAAGATTTCTTTGACTTCTTCTCAACCACGTCTGGTTGAGACTCGAGTTGAGGGATGACCATGACCACGTCTGGTCGTGCGTCTTGAATGAGCACAACTGCTCCTTGAGCCTCCTGGCTCTCTGGATGGTCGAGGCCTATCTCGACCACCTCAAGGACAGCACTGCCCTCGACCCTAGGTACTGCTGGCGCAGCAGTTTCCTTCACAAAGGACATAAAACTCTTCCAGTTCTCCTTTTCTAGTCGCTTGACAAATCCACGGGAGGCAGAAACTGTGAAAGTCTTATTGTCATAATAGAAGTGTACCTTGGTCTTGGGGACTTTGGGCTTGAGAGCGTTGATATTCGCTTCAATCACCCTTGCCTCCTCTGCGGCAGCCATATCCACAGCAAATTTTGCAAAGGGCGCGGACGGAGTAGCGGTGCTCGAACTTGCGCCTCCCTTGTTGGCGACTTGAACGAGCTGACGCTTCTTGGCCGGGGGAGAATCAAACTACTCTATTACCGCACCAACAACCATTAGAATGACCTCTTTGTCGTCCCGATGGCTTTCCATGCCTACTTTCTGCAAGAATCAGAAAGAGAGATATTACAAAGCGGTCGTAAGTTTTTCTACGACCATCATCTTGTCGTAAGTTTGTCTACGACAACCTCCTGGTTGTAAGCTTTTCTATGACCAAGACTGTCAGAAAGCTTTACTCGACGATGCACAGTCGTAAGTTCTTCTACAACTACAAGTTCCTAAAGATGAAATCAATTCCTGATTACCTTTAGGCGCTCTATCTTGTCCTCTGCGGGCAGGTTTGCCAAAATCTGAGGAGCCACTATGTTCGGTGGTGGGGACTTCTCACAAATGAGCTTGACCCAAGCATCAATCTCCTCTTGTGAGAGGTTTATAGGATCAAGTAAACTTTCAATAAGCCAAGTCTAAAATTAATGGAAAGAAGGCTAAGACTGGGAGTTTACTTACCTTTCTCGTAGTCTCTGGTCGGATCATGCAGCCCTGAATACCTCCACATAGGATGAGCTCTCTTCTTTAGAGGGCTAATGTGGCGCGTGATGAAATCATTCACCACGTGCCATCTAGTAAGCTCATCTTCCTTCAAGTTTTAAATGGCTTGAATGAAGGGGGCAATCCGACCAAGATCCTTGGGAGTCGAATCCCAACCAGAGATCTTCTCGGCTGGCTTTCCGACGAAGGAGAGGATGTCCTCATTGGTTATCTCCCAATAGAACCACCTCTTCGTCCATCCTGGCCACGACGACCGGGTGAACATCTGAATGTACTCCTTCGACTTCCCGTCGTGGAGCTTGGACTACAACTTCTGGCGACTCGGCCGATCCGTCATTCCATAGAAGTACGGAACAACTCTAAGTCGACCGGAATCCCTGTAGTAGGGGTGTTCGCTCGGTTTTTTGGTTCGATAAATACTGGTATATCTGAGAAATACTGGATTGTTAGTTCGATAAATACTTGTTTTTAAAAATACGGTTCGATTTCGGTAAATCCCAATTTATTTCGGTACGGTATCGGTAAATACCATATTTACCAAAGTTAATGCGAGTAGTACTGCCTAGTGCCTACTAACTCATTCTGAAAACCATAATTTCATTTGATCATACAACAAATATATACTATGAGTACAAATATATCACAGCACAGTAACATTTGTCTCAACAGAAATAAATTGTTCTAGCAGATCATTTCATTCCTAAAATTGATACCTTGAAAAGAGACCAACAATTTTGAGTTCTCAATTCACAAAATTTGCTGCAGCAGACTTGCCTTCATAAGTTCATATCTCAGGACTCAGGAGATACCATGTTGCAGCCTGCAAGTGCATGCACTGAATGGCCCGTCGAAAAAAGTGCATGCACTGAATTGATGCACATTGCACATGGCCACATGTAGTCAATGAGTCAAGCTCGAGCACCAACGGTCCAGCGCGACCGGCCAGTTCAGTTGACTAGTTGAGCACGGGCTGATTCGTGGATGGGCTGAGCGCGTATGATGAAATGGGGCTGCTAGCTGGGCTGGCTAGTGGATGGACCGAGCGCTCAGAACAAGGTTCACCAACTCCACACCGAAGTGTTCGAGTACAAGGGTGAGGAAAGGGTGAGCGGGCAACCAAAGGCCACACTCACAGAATGCCTGGAAGATAAGGATTTGCTCAATCTCCCTCGACGGCCAATGCTGCCCAGCAGCCTTGATCCACTTCACGAACTGGTTCGTTGGGATCTTCTCGGTGGCGACCAAAGCTTTGATCTTGGTTGCATCCATCTCTGATTCGGCCCCTTGGAAAGCGCCTTCGGCCATCTCTCTCAAGGGTGGGAGATTTGGATTTGGAAAGATTTCAAGAGAACGCTCAATTTGGTCAACGGTGAAGAGCGTAAGAACTTGAAGAACAGTAGGAGCGATTTGGGGAAAAAAAAACCTAAGCCTCATCCACGGTAAGTAATTATAACCGCACGCCTGAGTTAAAGATGTGACGACCCAACGGTTGCCACCGCTTCGTGAACCGCTCCAACAAACATTTCTGTGAGAGTAGATTGAGATTCTTAAATTTGTCTGCTTGAGAAAACCGAGTCTGTCTTCACGCCTCAAGCGAAATTTCCTTCTTGACCAAGTCTTTTTCTGGTCAAAAGCAACAATAATCGAAAAGAATTTACTTCCGACTACAATGCTGCGACTACTAGGTCATCGTAAGATCTCCTATGACCTCCTTGTAAGTCATAAGCCTCTCTACAACATTCTTGACCAAGTTGATTTCTGGTCAAATGAAACACCAGTCGAAGAGTTTTTCCTTCGACCACCATTCTACGACCATCTAATGGTTGTAAGATCATCTACCACTCCTTTCCCAAGTAAGTTATTTTCACTTGATCATCTACCACTCCTTTCCCAAGTAAGTTATTTTCACTTGAAGCTAGGGGGGCTAGATGACGAGGATATAATAATCATTATTTAATTATTTATCTGTAATTCATATTATGTATAATAATGATGTCATATGGTTCTTAAGTATACCCCTTAATATTCGTAAGGGAGAAGTTGGAGGTCGTAAGTTCTTCTACGACCACCCCATAGTCGTAAGTCCTTCTACGACTACCCTATACTCGTAAGTCTTTCTACGACTATTCCTTGATCGTAAGCTCTCCTACGATCAGTATATGGTCGTAAGCTCTTCTACGACCACCACCTAGTCGTAATCTCTTCCACGACTAGTCTCTAGTCGATGTGGCTTACAGACATATGGGCCTAATCGACTAGGGAATCTTCTGCACCTTATTTAAAGATATGGGCAGTAAACTACACTGTTATTCTCTATAATAATGGCACGAATCAACTCCCCATCATAGTGATAACTGCCTCGCGACGTGGGAACATTACTACTCTGACAATAATCTCCAGTAACGGCTCCATAATCTGAAGCATTAAGGTGCCCTTTGGACTGGAAGAACAGCAGCATGCTCTGAGTACTATAAAAGGTAGAATCATCAGAAAAGGAAGGGGAGAGGAACCAAGAGCACAAGACGCCTCATTCTAGTCTTTCTCTTGATCTTGTAATCCAGCATACTCAATACATACACACAGGAGTAGGGTTGTTGTTCTCCCTGGGAGAAGGCTTGAACTTGTATAAAAATCCCCGTGTCGCCTCTCTCTGCGTGATTTGAGTCTTAGAGACCCACTGAATCAAACAATCTTTACGTAAGTTTGGTTTTAAAACACCGACAGCAATCGAAGGCCAGACTCACAGTATGCTTGGAAGACGGGAATCTGCCTAATCTCCCCCAACGACCAATGTTGCCCAGCAGCCTCAATCCACTTCATGAACTCTTTGTTCGGGACCTTCTCGGCGGCGACCAAAGTCTTCATCTTGGCCGCATCCATCTCTGATTCTGCACACTAGGAAGCGGTTCAGGCCATCTTTCTCAAAAAGGAGGAGATTTGGATTGGAAAAGGTCTCAAGAGAGCGTACGATTTGGTTGGTGGTGGAGAACGCAAGAGCTTGATAAACAGTTGAAGTGGTTTGGGGAAAGGTAAAAAACCCTAAGTCTAACCCACGGTTAGTTTTTATAACCGCGCACTTGAGTTAAAGACGTGGCAACCCAACAGTTACCATCTCTTCAAGAACTGCTCCAACAGACAGGTCTATGAGAGACGATTGAGATTCTTTAATTTGTTTGTTTGAGAAAATCGAGTATGTCTTTACACCTCAAGTGAAATTACCTTCTTGACCAAGTCCTTTTCTGGTCAAATGAAATACCAGTCGGAAAGATTTTACTTCCGATTAACCATACTACGACCACTTTTGTAGTCGTAAGATTTTCTACGACAACCTGGTAGTCGTAAGATTTCCTACAACCTTCTTGATCAAGTCTATTTCTGGTCAAATAAAATACCGGTCGAAAAGTCTTTCCTTTGACCACCGTTCTACGATCACCTTTTGGTTGTAAGATTATCTACGGCTCCTTTTCCAAGTAAGTTATTTTCACTTGAAGATGGGGGGCTAGATGACGAGGATCTAATAATCCTCATTTAATTATTTATTTGTAATTCTTATTATGGATAATAATACCATCATATGGTTCTTGAGTATACCCCTCAATATTCATAAGGGAGAAGCTGGAGTCGTAAGACGTTCTACAACTACCTCATGGTCGTAAGTTCTTCTACGACCACCCCATAGTCATAAGTCCTTCTACGATTACCTCATGGTCGTAAGTTCTTCTACGACCATGCCATAGTTGTAAGTCCTTCTACGACCACCACATGGCCGTAAGTTCTTCTACGACCACCACGTGGTTGTAAGTACTTCTACGACCACCATATAGTCGTAAATCCTTCTACGACTAGGTCAACTATGACCACCCTATAATTGATTGAGCTTGTAGACAAGTAGGCACAATTGATTAGAGCATCTAAACAGTTAGTATACGATGTTATTATCTGGAATAATTGCACGATTAAACACTCTAACATGATGATAACCGTCTAGCGACGTGGGGATGTTACTACTCCAGCAATAATCTCCAGTAACTTCTTCAGCATCTAAAGCGTTGAGGCACCCCTTGGACTGGAGAAACCACCGCCCACTTCAAGCACTATATAAAGGGCGGAATCAGCAGATGGCAAAGGAGGGAGGCAACCAGGAACACAAGACGTTAGGCTAGAGTCTTTCTCTTGATCTGTAACCAGCATACTCAATATAGCCACACAGGAGTAGGGTTGTTATTCTCTCCGGAGAAGGCCTGAACCGGTATAAAAATTTATGTGTCATTCTCTCTATGTGATTTGAGTCTTACAGACCCCCCGAATCAAACAATCATTACATAAGATCGGTTCTAAAACACCAACAGCTGGTTTACCTTATGTCTCTGACTTTAAGGAGGAAAAAATTCCCACGAAAGCAAGACCAATACAAATGAATAGTAGACCATTACAAACTTGTAAAAAAGAAATCAAGGGACTTATGGAGAAAGGTCTTGTCGGTGTTTTAGGACCGAACTGTCGTAAATATTGTTTGATTCGGGGGTTCCTCTAGGCTCAAAATCACGCAGAGATGGAGACACGGGGATTTTTATATAGGTTCGGGCCTTCTCCTGAGAGAATAACAACCCTACTCTTGTGTGTATGTATTGAGTATGCTGGATTATAGAATGGAATCAAAGGTTAGAATATTGTGCTTCTAATCTTCTTCGGGTCACCTCTGGATCGTCTCTCCCTTTGTCCTGATGATCCTTGCCTTTTATATTGTCTCCGTGATGCACCGTTGGATCTTTGAAATAAAGGTTGCATTAACTCGCCAGATCGTGGAGCTGTTACCGGAGGTTATTACCGGGATTGCAACGTCCCCACGTCGCCAGGCAATTATCATCATAATAGGGAGTTAAATCATGCTGTTGTTCCAGGGAATAACAGCGTAATTGATTGCTCATATCCTTGGATACAGTACATAAGATTCCCTGATCTACTATGCCCACATGTCTATGAGTCTTGTCGACTAAGGACTGGTCGTAGAACGACTTACAACCAGGCGGTGGTCGTCGGAGAGCCTACGACCACAAATCGATCATAGTAGAGCTTACGATCACGGGATAGTCGTAGAAGGGCTTACGACTATGGGGTGGTCGTAGGAAGATCCACGACTACAGAGTGGTCGTAGGAGAACTTACGACCTCCAGCTTCTCCCTTATGAATATCAAGGGGTATACTTAAGAGTTATATGATGTCATTATTATCCATAATATGAATTATAGATAAATGATTAAATGAGGATTGTTATATCCTTGTCATCTAGCCCCCCAGCTTAAGCGAAAATAACTTACTTGAAGAAGGAGTAGTAGATGGTCTTACGACCAGTAAATGGTCGTAGAGAGGTGGTCGAAGGAAAGACTCTTCGACTAGTGTTTCATTTGACCAGAAATTTACTTGGTCAAGAAAGTTGTGGAATAACCTTGTGACTTTCAAGGAGGTCGGAGGAGATCTAACGATCACCGAGTGGTCGCAGTACTGTGGTTGGAAGTAGATTCTTTCCAATCGCTATTGCGTTTGACTAGAAAAAGACTTGGTCAAGAAGGTAATTTCGCTTGAGGTGAGAGAAAAAAGAGACCTGACTTCCTCGAGCAGATAAATTTAAGAATCTCAATCGACTCCCTTACTTTTGTCTGTTGGAGCAGTTCCCGAAACGTTGGCAACCGTTGGGTAGCCACGCCTTTTCAACTTTGGGCGTGGGGTTATAAATTTTCACCGTGGGTAAGGATAAAGTCTTTTACCTTCCCCCCCCCCAAATTGCTCTCGTTGTTCAAGCTTTCGAGTTCTCCGCCACCGACCAAATCAAGCCTTCTTCTCCAATCTCTCCACATCCAAATCTTTGACTTTTGGGAGAAATGGCCGGAGCCGCTTCCCAATGGGCCGAATCGTAGATGGATGCGACGAAAATCAGAGCTTTGGTCGACTCTGAGAAGATTCCGAAGACAGAATTCTTGCGGTGGATTGAGACCGCCGGGCAGCATTGGCCGTCGGGGGAGATGGGAAAATCCCTGTCTTCCAAGCATTCTGTGAGTGTGGTCTTCGATTACCCGCTCATCCTTTTCTCACATTAGTACTCGAATACTTCCAAGTGGAGTTGGTGAACCTCGTCCCCAACTCTATCACAATGTTGGGGGTGTTTGTGTACCTGTGCGAGGCCTACCTGGGGATTCTGGCTGATCTGGAGTTATTCCGGTACTACTACGGAATGACTCGTTTAGGCGGAATCGCCGGTGGTTGTAGTCTGAAGCTCCACGATGGGAAGTCGAGGGAGTACAGTCAGATGTTTATCCGTTCATCGTGGCCGGGGTAGAAGAAGAGGTGGTTCTATTGGGAAATCACCAACGAGGACAGCCTCTCCTTCGTCGGGAAGCCTGCCGAGAAGGTTCCTGCTTGGCATTCGATTCCCAAGGATCTTGGCCGAATCGCCCCTTTCATTTGAGCTATTGCAAACTTGAAGGAAGAGGGGCTTACCGGATGGCACGTGGTGAAGGATTTCATTACACGCTGCATCAGCCTTCTGAAGAAGAGGGCTCATCACATGTGGAGGTACTCAGGCCCAACGGACCCGACGAGGGACTACGCAGGGGGTAAGTAAACCTTGAGCTTTAGCATTCTTTCTGTTAATTTTGACTTAGGCTTTACTGAAAGTTTTCTTATCCTGGCAGACCTCTCACAAGAGGAGATTGACGTTTGGGTCAAGCTTATCTATGAGAAGCCTCCAGCCCATGTTGTGGCGCCTCCAATCTTGGCTGACTTGTCTCCAGAGGACAAGGTGGAGCGCCTAAAGGTAATCTAGAGTTGATTTCGTCTTTAGGACTTTGTAGTCAAAGAAGAACTTATGACTGGGTACTGATCCTAGGAAGACTTACGATCAGGTTCTGGTCATAAAAGAACTTACGACCAGGGGGTTGTCATAGAAAAAGCTTACGACATGGTAAATAGTCGCTGAAGAACTTACGACCACTTCATAATGTCTCTCTTCCTGATTTCTGCATAAAGTAGGTATGGAGAACCGTTAGGATGACGAAGAAGTCGAACTGATGGTCGTCAATGCGGCCGTAGAGTAGTTTGTTTCTCCCCCGGCCAAGAGACGCAGGCTCGTTAAAGTCACTGACAAGGGAGGCTCGAGCTCAAGCTCTGCTGTTAGGCAAGAAGATGCTCCTCAGACCAAGGGGAGGAGGCTTGCTCAAGCTGTTGACAAGGAGGGCGCAAGCTCAAGCTCCGCTACTCCGTCTGCACCTTCTGCTAATCCTGTGGCAGAAATAATTGCTGCAGAGAAAGCAATCGCTGTAGGAATAGCTGAAGTATTCAAACCCAGGGCCCCCAAGACCAAGGTACCCTTCTATTATGACAGTAAAACCTTTTGCAGTTTCTGCCTCTCGTGGCTTTATCAAGCGATTAGAAAATAAGAACTGGAAGAGTTTTATGTCTTTTATGAAGGAGACTGCTACGCCAGCAGTGCCTGTGGTCGAGGATAGCGCCGCTGTTGAGGTGGTCGAGACAGGTCTCGGCCATCCGGAGAGCCAAGAGGCTCAAAGAGTGATGGCGCTCGATCAAGACCCACGACCAGTCATGGTCGTGACTGTTCCTCAACTTGAGTCTCGACCAGACGTGGTTGAGAAAAAGTCGAAGAAACCTTCCTTAGGGAGGGTTTTTCCTAAACTTAAGGTCAAGTCCAACACCAGAAGGTACGTGAAAGAGACAAAAGCGTAAGAACAGCATCTACCTTTTGCCTTTTTACTACCTGATAGTGCTTTCCTTTTTATGATCTCAGCTTGGCTCCTCTCATCATCAAGGATGTTCCTGCCAAGGAACCCACTGTAGTTTCTTCGACAGGTAAGGGAACAGTAGTGGCGGTGGTCGAAAGATCATCCACTGTCCGAGTGACTGAAGATGTCATTGCAACTGGCTTGGCTATGACTATTGGAGCAGTCGTAGGGCCAGAAACGGCTACGATCACAGGAGTGGTCGTAGAATCAGAGACAACTGCGACGACCGAGGCAGAGGCGGTGTCTGATACTACGGAGGCATCAGAGCGTCGTGCCGGAAAGGAGGTTGTCGCAGACATTCCTCCAGGCCCTCAAGGAGGAGCAGGCGTTACCGAATCAGAGGATGAAGAATATACCAACTTCGCCTCTGAGTTCTTCGGGTCGTCTTCCATTGTGGGGTCTTTTGCTCTTAGACCTCGTGCTCGTGTTCCTCACCCTAAGAATATTCCCAACGGAGGGGATGTCTTCGATGACGTGCGTCTCGAAGAGGTGTGGTGGGACTGAGTCCGAGAGGTTGATGAACCGAGGAATCCCACAAGGGTAGTGTCTTCGTTTGCATGAAGGGCAATGAATGTAAGTACCTGCTGTTCGGCATTTGTACTCATACCTTTTCTCGCTTCTAACTATCTTTCTTCATGCAGAGAGCATTGGAGCAAATTGTTACTGTTGTTGAATACAACAGGCAACTTGTCCAATTGCGACAGGAGAAAGCGGAACTCTGCGAGCAGGCAGAGAAATGGTCAGTAACTGCTTTTCATAGCCTTTTATGTTTTGACCACTTACACAGCACTTGCGGGGGTTTGTCATAGAAGATCTTATGACTAGGTACTGGTCGTAGGAGGATTTACGACCAGGGTATTGTCGTAGAAAAACTTATAATAAGAAACTGGTCGTAGAAGAACTTACGACCAGGAACTATGTTGATGTCTACCCTTTCCCTTTGCAGGTTTAAGAGTGACGAGAAGACCTTAGCTGATTCTCTCGACTATGAAAAAGCCGAGACAAAGAAGCTAAGGGAGGAGATGGAAGACCTCCGGAAAAAGCTCCAGGAGGCAAAGTCTGCAAACCAAAAGTTGCAGGGACAACTAAGCGGTAAGTGCTGAACTTAAGACCGCCTTCGACCTCCTTTTCTTTTTCTAAATCTCATTCTCTTTTAGACAAAGACCAAGAGGTCCAGACGTGGGAGCAACGTTACCTTAAGGACACTACCGCCCACGCTGAAGAAGTCAAGAAGTTAGATTCTCAACTCGTTGGTAAGCAAATCTTTACCTGTGATTGATTGTGTTTTCCTCTCGAGGTCATTTTATCCGATTGGTCTTATTCTTTTCAGAACAAGTAGTACAAGTAAAACGACTTTGCGAGGCATCGACTCGCAATCAGGAGGAAATGAAGGCTTTGAAGATCAATCTTCAAGACAATATTTCACTGCTGAACAATGTACTCAGTGGGCTTCATGCTGAGGGGATTACTCCTCGTGACGGCATGTTGTCTGCCCAATCGATTGCCATTGGTGAACAAGTCGGAACTTTGCAAGACTTGGTGACTACTCTGAGGGCTAACCAATTCGACTCGATAAAGGATGCGGTTCAAGAGGGAATAAGATTTGTCTTAGCAAAACTTAAATCTCATGATCCCAACCTTAATCTGCAACATGTCGTGACGACTTACCGCCTCGCACTGCAGGTAGAGCAATTAATAGCGACAATCTGTACCGATCGCGAGTTGGTCACGAAGGGTATGCAACCGCCTCTCCGCCAGAGTAGTCTGTACCAGAGTCCTGTAAAGACAAATTTTTTATTGATATTGATATATAATCCTTCCTTCTTCTTGAAAATCATCTTGTCGAGTAGTTAGTAACTCATAAGATAATGAATGGAAAAAAGAGCAAGACTAAGAATTGAAGTCAAATTAATAACTTTATCCTAGCCCCCGACTATTTGCTTGGTTTATTTAGATAAACCGAGTAAATAGTGTTAAATGGGTTTTCTGAAAAAGAGAGTGGTTTATCTAACTTGTAGTTTTTCGATCACGATAATCTTGCACTGGTCGAAAGAGTAGGAATAAGTCGACACTAGGAAGTTCCTTCTAGTGGGCAGGACCACGTGTAGAGAGGAAAGGTTTCGACTAGGTGATGTTACCATCTCCGACCAGATTAATCAAATCAAGAACGGTCAACTTGAGTTAGATAAACGTCTGGAGTTCCTTAAAAAATTTGTTCAACTTATTTCAATGCACCCAGTAGGTTTGCTCTGGTAGCAAGAGTTAGAAACAGAACGACGCTAGGAAGTTCCTTCTAATGGACAGGACCACGTGCAGAGAGGAAAGTCTTCGACTAGGTGTTGCAACTTCCTCCGACCAGTTAAAACAAACCGAGTTTATCGAAAGTAGTTGAGCAAATTTGGAAAGTGTACTCAGCTTAATTTATTTTTCAAAAAGATGAATGAAGAAATAAATTAAGGTACTAAGAGTTGGCTTGACATTATTTCTCACCATGTTTTGAACCCAAGCTCTTTGTGTTGGCGGCAAAAAGGAGGAATGAATCGACTCTAGGAAGTTCCTTCTAGTGGGCGGGACCACGTCGAGAGGAAAGGTTTCACTAAGTGATGTTACCATCCTTTCGACCAAAGGTAAAGATGAACTGGTAGTCGGGTCATAGAATATCTTCGACCAAAGGCATTGTTGTGGAAGAGTTCACAACTAGGAATTGGTCGAGGGTGGACCTTCGACCAGGGTATGGTTGAAAGAATTGTCAAAGCGCTACTCAAAGTAAAACAATAAAGATAGAAAGAACCTGATGCTTTATTGAATGGTTGGTTGCTTATACATAGAATTTGCGCAACTGGTCGATGTTCCAAGAATTAGAGAGAACCCGGCCATCTTCCATTGCCAGTAGTACCGAGCCTGGACGCATAACTTCGACCACCGTGTAAGGACCTTCTCACTTGGGAGAAAGTTTGTTCCGATTAGACTGGGATTGAATTTTCCTCAATACTAAGTCACCTACAAAGAAGGTCAGCGAGGTTGGACCTTCGATCGTAGTATTTGCACAGGCTTGCCGGGTAGACCACGAACGGATTAAGGCCTTATTTCGCTTCTCTTCGAGCAGGTTAATGTCATCCGCTCGAAGTTGTTCTTCGGTTTAGTCATTGAAAATCTCAACCCTTGTAGAGCTGATCTTTAGTTCTGGCGGAAGCATGGCTTCGGCACCAAAGACTAGGAAAAAGGTGTTTCACCGTTGTTCGACTAGCGATCGTCTTGAATCGCCCATAATACTAAGGGTAATTCTTGTACCCAAGCCCCAAGCACTTAACAAGTCGGGTCAAGACTCGAGTTTTAATTCCTACATTATTTGGCCATTCGCCGCTTGACTACCCCATTGCTTTGGGGATGGGCGACAGGCGTAATGTAGCTTGGTACCCAACTCATCGCAAAATTCCTGAAATTTTGCGCTCGAAAATTATTTACCATTATCTGTGATTATTCGACTTGGTACTCCAAACCGAGTAATCACGCTTCTCATCATGAACCATTTTGCGGCTTCCATTGTTATCCCAGTCGCAGGTTCGGCTTCGATCCATTTTGTGAACGTATCAATAGCGACAAAAAGGAACTCAAAGCCTCCTGGAGCCCTTGGGAACGGTCCTAGGATATCGAGACCCCAGGTTGCAAAAGACCAAGATAGATGGATTATTTGTAATGCCTGAACTGGTTGGTGTATTTGCCTGCTATGAAATTGGCATTGTACACATTTCTTAACCAACTCTTTGGCATCGTAGAGGGCTGTTGGCCAGTAAAATCCATGTCAAAAGGCTTTTTCTGACCAACGTTCTATAGGAAGCATGAGTTTCACAGATGCCCCCGTGTATGTCGTGAAGGAGGTTTAGTCCTTCTCTCTGCGGTATGCATCGCATGAGTACCCCTTGAGTACCTTGTTTATAGAGGACTCCTTCGACCAAAGTATACATTTTGGCCTTTCGGGATAAACGATCTTCTTTGAGATCGTCATCGGGTATGGAACCCGTCTGAAGATACTTGTAGATGGGATCCATCGAAGTATCCTCGTATTCTAGAGAGGCTGTCTCAATAGGAGATGTCTCCGGTGTGTCCACTAGAGACGGCTTCTGGAGTTGCTCCAAGAAGACCCCTTTTGGTACTTTTGATCGGGAAGAAGCTATCCGAGCAAGCTGGTCTGCGAGGAAATTATCCTTTCGAGGGATGAATTGTACCTCGAAACCAAAAAAAATACTTTTCAAGCTTTCGAACCTCCGATAAGTACGGAGACATGGTCGGATTAGAGCACTGGTACTCTTTTCCAACCTGATTCACGACTAGCTCGTATGCCGGCTAGTAAACCTTCGTACTCTGCCACGTTGTTAGTGGCCTGAAAGTTTAACTGTATGGCATACTTTAAGGTCTCTTCGTTAGGAGATTCCAGACAACCCAACCCGAGCCACTTAAAGTAAGTGACCACAAAGTACATCGCCCATTGCCGTGGGTATCAGATCGGGATCCTGAATGTGTTCAGATTTGTCCATTCGGTGACAAAGTTTGCCAAGATCAGGGAATAATGGTCGTTTGGGACACGAAATGGAGGTCGAACTCCCCAAGTTCTACTGACCATTTAGACATGTGTCCCGCTGCTTCCCTATTCTGGAGGATTACTCCCAAGGGAAACTCAGATGGCACAATTATCTTGTGCGCTTGAAAATAATGTCGCAGCTTCTCGAAGACATGAGGAGGGCATAGAGAAGCTTTTGGACCCGAGGGTAACGCCCTTAGGTCCGCGGCAAAACTTCACTTACGTAGTACAATCGCCGCTGAACGCTTTCATGTTCTACGACTAGTATCTTGCGCCACTACCGTATGTGGCAACTAGATAAATTAAGAGCGTCTCTTCTGGTTTTGGGGAAACCAGAACAGGAGCACTTGTAAGATATCTCTTGACATCCTCGAAGGCAGCGTTTGCCTCTTCCGACCACTCGAAACCTTCATGCTTTCTTAGAAGTTTGAAGAAAGGTAGTCCTTTTTCCCCCAGTCGTGCTATGAAATGACTTAAAGCCACCATACACCCTGTGAGTTTTTGGACTTCTTTCTTCGTGGTTGGAGAGCGCATTTGAACAATGGCTTTTATCTTTTCGGGATTTGCTCCGATCCCTCATACAGAGACCAGGAATCCAAGCAATTTTCCTGAAGAGACTCCAAACATACACTTCTCAGGATTGAGTTTCAAGCGGTGTTTTCTGAGGTTGTCGAACGTCTCCTGCAAGTCCGAAACATGATCAACCCATTTGATGCTTTTTACGACTAGATCGTCAACATAGGCTTCCAAATTTTGGCCTAACTGAGGTGAAAAAGTCGATTGCATCAAGCGTTGAAAAGAAGTGCCAGTATTTTTTAGACCAAATGGCATTTTGACATAGCAAAATATACCAAATAGAGTAATAAATGCGGTCTTTTCTTTATCTTCTAGACACATATTAATCTGATGGTAGCCAGAATATGCATCTAGAAAACTTAATGTTTCGCAACCAGCAGTAGAGTCAACCAACTGATCGATATGAGGTAAAGGGAAATCATCTTTTAGACAAGCTTTATTAAGATCAGTGAAGTCTACGCACATTCGCCACTTATCGTTAGACTTCCTAACCATTACAGGGTTGGCCAACCACTCTGAGTGGTCGACTTCTCTTATAAAACCTGCTTTAAGTAGCTTGTCCAATTATGACCTTATAGCATCTGGTCGATCAGGGGCAAATCTCCGTATTTTTTGTTTTACGGGTACCTTATCAGGCCGTAGAGCTAGCCTGTGCTCGATCACTTCCCTGGGGACTCCGGACATGTCGGATGCTTGCCACGTGAAGACATCTATGTTTGCTCGGAGGAAAGTGATGAGGGTGTCTTCCTATTTGGGGTCGGAAGTATCCTCGATGCGAACAATCTTCGAAGGTTCCTCCTGATCCAGGGGAACCTCTTTGACTTTGTCGTTCGGCTTGGGTGCAGCTTTAGGCTTCAAGCTCTTAGTCGAAGGCTGCCCCTTTTCTTCTCGAGCTGGTATCTGACCCACCATCTCGAGGGATCGTGATCTGCGTATCGCCATCTTCTTATCACAATGAATTATGATTACTCCTTTGGGACCTGGCATCTTAAGACATTAATACCCATAATGAGTTGCCATTAAGAATTTTGCCAAAGCTGGTCGTCCGAGTATGGCGTTATATGCCGCATCGAAATCGACCACATCAAAGGAGATCTTCTCCGTCCTGAAATTACTTGGTGTTCCAAATGTTAAAGGAAGATAAACTTGACCAATAGGTTTGGCCGAAGACCCCGGTATAATACCATGAAATGAATATCTTACTGGTCTTACCTTGGTCCTGGGTACTTGCATCTCGTCCAAGGTATTCGTCAACAAAATGTTTAACGAGCTCCCACCATCAATCAACACTCAATTTACTCGACAGTTGTTGATGGTGGGATCGACCACGATCGGATAACGACCTGGTCGAGTCGAAGGGATCGCGTAGTCAACCTTCTCGAAAGAGATGGTGACTTCCGACCACTTCGGTACTTTATTGACAAGAGGGGAGTCAATGGAGTTTACCTCGCGTTCGATCGCTTTAAGTCGCCGCCTTGACTCAGACGTAGATGATCCCCAAAGATGTGCTCGATGGTATGCTTAGGATCTTGAAACGGCATGTCCTCGTTGTCATCCGACTGTGTACGACCGCTGACTTACCATGCTTCTTCGAGGGTAGAAAGTGGCCCTTTGCCGTTGTAGTAGTCTTCGAGTTTTCGTTGGAAAACTCGGCAGTTGCGAAGGTCATGTCCTTCCTTTTCATGGAAAGGGCATCACCTAGACTTATCGTTCTTTCGTTCGGGGCGCTTACCTTTGCCTTGATCAGGGTATTGTTTAGTAGTTCGTGGCTCTTTATCGCTTACGGCCAGGACCTCCTTAAAAGCATTGGCTTGAGGCTTTTGACCCTTTACCTTGTTCTTGAATTTCTTGGCATTCTTATCCTTCTTTTTGCTACCTTCGCCAGTCTCCTGAGGGTGCTGGTCATCTCGATCGATGATTTTGGTCCACTCGACTGCTTCATCGCCAGAGGCATCGATCGACCATCTCAAGAGTTCGACTCACGAGGCGGAGGGTTCAAAGCGATGTCCTCCATGATCCTTCTACTACAGACTCCCTGCTTGATGGCTCTGATAACAGATGAGTTAGAAACCTCAGGAATAGAGTTGTGAACCTGACTGAAACACCTGATGAATTGGCGTAGTGTTTCGTGGTCGTTTTGTCGCATCTTGTGTAGGTCGTCCTCCTTTCCAGGGCGATGGTAGGTGCCCTGGAAATTGGCCAGCAACCGATCGCAGAGATGTTGCCACGAGTAGATCGACTCGACTGGTTGGTTTAATAACCATGATCAAGCAGACCCTTTAAGTATAGTCGGAAGGTAATTCGCCATAACGTGCTCTCCTTCTGCTGCCCGAACAGCGGTCGTGTAGATCTGAAGGAATTCGATGGGATTTTGAAACCCATCAAATTTATCCATATTCCCTAGTCAAAACCGCGGCGGCCAGTGAACTGCTCGGAGGTCAGGCGAGAATGCCCGACATCTGGTGATTACGTCATTACGCCTCCTTTGTAGAAAAGAGGGGCTGACGTCGCCGGGTGATCGTACTCGACGATACCCAATGAGGGGTGAATCTGACTTATGGTAAGTCTCGATCCTACGAGGGTAATACTCCTCGCATTTTGTTTGTTGTTGCAGACCTTTAGGTCGGAGCAGTGAATGATCATCTCTCCTAGGAGCTTTGTGATCGTCAGGCGTTCGAGGAACTCTTTTCCAGTTTGGGGAGCGATGTACCTTGTGCTGATCCCCATGCGGTGAGTTATTCGAACAACTAGAAGTTGATGGAGTCGTACTGCTATGACTTCCAGAATGATGTCGGCGGGTCGTTCGAGCTTGCTCATCGTGACTCAAGAACCTTCGTGGCGATCTCTTCAAAGAAAGAGGTCGAGTCGGGTGCTCGTGCAAGTTCTCGAGATGGGTTCTCGAGCGCATCGCTGATATGTTTGAAGTTCCTGAGCTTCTTCCGACTGGTATTGAGTGCGCCCAGGTAATTTTCCCTGAGCTACGACTCATTTTCATCGGTTTGCTTCAGAATCATCCATACCTGATCCTTGAGCTTGCCTTAGTGAAGTGTGATGATCTCGAGAATTTCCCGCACGCTCATCAGAGTATTGACTTTGGTCATTGTTGGAGGTGTCTTTGTCATTGCCACGAGCGGTCGTAGGGTGTGATCTTCGGGGAGCGTCCTCATCCCTGTCTCTAGGAGAGTTATTGCTACCTGAGGGAAGGACGAAGACCTCTCGTTGATGATCTCCACTTGCGCTTAGAGGCCTCTCGCTGAGGAGTCGCTTAATGACACCATCTAGCGACTTGGAGCAAACCCTCCAGAAGAGGAATTCGGTTATAATCGCCTCGCTTAACAAGCGAGTCTCGTTGGGATGGTCGAACTCGCAGAAGAGCACGTTCGATCACATCCTTGGCTGGGTGTAAGATCGAGGAGGCCGACTAGAGGGGGGGTGAATAGGCGTTTTAAAAACTTCTTTGGCTAAAACCGATTTCTAATGCGGAAGCTAATACAAATACGGTTTTGCACAATTAAAGCATAAATCAACTAGGTTCACCTAAGTGCACCAACAATACAAGTCTATTGATAAAAATAACAATTAAACAAAGACTTGTAAGCAATTCAATTTAAGCAATGTAAATAGCACCAAGCTAGGCAAGCATTCATCCAAGAATAAGCAATTTAATTCGAGTAATATAAATTGCAATATGTAAAACACAAGAATGCAAACCACAATAGACACGGCGATGTTTTACCATGGTGATCGGAGACTTGCCGGTCTCCCTTAATATACGTTGAGGCAAGCCCAAACTAATTGGACCGGCTCCACGAATTGAGCACCCGCCTCCGAGGTAAGTCCAACCACTTGGACCGGTTCCAAACCGAACCAACACCTCGCTCCACTAGGGTTGCTCTTTCCTCCACTCCGGAGATGGCGAGCACCACACCACTCACAAACCGCTCGGGTCTTCTCATAAGCTTCTTTGAGAAGATCACCGACGCACGACGCCACCACGCCGTCTAGGTGTCGGCAAACACCAAGAGTAACAAGTCTAGAACTCTCACTTGAACTAATCAAGTGTCTAAGCTCAAGTGGATACTCAATCCAGTACCTAAGGCAACACATGCACTTAGAGTTTGCCTCTCAAAGCTCACCAAGTGCAACACATGCACAAATGAGAGTAGAGGGCTTGCTCTTAGCTCAATAGAAAGTCTAGGGGCACCAAAGAAATGTCCCACACATGGCCAAGGTGGGTATTTATAGCCCACACATAAAAACTAGCTGCTAGGAAAAGTCTGCAGTAAAAATCAGCAGAGCGGTTCAACCGCCAACTAGGAATCCAGACAACCGCACTCCTCCAACGGCTATAAACTAGTCTGTTGGGCAATCGGTTCTAAGATAACCGCCAACACACATTCGGTATAATCGCTTGGCCTTGCTGAACCGCATTTACGCTGCGGGTACAACCGATCGCAGGTTTCCAAATCTGCTGAAATGACATGCTCTCTGGAAAATATGAACCGCCATAGAAACATCGGTACAACCGCATCGCGGTTCAACCGTTTTACAAATGCGGTTCAACCGATTTCCAAAGAGATCTCCGAGTCGAAATGACATCGGTTCTGGTTTTCTTGAATCGCTAACTGAAATCGAATAACCGATTTTCGGTCAAACCGCACTCAAAAATCCGGTTGAACCGCAATCGGTTGAACCGCCTAATACACATCGCAGACAACCGATTTTCCAGAGAAAACAAAGACTTGCATTTCCTTTTCAATCTCAACTTTGCAAAACACATTTGCAAAAGATATAAAATGCAAACAAGGGTTCAAAGGCAAGATTCTCAACAAGTTGTAAAACACATTTGCCAACTTTTAGAATCATACCACAAATTGCACTCCGCTTCAACTTAGCTAGCAAAACACATTTGCCACCAAGTTGACGCGCGATACAAACAAGGATTCACATGAGATTCTCAACAAGCTGCAAAACACATTTGCCAACTTATAGAATCACACTACAATGAATAAGGTACATGGACTTACACCATTTGCAAAACACATTCGCAAACTTAAGTCACATGCTACAAGGATTATCCATGAGCCACAACTATTTGCAAAACACATTCGCAAATATTGGCAACATGTTAAGGTGAGCTAGAGCAAACACAATGAGCTTTCAACACGTGACTAACTCAAGCTACTAGTCAAAGACCCCTCTTAATAGTACGGCAACCTATACTAGCAATCCGGTCTCCCAACCAAACTCCGAGACCGGTAAAAAAACTAGAAACACATCCTTAGCCCTAACTAGTCATACTTTTGCCTTGCGCAACTACTTGAAGCTTGATGATGCACATCCTCACTTCAAGTCCGGGTCCTTGACTCAAATACTCATCAACACATGATGAGTTATTCACTTGACCTTCATCAACGCATGATGAAGCTTCACTTCGAGATCTTGACTTGATGCTCATCAACACATGATGACATCCTCCATCCCGAGTCTTGATATGCATCAACACATGATGCACTCTTCACTTGACTTCCATCAACACATGATGGGTCTTTTCTTGACTTGATGATCAACTCATGATCATCTTCACTTCTTGAACATCATCGACACACGATGATTTCCTTTACTTGACTTCCATCAACACATGATGGAACTCCTCTTGACTTGATGACCATCAACACATGATGTCATCCCAAGTCTTCATTATCATGGAACCTAACCTTCTTATCCAACTCATAGAAAATGTTAGTTCCATAATATGATTATCATTAATTACCATAACATACCATTAACTCATAATGGTGGTACAAGATACCACAATCTTTCCCTCTTTGGTAATTGATGATAACCACTTCAATAACAAGTAATTGAATGTAGATTGGTATGAGTATATAACCACTACAAAAGTTGTATATACTCATATGAATATATATGACTACACAAGTTATATATACTCAAGGGATATATGAGCACACATGTCTCATATACACACATGAATATATTAACTACACAAGTTATATATATTCAAGAATATGTGAGTACACATGAACTACACAAGTTATGTTATACTCACATATAAGTATATTTAGACTACACAAGTCTTATATACGCACATGAATATATTAACTACATAAGTTAAATATATTCAAGGATATGTGAGTACACATGAACTACACAAGTTATGTTATACTCACATATAAGTATAATTAGACTACACAAGTCTTATATATACTCACATGAATATATTAACTACACAAGTTAAATATATTCATGGATATATGAACTACACAAGTCTCATATACTTATATGAATATATTAACTATGCAAGTTAAATATATTCACAGGATATGTTTCAAAGTAAAGATCCCAAATATATGTGGAAACAAGAATATGGATCAATACTAATGAAACCTCAAAATATAGAATGAACTCCCCCTATATGTGTGCATACATGAATATGTAATAAGAACATATGCACATATTTAGGTTAATCTTTTGGTGGGGTTCAACCTATATTTTGGATCCGAGGAATGCAACAATATATAAGAATACAAAGTAGAATGCATACCTCTTTTGTTCTTTATATCCAAACGAGACTAATCATGAGATAAGGCAAATAGAAGAGTTAGTCACACAAATAGATTTATCATTATAAATTCATACCTGTTTGGATTTTCCTTTTGTTTATCCAATGAATTGGATTTGTCATTAATCACTTGCATGCATTCATGATTATCACCTTTATATCCAAATAAGACTACACAATATGTATATCAATAAAAGTGTTAGTCTCACAATTAGATTTGTTATTAATCACTTGCATGCCTTCATGATTATCACCTTTATATCCAAATAAGACTACACAATATATATATCAATAAAAGTGTTAGTCTCATAATTAGATTTGTCATTAATCACCAAAACCCCATTAACACATAATGGTAGGTCTAGATCCTTCACTGGGCTAACCGAAGAGAGAGAATCACTAGATGCTGATGAAGATCCGGAATTATGACTTCCAAGAGTTGTCGCGCCAGGTCGGACTGTCTCAGGTGGACTTGGAAATTGGGAGAGGGAACCCTCATCGTGCCCCGAGTCTGCCATGGGACAGCCCTCATTGTGTTCGGATTGACCCTTGCCCTCTGAGGAAGCTGGTTCCCCATCTGGACGTATACTTGTGGGGGATAAGGATCCTTCCTCAACTCCATCGGTGGTAAAGTCTCCTGGAGAAAGATCTCCGGGGGCAACATCACCATCTGAGGATGCATCACTCGGCTCGTAGTCGAAACCGGCATCCATGTGGATATCTGCATAATCGGCCAAGTTGAACCAGTTCTCCTCGTTCCACTCTCCTACCATGAGAGCATGAGAATTGGACAGACGAAGGAAATCTGATGACTCGAAGTTTCCCACGGTCGGCGCCAACTGTTGGTGTTTTAGGACCAAACTTACGTAAAGATTGTTTGATTCGGGGGTTCCTCTAGGCTCAAAATCACACAGAGATGGAGACACGGGGATTTTTATACAGGTTCAAGCCTTCTCCTGAAAGAATAACAACCCTACTCCTGTGTGTATGTATTGAGTATGCTGGATTACAGAATGGAATCAAAGACTAGAATATTGTGCTTCTAATCTTCTTCGGGTCGCCTCTGGATCGCCTCTCCCTTTGTCCTGATGATCCTTGCCTTTTATATCGTCTCCGGGATGCACCGTTGGATCTTCGAAATAAAGGTTGCATTAACTCACCAGATCGTGGAGCTGTTACCGGAGGTTATTACAGGGGTTGCAATGTCCCCACGTCACTAGGCAATTATCATCATAATAGGGAGTTAAATCGTGCTGTTATTCCAGGGAATAACAGCGTAATTGATTGCTCATATCCTTGGATACGGTACATAAGATTCCCTGATCGACTAGGCCCACATGTTTGTGAGTCTTGTCGACTAAGGACTGGTCGTAGAAGGACTTACGACCAAGCGGTGGTCGTAGGAGAGCCTACGACCACAGATCGATCATAGTAGAGCTTACGATCACGGGATAGTCATAGAAGGGCTTACGACTATAGGGTGGTCGTAGGAAGACCCACGACTATAGGGTGGTCGTAGGAGAACTTACGACCTCCAGCTTCTCCCTTATGAATATCAAGGGGTATACTCAAGAGTTATATGACGTCATTATTATCCATAATATGAATTACAGATAAATGATTAAATGAAGATTGTTATATCCTCGTCAGGTCTTACAAGAAAAAGTTCCTCTCCATGGAGTTGTGCAAACTTCTATGTTGAAAACGCTACACAAAAAGAAAGAGGAGTTCCTAGGCTAGTTATAAATTACAAACCCCTTAATAAGGTCCTACAATGGATAAGGTATCCCATCCCTTATAAACATGATCTGATTAAAAGAATCCAGGGGTCTAAGATTTATTCCAAGTTTGACATGAAATCTGGATTCTGGCAAATTCAAATTAAAGAAGACAGGTATAAAACTGTTTTTACTACTCCTTTTGGACATTACGAATGGAAAGTAAAGCCATTTGGTTTGAAAAATGCGCCTTCAAAATTTCAAAAAATCATGAACGAGATTTTCTTGCCACATACTTCATTCATCATTGTTTACATAGATGATGTTTTGATCTTCTCGCAAAATATTGACCAATATTGGAAGCATTTAAACATATTTTACAAAACTATTATTCAAAATGGTCTAGTTGTCTCTGCAAGAAAAATGAAGCTTTTTCAAACAAACATGCAATTTTTGGGATATTAGATTCATTATGATCAGATTTTACCCATCGTTAGGGTCATAGAATTTGTCGATAAATTCCGAGACGAGATTAAAGAGAAAACACAACTACAAAGATTTTTGGGCTGCCTAAATTATGTCTCTGATTTCTATGAAGCACTTGCTAAAGATAGAAAGATTTTAACCAAAAGGTTAAAGAAAAATCCTCCTATCTGGACAAATAAACATACTCTAGCAGTAAAGCAGATCAAAGACAAGGTCAAGAAATTGCCTTGCCTATATATATATGATCAAGATGCCTTCAAAATTTTAAAACAGATGCATCAAACTATGGGTATGGAGGAATCCTAAAACAAAAAAAAGGTTCAAAAGAGCAACTTGTCAGGTTTACTTCAGGAACCTGGAATGATTGTCGGACCCGGGAGCGAAAGATCCCGAACCCTCTGTGTTCATACACCAGTCCAGGATTTCCGGTGTACACAGTTACAAAAATGATAACATAAACATATCTCGCATTGCATTAATAGTAAATAAGAGTTTATTACAAAGGAGGCTTACAAGCCAACAATATAGAACACAGCGAAAGACGAATAAGGTGTAGTAGAGTCCAGTTAATCTGCCACAAGCAATCGACTGGGGTAGCGGCCTATTCATCGAGATCCACACCGATGGTGAAGTTCTTCTCCTCTGAAATTTTGTTGCATAAAGCAAGCATGAGCACAACTACCGTGCTCGCAAGTTACACCCAATATGGAATTGTAATGCATGCATAAGATAAACAAAGGACATTGGCAGGGTTATTTTGCATAAAGCAGCAGTTTAGATTAACTTATCATAGTAGATTGCAAGGCCATTTTCATACGATATCTAAAATCATAATTTTAAAAGACAATTGAATAATGTGGATAACCTCCAACAAAGGTGATGGATATCCTCCAATCACAATGGCTAACCGCCCAATTTTTCCCACAGGACTAACCATCCTGCAAACATCCGTTGAATTCGTTTTAAAACCAAAAACAAGTCTAACTCAAAGTGGCTTTGCTAGCATGTCCATGACCGCGGACGCGGCTATTCGAATAGTTTTCTACTCTGCAGAGTTTGTACGGCTTACCCACAAGACACGAATTCTCTAGTTTATCCCAAGATATATCTATGCCACCGCCACTACCTTAGGTAAGCGCCTAGAGCACGTGACAAGGCCTTTACAATGATCTACCTCAAAGTACTCATGCCCGCTAAGGTTTCGCCCCTTTGGACTAACCATCCGCAGTTCGGGGCCCTCTTGCGCCAGTGGGACTATAGTCTAACCGACACCCACTCATACAAAATGGCACGAATATCTACGAGATATCCCAAATTATTAAGCCAGGTCTTGCCCAAACAAGACGTGTGGTGGTACGGTAAGGCATAGCAAGATGCGGCTCCAAGACCGGTCCTTAATCGACTTGGGCGTCTTTCAAAATCAAACCCTGGGTTTTAATCCTAACCAGATTAAACCCGTGCATAAACCTGCACCCACCGTTCATCCGTTTCGCCCAAGTCCAAACCATTTTTAATTTTATTTTAGTGAAAACCACCTTTACAAATTCTCTATGGTAAAGCAATACCATAGATTTAATTTTAAACAAGTTGTAATGGTTTGGCTAAAATCCTCCCAAAATCAAGATCATGGTCTCAACCTTTGCTAAGCATTTCCAAACAATTTTACCTATGGTGACAAGGGATGGCATTTCAATATACAAAATTGGCCATACAATAACAATTGGAATAACTAAGCATTTAAACAGGGTATTGAAATAATTGACTAAAAATATGCATGCAATAATAATTTTAAAAACTGAATTAAATAACTTTAAAATAGTAGGTGCAACATGGTCAAAGTGTAACTTGCCTTCATTGAAGTCTTGACTCTCTAAATCTTTCGAAGAATCTAACTCTCCGGAATCGTCGAAGTCTATACGCGAAAGTACGACAAATTCAAATAAATTCAGAAAGACAAATTAAACAAACTCCAAATGAAATACTTTCATTTTACTTAGCTAGATAATAATTTTATAAGATTTTAGCAATTTGAATCACTCAATTTGGAATTAGGGTTCGAAAGATATGGATTTTACAAATTTAAACCCTAAATTTGTAGTTTAAATCATTTCAAATTCAAACAGATAGTTTAAACTTACTCCAAATCAAATAATTATATTTTATTTAGCTAGATATTAATTTTATAAGATTTTAGAATTTGGAATCACTCAATTTGGAGTTAGGAATCACAATATATGAATTTTACAAGTTTTAAACTAAATCTGTAAATTAAAAGGATTTACCGAATTGTTTTTCTAAAGGAAAATCTAATTATTGCGCAATGCTGACATCAGCCCTGAGTTTAATCGGAAATTTAAATAAATCTAACAAGTGGGCCCCACGTGTCATAGACACGGCTCACGGTGGACTGGTTCCACCGAGCCTGGGGATCCGGCGATGGACTACGCCACGCAAGCAAGCACGCTTGTTTAGGGTGGCGTGGCGCCCACTGCATCGACGTGGCCAAGCCACGAGGATGTGGCCGGGCGGCTCGGCTCGGGCGAAGCTTCGCGTGAGCGGCGGCGAGCTAGCCTCATGAGGGCACCGAGAGCAAGAGGAGAGCGCGGAGTACTGAAGGGCTCACCCACTTGATGAAAGGAGCATGGAGATGGCTTGGCGAGAGATGATGGCGGTGCGGTCGCGGTCTCCGGTGTGTGCGCTCTAGTGGGTTTCGGGCGAGTGACGTCGCGCGCGGTGTAAGCGAGGTGGTGCGATGTCGTGAGACGTGGACGACGGGGCGAGCGGCGTTGATTTTGCGCTAGAGGCGAGGAAGCACACGGTGGCCGCGGCGATGTCTTTGCGAAATCCAATGAGAAGAGAGCACGGAGGAGAGATGAGTGGGGTTTCGGATCGGCGAGAAAAGCGGGCCGGACGCCCTTTATAGGGCGAGGAAGGTGAGGGAGAGAGATCGTGGCGGCGTCAATGGCGGTCATTACGCTAAACCGGCGAGATCGTGGGGAAGAAGGTGGGGTTGAGGCGGTTGAGGCGTGGGGGCGATCTTGACGCAGCGTCTTGTGGTCAAGGGGAGGAGAGGAGCGAAAACGGCGGGTAGAGTTTCGGCCGCCCAAAAAATGGCGGCCAAGTTAGCTCGGTTGAGACGTGGGGAAGAAGGGGAGGCGGGGAGAAGAAAGTGGGCGGCGGTAGGATCGGGATCCGATGGCCAGGGAGAAATCGGGCGGCGTGGGAGCGTGTGAGCCGTCGGATGGGCTTCCGACGGTGGAAAGAGGGGGAAGGCGGGATGAGGGAGATGGGGCGGGGGGCGAAATGGCGGATGGGCCAACAAGACGGAGGTGGGCACAAGCGGCGAGGAGAGAGAGAGAGAGAGAGGGATGGGCCGGGGAAGTTTAGGCCCAAAGGGGATTAGGGATTTTAGATTGTTTTCTTAATTGATTTAATTCTAGTAATTCATTTAGGTTTTAAAATACAGCAAAATAAATCCAAAAATTATAGAAAAATTCACATAAATTTCGAGATGTATTTTGGACTTAAATAAATTACTTCCGACTTATAGTTGACTTTTAATTTTGCTAATAAATTATTTTGGTTTTAAAATGTTTAAGAAAAGCTTTTAAAAAAATTCTCAAAATTCTCAAAATTACTTTAATTCTTAGTTTTCACTTTAACTCAAATAAAACTTGAATAAATTTTATTTTTGACTTTTAAAACTTGAAATTCAAACAAAGCAATTAAACTTTTTCAAATTTCGAAAAGTCCAACAAAATAATAACTTTTAAATTGGTAATGTAACTTTGGGTCATTACAAACTACCCCTTAAAGGAATCTCGTCCCCGAGATTCGGAGTGGCTAGAAAGAAAACTAGGGATACAAGGTTTTCAGTTGGAGTTGTTGCCATCTGCATTCTGTTCTTCATCGGATAGGGCCAGAGCTGTGACGTTGTACAAACGTCCTTTTCCAGAATCCCGCGGCTTCCTGTTTGCTTGTATGGTGTCGACTTTTGGAACTTCGGTGTTGGCTGGATTCGCTGCTTGCTGCTTCTTTGGACAGTTATTGGCATAATGCCCTATCTCATGGCAGTGAAAACACGTGATGCCTGCAACATAGGAGGGGTCCTTCTGTGACTGGCCATCTTCAGGTGCTTTGATAGACTCCAAGCTATCTGGGTTGTTTAATGCAGGTGCTTCGGTGGAAGTTGCTGGCTGGAACCTGACTTGATGCGATGAAGTCCCTCTAGCTTTAGGAAAACCTCCAGGGTTGAACTTCTGTGCAGTCATTCTTCTCTTGCGGTTCTCCATCTCTACGTGTTTGGCCTCCTGGCGAAAGGCTTTGTTCACTAACTGCTGGAAGTCAGTGTAGTCCCGGGAGATCAGTTGGACGGAGAGCTCATCATTTAGCCCTTCCATGAACCTTTCCTGCCTGTCTTCATCTCTGGCCACGTCTGCTGGAGCGTAGCGAAAAAGCCGTTGAACTTATCGCACTATCGCCACCGAAGCGGTTGCCTTGGCGGAGCGATTGGAACTCCTTCTTCTTTAAGGTCATTAACCCTGCGGGGATATGTGCATGGCGAAAAGCTCGCACAAATTCATTCCAGGTGATGGCTTCAAAGATTAGCATGTGAGATCTTTGAAGTTGTCCCACCATTCGTGGCCGCCCCATGAGTTGGTGCGGCGAACAACACCCTTTCACGGTCGGTGCAGCGAGCAATATCCAACTTCTTACTAATCGCCTGGAGCCAATCATCTGCATCCATGGGCTCTGTGCTGCTTGAGAAAGTTGGTGGACGCATCCTCATAAATTCTGACATGCTAGTCCTTTGGGGTGGTGGAGGTGGAGTTTGGAAGGTTGCAGCTGGTCGGGTTTGATTGATGTTGATGGACTGAGATAGCAGTTCGATCAGACGGTTCTGATTGGCCATCATCTGCTGCCATCCTGATCCATTGTTTGGGGTACTTCCATCATTGTTGGCGTTGGTTCCACTTCTAGAGTAACGAGTGTTCACCATCTGCTGGTTTCTCCAGAGGGTTAGGAAAGGAGACAAAGGATAGGGAACAGGCAAATAAGAGGAACTAAGGGGATAGAGCGAACAACACTCCCAAACGAGAGAAACAATCCGAAAGTTTTCGAGAAAAACTTTAATAGCTTTATTCAACGTTCTATCGATTAAAAACTCTTAATCTGGTGAGCCAACTCAATACTCAAAATGAGTCTTGGCAATCTAGGCTATATGGCTTGGCTGGCATCGTGATCTTCAACTCATGGCCTTCGATGACGATGCTCTCTTGACAGCTTCATGCCTTGAACGTATGGGTTAAGAACGTGTTGACCATCTATAGAAATTTCCAAGGGAGAGAGGATCCATTTAACTTTATAAAACGGTGAAGAGAGAATTTAGGTAAGAAAGAATTGCTATAAAGAAGCTATAGACAGATGACCAAGATGAGGAGAGAATAATTTATTCTTTTTCTTGTTATAAAATAAATTTTGAAGTTTTTAACTAACGGCCATTCTAACTAGGTCACGACCTACAGTCAACCTGGCTCTGATACCACTTTTGTCGGACCCAGGAGCGAAAGATCCCGAACCCTCGTGTTCATACACCATCCAGATTTCCGGTGTACACAGATTACAAAATGATAACATAAACATATCTCGCATTGCATTAATAGTAAATCAGAGTTTATTACAAAGGAGGCTTACAAGCCAACAATATAGAACACAGCGGAAGACGAAGAAGATGTAGTAGAGTCCAGTTAATCTGCCACAGGCAATCGACTGGGGTAGCGGCCTATTCATCGAGATCCACACCGATGGTGAAGTTCTTCTCCTCTGAAATTTTGTTGCATAAAGCAAGCATGAGCACAACTACCGTGCTCGCAAGTTACACCCAATATGGAATTGTAATGCATGCATAAGATAAACAAAGGACATTGGCAGGGTTATTTTGCATAAAGCAGCAGTTTAGATTAACTTATCATAGTAGATTGCAAGGCCATTTTCATACGATATCTAAAATCATAATTTTAAAAAATTGCTAGCACAAAGACCAAATTTATCTCAAGGAGATTTACAGCTACAAGTATATGAGACAATGTTCAAAAAGATTGAAGATAGTCCCTAGCATCTTCAGAAGACATCATCCTGTCAAAGCCTTAGTGATGATACTGTGCAAAGTAGCCAAGCAGGACCATCATCACCAATATATAATTATTATTCCATAAAGCAAGAAGAATCACAAGAAGGAATATCTTATATCATCCCAATAAAAGATTAGCAAGAAAGACAAGAAGGACAATTATAATGTACTATCTACTATTGTAGATGGAATCTGAACTATTGCTGATGGAATAAAGTCTGGTCAAAAGTGTCATCATGACGAATATTCTTCCCGAAGTCTAAAAGCTTTATCATGACACCTGAAGTCTAAAGCGTCATCATGAAGAATATATCGACGGTCAAAAGGCGTCATCATGGGAATCTCTGCCCATGCTTATCCCGAAGGGTGGCCACCCCTATATAAGGGGCATGAAGCTGAGCTTGAAGGGCATCGCAAAACCGAACCCATTCTCCCATCCCACAACATTCGCTCCATCCACTTCCACCACCGTTCCATCAAAGCCTCCACTACCACTCCACTACTTAGTGTAAATAAGTAGTATCTATCCTAAATAAAGACTCGAACCTATGAGTCCAAGTGTGTAAGAGTGTGCTAATATATGTGTGGTCTGTATAATTAAGAACTTGTATCTAGTTTCTGGTGTACTACCCAGAAGGATCCGCCTTCTGTTTATCAAGGTCTATGAATGAACGCCAGAACGATTTCCTTCTATAAACTTCTTATGTTGTAAATAGTGTTTATGTTCTTGTTCTTATTTACATATTGTTTATGTTCTTGTTCTTATTTACTATTTGTAATTCTGTTCTTATATCTTTTAGTTCATTGTGTACTACATATGTTCTAAATACTGTTTATGCTCTTGTTCTTATTTACTGTTTGTCATTCCTGTTCATGCTTTAATATTAATTAAAAAAATGCATATTATCCTTCCAACCTGCATCACTCTGTCCCATATCCATACACCCGAAGCCATTCTCCACTATACATTGTAGCGACAGGATCTCTAAGTCGCTATACACACACATACATATAATCTTGGTTATTCAATCTAGATCCAACGGTCAAGATTGACATTAGCATCTCAACACCCAAATCAACACACACACACACACACACACACACACACACACACACACACACACACATTGTCGTGGTAAAAAGAACCAGACAGTAAATAAATGGGGGACCCCTAGCTTCGGGATGAGGGGCCGAGGGGTCCCGAGTGGAGGTTCGGACTAGAGATGCTGAAGTAGGTGTGCGTTTTATTTCTCAGAAATTCTCCCTTTTACATGGTGGGGGAAGGAGGCTAGTTATAGCCCTTCCGGCCGGGTACATGGAATTACACTCTCACCCCTACAAAAGTACATCACTCATAGGGGTAGCAGGGGTGTTTTCCAGCCTAGGAGTAGCCCTGAGCGCACGGTAGACCCTCCTAGACCTAGCTCACCCGGGCGGTGATCCCGGTCCATCCTTGTCATGTCCTCGTTGCTGGTTACGAGGACCCTTCGGAGACCTCCCCCTCGGAGGAGCATGCAGGGTCCCCTTGGCGGTGCCTTCGGTGTTTCCCTCTGGGCCCTTGGGGATCCCTCCGGAGCCTTCGGAGCTTCCCCGCGGGTTGCCTGCGGAGCCTCCCGAAGTGTCGCCGGGGGCCTCGGGGCCCCCCGGAGACCCTTCGTCGGGCCCGCCTTCAAAGCCTCCGGAAGCGTTGCCGGGGGCCTCGGGCCACCCCGGAGACCCTCCGTCGGGACCGTCTTTCAGAGTCGGCCTGCCGTGTCGCCGAGCCCTTCTGGGGTTCCCCCAAAGCACTGCCTATGCCATGGGGCCGGCAGGCCGTCCCTACGACAAGCCCCTCGCAGTTGAGGTCCTGCCTCGCCATGGCTGAAACCGCGTCGTTCTCTCGAAGGGTCCAAGCACACCGTCCCCTCGGGCTTGGCGAAGCGTTTTTGGTAGGTCTGGCAAAGGTGTTTTGTCGATGGAGTCTCGCAGCTCCTGGGTTGGTGTGCGCCCTTGGGCGGTGCTGTCGAACCCGGGAGCGAAGGATCCCGAATTCTCTGTGTTCATACATTAGTCCAGGATAGCTAATGTACACAGTCAAACAAAAGTGATAATCAAAACATATCACGCATTTTATTAATATTTATTCGAGTTTATTACAAAGGGCCCGAGGCCAAATAAAGTAAAACACAATGAGCGAAATAATAGTAGTAGACCCAACGATTAGCCACGAGTAATCGCAGAAGGCGCACCTAAGCGTCAAGATCCTCACCGCTGGTAGATATCTTCTCTGAATAAAGATTATTCAAAGAGAGTGAGCACTACTACCGTGCTCGCAAGTTACACCAATATGGAATTGATATGCATGCATAAGGTAGACAAAGGATCTTGGCAAGGTTATTTTATGTAGCGGCGCTTTTAATTTAAATAATCATATTAGATTACAAAGCCATTTCATACAATAATCTAAATCACCATTTTAAATGACAATAGTTTATTGTGGATAACCTCCATAAAAGATGATGGATATCCTCCAATCACAATGGCTACCCGCCTAATTTTCCCACGGGACTATCCATCCCGAAATTATCTGTTGAAATCACTTTTAAAACCAAAAACAAAACTAACTCGAGTGGCTTTGCTAGCATGTCCATGATCATGACGCGCTATTGAATAGTTTCTACTCTGCGAGTTTGTACAACTTTACCCACGCGAGATATTATACTCTTTGTGTCGGCCAATCCACGCTTCTAAAGGCGTGTGTGAACAAACATCACAAGGTCGTTACAATGTTCTACCTCAAAGTACTGTGTGCGCTAAGGTTTAAGCTTCCATTGGGTGACCAGTCCTCCTAAAACCCCTCTTGCGCCAGATGGGAAAACTGTCTATCCGACACCCATACATACAACATAGCACAAATAACTAAGAGGTATTACAAATTATTAAGCGTGTCCTGCCCATACAGACATGTGGTTGTACGATAAGGCATAACAAAATGCGCCAAAGACCGGTCCTCAATTGACTTGGGGTCATTCAATTTAAACCACAGGTCTTAATCTTAACCAGACTAAGCAGTGCATAAACTCCGCACCCACCATTCATCCTTTTCGCCCAAGTCCAAACCCTTTTGATTTTATTTCTATAAAACCATCTTTACAAATTCTCTATGGTAAAACAATACCATAGTTTTAATTTTCAAAGAAATTTTATTGAGTTGGCTAAAATTCTCCCAAAAACATAAATCATGGTCTAAGTATTTGCGAAGCATTTGATTATTAAACATAATAGTTTATCTAAAGTGACAAAGGAATGACATGGCAACATCCAAAATTTGGCATACAAGGATAATAGGAATAACTAATTATTTAAACAGAATTTGAAATACTTGTATAAAATTATGCATGCATTTAATAATTTAAAACCTGAATTTAATTAACTTTAAAATAATAGGGCAAAATGGTCAAAGTATAACTTGCCTTCGTTGCGATCGGAAAATCTAAATCTTGAAGTATCAAATTCCAATCGTCAAAGTCTAAACGTGAAAATAAAATAAATCAAATGAAATTCAAATAGAACTCAAAATGCACAAATTAAGCCGAGACCAAATAATATAATGTTATTTTAAACAGCTATAAAATCATTTAGAAAGATTTTAGAAATTTAATTCACTAATTTTGAAGTTAGAATTCAAATGATATGGATTTTCACAAATTTTAACCTAAATTTGATATTTAAAAGAATTCTAAATTCTAAAACAGAACTAAAATGAAATCTAAATTGAATTATTATATTTTATTTAGTTAGACAATAAATTTATAAAATTTTAGCAACTTGAATCATCTAATTTGGAGTTATAATGCAAAAGTTATGAATTTTACAAATTTAATCCTAAATCATTATTTAAACAATTTCTTGAATTATTTTTCTAAAGAAAATTCTAAATATTGCGCATGATGACGTCAGCGATGATTTTCCTGGATTTAAATGAATTTGAATTAATTTTTCGACAAAGGGGCCTACATGTCATTGACATGGCTCACATGGACCAAGTCCACGGAGCCCCAACCCGAAGGGGGTGTGGCGGATGTGGTGGTAGCGAGGATGACGTGGCCACGCCGGCTGCCACGCCGGACCCGGAGCTGAGGTGGCGCTGTTGGCGCCGAGGTGGCTGAGCCACGTCACTCGGCGGAGGCGGAGTTCAAGAACACCTCGCCGCGCTTACGCGCCCTGGCGAGGGTGCGAATGGGCGATTCGAGAGAGGAGGGCTCACGAGTTCGATGCTCACTACCTTAGCGGCACAGTGACCGAAATCTTGACGCGTTGAGGTTTAGCGGCGGCGTCTGCGCACGTCGGCATTTACGAGGTGCTCCGGGTCTTGGGGCAAAATGGGTACAGCGACCGTGTTCGCGGTGACGCCGCGATGTCGAAGATGTAGACGGCGAGGTCTCGACGAGACGATGGCGCCGAATTGGAGACGAACCAAGAGATCACCGCCGTGAAAAACCTTGAAATTGGGCCTTCTGAAAAAGAGGAGACTCGGGTGGTGGTATGGTGATGTGTGAGAGAGGCGCTCCCGAGGCTCCCTTATATAGGGCCGGGAGGCACAAGCAACAAGGTCGTCTTGGCGAGTCGTGGCGAAAGCAAAGTGGAGGTTAAAGAGAGTTAAAGAAAGGAAGGCGGAATGAGTGCGGCGAAGTAAAGCGAATTGATTGCGTGATTGTGAATGAAGAGGAGAGGAAACGCGGAGGAGTGGAGCTCGGTGTGGCTGTCAATGGCGGCGAGGTTGCTTGCCATGAGGAAGACAGAGGGGAGGAAGAAAAGGCGTGGTACTGGATTTTGATCCAACGAGAGTGGCCGAGTGGCGTGTGCGTGTGTGGTAGTCGGATTTAGATCCGATTGTAATAAGAGGAGGAGGCGGATTGAGTGGCGGGCTGGGCCGTGCGTATGCGCGTGAGTAAATGGGCCGAGCCAAGTTTCGGCCCAATTGCTGTTTTCCGATTTTCTTTTCATTTTCTATTTTAAATATTCAGTTTAATTCATTTCAGCTTTAGAATATAGCAAAATAATTCCAAAAATTCTAGAAAAATTCTCATAAATTCTTAGAGTTATTTTGAACTTAATAAAATTATTTCCAACTTAAACTTGATAATAGCTTTTGCAATTAACTTTGTTTTAGCTTTGACTAATTAGGAAAAAGCTTTTAAAAATTCAGAATTTCCACAAAAATAAATAAATTTTAAATTTTCTCTGAAATTGAAATTTTGGGCTGTTACAAACCTTCCCCCCTTAAAGGAATCTCGACCGAGATTGATTTAACCAACAAGGAGATGGGGATACTCGCCTTAAGATCTTCCTCTCGTTCCCGTGTGGCTTCACTTTCTGGGTGGTGGCTCCATCGACTTTATATGATCGGATGATCTTGCTCACAGTAACACACTCATGACGTCTAGAATCTTGATTGGTTGTTCTACATAAGTGAGGTCTTCTTGTAGATTGATACTCTCTAAAAGAGTCGATCCTCCGCACTCGAAGGCACTTCTTTAGTTGTGACACATGAAAACGTTGTGTATCGCAGACAAGGTGGTTGGCGGTTCAACCGATAAGCGACTTCACCTCTCTTTGCCAAAATTTTGTAAGGACCCACAAATCAAAAGTGCGAGTTTTCCTTTGGTTGAAACCTTCTTACTCCCCGAGTGGAGTAACTCGAGATAAACAAAATCTCCTATTTAAAATGTCAATTCTCTTCTTCGATTGTCAAGATAACTTTTCTCGGGTTTGAGCTACTTTCAGACGTTCTCTTATTGCTTTAACCTTGCTTTCAGCGTCTTTGATCAATTCCGGTCCGAAGAATTGGTGCTCTCCTACTTCATCCCAAAGGAGCGGAGTTCTGCATTTTCTGCCATATAAAGCTTCAAATGGAGACATCTGTAGACTAGCTTGATAGCTATTGTTGTACGAGAACTCTGCATAGGGCAGATTCTTGTCCCAACTTTTTCCATAGTCTAAGGCATGTGCTCAAGCATGTCTTCAAGAACTTGGTTGACGCGCTCGTCGACCATCCGTCTCGAGGGTGATCTGTTATCTTGAAGTTGAGTCTGGTTCCTAAAGCTTCGTGAAGACTCTTCCAAAATCGGGAAGTGAACTGGGAACCTCTATCAGAGACAATCTTCTTGGGTACACCATGTAAACAAACAATCTTGGCCACATATAATTCGGCTAGTTTGCTACTCTGATAGGTGGTCTTGACTGGAATGAAATGGGCCACTTTGGTCAATCGGTCAATTATCACCCAAATGGAATCACATCCTGTTTGGGTCCTAGGAAGTCCGGTAATGAAATCCATACCAATTTCTTCCCACTTCCATTTAGGAATTGGTAATGGTTGCAACAAACCAATGGTCTTTGATGTTCTCGCCTTAACTCGTTGACATACATCACAACGGCAACAAATTCAGCAATTTCGCGCTTCATCTTGACCACCAATACTTCTCCTTCAGATCTGGTACATTTTGGTACTTCCGGATGAATGGAGTAGGGTGATTCATGTGCTTCTTTCGAATTGATGTTTTAATTCCTGGCGATTAGGCACACGATGCGATTTCCAACCACATTTGTTCCTTGCTCATCTTCGAGAATCTCGGGCTTTGCCTCTTCTCATATTCTTTTGATTTCTTTGATGTCTTCGCCTTCTAACTGCTTTTTCTCTAATCGACTCAAGAGTGGGTTGAACTTCCAAAGCATTGACACATCCTTAATTGACAATCTCCGATTTAGATGTTTGATTCTTCATACAATTCTCGCCGATTCTTCCGAACTAAAATGGTATTGCAACACGCCTTTCTACTCGGGGCATCCGCAACTACATTTGCTTTACCCGATGATAATGAATTCCAAGGTCGTAATCTTTTATCGCTCTAGCCATCTTCGTTGTCTCGAGGTTGAGTTCGATGAGTAAAAATGTATTTCAGACTCTTATGATCTCGTGAAAATCTCACAATGTTACCAATGAGATAATGCCGCCAGATTTTGAGCATGCACAATTGTCGCTAACTCAAGATCATGAGTCGGATAATTTCCTTCGTGTGGTCTTAATCGACGAGATGCATAAGCCACTACTTTGCCTTCTTGCATAAGTACACATCCTAGTCCTTGACGGGATGCGTCGCAAAGATTTCAAAGTCCTTATGACTATCGAGCAAGACTAACACCGTGCAGAACACTAATCTCTTCTTCGCCTCGAAACTCTTTTCACGTGCCTTTGTCCATTCAAACTTTTCTCCTTTTTGAAGTTGAGTCATGGGTCTCGCTATCTTGGAGAACCCTTCAATAAATCTCTGTAATACCCGCTAATCCAAGGAAACTTCTCACCTCTGTGGATGACTTGGGTTGTTTCCAACCCATTACGGCTTCAACTTTGGTTTGGATCTCTGCGACTCCTCCTGTGACACAATATGTCCAAGGAATGCCACTTGACTTAGCCAAAATTCGACTTGCTAAATTTGGCATAAAGTCGATTCTCTCTGAGTTTTCCCAAAATTATTCTGAGATGATCCTCGTGTTCTTCTTCATTCTTTGAATAAATGAGAATATCATCGATGAACACAACCACAAACTTATCCAGGAATTCCATGAACACTTTGTTCATCATATTCATGAAGTAAGTAGGGGCGTTTGTCAAACCAAACGACATCATCAGAATTCATCTGACCCATATCCGGTTGTGAATGCGGTCTTCTAATGTCTTCGTGCGATCTTCGCCAGTGATAGCGGATCTCAAGTCAATCTTCAAAATACACTTGCTCCTTTTAATTGATCAAACAGATCATCGATCCTAGGTAGCGGGTACTTATTCTTGATTGTCACTTCATTAAGTGATCTGTAATCCACACACATTCTCATACTATTGTCTTTCTTCTTGACAAATAATACCGGCGCTCCCCAAGGTGATGAGCTTGGCCGTATATAACCTTTCTGTTTTAGTTCCATTATCTGTTTCTTCATCTCTGCCAACTCATTGGCCAAGATTCTCAGAGGGTCGCTTTGAGATTGGGGCGGTCCACAGACTAAGTCAATTATAAATACTACGTCCCTGTTGGGTGGCATGCCGGGTAGTTCATCAGGAAAAACATCCGGAAATTCTTGTACCACTGGTATATCTTCAAGCTTTAACTCTTTCAAGCTGGTTAGAATTGATCTTCCTCCCAGTACTAGTCTTGGGCTTGAATTAACCGAGATTCCTTGCTCATTGGTAAGAGCAATAGACCTATTGGCACAATTTATTTGTCCTTGATTCTTGGCTAGCTACCCATTCCAAGGATTACATCCAAATTTTGAGAATGCAGGGACTATCAAATCGCTAGGAAGGTTACTCAGGATATTTCAAGGGTAAGGTTTGGGCAAAGATAAGCGGTTCTCATTTCTAAGCCCGGGAGTGAATTATCATAGGGTTATCTAAAGGAGAGATAGGTAACCTATGTTTTCCCACAAATTCATTGGAAACAAAAGAGTGCGATGCTCAAATCAAATAGGACTAATCTTTGGTCTTGAATTGATTTGAAACGTACCAGGGCGACATCCGGTCTTTGCTTGAGCTTCTCTGCGGTAATGTGGTTCACACGCCCTTCGTGTCTTGAATCGCCGGCTTTTGATTGCCGCCGATGGTTGGAACTCTGGTCTTGGCCTAGTAGGTGGTGCGCCTTGCGACTTCTTAGGGCATCTGTTAGCATAATGCCCCATCTCGTTGCAAAGGGAAACAGTCACTCCAACCTGCCGATGGAATCGGATTCTTCTCTGAGGCCGACCTCCAGTTGAGTTGCTCTGAGCTTTGAAGTATTGGGGCGCCGGGTTGGTCTTTGGAGCTCGAGTGTTGAAGATCGAATCCTCCACGCCGTGGTGGCCGAGGTGTAAAGCGAGGCTTGGGTTGTCCTCCAAATTGTACTTCGAGCGCCATCCTCCGCTTGCAGTTCTCCATCTGCAGATGTTTGGCCTCTGGCGAAAGCTTTATTCACTAACCTTCTGGAAGTCGGTGTAGTCATTGGAGACCACCGGTGAGATCTCATCGTTCAAACCATCCATGAACCTTTCTGCCTTTCTTCATCACTAGCCACATCTGCTTGGGGCATAGCGAGCAAGCCGGTTGAATTTGTGCAGTATTCACCTTTGTCGGTTGCCTTGTTTGAGCGCTGGGAACTCTTTCTTCTTTAGGGTCATTATCCTCGGGAATATGTGCATGGCGGAAAGCCCGCACAAACTCCTCCCAAGAGATAGTCTGCGCATCGGCATGGGAGATGTTGTAGTTATCCCACCATTACGATGCGGAACCGGTGAGTGGTGAGAGGCAACAGACTCTCTCACGATCAAGACACTCGAGTGATATCTAGCTTCTTCCGATAGCACGGATCGATCATCGGCATCCATCGGCTCTGTCTTTCTTTGGAGAAAGTCGGTGGCATGATCGCATGAATTTCGCCATGGTTAATCTTTGTGCGGTGGAGGTGGTGGTGGTGCTTGGCCGGTCTTTGCTTGGTTGTTGTTAATGGATGAGCTAGCGTGTCTATCGATGTGTCGATTGGCCATCATCTGGCGCCAATCGTGCCCTTCACCGTGGAGGAGGTGGTTCTTTGGACGGGGTTTTCTGTGTCTGCGTTTGGATTTCCTTGGCCTTGAGCGCTACCACTTGCCGGTGCGTGTGGTAACCATCTGGAATCTTCTAAAGACTCGTAATAGAGTATAGAAATAAAGTTCTAAGGAAATAATATTTTTAACAGCCCAAGAACAAACAAGCACAAGACAAAAGAACCAAATTTTGCCAAAAATAGTCCTTTTATTATTTTATTTTATTGTTTGATTATAGCTATCACAAGAGACATCGACGACTCATAATTCGTGATCTAACGATCATATTATGAGATCTTGCTAAGGTGTAAGAGGGTATAATCTGCTCGCAAGTACTACCCTCTCTGCCTTGTAGGTAGCCGCTCTTCTTCTGCAGACTTTCAACCTTTCTTACGCATCTAGCGGTCGCTACGAGTATTACGCAGTTCATCCAGAGTGTTTCCGTAGGCATAATCCATTGCCTTAGACAGTCCACTTGGTGAGTAAGTTCAGAGAGTCCTCGTTCTCGGTGAGCGAAAGGTACTATCAAGTCGAGTCGGAATGTGCATGGGGTGGTAGTGGAACTCTGAGTCTTCAAAATGATTGTTGTAAATATGGCGGAGGCGACGTGTTGCTTCTCTAGTCTGCGTCAAGTCCATCGGAAAATTATCGCGCCTCATTGGGCGTCGAAGATGTGGTGGTTTGTGTTTGGTTGAAGATTGGCGTAGAGGATTACTTCAAGTCTCCAACGCTCTTGGTTCCCCACTTTATACATGTACCCTTGATAAGTTGGTCTCTGGTTGTAGCCTAGGTGTTGCATCATCTTCCATAGGAGTGCGCCCGTTGTCCCATGAAAATTCCATGGGAAATCCGGGTTGGTTGTTCAGCCATCTACAATTTAGAGAATAAGATGAGTTGATAACCATTTTAAAAAGAAGTGTTGAGAAGACTCTTGGATAGACTCAAAATATTTTTAATTTTTGAGAAATAAATCCTTAAGGCGATTCTAAGGCCACGACCTACAGTCGATATGGCTTTGATACCACTTTTGTCGAACCCGGAGCGAAGGATCCCGAATTCTCGTGTTCATACATTAGTCCAGGATAGCTAATGTACATCAAACAAAAGTGATAATCAAAACATATCACGCATTTTATTAATATTTATTCAGAGTTTATTACAAAGGGCACGAGGCCAAATAAAGTAAAACACAATGAAGAATTAATAGTAGTAGACCCAGCGATTCGCCACAGTAATAAATGCAGGGCGCACCTAAGCGTCAAGATCCTCACCGCCTGGTAGATATCTTCTCTGAATAAAGATTATTCACAAGAGTGAGCACTACTACCGTGCTCGCAAGTTACACCCAATATGGAATTGATATGCATGCATAAGGTAGACAAAGGATCTTGGCAAGGTTATTTTATGTAAGCGGCGCTTTTAATTTAAATAATCATATTAGATTACAAAGCCATTTCATACAATAATCTAAATCACCATTTTAAATGACAATAGTTTATTGTGGATAACCTCCATAAAAGATGATGGATATCCTCCAATCACAATGGCTACCCGCCTAATTTTCCCACAGGACTATCCATCCCGAAATTATCTGTTGAAATCACTTTTAAAACCAAAAACAAAACTAACTCGAGTGGCTTTGCTAGCATGTCCATGATCATGACGCCACTATTCAATAGTTTCTACTCTGCGAGTTTGTACAACTTTACCACACGAGATATTATACTCTTTGTGTCGGCCAATCCACGCTTCTAAGGCGTGTGACAGAGCAAACATCACAAGGTCGTTACAATGTTCTACCTCAAAGTACTCGTGTTCGCTAAGGTTTAACTTCCATTGACCGACCGTCCTCAAAAAACCCCTCTTGCGCCAGATGGGAAAACTGTCTATCCGACACCCATACATACAACATAGCACAAATAACTAAGAGGTATTACAAATTATTAAGCGAGTCCTGCCCATACAGGACATGTGGTTGTCTGATAAGGCATAACAAAATGCGCTCAAAGACCGGTCCTCAATTGACTTGGGCGTCATTCAATTTAAACCACAGGTCTTAATCTTAACAGACTAAGCCCGTGCATAAACTCGCACCCACCATTCATCCTTTTCGCCCAAGTCCAAACCCTTTTGATTTTATTTCTATAAAACCATCTTTACAAATTCTCTATGGTAAAACAATACCATAGTTTTAATTTTCAAAGAAAATTTTATTGAGTTGGCTAAAATTCTCCCAAAAACATAAATCATGGTCTAAGTATTTGCGAAGCATTTGATTATTAAACATAATAATTTATCTAAAGTGACAAAGGAATGACATGGCAACATCCAAAATTTGGCATACAAGGATAATAGGAATAACTAATTATTTAAACAGAATTTGAAATACTTGAATAAAATTATGCATGCATTTAATAATTTAAAAACTGAATTTAATTAACTTTAAAATAATAGGGCAAAATGGTCAAAGTATAACTTGCCTTCGTTGCGATTTGGAAAATCTAAGTCTTGAGAAGTATCAAATTCCAGGAATCGTCAAAGTCTAAACGTGAAAATAAAATAAATCAAATGAAATTCAAATAGAACTCAAATGAGACAAATTAAGCCGAGACCAAATAATATAATGTTATTTTAAACAGCTATAAAATCATTTAGAAAGATTTTAGAAATTTAATTCACTAATTTTGAAGTTAGAATTCAAATGATATGGATTTTACAAATTTTAACCTAAATTTGATATTTAAAAGAATTCTAAATTCTAAAACAGAACTAAAATGAACTCTAAATTGAATTATTATATTTTATTTAGTTAGACAATAAATTTATAAAATTTTAGCAACTTGAATCATCTAATTTGGAGTTATAATGCAAAAGTTATGAATTTTACAAATTTAATCCTAAATCATTATTTAAACAATTTCTTGAATTATTTTTCTAAAGAAAATTCTAAATATTATGCATGATGACGTCAGCGATGATTTTCCGGGATTTAAATGAATTTGAATTAATTTTTCGACAAAGGGGCCTACATGTCATTGACATGGCTCACATGGACCAAGTCCACGGAGCCCCAGCCCGGAGGGTGTGCGGATGTGGTGGTAGCGAGATGACTGGCCGCCACGCTGCCGCCACGTCGGACCAGAGCTGAGGTGGCGCCGTGTTGGCGCCGAGGTGGCTGAACCACGTCACCGACGGAGGCGGAGTTCAAGAACACCCTCGCCGGCGCTTACGGCGCCACGGCGAGAGGTGCGAATGGGCGATTCGAGAGAGGAGGCTCACGAGTTCGATGCTCACTACCTTAGCGCGGCGTGACCGAAATCTTGACGGCGTTGAGGTTTAGCGGCGGCGTGACGGGCGTCGGCAGCGAGGTGCTCCGGGTCTTGGGGCAAAATGGGTGCGACACCGTGTTCGCGGTGACGCTGCGATGTCGAAGATGTAGACGGCGAGGCAGGCGGAGACGATGGCGCCGAATTGGAGATTTAACCAAGAGATCACCGCCGTGAAAAACCTTGAAATTGGGCGCTTCTGAAAAGAGGAGTGACTCGGGTGGTGGTATGGTGATGTGTGAGAGAAGGCGCTCGAGGCTCCCTTATATAGGGCCGGGAGGCCTTGAGCGCGAGGTCGTCGGCGAGTCTTGCGGCGAAAGCAAAGTGGAGGTTAAAGAGAGTTAAAGAAAGGGAAAACAGGCGGAATGAGTGCGCGTAAGTAAAGCGAATTGATTGCGCGTGATTGTGAATGAAGAGGAGAGGGAAAGCGGAGGAGTGGAGCTCGGTGTGGCCGTCAATGGCGGCGAGGTTCTTGCCATGAGGAAAGAGGCGGGGAGGAAGAAAAGGCGTGGGCCGGATTTTGATCAACGGCGAGAGGGCCGAGGCGACGCATGCGTGTGTGGGCCGTCGGTTTAGATCCGACGGTAATAAGAGGAGGAGGGATTGAGTGGCCGGCCGGGCCGTGCGTATCTTGGCGTGAGTAAATGGGCGAGCCAAGTTTCGCCCAATTGCTGTTTTTCCGATTTTCTTTTCATTTTCTATTTTAAATATTCAGTTTAATTCATTTCACTTTAGAATATAGCAAAATAATTCCAAAAATTCTAGAAAAATTCTCATAAATTCTTAGAGTTATTTTGAACTTAATAAAATTATTTCCAACTTAAACTTGATAATAGCTTTTGCAATTAACTTTGTTTTAGCTTTGACTAATTAGGAAAAAGCTTTTAAAATTCAGAATTTCCACAAAAATAAATAAATTTTAAATTTTCTCTGAAATTGAAATTTTGGGCTATTCTGAGTCTTGTTGCATGGGTTCTTGGGTGCCATGATGGTGCTGCATTGATGCTCTTTGCTGAACTCCACGCGGCGACCCTTGGGTTCTGTGCGGCGTAAATGTCCTGGTGTTTCCTGTTCACCGGTTGCACGTGGCGCGGGCGGAGTGGCCCACAGCGGCTTGTATCCTGCCCTTGGACCACGCCCGCCTATAAATATGTGGCGCCCCCTTCAAAACCGCCCAGTTCTCTTCCTGCCGACTTTCCGTTGCGTCGCGTCTTGCCGGAATTGCGGTGGTTTGACTTTGCTGCGAGGGCGTCTTCTGAGACTTCGCTTATGTCGAAGCGTGGCAGGGACAACGCCGGGGAGGTGTCATATACTAGTGAATTGGGGAAGTCTCTCGTGACCGACCTCATGCTCGGTACCCTTGTTGACGAGGGTAAGGTGGAGAGTCTCGAGAAGGTCCGCGCCCCGGGTTCGGAGATTACTCCGACTCCTCGAGGCGACGAGGCGGTTGTCTTCGTCGCCTTCTTCGATGCGGGCCTCCGCTTGCCTTATGTTCCCTTGGTGAAGGATGTGCTTGGGCTATTCGGGGTGGAGCTGGCTCAGCTGACGCCGAACTCCATTGTCAAGCTGGGAGTCTTCGAGTGGATGCTGCGGGCGGCTGGGGCCAGCGGTGAGGGGTGGTTGTTCGCCCAGCTTCATGACGGGCGCTGCCAGCCAAAGAAGAAGAAGAGTACCGGCGAGGCGCTGAATTTTGGCAGCGTAAACTTCCAGCCGCGGGCCCGGTGTACGATGTACCTGCCTACCCCAGCGACGCGGAACCGTTGGGACACGGATTGGACTCGACGGTGGTTTTACCACAAGTCGCCTCCGGAAGACGGTTTGCAATCTCAGGGCGGGCTGATAATACTTATTGCCAGCCCCGAAATCGACCCCACGGCTCAGGAGGAGGCTCTCCTCCAGCTTTTGCTGGACGTGACGAAGCGGCTCTCCACCCAGGACCTTGTAGAAGAGTTTTGTGCGTTCGGGATTTGGCCTTTGGCCCAGGACTGGAGCGTGGAGATCGGGGCATCGAAGTCCGGGTACCTGGTCCTTACTATGAAGGGGCACGAAGGTATGGGTGGCGTGTTCGCCTCTGCGTTGCGTGTCTCTTCATTAGTGCTTTTGGTTTTCCGCCTAAGTTATGACTAGTGTGCTGCTGACGCGCTTTTGTAGTTGTGGCCATTACGGAGGTTGCTTTCGCTACGAGGTGCTCTGGGGCAGTATCTGGATGAAGAGCACTTTCGAAGCGTGTGGCGATGGTCTTGATCGCCGGCTCAATCGAGCGTCGCCCGATCTTTCGCCTTCCGGCGCCGGATTGAATCTTGAGAAAAACGCGCCTGCGTTGAGACTAGCGGGCGGGGCCGATTCTTGCTTGCTTCTTGGTGCGTAATGGTGCGTCCCGACGCCCGGTTGTGGAAGACGAGGACCGCCATAATGAGCGGCCCGTGGCGACGGGGCCGGAGGGTTCGTCGAGTTCTAGTAGCTCTTCGTCGAACGATCGTAGTGATTTGGCCGACGAAGGCGCCTTGGAGGGTGCCGTAGGGCGCGACGTGGCGGGGGGGCAAAAGCGACGGGCGTGATCAACTTGACGGAGCTCGTCATTGGCGAGTCTTCTGGTGAAGAAACCCCGTCGCAGGTGTACGCCGCAGATTCGGAGGTGGCCCTGGACACACCGCTCACTCCGGGGCGCGCTGACATTGCCGCAGACGACCCCGCCGCTCCACCGTCGCCGCAAGGTACGAGCACCGCCCGCTCCGTCTTGTAGCGATTATGGCTCGTCTAACGTCCGCGTGGCTGTGCAGAGGCGGATGATGCCGCAAGGAGGGAAGGTGACGAAGAGGCCGAGCATGATGGCGACGGCGCGCGGAAGGATGCCACCACTGGTTCTATGGGGTCCGGGACCCCGCGCCCGCCGACGCTACGGCCGCGGTCGTCGATCGTGTGGACGCAACACCCTTGTCCCGGGAAGACTTCGTGGTGAGCCCCGGCGTCGCCAAGGTGTGCGACGCGGCAGGGAGCTTTGTTCACTCGTCCCTCCTGTCGGGTCTTTTCAAAGAGATGGCTATATGGGACATGATCCACAGTGTCGAGGCGAATGCCCTGAAGGTTAGTGGCTATGACGGGGCATCTTCCTCCCTCCGCCTCTTTGCTACTATTGCTGACATGCTGCCGGGGTGTTTCTCGCGTGCAGACGATGATGCTCACGCGTCTTACCGGATTTATGATGTTACCCATTGTTTGGTAAGATCCGTCGGTACCGAAAAAGAGCGTGCGAAGACGGAGGCCCTCAGTGGCGAGCGTGATTCTCTCGCATTGAGGGTAAAGACTTTGGAGGAGCTTTGGAAAGACCTCGACGCCTCGCAAAAAGCGCGGGCGTTTGCCGAGGAAGAAACCGAAGCGGAGCGCGAGCTATCGGCATCCATTGGGATGGTTGCCTTCGAGGCTCTGGAGATTCTGGAAGATGCCGTGGCGTAGCTCGGCGTGGTGCCCCCTGCGAGGACCCACCGGCCTGCGGAGATGGACATCACCCTCGCACGGCTAAAAAATGTCGGGAGGGTGTGCGTGCCGGTGGCTCGGTCATATGGGGACCACTGCGCGAAGGCGGCGTGGTGCGAGATGCTGGCCTCGCTAGACAAAGAGGGCCCTCGCCACCCGCTCGGTTGCCGTGGCCACGGCGGAGGAATCGTCGAATGTGGAGCGCCGGACGTGCAAGGCCAGTAAGGTCCTTTTGGAGGACTACTGGGAGTTGCGCGGTCATGATGATGCAGCCAAGTCCTTCCGGGAACTGCAGGCGAGGAAGGCCAAAGGCAAGTCTTTGGCAGCCGAACCAGCTAAGGCCCACGGGGGTGGCAAGCGGGGGTCCCTTCGCGGAGACAAGGTGTGACCCTCCGCTTACTAGAAGCGGCTCAAACTTTTTAGGGTAGCGTAGAGTTCAGCGTTTGTAGTTTGGCCAAGTTCTGCTTCTGTCTCTCTCTTTTTTTCGGGGGGGGCTCCGAGGAGGCAAAACACTTTTGTTATATCTTCTGCTTGTGTAATGACCAGTTGGAGTTTGAATAGAAAAACTTTTGGTTTGGCCGTGCGGTTTGTCCCAAGCTTGGTTGGTTATCTTAAGTTGCGCATTGTGGTCTGCACAGGGGGAGCGATGCTTGTTTAAGAGCGCGGCGGGGAGAGGCCCCCAGCCGCCCATGGGGCAGCCGTTTAAAACTACCGTTGCTACCCGAGCTCCAAAGGATGAGCGCGAGGTTCTGCACAAGTGGCCTTTGAAGATTTGCTACCAGAGCACGATTTTTCATGGCGCGAAGTGGCAGCGGTGGAAGAAGGCCAATCCGGCTGGCTCTATGCGGGCGTTCTTCCGCATCCGCGCGCGGGAGGCCATGAAAGCGCGGGAAGAGATACGGGCCTTCTGGGAGCACCGGGGGGCTGTTGGTGCGGCCGCGGGGCCCCTAGTGCCCTCCCCTGCGGAAGCCTCGACCAGTTCGTCGGACACGCCCGAGGATGTGGTCGTCGAGGCAAGACTGTGAACTGGTTGCCGGAGCGTCGGACAAGGAGCTGTTGGCTTGGGCGACACGCAGGGAGGAGTGGGACTTTGTCCCGAAGGGGCGCGGTGCTTGATGCACTTACCGCGGCGTGAATGTAATTTGCGTGTACTGTTTTCCATGTGTTGTAAGTGTTGCGGCGCGATGAGATGTATACGTTGTGCTGAGCTTTAACAAAGATGTTGTGATTGTACATTGCCGGTGTGCTCTGTAGTGGTGTATACCGAGGTCGAATGCTGCGCCAGCTGTTTTTAGTTTACGCACTTGCGCCTGCGGAGGGCGTCGGTGCGCACCGGGGCCGAAGGCCATGCGCGGTGTTTCAAGTTTATACACGGGCGCCCACAGAGGGCGTCGGTGTGCACTGGGGCCGAAGGCCATGCACGGTGTTTTTAGTTTATCTGTGGCGCCATGAGGTGTCGGTGTGCTGGGGCGAAGGCCATGCGCGTGTTTTTAGTTTATACACTGCGCCCATGAGGGCGTCGGTGTGCACCGGCCGAAGGCCATGCGCGATGTTTTAGTTTATACAGGCGCCCGTGGGGCGTCGGTGTGCACCAGGTCAAGGCCATGCGCGCGTGTTTTAGTTTATACACTGGCGCCATGAGGCGTCGGTGTGCACCGGGCCAAGGCCATGCGCGATGTTTTAGTTTATACAGGCGTTCGCGAGGGCGTTGGTGTGCCGGGGCGAAGGCCATGCGCGGTGTTTTAGTTTATACACCAGGCGCCCACGGAGGCGTTGGTGTGCACCGGCCAAGGCCATGCTTGTGATGTTTTAGTTTATACACGGGGCCCATGAGGCGTCGGTGTCTGCCGGCCAAGGCCATGCTTGTGTTTTTAGTTTCCTTGCCTGTAGGGTGTTCGCGTACTGCATTCACTATGTTCGCACAAAATTTGCAAAAGTACATGTGCCTGTACATGCCCTCGGAGGTCTAGCCGTTGAGGGGGGGGCTGTTGTCCGGGCGCAGCCGACTGTTGGTGTAGAATCAAAAAACTTTCTAGGGGTAGAATCTATGGAGGTTGGTGTTCCAGGTATGGCCCAGCTGTTGCCCCTCCGGGGTGGCGATGTAGTGTGTGCCAGCCCTCGTGCTCTTGGTGATGATATACAGCCCTTCCCATTTGGACTCGAGCTTGTCGACTGTGGAGGGGTTGGCGACCCGCTTGAGGACCATGTCGCCTGGCGTGAGGGGGCGGGGCCTCACTTTCTTATTATATGTTTTTGCCACTCCCTCCGCATACTTCACCATAGTTGCGATGGCTTCGACGCGGCTTTCTTCTGCTAGGTCGAGGGAGACTTCTCGGCTACCGGGATCGATATCCTGCGTCGCTCGGAGGAACCTCGCGGTGAGCTCCCCGGGGGTCATTGCCTCGTCTCCGAACAGCAGTTTGAACGGAGAGAAGCCGGTGGCCCTGGTTGGTGTAGTGCGGAGTGCCCATAGGGCTTTCTGAAGTTCTTCAGGCCAAAGCCCCCTTGGCAACCCCACCAGGCGCTTGGTGAGGCCCGCCAGAAGGTTGCCGTTGGCCCGCTCTACCGCGCCGTTGGACTCGGGGTGGCCCACCGACGTGAAACAAATGGTGATGCCGAGGCCTTGGCAGAATGTCTTGAAAGTTACGGAGTCGAACTGGGTGCTGTTGTCTGTGATGACATCGCGCGGCACCCTGTACCTGCAGATGATGTTTCTCCATGCGAAGCGCTGGGCCGCGGCAGCCGTGATTTTGGCGACTGGCTCCGCCTCCACCCACCTGGAGAAGTATTCGATGGCAACGAATGCGAAACGGAGGCCGCCTCTTGCCGCCGGGAAGGGGCCGATGATGTCGAGCCCCCACCGCGCGAAAGGCCAGACAGGGGGGTAGTGGCTGGAGGGGTACTGCTGGCGCCCTCGGGTTGTTGCTGGCCCACTAGCAACCCTGGCAATGCTGGACGAGGTCCTGGGCATCCCGGAGTGCGGTTGGCCAGTACAAGCCTTGGCGGAAAGCCCTTGCCGCGATGCTCCAGGGGGCTTGGTGCGCTCCACAGTCCCTCTCGTGGATTTTCTTTAGCAGGTCCTACCCCTCTTGGCGCGATATGCATCGGAGGAGGAGGGTGCAGACACCTACTTTATAGAGTTCGCCGTTGACGATGCGATAATTCCGGGAGCGGTGCATGAGCCTTCTTGCTTCAGCTGGGTCTTTGGGTTCTCCGCCTTGGAGGTAACTGGCGATCGGCTCGCACCAGTCCGCCTCGCCGATGAGTAGTATGGGGCGCGCAGCCCCTTGTCCTGCGGCCGTATGATCAACTGCTCCGAGTCCAGCCCCTTGTGCCTCGCTTGAAGGCCCTTGTTCCTCTGGGACTCTTGGCGAGCGCGAGCACCTCGTGAAGATTTCGGTTGAGGCGATCACCGAGCTTCTTTGCTTTGCGGTTTGTCTGTTTGCCTCGTTGGCGCTTCTTGGAATGGCTTGCACGATGATGCCGAGGAATTGCTTTCTTTGCGCCCACCTGCCGCCAAGCTTACGGCCATTTAAGGTCTCTGGTGACGAAGGTGACGGTTTCTGTGCGCGAGGCGGAGCCATCCCCAAATGTGATGGCTAGGTCAATTTGGCCCAAAGCCGTCACCAGTCTCCCCCCGAAGCCTATGAGGGGTATGCCCGGAGGTGATAGGCCGTCCCTTGGAATCATCATTTTGTCGAAGGCGTCTGCGAACAAGAGGTCCGCGGAGCTTCCGCCATCAACGAGGATGCGCCTGACCTCAAAGTCCGCAATGGTGGCGGAAACGACGAGGGGGTCTTGGTGGGGGAAGTAGCGCCAACTGTCGTGGTAAAAAGAACTAGACAAGAATAAAGGGGACCCTAGCCGGAGACGGGCCGAGGGTCCCGAGTGGAGGTTCGGACTAGAGATCTTTCAAGTAGGTGTGCGTTTTATTTCTCAGAAATTCTCCCTTTTACATGGTGGGGGAAGGATGCTATTTATAGCCCTTCCGGCCGGGTACATGGAATTACACTCTCACACCTACAAAAGTACGTCACTCATAGGGGTAGCAGGGGTGTTTTCTAGCCTAGGAGTAGCCCTAGGCGCACAGTAGACCCTCCTAGACCTAGCTCACCCAGGCGGTGATCCTGGTCCATCCTTGTCGCGTCCTCGTTGCTGGTTACGAGGACCCTTCGGAGACCTCCCCCTCGGAGGAGCATGCGGGGTCCCCTTGGCGGTGCCTTCAGTGTTTCCCTCTGGGCCCTCGGGGATCCCTCCGGAGCCTTCGGAGCTTCCCCGCGGGTTGCCTCGGGGCCCCCCGGAGACCCTTCGTCGGGGCCGCCTCCGAAGCCTCCGGAAGCGTCGTCGGAGGCCTCGGGCCACCCCGGAGACCCTCCGTCGGGATTGTCTTGAGAGCCGGCCTGCTTGGTCGCCGAGCCCTTCTAGGTTCCCCAAAAGCTATTGTCTATGCCGGGGCCAATGGACCGCCCTCGACACACACACACACACACGTATATATATATATATATATATATATATATATATATATATATATATATATATATATATATATATATATATATATCTCTCTCTCTCTCTCTCTCTCTCTCTCTCTCAAGTGCTGCACTCAAAATGTAAAGCAAAATTTCAACTACTTGGATGCATGAGTCGTGCAAGTCATTAGATGGCTAATCATGCATTAGCCCAGATTCTTTCTACATCAAGTGCAATGGGGAAAAATGCAAGGGGGTCGACAATGGTATAGTACAAAAGTCGGATCGACCACCGATTACTTTGGAAAAAAGCTGAACCGGACCAAACCAAAGCCCAGAAGTTCTATTTTTTAGAGGAGAACAAATATCACGCGACCTAGCCGGCTTGATTCAGTTTAAAGACCGTCAATGCATTCGTACTGGGAAAAACCGGTCGGTTTTTTAGTAAACCGTCTAACCGGTACTGATTTCACTGGACTGAGTGGTTTTTGTTTAGGACATAAATACCCTCATTTTTTTTATTTCTTGCTGTGATTTTGAGGGGTAAGAATAGAAAGAGATCAATATGAGTGGATTTAACCATCAGAGCATTCCTAACTAGCATAATCTCTCGAATTGTTTTTCAAAATAACCTAATTTTTATTCCGAAATACAATAATAGTACTACGTTTTTTTATTTTACAGAAATAATTATCTATCGCTCAACCGTTGGGCGACTAGCCTAAATCGCTCTACGGCTGAGCGATACGTGGACTTGCCGGTCAATGGTTAGTCCAAGTGCATAGACTACTCAGCTAGCATGCATGTATTGTACACTATTGGGCGACAAGTGTCCAAGGCGCTCAACCGTTAAGCAACTTGGGCTAGTCCCCCAATGATTGAGCGACAGATGATTATTTCTATAAAATAAAAAAACGTAGTATTATTACTGTATTTCAGAATAAAAACTAGCTTACTTCAGAAAAAAAAATCAGAATATCTCTGTCTCTCTGTTCTATCTTCTACCGTCGTTGCCCCTTCTGGCCTTCTTGACCTAGCGCGCCCCTTCGGCCTTCTAGCCTTCTCTGTATCTGCCACCCTTTCTGGGCTCTGTCCTTCTCTCGATCCGGCGCCTCTGGCCCTCTTTGTTTAGGCTTTTTGTCTGGCTTAAAAGCAAAAAAGTCTAAGTCTAAACAAAGGGATGGCTTTTTTATCCGGTTTATAAAAAGCTTAAGCCGTTTTAAGCCTAAAAGCCATAAGCCACGGGAGAGGTGCTTTTTTTGGCTTTTGTGGAATAGAATAACTGTTTGCCACTCAAATTCGCTAAAATTACCCACAAAATACCATCATATATAAATACAAATCGTTCCCTTTTTTCCATGTTCCATCCTCCTCTTCCCCGGTTCCCTTCGGTCCTCTTCCCCAGTTCCCTTCGGTTCCCCACGCCGCCGCCTCAAATCCCCCTCCACGCCACCTCCCTCCCCCCCCTCCGTCGCTCCTCCCCCCCCCCACACCGCCTCCCCTCCCCCACTCCGCCCTCCCCTCCCTGCTGCCTCCTCCCCTCTAACCCCCGCCGCCGCCCATGGCGAAGTCGCCTCCCCTCCTCCCCACGGCAGCTCCTCCCCTACACCGCCGCCTCCTCCCCCCAACGCCATCGCCCCATGGCGACGCCGCCTCCGCCCTCCGCGCCCCTCACCGTCGTCGTCTTCACCAAGTGCGACCGCCGAAGCCTCGTCCCGACCATGACGCCCTCCGGCCGCCTACACCCAACGCCGTCATCCGTCTTCCTCCCGGATCCTCCACCCAACGACACTATCCTCATCCCCAAGTGCTAGCAGCAAGGTGAGTTTGGCATGAACAACATCTGATTTCTGCTCTCGGTTGGTAGAAATTCCCCTTTGTGTTGTGGTTGTGCATGATGCTCATGCCCATGCTCATGCTCATTGTGTGTATGCTGAAATTGCCGCCGCTCACTGGGAGAAAAATCTGTATGCTAGAATCTAGATAGGTTCGATTTGAGCAATCTTAAGCTTGTACGCTCTTGTGTTGTGTTTTTCACTCTCGTACGCTCTTGTCCATGGTCAACCGACTGAACTATCCATCTTTCCCTGTTCGAATCAAATTTTGATATCATGTATTCTTACTGCAATGTCTTCGTATCTGTGATATGAGTTATAATGAATCTGTTGCTACTTCGGATTATATGGTTTCGTGGCACACCAGGACTAGTTTGGATTATATGGCAGAATTCATTGAAGATCTTCTCGTGAAGGGTCTATCATGTCATATTGATCTACACTGACAGGAATGCAAAACAAACCAACAAATGTGAACAATATCTTTGGTTACTTTGGTTGAACTTTTCAGTTTGGCAAAATCTAAAGGTGTATGGATGGACACGCAGGAAGAGTGCTTTTATTGTGTGCAGATTTATACCTAGGATTGTGTAACTATTATCAAAGGTAGCTGCTTTGCAAAATTGCTTGGTAGAGTGGAACGGAAGCTCTGTAAACTCGGCCAAGCGTGATATTAAGCACTCTAGCTATTTCACTTTTGTGTTTATATAGATTCGAAGGAAAAAAATGAGTACGATGCTTGATACATGTCGAGAAATTGCAAATCACGTCAGAAGATGAGCAAAGGAGCATAGCAGATGAGCTGATAACGGCCATTAAAGAACAGAAGATGAGCATAGGCGAAGGTAGTGCACGATGGATCAGATGAGGTGGTTGTAGATTTTTTTTTGTCGTGACTTGTTCTTTTCATGTAGTTTCAATTGTAAACCGTAATCGACTATAAAAGCATACCCTTGCTTGTATGAAGAAAAGGAATACATTGTGGTGTAACATGTGCATTTCTTCATATTCCAATATGTAGTGTTATCATTATTTACTGAATAGTCATCAATGGACCTTCATATTTTGTTTCATATTCCAAAAGAGCTCCATTTGTATCTCCAATTTTTTTGGATAGGCCATGGTACACACACGCATGCTCGTATGAGCGAAATCTATTTTATTTCATATGTACACTTGCACGTATCGTCATATTTACACATTCCATTCAAAAATAAGTTTGAATACATGCTTAACAAGGTCCTTTAAACCCTTAAGGGTATTTCAGACTTTTCATCCTTCACACACAACTTAATAAGCCAACATCCTACAAAAAGTCTGATTACCAAACAGCAAAGTTTGGTTTAAAAGGTTAAAGGTTTATAAGCTGATTAAGCTAAAAAGCTGACTTTAAGCTATAAACCAAAAAGCCTAAGCCAAAACAAAGAGAGCCTCTATCCTTCCCGGCGTCGGCGGAGCTTCACAGCGAGGGCACCGCACGGCGCGACGCATCCCGACGACACGGCGAGCCGGCGAGGCTTCACGCCTTCATGGCGGTCACGGGCGCCGGCGCGTGAGGCTGGGTTTCAGTGCCCGCTTCACTGCCGCTTCACGCCTTCAACTTTGTCATCGGCAGTCGGCACTCGACAGCTTTAAGGTAATTTGTTCATGAATGATGAATCACGGCTGGGGCTAGCTATGTAGTAGACTTTGTTTTGAGTTTTGACCATGAGGTTTAGAGTCTTTAGACATTTACATATGAGATTCTTGTGGTTAATCCATGTTGATTTATTTCTATATGCGACGTGAACGGATGAACCACAATTAGTTGTGAAATCTTGACATGAATCATTTTTATTTATTGTTTGTGTTCCATACGTCTGTCTGCAGCAATGGATTCTTCATATACTCCCGTATTGGGCGCCCCATAGGGCCAATCAGTGCAGACCTTTGCTTCCGTGTCGAAGCCGGGAGCAAAAGGATCCTGAATTTTTTTTTTTTGTGTTTTACACACTAATCCAGAAACAGATAGTTTATACAGTAAAACAAAAGATAATAGCAAGTTTATATCACGTATTTTATTCATATTATCAGTGTTTATTACAAAGGGCAAGAGACCAAAAGAAGAGTACAGCAGAAAACGTAAATAATATAGTAAGCCACACAATTCGCCACAGACAATCGTCTGGAGACACAACCTAGTCGTTTAGATCCTCACCAGCAATGTGGTACTCCTCCTCTAAACAACAATTTATTTAAGCAAGGTGAGTACAAAATATACTCCGTAAGTTACACCCGTGACAGAATTTTAATGCATGAAGGTATAACAAATGAAGTCTTATATGGCTGAATTTGGCATAAAGCGACATTTCCAGTTTAAATAAATTTGCTAAGTTCCAAAGAAGTTATTCTATATCTAAAATCAAAATTTGATTTTAAATGTCAAGTTTTGTGGTAGGATAACCTCTATACAAATCTGGTGAAGGATACTCTTCTATCACACGACTAACCAGCCAAATTTTCTACATGGATTAACCATTCATGAAAACAGTTGGTAAAAATCTTTAAAAACCAAACAATAGTCTAACTTTGAGTGGCTTTGCTCAGCATGTTCATAACCGTAGACATAGCTATTCGAATAGTTTACACTCTACAGATGTTGTACAACTTTACCCACAAGAGATAATCAACTTATAATGTTCGCCTGACACATTTCCGTATGTATGCGACTAAGTGATTATCACAATACTTTTACAATGCTCTATCCGAAAGTAGTTATACCCACTAAGGTTTCATTTCTATTGGGTTAACCTCCCTTCGGAAGCCACCTCTTGTGCCAAGTGGGAATACTATCTAACCAACACCTGCATATCCAAATGGCCCAACTAGCAATGGAACGTTGCAAATTATTTAGCATGTTTTGTCCCATTCCAGACTATGGTAGTACGGAGCGGCTTTGCAAGGTGTGGCTCAAAGACTAGTTTTTAACTAACTTGGGCGACTTTCAGTAAAATCCATGGTCTCGATCATTGAAATGAATCGATCTCGTGCATTGACTTGCACCAACCTAGCATCCATTTCACCCTAAGTCTAAACCAGTTTTCATTATATTTTGTTTTTCAAATCATTTGTAAATTTCTATGGTGTACAAATGTCATATACATATTTTTAAATCATAGTTAAATCTTTGGCTAAAATCCCCAAGTTGAATATTTATTGGTCTAAGCATGACTATGCGTATATTTTTCCAAAGGCTCCTAGTTCATACTATTGCATCAGCTAGGTTTCTTCTAAGGTGAAGAGGTATGGTTATATCAATGTCAAAATGGGTTACACAATTGTATTGCGATTAACTATAATTTTAAAACAAGAATTTAAATTACATTGAATACAAATAAGCATGCAATAATGATTTAAAATATTGGTATCAAATATGGTCAAAAGATGTAATTTGCCTTGTTCAAATGGTTGCTAGTCTGACTCATCGAAGAAATTATGCTCTCCGAAGTCGTCGAAATCTATAAGCGAAAACGAGCTAAATTCAAATAAAATTAAAATGAACTCCAAATTTTATAATTTTAGTATATTTATCTAGATTAGGATTTTAGATGAATTTAGATATTTGAATCATTGGAATCAGAGCTCGGATGAAGGACAACGAGCTCTCGAAAGTTTGAATTTTAAAGAAAATACACTATTTGCATTTTATGGAATTTATAGAATTATTTTTCTAAAGGAAATTCTAATTATTGCGCAAGCATGAAGTCAACGACTGATTTTCAATTTTTGGCTAAATTAATTTTCTAAAGGAAATTCTCTACGATCACTGACATCTGGGCCCTCGGTCTATGGACCGGGTCCACGAGAATGCACTGGTCCACGGTGGACCAAGCATGCGGAACAGTGGCCCTTGCCACGCAAGCGCTGACGCAAACACACACACGTGTGCTGACGAGGACGGAGTGGCCGACGTGGCGCACACATGGCTGCTAGGTGGCGCCACGTGGCGACCACGTCACTCAGGTATGGCAGCGGCGCTTAGGACCAAATGGTCATCGGCGTTTCACGCCATGGTGACGTTCAGGAGTGTGCACAAAAGAAAGAGAAAAGAGTGGGGACCTGATGCGCACGTTTTCGGCGACGAGGCGCGAAGGAGTGGCCGGCGACGTAGTTTGGACATTGACAGCGACAGTGCTCTTGTGATCCTCCAGCGACGAGACGGTATGCACTGCGTAGAACGTGCGACGGCTATCCTTCCCGTGTAGACGATGAAGTCCAAGCTCCAACGATGGTGGCGCAATCGACGACGGTGAGGCTCGGGCACCAGCGGCTTCAAGCGCGAAATCCAGCGATGTGGGATGGAGTGGGTGGCTAGGAGCTCGATGAGGGCATGGGTGAGGTAGGGCGGAGGGGATGCTCCCTTTTATAGGGGCGAGGGGGCACCAAAGCAGCGAGAACCTGTGCGACGGTTTCAAGCCGGTGTGGGCAGCGGTGCAAATACGAGATACTAGGAGTTAACGAAGAAACGGTCGCTCATCAAGAGCTTGTGGCGCGGCAATGGCGGCGAGGGACACGGCAAGACAAGCAGCCCCCCTGTCAGTGAGGGGGAGAGAGAGGAGGCAGGAGCGGGCCGACACGAGGGAAACGGGCCTGGGCGGCCTGCTTTGGCGCGGGGTGGCGATAGAAAAGACCGTGGGCCAAAGGGAAAAGAAATGGGCCGGGAGAAAAGAATTCGGCCCGAATGCAATTTCTTGATTTTTAAGTATTTTAGGCTTTTAGAAAATAGCAAATAGAGTTTAAAAAATTGGAAAAATTTACAGGAATTTATTGAATTATTTTGAACTTAAAGAAATTATTTTCAGCTTAAAGTTGGTATTTAGATTTGCAAATAAATTAATTTTTTTTCTTCAAAATAATAGCGAAAACCCTTTTTTAAATCCAAGGAAATTAATTAAATTTTCGTTTTAACAGAAATAAAATTTCGGGATGTTACGTCCTGGTGCTGCCAATTAGTCATCCCAGTCAAGGGTAGAGCGAAGAGTGACCCTGCATGGAACCATTGCGTACAATTTGAAGATAATCCTCTTGGACTGACTGCTGAAGAGGTTGACACTTACCGAAAAGAATTGTCATCAATCCTACCAGATTGCAATGATAATGGTAATGCCTTTTCAGTATGCATATTCTTTTCATTGCATCTTTTCAGCATATAATTAACATAATAATTTACAGAGGAAGAGCTAAATATGGATGATGCTGATCTCGATGATTTTGTGAAAGTGAATTAAGGAATGAACAAGCTGGAGACAACTCAACTGTTTCATTATAGTGGGGATGTCGGGCAATCAAATGAAAATGAAGACCAACGGGCTACAATTGTTGATTGGAATATTTCTCGTATTTAGGATTTTATTGTGCCTTTGTCATCAACTTATATGTTGTACTAGCCTTGTATCGGTTAAGCCTATTGGACTTTGAACTATTGTTATATTTTCGATGTTTGCACTTTGGAGTTTGGACTACTGTTGACATATTTGCTGTTCTTGGGCAGTCCCAAATTGCTGTTGATAAAGCTTGACACCTTTTATAATTGTACATCAGCAATTTTGTAGTAGGGTATTGGAGTACTACCTTTGATGTTGATCATAGATTGCCACAACTGACTTTTTGTACTATGATTATTAGTATTATCTTTGATAAATAGATATAATATTCTTATATGTAAAAAACCGACGGTTGGACTGGTAAGTTATTCTACGATCATTATCGAGTCGTAAGTTATTCTACGATCATTATCGAGTCGTAAGTTATTCTACAACTACCCTATGGTCGTAAGCTCTTCTACGACCAGGTCGTCACGACCACCTTATGATCAATAAAACCTCTGATTTAGTGGGTCCAATTGATTAAGGAATCCAAGCGATCAACATACTGTTGTTATTCTACAGAGTAATAGCACGTAATACCCCATTATCTCTGACAAATAACTGCCAGGCAGCATGAAGGAGTTAACACTCCGGAGATTACTGCAAACATGCGCCCGTTACAGGACATGATGAGGCGCCTCTTCACCTGGAGAAACGGCTATTCCTTCACGATTATATAAAGGCGACGATCAGAGATGAAAGAGGGGGACGATCAGAGATGCTATGGATATCTGAGACTTTCGACGACTCCTAACCATGCTTGTAGTTGTGCGTCACTGTTAGTTCAACATTGCACTCGCCTTGCTCAACTGAATGTCTGGATGCAAGGATGGAATATGGCAACGTATCCTATGCACACAGACCCCTTCGCGCACCCATGCACTCAGCCAATCAGAGACCTCCTTAATTTGTAACATATAACGATATCAATGGTTGTTTAGGTTTCAGGGAAAGGAAGAATGGAGGGGACCATGGCCCAAAAACTAAAGCACAAGAAGTGAATAACCTCCTGAGACGTTAAGCATCCTGTCTTACGCACTCAAATGATCAAATCTTAAACCAAACATGCAAGGACACAAAAAGAATGCGATTCTTCCTTGGAATGCAGGGATCCTTTCGTAGGCATTTCAGTGATCAGCGCAAGACAGTATTGCCTGTGTTAGCCGTATTTTCTCCAGTTCTTTCGTTTTCAAGGTTGGTGATTGGTCATCATTCGGCAGATAAGTTTGTTGCCGTTCAATTCCTTGGCGCAATCCCCATGATTTTGGATGTTTTCAATAAGATATGTAGTCCCTACAAAAAGATACTACAGGGCTACTGGTACAAGAGAAGAATGCGAGACGAAACTAGAAAGATTAAGAGACCTAAGTTTGTATGGATGACCTAACATGTACTATAGATTGGTCCTTGGATATAATTTCCTCTGGAAGTTGCTGGTAATGACTAATGATTGACTGATCAGTAATCTGAGGGACTTGAAAAATGACCACTTGTTACAGGTCAACCATGCGCGAGAACTAGACGTGATTCAGGCAGAAAATTGCATCGAAGCAGCCGCTACATAACCAGTATAGAACATTGCAAAGCTACATTTCATCTCCTAAGAGCAGCTCATACCAAAAAAACAATACTAGTGAAGTTCTCAGGTGAGACATGATCTTTGACTGAATTTCATAGCTCTGAAAAATTGTAAATCTACAGATGAAATTGCACAAGTTACCACCATTTCCAATAATCTGGTTATGCCTTTCTAAGCTATCTATTACTAGTCCCACCAGAAAACCATGATGAAATCTCGTCGCCGTCGTCATCAGATTCAACCATCTCCATGCTTCTTGGAATCCGGGTAGGACTTGAAGGCCGATTACTTTCTTCTGATGCCTTTCTTGAAAGCCCTTTGTTTCTCCTGGACATTTCTTCCTTCCATTTTTCCCTCTCAAGAGGATCTTGGGAAATAGCAGTCTTACCCCCAACAATGGGAAAACTTTCAAGGAACTTGTAGTTCTTCTGTACTGGGAGCATGTTGTTATCACTATTATCATCCCCTTCCTCCTCTGAGCTCCAGAAATCAGAATCTTCATCCGATAGTGGAGCCTTCTTTTGCGGAATCTGCCACCTTCTCGATTGGATGCCATCTTGAACAAATGAAATAGTGGTGTGTTTATTATGTTCTAGATCACGGTGTGGTTCAATAGTGTCTTGGCTGTTTAATGATTTTGGTCTTCTCCAACCACATTTCAAGCAGAATGCATTCCTCTTGAAGTTCACATAATTACACCTGTCATCAATCACTCAATATATAATTATCTTGCATTTTCTGATAGTAAACTAGAAGATAACATCATGACGCTGAAAAGCTTGCCACACATCACTAACATCACTTCTTCCAAGTCTCATATTAACGCTAGACATCAAAACAATGCAATGCACAAGCAGATACAATGATATATAGTAGAAATAGTCACTCACGAGACACACTCCCATTCTCCAGGATTTAGTAATCGGTTTGTTGGTTTCTCATGGCATTGCAGGCATCTTGTATTCTTTGCAAAATTCAAAAAGTTGCACCTGAAAATGTAAGATCAGTACAAGTGAGGGGAAAAACAGTACTCTTTATCAATCTTAATCGTCAACTAGAGTTAAGCATACTCACTTTTTGCATATCCAGTCACCCTTTTTCAGAGGAAGATGCTCGTGGTCCTCATGCAGCAACTGATACCTCTCTTGAAACTCCCCATTGCAGCGTAAACATTTGATATTCTTTGCAAAATTCAGGAAGTTGCATCTACAATAAACATATGGCGTTATTATTTTTTGACAGAAAACACATGTAATTATGACATAATGGATAAGTGACAGAAGGTAAATATTAATTTTTCTAACATACTTGGGGCAATTCCAATCACCTTGCTTCATGGGTACAGCAGATTGACCTTTTGACATACGTTGTGCGGCTTTCTCAGTGCTGGAACCAGGTCCTTTGGAATCAAACTCGACTACCTCGTTCAGTAGGTTCTTTATGGATTCTTTAACGGTTTTGTTTAGGCATGCTTTGTTCTCCACATTACCAGTAATGATATCGAGACCATGAGTCAGAAGGATGCGCATAACATCCACAATTCTTCCAACTTCCTCTTTCCGAGCCTTTACGTATGCCCTCTCGCAACTTCCCCTTAAATTGCATTGGCTGCAAACCTGTCAGCATACACTGATGGTGGAGATATGCTATATAGTACATAGATTTATGTCACAGACTTAAAGGAATCAAGCTTTCACACATAAACGAAATTACCGAAATAACAATATACAGATCGAGGATCCAACAGGTCAGAAAACTAGATTGCACCAGCAGCATAGCAACTGAAGGCACAGTTCAAGGCTAGCAAAGTGAACGTTGTCTTCTGCAAAGACATAAAATGGAACCCTTGAAAGCAGAGTGCCTTAAAATTTTAATGTTTAGAACTAGGAAACAAGAAAAATCAATAACTGCTAATATTTGCTAGTTTGCAGAAGATGTTTCAGCCTTTGAGGTATAAATTCAAAATTATAACGTGCACAGTATGAATGGCACAAAACCATGGACTCTCCAGCTCATGCACGCTGAGTTAGGGAAACAAAAGTTAATAATAACTGCTTTATTTGTTCTCACTGTGTATTTGTAGTCATAGAATTGTTTTGGTGCATTTTATAAGCAAACCGATTAAGATTACACACTACTAAGATATTATTATTATTATCTGAGGTCTGAATTCCGAAAGATCATGAACTTGGCTAAGTCTAAGAAAATTTTTCTTTCCATGTGCTCGTAGTTTTCTTTTCTTTTCTTGTGCACCTAATTTTAATGTTCCAATGTAGTTTGTATCCAATGTAGTTACCTCTCCTTCGTCAAGGCCTACATGAGCACGCAATCGCTTCCCAGAATTAACAACTTTCCTGTCGATGCTGGGGCACCCACACCGCAGAGCGACCTGAATATCCCATCTTGATATATACCTGCAACAGAAGAGTCTCAACTTTATATCATCTAGCTGCACTGCATCCATTTAGGCCCCTTTTAGTTGAATGTGGCAATTGACGAAATGAAAAATAAGAGTGCTGCTATACGAACCGAAACCTTGTCTTTAAATTGCACCTGTTTGCTAACGCGCCTTTGTGTTATAGTTAGAACATGTTGAGAACCATAAATATTTTTGCTCTATATTTTTTAATTTTTTTGAAATTACTTAATGGTATTTCACCAGGTTTATACAATAATGGTACTTTGCACTGGTTACCAACCCAAGACAGTATTAGGTAGCTGTGCTCTGAGAGCTTCCGTTAAGAGTGCGTATTGGAAATTTGGCATAGCCTTCGGGGCATGCGTTATGTGTTAGCCACAATGCTGCTACAGCAGCCAACGTCTATCCGTCTGTCCCTTTAGGGTTTGTTTGGATAGGGAGGGATTAGACACAATCCCTTCGGATTAGAAGGGATTTTAGTTCAATTCCCTATTATCACTGTGTATCCCAACAAGCCCTTATGCAACACGCACAACCACCTTGCGTGCATTTCAGTGCCCGACGAAGAAGGCAACGCAAACTGCTGGCACATTTCCGCAAACACCTCGCGTGCAGCTAAACTATGGCCCCAAGCCCCCAACAGTGACAACGGCCTCAAGGCGGGTCCCAGGCCAAGAACCCACACAAGCACGACCCCTCCGAGCTCAGATACCTCACCTGATGAGCTCCGGGCGCTCGCGCCCGAAGCGGAGGCATGCGGTGCGGATAAGGTTGAAGTCCTTGGACGGCGAGACGGTCGCGCCACCGGCGAAGGCGGAGGGGTCGAGGTGGCCCCTCTGGAGGAGGAGCTCCATCAGCGCCACCCACTCCGGCCACGGGTGGGCGATATCCACGACCGCCGGTTTGTCTCCCGCGCGTGCGCGACCACTTCTTGGCTCTTCTGCTACGTGGCTTTGCTCCCGAGGTGGTGGTGGTGGATGAGAGATATCGAGGCCTTCGAGCTCGGAGCGGAGGAACGCGAGCCTGGGCTCCGGCGGGGTAGGCGGGCGGAGGTTGGAGAACCGCCGGAGTGCGGTTGCCGCAGCAGCGGGGCTGAGGCGGCGGTGCATTACTTGCAGGAGTATGGTGGACTGGAGAGGAGTTGCTCGAAGCTCATACCGGTGCCAGGCTCCGGCTCGGTTTCAAGTAACCCAAGCCCAACCAAACGCAGCCTACAACCTATATAGGCTATAGCGCGTCCCGGCCCCACTCCAATTAGGGCATCTGCATTGTTGCGTCCAATGTATGGTTTTGGCTTGTTAGAACCAGTTAACATAGTGCAGGAGATCGATTCAAATCGGTTCAAACGCCGGGCTAGGTTAGGCTTTAGATCGGATCTAAAAAGTGAACTTTTTTAATTAATTAACCATTTTTAAATTTTATTTTAAAGTTAATCTCCAACGCACTTTATTTTCAAATCTGACCCCTTTGATCACGCCACCACCCATGACGTGATAAAATAACGCTGTCACGTTATAGGATAAGTTCGCAAAATAGTACTTTTGATCACACCACTGGTCGTGGCGTGACCAAACAACACTGTCACGCCACCACCCATAGCGTGACAAGATTTTGCCCTAGAGTGGCAGCGTTGTTTTTGTCACGCCATAGGTGCTGGCGTGAACAAAGGGGTCAGATTTAAAAATAAAATGTGTCAGAAGATTTGGAAATAAACTGAGTCAGATGTTAACTTTAAAATAAATTTTTAAAAAAGGTTATTTAATAAAAAAAATTCCTAAAAAGTCTAGTCTTAAATGGGTAGGCCAGAGCCCAAGCCCGGCCCAAAATATGCATTTTTCATTTAACGTATATTATTTTAATTATTTTTTGGAATAAAAAGTAATATTTAATTCATTTTGGGAAAAAAATAGTTTTTATTATTTTAATTACGTTTCATCGGGCTTTCAAGCTGAAATTCAAGTCCAGAGCCCAGCCCAGCAATCGTGAATAGGTCTTGTCGGTGTTTTAGAACTGATCTTACGTAAAAATTGTTTGATTCGGGGGGTCTCCTAAAATGGAATCACGCAGAGAGATTGACACGGGTATTTTTATACAGGTTCGGGCCTTCTCTAGGTAGAATAACAACCCTACTCCTGTGTGTGTATGATATTGAGTGTATCTTGTACAATCGGGATAAAAGACTAAGACTATTACAGAAGGCAGTGCCTATCTTCCCGGTTGCCTGCTATGTTCTCCGATTGCCCCCCTCTTTCATCTCTGATCGTCGCCTTTATATAATCGTGAAGGAATAGCCGTTTCTCCAGATGAAGAGGCGCCTCATCATGTCCTGTAACGGGCGCATGTTTGCAGTAATCTCCGGAGTGTTAACTTGTCGGACCCGGGAACGAAAGATCCCGAGCCCTCTGTGTTCATACACCACCCGAGATTTCCGTGTACACGATTACAAAAATGATAACATGACCAAGTCTCGCATTGCATTAATAGTAAATTAGAGTTCGATACAATTGGGCATGAAGCCAAATAAAGAAGTAAATAACACAGCGGAAGTAAAAAGATAGTAGTAGGCCAGAACGATCCGCCACAGTAATCGCCCGAGGCGAGTTTAGGCGTCGGTGTCCTCACCGTCCTGATAGCAGCCTTCTCCTGAAATTTGGTTGCATAAAGCAAGCATGAGCACAACTACCGTGCTCGCAAGTTACACCCAATATGGAATTGTAATGCATGCATAAGGTAAACAAGGATACTGGCAGGGTTATTTTGCGTAAGCAGCAGTTTTAGTTCAAATAATCATAATAGATTGCAAGGCCGTTTTCATACAATATTTAAAATCATAATTTAAATGACAATTGAATAATGTGGATAACCTCCAAGAAAGGTGATGGATATCCTCCAATCACAATGGCTAACCGCTCAATTTTCCCACAGGACTAACCATCCTGAAAACGCCTGTTGAAACCATTTTAAAACCAAAAACAAATCTAACTTAAAGTGGCTTTGCTAGCATGTCCATGATCATGACGCCATTATTCAATAGTTTTCTACTCGCAGAGTTTGTACAACTTTACCCACACGAGATATTATACCCTTTGTGTCGGCCAATCCACGCTTCCTAAGGCGTGTGTGAGCAAATATCACAAGGCCGTTACAATGATCTACCTCACAATACTCATGCCCGCTAAGGTTTCGCTTCCATTGGACTAACCATCCTCCGGGAGCCCCCTCTTGCGCCATGTGGGACTACTGTCTAACCAACACCCACTCATACAACATGGCACTAATATCTATGAGGTATCCCAAATTATTAAGCCGTGTCCTTCCCATACAGACATGTGGTGGTACGTTTTGGCATAGCAAAGGAACGCCAAAGGCCGGTCCTTAATTGACTTGGGCGTCTTTCAAATTAAACCACAGGCTTAAATCCTAACCAGATTAAACCCGCATAAACCTCGCACCCACCTTTCATCCGTTCGCCCAAGTCCAAACCATCTTTATTTTATTTAGTAAAACCACCTTTACAACAATCCTATGGTAAAACAATACCATAGGTTCAAGTTGAAACAAGTTTGTAAAAATTTGGCTAAATCCTCCCCAAAATCAAAATCATGGTCTAAGCATTTGCTAAGCATTTCCAAACAATTTATCTATGGGGACAAGGGATGACATTTCAATATTCAATATTGGCCATACAAGGATAGTTGGAATATCTAATCATTTAAACAGGAATTTAAAATACTTGAATAAAAGTATGCATGCACTTAATAATTGGAAAACTGAATTTAAATAACTTTAAAATAGTAGGTGCAAGATGATCAAAGTATAACTTGCCTTCGCTGAAGTCTTGAAATTCTAATTCTTCGGAAGAATCAAATTCCCCGGAATCGTCGTAATCTAAACGTGAAAATACGACAATAAATTGAAATTCAAATAAATACAAGACGACAGTTTAAACTAACTCCAAATAAAATAATTATATTTTATTTGGCTAGATAATAATTTTATAAGACTTTATAAGTTTGAAACATTCAATTTGGAAACAGGAAGTAAAAGCTATGAATTGTACAAGTTTAAAACCTAAATTTGCAATTTAAAAGTCTAACTTAAAAGGCAATTTAAACTAATTCCATATAAACTAATTTTAATTATTAAGCTAGATAATCTTTTTATAAAATTTTAGAAACTTAATTTCACAAAATTTGGAGTTGGAAATCGATGATATGAATTTTACACATTTTAATTTAAATTTGAAATTTAAATGGATTTCTAAATTCTAAAACAGAACTAAACTGAACTCCATATTGAATAACTATATTTTATTTAGTTAGATAATAATTTTCTAAGATTTTAGCAATTTGAATCATCTAATTTGGAGCTAAGATGAATAAGTTATGAATTTTACAATTTAAATCCTGGATCTGTTATTTAAAAGGTTTTCCCGAATTATTTTTCTAAAGGAAACTCTAATTATTGCGCATGGGTGACGTCGATTTAATTTCGGATTTAAATCAATTTAAAATAAATTTCTGACAGTGGGGCCTACGTGTCATAGACACGGTGTATGTGGGCTTGGTCTACGCGGCTTTTGGGCTCGGGATTGGGTGTGAGGTGGCGCGCTCGTGCCACCCGTCGCCACGCTGGTGCCACGTCGATTTAAAACGGTGAGGTGGCGTCGACGTGGGCGCCATGTGGCGATGCCACCTCGGAACAACCCATGGCGGCTCGGGTCACCCCGCGGTGGCGGCGGTGGCGCCCGGCGGGTGTGAGTGGTGCCACAAGAAAGAGGGACGTTAGAGTCCAGGCGCCACCAGTGGCCGGGGAGACGGAGGCGGCCATGCGAGGAGAAGGCGGCGGCATGGCTCGGGTCATGATGGCGAGGTGTTGAGGCGCCCCATGAGGCGGCACGCCGCGACGGGACGGTATGGGCGGCGACGTGATGATGCATGGCCGAGGTCGCCGGGGGCCCTTGGACGCCGCCGGAATTGGAGAAGAAACACTTGCGGACGGAATACTTCAAAAGCCAAAATACGACTAAATGGTGGGGAATGGAGAGGTGTGAGTGAGGGGGAATAGGTGAGGGAGAGAAGGGGCTCCTCATGCTCCAATTTATAGGAGCGGAGGAGGCCGGAATGGGGAGATCGCGGCTCGGGGTCGTGCACGGCGACAGTTGTGGCGCGCGGGCCAACTGGGCACGGAGAAGAGGGAACGTGGGGGAGTGGGGCGGCGTGATGCGCGGGAGAGGTTGCGTGTGACCGCGAGAGAGAAGGGGGCGGGAATCACGGAGAGGATGAAGCTTTCGTGGGCGAAAATGGCGGCGTCGGGCGGTTGCATCCGCGCGGGGAAGATGGCAAGGGGAAGAAGAAGCAAGGCGGGCCCACCTGGAAGAGAGGGAGGAGAGGGTGACGGTGGGGGGCCAAAGGCTGTTGAGAGAGAGAGAGAGAGAGGAGAGAGCGGGGTAGGCGGCGGGCTAAAATGGTCGGCTGCTTGGCTGGTATGGAGGTTTTGGGCCGAGCCAATTCGGCCCAAAAACTTTTAACCGATTTTAATTGATTTTTCTTTTAAAGTAATTAGTTTAATTCATTTTAGATTTAGAAAATAGCAAAATAAATCCAAAAATTCTAGAAAAAATCTCATAAATCCTTAGAGACATTTTAGACTTAGTAAAGTTATCCCCAACTTAAGGTTGGTAATACATTTTGGATTTTAAATTTGTTTTGGCTTAAATTAATTTAAAGGGAAGCTTTTAAAATTCAGAAAATTCACAACTTCAAATAAGTTTTAAACTTTAACTAAATTTGAAATTTTGGGTCATTACAAACCTCCCCTTAAGGGAATCTCGACCAGAGATTCGAGGATTGACCGGCAAGAAGGTGGGGATACCCTGCCTTAATATCCTCTTCCCGCTCCCAAGTGGCTTCACTTTCAGGGTGGTGGCTCCACTGAACTTTGTATGAACGGATGATCTTGTTCCGTGTGACACGCTCTGCGACGTCCAGAATCTTGATCGGTTGCTCCACATAGGTGAGGTCCTCTTGAAGATCAATGCTTTCCAGAAGGGTCTGATCTTCAGGCACTCGAAGGCACTTCTTTAGCTGTGAAACATGGAAGACATTGTGGACGGCGGATAAAGATGCTGGTAGCTCGAGCTGATATGCAACTTCACCTCTTCTCGCCAATATCTTGTAAGGTCCCACAAATCTGGGTGCAAGTTTTCCTTTGGTTCGGAACCTTCTTACTCCTCGGAGTGGAGTAACTCTAAGATAAACAAAATCTCCTTCAGCAAAGGTCAACTCTCGCCGACGATTATCAGCATAACTCTTCTGTCGGGTTTGAGCTACTTTCAAATGTTCTCTTATTGCCTTAACCTTGCTTTCAGCTTCTTTGATCAATTCTGGCCCAAAGAACTGATGCTCTCCTACTTCATCCCATAGAAGCGGAGTTCTGCATTTCCGGCCATACAAAGCCTCAAATGGGGACATCTGAAGACTGGCTTGGTAGCTATTGTTATACGAAAATTCTGCATAGGGTAGATTCTTGTCCCAACTTTTTCCGTAATCCAAGGCGCAGGCTCGAAGCATGTCTTCAAGAATCTGGTTGACTCGTTTCGTCCGCCATCCGTCTGCGGATGATATGCAAGATCTTGAAATTGAGTCTGGTTCCCAAAGCTTCATGCGACTCGCCAAAATCTTGACGTAACGGTGATCCTCTGTCGGACCACGATCTTCTTGGGTACTCCATGCGCATGCACTATCTTGGCCATATACAATTACGCCACTTCTTCGCTCGGGTAGGTGGTCTTGACTGGAAGGAAATGAGCTACTTTCGTTAACCGATCAATTATCACCCAGATGGAATCACATCCTGACTGAGTCCTAGGAAGTCCGGTGATGAAATCCATACCAACTTCTTCCCACTTCCACTCGGGGATCGGTAACGGTTGTAACAAACCAGCGGGTCTTTGATGTTCTGCCTTGACTCGCTGACACACATCACAACGGGCTACGAACTCAGCAATTTCCCGCTTCATGCTGACCCACCAATATCTTTCCTTAAGATCCTGGTACATCTTGGTGCCGCCAGGTGAATGGAATAAAAGCGACTCATGGGCTTCCTTCGAATCGATCGCTTTAAATCCTGCGATCCGAGACGCAGATGCGGCTCCGAACCACAATCGTTCCTTCCTCATCTTGGTGAATCCTGAAGCTTTGCCTCTTCTCATATTCTTCTTGATCTCCTTGATGTCTTCATCTACCAATTGCTTTTCTTTGATCGACTCAAGTGTTGGTTGAACTTCCAACGATTCACACATCCTTGCTCAACGATCTCCAAGTTCGGATGCTTCAATTCTTCATATAACTCTAGCCGATTCTCTGAACCAAAATGGTATTGCAATACGCCTTCCTGCTCAGGGCATCCGCAACTACATTTGCCTTGCCCGGATGGTAATGGATCTCAAGGTCATAATCCTTTATCAATTCTAGCCATCTTCTCTGTCGGAGATTAAGGTCAGACTGGGTAAAGATGTACTTCAAACTCTTATGATCCGTGAAAACCTCACAGCGGTTACCGATGAGGTAATGTCGCCAGATCTTCAAGGCATGGACAATCGCTGCTAACTCCAGGTCGTGAGTTGGATAATTCCCTTCATGTGGCCGCAACTGACGGGATGCATAAGCGACGACTTTGTCTTCTTGCATCAGTACACAGCCGAGTCCTTGACGAGATGCGTCGCAGAAAATCACAAAATCCTTGTGTATATCCGGTAGGACCAATACAGGTGCTGAAACTAATCTCGTCTTCAGTTCTTGGAAACTTTCCTCACAAGCATCTGTCCATTCAAATTTCTTTTCCTTCTTTAGAAGTTGAGTCATGGGTCTTGCTATCTTGGAGAAACCTTCAATGAATCTGCGATAATACCCAGCCAATCCAAGGAAGCTTCTCACATCGGTGACAGACTTGGGTTGTTTCCAATCCATTATTTAGCCGACTTTAGCCGATCTATCGCCACCCTCCCGATGACACAATATGTCCAAGGAATGCCACCTGACTTAGCCAAAATTCGCACTTGCTGAATTTGGCATAAAGCTGGTGCTCTCTGAGTTTTCCCAAAATTATCCTGAGATGGTCCTCATGTTCTTCTTCATTCTTTGAATAGATAAGAATGTCATCGATGAAAACAACCACAAACTTATCCAAGAATTCCATGAACACTTTGTTCATCATATTCATGAAATAAGCAGGGGCATTCGTCAAACCGAAAGACATTACTGTAAACTCGTACAACCCATATCTGGTGGTGAAAGCTGTCTTCGGAATATCTTCTGGTCTGATCTTCAATTGGTGATAGCCAGATCTCAAATCAATCTTCGAGAATACACTTGCTCCTTTCAGTTGATCGAACAGATCGTCGATCCTAGGTAGCGGGTACTTGTTCTTGATTGTCACTTCATTGAGTGACCTATAATCCACACACATCCTCATACTATTGTCCTTCTTCTTGACAAATAATACAGGTGCTCCCCAAGGTGATGAACTGGGTCGAATATATCCCTTGCTCATAATTCTTCAATTTGTTTCTTCATCTCGCCAATTCATTGGCCGCATTCTCAGAAGGTCGCCGAGATTGGAGCGGTCCACGACTAAGTCAATTAAGAACATGACGTCCCTGTCCGGTGGCATGCCGGGTAGATCATCAGGAAAAACATCCGGGAATTCTTGCACTATTGGTATATCTTCAAGCTTTAATTCCTTCAAGCTGGTCAGAATGGAACTTTCTCCCAGATGTGTCTTGGGCTTGAATTCAACCGTGACTCCTTCCTCATTGGTGAGAGTAATAGACCTATTGGCACAATCTATCCGTCCTCGATTCTTGGCTAGCTACCCATTCCAAGTATTACATCCGGACCTTGAGAATGCAGACTATTAAGTCTCGCCATGAAGGAAACTCCTGATATCTCGAGGTAAGATTCGCATAGAGAATCGGTTCTCATTTCGAGCCCGGGAATGGATTATCATAGGATTACTTAATGGAGAAATAGGTAACCCATTTTGCCCACAAACTTATTGGATACAAAAGAATGCGAAGCTCCTAATCAAACAGAATCGATCACAGTATCATATTAACGAAACGCACCAAGTCACGACATCCGTGTCTTTGCTGAGCTTCCTCTGCTGTGGCGTGGTTCACACGCACCTTCGTGAATCGCTCGCCGGCTTTGGGGTGCCGCCGGTGGCTGGTACTCTGATCGCTTTGATTGGTGTTGCAGATCGCCGCTTCTTGCACTTGTTGGCATAATGTCCGATCTCGTTGCAATGGAAGCATGTCACCCCCTTGATGAAGTTGGGTTCTTCATTAAACCGCTCGCAGATGCATTGTTGCGAAGCCGGAAGAGTTGGAGCGCCAGTCTTTGTCTCGAGCTCGGGTGTAGAAGATCGAACCTTCCATTACGAGGTGGTGAGGCCGAGCAAAGCGAGGCTTGGGTTGCCCTCGAGTTGAACTTCGAGCGCCATCCTCCGCTATGCAGTTCTCCATCTGCAGATGTTTGGCCTCTGGCGAAAAGCTTTATTCACTAACTGCTGGAAGTCGGTGTAGTCATTGGAGACCACCGATCGAGATCTCATCGCTCAAACCATCCATGAACCTTTCTCGCCTTTCTTCATCACTAGCCACATCTGCTTTGGGGCATAGCGAGCAAGCCGGTTGAACTTGTGCAGTATTCCCCACCGTCATTTGTTGCCTTGTTTGAGCGCGTGGAACTCTTTCTTCTTTAGGGTCATTATCCTCAAGGATATGTGCATGGCGGAAAGCCCGCACAAACTCCGCCCAAGAGATAGTCTGTGCGTCCAAGATGGGAGATGTTGTAGTTATCCCACCATTCCGATCGCGGGACCGGTGAGTTGGTGAGAGGCAAACAGACTCTCTCATGATCAAGACATCGAGTGATATCCGGCTTCTTTCCGATAGCACGAATCCATCCATCGGATCCATCGGCTCTGGCTTTGCTGGAGAATGTCGGTGGGCGCATGCGCATGAAATCGCCATGGTCAATCTCTGCGCGGTGGAGGTGGTGGTGCGATCCGAGTTCTTTGCAGCACATTCTGCACGCCGTTGAGGGATCGAGCCAGAGGTTAATCGATGATTCTGGTTTTCCATCATCTGACGCCAATCTGGTCCTTCACCGTGGCGGTGGTAGTTCTTTGCATGGGATCCTCCCGTAATCTGGCGCTTCGTTGCTCGACCTTGGACTCTACCACCGCCGCAGACGGTGGTCACCATCTGCTAGAACTCCAAAGATTAGGAGAGGTAGATGATAGGGAAAGGTAAATTCTAATAGCCCAAGAACACAAAGAGCATACAAGACAAACAGCAGATTTTTCAAGAAATTCTTTTATTGATTTATTTTATTCAAGATTATGGCTACCACAAGGGATTAGTAGCTCACAATTCGCATCTAAAACTCGAACTAAAGGAAAGACAATAACTATGGGGTACTAGGGGTATAATCTGGTGCCTTTGGGCTAGCATGGCCGCACTTTGTAGCTAGCTAGCTCAGCTTCGATCTTGACTTCTCTTGACTTCTTGTAGTCTGCATTACGAAGGTGAACAAGTCATTCAAGGTGTTTCCGTAGGCGTAATCCAAAGCCTTAGCTAGATCCACCTGGTGTGTCAGTTCGGGGGAATCTTCGTCTCTAGCGGAGTTGAAAGTACTGTCGAGCCGGGTTGGAATGTGCATCGGGTAATAATGAAACCCGGTGCCATGAAGGCGATGGTTGTAGGTGTAGCGAAGGTGGCGAATCGCTTCCCTTGCCGCATCCTGCATGCCATCATCAAAGGTGTCATGCTACGGATCGGGCGTCAAAGACGTGGAAGACGGTGTCCGGTGCAAGGTTGGAGTAGATGAGCACATCTACTCTCCATAGCTGTTGTTCCTCCACCTGGTACTTGAATCCTTGAAAGGTTGGCCTCTTCCGGTAACCCAGGTGCTGCATCATTTCCCAAAGTATCTCGGCCCGCCGATAAAGGCTCAAGTGGGAAGTAGCGTCCCCAGATTTCAGCCATCTAAAATTTTGAGAAAGAGATAAGTTAGTAAACATTTTAAAGAGAAAGGTTGAGAATGACTCTAGATGGACTCAAAATAGTTTTAGTTTTTGAAAATAAGTTTTTACGACAATTCTAGGGCCACGTCCTACTGATTTACATGGCTCGATACCACTTTTGCCGGACCGGAACGAAAGATCCCGAGCCCTCTGTGTTCATACACCACCAGATTTCCGGTGTACACAGCTACAAAAATGATAACATGACCAAGTCTCGCATTGCATTAATAGTAAATCGAGTTCGATACAATTGGGCATGAAGCCAAATAAAGAAGTAAATAACACAATGAAGTAAAAGATAGTAGTAGGCGAACGATCCGCCACAGTAATCGTCTGGGCGTTTCTAGGCGTCGGTGTCCTCACCGTCCCGATAGCGACCTTCTCTCAAATTTGGTTGCATAAAGCAAGCATGAGCACAACTACTGTGCTGCGCAAGTTACACCAATATGGAATTGTAATGCATGCATAAGGTAAACAAGGATACCGGCAGGTTATTTTATGGCAGCGCTTTTAGTTCAAATAATCATAATAGATTGCAAGGCCGTTTTCATACAATATTTAAAATCATAATTTAAATGACAATTGAATAATGTGGATAACCTCCAAGAAAGGTGATGGATATCCTCCAATCACAATGGCTAACCGCTCAATTTTCCCACAGACTAACCATCCCGAAAACGCTGTTGAAACCATTTTAAAACCAAAACAAATCTAACTTAAAGTGGCTTTGCTAGCATGTCCATGATCATGACGCGCTATTCAATAGTTTTCTACTCTGCGAGTTTGTACAATTTTACCCACACGAGATATTATACCCTTTGTGTCGGCCAATCCACGCTTCCTAAGGCGTGACAGAGCAAATATCACAAGGTCGTTATAATGATCTACCTCACAATACTCATGCCCGCTAAGGTTTCGCTTCCATTGACTAACCATCCTCCGGAGCCCCTCTTGCGCCATGTGGGACTACTTGTCTAACCAACACCCACTCATACAACATGGCACTAATATCTATGAGGTATCCCAAATTATTAAGCCGTGTCCTTCCCATACAGGACATGTGGTGGTACGTTTTGGCATAGCAAAGGAACGCCAAAGGCGGTCCTTAATTGACTTGGCGTCTTTCAAATTAAACCACAGGCTTAAATCCTAACCAGATTAAACCCGCATAAACTCGCACCCACCTTTCATCCGTTACGCCCAAGTCCAAACCATCTTTATTTTATTTAGTAAAACCACCTTTACAACAATCCTATGGTAAAACAATACCATAGGTTCAAGTTGAAACAAGTTTGTAAAATTTGGCTAAATCCTCCCCAAAATCAAAATCATGGTCTAAGCATTTGCTAAGCATTTCCAAACAATTTATCTATGGGGACAAGGGATGACATTTCAATATTCAATATTGGCCATACAAGGATAGTTGGAATATCTAATCATTTAAACAGAATTTAAAATACTTGAATAAAAGTATGCATGCACTTAATAATTGGAAAACTGAATTTAAATAACTTTAAAATAGTAGGTGCAAGATGATCAAAGTATAACTTGCCTTCGCTGAAGTCTTGAAATTCTAATTCTTCTAAGAATCAAATTCCCAGGAATAAATCGTCAGTAATCTAAACGTGAAAATACGACAATAAATTGAAATTCAAATAAATACAAGACGACAGTTTAAACTAACTCCAAATAAAATAATTATATTTTATTTGGCTAGATAATAATTTTATAAGACTTTATAAGTTTGAAACATTCAATTTGGAAACAGAAGTAAAAGCTATGAATTGTACAAGTTTAAAACCTAAATTTGCAATTTAAAAGTCTAACTTAAAAAGGCAATTTAAACTAATTCCATATAAACTAATTTTAATTATTAAGCTAGATAATCTTTTTATAAAATTTTAGAAACTTAATTTCACAAAATTTGGAGTTGGAAATCGATGATATGAATTTTACACATTTTAATTTAAATTTGAAATTTAAATGGATTTCTAAATTCTAAAACAGAACTAAACTGAACTCCATATTGAATAACTATATTTTATTTAGTTAGATAATAATTTTCTAAGATTTTAGCAATTTGAATCATCTAATTTGGAGCTAAGATGAATAAGTTATGAATTTTACAATTTAAATCTGGATCTCGTTATTTAAAAGGTTTTCCCGAATTATTTTTCTAAAGGAAACTCTAATTATTGCGCATGGGTGACGTCACGACAATTTCGATTTAAATCAATTTAAAATAAATTTCGACAATGGGGCCTACGTGTCATAGACACGGTGTATGTGGGCTTGGTCTACGCGGCTTTTGGGCTCGGGATTGGGTGTGAGGTGGCGCGCTCGTGCCACCCGTGCGCCACGCGGGTGCCACGTCAACGAAAACGGTGAGATGGCGTCGACGTGGACGCCATGTGGCGGTGCCACCTCGGCAACAACCGGCGGCGGCTCGGGTCACCCCGACGGTGGCGAACGGTGGCGCTCCGGCGGGTGTGAGTGGTGCCACAAGAAAGAGGGGACGCTTGGGAGTCAGGCGCCACCTGTGGCCGGAGGAGACAGGCGGCCGGCGGCGAGAGAAGGCGGCGAGCTGGGTCGGGTGGCGAGGTGTTGGAGGCGCCCATGAGGCGGGCACGCCAAGACGGGACGGTATGGAGGCGACGTGATGATGCTGCATGATCGAGGTCGCCGGGCCCTTGGACGCCTTGAATTGGAGAAGAAACACTTGCGTAGGAATACTTCAAAAGCCAAAATACTGACTAAATGGTGGGGAATGGAGAGGTGTGAGTGAGGGAATAGGTGAGGAGAGAAGGGCTCCTCATGCTCCAATTTATAGGAGCGAGGAGGCCGGAATGGGAGATCATGGCGCTGGGTCGTGCACGGCGATTGTGGCGCTGGCCCAACCGGGAGCGAGAAGAGGGGAACGTGGGGAGTGGGGGCGTGATGCTTGGAGAGGTTGCGACCGCGAGAGAGAGGAGGCGGGAATCACGGAGAGGATGAAGCTTTAGGGCGAAAATGGCGGCGTCAGGCGGTTGCATCCGCTGGGAAGATGGCAAGGAAGAAGAAGCAAGCGGGCCCACCCGAAGAGAGGAGGAGAGGGGATGACAAAGGGGTAAAAGCTGGTTGAGGAAGAGAGAGAGAGAGGGAGATGCGGGTCAGCGGCAGTAGAAAATGGTTTGAACGTCTTGGGGTGGAGGTTTTAATGAGCCAATTCGCCCAAAAACTTTTAACCGATTTTAATTGATTTTTCTTTTAAAGTAATTAGTTTAATTCATTTTAGATTTAGAAAATAGCAAAATAAATCCAAAAATTCTAGAAAAAATCTCATAAATCCTTAGAGACATTTTAGACTTAGTAAAGTTATCCCCAACTTAAGGTTGGTAATACATTTTGGATTTTAAATTTGTTTTGGCTTAAATTAATTTAAAGGGAAGCTTTTAAAATTCAGAAAATTCACAACTTCAAATAAGTTTTAAACTTTAACTAAATTTGAAATTTTGGGCTGTTACATAACTCCTTCATGCCGCCTGGCAGTTATTTGTCAGAGATAATGGGGTATTACGTGCTATTACTCTGTAGAATAACAGCATATGTTGACTGCTTGGATTCCTTAATCAACTGGACCCACTCGTCTGTAGGTTTTATTGATCATAAGGTGGTCGTAGCTGACCTGGTCGTAGAAGAGCTTACGACCATAGGGTAGTCGTAGAATAACTTACGACTCGATAATGATCGTAGAAGAACTTACGACCATAAGATAGTCGTAGCAAGACTTACGACTATGGGGGTGGTCGTAGAAGAACTTACGACCACCTGGTAGGCTTCTCCCTTGTAAGTATAAGGGGTATATCTAGGGACCACATGACATCATATTTACCCATAATAAGAATTATAGATAAAAGATAAAATGAGGATTATTAGATCCTCGTCATCTAGCCCCCCAGCTTTGAGTGAAAGTAACTTACTTGGTAAAGGAGTCGTAGATGGTCTTATGACCACGAGAGGGTCGTGGATAGATGGTCGAAGGAAAAACTCTTCGACATTTGTATTTCACTTTGGTCAGGAATATACTTGGTCAAGAAGGTTACTTACGACTATCAAATAGTCGTAAATATGGTGATCGGAAGTAAAACCTTTCCGATTGATATTTCATTTGGCCGGAAAGGCTTAGCCAAGAAAGTAATTTTGCTTGAGATGTAAAAACGAACTCGATTTTCTTGGCGGACAAACTTACGTAATCGCAAACGACTCTTATATGTTTGTGCATTGAGCGTTCCCAAACGGTGGCAACCCTTGGGTTTCCACCCTTTCAACCTGCATATGGTTATAAATACTTACCGGGGTGAGACTTGGGTTTTTACTTTTCCCCAAATTGCTCATTTGCTCATCGAGTTCTTGCCTTCTCTGCCATCAATCTAATTGTGCGTTCTCCTAAGACCTTCCTTAATCCAAAACCTCCCCTCTTTGAGAGAGATGGCCGGAACAGTTTCTGAGTAGGCCGAGTCGGAGATGGATGCGGTGAAGATTCAAGCCTTGGTCGACACCGGAAAGATTCCAGAGAAGGTTCTTGTGAAGTGGATTGCGGCGGTTGGGCAAAGATTGGCCGTCGGGGAGATTGGGCAAATCCGCCTTCCGGCATATTGTGAGTGTGGCCTTCGATTGCTGCTCACCCCTTTCTCACACTCGTACTCGAGCACTTTGGGGTGGAATTAGTGAACCTCGGTCCTAATTCCATCACTATGCTAAGTGTATTCGTGTATCTGTGTGAGGCATACCTGGGAATTCCAGGAGACATCGAGCTCTTTCAATATTTTTATGGAATGGCTCGACAATCTAGGATTGCTTTCGGAGTTGTGGTCTCAAGCTCCATGACGGGAAGTCAAGGAGTATATTCAGATGTTTACGGTCTTCGTGGCGGGATGGAGGAAGAAGTGGTTTTACCGAAAATCACCCAAGATGTGACCTTACTTTCATGAGAAAGGTCATTAAAAGAATTCTTCTTGATTCAACTCCTGTGATCTTGGTCGGATTGCTCCCTACATTCAAGCCATCAAGGACTTGAAAGAGGAGGGACTGACCAGATGGCATGTGGTGAAGGATTTCATTACACGTCGAATTAGCCCTTTGAAGAAACGAGTACCTCCTAAGTGGAGGTACACGGGGCCAAAAGACCCGACCAGGGACTACAAGGCAGGTAAGTGAATATTTGACTTAGCCCTCGGTTTGGTCTTTCTCAAAGTGGTCTAATGAATGCCTTATCTGTTTGCACAGATCTTTCACAAACAGAGATCGACGTTCGGGTCAAACTTGTTTGTGAGAAATCTCCGCCACCTGGAGTGGCGGTTCCTCAAATCCTTGCGATTTTATCCGCAGAAGAGGAGATGGAGCGCCTAAAGGTAATCAAGGGTTGATTTTATCCTTATGACTTTAGAGTCATAGAAAGACTTACGACTGGTTGTTTGTCGTAGAAAAACTTACGAATTGGTAGTGATCATAGAAAACCTTACGATCAAGAAAATGTCGTAGAAAAACTTACGACTAGATACTGGTCGTAGAAAATCTTACGATCGGTCAAGATTCTTTTCGCTTTTTCTTCTAAAGTAGGCATAAAAATCGTCGACAACCAAGAGGTCGAATCGATAACCATCGGCCTTGAGGATGACAATGAAAAGTCTAGCTCCTCCGTCTAAGAAGCGTCGACTCGTGAAAGTCGCCGACAAGGGAGGGGTAGGCTCAAGTTCTTTTATTTCGACCAGATCTTACGCAAAATCACCTGCAGATCATTACCGCAATTTAAACTAGGAGGTTGAAGCAAATGAAGTCAAGAGATCAAGCAAATTAACCTCTTAAGCGCAAAACCCGCAAGGCCAAGGTACCCTTCTATTATGACAAGAAAACTTTCGCAGTTTCTGTCTCTCCTAGTTTTGTCAAGCGACTAGAAAAAGAGAACTGGAAGGACTTTATGTCTTTTGTGAAGGACAATGCTGCTCCAGCAGAGCCTGTGGTTGAGGAAAACGCCGATCTCGGAGTGGTCGAGACTGATCTCGACCATCCGGAAAATCAGGAGATCAGAGAGGTGGCTCCTGTTCAAAATCCATGATCAGACGTGGTCGTGGCCGAGCCTATCCTTCAACTTGAACTCCGACCAGACGTGGTCGTAGAAAAGAAGTCGAAGAAACCTTCCGTTGGGAAGATGACTCATAAGTTCCTGGTTAAGTCCAGAGTGTAGAGGAATGTGAGAAAGACTAAAGTGTAAGAACAGCATTTACATTTTGCTTTTCACAACTTAACGTGCTTTCTTTTGTTGCTCTTAGCAGACTCCTTCAAATTTCCGAGGATGCTTCTATTGAGAAGCCTATTGTCACTTCTCCAGCGGATGGAGAGATGACAGCAGGAGTGGTCGAAGGATCACCCACTGCTCGAGTGGCGGAGGAAGTCGTGGCGGAGGAAGTGATTGCTACAACCACTGAGGTAGTTGCTATGACCGCTGAGGTGGTCGTGGGGGCAGCAAAGGCAGCGATAGAGGCCTCTGGCCAGGGTGGTGATGTACTCGACCACCGTGCCGGGAAGGAAGTCGTTGAGCATATACCTCCGGCCTCCAAAGAGAAGTGCGAGCTACGTAATCAAGACGAGGAGTACTTCAACTTCTTGCTAATTTCTTTGGGCCTGCTTCCATCGTGGGGTCTTCTGCTTTAGATCTCGCAATCGAGTCTCTCATCCCAAAGATATTCCCAACAGAGGGAAAATTTTTGACAACGAGCGTCTCGAGAAGGTTTGGTGGGATTAAGTCGCGAAGATAGATAAGCTGAAGAGTCCAACAATGGTTTTCTCGATGTTTGCTCGGACGACCATGAATGTAAGTATTTAAGGATGCTTATATGTGTGGCCTTCCCATGCTTCTTACTGTCTTTCTTTTTGCAGAAAGCTCTAGAACAAATTGCCACTATTGATGAATATCACCGACAACTTATAGAGCCACGACAAGAAAAAGCGGAACTGTGTGAACAGACAGAGAGGTGGTAAGTCACTATTATTTGTAGTCGTTTTTTTATTTGACCACTTATACAGTGCTTATGGGGTTTGTCGTGGAAAAACTCACGACTAGGTACTAGTCGTAGAAAGACTTACGACCAGTTAGATAGTGCTCATGTCTACTTTTAACCTTTATAGGTTAAATAGTGACGAAAAAGACTGGTGACTCGCCGATTATGAAAAAGACGAGACGAGAAAGCTAAGGGAAGAGAAAGAAGACCTCTTGAAGAAGCTTCAGGAGGGTAACTCTGCAACTCGAAAATTGCAGGGAGAGATAAACAGTAAGTGCTGAACTTAAGACTGCTTATGTCGTTGATCTTTACCTTTTAACTCTTACTTTTTTAGTAAAAAGAGGACAAAATGAGAAGGCTCCAAATCGGTTAAAGATAAAACTTTGGTCGCTCACGAGATTTCTCGACGCCAAAGATAAAGATCAAGAGATTGTAAGGTCGAGATCTCGGCAAGGTGTAAGCGCTTTACCGTAGTCCTTCACGAAGTTCTTGTCTTATTCTAACTCTCATTTCTTTTTAGAAATTGAGCTTGAGCCGAAGGCTTGAAACTAGGGATCAAGAAAAACCATGATCCTTAACGAGACCATCCACATCGCCAGAGAAAACGCAAAGGACATCAAATTATGGGAGGAGCGACATGCTGAGACCATTGCTTCCCATAATAAGGAAATCGAGAAGTTAGATTCTCGACTAGCAGGTAAGGAATTCTTTACCTGTGAATTAGTTCTTTCCTCTTCTAGAAATTATTTTTGCTTGACTAGTCTTACCCCTTTCAGAGCAAGTAGTCCAGAATGAACAACTCCGCGAGGCTTCGACTCATAACCAATAGGAGATGAAGTCGACGAAGATTAATCTTCAAGGCAACATCATGCTCCTGAACAATATACTTAGTGATGAGGACATCCCAACCTATGACCACACTGAAGATGATCATCTCCGCGACCAAGATATTCTCAAGGACCAACAATATCAAGGACCAATCACGAGAAGACGTGCTAAACAAATACTTGATCAGGTGAACGCTAACTTAGAACTTATTCCAGATCTCAATAACTTAGTAGTGCTTCCAATGTCCTCTTCTTTGATTGAACTCGTGCATTGAGAGGAACAAGGAGGTCCAGAAACCAACGAGATTTGCAATCATTATCTGCATGAATTATAATGCTTCCAGCCAGCATACACCAGACTATTGGATAGCTTGTCAAGTCTATTTTCCTACGCTCAAACCGTGCATTATTTGGAGTTGTGTAATGAAAGTTATGGTCATTTTAGTAACAAATGCACATGCTGATAAATGCTGCGCGAAAACTGAAGACTCTTTGAATGCTTGCGCGCCAACCTGGCACATTTCACTGTGCATATCCTATATGGATGGAAAGATAATCAAGTCTATTTTCACCTCCAACAAACGGTTCGTCATTTGGACTTCCGAGGAGAGCGTTATTGCTATTTTATTAAAGACTGCGCGAAGTTGAGCAGACGACGAGAATTCGAGAAGACTCCTTGAATGCTTCAATCAGCTTGGCCTTCCACCTTCCAACGTGGTGAATTATGTTCATACCCAGCTAGGAGGGTTGTTCCTAGTATATATACCCTCTACTCCCATCTATGGAGGTACCTTTGATATTTCAACAAACCAATATATGAAATTGCAAAGAAGACCGCCGAAAGTGCCTTGCTCCTTTTGTTCTTGTGAGTTCTCTCGGATTCGCAAGGAGATTCCTCTGATCCCCTAATTACGTGCTCTCCGCTTAGGGCATTTTGTGTGGATTAGTTCCGGATTGTGGTTCTGTGATTGTTCGGATAGCGGTCGGAGTCCGTAGGCTTTGGATCGTCTCTCCCAACACTTGGTCGCATCCAACCTTGGCGAGTTAAAGCTAATTACCCTTTTCCGCTCCACAACTAGTTATCCCCACCCTCCACAAAGAAGTTTCGCTTGTTCTTCAACCTACGCCGTGAAGATCGGGCCACCCCTATCGTGTATGTATCACTTAGTGAGCTGCGTGGTGAGGGAAAAACTCCTCCGAAGACACGATAATCAGCCACATAAGTACTATTGGGGAATAAGTCGACTTTGCAAGAACTGGTGACCACCCTGAAGGCCAACCAAGCTGACTCGATAAAGGAGGCGGTCGAAGGTGCAATAAGTTATGTATTGGCAAAACTTAAAGCTCGTGACCCCAACCTTAATGTGCAACCAATCGACGCCGACTCTAACCGCCCTAAGGCGTATAAATCGCTTGATTGAAGAAATGCACCCCAGAGGAAGGTCTCTGAGGAGATGCAATCGATCTCCTCTTGAGTAGTTTGTAATAAAAACCTGTGAAAATAAGTTTTTGCTGATGTAATATATAATCCATCTTGTTTCCTGCAAATTATCTTGTCGAGTAGTTAGTAAATCAAAAGATAATTGACGAACAAAAAACTAAGAATTGAAGTCAAATTAATAACTTTATCCTAGCCCCCGACTATTTACTTAGTTTATTTAGATAAATTAGGTAAATAGTGTTAAAAGGGTTTCTGAAAACAGAGAGATTTGATTAACTTGTAGTTTTTTATCACGATTGTCATGCACTGGTCAAAAGAGTAGTAATGAATCGACCCTAGGATGTTCCTTCTAGTGGGCAGGACCACGTGCAGAGAGGAAAGGCTTCGACTAGGTGATCTTACCATCTCCGATCAGATTAATTAAATCGAGAACGGCAACTTGAGTTAGGCAAACGTCTAGAGGACTTTAAAAAATTCGTTCGTCCTTCTTTGGTGGACTCGATATGTTTGTCTTGGAAGCAAAAGTAGGAAACTGAATAATACTAGGAAGTTCCTTCTAGTGGGCAGGACCACGTGCAGAGAGGAAAGACTTCGACTAGATGTGTTTCTTTCTCCGACCAGTTGGGACGGAACGAGTACACCAAAAGCGGTTGAATAAATCTAAGAAAGTGCACTCTGCTTAGAGTATTTTTCAAAATAACTGAAGAAATAGACTAAGGTGTAAAAGAGCTAGCTTTAAGAATATTTCACCAAATAGAACCCGAGCTCTTTGTATTGGCAAAGAAAAGTGAGTAACGAGTCGACACTAGAAGCTCCTTCTAGTGGGCGTGACCACGTCAGAGAGGAGAGGCTTCGACTAGGTGATGTTACTGTCTTTCGACCAGTGTAAAGAAAACTGGAATGTAGTCAAAATATTATGAAAGCACTACTAAAAAATAAGACAATAGAGGTAGAGAGAACCTGAGGCTTTATTGTCTGAATAGTTTGTTACACATAAAACTTGCGTAACTGGTTGATGTTCCAAGAATTCGAGAGAACCTGACCATCTTCCATTGCCAATCGTACTGACCCTGACCGTGTAACTTCGACCATTGTGTAAGGACATTCCCACTTGGGAGAAAGTTTATTCCGATTAGACTTGGATTGGCAGAGCCTCAATACCAAGTCACCTCTGACAAAGAAGGTCATGAGGTTGGACCTTCGATCGTAGTATCCGCCAAGCAGGCTTGCTCGGTAGATCCCGAATGCATTAAGGCCCGGTTTCTCCTTTCTTGAGTAGGTTAATGTCATCCGCTCGAAGTTGTTCCCGGTTGAGTCATTGAAAGTTTCGACTCATGTTGACCGATCTTTAGTTCCGGAGGAAGCATGGCTTCGCCTCAGAGACTAGAAAAAGGGTGTTTCACCCGCACTCGACTAGTAGTCATACGAATCGCCCATAATACGGAGGGTAATTTTGTACCCAATCCCCGAGCGCTGACGAGCCGGGTCAAGACTCATGTTTTAATTCTCGCATTATTTGGTCAGCTTGCACGCTCGATTGCCCCATTGCTTTGGGGATGGGCAATGTATATAACATAACTTGGTACCCAACTCGTCATAAAATTCCTCAAATTTTGCGCCAAAATTGTTTACCATTATTCGTGATTATTCGACTTGGAACTCCAAATCGAGTAATTATGCATTTCATCATGAACCGCTTTTGTCGCTTGCTTGTTATCCTGAAGCATGTGTTCGGCCGATCCATTTTGTGAACGATCAATAGCCACAAAGGAACTCAAACCTCCCGGAGCTTTAGGAACAAGATTAAGATATTGAGACCCCGGTCGCAAAAAGGCCAAGACAGAGGTATCGCTTTGTAATGCTTGAGCTAGTTGGTGTATTTGCTCGCTATGAAACGGCATTGACACACTTTTAACCAACTCTTTAGCATCGCATGTACAGTGTATAGTAGAAACCTTGTCGAAGGTCTTACCGACCAAATGCTCAGAGGAAGCATGAGTTCCACAGATGCCACCGTGTATGTCGTGAATGTGTGTTAATCCTTCGCTCTACGGAATGCATCGCATGAGCACCCCTTGAGTACCTCGTTTATAGAGGACTCCTTCAACTAAAATATACATTTTGGCTTTTCGGGATAAGCGATCCGCCTCGGGATCGCCTTTGGGTGCGGAACCCTTCGAAGATACTCGTAGATGGGAGCCATCCAGTATCCTCGTATTCTAGAGAGGCCGCCTCAATAGGAGGTATCTCTGGTTCTTCAACCGTGACGGCTCGAGTTGTGCCAAGAAGACTCCTTTTGGTACTACAGATCGGGAAGAAGCCATTCGAGCAAGCCGGTCTCATGAGGAAATTATCCTTTCGAGGGATGAATTGTGCCTCAAACCTAAAAAATGCTTTTCTAGCTTACGACTTCCGATAAGTACGAGACATTGCTCGTTAGAGCACCGGTACTCTTTCCCGACTTGATTCACCACTAGTTGAGAGTCTCCTCACGAGTAGTCGGCGAATCGAGAGCGCTTTCGCTGACTCGTATGCCGATAGCAAACCTTCAGATTCTCCACGCTGTTAGTGGCCTAAAAGTTTAATTGTATGGCATACTTTAAGGTTTCTCCAAGAGAGATACCAGACCACCCCAAATTTCGAGCCACTTAAAGTAAGCGACCCGTCAGTACATCGCCCATCGGGTCGTGGGAATCATATTGGGATCCCGAAGGTTTAGGATTTGTCCATTTGGCGACAAAGTTTGCCAAGATCTCGATTTAATCTGCCGTCGACACGAATGGAGGTCGAACTCCCAAGTTCGACCGATTATTTTGCCATCGCCCCATTGCTTCCTATTATGGAGGATCGCTCCCAAGGGAAACTCAGACGAGATAAACTATTTTGTGCGCTCAAAATAATGTCGCAGCTTCTCAAGACATGAGGAGGGCATATAGAAGTTTTTGGACCTGAGGGTAACGCTCCTTAGGCCCGTGTAAAACTTCACTAACGTAGTAAACCGATCGTTGTATATTTTTCACGTTCTACGACCAGTACTACGCTCATTGCCTGTGGCGTGGCAGCTAGGTAAATTAAGAGCGTCTCTTCTAGTTTCGGAGAAACCAAAATAGGATCACTTGTAAGATACCTCTTGACATCGTCAAAGGCAACGTTTGCCTCGTTCGACCACTCAAAACCTTCATGTTTCCTTAGAAGTTTAAAGAAAGGCAGTCCTTTTTCTCCTAGTCGTACGATGAAACAACTTAAAACCGCCATGCACCCTGTGAGTTTCTGGACTTCTTTCTTCGTGGTCGGAGGGCGCATTTGTAGAATGATCTTTATCTTTTCGGGATTTGCTTCGATTCCTCGTATAGATACAAGAAATCCAAGCAATTTTCCTGAAGAGATTCCGAACACACACTTCTTAGGATTGAGTTTTAAGCGGTGTTTTCTGAGGTTGTCGAATGTTTCTTGTAAGTCAGCGATATGATTAAGTCTCTTGATGCTTTTAACGACTAGATCATCAACATAGGCTTCCAGGTTTCGGCCTAGTTGAGATGAAAAAGTCGATTGCATCAAGCGTTGAAAAGAAGCGCCGGTATTTTTTAGACCAAATGGCATTTTGACATAGCAAAATATACCAAATGGTGTACCGATGGGCAGCTCGTACTATGGGCAAATAGAGGAGATATGGGAGCTCAACTACGTGCTTTTCAAGATCCCCCTATTTTGGTGCCGTTGGGTCCATCTCCCACAGGTGAAGGTCAACAAGTATGGCGTCACTACCGTGGACCTCGAACGGTTTCGGATACAAAGAAGAACCATTCGTCTCAAGCAACCAAGTTGTTCAAGTCTTCACGTAACCGAATCTTAAATAAGAAGCGCCACGTAGTTCTTTATGCAAAAAGGAGGATTGTCGGAGTTGAGAATGTAGTGGACGAGGAAGAATACAATCTATTTAACGAGTTGCCTCCTTTCGAAAACGGCATCAGGCTCAAGGAAGAACCCAGTGAGGAAGCTAGCTATATGGGCGTCGATCATCATGTAGGGCTATATTTTAATTAAGAATTTACTCCATTGTAATTAATTTATTCCATAACATGAGACATGTCAATGTGGACTTGCCATGTATTATGGACTTGTAATCTCTTATATATTTTGATGTCAACATGGAATTGTCATCTCTAATTTTGATGTCAATGTGGACTTCATTGTAATGTGGAATGATAATATTATGCGCTTGTAATAAATGCATTTATAAAAAGACCATATCATTTTTACATCACGCATTTATAAAAAAGGATTAGCGATCCTATCTTAGCCTTCAAATCTTCATAAGCCTTCTCGCCGGCTTTAGTGGTGGCGGGATCGATCGCCGATCAAACGCCCATCAGCGACCTTGCAAGCTCGATTAGCGCTTATGGCCGTTCGACCAAACCAAGCCCCATATAGCGCAGAGGCCATCAACCCCGTCTCTCCATCTCGGCAAGGTCGACCCGCCTCCCGCAATTCAATGTCGCCCTCGACTCTCGGGTCGCATCCTGGTGCGACCAAGTCGTTCCGTAGTACTCACCGGGTTCATGTCAGGTTATCACAGATGGTTGTATTATGGAACTGTCTGTGAAAAGGAACCGTCTGTGATATGGAACGTATCACAGACGGTTCTTTGATAGAACCGTCTGTGATTTTTTTTCACAAACGATTCCATAATAGAACCGTCTGTGATAGGCCTTCATAACCCTAGGGCTCGCCCATTCATCTCCCCAGTGCTTAACCCGCCACTCGTGACGCCTTCGCCTCTCTAGGGTTTGCCTGCTCACCTCCCGAAGCCCCGATCCGCCGCCTCCAACCTCGACGCCGCCTCGACATCGACGACAGCCTGCTGCTGGCTGACAAGACGGCCTCCTCCCGTGTCGGCATCCTCCTCTCAGACCGGCCTCCTCCTCTGAGACCGGCCTCCTCCTTGACCGCCCCTCCCTGTGTCTGGCCCTCTCTCTACACCTGCCTCCTCCCGCCGTCCTCCTCCCCTGCCTGAGTCCTCCTCTGCACCGCCTCCTCCTCGCCGCCCTCCTCCTCGTGTCTCGCCCTCCTCCCTGCACCTCCTCCTCCCTGGCCCCTTCCCCTGCCGACCTCCTCCCCAGGCCTCCTCCTCCCCATGTCGGCCTCCTCCCTGCATCGGCCTCCTCCTTGCACCGTGAGTTCTTGTGCGCATCCTCTCGTGAGTATTCCTATATTACGCTTGTACATCACTTGGGCTATATACTTATGTGCTGGATTGGCTTCAAATTCTATATTAGATTGTGCACTGAGAGATAGCGAAGTGGTTATGTGGGCTTGGTTGATCAGCTCTGTGATGAATGTCAAATTTGAAATCAATTAGTAGTGCTAGTTGGTACCTTGATCTGTATTAGTTCTAATTTCTGAATCTAGTATTGAAGATATTGCAAATAGATCAGTGGGCTTTGTTGACATGCTCTGTGATGAACTCGCCTTATAATCGAGATTGAATGTGATAGTTAGTTCATTCTTGAGCTCTATTGTATTACTTGCTACCGTCAATTTGATATATCGTTAATTGGTTACTTTGGCTGAAAGCTAGTTATTCGATTCTTCCGGTTCTTTTGATCTCTAGCATTTGAAGTGGATACTCTTATGTCGACAATTCGGCTTTATCATCAACCTCGTGACTTCATGTTCAATTCTATTGAGAGTATTCAGCTTTTTGTTGGTAATCTAACGATCGCTTTGTGATTCTTCTAGTAGTCTGTTTGACCGAAAGTTTAACTGCTTTTGTTAACAGCTTGAGATCATTTGACGCTAAGCAAAGTATTGTTTAGAGCTCATAGTTTGAATTTATATTATCATATTCATTTAATGAAGAGTATAGACAATAGGATTGGGATAGCAAAGACTTGTTCTTTAGCTACTCTCCTTCTGAGAGCACATAATAACATTAATCTTTAGTGTCTTGTGCTGCTAATTGGTGGTTTGTTACTATTAATGCTGAGCATAATATTGTGTTTAAATGACTTGAAAGAATTTCATGGGCACATGTTATTATGGTCATTTACTTCATGCTGTTATTATGCTTTATGGCTAATAGTGATTACTGGAATTAATTATGTTCATTTGACATTCAACTGGAAAGTTTTAGGTTCAGCTCAAGATCTGTTTGATAATTGTTAAATTTGATTAGTGAAGATATATTGACTGATGTACTGAGATTGCAAAGGTTAAATCCTTTGCATCCAGCATACTGAGAGCACCCTTTAACATCAATACTCTGAGCTTTTTTGTATGACATGGAGATACTTCATATGTATATGCTGATTTGGTCATTTAAATGCTTGCAACAATCCTATGTTGATTTGCTCATTGAACTGCTTATATTGAATGATTTACATTTGATTGTGTTAATTTGGTCATTTAAATGCTGTTGGATTAATGCTTTATTGTTTCATATTTATGCTGGAATTAATTATTATTATTTGCTAATATTGCACATGTTGAGCGTATATAACTTATATAGATAGCAAGTAAGCGAGATGGCAGAGGCGCTGTCTTCGCCGTCGTCACCGACACCGCAGATGGCAGAGGCGTTGTCTTCATCGCCATCACTGACGCCACCTAATGCGTCTGGATTTCCGTCGACGATAATGATACGTAAGCGAGATGGCAGAGGAAAATCAAAAATGCCCGCGGGCCGACTGATCATCACGGAGGTCAGTGACGTTGGGATCCCTCTGAGTCCCCAGAGATCAGCGGCGAGATTTTGGACCATCTGCGGGATACTTGCAAGGGAACGGGTCCCCATCACCACACCAAGCTGGAAGTCTCTAATGAAAGAACAGAGAGGCGCGCTGTGGACATAACTTTCAAGCAAGTTCACTATCCCAGAAGCAGACATGGCACGCGTGGAATGGCAGGCATTGCTCTCGATGGATCACGCGTGGAGGACCTTCAAGAGCATTCTTGTCACGGCACGCGAATGCGGTCGACGCCTTCGCAAGTATGGAGTCTTGACGCGAAACATGGGACGCCTTTGTGGCTATGAAGACGACGGCCGAATTTAAGGAGCAAAGTCGGCGCACAAAGCTCTCAGACATCTAAACACTCACCCCCACAGACTCTCGGCACTGGCACGCAGCGCTAAATCCACTAATGGGCGGAGAGAGGAGAATGCAACCGGCCATTTCACGATCACGCACCCGCTTCCTAAGTCGGTTAAAAGTGAGGGAAAAACTCTCGTCTTCGGGCAACATCTCTTTCACAAACCCGGCAGACCAGGAAGTGTTCTAACGTGTGGTAAATATGTCGAACTGCCTAGTTGTTAATAAGTCCATAACTTCATAGTGTCTATAATAACATGATGACCTCTTGCAGCGTGAATTGACTGCCCAAACTTCCCAAGGCTCCTTCCAAGCAGACAGGGAGAAGGATATACTATCTATGGCCCTGGGAAACAAGGAGCACCCGGGTCGCACATAAGGCCTTGGGGTTAACGTACCTTGGAGTTATGGATTCGCAGACGACTATTACACGTATAGGAGTTGGAAGAGATCCAAGGCCGAGAGCAAGGACCGGTTGGTACAGATGATTACTGCAAAATTTCAAGGACAGTTAACACAATTGCAGGATCAAATGAATCAACTCCTGAGCCAGCAGTCGCAAGCCGCCCCCGTTAATTTGGGAGCCAGTCCTCCTCAACATCGGAGCAGCATCGCGTCCACGCATAATTCTGAACATGACGACGTCCAATTACCGATAGACGACATTAAGGTAATGTACATCTATGGAATGCACCAAATATAGACCTATAGGATGCCTTAGCTAATTGTATATCATTTCGTAGGGGCCGACGCCCTGCAAGCTCCAAGTGAGGATGGTTGAGTCCATTTCTATTGAGGCTGGACGGGGGATGGTGTATCTATACCAAGAAGGGGCAGTGCAGCACGGTGCCCAGCTGGCGTAGGGTTACGCCAGGGTCTAAGTGGACATGGTACATGATAATTTCATGGCCGTCCCGTTGGAGATTCGTCCGAACAAAGACATCAGAACACTAGGGGATGCTACGCACACTTTTATCCAGTGGCCTAAGAAGGACATCGCCCTAGACCTAGCAGTGCCGCGATCTCGACACGACCATTCCTCTCCAACGGGACCCTCGATGACTCCACCTCATCCTTCGCCTCAGAAGGCCACCTCATTGGTTCCCGTGGAGAAGACGCCGAAGGAACAAGAAAAGCATGCCGCCGTATCGGTTCTCATGTCGTCTCGCAGGAAGATGATGCCAGTTGTTAAGACCAAATCGAAATTGATAAACATTAAGGCGCCTCCCAAGTCCGAGAACTCCGGGCAGTACTCCATCAGAAAACCGTTGTGCCCTGACACAATATGAACCCGCATTGGATTTGCTTGTCAGGCTTTGCATGCCTGGTACATGCGGAAGACCGGAAAGAAGGGGTGTGATACTGGAATCACCGTCGCATACAAGGATGAGCATTTCTTCAACGGGGTGGGCAACTTCGTCGTGGGCTTCAATGACTTATATGACCTATTCAACCTTGTTGGCCTCGACGCCTCGCTTCTATGATGTTGGACACTGTAAGTGTATACAATCAATTTCTACATTCACGTAATACCGATAAATATCACAACTCATTGCTTATGTATAGATACATGATGAAAAATGCCCGGGAACGGCAAGAACCGGTGGGTTTCCTCGACCCACATGTGTTATCTTTGCAAACCATCAAAACAGACCCGTCCTTCGTCGAGAAATACATAACGAAGGGATTGCTTGATTAGGCTAACAAGGACTACATAGTGGTGCCCTACAACCAGGAGTAAGTGCTTCACTACTTGCTATACAAATTTTATTTGTACTTTACACGCAGCACGAACTTAGGTTTAATGACTATAGCGACATACATGAGTAGGTACCACAGGATTTTTTTAATCATTATACCAAAGAGGAACAGGGTGATATACCTTAATTCCCTAGTCAGAAACGAGTACGACTACAACATTCTGCAAGGAATACTCAAAAGGTATGCTCATTTCCTCCATACATAACTCTATTGTAGTCTTCCTTTGTTTGAAATGGTCGAGGATAACTTTTTGGAATCATGTAGTTCGTTCATCGCCTATGTTGGCAAAGAAGGACTATACAATGGATTGAGCGTCCAACTAACACACATGACGAAATTTTCGGTACGCGCTACAGCACAATAATCCTATATCACACTTCATAATAATGTGTCTCGAATTGACTATACCTATATATGTAATTCTATTTTTGCAGTGCCACTAGCAAAAAAATGATGAGCGATGTGCAATCTACGTTTGCCATCATATGCAGCAAATCATTAGTGCTAAGCAGAAGGATCCCGAGGTTTGTCAATCTCGAAATAATTATTTCCTAATTATAAATTTAAATATATGTGCTTACCACTTTGCTCTTTCTTGCTAGCGACAGGACTTGATGATAGATTTAGATGGACTCGTTGCGGATGAGATCAAGGACATTCGAGGGAAGCTCTGCGGCTTTATCATGTCAGAAATCGTTAACGACAAAGGAGAGTTTGACTCCGTCGCCGACCCAGAGTTTCACGTAAACAATTGACTCAATTATAATCCAATTGTAACTATAGCGACAATACTTGAACAAATTTGATCTTTCGTAATTTATTTTGAGTAATGATCACTTTGAGTTGTCAACAATTGATTATCTGTGATGTATTTATTTTCTGCATGCTTGTTTTCAAAGGGCATAGCTAGCAATTCCAGAGGCTAGCCAAAAATTAGCAAAAAGTAGTTAGGGTAACGAACTATCATATACGGCTTTTTGTTAAAACCGTCTGTGAAGGCATAGTATCACAGACGGTTTCCATTAAAAACCATCTGTGATACGTAGAATATCACAGACGATTCTATTTAAGAACCGTCTGTGATACGTAGAAATATCACAGACGGTTCTATAAACCGTCTGTGATATTTCTACGTATCACAGACGGTTTTTAATGGAAACCATTTATGATACTATGCCTTCACAGACGGTTTCAATAACAAACCGCCTATGATATTCGTATCATAGATGGTTTTTGAACCGTTTAGATAATCGTCATATCACAGCAGCGAACATATTGAGACGTTGGCAAACTGCTCGTGATGACGATTACGAACCGTTTGTGATGAGGAGATCCGTAGTAGTGAAGGCAGAAAAGAAGGAAGGTGATGTGTCAAAACCACTTACACGTAGGTGCCATATCAACAAGTTATTGTGTCTACATGGCAGAACCACCACCACGTTAACTTAAAGCTGGAGTGGAATGGACTCAAAGGAGGTAAAGTGAACAATATTGGTAATTGAGTGGGTTGGGTGTCTGGTTTAACAATTTAGATTGGTTTCTAAACTTTTGAAAGAGTTTACAGATGTCAAATGGACACTTTCCATACTATCATCACAAAGAGCATACTGAGCTAGCTCATGAGCTACCCCTATTTTGACCTCTGCTTGATAGGGCGAATCTTGTCAATCGATTTCATCAACTCCTTCGTATATCTAATAAGGCCTGACAAACATGACCTATCCATTTGATGAGATAACGAACCTATTACACATACAAGTCAACCGATCTTCATGATTGCCGGTCTCCTACACCATTTTGCACGCATGTGATAAGCCTTCATAAGAGTCAACATACTTCGACGCCTCCTCAGCTGAAGAACAATGGAACAGCACGCACCATGACAAAAGAAGTAGTCGCCCCTATTCATAAACGTATCCTCTACTGTAACAGCCTAATTTTAATAAACAGTAATTATATGCATTTTTATATTATATTTGTTATTTCTGGAGCATGTGCATAAATTATGCATTTGAAAATCCTAAAATCAAATGTAAATCTTAAAATCAAATGTAAATCTCTAATTCAAACTAAAGCCATAAAAGAAATTTTAAATAAATGTTCATAAGATCTCTCGAAAACAATTTATTTAAATACTAAAATAACTACCATAAATAAAAATGAATTTTATCAAATTTAGGAACTCAATCTAACCTTGATAAAAATTCAAACTTAATTAATAAACATCTTCTCTAAGTGAATTTAAACAAATAAATAAATCATGAACAGAATTTTTAGAAAAGTATATATAGAACATAAAATCCTCAAACAATTGTATAAAAATTTACAATATATCAGAAACCTGCTCAGGAAATTCTATAATTTTTGAAAGCTTGATAACTTTACTTAACAATCCACTTATCCATCCATCATTTGTCTGAAAATCTAGGAAACCTATTTCTTTTCTCCTTCTCACCGGCCAGTGGGGCCCACTGCCAGTTTCTCCCTTCCATGTCGCTCCTTCGTCGCTGCAGCCCTGGGACACGCCACCCCAATCTCGCAGCTTCTGGATCTAGCACTGTCGCCATGCCGCTGGCCACCTTCTGTGAGTTTCGCCCTCTCGCCTGTGAGCACATAGCTGCAGCCCTTAACCCACTGCCATTTCTCCCCTCCTCCTTTTCTCTCCACTGCTGAAGCAAGCCCGCATGGCATGCCACGCCACCTCATCTTGAAGCTTCTTCCCTAGATATTTTTCCACTCGGTCAAAACACCAGAGCTAGTCTTCCTTCCATTTCTCCCCCAAAAATTTCCTTTTTCCCCTCTTCCTGCTCCATGGCGCCGCCGCCTTACCTCCTGGTCGCCGCCTCCTCCGGCTCCCCGGCCTCCACTCCCCGCCGGCCTCGGCTTGGCCGCCGCCGACTCAGATTTGCGCCACCACCGTGCAGCTTCCCCGCCGTCGCCGCCCTCGCCGCCGCACCATCTCCCGGTTTTCCCCACCGGCTCCTTAGCTCGCCTGGTTCCTCCCGCCCGCCCTGCGCCGGTCTCCACCACTGCCCTCTCACCACTGGCGACTCCGATCGCCGTGACCCTGCGCCACCACTCGTGCTCCTCCTCGCCCGGCTGCTCCGCCCGGATCCACCTCGGCGCAGCCCTTCTCCCCAACTCCTTGCGCCGCCTCACGGTCTCCCGCGCGCCGCGACGACGCTGCTTCCACCACAAGCTCAGGCGCCTCCAGCACGCCATCTTCCTTGGCCTAGCCTGTGACGCCGCACCTTGACGTCGTCTCCAAAGCCAGTGCCACCCGCTTGCTGTTCTTACTGCCCGGGTGAGCCACTTCTATGTTGTTCATATCAAATCTTGTCCCAGCCCCTTCTCCTCAAAATTCCCCAATTTATTTCAGGGATTGCGCAGAGGGAGTTCGTCGCTTCTTCATCTTCCTCCTGGCCGGCCGAACGCCCCACCATCGTCGCTGCCGCCCCCTTCCCCTTCTTCGTCGAGCTCGCACGCCTGGAGGGTGTCCATCAAAATGCCCAAGCCGCCCCTGATGCTTCTATGTTTCCCCTCGGTTCAGATCCAACTTCCTCTGTGTGTATGAATGGATGTCAGGTAGATCGATTTACCAATAGATTAGATAAGTGAAAGTTCAGTAATGTTGTTGCTCAATGGATTTGCCAAAAGCTTGTAGTTTGAGTTAGTATGAAGATTAGATGTTAACTTTTTAGTTGAGATTGCTGTCCTATTTTTGATATATGAACAGAGGTAGTATGAGGTTAGTTCAAATGGCTAAATCAAGGAATTAGGTAGAATGTTGTAGTAGGTTTTAGTTGTCTCGTACCCCCTTTCTCTGAAGGTTAGCTTTAGCTTCAATTTAGAATCACTTACTTAGTGTATTTCCAAATCAGTCTAGAACTTCAATTTCTATTTTGCTGTTTTGCTACCGGTCAACCTGACAAGCATTCACAACCAGATTCTTGATTTCCAATTCTCATCACTTAGTTCTAATAAATGATAAGTAGACTTTAGTTTAACTTGTTTAGTTGCAGCTTTGGCAAGAATATTACCTTGATCACACTTTAATAAAACAGCAAATTTCAGTTTTGAAATCTGTCTACAGCAACCTCCTAAAATCATTAGATATTGTCAATTAATGTTAAGTAAATGATGAATTAACCTGCTATACTAGTTAAGAATACACTAAATTAATCATAGCACTCCATTTGTGGATGTTTAGATCAACAAAACACTCTTTTGCAATCTGTCCTGTTTTCGGTTAAACCGACAGTGCAGCAGCCTCTTAGGGCTTTAACCCTTTAATTCTTGTCAAATGCTGCTAGCAAATGATGAGTTAGCTTGCTAACCTAGTTAGGAATACTCTAAACTTAGGCATAGCACTTTTACTTGTGCACATTTAGAGCAGCAAATCCTTCTTCTGAAATCCGCCCTGTTTTCGGTTTTTGCAAAATCTGAAAGCTACAGTTTCAGTTTAAGCCTCCAATTTTGATAATTGGTATTAACTGGTGTTAAGTGGTAAGTTAGGCCTTGAATTCTACTCATTTAGCTGTGACTTAATCGAAAATACTCTTTTGTCATAGTATAAGTATGCAGCAAAACATTCCTTGCAATCTGTCCCAAAATTTCGGTTTTTGCTAAAACCTGATACTGTAGCTAACTGAAACTCCATTCCAGTTTTGCTGCTATTGCTGGGCAGGCCGACAGCCTATATCCTGAGTTAGCCCTCCATTTCTTCTAGTAAAGTCTATAAGTAATAAGTTAGACTTTTAACTTCATTAACTTGTGGTTTGTAGAAATTAGCAACCATACTCATTGAAAATTTGTCCAGTTTTTCAGTTTGCCAAAATCTGAAACTTTAGCTAACCGAATCTCAGTTCGGTCTTGCCGTTTCTTGCCGACCATGTTGAAATCTGTCCACTTTCAGCTTTGCTAAAATCTGAAACTTTAGCTAACCGAATCTCAGTTCGGTCTTGCTGTTTTCTTGCTGGTCATGCTAATAGCATACAACAAAGTTTAACCCTCTATTTCTTATTAGTAAAAGTGATAAGTTAGGTTGTTAACTTCACTAATTTAGTTGTAGCTTAAACACCAAAAATAATACTTTACTCACAAGGTTTGAAGCAGCCCACTCTTCTTTTTGCCCTGTTTTCAGTTTGCTCTAAATCTGAAATTGTAATTCTAGATTGGACTTTAAATTGTGATAGCTAGTAGCAATAGAAGATAGCTGGAAGCTTTTGCTCTTATTTAGATTAGATGTAGCTTTTTGGTCCATTTGAACTTTAGCCCTTAAACTAACTAAAGCTAATCATCTAAAGAATAAGCATTAATTTGGTTAACTAAAACAGGCGTAACCAAGTTAAAAATTCATGAAGTTGCTATCTTTTTATTTATATGTGAATAGTATCTTAGTAATTAACAAGATAATGAAATAAGCTATTCTTTTGAATACTTGTTAAGACTTTAAAAGATCAATTGATAAGAAAACATATAAGAGGATTAATTTTGACTGTATGATCATCGTGGATGTATGCATAGAATGTCTAGAGAGAGTGTTGGTGAGTACTAGGTGCCCTATTAAGGAAAACAATATCACCTAAATTCTAGATATCATCGGTTATTATGATTACCCCAGAAATCGAATTAACTTTCACAAATCCATGAGAAATTTAACTTCAAATAAACTAAAATCTATACCTAAATGCATGTAGAATCATAACTTCATTAATATATATAATTATCATGCATGTTTGAGCATTTTGGATTTCTCGATGTTATTGGTGTTTATTCGCTATCGCATTTTCTCTCTAGATTATAAATTGCGCGGAGTGAATATTTACGCCTACAAGAGTGAACGAGTGGACTTCTGCCAAGGCAAGCTTCCTCTCTGCACCATGTTGATCCCAAATTTGTGAACTGTAGATTTACAAAATACAGTGATACTATTGCATGCAATTTTCTAAAAATTATTTGTGATCTGTCTCTAGTTAGTTACAACCCAATCTTTGTGGCTTACCTTGAATTTAATCATACACTCGACAAGGTATTGTTTGTATTACAATATCTAGGTTAGAGCTTTGCTTAGCCATGCGATCCATAGAAGCGGTAGTGTTTGGCGAGCTTATCTTGTCAAACATGGGAACAACAAATGAATCTTATTTATTTTGATTCTTTGTTCATTTATTCATCGAGAAATGAATTTAAATTTTGTTTGATAAGTGAATTTAAATCTGGACAAGTGGGCTAGTGAGGTGCCTTAGTGCGAGAATTGGGAAATATGGATGTCTTGTCTAGGTTGATTAAGGGTGAACATTATTCGGACAATTCAAGCCCTAACGCGTGCTTCCACACGCTTGTATGGTATTTGTTTGGTTAAGTAAAGGGTTAATACTATTGAGTTGGAAGCAGAGAGTAAGGACATGTGTATTGATTTTATATGGTATAGATGCTTAAGTCTTGAGTAGTGTCATATGCCATGTGGAGTTTATATCGATATCGGATGTTCTTAGAAGGGTGAGGCGTAGATGTGTTCCATCGCATGTACGTACCTTGAGGGCCCGATCGCGGTCTAATATGTGTAGTGAGCACGTTAGCATTTAATTGATTGAGTTCGGCATTCGGCACAACATGTGGACCGGTTGAATAGATGCTATCGATCGTTGTTTAAGCGGGATCGGTCTCACATGGGTTGTCCAACTCAATAGTGTCAACTTGTTGAAAAATACCAAATCTTAGTTTACGTAGGCATACCAAAAGGCGGTGTGCTATTATCCTAGGGCTACGGGCTAACTAAATCGTGTGGGTAAAGATGTACACCCTGCAGGGTTTAAAACTATTCGAATAGCCGTGTCCACGGTTATGGACAACGCTTGGATTGAATAGCGCTTTGTATAGATTTTGGAAATCAAATTTTGGCTATGGGTACTTTCGGCATGATTGGTGTCATGCAATATTTTGGTAGTGAATAGCCATTTTGTTAATGTTACTGTTTATGATTTCAGTCATTTTGTTAATATTATTGTTTATGATTATTCTTCATTTACTTACTGTTTTAGTCCAAATTGATTTATTAAATTGCTTTGTAAAAATTTAGCAATGGTAGGTTAAGTTGTATTGCTTTACGCAAAATTGAACCATTATAACCTTCCTGTTGTTAACCTTATGCATATATCAATTCTAATCCTTTGCATAGGCTCTATCAAACACTTTCTTTTATTAGTTTGTGTAAGTCTTGCTGAGTACCTTCTGTACTCAGTGGAAATTGTCCACTTGTTGCAGGTGAAGACATTCTAATTAATATTTCAAGTTGAGACGATCGCGTTGGTTCTTCAGCTTTAATCCCAGTCAAGTTGCCCTTGGGTTGTGGCGCTCCACTGGAAAGTTTATTTTCTTATTTCTTCTTCTGTTTCTTGTTTACCAAGTGTTTCCGCTGTAAAATTTTACCGATATGTATATATGCTAGCTGTGTATGCATATTCTACTCGTGTATGCTTGTGATATAATGTTGTAAGGATATGTGTATGTTAGCAATGATTTTGGGGCTAACATGAAGCATATATCCGGGAACCTGAATGTTGGATTTGTAACTTATTAAGAATTATGCTTCTAGTATAATTTTTAATTAAGGACCGGTTGTTCTTGATTAAGACTTATGCTTTAAGTATGATTCTTAATTCGATATAAACCTCCAATATTCCGGGTCCTTACATCTACCATTACATAGCAATGTCATGGGTGAACAGTACCGTAACATTGCGTATGGGCCGTCGGATCGAAAACGAGAGGCTTAGGGCGAGGCGTGCATTGTTCCCAAAACCACTGTAGAAAGTCTGATAACAAAAACATCATGGCTGTTACTATTTACAAGTCTTTGTAGCATCGCCAGCTATTGATCTGGGCCGTTCTTTTTGGATCCAACGGCTTAGATCTACCGAATGTTATGGCACTGTTCATCGTGACATTCCAATTGAATTGTCAGAGGATGCCAATCCGCTGCAGTTTTGCTCATGGCCTCAACAAATGCGCCATCGACATTGATTTTAATCCAACCATTGTCGGGAGGGAAAACAATTCTTTGGGACGGGGCCTTGCACCCGTCCTCCCAAGGCCCCGTCCAGATTATGGACATGTGTGCAGCGAGAGAAGCAATCTCAAAGCGCCCCAACTCCCGAACTGCCTCCTTCTTTTCCTCCGGTTCTCCTCCACGCGAAAACTGCAACCTCTTCTCTTCGCTCACGCCAACGCAGCCCAGACCAATCCGCCATCGCCCTCGCTTGCCGACGATCTCGTGCCTTTGCTTTGCGCGGCAATGCGCCCGTCGATGGCGGACTCGCCGGCAGCATCAACGCTCCTCGTGGCCGCGCGTGCATCCCTAGTTCGCACGCTGCTCTTGCCCAGCGGTGTGGTGGCTTCGACGGCTTCAATGGCAGCACAACTCCTTCGATGGCTACCATAGCAGCACAGCTCCTTCTACGGCTTCCACGACCGCAAATCCCAACAACGAGGGAGGCGGAGAAGCAGCGCATCCTGACAAACAAGGGAGGGAGGTGGCGGTGTGGCGGCGCCATAATCCCCTCCCCGTCCCAGCGTCGGCCCCGTCCTGCACTGCTTCGACAACCCTGCATCTGGATTTTGATGTTTGTCAAGAAATCTCAGTCCCAAATGAATGCATTTCTCTGAATGTTTGTCAAGAAGTCTTCATGTAAATTACCTGTAAATTGATTCTCTGAATGTTTGTCAAGAAGTCTCAGCCCCAAATGAATGTGTTTCTCTGAATTACTTGTAAATTGTTTCTCTGAAGTCTTCATGATTGTTTTTTGTGAATGAACGAAAGCATTAGGGTCTGCTGGTTCTCTGAATGTTTGTTTTAGCCCCAAATGATTGTTTCAGAATGCCTGATGGTCCTGCTCTTTTTGGTTGGTCTGCACTAGTGTCTTTGGAGGACTCTGAGACAACAATCCTGGTTGTGTAACTCAGGCAGACTTGGTTTGGCCAATTCATGATTAAAATTGCTGAGCCACTATACATGCTTGTGTGTTCATGTGCCCTAGACCAGTAATTGAAGATAGACTTGGTTTGCCCAATTCATGGTTAAAATTGCTAAGCAACTATACATGCTTGTGTGTTCATGTGCCCCAGATCAGTAAGTGAAGTCTTCCACGGCTTGGGTATAAGACCAGAATTGGTGCCCTCCATGTTACAGGCCCAGACATGGAGATGTTTTAGATCTCGCATCCATATCGGCTGCTTCCTTACCAATGCTTCCAATGGTGGATCTCTTAGGTTGCCCAAACAATTGAACCGCAGATAGATATGGCACAAAGTAGGTAGTAAACTGACAATGACTATTCCACAAGCCTTTGGAACTACGAAGATCTCGTGCCTTTATCGTGGCTTGTAATGCATATGATTAATGCATATTTGATAGTACTCTTTTTATTCTTACTATATATATATATATATATATATATATAATATATATACCTTTTCCAAATTTTTTCCATTTATTGGATGCCCCATGAGAAAAAGCCAATTTACGTGTCATGGAACTTTTGACATGTCTCGATTCTCTTCCATGCATTCCTCTTACTATGTTGGATTCTGATTATTGGATAGCTATTTTCTTTAACTTCTTATTGTTTGATCATGTGCAATCCCCATGGCCCAGATTGATATGTCATATAAATGTTCTATAACATATATCCATTATGGTAGTTCTGAGGAATCATGCTTTACTGTTGTTATAAATTTTGCGATCTGGAGCCAATTTGGCAATTTTGTAAACTCAAAATTTTATGATCTGTTTCTTGTTATTTTCTTTGGATGACATATTGATACTGTTTAGTTTTTCTGAATTGTTCTCTGTCTGCCCTGCCTTGTGTTCATTATTGTGGTGAAAGACAATTGATGAAGAAAGTAATTTCTTCTAGCAATATACTTAATCTATTTGATCAACCTGAAACTTTTGTGTCATTTTGTTCAGTCCATCTTTTTCTCAAGCAACCTTGCAATTTGGAATCTGGTTGTAAAAAGGCATTATGGAATCTGGGCCTGTAACTTGGAGGCCACCAATTCTGGTCTTATACCCAAGCCGTGGAAGACTTCACTTACTGATCTGGGGCACATGAACACACAAGCATGTATAGTTGCTTAGCAATTTTAACCATGAATTGGCCAAACCAAGTCTGTCTTCAGTTACTAATCTGGGGCACATGAACACACAAGCATGTATAGTGGCTCAGCAATTTTAACCATGAATTGGCCAAACCAAGTCTTCCTGAGTTACACAACCAGGACTGCTGTCTCAGGGTCCTCCAAAGACACTAGTGCAGACCAACCAAAAAGAGCAGGACCATCAGGCAGTCTGAAACAATCATTTGGGGGTGAAACAAACATTCAGAGAACTAGCAGACCCTGATGCTTTCATTCATTCACAGAAACAATCATGAAGACTTCAAAGAAACAATTTACAGGTAATTCAAAGAAACACATTGTAAGACCAAGAGGTTTTTGGTCATGTTATTTGATGATGAACACATTGACAATAAGTTAGACCTTGTCTCAGTACTTAGTGTTGAATATTTTGTCCTATAGACTTGCTGTGGTGACTTGGATCAGAGCTCCAAGAAGACCTCACTTATGTGGAGAAACCAATCAAAATTTTGGATGTCATAGAGCGTGTCACCAGAAGCAGAATTCTTGAACCTACAAGGTGCAATGGAGCCACCATCCGAAGGCGAAGGCACACAGGAAAAGGAGGAAGACCTTAGAACAAACTACCCATATCTCTTTCTTGGCCAAGCTTGAATCTCGGTCGAGATTCCCTTAAAGAGGTAGGTTTGTGACACCACAGAATTAATTTTAGACTCTTTTTGGAGTTTTCAAAATAAAGAGAACCATTTTGTTTTGATGAGAATTCACGACTTAACTTTGCAATTTCATAATGGGTTTAAACTACCTAACTCAAACTACAACTAAAGGTTTCTTCTTTGGTTTATTGAGTTATTGGAGCTTTCTTTGGTCTTTCCTTCTCTGCTCATCTTTTACCCACTTCGATCCAGACCTCACCTTTGTTAGGATCCGAGGTTCGGACCTCCTCTGTCAGGCGATCCTCCTATGGTCGACCTCCTTAGGTCTAGATCCTCCAAGCACGTGGACCTCACTGGGTCCAATACCCTCTCGGATCCTCTCGACTACTTAATCTTCCCAAGTCATGCCACCCTTGTGTGTATTTGAACTCCTTTGGAACCACGAGGACCTCTCCATGTCCTCTAGGACCTCCCATTACATTTATTTGACCTCCCGTGTCCTTGGTGCCTCTCCATGTCCTCTAGGACCTCCCCACATTTCTTAGACCTCCCTGTGTCCTACCAGACCTCCCTAGGTCCTCCAGGACCTCCTCCTTGCCCATTTACATCTCAATTGATTGTGAGTCGCCCGATTTGCATTGGACGGCTTGATCTTGGTGAGGTGTTCGGGTGGTCCAAACCTCCCACCTTCTCGAGCCTTTGGATCTCCGGTGGGCGTTCGATTTGTTGTGGCGTTGGGCGGTCCGAACGTCCCAACCATTTTGGGCGGTCAGATCAACATCCAATAGTTAGGACCTCCTCCTTTTTATCTGGACCGTTAAGACCTCCCACTTGAGATCTTAAGCTGTCCGCACCTCCTCATTAATAATCTGGACCGCCAAGACCTCCCCTTTTGATATCTTGGCCGTCTAGACCTCCCCTTCTTGGCAGATCTGAATCGTTAGGACCTCCCCTTGGGAATCCTAACCGTCCAGACCTCCCCTGGATTGGATCCTACGGTTCTAGACCTCCTTTGCGGGTGAGGTTCTCCTTTTACTCTTGCAAACCTCCTCTGGTGCACTTGATCTTGACCGTTGGACCTCCCCCTTTGGAGATCCAACCGTCAGGACCACCCTTGCGGGTAAGGACCTCCCCCTTGCCCTTGTGGACCTCCTCTGGTGCGCTTGATCTTGACCGTTTGGACCTCCCTTGGAGATCAGCAGTTAGGACCTCCCGGTGGGTGAGGACCTCCCTTGTTCCTTTGCAAGACCTCCTCGAGGTCCTGCAGACCTCATGGGTCTTGGTCGCCCCACTTGGCGATCAAGCACCCAGTTTCTTACCTTTGACTATGTCCTTTGGGGCAAGAAGTCTCCGTAGCATTTAATGCATGTTGTATCACATTAAATGCCCCTACCTTCTTGATCGCATGTCACAATCGATTGTCACATTCCTTGCCTACTCTCTTGTCCTATTTACAACTCTTGTTGACTCATCACAGGTTATGTGCATAGCTTTCCCTATATATATTTTGGGAGAGCCCTCCTTTATCACTTTCTTCCTCATTTCGCTCTCTGTCTCAGCAGAGCCACCATAGCCCTCCTCTCTCAAGTCTCTGGACCTCCTCCAACTCGAGCTTGGACATTCTCTCTGGAGCTCGGGACCTCTCCACCAAGCTCCTTGGACCTCCTCTTGACCTCCCGGCTTCTCTGTTGGTTTTGTCTTTAAGTTTATTTGGAGTTCTTTGGATTCTTGTTTGAGCTTTGTTTGAATATTTGGTTCTTCACGTGTAGATTGTCAAGGCAGTAGAACTGAGTTCCGTGAGGGAGAGGAAGCAACTCGAGATCTTGAGCAAGGCAAGTTACATTCTTGAACATGTTGCACCCAATACTTCAAATTATTTATGCTGTTTTCAAAAGATGTATGCATGCTTACTTTACTAAGTATTTTAATGCCTATCTTTCAATCCATAGTTAAAACCTACTGCTTGGTATGACCTCTATCCGTGATTGAACCAACCTCATTGCCACCTTAGATAAAAACTAGTTCTTGCAATAGTAAGGACCCGAAGCTCTTTAAAAATGACATGCTCATTAGTGATTTGCAATCTGTTGATGTGATTTATTCTGATTCTGACAATGCTAGACAGATTTTGAATGCTTTGGATATGTCTGTTTGGAAGGTCCTAGTCACTACAATCAATCACTCTGTTAGTATGGAAACACTCACATTAAATGATCTTTATTCCAAGATGAAAACACATGAGATTGATATTTTGGCCAGAATAAATAAGTCAAATTCTTTGGGTTTAGTGACTAACCAAACTGAGTTCATCAAGTCCTTCTAGTTTTTCCTTAAGTGCTATTTCGGATGAACAATTGGAGAGATCCCGGAAGAACGACTTGTACTCTTCTCAAATAGGGTGACTAAAGCAATCAATAATGTTAGAGCAAGGAGAAGAGGAGGTCCAATCGGATGCTTTGAATGTGGTGAGCCAAACCACATAAAAGTAAATTGTCCCAAGTGAGAGGAAAAAAAGCCAAAGAGGACAAAGCACCACTCGGCGTTCAAAATTCAAAATTGATTCAAGCAAAAAGCAAAATTATCGTAAAAATTTGTCAACAAGGTGCTTTCGGCTCTTGAGGAGATTGGGCTAAGTGATGTTGATTCGACGGCGACAATGAGGATGATCACAAGAAGGCAAAAGAGGTGATTTCATAGGAATGTGCTTTATGGCGAGTTGTGAAGAAACTAATGATGATGATGATCTCTACAAGACCTCGATGAGGTAAAGCCCTCTTATCTTGATCTATCACGTCTTTGTCTTTGAAATTGACAAATGAGCTTAAAAATACAAAAAAAAGCAAAAAACATGACCTTGTTGTTGATAGCTTGAATTCGAAATTGATAGACTTAAAATTTGCTATTCACGATGATGAATCATGTGAATCATGTCAAGTTTTGCATTCTAAATTAAAACTTGCTAAATCAATTCATCTTTGAATTTGAAGAGTTAAAAATGGCGCATAACTCATGTGATGATAAGTGAAACTTGCTTCATTGAGATTGAAAAAGCTGAAGTCTAGTTCATCTTGTTTAGAGACAAATCTTGTGAATGCTCAAATTAAGACTTGCTCTAATTGTGAGCTGCTAGAAGCTAGACTTAAGTCATCTCGAGATTCTATACAACAAATGCTTTATCATGAGACTCTTTATTGCACAAATTGTCCCAAACTCTGGCAACCTAAATTGATGCTTTGACTAAACAATTAAGTGAGTTTCTTTGAAAAGGAAAAGATGGCTCAATCTGTTGCTTCTAAGAAAATTTTGAATGATGTTGTTAAGTGCACAATTTGTCTGAATTGGCTAGAGAATAATTATCTTAAGGATACTTTGGAGAGGTTTTCTTTTGGCAAGAAAAATCAACATGATTCTAGAGCGGATCAAGAGTGAGTTCTAAAAACAAGGTCTAGGTTTTAATTCTGCTTTGTTCATGCAAAGAATCATCCTCCCAAAGTTCTTAAGCTTCTTGAACTCGAAAATTTGAAATTGAATCTGAACCTAAACATGTTGTGTTCAAGTCTGCTTTGGTTTTGAAAAGGATCTTATTACCAAAGTAAGCACTATAAAGAGAAAACCGAAATTTCATATCAAGAAAAGTATCGATGCACTTCTTGTGGTAAAGAAGGCCATTTGGTTCGATTTATTATCGGAAAGCGAAAGAAAGAAAAGAGAGATAGGCAAAGAAAGGTTTTCAAGCTCTGTTGCTTTCACTAAACAAAATCTTTAGATTTTAGGAGTTTTTGCACAAACCGACGGAGGCATATTCAAAACAGAATTGTCTTTGTTGATCCTACTTGTCGTGTGTCACAGTATTGAGTTCCTAAATCATGTCTTACTAACCCCCGTACTGTGAAACCGATACTCTCTTTGAGGAAGGGGAACTTTTGGTTAGTTTATTCAGGGTGTTCTCGTCACTTGACTGGTGACTCAAAGTGGTTCTCCTCCCTCACTAAGGCATCCAATGATGAATTGATTACTTTTGGGGATGCTTCAACTGGAATTGTGATGGCAAAAGTCTTGTCTTGGCGTAAATGACAAGTTCATTCTCAAAGATGTTGCCTTGGTAAGTAAATTGAAGTACAATCGCTCTCTGTTTCACAATTGATTGAAGAAAATCTTGAGGTAAGCTTTAAGAAACATGCTTGTAGGGTTTTAGATGCTTCGGTGATCTTGTCTTTAACATCTCTAGCTTAGGGAAAGTTTTTAAAGTGATTTCAATCATTCTTTTCTCCTAATGTTAGATGTTTGGTAACCGAATCTAAGGATCTTTTCTTTTGGCATAGTAGATTAGGACATATTGGTTTTGATCATCTTGTTGAATTAGTGGGCCCGATCTCATTAGAAATTTGCCAAATCGAAAGGTGAAAAAGATTTGGTTTGTTCTCCTTGTCGACGCAGTAAAATGGTTCTTTGCTCCTCATTTTCCTATTTGATAATTATCACAGATGGCCTGGACAATTGTTGCATATGGACACTGTAGGTCCCTCAAGAGTTCAATCTGTTGGAGGTAAGTGGTATATCCTTGTGATTGTTGATGATTACTCTAGGTACTCTTTGGTGTACTTCATGGTGTTTAAAGATGAAGCTTTTGGTCATTTCAAAGATTTGTTTCTCAGACTCAATAATGAATTAAATGGTGCTGTGAAAGTTATAAGGAGTGATAATGGTACTGAGTTTAAGAATTCTTTATGTACTTCCTTTTGCTCTGAACAAGGTTTGGAACATCAATTTTCCTCTCCACGTGTTCCTCAGCGAGAATGGTGTAGTTGAGAGGAAAAAATAGAACCTTAGTTGAGATGGCAAGGACCATGCTTGATGAACATGCCACTCCTAGGAAGTATTGGGCGAGGCAATCTCAACCTGCTTGTCATGTCTCAAGCAGTATTTTTGAGAGCCTCTTTGCACAAGACTTCTTATGAGTGAGATTTGGCAAAAGGCCTAGTGTCTCTCACTTCAGAGTTTTTGGTTGCAAATGTTTTATTCTTAAACATGGTAATCTGGACAAATTTGAATCTAGATCATCTGATGGCATATTTCTTGGATATCCTCTTCACTCTCGTGGTTATCGAATACTTAATCTTGAAACTGACAAAATTATTGAGACTTGTGAGGTTACTTTCGATGAGGTCAGTCCCTGTTCTAGAACTGACATTTCAGGTATACAAGTTCAGGGGGAGTCTGAAAGCATATTTCTTGATGAAGAAGATGATCTTGATTTAGGTAATGATCTTTCTCCCATACATCAACTCTTCAAGATCATGCTCCTACTCTCATTGTTGCGCCACCATCGAAGATGTTCAAAATGTTGAAGCTAGTTGAGAACCTTACGCACCTTTGAGGATTGAGTTCATCCTTCGAGCGATGATTGGTGACATTCATGAAAGGGTAACACGTTCTAAGTTTACTTCTCGACTCACATGCTCATTCTCGCTTTTGTTGCCTCTTTTGAGCCTAATGATGTAAGTCACGCTTTATCTGATGAGTCTTGGATCAATGCCATGCATGAAGAATTAGAAAACTTTGAGTGAAACAAAGTCTAGTCCTTAGTTGAACCTCCTCATGGACTTAATGTAATTGGAACTAAATGGGTTTTTAAAAATAAACAGAGTGAGGATGGTGTTGTTATGAGAAATAAGGCTAGACTTGTTGCTCAAGGATTTTCACAGGTGGAGGGTCTTGACTTTGGTGAAACTTTTGCCCCTATAGCCAGATTAGAAGCAATTCGAATTCTTTTAGCCTTTGCTGCATCTAAAGGATTCAAATTATTTCAAATGGATGTTAAAAGTGCTTTCTAAATGGCTACATTGAGGAAGAAGTTTATGTCAAGCAACCACCGGTTTTGAAAATCCTATGTCTACAAACTCTCAAAAGCTTTATATGGTTTGAAGCAAGCTCCTCGAGCTTGGTATGAGAGGCTTAAAATGTTTTTGCTAAAAAATAATTTTCAAATGGGCAAAGTAGACAAAACTCTGTTCACATTTCGTCATGGCAATGATCTATTACTTGTTCAGATTTATGTGGATGATATCATCTTTGGGGGCTCCTCTCATGCTTTGGTTTCCAAGTTTTCAGATACTATGAGCAGGGAGTTCGAGATGAGTATGATGGGGGAGTTAACTTACTTCTTAGGATTGCAAGTAAAACAGATCAAGCAAGACAATTTCATTCATCAAACCAAGTATACTAAAGACTTGCTTAGGCGTTTTGACATGGCAACCTGCAAGCCCATCTCTACACCAATGGGATCAACAACTGTTCTTGACCCAGATGAAGAAGGTGAGACAGTGGATCAAAAAGAATATAGGTGTATGATTGGATCTCTACTCTATTTGATTGCTTCAAGGCCGGATATACACTTTGCTATATGCTTATGCGCTCGATTTCAAGCTTCACCTCATACATCTCACCGACAGGCTGTGAAAAGAATTCTCAGGTATCTCCAATCCACTTTAGAATTTGGGCTTTTCTATTCATCTTCATCCTGTCTTACCTTGAGTGCATACTCCGATAGTGATTTTGCGGGGTGTAGGATTGATAGAAAAAGCACATCTGGCATATGTCACTTTTAGGCACATCTTTAGTGTCTTGGTCTTCACGAAAACAATCTTTTGTTGCTCAATCAACTGCTGAAGCTGAGTATGTCGCTGCTGCTGCTAGTTGCTCTCAAGTCCTTTGGATTTCTTCTACTCTTAGAGATTTTGGTTTAGAATTGGGTACTGTTCCACTTTATTGTGACAACACTAGTGCTATTCACATTGCTAAAAATCCAGTGCAACATTCTAGAACCAAACACATTGATATCGATTTCACTTTCTCGAGATCATGTTGAAAAAGGTGATATTGTTCTCCACTTTGTTGAGGCCGATTTTCGGTTCTTGATATTTTCACTAAGCCGCTAGATACTTCTTGTTTTGTTAGTTTGCGAGTGAACGGGTGTTGTTCATCCTATGGGTTTATTTTGAGGGGCTGTTTTGTCAAAATTTGAAGCTTTAATTATTCATTAAGTCCCGACCATTGAAATCAAAAGAGTAGTAGAGCTTCCTTTATCATATTTATTCATGTGCTATGTAGCCTTGATGCGACTGGTTTAATAAACTTGCTACATAAAGAACTAAAGCTTGACATGGTGAAATCTTTGACTAGCTTGATTATTGGTATCACTTTGTGTTGGTTATTGAAAAGGATAAGCTTGTTTGTGAGTCTTATTTTAAGTCTTGGATTTGAAGCAACAATGTCTCTCATTTCAATCCTCTGTTGCTCACTCAATTTGGCATGTCATAAAAGATAAAGGGTTGAGCAAAAGAATATGAAAAGATGTGTACTTCAAGCATGCCATACATAGTACGTGTATCAAAATAAAAAAGGGTACATCACAGTACTCACATGAAAAGGCGTGTGCTTCAAGCATGCCATGCAGTTTTTTGTGTCTTTGCAATAAAAAATGCACAAAAAGTGCTTCAATCAAAAGAAGTATGCTTCAAGCATGCCACCTGGAAAAGAAGTATGCTACAAGCATGCCACATGCAAATGAAAATTGAAAGTAAAGCAAGAGGATGTTTCTTGAGGCGTAGCTCATCCAGTTTAAAGTTTGTCTCCTTTGTTTTGCTTTCACTTTTGGTGACTTCTTTTGTGGTCCTATAATCTTTTTAGTCCTTGTGTGAAATTCTTGTCATGACATTAAAATTGACTCATCATAGTTACATACTTGTGCGGACATTGCTATATGGCATATGCATTTATATGATCTTGTTAGCTCTACTCAACCAAATTGGCTTGGCTAATCGATGAAATTGACTTACAAAGCTTACGGACTTTTACTCTTCCTGCTCCTTCTCTTTACGCTCTTGATGATCACATTGCCAAAGGGAGAAAAGCGAGAAAAATCTGCAAAATTACTGACAAATTTGATTTTCTAGTGTTAAAGGAAGTCCTTCATTGTATTTCACTTTGCTTGGCAGTTTTTGACTCTTTGTCACTTCCTTTCACTCTTTCATTACTTGTTATTGAAAGTATTGTCAATGTAGTCATCAAGGGGGAGATTGTAAGACCAAGAGGTTTTTGGTCATGTTATTTGATGATGAACATATTGACAATAAGTTAGACCTTGTCTCAGTACTTAGTGTTGAATATTTTGTCCTATAGACTTGTTGTGGTGACTTGAATCAGAGCTCTGTTAAGTTCTGCTGAAAATCGCTTTTGTCGAGGATTATCGGTAGTCTGAAGCTTTGTTTGTCTGGAACTACTGCGGTCTTGATATGACCGTGTGTGTGTGCGGTAGTACCGCAAGTCATTTCTCTGAGCGTTTTGCTCGGTTCGTTAGATCTTGATCTAACGGTGATATTGAGTTATAGCGTTGGACCGTCCGAATCGCTCAAAGACTTTGAGCCGTTGGATTGAAATCTAACGGATAACATCAAGTGGGCCGTTCGGATTTTCTCTGATGCTTCTAAATCAGCGGTGAGACCCATGGTCCGATTGGCCCATGGATGCGGAGCGTCCGTGGCAAGGGCGCTATTACGAGAACCTTGCGGATTTTCTTGGAGCGGTAGTCTGCGGTTTGAATGGCGGTAGTACCTAAATTTGATAATACCGTTGTTTTAATAACGGTAGTACCGCTTTATTCCTTTGAGAAAGAGGTTCGACATACACTTTGTTTGCTCTATTAAGTGATTTACGGTAGTACCGCGACATGGTTGGCGGTAGTAATCAAGAAGAATGTCTACCGCAAGGCGGTATGGTTTTTCGAAGCGATGTTTTGGAAGTTCTTGAGAATCGGTAATACTGGGTGTGTTTTGGCTGATGCGACCGCGTGTCTTGATAATCTGGGGCGTACAATGGCGGTAATCTGGATGTACTCTGAAAGTTATCGTTACGGGGAATTATTGCAGATTTGTTGAATTCGTAGCTATATCTTGTTGCATGATGCATGATAGTTTTATGGGTGTGAGTGAGCTAACGGATGGTCAAGTTGGAGAACTTGTGCCAAGAATTGGTTTCTTTGATCTTTGCATGTGCGAGGTTGAGGCGTGAGGGCGAATCACGATCGGTGGCAGGATTGACTCGGACTAGGATGGGAATCTAAGGTCTTGGAAGTCGTGGATGTCAAGAAGTGTTTTGGATTCTTGTGAGCACGTGGAGATCATGGGGTGCCTGTTGGAAGCTACTGGGATGGAGTCACGAGGCTTATGGCGTGGAGTTTTGGAAAGACAGGTTTTGGAAGGAGTTCCAAATCTGAGTGTTTTGAGATAGAGTTCGTATTGGTGTCGTGTTGGACATGGATAGGACTCTAGGCTATAAGAGAAGGCAGTAGGGTAGGCTTGGATAGGGATTTTTGGGGAGTTCTGGTAGATAATAGGGTTTTTGGACCGTAGTCTTCTTGGTGTGTTGCTACGGTTTAGAGGTCCTTGAATTGGGGCTTTGAGGGTGCTTCTTTGAGCACTTTGTAGACACAAATCAAGTTTGATATATAAAGTTCAGATTCGTTCTATTTTGTTTCTTGATTTGGTGTTCTTCTGTGCGTTGAGGTGGTCTCGGTTGTGAAGCTCTTCAAGTGTCAACAGAGAAGTTCTTTGAAATTCTTGCACACAAGAAGAAGTTGAAATTAGGGGTCAATTTGCGCAATCATTCAACCCCCCCTTCTGATTGCCATTACGATCCTACACGCATTCATTTGGGGCTGAGACTACTTGACAAACATTCAGAGAATCAATTTATAGGTAATTTACATGAAGACTTCTTGACAAACATTCACAGAAATGCATTCATTTGGGACTGAGATTTCTTGACAAACATCAAAATCCAGATGCGAGGTGGTGAAGCGGCGGAGGGGGGGGCCGTATTTGGGGCGGGGAGGATTATGGTCTTTGCCACACTGCCACCTCCCTCCCTTGTTTGTTGGGATGCGCCGCTTCTCCGCCTCCCTCGTCGTCGGGATTTGTGGTTGTGGAAGCCGTAGAAGGAGCTGTGCTGCTATGGTAGCCGTCGAAGGAGTTGTGCAGCCGTTGAAGCCGCCACACCACCGGGCAAGAGCAGCACGCGAACTAGGGATGAGCAGCGCCACCACGGGGAGTTCGCGTCGATCTTGCCGAAGGAGTCGCCATCAACGGCGCCCGCCGGGCGCGCAGCGATCTGCAGATCGTTGGTGGGGCAGAGGGCGATGGCGGATTGGTCTGGGCTGCGTTGGCGTGAGCGAAGAGAAGGGGCTGCAGTTTTCGTGCGGAGGAGAACTGGAGGAAAAGGAGGAGGCAGTTCGGGAGTTGGGGCGCTTTGAGATTGCTTCTCTCGCTGCACACATGTCCAGAATCGGGACGGGGCCTTGGGAGGACGGGTGCAAGGCCCCGTCCCAGAGATTTTTTTCCATCGGGAGGCTTCCAGCTAGGACTAGCTAGGGCCATCTTGTTACCACTGACGGCTCAAAAGCAGTCGCCCCATGTGGCTTGTTATGCGACATGTGGGAGTTCACCTTGTTGCTCGACGATAGCTCAAGCTGTTGCATGACGATGGTCACCTTTCACTCTATTGGCGGGCCTATTTATGGATCTAGCCATGCAAATGTACACCCTTCTAAGGTCCGTTTATATGTGAGATTCTTTTTCTTGATTCCTGTGAGAACTGAATCGTTTTCTATAAAACTAGCAGAGTGACCCGTGCATTTATGTGGCTAGATTTGTTACATATTGTTCACATATTCTTATATTGGTATTTATTAGTGTCGGTTGTTTGATTTTTCCCATAATTATAAGTCGATTTTACTCACTAATTCTACCTTTTATGCTTCAACCTCCAATAGCAAGCTCAATTCTTGATTAATCTCTCTCAGCTGCTACCCCTTTCAATGCAAAACTCCACCACACAATTATCTTCAACTTCTCTCCAATTATTACTTAATACTGACTGTTGCGACATCAAATATGTATACACGTGCAACCATCACCGATCCCTGCCAGAGACACTTGTTGCACCATCTCTACTTTGAGCTCTTTGCTCATCTGCTTCTTATGCCCGTGCTTCTATTCGTACAGATGCATGCGTGTATACACACATGCATGATGTTATACGTGCTCGATGTCCTCTTCTCTCGTGTTGGTCGCTCCTCTTCTTCGAGTTGGCCAACTCAACATTGGGGGATCCTCACGAACCGCATCGACGTCCCATCTTTAGTGATGCTAACATGTCTGCTTTAGTCGTTGTCTAATGATATGGAGAATCTTCTCGCCATTGTCAGTGATGTCATGCCCCTCACTAGCGATGTCACGGTCCTAGCTACCGGATAACCCCATATTGTCCATAGCTCGTCTTCAATGAAAAGTTTCATGTCCTCTATACCAGGGATTCCCCATCATTGAGCTTCTTCGGTCACTGACTTCTTCAATAACGCGGACGCTCACCGCTCGTTGTCGCAGCCCTTGGCTCCTTCGACTCTAGCATTTCTCTTCAACAGCTCTAGTAAGCAACACAATATTGTCCTCGTCGAATGGCTAAGGTGAGCATCACAACATTATCCTCATCTTCGCCGTCGCTGCCTCGGCTATTCACTTCCCGGTGGGTGATGCCATTGCAGTGTTGCACTCTTTCGTAGTCTTCTTCGGCACCATTCGTGCTATCCTCATTATAACTTTTTATTCAAAATTCTAGTTACAAATCAAATTGCTAATTTTATTTTAATTTATTCTGAATTTTATTTATTTAGGGATTTTACTTTGGAATTCATATTGAAATTCAATCGCAAATTTTCTTTCATTTTTATTCATAATTTCATTTTTTTGTCTGGAAATTCGTATACAAATCCAACTGCTAATTTTCCTAATTTTTATTCCGAATTACAATTATTTTTGTATTTTACTTTGGAATTCGTATCAAAATCAAATTGCTAATTTTATTTTTTATTCAATTTCAGTTATTTTTGTTGGAATTAGTATACAAATCTAATTGCTAAACTTTCTTTAATTTTTATTACGAATTGCACTTATTTAGGTATTTTATTTTGAAATTAGCATCGAAATCAAATTGCTAATTTTATTTTATTTTATTCTAAATTTAAGTTATTTTTGGCTAGAATTTGTATACAAATCCAAGTGCTATTTTTTGGTAATTTTATCCCAATTATTTATTTTTAGGATTTTACTTAGGAATTCATGTAGAAATCAAATTTGTTATTTTATTTTATTTTTCAAATTTCAGTTATTTCTAGATTGTACTTGATATTACTCTTTCTTTTAATCTAGACTGCTATCATCTAGACCCATCACAATTGATGTTGTAGATATTTCTTTTTTCCCATCTATTAATGTTCTAATTTATAGCCTTTGACAGCAAACGTGTTGATTTCTTTTTCTATCGTTTTAATAACACTGATTCTTAGCGTCATTGATTCAGTCTCAGCCATCAGTCTGTAAATGTAAATTGCACTGTTAATTTATTTCCTATGGACCTTAATATTGCACCAACCAAACCACTTTCGCAAGTTGAAGCGAAAAAATGTTGTACTAGTGCACTTCTCAATGCGCTTGCTGGTCTGTATCGGCAAAAACGAAAGAAAGAAAACTCAATTTATTCCATCTTGGACCGGGAATCTTTGACCCTCCCAGGCCGGGCCTAGGCAGCAGCAGACTGATTAGCAGCCTCTCGATGCTGAAATCTGAACCCGAACTGAAGCCCCGGTCCCCACGGCGAACAGTAACCACTCGTCCGTTATAGCCATCTGCGGCCGATTCAAGCTGGGCCACACGGCGCGATGCCAGCCAGAAGCCTCACGGCCGGCCCACCACAAGCTCAGTCCTCCTGACCAGAGAGAGACTATCAGTCCACTGGGTACTTGGCCCACTGCCGCTAGCCTACCAGGCTACTCCCCCTCGTTTCCCACTCCCCCCAGTCAAAACGCAGCCGCGGTTGCGTGGGTCGCTCCCGGGTCTCGCGAGCCCCAAGCCGTGAGCCGAGCGGAGGCGCAAGCAGCTTAGCGACGCGACGGGACGGGCCGTGTCGGCCGACCCGTTTGCGTCGCCCACCCCACCCCCTCTCCCTACATTTCCTCCGCACTGTCCCCACTTGCACGCTCCTCTCTCTCCGTCTCTCGCTCGCTCTCGCAGTCTCGTCTCGTCTCGTCTCCCGCACCCCCCTGTTCGACCGAACTCCTCCCTCCCCGGCGAGGCGAGGCGAGGCGATGGTGTTCAAGGGTCGCTTCTTCTCGTCGCGGCACAAGTCGTCAGAGTCCTCCAGCCCCGACGGCAGCAACAGCCCCCGCACGCCCACCTCCGCGCCGGCCTCCGCTGCGTCGGCGGCCTCGCCGGCGTCCTCCTCCTCGTCCAGATCCGACAAGAAGAAGCCCAAATCCGAGACCCCCAAGAAGCGAGACAAGCTATTCGGTTCCGCGGCCGCCGCCGCGGTCGCGTCCTCCAGGAGCGCCGCGTCCTCGGTCTCGTCGACTCCGTCCGGCGATGGGAGGAAGGGCGCGGCGTCGCAGCTTAGGGATGTAGGCGGCGCGTCGGCGGCGGCGCTGTCGCCGATCCTGGCGTCCTCGCTGGGGCTGAATCGGATCAAGACGAGATCCGGCCCGCTGCCGCAGGAGGGGCAGCGCATCGCCGCCGCGCTCGGGAGCAGCAACCTCTCGCGCGGGAAGGCGCAGGCGGAGCCGTCGGCCGCCTCGGCCGGAGGTGTCGGGAGGAAGGGCGTGAGCTCGTGGGCGGATTCGAGCAGTGGTGGCAGTAGTAGCCGGGGGAAGGGGAAGGCGGCCGAGCAGCCGGTGCGGGGTGCGGCAGGGACTCGCGTGGGAGCAGAAGGAAAGAGCTCTGCCAAAGGTGTAATCCTGTGCATGTTTTCTTTTGTAAGTTTTGTTTAGGGTTTTGCAGCATGATCCTGTAAGCTGGCTACTGATTTTTGGAAGCTAGGCCTTAGAACTTTGCAGTGGTTGAGCTCTTGCATAGGCAGTGTAGGGGAGAGCAAGCTTTACCTACTCATGCGTCCTGCGCCCTGTAGTGCTTAATAAGTTATCAGTTTCCGAAAACCAGTAAAGACTTGATAATTTCACCTTAGAGGTGTTTAGTTGTCGGAAGATGGGAGTGCATGATTCAACTTGCTGCACGATATCCGGATGCCAAACTCGAAACGCTGGTGCTAATGGAAGGAATATTTTAACCATTTAAAGTAAGGAGGGATTGCCAAATTGGCAAGACGGAGAGAATGTAAGTCGAGTTAGTTATTGCTTGCTCGTTTTAGTGCTTGAACATAAGATTTCTCTAACAAGATTGTAATTGAAGATAAGTATCATTCACTCTTCTAATTCTATATACACAATTCATTGGATGCATGGCTTGACACTTGGGGTGTTCATCTGACACGTTTTAGACACTACTCACTCTAGCAGTTCCTTGACACTTGTCAATGCGTATCAGAGCTGTATCAGTCAATTCACTTAATTAGTGCTTCATAAAAGCAAACCATTCGGGAGTTTTCAGCATACTGAACGGTGGTTGGTGATTGTGTGTTTTACAGAAAGATGTATCTTCTATTGCCATAACTGGATGATTTTTATTCTATAGGCCATGGTTCTATAGTTTCTACGCATTCCATATAAAAATGCATTACGTGTAGTCTTGTCCGCAGCACATTCTACTTTACCCCATTGGTGTGCCTAGAGAACTATATCTAATAATTGCATAATCTGTTTCTACAAATTAGAATCAAGTGCTTCTTCTGTAACTTGATGTCATGTTTGTGTGTTCTGGTATGAAAATATCCATGCAATTACTTGGTGGCTTTTTTTTTGTGGCAACTTGTTCTCTTTATTCTTATAATGAATGTTTACATTTTACCTGCTATTTCCCCCTTATTCTGGTGCCCTTTTTTGTCTTGACAACCATAGCTGATATGTGGGCATAATCCATCTAATACACAGTTAAATCCAGTGCATCGCGGAACCATTCTGGAGATTTGAGGACTCCAACTCACATACCAGAGACTGCGGTAATGATACTTGTATATGATTTTTCACCTTACATATAAGTAAACAATGACTAAGCCGTCTTTCTCTCTTTTGCTTACGCTTCCTATCTGCATTGACATCTTAATCCACAGTGTGCATATGATACCTGTGAAACACCAAAGGAATCCGAGTCTCCACGCTTTAAGGCCATTATGCAGGCTACCAGTGCACCAAGGAAGAGAGTCCCTGCAGATATAAAAAGTTTTTCGCATGAGTTGAACTCCAAAGGGGTCCGACCATTCCCTTTCTTGAAACCTAGGGGCATTTACAACTTGAAGGTAATTTCAATTCATGTTCTGTGCGAGATGATGGTCAATGGTGTATCTGTATTTTATGCCTTTTTTTGGGACTGATCTAGTATTTTTTTTGGTGTATCTGTATTTTATGCCTTTTTTTGGGACTGATCTAGTATTTTTTTATCTATCCAGTTATGATAATCTTGTCTTCTGTTGTCTACACAGGAGGTATTAAAAGTTATTCAGGTGAGATTTGAGAAGGCAAAGGAAGAGGTAAGTTCAGATTTGGCTATATTTGCGGGAGACTTGGTTAGCGTAATGGAAAAGTATGCAGACTCTCACCCTGAGTGGAAAGAAACTCTGGAGGATTTGCTAATACTTGCACGTAGCTGTTGCGTAATGACACCTGGGGAATTTTGGCTTCAATGTGAAGGTATAGTGCAAGATTTGGATGATCATCGTCAGGAACTCCCAATGGGTGTGCTGAAGAAATTGTACACTCGGATGCTTTTTATCCTTACAAGATGTACAAGGCTGCTCCAGTTTCACAAGGAGAGTGGCTTTGCAGAGGACGAAGTTGTTATTGATCAGCGTGATAAGATTATACAATCTGCTGACAGGCGGATTTTAGCTCAACCAGGTGCAGATGACACAACAACCAGAGCCAGTAAAAGCGAGGCAAGAAAATCATATAGTCAAGAGCAGCATAATTTGAAATGGAGAAGAAGCCAGGAGATAAAACCTCTTAAGCTTCTTTCGCCCCTTGATACAGATGTTAAGAAAGAGGTTGAGTCTCCAACCAGAGAACGAATGTCTTCCTGGAAACCCTTCCCATCACCTGTTGCAAAGCCCCCAAAAGAATCTGCCCCTATTAAAGAGGAATCACCTAATAAGAAAACAGAGGCACTCTCTACATTAACCAGTCCAGTAGAATCTATATCACATCAATCACTTCCTCCCAAACATCAGCACAAACCATCATGGGGCTACTGGCCTGACCAGCCAAATATTTCCGAAGAGGGTTCGATAATGTGTCGCATATGTGAAGAATATGTTCCTACACATTACGTAGAAAATCATTCAACAATCTGTGCAATTGCTGACAGGTGTGATAAAAAAGGTAGTGTTGATGAACGTCTAATCAGAGTGGCAGAAACACTAGAAAAGATGGTAGATTCGTATTCGCAGAAAGACCTTCCAAATGCTGTCGGCAGCCCGGATGTTACAAAAGTTTCAAATTCAAGCATCAATGAAGAATCTGATGGTCCCTCTCCAAAACTCTCTGATTGGTCTAGAAGAGGCTCCGCTGATATGCTTGACTATCTCCAAGAGGCTGATAACACTATTTCGTTGGATGACATAAAAAATCTTCCTTCAATGATATGTAAGACTCGTTTTGGGCCAAAATCTGATAATGGGATGGCTACATCATCAGCAGGAAGTATGACCCCTAGATCTCCATTAACGACTCCAAAATCAAATCATATAGACATGCTTTTAGCTGGTAGAAGTGCAATTAATGAGAGCGATGATCTTCCACAGGTAAGCTTTTTCTCTCACTTTTTTACATTTAATAGCTGACCATTTCGCTATAAAATTGTGAGCTATTAAATTACCTGACTATAGAAAAAGTAGCCAGTATGTATGTTTATAGTGGTTTGATATGCAAAGCTACTGACCATGATAAAATCTACTGATGATGTCGTTCTATTTGTCTGTTGTTTATAACAGTTTAATTTCTTCATGCAACTTCTGAATTGTTGAAAATAAAATGGGGGATATAACATTAAGAGTAAACTGCTTATTTTCTAGTTGGTGGTAGTTGAAACTTGAAAGGGTTATCATTTTTGTATTCCAATTAGCGATTGTTTGCCTGTGAAAATGATTTATATTGTAATGCATGGAGTGTTAACCATTTTTTATTGGAAATTTCTTCAACGTCAGCTATTAACTTCAAGTTGTTAGAATTGCTAAAATAGTGTCCTTCAATCTGTGCAGATTGCTGAACTTGCTGATATTGCACGATGCATTGCAAGTACTCTGGATGAAGAAAGTGCACTATCCCAATTGGTTACATACATAGAAGATCTGCAAGAAATTGTCAATCGTAGGAAGCATGAGGCCCTCACAGTACAGACATTTGGCACACGTATAGAAAAACTCCACCGGTGAGAGTCCACTGAGTTCAGTGCGGACTTGCCTCTTATTTTTTAAGTTGACATTCTTACTAAATAACAGCATCTAAAAATAATTCTTGCAGGTCACTCCATTTTGGCTGTTTTTTAAGAGAATAATGTTATTTGCCGTTTCTTACTCTTTAATTAATTCTGCCTTCTGATTTGCATAAACCTTTAGGGAAAAGTACCTGCAGCTTTGTGATTCAGTTGATATGGACAAGGTTGATTCAGCAAGTACCATAATGGATGAAGAAGATGATGTTGTCCGTAGCTTACGAGCAAGTCCTGTTCATCCTGTCAAGGATCGTACTTCAATTGATGACTTTGAAATCATAAAACCTATCAGCCGTGGAGCATTTGGACGTGTTTTCCTGGCCAAGAAAAGAACTACAGGAGACCCCTTTGCTATAAAGGTATTTGTTGGCAGATCTGTTTTATTCTCTTATGCACCCATACATGTCTTTCTTAACAAGAATTTTAATGTGAAAATAATAATCAATTTCCAGCGCCACCCCTAGTGTCATAGGATTGTATCGAAACTTTAGAACGAGTCTCAAGATCTTGTAGATTTATGGATTGTTGTTGAGTTAGTACTCCCTCTGTTTCACTATATTTGTCCACAACCCACTATGCGCATGGACCAAGGAAGCACTAAATCTAAGAAAAAGTTAATAAGAAATGACCATGCATATCCGTATTAAATGACATATCACAACCACTTAACCTTTTCCAAAGCACTTAAGTAGGGGTAGAGAGTGGAAACATTACAATAGCTATACTCTTAATTCTCTCAGTGGGCAAATATTTTGGAATCCATGGACAAATATAGTGAAACGGAGGGAGTATTAGGGATCCACTAAGTTTCATAGTCCATAGTCTAATGAAGAGTCGGAATGTAATCCTCAACAGTTAGCACAATAAATAGAGGGTGTGGGGGTCCTGAGGAACAGCACATAATTATTCTCCAAATTTCTACATGGTAGTAGAGTTAAATCCCCAAATCTAACCCTAGCCCTAATTCACCGTCGTCCTTGTCATCTCCAAGCCGCCGTCGCCGCCCGGGCCAGCGGTCGTATGGCAAGAGCTGTCGATTGATGTAGTTTCGTAATGCAAGGGATTGAGTTGCTGTGCCGCATCGACTGTGAGAAGAAAGAAGAGGGAGTTTTGTTGCATCGGGTGGTCCCACTGTTGTGCTCTTTTTGTTGAAAAGGAAGGGAAGGAAGAGAGGTTGCAAGAAGATATGTATGCTGCGCAGCGAGATGCTTTGGGCCAGAGTTGGACAGGAACTGTGGTAAAGGCCAAGACAGATTCCTACCCGTGACCTAATTGAAGGGTTCTTGCTAGGTGCACATGAAAGTGTACCAAAGAGGTACACAGAATTGTACCTGCACACATGATTTGAGCCTTTTGAGGGTGAGACAGAGGATAAAAAGTGTGGGTGGTGTGATATTGCTGTGGAGGTGATGGAAACAGGGGAGAGAAGACTGTTCAGATAGTGGCTTTGGTGGTCATGCCAAGGTGGTATTGGTGGCGGACTCAGTGGTGGTGCTAGGTGTTGGTACGGGTAGGAGGTGCTTGTGGCGATGAGTGGTGGATGCGGTGGTTTTGTTTGGTTGTTATGGTGCATGAGGTGCTGAAGGTGGTTAGGCTCAAATCGGGTGCTGGTCGTGGTGGTGACCTCAATGGCAGTGGCAGAGCGAGAGTTGTTAGTGGTTCCGGTGGTGCTGTGGTGGAAGTATTGTTGTCAATGGTGGCTATGGACAAGGTGGAGGTCTGGGGGTGTGCTCGTAGAAGGTGGGGGTTGGAGGACCTGCTGTTGGAAGAGGTTGGGTTAGAGGCGGTCATGGTGGGTACAGCCTTGGTAGAGGTGGAGGATGTTAATACATTCTCGCTCTCTCTTGTGGCCCATGTAGCCTATGAGACCCATGTAACCCTATATTTATATATACTCTCAATAATGAATAAGATGCATAGTTATGAATAGCAAAATCCTCCTCTAAAATCTAACATGGTATCAGAGTAAGGTTAGGTTCTTGCCTCTCGCATGTTAGTTGTCGCTCACTGCGCGCGTGCTCGGTGTTCCACCGACGCTCTCTCGCTTCAGGCGTGTTGCCTCGATCTGCCGCCTAGGTCTTCACCGTTGCCAATTGGTCGTTGCCTGGCCGAATTCGTGGCTCGCCATCATCGCCTCTGCTACTCCTCCAGAGTCTGTCGCCGATGGGAAGCTCGATTCGCGCGACATTGTTGCTGCCTCTGCATGGATCCGGCCCTCTTCTACGCCTCCTCGCGTCACTGACTCGCTTGGTCGCTCCGCTAAGGTTTTTCCCCTCCAGTGGCTGGCCGTAGCGGCAACGGCTTCGTCGAATCGTGCTCAATTCACCGTCTCCGGGCTGCTGCCGCCACCTCCACATCGGACCGTTGTTGGCCTACCTCCTAGTGTCGCCGCCGCCGTCGACTCTACCCGGAGCCAGAAGCTTTTCAGGCGTCGCCTCCACATCGGGCCACCACTGCCGCCCTGCCTCTGGCCGAAGCTGAAGCTGCTTCTAGAGTTGAAGTTGGAGTTGCTTCCAGAGCCAAAGGTGAAGTTGGAGCCTGTAGCCAAAGCTGATCTGCATCGAAGCTGAAGACTGCTTCGATGCTAAAGACTGCTTATGGAGCGGAAGCTAATCTGCTTCGACTGCTACTGCTGCGTCATCACCTGTAGCCTCCTCTGCTTCTGTTGTGCTGTTGCCAGATCATGACGCTCGAAGTTGATGCCGCTATTTCTTCGTTTGTCATTGCCAATGCTTTGGAGTCTTGTGCAACTCAATTTGGTCGGATACAGGCTCAGATGAGCATCTTTCAGGCCCAGTTGTGTCAGCTGCAGGCATCTTCCAGTGGATTCACTGGTTTTACTGCACCATCATGTCCTGTGTTGGGTGCTTCACTCCCATGGCTGTTGGATTCAGGGGCTTCTTTCCATGTGACATGATGCATCTCAGCTCACATCATGTCGTCCTGCTGCAAAAGGTATCAAGATTCAGACAGCTGATGGAACGCCATGCACAGTCACTAATCAGGGGGCACTTTCTACCCCTCTGCAGTTTCAAATGTCTCGCTTGTCCCCCCCACTCTCCATGAATCTCATCTCTGTCGAGCAGCTCGTGGATATGAACTGCTTTGTTGGGTTTGACGATAGCTCCTGCTTTGTGCAAGATCATCGAACAAGAGTTATCGGTATAGGTCATCGTCAAAGGGGTTCTATAGGGCTCTATGTTCTTGATCGTCCGAGTCTCCCGTTATCCTCCATTTCTGGTACTGCTCCAATTCCTTTATTCTCTGTTGTTGATCCATCTACTCCTTGTCCTTCTGCATCTACGTATGTTTGCAAGTCTTTTCCTTAATGGCATCATCGCTTGGGGCACTTGTGCCTTACCCCTTTCTATCTTGATTCATCAAGGTGTTCTTTGTCATGTTTCTGTTGACACAAAATTTCAATGCAAGGGTTGTAGATTTGGCAAGTAAGTACAACTCACATATCCTTTTAGCTTTTCTCGATCTGGTTGTCCCTTTGATTTGGTCCATTCGGATGTTTGGGGTCCTTCTCCTTTTGCTTCGAAGGGTGGTCATAGTTATTATGTCATCTTCATTGATGACCATACTCGATACACTTGGATCTACTTCATGAAACACTGTCCGCAGTTGTTTTCTATCAGTATTTTGCTCAGATGGTTCATACTCAATTATCTTCTGCCATCCGTGTTTTTCGTTCTGGCTCTAGAGGAGAGTATCTTTCATCAGCTTTTCGTCAGTTCCTTTCTTCTGAAGGTACACTTCCTTAGCTCTCGTGTCCTGGTGCTTATGCTCATAATGGTGTTGCTGAGCGCTAGCACCGTTACATCATTGATACTGCTTGTACTCTTCTTATTTCCTCCTTTGTTCCCTCTCACTTCTGAGGAGAAGCAGTCTCTATGGCAGCCTATCTCATCAACCGCCAGCTTTCTTCCAAACTTTAGGGTAAGTGTCCTGGTGGGGTCCTGTACAGAGCACCTGCTCGCTACGATCATCTTTGTGTCATTGGTTGTGTTTGCTATGTCCTTCTAGCACCTCGTGAGCTTACAAAGTTGAGCCCTTAGTCGGTTGAGTGTCTTCTCGGGTTATAGTCCTGAGCATAAGGCCTATCGTTGCTATGATCCCTCGGCACGTCGCATTCGCATCTCATGATGTGACCTTTGATGAGGGTCGACCCTTCTTTTATCATCCTTCTACACATTCCACTCCTTCCATATATTCCACCTTTTTGTATCCACCTTCTATTCATTCACTAGACTTGAAATGCCTTCTCTAGATACACGTTCTCCACTAGTTTCATCTTCTAGTGTGTCTCCTCCACCACTTCCACCAGTTCCACCAGTTTCTGACACTTCTACTTTTTCCTTTCACTAAAGTCGCCGACACAGAGTTCTTTTTTATCCTCAGACTTCTATTCCTTTTAAACCTTTTGATCCTCAGTTCTCCTCTCCTCCACTTGGCCCTCCAGCCAGTACTACAGACTCTAACAATCATTCGATATCACGGTATGCCCTACGAGATCGTTCCTCTATTCAGGCACTAGAGAGATGCGTTTTTTCTCGTGCATGTGCAGTATCTGAGCCAAGTACCTATCAGGAGGCAGTCAATATACCTGGGTGGCAGTTGGCTATGACTAAGGAGCTTACAACACTAGTGTACAAGCACTTGGGATCTTGTCCTGCTACCATTTGGAGTTGTGCCTATAACTTGCAAGTCGTCTTAGACGTGCTTTATATAGTCTCAAGCAAGCTCCGCATACTTGGTTCGAGTGTTTCAGTTCTGTGATTCGAGCCGTTAGTTTCACTCCAAGTGAGCATGATCCTGCCTATTCGCACTTATCAGCGGGGTCGTACTTTGCTTCTGCTTATGTAAATGATATGCTGATCATAGGAGATGACATTAATTATGTGGCTTTTGTCAAGAAGAAATTAAGTGAACATTTTATGTCATATTTGGGACCATTGAGCTATTTTCTGGAGATTGAGGTTCATTGATGGTGATGGCTACTGCCTCTCTCAACATCGCTATGTTCAGGATCTGCTCGCGCGCTCTGGTATGACTGATACTCGAAATGTTGTCACACCAATGGAGCTCCACCTGCAGCTTTGATCTATAGACGGTGTACCACTGACAGATCCTTCCCGCTATCGTCAGCTCATTGGGAGCCTTGTTTATCTCATTGTCACCAAGCTAGACATTACTCATGTTGTTCATGTGCTTAGCGAGTTTGTTAGTGCCCCCATCTCAGTTCACTATGTGAGTCTGTTTTATGCCAGTTTGAGTTAGCTCCAGCTCCACACTTATTCTGACTCCACTTGGGCGAGTGATCCTGCCGATCGCCGATCTATCATCGCTCTGGTGATACGGTTGTTCACGAGTATCTGCAGATCCCGACACGTGTCAGTGCACGGCCCCGATACGTATTGGGAAGTATAAAAAATAATTGCCTTTTAAAAAAAATAAATACATTACCGATACATATCGATACGGCTGGATACACCGATACGGCCCAAAAGAAGTGCAACCCAACAAAAAAAACACTGTTCCCGGCTCAACTGCATGGCCCATCACTGAGAGAACCCTAACGCTTGTCCCTAACTCGCCTTTACGCCGCAAGGCTTCCTCCCGATCCGGTGTGCCTCGGTCGAGCTCCTCAGGCTGCTCAATGACGACCGGCGATCGGCGGCCTTCAGCTTCCTCCTCACAGGCTCCTCCGAGCATCCATCGGTCGGCGGCTTACATCCTTTGCGCCCCCTCTGCATCCATTGGCCGGCGGTGCTCCTCGCTTCTCCATCGCCCAAATTTCAACGCAGCGCCAGTGCGTTTACATTCCTTCTTTGTTCCAGGCGCCTACATCTCGCTCTCCTGCTCTATTTGGGGATTTTGCTTGTGAAAAGCAGCAGCTAGAGATGAAATGGGAATTGACTAGTTCAGGAGAGGGAGATTGCTTTGGGGATTTTTTTTTTTTTTGCAAATCCTAAGGACAGTGCGAGATGAAGTGATGAACTGGGAATTGACTATCATCAGTTCTTCACCAATTCACCACTCACCAGTAGCTGCACCAGTTTGCATTGAGGTGTACATGACCATTGGCATAAACGGATAAACCTGTTTGGTTATTTGGTTCTTTACTTTCTGTCATTCTGAAGGTTCAGGCCCAAACTGACACAACTGAGCCCTATCCTTGTGCTTGTTTAGGAGCATACAACAGTCAACACAATGACATTTGTAATTGCATGCAATAAATCTGACACTGGGTTTTGGATTCAACCATCATTGAAATTTGCAATTGCATCCACAACAGAAAAAAATTCAGTCGTCTGACCACTGGACACATACATTTTCATTTCAATTGTGCACAGTGCACACACATACATCCATTTGCAGATCCTAGACAGTATCGCGTATTGTATTTTCATTTCCATTTGCACACACATACAGTAAGCCCTTGATTGAAACTTATCAAGTATCGTATTTTATATTTTTACTATTTTTAATATACACACATCCGAATCGTCGTATCGTTTTTTTTTTTGGAGAATTGGGGTATCGCCGTATCCGTACCGGTATCGCGTATCGGTGCATCATAGATCACTGGCTACTGCATCTCTCTTGGTACTTCGCTCATTGCGTAGAAGTTCAAGAAGCAAACTACGGTGTCATGCTCTAGTGTAGAGGCTGAGCTTCGAGCCCTTACTGCCACCACCTCTGTTTTGTGACAATACAAGTGTCATTCAGATTGCTAGTGATCCAGTCAAGCATGAGTTGACAAAGAACATTGGTGTTGATTAGGTGTGAAAACGGATTGAATATGGTCGGATAATAGTTTTGCCATATTTGTTTTCATATTTTTTCTCGGATGCGGATACGAATACGAATAATGTCGAATACAAATACAGAGCAAATATGAATCGAAACGAATACGGTCACGAATATTTTTCGGAATGTGAAAACCTCTTGAATTGTACGAAATTAACGCACCATGTACTTCCAGCCTGGCAGTGACCGGATTGGGATGAGCTTGTGCCTATGTGAATGGGAGTGTGTGTGTGTTTAGACTTTTGCTTGGCCTGGGTAGATCGAAACAAAGGGGACTAGCTACTGCTCTGTATACCTATCGTCATTCCTCGCCATGCTTAGGGAGACGCGAACCTTACCAAGGTGCTGTCAATACGGAGCATTTTACCGTCGGACAAGGGGGAAAGCTCAGAAAGGATCTATCTCATATTCTCATTCTCTCTTGTAGCATGTAGTCTGTCTTGCTTCTGCATCCGCATGCACACACGGATCACCCAATTTTATTTGGGCAGGCATTGCATTGTCGCGCACTCAACTGCACTGCACACTGCATGCATGTAGTATGGCCAATCCAGTCTAGTCAGCACAGGCACCCTATTGGGCCGTGGAGTGATGGGCCAGTCTGGCCAGTTGGGTCGTGGGCTGAAATGCTGGATATCCGGACTTATTATTATCCAGATAATCTGTATTCGTATTCGATGGATAATAGGGATATCGTATTCGTATTCGTTTCTGACAAAAAAATCCGTATTTGTTTCCGATCCGAGAATTATCCGAGAAAAATCCGATCCGAGACGATCCGAATTCGTTTTCGTCCGGATCAGTCGGAACCTATCTAATCCGTTTTCACCCCTAGTGTTGATGCATCGTTCACACGGTCTCATTGTCAGCAGTTGACCATTGACCTCTAGTATGTATCCTTGGAGTTTTAAGTTGCAGATTTCTTCACTAAAGCTATACTCGAGAACAACATCGGCTTCGTCTACTCAAACTCAGCGCATCGTATCCTTCTGATCCACTTTGAGTTTGAAGGGGGTGTTAAGAGTCTTGTACATTCTCGCTCCTATACATTCGTGCTCTCTCTTGTGGCCCATGTGGCCCATGAGGCCCATGTAACCCTATGTCTATATGTACCCTCTCAATAATGAATACGATGCATAGTTGTGAATAGCAAAATCCTCTAAAATCTAACAGAGGACACAACATTGGTGGTTGGTACGGCAAGGGCGTAATCTCGGAGGTGGTGTCCGTCATGACATCAACTGGAGGCAAGCTTTGGTAAATGTGGAGGTCTTGGTGATCGAATTGGCCATGGCGTTGGCAGTGGGTTTGGTAAATGTTGATGTGCTAGTGAGGCACTTTTAATCTTGGGTGTGTGTGTGAAGTGTTGGTGAGTTAGTATTAGGGTCTAGTAAGAATCAGAGTCCATAGACTAATGAAGGGTCTCGTTAGAGTCCGATTTCAATCGTTAGCCGTAAAATAAGGGGTGTGGGGGATCATGAGGGACAATACACAATTATTGTCTAAATTTCTACATAGATATATTTCGAAACCTGTACATATTTCCATGGAAAGCACCCTGCTGAAATTCATTCCTCTTATAGGAACCGAGCTGCAATTCTCTAATTATTTCGCTTGGTAAAACTCGCCCTGTTGAAATTTATGATCAAGGACTCACGTGGCAGTCAAAATAAAAATATAACAGAATAACATGGTCAAATAATTGAATTGAAAAACAATAGTGACCCTACATGAATCTACTGGAAGAAAGGAAGTTCTTGTGGGACTTCAATTTTTAGAGAAGAGAAATTCAAGAGATGGCCATTTACAAATTTTTGCTTCTTTATTTGCTCACAGCTTGTTAAGTTGAAAAAAGAAGAAAAAGTCATGTAGAGTTATTGTAATTTCTCAGTCTGAACTCCATCTTTGCACCTCTTCATGGTCGGTAGGGGTGCAAACGGAGTGGATAGTTCTCGACTGTCCGTCCGAATAAATTTGGATATTATTCGGAGCCTGAAACTGGATATCTGGGATTTTTCTCGGATTTCGGATTCGAAGCCAGATAGTTTTTGCCGGATACAAAAACAAATTCGGGAAGGAGGTATCCGTCGGATTTGGAGCTATCCGGATAATTTAACGGATAGTATCAAGTAAATACAATTTGGGATATCCGGTAAACTCTAGGCCCAGTGGGTCGGAGAGAAATCGGCCCAGGAGGATTTCCAGTATTTAATTATTTTTTATTTTTAGAAAAATACAAGAAATCCAAATAAGCCATGAAAAATAGCAAATGAACTTGAAAAAATTCCAGAAAATTTACAAAAATACTTTGGAACATAAGGAACTTAAATAAAATACTTTTGAATTTAATGGATGTTTGATTTATTCATATTAAATCATTTTCATTTCTGAAAAATCTATATAAGCTTTGTTAAATTCTAGAAAATCATGAAAATTTTATAAAACCTTATTTTAAATAAAATATTTCCAAAAACTTGAAAATTGTGATGCTACAGAGTTGCTATCAGTCAACGTTATGTGTATCCCTAACTAGTTATTGATACTGGTCTGTAGGCTTTGTATGTATTGTATCTATCTTGTTATGTAGTTGGCTAGTTACATTTTGCACATCTTTTTACTGTCGTCGCTATGACTTGCTACTACTACTTTAACTAGTCGCCGTGATAGTATGATGTAGTTAAATTTGCTTGTTGAATTACTAATGTAGTTGCATTTTGGACATGTAGTATGGTTGATTGATCTTTATATGTGCGACATGTGCTTTCTGTTTTCGCTCAATATCCGACTAAATATTCGCGGCAAAGGCAATCTGTATTCGGTTCAGCATGTATTCGCTCTGTATTCGTGACAGTCCGTGTCCGACTCCGATTCCAGGAAAAAATATGGAATAGGATACGGGACGAGCGATATCCGTCCGTATCCGGTCCGATTGCACCCCTAATGGTCGTCATCTGCTATTTGTTAGCAGTTAAACTAGTTTTTTGATAGGACAACATTGCATGGTCATACACCACAAAAAGGTAATTGTATTGTAATTTTTGATATGCTGGTCACCACGGTTGTCACGGCGCTCTGGCAAGTCGCGGTGAGCCCGGGGCGCCAAGACGCCTAGGCGCCCGCCATGGCGAGAGTTAGACGGTGGTCCCGGGTCCTTCGACTTGGCCTCCGCAGCTTGTCTAGACATTTGTAATCTGTAAGCACATAGAGCAGAAAATATCGAGGTCGCGAGAGCAGCAAGTGCAAAGAAGAACAAAAAGAAAAGGTAGAAGAGGAGCTTTTGCAGAGGAAGCAGCAGCATAAATACACCAGAGAAGCAAAGCAAGAAGAGGCGGAAGTGCAGTGCAGAGAGCAAAGGCGACAGCAAAAAAGCAGAGGAGCAAGAGGGGCGAGAGCAGATGATGCAAGAAGAAGAAGCAAAGAAGAGGCGGCAAGAAGAAGAAGAGAGAAGAAGAGGCTAAGAAGAAGCAGAGGCTACAAAAGAAGAAGCAAACAAGAGGCGGCAAAGAAGAAGAATCAAAGCAAGAGGGCGGCGAAGAAGCAAAGAAGACAGAGGAGACCGACCGACTGGAGGCGGCGGTGGCGGGATCTGAAGGCGACCAAGAGGCGGCAAGTGGTATTCTGTTGCTTTCCCTCACGAAGCCACCAGATCTGTTCTCTCCCCTCCTTCACGTGTACTCTTCTAGGGCTGTTCCCCCTCCAGGCGCTCGCCAGAAGCAGCTCGATGATGCCCAGGTGACCATGGTGTCGCCTAAGATTTCCAGGCACTCGCCTAAGTCTATGTGTCTGGGCGATGGACCTAGGCATCTCCCTCCGGGCGACTGAATGCCAAGTCGTCGACTAGGCGATGCTGTGATAACCTTGCTGGTCACACACCACAAAAAAGCCATAGCATGGGACTAATTTGACTACTAAACATTTCTCAGCTTATATTCAAGTGTAAATATAGTAGAAAATTTTGACACTCGCAACAATACACCTTTCTTTCTTTCTTTCTTTCTTTCATTTCATGGCATATATATATTGGCACTCGTATCATTTAACAAATCCCCTTTTTAAACAGGTACTTAGGAAGGCAGATATGATCCGAAAAAATGCTGTTGAGAGTATATTGGCTGAACGCGATATATTGATCACGGTCAGGAATCCTTTTGTGGTGAGTGAATTCACAAATCTGACTCTTAATTTGGTCTCTTATAATTTGATTCTAAAATGGTTACGCTTTTGTAAGGTTCGTTTCTTCTATTCTTTTACCTCTCGGCAAAATTTATATCTGGTCATGGAATACTTAAATGGAGGGGACCTGTATTCACTATTGAGAAATTTAGGGTGCTTGGATGAAGATGTTGCTCGTGTGTATCTTGCAGAAGTTGTAAGTTTCCTGTACTAACTACTTTCCCCCCTATCGTTTTCATTTTCCCCCTGCTGTTTTATAATCATTTTATCCTGCAGGTGCTAGCTTTGGAATATTTGCACTCTATGCACATAGTTCATAGAGATCTAAAACCCGACAACTTATTGATAGCTCATGATGGACATATAAAGGTATTGATGCATTCACATGGTCGTTAACCTTTCTCTCCATATTGCTTTTTTTCACGTTAGATAGGAGAGACTAAAACCATTGCGCACGCCTTTCAAATGTAAGTCTTATTGGTATTGTCTTGTTACTGGAAGATGTATTGCTATAGTTGGTTCAAGCAAACAAAAATAGATAATGAAACAACTGTTCATAGCAACTGTCACAATGGCACGTACTATATTTTTCATGAGATAAAATAACCAGCTAACCTACATGACTGTTGGAAGAATAATTCATCTCTCTTGTTAACGGGGCCTTGTTTTGTAACTGATACACGTACAGGTCCAATTGATGTAGTTATACTCATAGAAGACTGTAACACCCCTCACTTGCACTCATAGACTAGTCATCTCCTGAGGGGTATTTTGGTCATTTGTACAGGCTTGAGAGCCTATAAATACCCCATGTACCTCTCATTTCAAGGGGGGGTTCTCTTGAGCAATAAATAAACATGTTCAAACCGGTGAGCCCTCGGGGGCTCCCTCTCCGGAGGTAACACCTCGTTGGCTCATCGACAGAGTAGGCGGTCTCTCGGACCCCGAACTCAGATAAATCTCGTGTCATTTTTTACCCTTGTGGACGACGGCCCGTCAAACGGCCGATGTCCACCCCCTCACTTGTGTTTGGTTTTTACACTTACAACATTGGCGTCGTCCGTGGGGACGTAGCTAATCGACGAAAGGCTATGTCTCCTACCAAAAAATACTCTTTAAGTCCACGAAACCTTCTCCGGCTCCGGAGGGCAATGATCTCGTGGAAGACCCATCCGCTCTTTGAAGAAGCCCCAGCCGAGTACCCTCGTTGGAGATCAGGGCCATCCACCTTGGGATGGCAACGTCCTACATGCCCTAGGGCTCCCATGCGCATCCTCCTCCCTTGTGCGCGTCGATGCGAGGCCCAACCAAGGGCGAGCTGTTCAAGGCACCCTCGCAGCTAGAAGGCTAAGGATCCTGATGCCAACTATCACCCTCGGGGCGCATGACGTCCATGCGGCGCGAGCGATGAAGGTTCGTATAGTGGTCGCCCCTAACACGCCATCTTGTTAGGGGCATCCGACATATAAATCTCGTATGGGCTCTCAAGACACTTTCCCTCCAAGGGATTTCACCCTCGTGGTGCATAGGGCGTGCGACCTCCGCGGTCTCCCCTAGCATAAGTCCATGGTGGCTTGGGCGTCGGTCACCTCCACCATGGCGGCTCGTGTCCTACTGGACCTAGGGCATGAGCGACCACCTTTGTGGTGCATAGGGCGTACGACCTCCACGGTCTTCCCTAGCAAAAGTCCATGGTGGCTTGGGCGTCTGTTGCCTTCACCATGGCGGCTTGTGTCCTACTGGACCTAAGGCATGAGTAACCACCCTCGTGGTGCATAGGGTGTACGACTTCTGCGGTCTACCCTAGCAAAAGTCCATGGTGGCTTGGGCGTCCGTCGCCTCCACCATGGCGGCTTGTGTCCTACTAGACCTAGGGCATGAGCGACTACCCTCGTGGTGCATAGGGCGTACGACCTCCGTAGTCTCCCCTAGCAAAAGTCCATGGTGGCTTAGGCGTCCGTCGCCTCCACCATGGCGGCTTGTATCCTACTAGACCTAGGGCATGAGCGACAACTTTGGCCCAGTACCAAGTTGATAGATGTGCTGACTCGTCCCCCTTAGATTCCAGGCCACGTGTCGAACGACCTCTGGGTCCCCGCATACCTAGCTCCATTGCTTCGCAAGGGTTAACCATTCTCATGCATTCCCGATCACCACAAAAAACCCACCTACGGGGTAAAAGGGCTTCATCACCCTCATAATTCGGTGCCCCATGACTTAGCCTCGTGGGCGCCACCGGTGTGCCCGTGATTTTCTGTCGAGGGCACACATCTAAGATGCCTCATGGGCACCTCCAAGTCCACTGGGGGCTGCCACCCCTAGTAGCCATTCGGTGCCCCACGACTTAGCCTCGTGGGCGCCACCAGTGTGCCCGTGTCTTACTGTCAGGGGCAGACGTCCAAGGTGCTCATGAGTTAGCCTCATGGGCACCTTGAAAGACCGCTAGGGACTGCCACCCCTGGTGGCCATTCAGTGCCCCATGACTTAGCCTTGTGGGCGGCACTGGTGTGCCCGTGACTTACTGTCAAGGACACACGTCCAAGGTGCCCATGAGTTAGCCTCATAGGCACCTCTAAGACCGCTAGGGGATATCACCCCTAGTGGCCATTTGGTGCCCCACGACTTAGCCTCGTGGGTGGCACAAATGTGCTCGTGACTAATTGTCAAGGGCACACATCCAAGGTGCCCATGAGTTAGCCTTATGGGCACCTCCAAGTCCACTGGGGGCTATCACCCCTAGTGGCCATTCGGTGCCCCACGACTTAGCCTCGTAGGCGGCACAAATGTGCTCGTGACTTACTGTCAGGGGCACACGTCCAAGGTGCCCATGAGTTAGCCTCATGGGCACCTCCAAGTTCACTGGGGCTACCACCCCTAGTGGCCATTCGATGCCCCACGACTTAGCCTCGTGGACGCTCCTCCGGTGTGCCTGTGACTTAGTGTTGTAGGCACACCGTCAAGATACACACGACTTAGCCTCGTGGGCACCCCTTCGATATGTCCATGACTTAGTCTCATAGGCAACTCGAATCATCTACCGTCGACTTGGCTCGAATATTGATCAAGGACTATCATGCTCGCATAAGGCTATCACCTCGGAGATCTTAGTATCTAAAGAGATGGCGGGAACGCCTTCGTGGTGCCCTTGGGGCCTCGCACCCTCGTGCGCCCTCGGGGCCTCGCGTGCCCCGTACCCTCGCACACCGTCGTGCCCTCGGGGCCTCAGGGTATCGCGCCTCGGGGCCTCGCGACCTCTTCTCGGGGCCTCACGCCTCGCCTCCTCTCCAGCCCGGCCTCGGGGCACTTGCACGCTGCCCTCCGCGCCGAGCCTCGCAGACCTCGCGCCTCCGTGGTGCCCTCACGTTCTCGGGGCCTCGCACCCTCATGCGCCTCATGCCTCATGCCCCCACGTACCCTCGCGTGCTTGCGCCGCCAGTGGTTTCTCGCCCTGCGTCTTCTCGGGGCCTTGGGGTATCGCGCCTTAGGGACTCGCACCCTCGCGTGCCCTCGAGGCCTCGCACCCTCGTGCACCCCGTGCCCTTGGGGCCTTGCACCCCTGGGGTATGTGACTGGGGTTTGCTCCAGGGCAATTCCAAGAACCCATGGCTAAGGAATGAGCTCATCCTTCAGAGGAAATTTATATACTACTTGTCAAAGGGACAGAACCTTGTACTAAGGATCTTGGTGTTCAATTGGCATCAATGCTGCTTAAAGAGGTGGCTCAAGGAGGAGTTGTTGACTCAACACATCAGGGCTTCTGTTTATTCCGTGTGCTCTATGCCCATCCAATGTATCTAAGAATCTTGCTCGGAAGATTTCATGAATCTCATCAAGGACAAAAGGATGCAACACGGGGGTAGTTTTGATACGCCCTGCCAGCCGAGCCCGGTAGCGCGTGTGTGTAACTCTAGCTTCGGAGGGCAAAAGAGCTGACAAGAAAGGCCATCGGACATGCTGGAGTGCCGGGACCCATGCTCCAAAGCCCAAGCAAATTCGGGGGCGGCCGAGGCCTGCATAGCCCCAGCCTCTTCGGTGATGCCCCGAAGGTCGATCCGCCCTGTCCCTGTTGGAAGGCCTAAATATTTCTCATGTGATGTAGCAACCAGTACGTGCTGGTGATCAATGAACCAAGACCTGTCATGCCGAACAACCCCGGCAACAATACCGGCAAAGAAAGAGAACTCGCCCATATCGATTGAACGCATCTGCATTTCTCGACCCCACACTGGCCTCAAGCGCTACGACGAATCGCAACGCCTTGCATTTCTCGGCCCCATGCGCCCTGGCGAAAATTGCATGCCGCTAGGAAGAACAAAAGATAAAAGAAAATAAAGCAATGCCTCTCCGGATCAAAACCTCCTCCAAGCAAGGATGAAGAATCTTGAATCCAACTGTAAGAACAAATCACAGGGCGCGCGAGTTCCGGCAGCGCCTCAAGAAACCGAGAGCAAGAAAGGAATGAAGAAAAAAAAATATTCTGAATTGTTCTTGAAGTCGGCCGTCTTCGCCGCGGAGCCATACACCCCACCCGCCACCTCCACGAACTATGGCGAGAGCCTCGCCGATGCGTCGGCCCAAACGCCACCAGTGAACGCTAGCAGCGGGCCTCCAAATGTCGACTGGTCCTTGAGCACGCGCTTCACAACGCGTGATGCCACGTTGGCCGCGTCGGCCGAAGCGCTCCGACCGCCGCACCTCAGCGCTGGAGCATCTGCCTCGCGTCGCCGCACAGTGCGGAGGTCGCGACGGAAGCGAAGCGTGGACCGTGGCGAGAGCCACTTAGGCGTTCACAGTGCCGCGCCAAGCCTCGCCTGGTTCGCTCTCCCACGTTTTCCTCAGCGGCTCGTCGTGGGGATTCTTCCAATCGGTTGAGCTTCTATGAATGGGGCTGGTTTTCTTTGCAAGGGAACAACCGAGATGAGGTAGGACCTTGGTGGCAGAAGCTGCTGGTCAAAAGAGCCTCATGTGGAAAAAGTGAGTCATAGCACCAAGTCAGGAGAGCAGGGTCCCACCTCTAAAAGGAAGTTGCAGCCCTCAAGATTTGTTTCAGGCAGAGTGCCTTTGTTTACTCTTGTAACCAGGTGGCGGAGGATCAATGACCCTTAATCACTCTCTAGCCCACAGTTGATGATGCATCAACCGAACTATAGTGCTTGCATCCTTATTGGTAAAAGATGTAACAGTACGATCCTATAGAGTAGATCCTGTTCCAATAAGGTGCCTCTGTGGCACATTGGTCTTGACAGAGCTGAGGGTTTCTCTACCGAATATTTCGTTGGGACGGAGCAAAGGCTAAGGAAAATTCCAAAGTGCCAAATCTACCACATCCAACTCTCTTGCAGTTTTCATTGCACATTTCCGGACGCAACCACTGTTCGAATCTGCTAGAACTCGTCTTTAATATCAAATGTTTGCATGAAAAGCGCAATCCAAGACTGCCCCTTTTGACGTTCCTCCTGAAATGCCAAGGGGCAGGGGGATAGTGTTGGAAGAATAATTCATCCATCTTGTTAACGGGGCCCTGTTTTGTAACTGATACACGTATAGGTCCAATTGATGTAGTTATACTCATAGAAGACTGTAACACCCCTCACTTGTACTCATAGACTAGTCATCCCCTAAGGGGTATTTTGGTCATTTGTACAGGCTTGAGAGCCTATAAATACCCCATGTACCTCTCATTTCAAGGGGGCTCTCTTGAGCAATAAATAAACATGTTCAAACCGGTGAGCCCTCGGGGCTGCCTCTCCGGAGGTAAACCCCCGTTGGCACACCGACAGGAATAGGGCGGTCCTCTCGGATCCCCGAACCTATATAAATCCTCGTGTCATTTTTGACCCTCGTGGACGACGGCCCGTCAGACGGTTGATGTCCACCCCTCACTTGTGTTTGGTTTTTACACCTACGACAATGACTATTGAGGAGAATCAATTTTGGGTCTCATAATGCATGCTTAGAAAGCTTGGAATGCTGTTGTCACGATCCTAATTCATGACGGGGAAAATACCGTCCAGAGGAGGGCCGAAATGGCACGGCTGAAGGGGAGGGGCTTTAGGAGAAAGGTGAGACCATGGATTGGGGAGAGGAACCTTAGGAAAGACTGGAATAATTATTTGTTATTGCTTGCTTCGAGAGACACAATGTTGTCCTCTTTTGTAGAGGATGACTAACAACCAAATCCTAAGGTAAGGAAAGCAACCAACTCATACCAAATCCTAGAGATAACAAATCCTTAAGATAAGGAACCTAATCAAATCCTAACATAACAGGAAGATATGCATGCGTGCTGTTGCGCCTCCTTGCATGGCTGTGGTTCCCCTTGGGTCCACACCCATGACACTTCATCCCTCCCGAACGAGCAGCTCGTCCTTGAGCAGCAATGCGGCGGCCATGGTTGCAGCCCTAGTAGACCCCATGCCGACAAGAGGACATGTCGTCAACACAATGTCGAGCGAGAGATGAGTAGGGCACCTACGATGGAAGCATGAAGCCCTTAGCACTGCTTGACGTCGAAGAGGCCGTTGAAGGCTTGGGGAACCAGCATGGGGCAGCAGCGATGCCCTTCTTGCCACCGTGTGCGTTGGTTACGGGAGTAGTGTGATGACGTCGTGGTCCACCGCGCTTTCACCGCGTACCGCCCCTCCAAAGGCACATTGCTGGCCGGCCGTGTGGCGATCGTGGACACCTTGGCAGACATCGAAGTAGGTGACGTGCATGCTCTAGTAGCGCCACAATACCGCGACAGCGACAGCAGCAGAGACCACTCAAGAAACTTCTAAGAGGGCGCGGTTGCCCGCGACAAGTGTCGACAGCAATGTGGCAGGTCGTGGCGCTATCTGCATGAGGCTCTGGCAATGAGATAAGCGCCGCATCTGCAAGAAGTAGGGTTGTTTGTTCGGTATATATGGTATACTCGGTAAATACGGTATTCTTAATTCGGTAAATACCGTATTTTTTAAAATATGGTTCGGGATCGGTAAGTAAACTATTTATTTTGGTATGGTATCGGTAAATACTATATTTACCAAAGTTAACAGGAATTGCAAACGATACCGCGAGTCAGAGATACTTGCGGTCACAAAATTTGACACTTGACAGCCGGGCCTAAGTAAGCAGTAAGCATTACTAGCTACTGCATTAGCAGTCATCACGCAGCACGGCAGTACAGTGAACTATTGAATTGAAGGCTTTGTACTTAGGGAACAGAGCAAAGATGCAACACTAATAATCAGCATTAAACTATTTAATTTGGCTTGAAGCAAACTGAGTCATAGATGCAAGCAAACCAATGCACAACACTGGTACACGGTCAGCACAACAAGATTCAATAATTCACTCATTGTACACAGTCCAATTTCCAAACAATAAAAAAGCTCCAATAGAACAACACATCTTCATTCTTCAAGCATCAAGCTCGGTTCTGTTGATTCCGTTGTTGTCTACAGATCTCCTCAAAAGGCCCAATGAACCTTACAGTTCTCAAACCGAGCAAATGCATCAATAAAAAAGTTAATCTACCATTACTTCATGATGGGCAAGTGGTGGACGTTACCTACCGTCGCTACCAAGAAGGATTGGGATTGGGGCAGTTGGGTCCTCGGGGAGCAGGGCAGAGGTTACTCGGAGCCAGTCAGACGATGTAGGCCGCAGTGGCGCAGGCGGGGAGGTGAACTCGGGTGGTGCAAGCGGCCTGCGAACGGTGAAGGCTAGAGGAGGCAGCGTAGGCAACGACGTGCACTAGAGTATTCGCCGCTGTGTCACCTCGGTGCTCTGCTTGCTCAATCGCTCGGTGTGCGACTCAACGAAAGAGAGAGAGAGAGTGAGGGGGTTAGGGGAGGCTAGTGTTGTGGGAGTTACGGTTTGGTTTGCTCGGTTCGGTGTAACAGTGAACAACCCGAGCGACAAGCTCCGGTACCACGCCTGCTATTATGCGACGCGATGCGACATCGACTGTAGGGCCTAAGCTGAGTACTCCATCGCCTAGTTTGCCCACCTTGGCCTTCTCCAAATGTGCAAGTGTCATGTCAGTCGCCACCATCCAGGTTGTTAACTTCGCTCTGATGATGTCAAGCTTCTTGAGGATGGCGTCCAACAACTCGGCAGCGAAAGCTATGGTGAGTGGCTCTGATACTAAGTTGTCACGAACATAGTTCATGACGGGGTAGATATCGTTCAGAGGAGGGCCGCAACGGCACGACTGAAGGGGATGGGCTTTAGGAGAAAGGCGAGACCATGGACCTGGGGGAAGAACCTTGGGAAAGACTAGAATAATTCTTTGTTATTGCTTGCTTGCTTCGAGAAACACAATGTTGTCCTCTTTTATAGAGAATGCCTAACAACGAAATCCTAAGAGATAAGGAAAGCAACCAACTCATACCAAATCCTAGCGATAACAAATCCTAAAGATTAGGAACCTAATCACATTCTAACATAACAGGAAGATATGCATGGCTATGGCTCCCCTTGGGTCCATGCGCCATGACACTGCATATCTTTTTTTTTTTTGTAGTTTATGTTGTAGTTTCCACACAAGTCAAATATAAGCTGATTTTAGCTCCGTTGACTCGTTTTTAGTTGACTGACCACATATATTGATGAATTGATAATAGCTAAACAAATTTTTTCTAAGTTCCCATTTCTTTTAGCCTACAAGCGTTACACCAATAATTTCAGATTTTTTTTAAAATAATACATTTTTAATATAATTACAAAAATAAATGCCCATTTAATAAAATTACAAAAATAGGTGTTTGTCACCATTCCAAATGGCGAAATGGCACTATCAACCGGGCCCTATCGCCATGAAAATAATGTGAAATGTCTCTACAGTAATGACAAAAAAAAGAAAGTAACATCAAACAGAAGACAGAAAATTAGGTGGTTACATTGTTCATAGTAAGAAACATAAACAAAAGTAATAAGGAGCAATATTAGCAATAGTACATAGGTTACACATAATAATTCGACGCACCACATTACATCATTACATCGGAGGACACAACTATATAGGACATACACCATCACATAGTTCGACAAATCACAATGATAGTAAGCAGAACATTCATCACATCATATATCAAAAACATAAATCATCCCCGTGGCCGCCACCTCCACGTCCGTTATGTCAACCTCCACGGTGCCCCCCTTGAGTGGAGCGGTCGGACGAGGTCCTCGTGACGCCGTCTGGATTGTCGATCTCTCCTTCATGTTGTTCATTTCTCGCATGTCAATACTTGAAGGTATGCCTGGACTCCCTGCAAATAGAGCACTTCTTTGTTTGACATCCGTCTTCTGCTTCATCCATGTTGTTGCCGATCTCTGCCGCCGCCAACCGCTCTTCAACCTATCAATGTCTGCGATCTCGCCTCTTGCTATGTGGTGGTGAAATGGCCAACCACGCTGTAACCATACAACTATACACTCTAGGTTAGCATCACCTCTTCCTTGGTGAAATATTCAGAAAGGTATTAGTCGGCATGCTGCGCCAACGTCGAACATGCAACCATCACATGTGAGCATGACCTATGCATAAGAAATGGCTTGTTACAAGTGCATATGCAATGAGTGCGGCCAAGCGTGCGCTCGTGGATGATCCTCTCACAGTTCGTTCCGCGATGTCCTTTCTCCCTGCAGAGTACCTCGAAGTGAAACTCCTTTGTGCTCATCTTGAATGCCTTGTGCATCTCACCTTTCTTGCTCTCCTCTTCTATGTACTTAGTGACCATGGCGGAGTATAGTACTCTTGTCATTTGCCATGGAGAGCGACGCAATGTTGCGTCGGTCAACAAAGTACTTTGTGGTGCCACATAGAATTGTCTCCACAATACCAACCAAAGGGAGGCACTTCGCGCTGCATATGATCCAATTGTACACCTCAGCTAGATTGATTGTCATGACACCATACGGAGCACCATCCTTGTGTAGCAATGACCACTTCACCTTAGGCTCGTGCTCAATCCAGTTTGAGAAGCATTTCACCTGCCTGCCGGTCTTCCTCGTCAAATTGGGACCATATGTGGGTAACTCGGGCAATGTCTCAACGAGATTTTCAGCGCTTTTGGGGCAGGCTTCTTCGCTACCTCCCTTCTATGTGTCCTCATCCGCTCATCCAGAATTTTCTAGTGTGTGTCGAACTTCCACTGCTAGTTCTGGTTGCACAGTCGCTTGAAAAGGTTCATCAAGTCCTTGTCGTGAAACTGCTTGTAAAAGTTTGCACCCATGTACCTCATACACCACCTACTCTGCAGATCCACCCATGGAAGTGGCTCGTGTTGCCCTTGTTGTAGCTGAGTTATTGCACTCAACATGCCTGCATGCCGGTCATATATAAGGCATAAGTTAGGACGGCCCTGCGCAACAGAAATCTTCACGTTCTTCAGAAACCACAACCAACTGTCGGTGTTCTCGCTTTCGACGAAAGTAAACGCCACGGGAAGAACCTGGTTCCTATCCGTCGCAATTGAAGTATCTGCCCCTTGTACCTCCTAGTCAGGAACGTGTCATCCACGCGCAAGATCGGGTGGCAATGCCGGAATGCATTGATGTATGCATCGAAGGCGAGGAATGCTTGCTTCAGTACCCCCTTCCCGACAAATTTCGGATGCATGGAATCCTCAATAGCGACATGAGTACTGTGATTCCTATCTTGTATGTATGACTCGGAGCTGTCAGGGCAGGTTGTGTTAGGAGTTCTCGAATGTATCGAACCTTGCTTCCAAAGTCTTCTGCTATGCCCTCCACGCCTTAGCATAACTGACTGTACTGGAACCTTGACTCTATTGCCCGAATGATGGATCGTGGCTCAAAATCCAGGTTATCCACGATCTCATCGTACGTGACATTAGCAATGAAGCTTGATGGATCGTGACTCAATTGCATTGATTTAGAGACAACACGTGTGAGGGATTACTATAGAGTATTTGCAGTACGTGACCCACTTAGGTTGGAATGTGTGCACTCACCAGGGGCATCCCCCTATCTCGTACTTCACGTCGTAGCACCTTGGGTTAGACTTCACCACTGTGAATGTACGCCGCAGCAACAAGGACTAGAATTTGCCAGCCTCCTTGCATTTGTACATGGCCCCTTGCCTGACCTTATTCTGGTGGTGCTCTCACGGTACACGAGATCCTTTGTTCACGACGAGGTTGTCGAATGGGTACGTGTTTCACTCTGATCGAACAACCTGCTGTTCCCCACCATCCTCGTCATCCAAACCTTCATCTTCCGACAATGCCTCGTCGTCCTGGTCTTCGAGTGCCATCCTTTGAACTGGGGTTTTGATCTCCTCACCTTCGTCAGTAATCCCACTAGCCTCCCGGATCAAAGGAGCTTCTTCGACCCCATCTTCATCGGCGACATCAGCAACTCTTCGACCTTCGGCCGTTGTGTGCGCCGCACTGTGGCTGGACTCCCCAACTTCTTCGGCATCACCACCAACTACCCCTGTTCAGCTGCAGATGCAGGAATGGCCTTGGCATATACCTGGGCCAGAAGGACCAAATCCCACCCGCGATCCCTCGCCATTCTTAGATATGACTGTCATGTTCTTGCTTCCTTGAGTTGCAATAACTCCCAATGTGTGCCCTGTGGTGACCGGGTGACACGTCGGCTCAGTTTCATATCGTGCAGAGCATGCTCTAACTCGAAGGTGTAATACAACCACCGTATCACAACATCTGCTCCGGTCTTGTTAGGCTAACGACCACCAATTGGAAATAACGCAAATCAACCCCCTCGAGACCTTCCAGAATAGTTCCTTGACCATAGTAAACTTTGAAATTGATTGCGCCCGATATATTTGACGTATTGCACCATAAACAAGATTTTCACGATTAATCACATATCTAAAACTAAACTACACACCTAAAGGGATTCGCTACAACATACTACACTACGTAACCATACATCTAAAACTATCGAATCCATCCAGTTATAAAAAATTACTTACAAGGTGGATGACCGGACGGGCAGCGCTTCGTTAGCTCCTCTCCTCCCCTCTACTCCTCTCTGCTCCAATCCCTTCCCTCTCTTCTTTCTATTTTTTCAGAATAAAAGTGAATTTTGCCCAAATTTTGTGAATGTTTTATAGGGGAGGTTGTGTCACCATTTGGAATGACGACAGGGACTTGTGGGGTCTCTATCTCCATTTGAAATGGTGATTTGCAATTCCAAATGGCAACAAGAGCTTTCGGCACTGTTCAGTGGGCGATAGGGCTCCCGTCGCCATTCCAAATGGCGATAGGGCCATTTCGCCATTTGGAATGGCCCTATCGCCATTTGGAATAGCGACAGAAGCCCATTTTTTTAATTTTATTAAATGGACATTTATTTTTGTAGTTCTATTAAAAAATATATATTATTTTAGAAAAAAACCAATAATTTCATGGCCCTTTTTCCTTCAACATTTTTATGGACAAGAAAATATTGTTTTGGTTCTTGATCTAACATGGTTGTTTTTCGTAGTATGTCTTCTATTTGTGCTACTTGTTAATCTTAATTGTCTTCAGTTGACAGATTTTGGGTTGTCCAAGGTTGGTCTGATCAACAGTACTGATGATCTATCTGGTCCGGCTGTTAGTGGGGCTTCATTTTATGGAGATGATGAACCTCAGATGAGTGAATTTGAGCAAATGGATCACCGCGCACGGAGACAAAAGCGTTCTGCTGTTGGAACCCCTGATTATTTAGCACCAGAAATCCTTTTGGGGACAGGACATGGTAAAATGCTAAACAAAGCTGCCTTTTAGCCTCCGTATTGTCTTCTCATTTTGACTACCTGTTTGGTACTAATTACTTCATTGCTGCGTATATTATCTTCCCAGGTGCTAGTGCAGATTGGTGGTCTGTAGGTGTCATTCTTTTTGAGCTAATTGTTGGAATTCCTCCATTCAATGCAGAGCACCCCCAGGTATCATACTCTACATTTACTGAATAATTCTTTGCCATCTATCTGATGTTGAATGAAGTTATATAAGCATTCAAAACTCTGCATTTGCATACTTGCATAGACAATTTTCAATAAATCAAAAGTAGACCATTTGCCTCTTTTTTGTGTTCAAATCCTTTTGTAGGTTGGAGAATATGGAGTCTGTAGTTTTGTACATAGGTATATGAATGTTTCATAATATGCTCTATTCTGTTTATACTGTAATTTTTGACATATTCATTGCATCAGACCATCAGTTTACACAACTGCTGATTAACTGAGACATCAGCCAGGACCTAATTAGATCTTTGCTAGAAATCAGTGGTATTTGTCCATATATATAGTATAAAATGTTGGTTATTGGAGTAACTTTTCACGATCAGACTTTGATATATTTGCTAGAACTCAATGTTGGTTTCTGTTATCTGGGAATGTAGTGGTGTAACTTGACATTCTTGTTGTACTTGTTGCTGTAGACAATTTTTGACAATATTTTGAATCGCAAAATACCTTGGCCACATGTTCCAGAAGAGATGAGTTTTGAAACGCAAGATCTAATTGACAAGTAAGAAATGTTTCAAACTATTCGAGTACTCAATTAATCATGTTACAGCCTTACAGGATTGCATGTTATCGCTTCTTGTTGTTCAAATGTTAATTTGGTAAATGATTATGCTAAGTTGCCAATATTTTGTAGGGCATTGGGAGTTGAGGGGCTCATTATATAATATTTTTGCACGTTTGTACTGCATTATTCTTGACATTATTGCAATGTCAAGCATGAAATGCCCTAGAGGCCTAGACTACAACCAATATGTATGATCCATTATTATTCATTACTATGTCTTCAAAGAAAAACTCAAATATGACCTCCCTTATTTCAACTATTACTATTAGATCACCACACAAGTTGCTTCAGATCAACTTTATCGATTACATTTTGAGAATGAAGATCAGACTGTTAGTTATATTATGCAGGTCCCAAATAATCCAAATTACTATTGGGGTCAATTGGGATTTGGGGTCAAACTAAACAGGGGAACTTTCATAATCTCCCCCTTGCTCTAAATTGTTATAGCTGCTTGCTAGATAGCTTGGCATTTGCTTTATTTGTTTGAAGTGACATAGGTCAGTGCTTGTAGTTTTGCAGTTTTGATGTATATGATAATAGTAGCATAGTGCCCTATATGCTATATTCGTTTAGTTGTGTTCTGTGGTTTACAATTGCTGTCATTTGTTTGCTCAAAGGTATAATTGTCCACTAGAATATATATTTTCGAATCTCTTTACATGTTTAAATATAGGCATGCCATTTACGGTGCAAATTTCAATTCATTTCTTAATCTTTGGGCAAGTTAATTGCGGATATGGTTTAAGTAAAACTAATGTGGTCTTACGACAACTTCCTCCAGATTATTGACAGAAGATCCTCATCAACGGCTAGGAGCAAATGGTGCCTCTGAGGTATTTTGAGGGTGCTTGGAACCTTCTTTCATGAAATTTTTTTATGGGGTACTTTATTCAAATGTTTTATAAGATTGATGTTGGTAATCCTGTTTCCTTTAGGTTAAACAACATCCATTTTTTAAGGACATTAGCTGGGATAGCCTTGCTAGGCAGAAGGTGAGATAGGGTCAACGATTAGTCGATTACTTTAACTCTTCAAACACGAATTGCATCTCTTTTGTATAGGCATACCAGGGATAACACAAAAATCATTTGCAGGCTGCCTTTGTTCCCTCCTCAGATAGTGCGTTTGATACCAGCTACTTCACAAGCCGTTATTCTTGGAATCCGTCGGATGAAAACATATATGAAGCATATGAGTTTGAGGATTCCAGTGATAATGGAAGCCTTAGTGGCAGCAGTAGTTGTGTGAGCAATCGCCAAGATGACATGGTATGAATCATTTTCGTTTCAGACTTTCAGTTGATGATCATGATCGAAAAGAACATGTGTAAGCATTTTCAGTAGTTGTAGGAAGTAGAGGAAAAGAAAACTAAAAAGAATACTGTATTGTCATTGTGAATAGTTGATCTACCTTTATGCCCTTCAGTTGCTTTGCTAAACTATTATAAAAATTGTGTGGATTAGGGGGATGAGTGTGGTGGCCTCACAGAGTTTGAATCTGGCTCAAATGTCAATTATTCTTTCAGCAACTTCTCATTCAAGGTAAGCCTATAGCTTTCATAGGTCATTTATTTTTATTTCATATAGTAACCTTTTCCCCCCTTTGAAGTGAATGTGTTAGGCCTGTCCATATCACAATGTGGATGCCTAAGTATATCCGTTGTTCTTTACATTTCCTCTTTATATCTCAGAAACAAGCAATCAATACTTCATTACTAAGTCGTAAATGTCACCTTTTTAGCATCATAATATACTTAGGAGTCCAATCATAGTAATCAGAGCCATATATTGAATGCTACAGTTACTATAAATCATAGTCATCACAGATGGCCAACTTTGATGCCCTTAAGGGCACGCTGCTTAAACGATAGTTCGATTATCCAATTTGAGTGTGGCACAATCATTTCACGGTAACACAGTAGATTTTCATAGAACAATAGCACCTAGAAATCAAGTGTTCTCAAAACTAGAAAATTGGTTTCGACATTAAATATACACAGATGACCCAAGTTATTAATCTCTAGTGATCCAACAATGCAAATGCTATTTATAACTGTCATTGTGTTTGTGACGATCTGGTTTCAAAGACGATATCAGTCCGTAAAAGTACATTAAAAAACTTTTTTTATTAGCCCTTTTGTGCCTATATGCTGCACATCATTTTTTTAAACTTCTTTGCACTGCAGAATCTATCACAACTTGCCTCCATCAATTATGATATGCTCACCAAAGGATTGAAGGATGATCCACCAACGAAATCTGAAACGTAGCAGTCGGTTAATATCGCAGTTGATTCATTTGAAGTAACCAAACAGTTTACAAGGTGCCCGCGTGATGTAGATCTTGTACATGTAAGTATACTAGTTGTTCTATGTGCAGTTGAATTAATGTGTAATGCTATTTTATCTGATTGTTACTGTCAATTTTGCAGATGAAAGAATGAGGTATGGGCTCTTCTTATTGAGGTTGTTCGTACATATCGCGGAGCCAAGTACAGTTTTGCTGTTACCATGTTTTCACACAATTGCCATGTCATCATCAGTGGAACATCCTTGACCATAAATTGGCATGAGTCACCTAGGAGCGCTGTTTTTATTTTACTTTTCTTTTTTTGTGTCCCATCATCGGCCTTGGGTGCCCAAGATTGGTCAAGGTTTCTGTATTCAGAATACAACCCTTGAAGATGTAGATGGTCTCAGAAATTTGTCATTATGGCATATAATTCGGATGGAGTTCATTAAGCTGGCAGCCTGCAGGTTTCCCTGTACTCACAACTGTTCACAGTAACATTCACTGGGCACAAATCTGATCAAATGGCAATGCTCTAGTTTTCTTGGGTTTACTATCGCCTTATTATGTTTTTAATAACTAGTGTCAGCTTTGTTGGTTGCTCCATGCATCCTTTTTTTTTTGAGCGAGCTAGGGAGCTCGAGTTCTACCGATTTCTGATCTCTCGTTCTTTGTCCTCGGTCGTCTATCCATCGATTTCAGCCGTAGACAAATATTATAATGCAGAGTTGGGCTGGTGTTATTACATCAGTTCCCCCAATTCCATAGAATAGTTGGAACTTGGAAACATGGTGTGTGTGTCTCGAGCTGTAGTGCTGACAACGCACAACCGTCTAAACTGCAAATCTTTTCGACGCCCTTCTTATTTTTATAGCCAAACTCACTAAGTTAAATCATCTAGTAGCCTATACGTACGATTTTAAAACGCAAGTTTAGAAAACCAAAAGGAGCAGGCTCAAATTGAGGTCATGTTGCAGCAGTCTGGGATAATTTCAATGAGCATGATAAGCTCCAAAATGCAGCTTTCAGATCAATCACCTTTAGAAAGCAAGAACACTTTAACACTTTGGTTATGGGCACAGTCAAATAAAATACATGCTACTTGGGATATGGGTTAGCCCCATTACAGACAGGTTCCGTCAAAAAGAGCTTGGCACAGCATGGATTAACACATCCCAGATGACATTCATACTTAGAAATACGGGCAAAAACGATTAAACTAATTGAACATCACTTGTACGTCAAAGCAAGAGCATTTTTGGACCATATTCGTAGTCGTTGGAAAGATCTTGCTTAGGTGTTGACCGCGAACTTGTGCCTGCATTCTGGGCACTCATAGAAGACAGTCTGTCCCTCATCCGCTGACCGTAGCTGTAATTACACACACAGAAGATAGTCAAGAATCAAGATTCGGAACAAGGAGAGAAAAAAAAAGAAACTAAACCATCATCAAATGCTGAAGGATCAATAACTAACCTGCTTGGTGTAATATTCAAGTGTAGGATTGCGGCATTTTGGACAGGTTTCATTTACCTATAGAAAAACAATATTTGTGAAGTGCTCAAAATATCAAAATATCAAAAAATAATAAATATTATATTATATTCTGAGAAAAAAAAATTAACTTACCGTGGCTCTTTGCACACGTTCATCTTCCTTTGGTGCTGATTCAATAATCACAAACGGCTCAATCTTTAATTCCCTTCTAATATCCTATCAAAACATATTAATGGCCACAGTAATCTTCTTCAATATCCGATAATTTCCTTATTACTTGGGAAAAGAATCGCATTCAAGAAATTTTACAGTTCAAAAAGAGAGAGAAGTATCTGTAGTCCCTAAAATAAAAAAATTTATGTATTAACTACTGCGAACTGCTAAGGCTTAGTATGATTTGTATGACAATATTCGCATACAAAATCTGATAGAATTACTTGATCAGAGTAGCTTACACATGCCAAGCAAGGAAATCACTAGTTCTTACCTATAGCTGCTATACAAAAATTTATGTACAGTTCATACTATTCCATTAATGCTGCTATCCATATATTCCAAAAGCTTGAGGATTTTGCTGTTCGAGACTTCTCTTTTTTAAAAAAAATATCAATAGCTCATGCTCAGCAGGGTTAATACTCTCTTGAAACACAACATTACAGTGAAAGTAGGGCAATGTCAGGCAGAACCAGTAATCAGTACACACCACCATTTATCGAGAGGAAATAGAATATGGAAGTACTTTACGAATCATTCTTTTAGCTTAAAAAATTTAGATTTGCTCCAGGCCCCCACACGTAATCAGAACGTACTCCATACGTCAAGTACTTCTTCTAGGATTACTGGTTTGCACTGTAGCTTTAGCGACTAGGCATAAGAGAGCACTTGTGTCAGGCTGGCCGCTGGTGAAATAGACGTCGCAGGTGGCAGGAGGAGGGGAAAAAAAAAATCAAAGATTATGCAAGCTGCGGAGAGAGAACCGTAAACCGTACCTCATCGGTGATGATGTACCGAGTTTCCTTCCCTTCAATCTCTGCATAAAAAAAAAGAGAGCCGCCGCTCTGCATCAGTCACAAAATCAAATACGAAAACGCTTCAAATCAAGAATCGAACCACGATTTGCTCTTAAGCCCAGAATCACAGTCGCAAAGGACAAGGCGCGCAGAACATGCAAGTAGTGTGTGCTCGAGGTTCGGTACCCATCGCGCCAAGAAAACCAAAGTAAAACTAGGACTTGGAGAGGGGGGAGAGAGAGAGGGAGAGGGGGAGAGACCTTTGGCCTTGCGCTTGAAGCCGCAGAGAGGGCAGGAGGCGGAGCGGACGGAGTCGAAGGTGAGGAGGGTGCCGCACACGCCGCAGAACAAGAAATCGCGCGCCTGCCAGAAAGCCATGCCGCTCGCTCGCTGCCGTCCTCCCGCGCCGCCGCCCACCTGACCAGTGGCGGAGCTAGGAATTTAGTAATAGGGTGCACAATTCAAAGAAGAAGAAAAAATCTTGGCATATGTAATTTCATAAGTCCAAAAGAATTCGAAATTAATAAATAATACAATATAAATAGTTCAAATAAAATCTTATATGAATAAAAGAGTCCTAAATCTCGTTCTATAAAATGACTAAACAATCATTTCATATTTGATCGCCCATACTATTTCTCAACTTGTTCTTCACAAGTTAGAACAAATACTGATTGATGGCATAAAGCATAATGATTTAGATTGGGGGCATTGGACAATTTGGTTTGGGGGAGAGAAAGATTGGCCGGCTGCGGGCTTCTCTCTAGAGCTTCCTTTGGGGGAAATGAAGAAACGCTCCTCCCTCTGCGGCCTAGCCCACCTACGCCGGCGCGCCGGCGCCTCCCCCCTCCCCCCCAATCCAATTTATCCCGTATCCGGGATCCCCCTGTTTACCAGCAGAGGGCAGACCTCAGAGAAAAGCGGGCGACGGCGGACTGCCGGAGGAGGAGGAGAAGCAAGGAGGCGCTGCCGGATGCCCTACCTTGGTGTTGGTGCCTTGATGGCCTGGTTGTGCCGTGGTGGGAACCACTGGCGCCCTGCGAGGCCGAGCAATGGCCTCTCGTCCTCCGCGACGGCGGACTGGCAGTGGCGGAGGAGGAGCAAGGAGGCGGCGTCCTCGGCGGCGGGCGGCGGCGGACTGGCGGAGGACGGGAGGAGCCGATGAGGAGCAAGGAGGGGAGGCGGGCGGCGTCAGGAGGAGAAGCAAGGAGCCCGCCTAGAGCCCTAGAGCATGGAGCCGTGAGCTGTGTGCCTTGGTGGCTGAATTGGGCCAGCCCAAGTACTGCTGATACTGTGATACATACCTAGTTATTAAAAAATCACTTTTTTTTGGGGTGCAACCCTCCTGTCGCCGCGCCTGCACCTGACCGCTGTTGGAGTGTTGGTTCGATCGATCGATCGATCGGATTAGGGTCTCTTCCATCTTCTCTGTTGACCCGACGACTTGCCTCGATCAAACGGCTGCGCGTTTAGGGTTTTGGTGGGCCGATGGGCCTACCAACCCTCCTCACGTGCCTACCAACCCTCCTCACGTAGAACGCGGCCCAGCCACCGGAAAACCAAGCAAAGAATCAGCGGAATTGTCCGTGTTCTCCTGCCGCGCGCACGCTTCAGCGCCGATCTGCTGTGTTCGTTTCAGATTCGTATGCGCATCGCCCAGGGCATCGTGAAGGCACATTGTGCTGCCTTGGTTCGGAGAAATGGAAAGTCTGAGGTGGTTCGGAAGGAGGAAGACGGCGGCGACGAGGACAAGGCGTTCGCGAGCATGGAGGAGCTGCTTGCCGATTACGAGAGTGGTGCTTTGCATCCTGATGATGTGGAAGCCAGCTCTAGCAAAAGCGATAATTCAGATGTGGAATAAGTATTGTGGACGATCAACACGTCGATGTTACGAAACAAAAAATTGAAAAATAATAAAAAATTTCTTGGATTAGAATGAGGTTGCTTTTTATTACAATAAACTGAATCTTTACGAGGGTGTCTTAAATAAGGCGACAGACTAGCCCTAGTTATACTGGATGTATTGTTGTACTATTGCTTCAATTGGCTTCTGATCTTGCTGATCCTGATTTGGTTGTCCTTGGATCGCCTAGGGCTTGATCTCATGTCCTTTCTGCCGTCCGTATCCTCCTTTAAATAACTAGAGAAATAGTGACAGTTACTCCTAGGAGAGACGCCCTTTGAAAATATCGTGTCTAGTCGGAGAAACGGTGGCAGTTGGTGAAACGCCAACTGACTATACGGTTGATGTCAATGAGACACAAAACCATATAGTGGTTATTGTTAGTGACTTAGGGCCGAAAACGTTGTGTGGTTTAGAGCAATTAAGGCATATGTTCCATTCATCACACAGAAGTGGTATAATTGGAATCGGGTTCAAGTGCCAGTTCAAAAGCTTCTACGAGCAGTCATCTGGTCGTGCAATGGGTACAAGACCCTGTCCGACCATGTTGCCCATCAGGTGACTCCTAGGATTCTAACAACCATAGGTGGTCGTTAGCTATAAGGTTTACGACCACAAAAACTATGTGGCTTTTATTTAATATTTAGGAACTTAATCCTAATCAAGTATATATTTGTTCCCTTAAATCTTCGTTTTGTTTAATTTTCGTCTCCCGTCTGTAGTATCGGGTAAAACGTGTGTTCAAACTTTCAATACTGCACAAGGGGAGTCTCTTCGTCCGTTTGAAAGTTGTTTTGTGCCATGTGGGCGTCGACAGTTCGAGGATACGTTTTATTTGATATTGTAGATAACAAATAGAAATTAAACAAAATGAAGAGTTGAGAGATCAAATATATACTTATCTTTACCATTATAAAAAGGCTCGGTGGTGGTGGTGAGGTTATCATCTACCACGTTTTCTCCTACCTTTTGAGTCGGTAAGATCTATCTTCCTATGGATAATTAAATTATATAAGTTTGTGGTTTATGATAAGATTGTATTTAATTTGTTGATTAGATGTAAATTATGTATGAAACTTTCATTAGTACAATAATTATATTATGGATATTGGTTTTTTAAGTTAATAATTTATATTATGTTTATTTAAAAACCGTTACAACCCACGGACATTCGCTGTTTCCGTTTGATGTTGCAGCACGTTCGTGACTTCGCACCCCGTTGGCAGCGAGCCTGCCCGCCACCACCCGGCAGATTCCTTGTCTAAACTGTACTTCCGTTTCTGCAGCGCGCCCCCTCAGATCCGCGTCGCGGCCCCGTGCGCCCCCAATTCCCACCCCCAACCCTCCAAATCCCACACACACGCAGCACGACCGCGCGAGGGAGACAGCGAGCGAGCGACGGACGCAGGCATGGCCACTTGCACTTCCAGCGGCGACGATTCGCCCCCCGCCGCCTCCGACCTCGTCCTCCCTTCCTACCCCGAGGCAAACCATTCGCCCTCCTCTAAACCCTAGCTGCCTCCCGCTTTTCCCCCAGATCTGCGCCATCCCGGTCGATCTTGGTGAATTTGACGTGTTGGTGTGTGTGTGCTGCAGATGATCGTGGAGGCGATCGCGTCGCTGGCGGAGGAGAACGGCTCCAGCCAGGCCGCCATCGCGCGCCGCATGGAGGCGGCCCACGGCGCCGGCGGCGACCTCCCGCCGTCGCACCCCTCGCTCGTCGCCGCCCACCTCTCCCGCATGTCCGCCGCCGGCGAGCTCGTCGCCTTCGCGAGGGGCAAGTACGCGCTCCCCGGCGCTGGACCGCCCTGCCGATGACGACTCCCCCGACGACGCGCTGGCGCTGCCGCCACTTCCCCAAGCGCGGCCGCGGCCGACCCCCAAGGCGCGGCCCCGGGCTTCCCGGCGGAGCTGCTGCCCCTATCGGCGCGCCTAGCGACGGAGTAGCGGTTGCCGCGGCAGCCCCGCCGCGCCGCGCCGGCGCGGCCGCCCGCCCAAGCCTCGGGACCCGCACGCGCCGCCGAAGATCCCGCGGCCACGCGGGCGGCCGCGCAAGAATCCGCTCCCAGAGGGATGGTGCCGCGGACGCGCCCCGGCGCGACGGCCAAGGCGCGCCCGCAGTTCGCCGAGGTCGGCTTCGTGTGAGGCCGAGTCGGGGAGGAAGCGCTAACTTTTTCACTGTTCCTGCTGCTGTTTGATGTGTGGGGTTTCTCCGTTGAGCGTTTAGGGGTGGAAGACGAGACGAGGCGAGGTGGCGGTGGTGTTTCAGTTCGTGGTGTTGCTACTGTTGGTCGCCGGAGGGGTTTTGTGTCCTCCGGCGGTGTATCTTGTATGTCTGTCGCGCACACGCAATGCAATGCAGCTAGTTGATCGTTTCCATTCGGGAAGGAACGGCCTGGGTTTGTGCCACTTGTCTTGATGTATGATTCAGTAGCTTCGATTTATCTCGGTTAACATCGTAACGTTTAATTTCAAGCGAGAATCACGGTGATCTTCTCGGTGCGTTTGTTGTTGGTGTATGTTCTTTCAGAGTCATCTTGTTCATCTTCTTTAGCAATAGTTGTGTTGTTGAAGCGTTCCAAGATGGTTGCTTACTTTGCTTAGTGTGTTTTGAGCTGGCAATCCGCTTGTTTCGATCTGTGGCTCCGTTGGGAGGATGTTGAGTCGTTGATCTGTGAAGTTGCAGTAAGCTGATGCGGTAATAGATGGACTGTTTAGCCCTATTTACGATAGTTACTTCCTCTTCATCCACCCTTTAATCCTCGATGAGATTGGTATGCTTTTCGAACCTACCAGGGCTGAAAATCACGGATATAAGAGACCCGATCTAATAACTATCTAGCGTTACGCTGGTCCTCCACCCTTTAATCCTGGCTAACAAATTCCTCACCCGAGCAGCAAAGTGGTATGGAGTGTATACATACTTCCTCTTCGCAAGCGTATAGTATATAATGTTTTTCCAAGTCAATACTTCCCATATGAACTGCTTAATTTTATGAACATTCTTCATATAATAACAAAGAGCATGTACGGATACTCCTAGTATACATACTTCCTCTTGGCAAAACAAAACATATACTTAGGAACGTATACATACTTCTTAAGTACACTAGTTCTGATACAGTCCCCAAATTTTGTGTACTCCCATACGGAGATACTCCCGTTCCCGTACATCCAAACTGTAAAATGTCTTATGGGTTACGCGACAGATATACTCCATTTTGTTTTTGATGGCACGATAACATAATATTTATATTAGTTTTCAACGAACTATACAAGAATACACATGGTATCAAAGAACTAGCTAAAGTATGAAGAATCACACATACACAAGGTGAACTGCTTTTCTAAAGTTCAATTGAAATAAAGGTAGTAGAATTTTTTTGAGAACAAAAATAAAGGTAGTAGATGGTAGTATGTAGTATCTTGCACCGGTAACCGGTTGCATCAAAGCTACGAGGTACAAAAATCAAAATTTGAAATACTTTGCATACGTGGGCCGGAAATCTCGGAAGTAAGATTAAACTAATCCAGAATTAGTGGGTTTGCTACGGGTGTTATTTGCATCCGTATACCCGATCAGAAAGTAGGGTTCTCATGGATGATCAACGGCAGATGCATAGGGAGTAACTACATCCAGGAGTAGCAAAAATGCTAACCATATACGTAGATGATCTAATTGTCCACAAAAGATCATTATAGTATATCATGTATGCACATATCTATCTACAAAAGATCTCACTGACTCAAGAGATATGAGATATGGAGGTAGATGGACTCATCACTACCATCAAGTGCTTCTTTTATAATAGTCTCATCTTGAGGAAGTTCTAGTTGGTAAATGCATTGGCAAGGAAATGTCTGAAATTGCAGTCACGGCTTTACGGTCCATTTTGCGCACATTTTACATGGTGCGGTGAACAAGCTTGCAACTGCAGCTGTGATGAATGGCGCAAGCATGTCCCTTTGCAAGGAACATATAGAGGCGTCGAAATTGTGTGTTTGTTCTGTTGTTTCCTGTACCACAGATGATGCAGTAACTGTGATATTATTGTTTGGACAAAAGGGAGCGATCTGCTGACGCACAGAAGCGTGGCATGACAAGAATCAAACGGCGTTCCACCTGATACGATGATCAAGTTACGCAACTTTCATACTGGGCAAGATTTGTTCCAGCCACTGACTGTATTGTTTCCTTCCTCACTCATGTAGTCGTGCTAGCTCAAGATTGTTAGTCTCAGCCGCCTAGAAAATAACGAAGTTTGTTGGGAATCTTCGGCCTGATCTTTACGGATTTCCTATCTATCAATTCACACACACAAAAAATGGAGGAGATAGGTCAAATTTCCTTCCCACCTTTGGATTCATCGTGTGCCACCCGCTTCTGTCTAGAGGTGGAAGTGGTCCGAACCGACCAGACCCTCCCCTGCACCGTTTGCCCCAAAACATCCATTGGAAGTCCATGGCCGAGCCAGGAAGCAAAGCAAAAAAAAAAAACCCAGACTCATTGGATCTTTAGGGTCGACCCCTTTTAGCTAGCTCACGGCAGCGCGAATTCTGTAACACGTAACCAAGATCGATATTTCAAGGATTTCTTCTTCCCGAGCCGAATAGACAGAATCACAGCAATTAGATGGAAAATAGTAGAACTGGGAGAAAGAAGCACCCGACCTTGGCCTCGTTGTGGCAATGCCTGCAGTCGAAGACCTCGCTGCAGCACGGGGCCCTTATCTTGCACCTCCTCATGTAATGCGCGTAGCTTCACCCAGAAACAAACCAGAGGGAAAGAAAGAAGGTTCCGAATTAGGAGACGGACAGCGAGGCTTTGCTTACCCGTACTGCGCCTCTGACCCCAAATCCATCTCCGTCTCTTGCCCCTCTTGATTCCCTCTCTCAAAGCCCAAACCTCTGAAACCAACCAACACAGATGATTACTTCAGAGATCTCCTAGTACCTGAAGAGAGACCAAGAACCGATCAGAAATTCAGAATCGAAGCTTTGATTTCGCTGTCGCTCTCTTCTTCTCTTCCTACAGCCTATTCCTACGGCCCGTCGTGGTGGAGGATGGAGGCGACGACGACGGGTGTTGGGTTGGAGGCGGCGGCGCTTCAGGGTGGACGATCGCGACAGCGCGAGCGACGACAACGCGTTGGAACGAGGACGACGATGCGTTCGGCTCGATCACTCGAACCCAGAACCAATAGATTCTGAACCTATTGAACTGAGTCATGTATTGGACAACCTCGAACCCATACCGCTAGAATTTTCAGACCGGTTCAGTACACCAATGGATAAGGCCAAACTACTATCATACCTACCTCCGTCCCTATCTTCGGCTAAACTTCGGTGAGGTTCACGGGTTTGGGGTTTACCAAGGCCCGCCCATAAAGTTGGACTCTCTAAACTCTAGAGAGCAAAGCGCACAAGGGACTTCTCCTGGTCAGTACTCGCCTATTGAATTTGGATAAACCAAATATATCGAAGAGAAGACACGATACCATATCTTTCTTCTGCAGCTATCTGATTGGAAAGCAACGTTCGAAATCTTTTTTGAGTACTGTGAGAATATGAGATCCGATCACTGAACTAGAAGGGATAAACGATCCATACAACACTTCGCCCAAATGTCAAGTTCTGAGTGGACTGTTTCTATCTCACGGTCACCGCTAGAACCCAAACTTATGGGCGCGTGCTCTTTGCCGTGCCTTTTTTTTACCCGCCGACTTCAACATGACTTCACACCTCACAAGCTTTTCGCTTATTTACTCTCTTTTTGAAATGAAATAGCAAAATAGCTCTCATCCGAGCAAAATGGTAAAAATAACACATTTATCGCAAAAACCACAATGAAAACGACGTCTTGCACGAAATCGCAATGAAAGCGGCTACAACACGGGACCGCGGCAGGTTGCCTGCCACAGACTTCTGCCTCTTTGTCACCGTAGGTCCTGAAGTGTTTGGGAGCACTACAATAGATACATGTCGCCTGTCTATTCAATCATAATGCTATTTTGCCAATTCCGCATAAAAAACTAGATTTGCTATCTCATCACACCAGAACAGGCGAAGAGACAAAAATCAGACCCCCGCCACCTCTCGAATGGTCTCCCACCCCATGCCACCATTTGGTCTACCCCGTGATGCATTCGCCGATTGCCATCAAAACACAACTCAATCACAAGTGTCGTCCGCCAAAATCTAACTCGACTCTTAGCCACATCGTCATTTGCTTACCGCCCCCGATCTTGTGGTTGATGGTGCCCTCGCCGCCAAGCCACCTTCGCCACCGGCCTCGCAGATTCCATGGTCGGCGGCCAACGAATCCTGTAAAAAAACAGTGGTAAGAGCTGCCGCTTGGCTGTTGAGTTTGTCGTCCGCCACATACCCTCTCTAGCTCTAGCCAAAGGACACCACGCACAATGATCTGATGATCTACATGAATAACACGATCAAATGGTGGTGGATGGAGGCGTCAACGTGATGGGTTTCGTGCAAATGCTTGGAGAGCAGCAATTTGGCTAAAAGTTTTGAGTTCCATATTTTAGATAATCCATATGATCCAAAATTTCATTTGATCTTAAAATGATTTGAGGCCAGTACACCTTGCCGAGACACCAAATACTTGGATTTAGGGAGATGTGGACTCCGGTTGTTCTGTTTATGAGAGCTCCTACTTGTCACACACAATATTTCAGCGAGAGTCGGAGCTCTAACTAGCAAACTCTCTTTCTCTAAATACCATCCATGTGCCATTTGAGCATAGATAGCCCTATTTCCCATAGGGTTTTACTATTGGCTAACTTTATTGTTCTTATTTTGTATTTTATTCTTTATGTATGATTATGAAAAGGTAGAATTTGGTACATTGTCGAGCAAGATTCTACAATGAAATTTAATCTTAAATGTCAAGTGAACAATATTTTCATTAATTCAAGTTGAGCTAGGGTGTGTATTATTTGAAGACAAACCAAATGGACAATTGTATCAAACATGTTTTAGTTTGTACCTTGCCAATTATCGGTTTACATTTTTATATTTGTACATTTAGCTTACTAGGCAGCAAGATAAACACACACTCTATAAGAATTAACGAACCACTCCATTATCTATTAGACATCTCTCAGGATCATTTGGATAAGCCCAACACCTCTATCATAAAAAGACCAAATTTCTGAGTAACATTGCAAAGATCGTAAAAACATCGATGTGTCAGCGAGCAACAATTCAACCTTCCTCTGTTGCAAAGAGAAGAATTGGCTAGAGGAGGGTTTTCAATCAAGTACCTTGCAAAACGCTTATATTCAAAACTACACAAAATAATATTTTATCTCTCACCGACACGGCGGCACACCATGCTTTCTTACTCAAAGTCATGGTTTAATTTTAGTTAGGGTGCAAATTGCGATTTGCTCGTAACAAAACAACTCCAATCCGGCATTACGGCAAGCAAGCGCCTCACTGACAACCCGGGTGCACCATTTCCAACGGGCCAGATCGCCGCGCCACAACATCCAACGGCCGATCCTCCTCCCACCACCCCCCACCTCGCCCGAAACCCAGATCCCCCTTCCCCGAGATCTAAAACACCATCCTCCTCTGCACTCGCCGCCATTCTCTTTCTCCCTCATCCCCTCCCCTTCCCTCCCTCAGATCCACCACCCCCTCTCCTCCCCTCCTCCCCGCGGCTAGGGCCAGGGGCTCGGGCTTCGCCGCCGCCGTCGCAGGGGACGACTGGTCGGGGCAGGGAAGATGCTGACCAAGTTCGAGACGAAGAGCAACCGGGTGAAGGGCTTGAGCTTCCACCCGCGGCGGCCATGGATCCTGGCGAGCCTCCACAGCGGGGTGATCCAGATGTGGGACTACCGCATGGGCACCCTCCTCGACCGCTTCGACGAGCACGACGGCCCCGTCCGCGGCGTCCACTTCCACGCCACCCAGCCCCTCTTCGTCTCCGGAGGTATATCTGCTAGATCTCGCCCGCCTCGATCGTTTGGTGCGTGATTTGCCATTTGCGGGCATCGTTGTTGTGGTGTGTTACGCGTTTGGCCCGATTTTTCCTTAGATTGGAGACGTGTGCGCAGGTTTCGAGGCCGTTAGATGTCTGCGTGATCCGTCGATGGTATTATAGCCGATACCTAGACTAGACATGTTTATAAGTTCTCTTAGATTAGATCGTGTATGATGTGGAGTGGTGGTTGTTAGGGATTCTGGTTGGTAGGATGGGTTGGTCGGATCTGGTGTTTGCTTTATGATCTCAGTTTATGATGAGCTGTTTGATAAATTGTTAGTTTGAAGCCTTCAGGTGATGTTTAGATTTTACTCGTGACTGGAATCGCCATTGATTTTGCAATCCGTTGAAACAAGAGGGGAATAGGAGGTGAAATGAGCCAATAATTCTCATTGGCAATGGCATGCACCAAACCATGGTGGAATTGGGAGACTCAGACACTAAGGCGCACTCTGGGCCATCTATTAGTATTGCTGGTTAAACATTGAGTCATAGGGTTTGGACGTGAAGAGATGGAGCTTATGATTTATTCTAAGATGTTGGTTCCTGTCATGCAATGCAGGTGATGATTACAAGATTAAGGTATGGAATTACAAGACGCACCGCTGCCTCTTCACGCTTCATGGGCATCTTGACTACATTCGTACCGTGCAATTCCACCACGAGTACCCATGGATCGTAAGTGCTAGCGATGACCAGACAATCCGGATCTGGAACTGGCAGTCACGCACCTGTGTGGCTGTGCTTACTGGGCATAACCACTATGTCATGTGCGCATCTTTCCACCCCAAGGAGGACCTGGTTGTGTCAGCATCGCTGGATCAGACTGTTCGCGTCTGGGATATTGGTGCTCTGAGGAAGAAGACGGTGTCACCTGCAGATGACATCCTGCGTCTCACCCAGATGAACACAGATCTGTTTGGAGGTGTTGATGCGGTTGTTAAATATGTCTTGGAAGGCCATGACCGTGGGGTCAACTGGGCCTCGTTTCACCCCACATTGCCACTCATTGTTTCTGGGGCAGATGACCGGCAAGTGAAGCTGTGGAGAATGAACGGTAATTCTTCAATTACTTCCTGAACTTTTTTATGTTCTTTTTTAAAGAATTTTTTTGCATAGCTGAACAGGAACTTGCATATTTATGTTTGTCTGGCTTCATTCTTTTGTATAACAGAGTTACAAAACAATACGTGTGATTTTATCATTATTGTTTGCTATTCTGTTTAATTGATCCTACTTTTACAGAATTACTTTATATCATTTACTCCATAACATGTCTAAAATAACATGAAGTAACTTGTCATCAAAACTAACTGAATGCAAGAAACATGTTTTAGGAGTATTAAATTACTGTGCTTGGTTATGATAATGATTGCATGCAAAAATGGCCATTGCAGGTCCAATATAGCGCTCCTTTTTGCTGCATATTAGTATATCTGAACAAAATTAGCTGAATGCAAGAAACATGTTTCATAATTATTAAATTACTATTTTTGGTTTAAATGTTAATGATTGCATGGAAAATGGCCATGGGAGGTCAATATAGCACTCCTTTTTGGCTTTTGCTGCATGTTGGTAGATCTGAACAAATGAAAGGGAACATGCATTCCAATTATTGAAATAAACTGACATGAATGTGCTATTCATGGACAGACACCAAGGCTTGGGAAGTTGATACTTTGAGGGGGCACATGAATAATGTGTCCTGTGTGATGTTCCATGCAAAGCAAGACATCATCGTGTCCAACTCAGAAGACAAGAGCATTCGCATTTGGGATGCCACAAAACGAACTGGCATTCAGACATTTAGGCGGGAACATGACCGTTTCTGGATTCTTGCTGCTCACCCCGAAATGAATCTTCTTGCTGCTGGTCATGACAGTGGCATGGTTGTGTTTAAATTAGAGAGGGAACGCCCAGCTTTCTGTGTGAGTGGTGATACCGTGTTCTATGTGAAGGACCGGTTTCTCCGGTTTTTTGAATACTCCACCCAGAAGGAAGTTCAGGTGGCTCCAATAAGAAGACCTGGGTCAGTCAGCTTGAACCAGTCACCCAGGACACTATCCTATAGTCCAACTGAAAATGCTGTCTTGATTTGCGCTGAGGTGGATGGGGGCTCATATGAACTCTACATAGTTCCTAAGGACTCTGCTGGCAGGGCTGATTATTTGCAAGAGGCAAAGAAGGGAGCTGGTGGTTCAGCAGTTTTTGTGGCACGCAACAGGTTTGCAGTCCTTGAGAAGAGTAGCAATCAAGTTTTGGTGAAGAATCTTAAGAATGAAATTGTGAAGAAAAGCCCTCTTCCTATTGCGACTGATGCAATTTATTATGCTGGGACTGGGAACTTGCTGTGCAAAGCTGAAGACCGAGTGAGCATCTTTGATCTACAGCAAAGGCTAGTTCTTGGTGAACTCCAGGCACCTTCTGTTAAATATGTAGTTTGGTCCATTGATATGGAGTATGTTGCACTGCTGAGCAAGCATGCAGTAGTCATAGCTAGCAAGAAGCTTGTCCATCGCTGTACACTGCACGAAACCATCCGTGTGAAGAGTGGTGCCTGGGATGAGAACGGCGTGTTTATTTACACCACATTGAATCATATCAAGTACTGTCTTCCCAATGGAGATAGTGGGATCATAAAAACCCTTGACGTTCCTATTTACATAACAAGGGTTATTGGGAACAACATTTTCTGTCTAGATCGTGATGGAAAGAACAAGCTGGTAACAGTTGATGCTTCTGAATACATTTTCAAGCTCACCCTTCTCCGGAAACGCTATGATCATGTTATGAGTATGATTAAGAACTCCCAGCTGTGTGGGCAGGCCGTGATTTCTTATTTACAACAGAAAGGGTTTCCAGAAGTTGCTCTCCACTTTGTGAAAGATGAGAAGACCAGATTTAACCTAGCTCTTGAAAGTGGCAACATCCAAATTGCAGTTGCTTCTGCAAAAAAGATTGACGACAAAGATCACTGGTACAGGTTGGGAATCGAGGCTTTGAGGCAGGGAAATGTTGGTATTGTGGAATATGCATACCAACGGACAAAGAATTTTGAGAGGCTTGCTTTTCTATATCTTATTACTGGTTACATGGACAAGGTGGGCTTCATGTGCAAAATTGCTGGACAGAATAACAATTTGATGGGACAGTTCCACAATGCATTGTATCTTGGGGATGCTAGGAAACGAGTTGAGATCCTGGAGAATGCTGGACAGCTACCTCTTGCCTATGCTACTGCTGCCACTCACGGACTAACTGAAATTGCTGATAGGCTTTCTGCTGAATTGGGTGAAAATGTTCCTTCTCTACCTGAGGGAAAATCTCGTTCACTTTTGATTCCACCTGCACCTATCACAGCCAGTGGTGATTGGCCATTGCTGAGGGTGATGCGTGGTATTTTTGAGGGTGGACTGGATGCTACTGGGAGGGCAGAACTTGAGGAAGATGATGAAGCTGCTGGTGCTGACTGGGGTGATGAGGACTTGGAAATTGTTGATGCAAGTGATGTGATTGCAAATGGTGGTGATGGTTTTGATGCTGAGGATGGTGAAGCAAATGAGGAGGACGGCGAGGAAGGTGGCTGGGACCTTGAAGATCTGGAACTACCGCCTGAAACAGAGACCCCAAAAGCTGCTGGCAATACTCGCTCCACTGTGTTTGTTGCTCCTACACCAGGCATGCCTGTCAGCCAAATTTGGACCCAGAAATCTTCTCTTGCTGGAGAGCATGCAGCAGCAGGGAACTTTGACACTGCAATGAGGTTGCTTAGCCGCCAATTGGGTATCAAGAACTTTGCTCCCCTGAAGCCCTTTTTTCTCGATCTGCACATGGGCAGTCATTCATATCTTCATGCACTTGCAACTGCTCCTGTTATATCGGTTGCTGTTGAGAAAGGTTGGAGTGAGTCTGCAAGTCCTAATGTGAGGGGCCCTCCTGCACTTGTTTTCACCTTCTCACAAATGGAAGACAGACTCAAGGCTGCCTACAAAGCCACAACTGAGGGAAAGTTCCCGGAAGCGCTGAGGCAATTCCTTAACATCTTACATACCATCCCTGTTATTGTGGTGGACTCACGGAGAGAAGTTGATGAAGTGAAGGAGTTGATTGAGATAGTGAGGGAGTATGTTCTTGGTCTGAGGACGGAACTCAAGAGAAAGGAATTGAAAGATGATGTCAACCGTCAACAGGAATTGGCGGCTTACTTCACTAACTGCAAGCTTCAGAGGGTCCATATGAGGCTTGTGCTCGCTAATGCTATGGCTCTATGCTACAAGCAGAAGAACTTTGCTACGGCAGAGCACTTTGCAGGGCTGCTTCTTGAGAACAGCCCCAACGAAGTCCAAGCAAAGAAGGCTCGACAGGTGCAGCAACAGTGCAATGGCAAGAAAGATAGTTGTGAGCTGAACTACGACTACAGGAATCCATTTGTTGTCTGCGGTGCTACATACATTCCTATCTACCGTGGCCAAAAGGATGTTTCCTGCCCGTACTGTGGATCCCGGTTTGTTCCCTCCATCGAAGGGCAGCTTTGTACCATATGCGAGCTTGCCGTGGTCGGGGCTGATGCTTCAGGCCTCCTCTGCTCCCCTACACAGTTGAGATAAGCGGTGCTAGTTAGAGCTCCCCTATATTCTTTCTAGTCTCGTAAGTTCCAAGGCTTCTATCTTATATTTTACCAGGAAGTTTACTGATTGTAAGGAATAAGTATAATACATGGTTTTGTCGAGTTTTCCTTTTTTTTTTATTCATTTCCTCCTTGATTTTTGTTTGCCTTGAGGCTGCTGTTACACTTGTTATATGCTTAAGGACGTTTGATCAACTCGTGCAAGCTATTCCTGGACATTGATCGTATCGATGTTTCTTTCACTCTCTGAAATTATTTTTGGTGTTGCGGTGTTACATTCATTGTGTCATATGGTGGAGCTAATTTCTTGCGTTTGTATGTGGGTTATTTGATTTCTGCAATCTCCTGAATCATTCCTCATGGTTGGGTCAGTTGGTGGTGGACCCTTTCTATTCAAGTCAGCAAGAGCATCTGGTGAAAGCACTGCCCCTGAGATGTGAATGCTGGCTTCTTGTAGTGTGTGTGCTTCAGATAGTTCTTTCAAGCGATCCACGTGGTCTAATCCGATGCAGCCACCATGAACTAATGGCAGGTTGAATAAGATCTCTGCTTCCCAAACTAAATCCCGGAGTTTTTTCCCCTTCTCCAGAGAATTATGCAGATGTTAAAAGCAATGCAGCTAGCAGTGGAGTAACGCATGGCTTCATCAAGGTCCCCGACATGTTGAGAAATTTTGTTTTTCACTTTAGAGGCTACATTCAAGCACTCCCGATAAGGACTAAGGAGGGCAGCATATCTCCTGCACATAGCTTTATTTGTGCACATAGGTAATCCCAGCCGTCCAAAACAAAACTCGCGGTCGAGATCGACGAGCCAAGATCCCACCTCCTCCCGTGCTATTCATCTTTGCGAAACACCCCCGCTCGCTTGGCCATTCCCGTCGCCCCCCTCCTCTTGTGCTAGGGTTTTGTTGGCTCCTGCGCTGCGCTCCTCCCCCTATGCCACTCTACTCTAACCCGAGCAGCCCCAGTCATGGCCGCCATTTCCTCCTTGCACTACCTCTAGCGCTGAAGCTAAGCTAAGCGCCACACTTGTCCGCCTGCCTTGCCCAGCAGCTAGCAGTCTTGTCAGCCTCGCCCTTCTGTCACCACCCTCAGACCGCCTGCCAAGGCTAAAGCCGAGCAGGCCGCGCGTCGCGCCCCTCCTCCCCCTTGCTCTGTGTCGCGCCCCTCTTGGCTCCTGCTCCATTTCCTTGAGGGATACAAGGCGGGAAGAAGAACGAACAAGACAGTGGGTGCTCGGCGATGTACATTCTCATCTTTGTAGTTGTTGTTCTTCTTGTCCTAGTGTATTTTTCTAGGCAAGGCGAGGAAGACCACCTGCCAATACAGAGCCCATGAAGAATGAAGGTGTAATAGCTATTTGTGCAAGATTAAACTCAGTGAATTCCTGTAGCAGGATATATTGTGTGTTTGTGAACCAAGACATGTACTCCTATTGAGGTGTTGACTGCTTGTATTGGTTCTTCCATGAACCTGATACTATTCTGAATTTGTAACAACTCAGTGAATTCCTGCAGTAGCTAGCACCATCTTGTAGACAAAAGGTTGAATGGGGATTGAATGCTTGCTGTCTGGTACCATTTGGAATTTTTGAGTTTAACAATTGTAAAATTTCAGTTTAACATTTCCATTTTCACTTGTTGTACAACATGGTAATGGATGGGAATGAATTATGTTGTGTCAAATTGAATTTGACTAGTGTCAGATTGGATGTTTGTGAAATTATTTCAAATGTACTTGACGCTCGATGCTTGATCCTTGGATGTACTTGACGCTCGATGCTTGATCCTAGGATGTACTTGAGCCTTGAATGTATTGGCTGATTCATGTATAAATAGTGATTGAGGAACTGCAGTATTGGAGAAATTTATTGGAGAATCATGTATTGGGTTATTCATGTACTTGAGACTTGCTTGCTACCTCTTTCGCTGTTTTGTGAATGTCCATATTGTATTGGATCACATTTGTTGGAGAAATTGCCTACTGGAAACATGTACTAGCAGTGATATGTGGAATCTAGTACTGCTATGTTAAGTTATGAAAAAAATATCATTGTAGTTTGTAGTTTGAAGATTTTTATGTTTTGGAACCTTGTAGCTGGAAGACATACTGAATTGTATGTCTGAATGCTGCTCTGCAATACTCCATTCCATACTGTGTGAAATTAGACTGAATGATGACTGAAATGTCTGAAATTGGGTTGAATGCTGCACTTTCAATTCTGACTGAATTATGCAAGTCATTTGTTTTCCTGAGAAGTGTATGTGTACACGCTTGTCGCATGCTTTTCTATCCATTTCATGTTCCCAACAATTGAATTACATATGACAACCTGAGAAATGTACATACAGCAGACACATCCATATCAGGGTGGGCAACAGTCGTAAAGCATTTCCTATCCAATTCAAACATACTAAGCAAAAGAGGCTCATCCAGAAACATTATGTATTGCCAACAGGACAATCATCAAATCCAAATTATGCATTGGGAATTTAAAACCTCAAATTTCAGAGACATATACATCAAAGAAATCACACATTTTATTCATTTCTGAGTGATAATTTCACAGTGTATATGATAATCATAATTTTTTTTGGGATGTACAATTTCAATTGCAACACAATATACATAAAGATAACTTCTTCATATAATGGAAGCACGTCATCCACAGCTTCATATAACGACTAGGGTTGCGCGTTTGAGTGCGATTTGAAATGTCTCTCAGCCGAGGCGAGGCCCTCGCAGCGGGAGACTCCCTAGTCGCTGAGGCGGGGCCTCCGGAACAACTAGGGTTGCGCGTTTGAGCGCGATTTGAAATGTCCCTCCGCCGGGGCGAGGCCCTCGCGGCGGGAGACTCCCTAGTCACCGAGGCGGGGCCTCTGGGACGACTAGGGTTGTGCGTTTGAGCGTGATTTGAAATATCACTCCGCCGGGGCGAGGCCTTCGCGGCGGGAGACTCCCTAGTCGCCGAGGCGGGGCCTCCGGGACAACTAGGGTTGCGCGTTTGAGCGCGATTTGAAATGTCTCTCCGCCGGGGCGAGGCCCTCGTGGCGAGAGACTCCCTAGTCGTCGAGGCGGGGCCTCTGAAATGACTAGGGTTGCGCGTTTGAGCGCGATTTGAAATGTCTCTCCGCCGGGGCGAGGCCCTCGCGGCGGGAGACTCCCTAGTCGCCGAGGCGGGGCCTCCGGGACGACTAGGGTTGTGCGTTTGAGCGTGATTTGAAATTTCTCTGCCGGGGCGAGGCCCTCACGGCGGGAGACTCCCTAGTCGGCGAGGCGGGGCCTCAAAACGATTAGGGTTGCGCGTTTGAGCATGATTTGAAATGTCTCTCCGCCGATGCGAGGCCCTCGCGGCGGGAGACTCCCTAGTCGTCGAGGCGGGGCCTCCGAGACGACTAGGGTTGCGCGTTTGAGCGCGATTTGAAATGTCTCTCCGCCGGGGTGAGGCCCTCGCGGCGGGAGACTCCCTACTCGCCGAGGCGGGGCCTCCGGAACGACTAGGGTTGTGCGTTTGAGCGCGATTTGAAATGTCTCTCCGCCGGGGCGAGGCCCTCGCGGAGGGAGACTCCCTAGTCGCCGAGGCAGGGCCTCCGGAACGACTAGGGTTGCGTGTTTGAGCGCGATTTGAAATGTCTCTCCGCCGGGGCGAGGCCCTCGTGGCGGGAGACTCCCTAGTCGCCGAGGTGGGGCCTCCGGGACGACTAGGGTTGCGCGTTTGAGTGCGATTTGAAATGTCTCTCTGCGAGGCCCTCACGGCGGGAGACTCCCTAGTCGCCGAGGCTGGCCTCCGGACGACTAGGGTTGCGCTGCTTGAGCACGATTTGAAATGTCTCCGCCGGGCGAGGCCTCGCGGCGGAGACTCCTAGTCGCCGGGCGGGCCTCCTGAACGACTAGGGTTGTGCGTTTGAGCACGATTTGAATGTCTCCGCCGGGCGAGGCCTCGCGGCGGAGACTCCTAGTCGCCGAGGCGGGCCTCCGGACGACTAGGGTTGCGCTGCTTGAGCGATTTGAATGTCTCCGCCGGGCGGCCTCGCGGGGAGACTCCCTAGTCGCCGAGGTGGGGCCTCCGGGACGACTAGGGTTGCGCATTTGAGCGCGATTTGAAATGTCTCTCTGCGAGGCCCTCACGGCAGGAGACTCCCTAGTCGCCGAGGCGGGGCCTCCGGGACGACTAGGGTTGCGCGTTTGAGCACGATTTGAAATGTCTCTCCACCGGGGCGAGGCCCTCGCGGCGGGATACTCCCTAGTCGCCGAGGCGGGGCCTCCAGAACGACTAGGGTTGCGCGTTTGAGCACGATTTGAAATGTCTCTCCACCGGGGCGAGGCCCTCGCGGCGGGAGACTCTCTAGTCGCCGAGGCAGGGCCTCTGGGACGACTAGGGTTGTGCGTTTGAGCGCGATTTGAAATGTCTCTCCGCCAGGGCGAAGCCCTCGCGGCGGGAGACTCCCTAGTCGCCGAGGCGGGGCCTCCGGGACGACTAGGGTTGCGCGTTTGAGCGCGATTTGAAATGTCTCTCCGTCGGGGCGAGGCCGTCGTGGCGGGAGACTCCCTAGTCGCCGAGGCGGGGCCTCCGGAACGAGTAGGGTTGCGCGTTTGAGCGCGATTTGAAATGTCTCTCCACCGAGGCGAGACCCTCGCGGTGGGAGACTCCCTAGTCGCCGAGGCGGGGCCTCTAGAATGACTAGGGTTGCGCGTTTGAGCGCGATTTGAAATGTCTCTCCGCCGGAGTGAGGCCCTCGCGGTGGGAGACTCCCTAGTCATCGAGGCGGGGCCTTCGGGACGACTAGGGTTGCGCGTTTGAGCGCGATTTGAAATGTCTCTCGCCGGGCGAGGCCTCGGCGGGGAGACTCCTAGTCGCCGAGGCGGGCCTCCTAACGACTAGGGTTACGCGTTTGAGTGCGATTTGAAATGTCTCTCCGCCGGGGCGAGGCCCTCGCGGCGGGAGACTCCCTAGTCGCCGAGGTGGGGCCTCCGGGACGACTAGGGTTGCGCGTTTGAGCTATGCGCGGCGTCTTTGTTTATACACTTCGCACCCCGGAGGGTGAGTTAGTGTGCACCGGGGCTCGGGGCCATGCGTGGCCTCTTTTTTTATACACTGCACACCCCGGAGGGTGAGTTAGTGTGCACCGGGGCTCAGGGCCATGCACGGCATCTTTTTTTTATACACTGCACACCCCGGAGGGTGAGTTAGTGTGCACCGGGGCTCAGGGCCATGCGCGGCATCTTTTTTTATACACTGCACACCCCAGAGGGTGAGTTAGTGTGCACCGGGGCTCGGGGCCACGCGAGGCGTCTTTTTTATACACTGCACACCTCAGAGGGTGAGTTAGTGTGCACCGGGGCTCGGGGCCTTGCGTGGCATCTTTTTTTATACACTGCACACCTCAGAGGGTGAGTTAGTGTGCACCGGGGCTCGGGGCCATGCGCGGCGTGATTAGTATGTCATGTAAATAATGGATTTCGAAGCAGCTTTAGCGCGAAATAGCATGAAGCATCAGAAGCGGTATTATAAGCATAATACACATGTAGCCTATTCCAAACATACCATAACTGAACAGATCCTCTTTTGCCAATTTAGAAGGAAAAGGCACACAGCCACATGGCACCAAATTAAAGGGGTGTGGAATGAATAGCACTGCTCAGGCCTAGCAATAGTATACACTACCGAAACATGGTGCCAGCTAGTAGTGATTATGTTAAAAAGAAATCACCAGTTTTAGTTTGTGGAGGCGACGCGCGCGCGGCCGTGGAAGGGGCCCCGGAGGCCGCTGACGCCGAAGGGCTGGAGGCGTTGCCGAAGGGTCCTGGGCGTTGCCGAAGGGGCTCCGGGTGCTCCTGTGTCGCTGCCACCGGAGGGGCTCCGGACGACGCTGAGGGTGCTCGAGGTGGCGCCGAAGGGGCTCCGGGTGCTCCTGGGTTGCTGCCATCGGAGGGGCTCCGGACAACGCCGAGGGTGCTCGAGGTGGCGTCGAAGGTGCTCTGATGGAGGACTTCAGAGGCTACTCCGGGCGGCCATTGCGGAGGCGCGTGCTGAGTCGAGGATGCCCGGCTTCGACTTGGAGAAGTATACGCGCCAGAGGCGTCCGAGGCAGCCCCGGTTTGACCGGAGCCGGAGGGGGGGTGTGCCCGAGGGGGCCTCCGAGTTGGATGAGGGCGGAGGCTGCAATGGCCACGCCGAAGGCTCCGGATGTGGTTGGAGGTTGCACGCGGCAGGATGCTTCGACGGGGGGCTGTGGCGCCGCCTAAGGCTTCGAAGAGGAGGGGGTGGCCTCAGGCGCGAGGCGGAGGTGGACCGAGGGTGCCACGCCGAGGTGGAGGCGGGGCGTCGGCTTCTTTGAGCCGGCGAACTTGGTGCGGCCGGCTCGTAGATGGTCGGTGGCGACCACGAGGGGCCTCTGGCGCTAGGCGGAGGCGGCCCATTGGTGCTGCTTCGGAGGTCAAGGTGGTCGGAGGAGGGCTCCGGGCAGCATGCCCCGAGGCCGGAGAAGGCTGCCACGCCGAGGTCTCCAAGGGGGCTTCGGGGGCCTCGCGGAGTCTCCCGTGCTTGGCGACGAAGGGGCCGCGCCGGAGGGGGGACCCGAGGGGGTCTTTGAGGCGGGGCACCAGAACACGGGGGGTTCTCCGGGTGTTGGCCGGCGGGGGCCTTCAGAGGTGGGCCGAAGGTGCTCCGAAGATACCGGTGGTACGCCTGGTTGAGGTGGCTTCGGTTGAAGGGAAGTCCGAATGGGACCGAAGATCCATTTGGCCTTCGGCTCCACCCTTTTGTAGCCTAAGGTGGCGGCGGAGCACACGAAGGGACCCGAGGTGGGTGCTCCGGAGGCGAGGAGGATGGTGTAGGTCCTGTAGGCGCTCCCAGGTGGCAGGCCGCTCCGGAGGGTGAGCGGAGGTGCTCTGGTTACCACAAGTGGTCTCGGGCGGGGAGGAGCCTCCGGGTTCTCCGCAAGGTTGGGACCTTCGAGCGGATGGAGTGGCTCCTAGTGCGGCTCCGTTTTGGTGATGAAGGATCCCGGGGGCCTCGGCTAGAGGGCCTCCCCAGGCGGCTTCGGCGACGAAGGGAGACCCAAAGGCGGCGGCGGCGCTGGTGAGGCGTCGCGCGGGGTCTCTGGAGGTGCTGTTGGGACCTTCGAGCGGTCGGAGTGGCAGCTCCGAAGGCTGCACGAAGGTGGAGGTGGAGCTGGTGAGGGGTGCTCCTCCGGCCGGGGGCTCCGATTGGAGGGGATGCCGTGCCGAGGGGTGCCGAAGGTGGCCCGAGGGGGCTCCAGGCGGGGAGCTTGTGCTGGCTGCGGAGGTGACCCGGGGCTGGTGGAGGCTTCGAGAGGCCCTTCGGGCGTGAGGCGGAGGCGACCCGAAGGCTGGCCAAAGGTGCCCGAAGACGAACCCCTTTTGTAGCCTAAGGTGGCAGCGGAGCACACGAAGGGACCCGAGGTGGGTGCTCTGGAGGCGAGGAGGATGGTGTAGGGCCTGTAGGTGCTCCCAGGTGGCAGGCCACTCCGGAGGGTGAGCAGAGGTGCTCTGGGTCCCGTAGGTGGTCTCGGAGGCGGGGAGGAGCCTCCGGGTTCTCTGCGAGGCTGGGACCTTCGAGCGGATGGAGTGGCTCATAGTGCGGCTCCGTTTTGGTGACGGCGATCCTGGGCCTCACTAGAGGGCCTCCCAGCGCGACTTTCAAGGCGATGAAGGAGACCAAGGCGCAGCAAGGGCCAGTGAGGGTCGCGCGGGGTCTCCAGAGGTGCTGCTGGGACCTTCTGCTGGTCGGAGTGGCTTCAAGGCCGCACGGCGGTGGAGGCGGAGTTGGTGATGGGTGCTCCTCGGGGCTCCACTAGAGGGATGCCGTCCGAGGGTGCCAAGGTAGCCCGAGGGGCTCCAAAGTGAGCCCGTGGCTGGTCATGAGGTGGCTTGGGGCTGATGGAGGCTTCGAGAGGCCCTTCTGGCGTGGCGGCGAGGCGACCCGGTCGGCCAAGGTGCCCAAGACTAACCGAGGCGCTGTGGATCTTCGGGCTGAGGGTGGGGTGGTGACCGAAGGTGACCTGGGTATCCTTTGGCTGATGTGGTGTGGTGTCTTTAGTTAATCCTCTCATATGTGGCTTTTTGTTCAGTCCGCACGGACGACGCCAACTGTCGTAGCTAAAAGACTAGACAGTGGGTACGGAGGGTACTCCGTACCCTTTGTCTTGGGAGAAGGACCAAAGGGAGGAGAAGCCAAAGACATGTGTGTATGAAAGTATTGCTCATGTATGTTGGATGAGGAGCCCTCTCTATTACATGCCCAAGGGGCTTTACTTATAGGGGGCAAGAAGGGACATTTACCTTCTTGCCCCCATAGGCGAGAGATAGAGAGAGGGCATTTTGGACATATTTGCCCTAAAATCCACTATACAGACTAGATTTACACATGTATAGCATCCTCGATGGTACACCGGTATTCTCGACAATCCTAGGGTGTGGGGCACCCCTTGGTGCCCTACTACGACAACTCCCTCGTCTGCGTGGTCCGAGGTCGCGAGGACAGATCCCGTGGTCCCGAGGGGCGAGCGGACGTAATCGTGTAGCCCCCGGCCCCTCGGGAGTCGGGACCGACACGGAGCCGCCCCACCGAGGCATAGGCCTCGAGGTGAGCAAGACGTCGACCGCCTCGCCGAGACCGTAGCCTCGAGGCGGGCGGCACACACGGCGGGCGCGCGCCGCCCCACCGAGGCATAGGCCTCGAGGCGGGCGACGTGTCTGGATCGCCCCGCCGAGGTCGTAGCCTCGAGGCGGGCGGCACGCTGTCGGCGCGAGCCGCCCCACCGAGGCATAGGCCTCGAGGCGGGCGATCGTCTCGACCGCCCGCCGAGACATAGGCCTCGAGGCGCGCGGCGGCGGCGGCGCTGGTCGGTCTGGAGCCGCCCCACCGAGGCATAGGCCCCGAGGCGGGCAAGACGTCTCGATCGCCCGCCGAGGCATAGGCCTCGAGGCAGTGCAATCTGAACCGCCTTGTCAAGGCCATAGCCTTGAGGCGGGCGGTCGGTCGGCCGTGCCAAGCCGCCCCACCGAGGCATAGGCCTTGAGGCGGGCACACGCGTCTGACCTCCCCGCCGAGGTCAGAGCTCGAGGTGGGCAGACGCTGTGGTCGGTCGGAGAGCGCCCACGGAGGCATAGGCCTCGAGGCGGGCGGCGCGTTTGGACCGCCCCGCCGAGGCATAGGCCTCAAGGCGGGTGGCGCGTCTGAACCGCCTTGTCGAGGCCATAGCCTTGAGGCGGGCGGCGTGCGAAGTCGGCGTGGAGCCACCCCACCGAGGCATAGGCCTCGAGGCGGGCGGCACGTCTGGACCGTCCCGCCGAGGCCGTAGGTAATTTTGCAAAAGGGCCCTCGGTTTTTCTGAAATTACGCCAAAATTTTTACTCAGAATTGAAATTTCGCTATTTAACCTCTGAAAATTGCAGAATTCACTGAAAATTCATATTCCAGCAGAAAAGGGCCTCATGAATTCATTTTTTGAATAATGTTAAACTTTTAAAGTATGTTTAACTTTGTTATCATTATTTCTATGCAATTTATATATTGTATTAGCTATTTTGATTATCTGTGATTGTTTATATTACTTTTAATCACTGAAAATAGTAGTTAATCATGAAAAATGCATAGAAAAATACATAGAAAAATACAAAAATCACGAACCGAGAGTTCGAAGAGCATTATGATAATTTTGCAACCATTTTACAGAAATTACTAATAGTAATCTTATGAACTCTTTGCATGAATATGTAGATGACTGGCATCACGAACCGGAGTTCAAGAGTCGCCCAAAGATGGCCAGAATTTGTACTAGTCTTCAACTCTGTGGTAAGGTAATCACAGATGAGTAGAAGATTGAGAAGTCTCTTTCTACCTTTCACCCGAATGCGGTGCAATCCGTACACAACTATCGTCAAGGCGGCTACAAGGTGTATGCCGAATTGATTGACATCATGCAAGTTGCGGAAGCTCAAGATGATATTCTAAGGAAGAACTGAATCTCACAGCCGTCTAGTAGCAATGTTGGCCATGAAGCCAATGCTAGCAGCTACAAGGTCAGGAAGCCTCTCACAAAGGAGTGGAGAAGAAGGGTAAGGTTGTGAGTCGCACGTTATTGATGCTTTCCAATCTAAGAAAAAAGACAAAGGATAGCATGAGGCACATCTCGCTATTGCAGGCACATAGGGTCCACAGCTATTAGTTGCACTCATAGATGTGAACAGCCCAGTAGCAGCCCCTATCACCCCTCCTTTGGATATCGCAGTGGCCGCAACCATAGTTGCCCAAGAGGAGAAGATCGCCATAGAGCAGATTCAGGCAAAAGTTTCTACATACTTCGCTGATTAGATCTAGTGCACGCATTGCACTTAGATCTTTTTACAGTCATTTGCAGTTTGTGATTGTGATGGATCTTTAAATAATGGTTGTAAGCTCTAGGAGAGCAAAGCATTAAAATCTTATGATGGGTCATGCAAGGCTTATTTTTTCGTATTTATAATAACACGTTATGTTCTGGTATCTGAAGTATCAGAACGCGTGTGACACCCTATGGAGGAAGTGTGCTTAGCGGACAACGGCACAACGAATATCATGTTGAGAGAGACAAAATTCTTTAAGTCGATCAGCAAGAATGTTGGTAGTCTTATGACAATCGCGGGCAGCGATGCTTGTATAATAGGCTCAGGAAGGGCCACAATTATACTCCTGATGGTAACGGTTTTCACGTAAAGACTGAAGAAGAGTATGGTAAAGAATACCTGCTCATTACATAGCATAAAGAAAGTTCAAAAGGGTGTTAGAATGACTTTCTCCATATGAAACTGGGCTATACTACACTAAGTTTAAGGCACCTGTAGCCTATACTGCCCTGAAAACCGTATTTAGAAGCTCTGAAATTTTATGTCTCTAGCATGATAGATTAGGCCACTCAGGTCTTAGAATGATGAGAAATATAATTAACAATTCACAGGGACATAACATCGATATAAAGATTTTTTCGAATCAGAAAGATTTGCTGTGCCCCTCATGTGCCACCGGGAAATTAATTACTAGACTTTCTGCTCTGAAAGCGAAGGATTAAGTCCCTGCATTCCTGGACCGTATCAAGAGAGACATTTGCGATCCTATACAGCCCCTATCAGGGCCATTTATGTATTTTATGGTGCTCATCGATGCTTTCTCGAAATGGTCGCACGTATATTTATTGTCTACGAGAAACTATGCTTTGCAAAGCAAATCTCGCTAATAATTAAAATTGAAAAATAATTTCTGAGATCATCATGTGAAGTCCATCAGAATGGACACCGCCGGAGAATTGACTTCAAAGGCATTTAATGATTATTGCATGAAAATGTGAATTAAAGTTGAGCATTTTGTATCGCATGTCTACACCCAGAATGGACTAGCAGATCTTTGAAGAATCGTATTTTACCAACTACATGTTGGGGACATGTAGTCCTACACGTAGCAACTCTCATTAATTTTAGACCACTGGCATATAACACCCATTCACCTATGCAACTAGCGCAAGGATCAGCACCGAAAATTTCTCATCTTCGCAGATTTGGATGCAAGGTTTATGAACCTATACCACCACTACAGTGAACTGCAATGGGCCTTCTCCGAAAGTTTGGGATATACGTTGGTTATGAGACAACATCCATACTGAGGTATTTGGACCCTATGACTGGAGATTTTCATACTGCCCGATTCACTGATAGTATATTAGATGATGATAGTTTCCCGTCATTAGGGGGAGGAAATCAACCCCTTGATGAAAAATGTCAGGAAATAGCATGGCAAGCCACGGGAATCCATGCACATGACCCACGCACTAGTGAAGCAAATAGAGCAGTCCAGAAGATAATTGCAGTCCAGAAGATAATTGAAGTCCAGAAGATCATTGAAATCCAGAAGATAATTGATTTAAAAGCATTAGCGAATCAACTGCCTGATCACTTTAGTGTTTTGAAAAGCGTGACCAAGTCGCATGTGCCTACACGCAATGCACCGAAGAGGGTTGAAATACTGAAGAAAGAAAAAGGTATCCCTAATCCTGTCCTGAGGCCTCAGAAAAGGATGGGAACTCTGGCCCCTCAAATATGAAGTAACCGGGGTCACCTGGTGAAAAAGGATAAGAAGGACTTGACACAACCGATCACCGAAGTTTTCCCCAAAACCAGAAGGGAAGCTAGTTGAGACCTAGCACTAGTATGGAACCTTCAGAAAAGGCATACCAGATTTGAATATTCCCACAAAGGGAGATACCAGCATGACCGCCACCGTGGATCATCCGAGGAAGCCATGGTTGCCCCACCGTCGTTAGCCCTCTGCTGTGTAAGCTCTGCACTTTCCATTCCTTGTTGATGCCATGTCTTGTGGAAGCCACTACGCCGCTGCTCGTCGCCGTTGACGCCGAACCGAGAACGCCATGTGTCCCTTCCGTGTGGGCTCAAGATCCTTTCTCTTTTGTCTTGGTGGCGCCAAGTCCCGCGTCCGCATCGCAGAACCGAATAGAAGAGCGCCATGTCACCGCATGTCGCCGCCACATCGCCTCACGCTATCTTGTCAACTCGCGCCATGTTAGCCGCCACGAGACCTCCCCGCTTTGCGCTGGCACCAAGCCACCGCAATCGATCCGATGTCGAATCCATATTGTCGCCACATCATCGCTTTGTCCTCCGTGACAGCCACCTAAGCCACCCTCATGGCATCCACTGATCCAAAACCCTAGCACCGAAACCATATATAATCGGTTTACCGTGAGCCTTGCACCACGTCGCCATCCCATCCTCGTCACCTCAGCGTCTGTGCACGTGTGGCATTCACTGTCATCACCTGCGTGGCCTGTACCTAACCCAATCCTAAAACCAGAGCAGTGTAGACATGGTTTATTGTGAACCTAATCTATGACTTGCGGGGCCCCTTTCTCAGTCAATGCCAGTCAAACCCTCGCCCTAAACCTAAGTTATCGTGAACCAGTTTCATCTTGCACCAAACCCTAGCCTGTGGACTTGGTCTATGGACCAATGGCCCACTTGTCGTTCCCTTTACCTTATTTCTAAAATTGTAGTAATTCTAGAAATTCAATTATCCTGTGGGTCCCACCCATCATCCACTGTTCCTTTTCAGAAATTAATCTAATTTCTGAAATTCAATTATCCATTAGGTCCCACATGTCATACTGTCCTTGTTCTCTCTCACTTACCAGTGGACCCCACTTGTAAGTCTCCAATTCTATTCATTTATTTAACCCGAAGGAATATTCTTTTCTCTCTCGATTTCATCATTTCATGTGATCTTCGAAAGCTCATATCTTTCGAATCCGAACTCCAATTGAGTTCATTCAAAGTCCTAATTCATCCATCTAAATTCTAGATCTATTTATCTGAGATTATTATTTAATTTTTGGAGTTTGTTTGCTCTCTGTTAGTTATTTATTTGCTTGTTTGCGAATAGACGTCGATGCTTCGAGAAGTGCTGATCAAGAAGGAGCTGAAGATCAAGGAAGTAGAAGATTAAAGATTAAATATGATCGACATTGCTAGCAAGGCAAGTCATACCTTTGACCATGTTGAATCCCAGTTTTCTAAAACTACTTTGAATTAAATTATTGTATTTACTTTAAGTATTTATTTAAATGCTTTTGGGTTTAGTTAATAATCCAATCTGTTATATCCTCCTTGTCTATATTAATATGTCATAATCTTTTGTCACCCTAACTTGGTTATTTATTTAGTTGGTAATATTGTAGCACCAACGTGGGTTGGTTAGATGCGATTAGATTGCTTAGCCATGCCACAAATCATCTGTTCATGTAAAGTTGCAATTATCAACTTGACTAAGTGACTATGGAACTTTGTGATAATCTGTGTGTACTATGTGCTATTATGGTATGTGTTGCACTTAACCAACTGGGTGGTAAAAGGTTTAGACTGAGGCAAGTGGTGGATACTGTGTGACATGGTGGCTATGTGTTTGGAAATATTAATCTGTGTGTTATAATAATCTGTGTGGCTTAGCTAGAAATTGAAAGTCTTCCTTGGTCAATTAAGGATCGAACTTTGTGCGCCATTGAACTCGAGCCCTCATCTGCATTTACCACATGCTGTTATGGGACGGGCCTAGCTTAGTAAGATATGAATTCTTGACATTGATTGCTCAGCAAGAGGTTAGGCTATGTGAAAAGGGTGGAGGTGTGTGCTACCATGTAGTCGTATCGCGGGACGGTTCGCCGCTTCCCTGTCCAACGGTGTGTGTCGCACCATCCATCGTGATATAGTTTGGTATGGCGGTTCGTAAGTACATCGAGTGTCAATGCTTGAGATGAAGTTTCAAAAGTTTTGTTGTGATCACTTTTGATCCGGTTGATTGCATCTTGTGGATAAAATGTACAAACTCTATAGAGTGTTAAATCAATCTATTCGAATAGTCATCATGGTCATGGACATGCTCGGGATTTCACACGAGGGTAGATCTTCATAAAATGTGTGGGAAGGAGCCGTGTGATCTATATCATATGGCTATGTGAATAATCTGCTTAGGTCAGGTGTCTTTGTGAAATCAAACCAGAAAACTTATTATTGTTTATTTGTTTTACTTATGCTTTCAATCTATTATTTGTATTCAATTGCAAATGTTGCATTTCTCGCAAAATAACAATGTAATGCCATCCCTTTGGAATAAGCCTGCATGTATAATTGCATTTATGTGGTGTGACTTGCGAGTACAGTTGTGTACTCATGCTTGCTTTAATAAATCAAGCAGAAGTGAAGGAATCGTCAATCAACGAGGTCTACTTCAAGGATCGTGGAAAACTAGGTCGCAGACTCAAATTGATTGCTCGTGGGCATATGGATGGGCTTCACCGGTTATTTCGTTCCGCTGCAGCTTCATTGTGTTTTGCCTTCTGAGGCGTTAATTGTGAGCTTTGACCTTAAGGTCTTTACTCTGATATTTATTTGTTATTCGTCTATTTATTAGTCATCTTTGTATATGGAAATGATATTTTACTGATGTTGTCATTGTGTGCACTAGCGTGATCCTGGACTTGTGCAGTATACACAGAGGGTCCAGAATTGCATTTTTTGGTCCCGATATGAACATGCGAGGATAGGTGCCCAAGGGGGAGTGTTGGGAAACCACGGGTTTGGTCCAGCAGCCGGCCCATGGGTGGGCGCTCCATCCAAACCCTAACAGGGTCTCTAGACTATAAATAGGAGGTACTAGTCATTGTAAAATGTTGATCGCTTGATGAAGGAATAAAGGGAAGCAAGAAGTCTCTCTATATCTCTGTGTTCAATCTACTATTCTGTACTTGTGTTCTTGTATTGTTTTAAGCGATTCTACGCTTGTCTACGGACTGAACTCGTCAGCAACGGTTCCTCAACAGAATGTATCACCTCAGCTTAGTCTTCCTACCGCAATGCATTCTCTTTTATATGGGCCCACAAGAACTTTCCTACTTAATTGCAATGTCTCATAAAAGCATCGTGAGGTCCGGTGGTCCACTGCTTTAGCTGAAATTATTGCTGCTTACTTGCTTAGTTAAGCGACTCAACCTCCGCCTTAACAACTATCGCTTCGTCTAGGCAAGATTCAATCTAAACATGACATGCTCTAAGCAGTTGACATGGATCATAGGAAATATTCTCATGGACCATTGCCATGAATTGGGTGTTACTTCCTTTCAGACATCCTTGAATGTCACAAAGAGACAATATGAAGCGTCGCTGGTGGGGTGTGGTAAAGAGCAATCTGTCATAACAGGAAGCAACATTTCACTTGACTGGGATTTATGGTTTGTATGAAACGGTTACAATCGCAAAAAACGGCGAGGTAGATTTGTTGGATTAATTTCTTATTACGTGGACCTATATGAGTTTAAATATATATTAGCTATCTATTTTGCTTGGCTCAAATATATAAAGTGATCAGATAAATTATTTATTAAAGAGTCCGAGTATCTATTAAGGAAAATATAGACTTTGATTTTAAATATGTGTAGAGATCTATTTAGAATCTATCTCAAATTATGGGACGAGATAGGATTCCATACTAAAAGCTATAAATAAGGGTCAGGTCCTCTAAGCAGGGTAACTCATGTTATACCACCTATCCCCATCTGTAGTTGGAGAATTTGGCTTACCTTTTACTGGGAAAGACTAAACCTTAGGACGAATAATGACATCGTCATCTGGTATGCTTCCATGTTTATAGATTTTATGGGTGTTGCAAATACCACATATGCGATCTTGTTTTATTTCAATTTGATCTTCTGGTATAGATCAATTATTCTAACAATTGGTATCAGAGCATATGTATGTGTGTGTTTTGCAATCCATCTGGAGATTTTTTCTCTCTCTCAGCTGCTCGTCAATGAACCCCCCCCAGATTGATTTCTGATATGTTCTTGGCTCTTTCACCTTCTGCAAGCACGAGCCGCCGCATCTGCTTGTGCATTGCCACTACTACCAGGCCGCGCCGCCCTCCGGCTTCATGGCCCCGCCACCTTTTGTTTTTCGCCTCGGTGGCGCCATGATCCTTCGGCTACCTCTGCAAGAAGCCCTCGGTCTCCCACCGCCTCCGCGTGGTTGTCGCGCCACTGCTCCGTCGCCACCGCGTGGTCGCGCGCCCTCTAGGCTTCCGCCGGCCTCCGTGTCGCCAGGCGCCCTCTCGGGCTTCCGCTGCCTCTCTGCGTCGTCGAGCACCCCCTCGAGCTTCCGATGCTTGCGCGACCGCAAGCCTCCGCTTGTGCCGTGCGCCCTCCAGCTGCCATCGCCAGCGGTGCTCGTACCCACCAACTGCGGCTGCCGTCCTCCTTGCGCCGCCGCACCGACATCAAAGAAAATCCTCATGTTAGCCTTTGTTTTTTTAGTAAATTTGTGGATTAAGCTTCTGGCATTAAGTTCTTGGATTAGGAATATTTGCGTTTTTGCTTTTGATCTACAGATTGTTCTTACATCTTGAGTTCATCTGTTCTGGGATGAATTTTGTGTATGTTTTTTTTTGCATTACTGATTATTTCTACAACTTTAGATTAGCCCTTATGCTGGTTCTGGTATAATGCAAAATTCTCTCATGTGCAAACTGTAATAATTTGTCAAATGCAATAATTGTGCAAATTGGTTAAAATCAACCAACTGCTTTTCTGATATTGCTATGTTAGTCAAACTGGTATTGTCAATATTCTGCTATTCTGATTAAACTGAACATATTGTTATCTTGGTTTGATCCTTTGTTAAGCTGACAATTAACTTACTATTTTGAGTTTAGTCTTGACATGTCAGTTTAATCAGTCAACTACAAAAAATGTTTATCTTGCAAATTGATTATGTTCCTGATGAGCATTTTTTCTGTGCTTCATCTGGTTGAGGAATATATTATGCATTATGATGATAAATTGTGGATCTCAGGATATATCCTCTTTTAATGAATGATTGGATTGATTCAAATTTGGCCAGCTAGTATTCTGCGTAGGTTAATTAAAATTATGTATTGCCAAAGCAACCTTTGTTATATATGTTAATTTATTCAGAACAACTAGGCATTTTTTTGTATGTATAATTCATGCATTTATTGACTGGCCCAAAGGAAAGTCAATGTTTGTCCGAATTATATATGCAACTATGGCAACAAATATGTAACAATAATCAAGTTTCCATGTGAACAATTAGTTGGACCAAAGTAAGGCATATTGTTTGACATGATTTACTGTTAGTATTCGTTTGCTACATCAAGGTTACCACTTGCAAGTTAATATTTTTGTCCAAAGACTAAATATTAATGTAGCGCTAGGTATCTTGCGTGATAGACTATACCAAATTCTGAATGAAACCTTAAGTTTGTTATTCATGTCATTTATTTCATTCTTTTATTTCAGCTGCAAATCCTTCTTCCAATATTTCTGCTAGCATCAATTCAATACCTATGCTTACTAGTGCAAACTTTAAAGAATGGAAAGAGAACATTTTGATCGTTCTTGGGGGTAATGGATCTAGACGTTGCACTTTGTAAAGAACAACCCGCTGCTCTTGTGGCTAATAGCTCTATTGAGGAAAAGATGGAGTCTGAGAAGTGGGATCGTTCAAATCGCATGAGTCTTATGATCATGAGGCGTGCTGTTCCGGAAGTTTTTCGGGATAGCACATCAGAACATGCCACTACAGCTAAAGATTTCCTTGATAGTCTTGAGCAAAGGTTTCCCAAAAACGAAAAGGTTGAAACAAGTACGCTTTTAGCAAAACTTATCTCAATAAAGTATAAAGGTAAAGGAAACATAAGAGAGTACATTATGAAAATGTCTCATCTTATTTCAAAATTAAAGGCACTTAAGTTAGAGCTATCTGAGGATTTGCTTGTGTATTTAATTTTGACATCCCTTCCTGTACACTTTAATCAGTTCAAGGTGAGCTATAACTGTAAAAAGGACAAATGGTCCCATAATGAGCCCATCTCCTATTGTGTGCTAGAGGAGGATATATGGAAACAAGATAGAATAGAAAGTGCTCATTTGGCTATGACCCATAAAGTCAAGAATAACAAGAGGAAGAGCAAAGAAGTTGCAAGTTTGCCATCCATAAAGAAGGAACAAGGGCCTGAATTGGCTTGTTTCTTTTGTAAGAAGGATGATCACGTAAAGAAGGATTGTACCAAATATCGTACTTGGCGTGCTAAGAAAGGTACAACTCTTGCTATGGTTAGCTCTGAGGTCAACTTAACTTCTGTACCTGAACACACTTGGTGGTAAGATTCCAGTGCAATATCTATCATCCGTGTGTCAATGCAGGGTTGCCTGAACTGTCAAAAGCCAAGTGGTGTTGAAAGATTCATCTATGTAGGTGATGGCAAGAAGGTGGAAGTTGAGGCTATAGGCACATTCAGGTTGCTGTTAAAAACGGGATATTATCTGGATTTGAAAGAGACTTATATTGTACCGTCTTTTAGGCGGAATTTGGTTTCTATTTCTGTATTGGACAAATCAAGTTATAATTGTTCTTTCAGAAATGGTTTATTTAGTCTTTTTCAGAATTCCAGTAAAGTTGGTACCGATTCTTTAATTTGGCATGACAACCTGCATTTGCTTGATACTATTGTCTCATATAATGAAGTCATGCATATGGTTTCTCGCGGTATAAAGAGGAAAATTACAAATGAGAAATCAAGTTCCTTGTGGCATAAGCGTTTAGGTCATATCTTGTCAGACCCCAAATTTGGAACTTGGGACCTACTGTGTATATTTGTGTCATTCCCTGGATCAGTAGCTGGCACACACAGTTACATTGTTGGTTCAAACACATATCACGAAAATATAAAGTTATTGCATAATATTAAACAAATCATAAGTATACCTTACGACTTTTAACTTGCAGAATGGCCGAACAGGCCAAATACTTTCAGAGAATTAGCAGCAGAAGTAGAATCAAAGTATAACGCAGGGAACCCTCACGATATGCCCACCAGCAATCGACTATGGGCTCGCGACCTAGTTCTTGACCTTCTTGATCTTCAGTCTTGTCCAATGCTCATAATTGTCCCTAAAGCCTTCTTTTATGCTTACTGACTAAAAGAATATAAATAGCGAGCATGAGTACACAACCTACTCGTGAGCCAACATACTCGTGAGCCAACACACAATGCAATTATTATAAATGCAAGGCTAAACAAAGGAATGACTTGTGGTTCTTTTGTTTGCATAAAGCCACTTGTTTGAAACAGGGTAAGTAGTAGCAAAACCTGAGACTTAGCATTTTAACTAACACAGGTTTTAGAAATTGAGTTTTCATTGTAAGTACTAGTGGAGATTTCATCTCCTATACCATTGAGTGACTTTGCTCACTCAATGTTCGGGCTATCCTTTATTTTCCACTAGTCCCCGACCAAGCTTTCTCAACTCTCTAGACTCCAACTCGACATTTCCAACTGATGGGCTCAAACCCACCATTTTCATTCCACACACACACAAATAGTTTTATAAAAAGGAAAGATATATCAAGCAAGTTCTCAATATCGCTCTTGACTATGAGCACGGCTATCTAAATAGTTTTCTTACTCTGCAGAGTTTGTACACTTTACCCACAAGAAATAAATCAACTTATACTGTCCCGACACACTTCTGTAGGTGTGTGGCTAATATTGATTATCACAAGGCCTTTACAATGCTCAACCCCATTGCAATTTCGCACCGCTAGGTATCACCTCCTTCGTGCTCTCCCGCTCCCACCCGGAGGTCTCCCTTTAGCGCCGTGTGGTTACTGCGGCTTTGTTCTCCCCCGTCTATCCACCCGCATCCACCAACGTCGAAGCCACGCCGAGGCGAACAAATTAGTTAGCCAGGTCCTATGTGTTACTGAATTGTGGTTGCACTGTTTTACATGAGAGGTCATTACCAGATTCGGTCCTTAATTGACTTGGGCGATACATCCACATACCAACTCTCTCGCACTGCACCACCACTCTTTCCAAATTACCAAGTCAAAATCCGCTGTGTTTTATTTTGTTTTCAAAAAAACCTTTAGTCCAACATACCAGCCAGGCTCCCAGCCTTGACTACCCAATTTCATTTTCAAAAGATTAAGTGATGTCGGGCAATTTATTGCCCGAATGACAATATACCTAAGCAAGACTAAGCATGACACTTAGATCCAGATTTATAACTAGTATGTAAACCATTAAGTCTAGGACGACAATGGTAATGTCCAAATTCAATGATTTGGGAGTTTATACACAATTATTGTTAAGGCATTAACTATGAGCTAGACCAATATATTTGTACAAAACATAGCAATGCAATTTCATAATTTAAAACAATATAATTGCAAAAATTAGGTGCAATATGATCAAAGTATTGACTCGCCTTGCTCAATGTTATCATAATCATCCTGTTCAATGCTCAGACAATCTTGATTCCAGCCTCGTTCTTGTTGGGATTGTTGTCCTATCACAGCTTTAAAGTCTAACTACGCAGAATATATACGACTAAATCCAAAAGTGACTGAAAATAACCAAATGAAATCCAATAAGTCCAAATACATACAAACAAAAAGGAAATACTTTGAATTATCTAACTGGACCTTGAAAGACGGATTACTTCAGATGAGACCAAATCATACTCATCTGGAGTTGATGAAGGAAATACTTCAGACGAAGTATATCCAAAGGAGTTGATGAAAGAAATACTACAAACGAAACAAATAAATCTAACAGGGAGAGAGAATGTCCGCAGGAACATTCCTCAATGGTTACCAACATGGGAGAGATTATCTGGTTAGGTATGACTCTCAGATCTACTTTCGGATCAGGAATTGTATTGCTACTGGGAACGGATGACGACGGATGATACCTAGAGCCTAGGTGATGTTGTTTTCCTTAACAGGCCAACTAGTACTCACAAGCACTCTCTTCAGGTATTCTATGTATACATCCAGGATGATCATACAGTCAACATCAATCCTCTTGTATGCTCTCCTCTTTTGGCAGACTTTGATGGTGATTGCGTGCACATCTATTATCTATATGAGAGCATACCACCGCTAGCTGCTCTAAGGATTATTTTAGTTATTACTTCCTATTTACCGATGAAGTTCCATGTGAGCTAGGTGAGACCTATGCATGAATGCGGGGGTTCGCTCTTGGTAGACATAAGTCTCACCACCACATGGGACCTAGATCATTGAATAGTTTATCTTATTGATTTATATTTATCAAGGAAATTCCATGAGCCTTAGCGGAATTTCCAAGCATTAGCTGGATATTAGCCTTGTTGGATAAGGGTTTCTACAGTTTTGGGTTCACTTTGAGGTAATCTTGGTTAGTTTTATTACCTGTGCGACTTAACATGCACTAAGGTAAACTTTTCGCATTGGGATGATCTTCAGCTACAAGGCCTCCCACTGTTATTTAAACTACACAAGTTACTACTTAAAATGAATTATGGTTCTATTGCTCTTTTAGCTAATCATCCTAACCAAAAGGTTTATACACTAATCTAATCCATTATCATTTGATCTAACCCTATTATATCAGTAACTAGTTAATATGTCAGATTTCAGAACCGAAACAGTAAAAGCCATGGCATGCTAGATAACTCTGCTTTCATGTATGTGTTTCTATAAAGATGATTAATCCATATGATTCTTTTATCAAGTTTTAGTATACATGAGAGTGTTTTGTACTAAGCTATTGCTATGTTCTTGATGCTAGATCCTGTCATTATCCTTCTGGCCATGACTTTCTTTTAAGCAAATGGATGCTAGATATCAATTTGAATATTACTAGCATGTGCAGGAATATAAATGAGTCGTACTCAAGCTGTTCCTTTAATCGCATGTTAACTATCCAGTAAAGATTTTACTAACCTCTAATTGCCTGCAACTTCCACTAACTGACTAACCTCTAATGATCTAAACTAACCACTAATTAACTTAGCAAGGTGCAACTTGACCTATGATCTTAGCTGACATTGTCATGACAAAACTAACTAGCCATTGCTAGCTTTCTAACAGTACTATTTTTCTAACAATAGAACCTCCAATAGCTAGGTAATCTACTAACAGTTTCTAAATGGCTAACTAATTACCAAACTATCTATTTCTTGTTAACCCAAGGTCCTAAATCAATCACAGTACTCTTAGCTAGTGAATTAATAAACTCTCTAACTACTAGCATCAGAATATCACTAGACTGTTGTCATTTGCATCATCCACTGAAGGTTGCTCTATGAAAGCATAGCCTGTCAGTTGAACATCTACCAGTTAACTAACCCACGATGGCTTTTGCTAATCACTTAAGTTATCACTAATCATCCTAATAAAAATGTACATATACTGATTTACAATATTGATCAATTCATTACTAGCTTAATCTCAGGAACCTACTGTCATCTTTTCATTGATCCAAACAAACTCAGAGAGAGGCAGAGCAAGGGGAAGCAGAGGAGGACATGGAAGTAGCTCGGCCTGGGCTTGACGCCAGCAAGGGAGTCATTGGCGGTGGCCGAAGGTGTCCAAAATGGAACCGGCTATTTGAGGCGACCCCGAGGGCGGTGGATGCGCAACAAGCGGTGGCCGGTGGCGAGCTGAGAGTGGCTCATGGCGGCCAGAGGTGGAGGCGGAGAGGCGCGGTGGCGTTGGAGAGGAGGAGGAGTCGGACTAGCGTGCGCATGGGAAAGAGATAGGCTAGGGGAACCTATCGGCGTAGACCATGTGGGCTGAGGAAGGCCGTGGTGGTCCGGCGACAGGAGCTTGCGGCGGTGCGATGGGTGCTCCGTGGCGGTGGCGCTGAGGAGAGGGAGAGCTCTGGTGGGTGGAGGGAAGATTAGAGGGGGTTGTGGTGGTTCTCTAGAAGGGAAGAAGCGGCCAGAGGTTTACCGTGTGAGGAGTGTGATGGTGGCGACGGCTTTTGGCCAAGAACGGGAAGAAGTGCATGCGCGGTGCTCCGGTCACGCAATCTTCCAATTGATTGGGGGCTTCTACTCGAGATGACGAGGGACACCGCGTGATGCGGTAGGCCGGTGGTGGAGCTCACCACGGCGGCTAGAACGACGAGGGTGCGCGACGACCGAGCGGGCGGGGTGCGGCTTGAGCTTGCTCCGTGGTTTTTCTTCTCGGTTTAAGCTCAATGGAGAAGGTGAATGGGAAGGAGAGGGCTAGCAGGAGGGGGCAAGGTCGGCTCGGCGCTAGCTTTTTGTAGGTGGGTGGTGGAGGACACGAGGTGGTGGCCAGCATGGGCGAGCGGTGATGTGGGCTGCATCATGGGCGAGGGGCTACGTGGAGACGGCTTGAGCAACGGCAATGACAGCGCCTCCATGCATGGTTGCAACGTGGCGAAACGCTTCAGGTGAGTTGATGCCGGGGAGAGACATGACATGGCGCTGGTTTGGCTTGGAGACAAAGGAAGGAAAGGGGAGAGAGAAGGAAGAAGGGGCGCGACGGGGCTAGCTTGGCTGAGAGGGGGAAGTGATTTGGTGGAACTGGCTGGCTTGAGCTTGAGCTTGAGCTTGAGCCTGAGGAACAGTAAATAGCCCGAGGAACAGTAAATAGCCCAAGGAACAGCAAATGAGGTAGAAAAATACGGGAAGCTTGGAAAAATATGATGATTTAGCTAGGAAATTTCTTATGAGCCATTGGAACAGGCTGATATTTAGTCAAGGTAGTTAAATTTAGCTTTTGTCTAATATTTCTATTCTAGGGTGCATACTTCATATGATTTTTCAAAGGGCAACACCTTAGGTTTATTTTGCTCTTGATAATTCTGGTATTAGGATTTTGGATTTTATGCTTTCGATTTTTGAGGGTTTACATTTCAGGTAATATCTAACAGGGTAACATTTTAGGTTAACTTTGTTATGACGGTTTACTTGTATCTGATTCTTTTGCTTTCATAATCCAATATTTGCTAGAGAATTTCGATTGGGCTTTTGTTCAATCGAAAAATTAGGTTTCGAATAGGTCTTTGATTTTTAGGTTTTATATTGCTAAGGTTTTGGGTAATTTTCACCTAGGCCAACAAAAGAAAATGTCATTCCAACAATTCTCAAAAACGCAATCAAGGCAAAAATGAAATAACACACAAAAAGTTTTTTAAAAAATCTTATAGTTTTGCATTTAGGCATTTTTGGGATGTTACATATCTCCATGCAGAGAATTAAGAGGCTTGTGTCAGAAGAAATTTTAGATCCCCTGTATTTCACATATTTCAACATTTGTGTTAATTGTATTAAGGAGAAATAAACAAACATGAGGAAGTTAAGTGCTAATAGAGTTTCAGATGTCTTAGAACTGATACATATGGATATCTGTAGCCCATTCCCTACGGCTTCCCAAGTAATATTTTGTGGCGTCTCATGCGTAGTACAGAAATTTTCCCACCATTCGGCAGCGACTCCTTCCATCTGGTCAGTGGCGTACAGAACCTTTTCATGATCGCTACATTGGATGATCAGTAGCTTCCTCTCATTGACACGAAGCCAATCATCATCTTCAACTGGTGAAACATGCCCAGAAAAAGTTGGTGGTCGAGTTCTCATGAACTCGGCTAGCTTAGGTGGTCCATGGTGACCATGAGCGACTAGGGCTCCGTTGTGGTGATTGTTGTTGCTGTTCTGATTGTTCATATTCTGAATCTGGTTCATCATTGTATACATCATTTGGGCCTGAGCTACCATGAAAGCTCCAAAATTCTGCATGTCGATTGGGGTGCTTAGGAGTTACAGCCTCGGGGTCTCGCTTATTGCCTTCGACACTGTGGGTGCTTAATCACTTGCAAAGAAGATGACGAGTCTGCACCATTTGGTGAAGCTCCATAGGTTAAATGAGGTAGCAAGCACAAGATGAGTTAGGAACTAGGCAGGGGGTAGGTTAAACCCAACAAACACAACTTCAAGAAACCAACTGAAATACTTTTATTAATAGGGTTTAGCATGGCTACAACAAATGCCTAAGGACCTTTGCAGCTCGTACTCGCACACAAGAAATAAGAACGAACCTAAACACACGATCTACCACCTAAAGGGTAACTCTCCTAACCTTAAATTGGCTAAGCCTGACTTAACTTAAACCTTAGCGAACTCAGTCGCTGAGCTAGCCTCCACAAACCACGGTGGTGCTCCCTTCAGAGACCTCGAAAGTGAGCCGACATCCTTGCAACCGATCCGGTGCCCTCGACTAGTGCAAGAGAACAGACGTCCCTGGTGCAAGCAAAGTTGGCTCCTTTGGCTCTGCGGCCTCTGCTGGCTCCTCAGCTTCTTCCGAGTCTTCCTCTGGGCCTTCTTCTTCAGGATCTTCCTCTTCTTGATCCTCCTCATGCTCGTGCTGACCGTAGAGGGCTTCTTCTAGCACGACTATCCTTTTTTGTGCCATCTGCAAGGTCTCGTGGATACACTCCAGCTCTGCGGCGGCCAACTCCAGTGACTCCTCCTGAGCAGCGGTGAACTGGGCGAGGTGCACCACAGTGGTGTTGCTCTCTCCATTTTAGACAGGTAACGTGCAGGAAGGTCCACTGCAGAGGCATGAGGGTGGTAGCGGAAAACGGTGTCTTGCAGCTCGCGAGCGTAGATGTCGCAGATCCTTAAGATGGCGAGACGCGAAGACTCTTGAATTGCTTCGGTCCAGACAATCCTCCGAACTAAGATGTTCAGGGGTTGGCTTGCTTTGGTGTCCCTGCTGGCATAGATAATCAAACGGCAGATCACTCCACGGTCTCGGCCGTTCACTACCCAGTTGCTGCCACGGTACATCGGACGGTCGAAGCCTCCAAGCACTTGCAACAACTTCCAGAGCTCAGTGGAAGTCCTCCCTTGCGCTCACCATAGTTCTGAAGATGAGGCATCTGTTAAGACAGACAAGAGGGTAAGAACCAAATTAAAATAGCGGGGAGAGAAAAAATTCTAGCAATAGTTGAGTCAAGAAAAACATGAGAGGAGTAAAGCAGTTCAATTAATCTTGCAAGTTAATTTTGTTTTAGAAAATAATTTGGACACCTTAAGACGACCGATCTAACTAAGGTCAAGACATACAGTCAGTATGGCTCTAATACGACCTCTGTCGGGACCCAAAAATGCAATTCTGGACCCTCTGTGTATAATGCACTAGTCCAGGGTCACGTTAATGCACATAGTATCAACATAGATGAATATCGATCCACACAAGACAATTAATAGAATAAACGACTAATTTGAATAGCAAATAACCATTTTGACTGTATGGTCAAGTTTACATTTATTAAGCCACGCAGGGCTGACAAGAAATAAATAGCAGCAGTGGAACAAAACTAAACTCCAGCGGAATCCCATCAATTCACCACAGGCAACCGACTAGGATCACGACCTTAACGATCAACACTTTCGTAGAACTCCTCAAAAGCAGGCGAAGGCTCCTCCACTTCTGTTGAATGTTTGCAGCAAGCATGAGTACACAACCGTACTCGCAAGTCAAACCACAGAATGCAATGTATACATGAGGCTTATTCCAAAGAAATGGCTTCTGTAGTTCTTTTGCAGAAATGCAACATTTGTAATTTAAATATGAATAACAAATTAAAACATAAAGTAAAACAAATAAACAATATTAAGTTTAACAATTGTTTTCACAAAGAACACAAAGTCTAAACAAATTATTCACACATCCATATGATTTAGATCACACAACTCCCTTCCCAAATGTTTTATGAACAATGCCCCTCATGTGAAATCCTCGAGCATGTCTATGACCGCGGACACGACTATTCGAATAGATTGATTAACACTCTGCAGAGGTTGTACACTTTACCCACGCGATATAACCAGTGTAGCAAGCACCAATCATAACAAAACTTTTCTGAAACTTCATCTCAACAATTGATACTCCCAATGTGCTTTACCGTTATACCAACCCAAACACAGTGCTTTGGCATAACACACACCGTTGGACAGGGAAGCGGCGAACCGTCCTGTGATGTAACTACCTGGTAGTTCACACCTCCACCCATCGCTAAGTTCCTAACCTACAACCTGAGTGATCAATGTCGAGACTCCGTAACTTACTAAGTTAGGCCCTTCCCTCAGGCATGTGGTCGTACAGTAAGGCTCAGTTATTGGCGTACATAGTTAAGTCCTTATTTGACCAAGGTAAGACTTCCAATTTCTAACTATGCCACGAAGATTACCATTCCCATTCACACAGCCCACCATGTCACACAGTATCCACCACTTGCCTTAGTCTAAATCTCTTCCAACCCTGTTGATTAAGTTCAACACATGCCACCAACATGTAATGACACACAGTGTACACAGTTTTTATCACAAAGTTCCATAATCACTTAGTCATATTCATATTTGCAACTCACATGAGATGATGACTCGCAAAGATGGCTAAGGCACTAATCAGATCTAACCAACCCACGCTGGTGCTACAATAATACCAACTAAATAAAGAACCAATCTAGGGTGACAAAAGATTATGACATAATAATAGACAAAGTGGATATAATAATTAGGATTAATAACGACACCCAAAAGCATTTAAATAAATACTTAAAGTAAATGCAATAATTTGAATCAAAGTATTTTGAAAATTGGGTTCGATATGATCAAAGGCATAACTTGCCTTGGAAAAGATCTAGGTACTGGTCTTGATTTTGATGCGCTCCTTCTTCTTCAAAGTTCCCCGATGTATCAACGTCTACTCGCAAACGAAGCAAATAAACAAAACAAATAAATAACAGAGAGAAAACAAACTCCAAAAATTAAATAAAAATATTATATAAATAGATCTCGAATTTAGATGAATTTAAAAATTTGAATGGGTTCAATCAAAGTTCGGATGAAGAAGATATGGCCTTTGGAAGATAAAACTAAAGAAATAACCTAAATTGGAATTACTGTATTTTAGGGACTTATTTTTCTACTGGAAAATTGATTTATGATGCCAGTATGACGTCAGCCCTGGGATTTTCAGAATTAACAAAAATAAAAAAGAAAACTGACATGTGGGACCCACATGACAGAGACTTGGCTCACGCTGAACCAAGTTCATCGAGCGATTGGATCTAGGGTTTGGTGAACTGGACACGCAGGCGCACACGTGACTGCTGACATAGCGCCACACCGGATGACATGCAAGCAAGGGCACTGATGTGGCTGCCAATGTGGATGACCACGTTAGATCGGTGGTGGTGAGGCTCGGGAACCGAGGGTTCTGGCGATAGACGGTGGCTCGTTGACGGTGGGTGATACCAGGAGGTAGAGGGTGATGCGTGGAACTCATAGGTTTGCTCACGGGTGCTCAAGGGCGACTGTGGTGACCGGCGGCGAGGTCGAAGCGGCGGAGTTAGTTTTGGGACGTTACAAACCTCCCCCCTAAAGGAATCTCAACCCCGAGATTCAGGCTGGCTATAGAATAGGTTAAAGAACTCAGCCTTCGAGTTCTCTTCTGGCTTTCAAACTGATTTGACTTTGACAGAACTGCTATTCTGAACACTTACGGAACAACGTCTTGCTTCTTGTTGAACTTCTCGCTTCAACGAAAACTTGACAAACTGGCTCTTGGCAGGAAAGGCATCTTGAAACTCGATTACTTCTGACGTTGACTGCTTGACTAACAACTCAGGTTAACAACTAACTCTTCTTCTGAGCTTCAGAATCTGAACTGACTAACACACCTCTGTTGTACAATCCTTAACGCAGATCTTCAACAGGTATCCTGACGATAGACTTGATTATGAGGGTGATAATCTGCATAATCTGCGCAGCTTTTCTGCTTGAACTAACCTACTTACAATCCCTTTAGGATTAAAGACTCTTGGTCTTCTACTTCATGATTAATGCAACAATCCACATACTTCGCGAGCTGATATGCTTCTAGCTAGCTGAGCGATGACTTACATGACCACCCACTGTGAGCTTCCGATAGTGACAACTGTGAACTGGCTAACATCTGGTACTGCAGGGAAACTTTGCACACAACACTTACTTGCACGACCTGGTACCATGAGTTAAGGCACAACTCTTTTTTCTTTTGTCTACCGGTTCAGAGCAATACACAGTACTGAACTGAAATGAGCATCCAAGGCTTCATACACACTCTATTGCTAGCATGAGGTAAACCGGGATCCTCGATTTGACGCTAACTTCTCTTACATACCAACCACATGGTAACACATTCTATGACCCTTCGCTTTACTTTGGATCATCACAATTCAACTTCGAGATCTTTGTACACATTGGTACTTTCAGAGAAAATAGAATGCTTGCAGTCAAATTTGGTTTGAGCATCAACTACTTAAGTTTCTTCTGATCAGCTACACAAATATGCTCATTGATTCGTGGATCATTCTGTTCGCCTTCAGTGGATTTTCAGCTTTACCTTGCTTTAAGGAATACTGATTTTCTTGACAAAACTATCTGGTCAAGTCTGATTTTCCAACATCAGTTTGAATTCTGGGGTTTAGCAGATATCCTTCTGCACTAACTCAAGACTCACTTCTGGATTTCATAAGTAACTTTAGTTGACTCCTCGCTGATCAACAAGTTTTTGCGATAGTTCTTCTGATTCAAAGCAGCTGTCACAATACTGATCTAACCTGAGGGAATGGACTTTGACCTCGTGGTTCTCAATCCACTAAAACCATTCTTTGTTTCTTCACGATAGCAAACTTTGAATTACGACTAGGATAATTCACTGCTTGAAACTTTAGTTGTTAGGAAGTGCACGCAACACTTCTTAACACGTTGATTCTTGGACGTTTCGTGATAAAAGCTATCAAGGTTCTTTCTGATATCTGGTAGTACGAACACTGGAGCAGTGATTGATCCCTTCTGAAATTCTCACCGACTCAGTTCACTTCTGGCGATCTGGGCGAACTTGTTCTTTTACAACGAGTGAGGGGTTTTGGCTATCCTGAAATGACTGTCGCACTTATCCTCAACTGACACTATCTTGTTCACAGATGATCCCAGGAAATCTGACATTCCTACTCAAAACTCAAACAAGCTGATTCTGAGGTCTTGAAGATTAGCTCTTGGATAGACTGAATTTCTCGCACATCCTTGTGCTAACAATTTATAGTAACAACTCACACTGGCACATGACGAACTGAAGAACTTGATTTGACACTGCCTATATTTGGGAAAATCATCTGATCTGTTCTATCATATCTGCAAACTCTTTTAATAACTTTTGTCATAGTTCATCTCTAATGTACTTTCTTCTGACATTGGTTGATCCTAGGTACCAGGTCGAAGACAAGCTTAACTTCTAATACAATTGCATGTTGCATAGATCATTTGCAATGACAATTGCACACTCTCTTGCGGATATAGACATTATCCAATAGTTAGATTCTTCAACCATTTACAGTTATCACACTGCTATGCAAAATGATGAGTTGGAATTCAACATCACATTCCATGATTACGGCTCTATGGCCTTCAAACAACATGACTCAAAGCTTGATTACTCGACTTGCAATGGCATATGCTTAGAGAGATATCCAATTATTTAATATCCAACAATTCCTTTTTCTTCATAACTTGCATACAAAGATGTCGACATTTCTGCTCTCAACAAAAGGAATGTTACAATGATTCTCTGACTTTATTGCTACTAACAAAGGCATGACACCACACGTCCTGGTATCACCAATCTAGGTTTTCTTGGTAACCTCATCGCACAAACATCTCTTCTTTGACTGCTTCGCTGGACACATGGGTCCTGCTGTGTTACCACCTGCTCTGGGAGTTACGATCTTGATTGACACAACTTTTGGCATCCTAGCGTCTAGAGTGAGTGACTGGTTCTTCTGAGGACACTGGCTGATGTAATGACCTTTTTCGTGACAATTGTAGCATACACGTGTCGAGCCTCACGATTTTTCTGACGAGACCATGGCAGAACAACTATCCTTCTTGAAGGTTGAAGCTTGTCGCTTTGCAGGGCATTGCTTGGCATAGTGGCCTTTCTTACCACACTCGAAACAACCTCCTGACGATACTGGTTTGCTTCTCTTTTGAGGTGGGTTGTCAAGGTCAACATTTTGCTTTTGTGATTCTTCAGCTGACCTTTCTTGCACTGACAATGGTTTGCCTTCTTTTGCTAATGCTTTGACAAGAGCTCGTAAATTTTCGCGACGTTGTATTGCGTAAGTCAACACCGAATACATAAGCAATCGCTCGCATAATGATCATTGCCTTCGCATAAAAAACATGTGATCTTGCTCATTGGAACGATTGATATTGTGCTCCCGCACTATGACCTATTTCTCCACAACGGATACATACACAATCTTTTGACTTATTTGGTTGGCGGCACTTCAAATGGCAATGGCTAGATTTGGTGTAGGATGTTGGAATATCAGGTTTCTCTTTATCACTGTTGCTTGATGTCGCATGTCGTTGACTTAAAAGCAAATGTGAACTCGACTGTGTGATGGTTTGCTTGTCCCGACGGCAAATAAACTTTTCCCACCAATCTAATGCAATGTCGGGAGCCAAAATGCATTTAGACCCTCGGTATAATGCACTAGTCCAGATCACGCTTAGTGCACACAGTGGCAACATCAGTGAAATATCATTTCCATATACAAAGATGACTAATAAATAGGCAAATAGAAAATAGCAAATGCACTCGGAAAAATTCTAGAAAATATATCCAAGCACATAGAACCCAAATAAAATAGTTTTAATAATAGTTGATGTTGCGATTAATCATATTAAATTGTCTTTGATTTATGAAAGTCCCAATTAAGCTTTATTAATTCAAATAAAATTGATGAAATTTTCCAGGGACCTAAACTACTCAAAAGATTTTTGAAAAGCCAAATTTTGGGACGTTACAAACCTTCTCCCCTTAAAAGAATCTCGACCCTGAGATTTAGGCTGGCTATAGAATAGGTTAAAGAACTCAGCCTTCGGGTTCACTTCTGGCTTTCAAACTGATTTGACTTTGACCAAACTGCTCTTCTGAACACTTACGGAACAACGCCTTGCTTCTTGCTAAACTTCTCGCTTCAACGAAAACTTGACAAACTGGCTCTTGGCAGGAAGGCATCTTGAAACTCGATTGCTTCTAACAGGGATACTTGATCGGTGCTCGAAGACACTTCTGGAGTTGAGGGGATCCTGCTGCTGACTGGTAACTCAGGTTGACAACTAACTTTTCTTCTGAGCTTCGAAATCTGAACAGACTGACACACCTCTATCACCTCTGTCATACAATCCATAACACAGATCTTCAACAGGTATCTTGACGATGAACATGGCTGCGACGGTGATAATCTGCGTAATCCACGTAGTTTTTCTACTTGAACTAAGCTACTTACAATCCCTTTAGGATTAAAGACACTTGGCCTTCTGCTTCATGATTATTGCAAAAATCCACATACTTTGTGCTTTGATCTGCCCTTATCTGAGCAATGACTTACGATCAACCACTGCGAACTTCAGATGGTGACAACTGATGTTGTAGAGGAACTCTACACACAACACTTACTTGCTCGACTTGGTACCATGAGTTACGGCACAGCTCATTTTTTTGTCTGTCTACCGGTTCAGGGCAATACACAGTACTGAACTAAAATGAGCATCCAAGGCTTCATAGACACTCTATCGCTGACACGAGGTAAATAGGGATCCTCGGTTCGAAACTAGCTTTTCTGACACGTCGTGCAAATTGATCATCTCTGTCGATTTGGCACCATACCTATTTCGGTGAATACCATCTCTGTCGTATACCACTCTGCTAGACGATCTCCAAATTCGGTGATATTTATAGGAATGAAATGACATATTTCTTTTACCAAACTGTCTGGTCAAGCCTGATTTTCTAGCATCGGCTTGAATTCTTGGGTTGAACAGATATCCTCTTGAAATTTACTCAAGATTTGGCTTTTGAGTTTCACAGGTAACTTTAGCTGACTGAACAATAGATTCTTGCGGTAGCTCTTCTGATTCGAAATATCTGCCACTATACTGGTCTATCCTGAGGGAACGGATTTCAACCTCATGGCTCTCAATCCAATAAAACCATCTTCGTTGCTCCATGATAGAAAACTTTGAATTATGACTAGGATAATTCACTGCTTGAAGCTTTAGTTGTTAGGAAATGCTGGCGAAACTTCTTAACACACAAATTCTTGGATGTTCTGTGATAGAAGCTATCAAGGTTTTTTCTGGTATCTGGCAATATGAACACTGGAACAGTGATTGATTTTTTTCTGAATTCTCACCGACTCAGTTCACTTCTGGCGATCTGGGCAAACTAGTCCTTTTACAATGATGAGGGTCTTGGCTATCCTGAAACGACTGCCTCACTGATCTTCCACTAACATTGTCATGTTCACAGTTGATTCTGGGGAAACTAAAATTATTGCTCAAAACTCAAACTAGTTGACTCTGAGGTCCTGAAGATTATCTCTAGGATAGACTGAAATTCTCGCACATTCTTGTGCTAACAATTTACCTTATAATCAACACTGACACTTGCTAAGTTGATAAACTTGATTTGATACTGCCTTTATATGAGAAAATTATCCGGTCTGCTCTATCATATCTGCAAACTCTTTTAACAACTTTTGTCATAATTTATCTCTGACGTAATTCCTTCTGACATTGGCTGATCTTGGGTATCAAGTCATAGACAAACTTGACCTCTAATATGGTTGCATGCTGTATAGATCACGTGCAATGACAATTGCATACTCTCTTGCGGATATGGACATTATTCAATGGTTAGATTCTTCAGCCATTTAAGGTTATCTCACTGCTATGCTAAATGATGAGTTGGAAATCAACATCACATTTCATGATTACGGCTCTATGGCCTTCAAACAACATGACTCAAAACTTGATTACCAGACTTACAATGGCACAAGCTTAGAGAGACATCCAATGATTTAATATCCAACAATTCCTTTTTTTCTTGTAACTTGCATGTAAAGATGTCCACATTTTTTGCTCTCCAACAAAGAAAAAATTACATTGATTCTCTGACTTTATTGCCACAAACGAAAACATGGTGTCGCATAATCTGGTATGGCCAATCTAGGTTTTCTTGGTAACATCATGATCCAAACGTCCGTTCTTTGACTGCTTCGTTGGACACACAGATCCTGCTACGTTACCACCTGCTCTAGGAGTTACGATCTTGACTGACACAACTTCTGGTATTCTGGTGTTGACGTTGCGATAATAGTTGACATTGCGATTAATCATATTAAATAGTTTTGATAATAGTTGACGTTGCGATTAATCATATTAAATTGTCTTTGATTTATGAAAGTCCCAATTAAGCTTTATTAATTCAAATAAAATTGATGAAATTTTCCAGGGACCTAAACTACTCAAAAGATTTTTGAAAAGCCAAATTTTGGGACGTTACATGCAACTCCTCCTAATTGATGAGTAGCATAGAGAACTTTCTCATTATCGTTGCATTGTACAACAGTTAGCTTTTCTTCTATGGTGCGAATCCAAGATTTTGCATCCTTGAGTGTAGTTGATCCTTCAAAGACGAGCGGCTTGGTCATCATGAACTTCACAAACTTGAACTGAGGGCGTGCCGTTGGGATGGCAACAAGTTGTGCATAATTGCAGAGGTTACTACTGTCTAACGGTTGCATCGTCGCTGGCATGAGCTGATTCTGGGTGGTAAGGAATTGGCTCGAGTTCTGATGTGTCAATGCTGGCACTGGAGATAGTTGTTGGTTATTGTCTGTTCTGGTACTGACACTGGTGATGGCACGATGGCTTGCTTAATTATTCTGATTCATCAAATTGACTAAGGTAGCGACAGTCTGATTCTGCTGGGTCATCATGTTGTTCATGTTCTGCATCATCGCGTTCATGAATTGAGTCTGAGCTACCAAGAATTGTTCCATGACTGGATCTGTTACTCCTGATACTGGCAACTGTCCACTAAGGTTGACAAGGTCTGGGGGTGGCACAGACTATCTCAAGATTACTAACAAGGTTGGCTTCATTGGGGTTCTCCATCTGCTGGCTGACCAGGGCTAATAGATGAACTTGTCTTGAACACTGGGGAGATATTGGCGCATTGTTGTTGGTTGCATGGTCTTCGAAGAGTTGCTCAAAACAACTCTTGGGCATCCAACCAGATATTTGGTACAGATAACGACAACTATAGAAGTTATGAGGGAAGCGAGTCCAATTTAATACTCAAAATGGTGAGCAAGAATATTGATGAGAAAGAAATAGAATGGAAGAGTATAGAAACTAGACAAGATGAGAATAGCACATCATTAAGATTTTGCATTTGTAAAATATTTTTTTGAAGTTTTCCTTATCAACGGCCATTCTAACTAAGGTCATGACCTATAGTCGATATGGCTCTGATACCACCTCTGTCGGGACCCAAAAATGCAATTATGGATGCTCTGTGTATACTACACTAGTCCAGGATCACGCTAGTGCACACAGTGGCAACATCAATGAAATATCATTTCAATATACAAAGTTGACTAATAAATAGACAAATAACAATAAATATCAGAGTAAAGACCTTAAGGTTAAAGCTTACAATTAATGCCTTAGAAGGTTAATAGCTTAATTAAGTGCAGCGAAACGTAACGGAATAACTTCAGTGAAGCCCATCTATATGCCCATAGGCAATCGGCTGGGGTAGCGCGACCTAGTTCTCCACGATCCTTGAAGTAGACATCGTTGACTAACGATTCCTCCACTTCTGTTGATTGATTATAGCAAGTATGAGTACACAACCGTACTCGCAAGTCATACCACAGAATGCAATTTATAGATGATGGCTTATTCCAAAGGAATGGCTTATCTGGTTCTTTTGCAGAAATGCAACATTTGCAATTGAATATGAATAATAGATTAAAAGCGTAATTAAAAACAAATAGACAATATTAAATTTATCAGTTGTTTTTCACAAAGACACATAGCCTAATCAATTTCTTTCACACAGCCATATGACTTAAATCACACAGCTGCCCCTTCCCAATTGTTTTATGAAAATCTACCCCTCATGTGAAATCCACGAGCATGTCCATGACCGCGGACGTGGCTATTCGAATAGATTGATGTAACACTCTGCAGAGTTTGTACACTTTACCCACAAGATGCAATCTACTGGATTAGAGCTAATGACAACAAAACCTTTCAGAAACTTTATCTCAAGCATTGATACTCCTAGTGTGCTTTGTTGTCATACCAACCCTAACACAGTGCTTTGGCATAACACACACCGTTGGACAGGGAAGCGGCAAACAATCCCACGATGTGACAACTTGGTAGCACACCTCCACCCATGCAACACAGCCTAACCTACTACCTGAGTAACAATGTCAAGAATTCATAACTTACTAAGTTAAGCCCGCCCCATCGTGCATGTGGTCGCACAAGAAGGCTCGGCCAATGGCGCACAAAGTTAAGTCCCACTGACCAAGGATGCCGCGAGGGTGCAGATGGAGACGATGCCCCGACACCGCGAGGGTGCCAGGGCACGAGGGCGCAGATGGCGTGAGGGTCGCTCGACAGACGCAAAGGTGCCCCGAGGCCAGAGCTCGGGCCTTAGCAAGGCGGTAGGATTTCTCAACATTCTTCTGAACTTCTCTAAAGTTGCTCTTCTAAATTGGAAATCTAAAGAGCAAAACATCAACTGACTATCTGATTTCAAGCATTCTTTTGTGGGTGCAAACCTGATTCGCAGAGCACATCGTCCCAAAGAATAAGGTCAAGGTGCCAATGCTTGGCTTTGAGGCCATCGGCCCAAGCATGGTATGATGGTACCGATGTTTGAATGCTATACATGGTGCATGTGAGGCCCTCACCAAATGATCACATGTGTGTTTTTATGAGGCCGTGTTTTGCCTTTACTTGAAGCAACGAGGGTTATTTAAACCACTAAGACAGCCGTGGTGTGGCACGCGAGAGCGCGGGGTGCGCCAGGGCGTTGGCGCGAGGGCACGCGACAGCGTGCGAGGGCTCGATGCCTCGAGGGCGTGAGGCCGCGAGGCCCCAGGGTGCGAGGGCTCGATGCCGCGAGGGCACGAGGCCCCGAGATCCGAGGGCTCAACACCGCGAGGGCATGAGGTTGCGAGGGCGCCGTGAGGGCGCGAGGCCACCGCTGGGGTGCGAGGGCACCGCGAGGCCCCGAGGGCACGAGGGCGCCACGAGACCACGAGGTGCGAGGACCGAGGACGCCGCGAGGGTGCAGATGGCGCGATGCCCTAACACCGCGAGGATGCCAGGGCACGAGGGCGCAGATGGCGTGAGGGTCGTTCGGATGTGACGCAAAGGTGCCCCGAGGCCAGAGCTCGGGCCTTAGCAAGGCGGTAGGATTTCTCAACATTCTTCTGAACTTCTCTAAAGTTGCTCTTCTAAATTGCTTTGACGACTCATGGGAAGCGCAGGGCGTTTGGAGCAGTGAGGTGTCGGGGCACGAGTGGGTCGTCGAGGCATAGGGTCCAGTAGGCCCCGAACCACTTCCAAAGGGTTGGTGGCCAAGCGCCTAGGGCAAGGGGCTTATGTACGCCCCTTGTGTAGACTTGTCGAAGTATAGAGCATTTTGGACGGCAGGTGGTAGGATTCCTCAACACCGCTAGCCCCCCTGTCCCTTGGGCGCCCGCAAGGATGCCCGAGGGGCAAAGAAGAGTGCCGGGGTCTTGTATCTTTTGACAAATATGCTTGGCCAAAGGCTTGGCCAAATTCTAGCTTGACGGGAATGTAGACGCTCGAGGTTTTGCCAAATTCGACTCTGCAACATGAGGCACGAGAGTCGAGGAATATGCGCAAGGGCACCCGCGACTTAGCCAATTTTGGCTTGGTGGGTACGCGGGTGCCCAAAGACTTATGCTTATTTTGTACTCCATATCGTGAGTGCTCCACGGAGGGCGGTGTACTAAATTGACGCTTTCGCTGGCCCTTCGTGGGGTGGTTTTTGTTGCTCCATCCTCAAGATGAAGTATCAATGCTAAGGCACCCCACCGAGGCACAACCTCGTGAAGGGGTGCATCCGAACGGCATGTGCAACAAAGTCATGGACGCAAGACCGCCCACCGGGCACGCCTTTCTAGGCGGGCGCGACGGCGCGAAGCCTGTAGACGGGTCTTGACGCAGAGCCGCCGAGCCGAGGCATCGCTTTTGAGGCGGTAGTGCGCCAAAGTGAAGCCTATGTAGCCGGTTATGAACGCGAGGTCGCTGAGCCAAGGCATAGCCTTCGAGGTCGGCGGGCGTCAAACGGGTTTGCCTAGGCGAAGTCTTGACGCGAGGCCGCCGAGCCGAGGCATAGCCTTCGAGGCCGGGCGTCGCGGGCGGCGGCCTATGTAGGCGAAGTCTTGATGCGAGGTCACGAGCCGAGGCATAGCCTTCGAGGCCGCGGCAGCATCGGGCGGCCTAAGTAGGCGAAGTCTTGGACGCGAGGTCACGAGCCGAGGCATGGCCTTTGAGGCCGCAATGCGTCAAGCGGCCTGGTAGACGAAGTCTTGGACGCGAGGCCGCCGAGCCGAGGCATAGCCTTCGAGGCCGGGCGGCAGGCCGGGCGGCCTATGTAGGCGAAGTCTTGACGCGAGGCCGCCGAGCCGAGGCATAGCCTTCGAGGCCGGGCGGCAAGGCCAAGCGAGCCTATATAGGCGAAGTCTTGGATACGAGGCCGCCGAGCCGAGGCATAGTCTTCGAGGCCGACGGCAAGGCCGGGCGAGCCTAAGTAGGCTAAGTCTTAGACGCAAGGTCGCCGAGCCGAGGCATAGCCTTCGAGGCCTGCCAAGGCCGGAAGCCGGCCTATGTAGGCGAAGTCTTGGACGCGAGGTCGCGAGTCAAGCATAGCCTTCGAGGCCGGGCGGCGGTCAAGTGAAGCCTATGTAGGCGAAGTCTTGGACGCGAGGCCACCGAGCCGAGGCATAGCCTTCGAGGCCGGGCGGCGTCAAGCGAGCCTAAGTAGGCGAAGTCTTAGACGCGAGGTCGCGAGCCGAGGCATAGCATTCGAGGCCGGCAGTGCGTCGAAGCGGAGCCTAAGTAGGCGAAGTCTTAGACGCGAGGCCACCGAGCCGAGGCATAGCCTTCGAGGCCGGCGGTGCGTCGAAGCGGAGCCTAAGTAGGCGAAGTCTTAGACGCGAGGCCGCCGAGCCGAGGCATAACCTTCGAGGCGGGCGGCGCGTCGAAATGAGGCCTATGTAGGCGAAGTTGTCCTCCTCTTGCTCTGCAGCTTGATGAGGGTTGTTGAAGTAGAACTCCTCAGAATGGTCGCGGCTCGAGCTAGAAACGTTGCATCGATAGGTAGATAGCATGAGCGTCTCTGCGGAAAAGAGGGAATGATCAATACTTATTTCTTGTAGTAAGATAACATTCGTTTGACGTGAGCATTGATCGAAGCGTTGCCGAGGGACTAGTAGAGTCCCATCACTTTAGATATTAAGATCTCCGAGGTGAGAGCCTTATGCGAGCATGATAGTCCTTGATCAATATTCGAGCCAGATCGATGGTAGATGATTCGAGCTATGAGACTGCGTCATAGACATATCAAAGGGGTGGCCACAAGACTAAGTCGTGGGTCACCGAATGGCCCATAGGGGTGGTAGCCCCCCAGTGGACTTGGAGGCACCCACAAGGCTAACTCATGTGTATCTTGAAGGTGTACCCTCAACACTAAATCATAGGCACACCGGAGGGGCGTCCACGAGGCTAAGTAGTGGGTGACTCAATGGCCACTAGAGGTTGTAGCCCCTAGTGGATTTGGAGGTGCCCATGAGGCTAACTCATGGGCACCTTGGATGTGTGCCTCAACAAGAAGTCACGGGCACACGGTGACGCCCACGAGGCTAAGTCGGGCGCCAACTATGAGGGCGATGGAGCCCTTTACCCCAGAGGTGGGTTTTTGTGGTGATCGGAATGCATGAGAATGGTTAACCCTTGCGGCAATGGAGCTATGATTCGGGGACCTGGAGGTCGCTCAGGCAAGTGGGCTCGAGTCTAAGGAGGACGAGTCCTCAAGACATCCATCAACTTGGTATCGATCAAAGTTGTTGCTCATGCCCTAGGTCTAGTAGGACACGAGCCGCCATGGTGGAGGCGACGGACGCCCAAGCCACCATGGACTTTGCTAGGGAGACCATAGAGGTCGACGCCCACGATCACGAGGGTGGTCGCCATGCCCTAGGCCAAGAGGACATGAGCCACCATGGTGGAGGCGACGGACGCCCAAGCCACCATGGACTTTTGTTAGGGAGACCGCAGAGGTCGACGCCCCACGCACCACGAGGGTGGTCGCCATGCCCCAGGTCCACAGAGATGAGCCGCCATGGTGGAGGCGACGGACGCCCAAGCCACCATGGACTTTTGTTAGGGAGACCGCAGACGTCAGACGCCTCTATGCACCACGGAGGTGGTCGCCATGCCCTAGGTTCAAGAGGACATGAGCCGCCATAGTGGAGGCGATGGATGCCTAGGCCACCATGGACTTTTGCCACGGTCGTACACCCTACGCACCACAAGAGTGAAATCCCTTGGAGGAAAGTGTCTTGAGAGCCCATGCGAGATTTATATGTCGGGACTATTCTCTAACAAGAGCTGCTAGGGGCAGCCTCGTGGCGAGCCTTCATTGCTCATGCCGCATGGACGCTGCGCCCTCGGGGTGATGGTTGGCCTCGTAATCCTTAGCCTCCCCGCCGCGAGGGTACCTTGAACTGCTTGCCCTTGGTCGGGCCTCGACGACCCGCATAAGGGAGGGGGACGCGTGGGAGCCCTGTGGCATGTAGGACGCTGCCATCCCGAGGTGGATGGCCCCGATCTCCGATGAGGGTGCTCTACCGGGCTCCTTCAAAGAGCAGATGGGTCGCCCACGAGATCATCGCCTTCGGAGCCGAGGAGGTTTCGTGGACTTAGAGTATTTTTGGTAGGAGACATAGCCTTTCATCGTTAGCTACGCCCCACTGACGGCGCCAATGTTGTAGGTGTAAAACCAAACACAAATGAGGGGTCGGACGCCGGCCGCCCCGACAGCCATCGCCCATGAGAGTAAAATGACACGAGGATTTATACAGTTCGGGGTCCGAGAGGACCGCCTACCTCAAGCAGGAGCCAACGGGGTTACTCGGGAGGGAGCCCCGAGGCTCACCAGCTTTTAATGTGCTTTTTATTGCTCAAGAGAGCTCCTCTAATGAGGGATACATGGGGGTATTTATAGGCTCTGGGCTCAGACATATGACCAAAATACCCTTGGGGATAGCTACACTACGAGTACAAGTGAGGGGTATTACAGCCTTTTCTCGAGTACAACAAGATTTCGTGATCCGTCTGCGGCATCTCCTACAAAGTGGGCCCTATATACGTGAGGGATGAATTATTCTTCCAACAGAACCTATCATGCACGGTTTGTGGTCAAACCGCCTGATAAGTATATATCATGATGGTTTGTGGCCGAACCGCTCAGGATGATTTTTCTATAAAAACTTCAGCTTGCTGTGCCATTAAAACCAAAGATCATATATATTGTTTTCATATATGATGCGATCTTGATCGTCAGATATCTTGATGCAGGTATGAATCGTGAAGTGACATGAACTATTGCCATTGATTTTGAAAATCGTTTAAAGAACAACACCAAGCAACCATTCTCACATTTCAAAAGAATTCTCAACTTGTTACTTGGTGTTCTTGTTGGGTTTAAAGACAATTACATGCTCAAGAATTGTTGGTTGTCGGTAGATGATGCCACTTCCCAAATGGAATACCTACGCGCCCACGCCACTTTCTCAACATAGGATGTCCAATTACCCATCGACAACATCCGTAATTAGATGTCTTGACGATCTCCTTGCATCCATACTTTTTAAACTTGCAGGGCTCAATGAGGTTGCCCGTGGCTACTGCCTCATCCTTCTCATGTCAAGGACTAATTTCTAAAGTGGTCAGACTAATTCTAAAGTGGTATAAATATAAATATAAATATATATATATATATATATATATATATATATATATATATATATATATATATATATATATATATATATATATATATATATATATATGATGTCGGTTTTAATGGCACAAGTAGCCACCGCTGGAGACTTTATAGAGAAGAGATTATGAATGGAATGGTAGGACGACTGGGACGCAAGGTAGGAGAACTTGACCGCATGAACACAAGCTATACGCATAAAGGTGAAATGAATGACGAGAGACAGTGAAGAGGTGTTGTAGTAGTTTTTGACTCATTTGGTCTTGTTTTCAAATACAATACACACCAAGCCTAAACCTTTACAAATCTGAAAAGTTAATTGCAGCCAAGCCCCATCCGAACCCATCCAATGTAAGCCAACCAAGCACAAAGCTAGAACCGCATCAATAACCCTCAGTATCCATCAGAGAGTATTAACCAAACCCACCATCCCCATTCAATTTTGTCAATCTGACCCACAAAGATGAACTAAGCAAGATGCATATATAGAATGCACATACACCAATAGCCCTCGCTTACATTTCACAAAGCAAGGACTATTAATATGAACTAATTATCAATTCAATTTTAGCATAAGACTATTAACATCATTGAGCGCTCAACACCTAGCAAGGTGCCACTAGCCACAAGCATCTGCATGATCATTGCATTCATTTATATTTATGATTTCTATACTTCTCTACATGTATGTATTACACATTTACACTTCTCTTCATGTATGTATGTATTACACATTTAGCATCTGGCTCGCCAATGGCCATCATCATCAAGATCAACCAACAACCTGACAACATCAAGAAGACAAGGGACTTACGCTAAGTGGGAGAGCCAGAGAGGTTGGAGGTGCGAGGGAGGTCCGAGGTAGCAACGAGCCGGCAAGCGAGTGGGAGGAGGAGCCGAGCTGCGACGAGGGAGGAGGAGCCGGGCTGGGCGCAGCGAGGGGTGATTGGGAGTTTGATCCAGCGGCGCAGGGAGGAGGGAGCTTGATCCGGAGGTGCGGGAGCTGGCGGCGAGGGAGGAGGAGCTCGGTTCACATGAATACCAACAGCACAAACCAATAGGTGATAGATCTGTTGTAATATCCCGTTCAAATATAAAACATATAAGTGACTAGTATTAGAATTAAATATAATTAGAAAGGGAAAATTCAGAATTTTGGAGGAGTTTTAGAACTCGGGCCTTTGGCCCATGGCTCTTTGGGCCCATGTGGGGGGAACTAAACCCTAGCATCTAAGTACTGTAGCACCGCCGTTACTGTAGCACGCCCCTCCCCTCTGGTGCTTCTCCATTGTTGCCGGCCATCAGGAAGAGGAAAGAGAGGGAAGAAGAGAGGAGAGGAAGAAGAAGAAGGTGGGGTTGATCTTTGCGAGGGCTTCGCGAAGGTTTCAGCGGCATCTCCCGTCGTTCTTGTGGGTAAATTTGTGATCCCAATTAGTTTTGATAGATAATTCGTATGCGATTCGTATTCATTAGCTGTTCTGAGATTTCTGTAGTAGATCAGTTGAATCTGTCTTTTTATTGACGTGTGGTTTTTGGTTAGATCCGAGCAGATTCAGGGATTAGTGTCTCCTGGAGATAGATGTAAATTTTCGTTATCTTTCCAGAAAGTGCTAATTCATAATTTTTGGATAAACATTTAATTAGTTATGAATTTCGCAAGACAGGATGCTAAATCAGTCTCAGGATTTGTGCAGCGAACATAGATCTGTAAATTTGATATGGGAGACGGCCGAATTGGGTCAGTTGGTCTCCTTGATAGTTGTAGGTATTTTCATTTTGATTCCAGAAAGTTAAATTTCATGATCTTTGGATTTCTAGATCAAAAGTTATGAATATTAGAAGCTCAGGCTATAATCTGCATCTCTATTGTGGACAGAAGAGTTTTACTTGACTATTTGCAACATTTGTTGCACAATGGAAATGTTTGAGATAATTTTATTGAGATACCTGGTTTCCTTTAGTTTCCATAAAGTATTAGAACAATGTGTTTGGTTGAGCCAAACAAAAGTTATGAAATTCACAAGTTAGTAGTACCGGAGATGGCAGATCGGTCTTCGGGATTAAAAACAAAGACTTAGATGAACTAGTTTGATCTTTCGGTCACCTGAGAAGTTATATCTAGTCTTGTGTAGGTTCTAGAAAAATTGGATTCATGGCTTTTGGAGTTTTGACTCAAAAGTTAAGAATTTTTCTTAACAGCTGTCCGCTTGGACAGATTTGAGAATTTGAGAGAGTTTTGATTAATTGTTGGGATTATGTATTAGGACGCTTGTTCTCTTTCTGTTTATTGCATTGCTGTACACTTTTGATTGGTGTACTTAGTATATTGTTTTACGGCTGCCGTGGTGGTGAACCCCGAGGCTAGAGCTTTCTATCGTTGACTTCCGAATCACGGTTGAGGCAAGTACAATTGATTTGTCTTGTTTGTTGTTTGTTCCACTTGATTAATGAATATGAAATGGGTAATTTCGGTATTCCTTGTTTCCTTCATAGTTGATATACCATGATTCTTCAATGATAAGACTACGCTCCTTACATTCATTCGCTCTTCGCTTCCTGCTCACCCACTGGAGTGGTAGTGAAGTCCCATTACTCCAATATGGGCAAGTACATTGTGTAATGTCACTGCCGATTGTTCATAATGTTTTAAGTTCATGCCATGACCGAGTACTATGGTATGTGAGTAGGTTTCGTTGACTTCTACTTCGCTTCATGTATGTGAATCATGCTTCTTGAGTTTTCTTCTTACAAATTCATATATATTCATTCATTCATGGTTCATGATTCACCCACTGGAGTGGGATGTAAAGACCCATCAATTCCAAAGACGGCACGTAAGACCCACCATTCCAATGTGGGCGCTTGGGGACACCGTATGAAACGTTCTTCATACGGGACTTGGATCCCCATTTTGTTAAATGCGGCTTAGGTGAACACCGACGAGTGTGTCACCACTATACCGTATATGCATGTGTGTAGTCCCATTTCATTTCATTCCATTCATTCAAATATTCGCTCGCGGGTTTATTCATATTCTTCAATAATGTTGTCATGATCATGGTTGTTGTATGTCCCATTTATTTTCTCAGACTTGTCGAGTCTCTGACTCATTCTTGCGCTTGTTTTTTTTAGGTGATCATTGATGTTGGCTCTATTGGGAGGAGTAGACACGCACTACTCATTCACTTCACCTTAATCAAGTCCAAGATTACGATTTAGTTCTATTTTTCATTCGTTAATGATGAACTGTAATAATTAAATTTAGATGTGGTTGATAACCCTCTATGTTATGGTTGATTATATTGCTTGTGATCTTCGATCACCCTTCGTTATACTTGCTTGAATTTAGAATATTTTCATGCCATGATTCTATTAAATAGTGATCTCTTTATGTCATTAGATGATATTATTCAAATTCTTCCGCATTATGGTTGTATGTTAGATGATTTAGGTGACATCTTGGCTTCCGAATAGCCAGTGTGTTACATCTGTCTTACCTCGACATCGCCGGTAGAGAGGTAGCCGGGGGTCGCGTACGCCGGGGGGAGGAGGAAGAGGGGAAGGTGAGCGGCGTCACCGTAGTTGTGGCACAACGGTGACACTACAAAAGACACTCTTATCGTATGAGTGTCCTGTGCAGTGAACCGTGGTGTCACAACCGTTGGCGATGGGAAGAATGCATGGCGGCGTCGGCGACGGGGTCACTCGGGTGGGGAGGGGGATGGACGAGAGTAAGGGCGGCGCTGGGGAGTGACGAGTTAGAGCGCAAACCCTAGCGGCCGGGATCCTACTAATAAAGAGACTTATCACAGACGGTTCTATTATGGAACCATCTGTGAAATGGTTTTTTCTCAAGTATATTTATTTTGTATATACACTTACATGACATGAAGAAATTACATGTCCTCCAAACTAGATTTTGGAGGACCACGTCGATGACACGGTAAACTCGCCGAAAGTGGGAGATCACCCAGAAGACACGGCGGAGAAGGATATCAAGACAGTGGAAGGTGGCCGTCACCTGCTCCGGCAAATTCTCGGACAGAGGAGTGAAGACACTGTTGAAACAGTATTCTTTCGCCGCATGGTTCAACGTACAACGAGAGAGGTGCTCGTACAGTACGGTCAGGTAGGCCATCAATGCCGGCGACAAGGAAATGTAAGAGGCAACCATTTACATTTTTTTGTATAAGTGGATGATCATCTTCGATGATGGATGATCCTTTTTATAAAAAGGAATAAATTTGGAGCGTGAGACGAAGAGACGACGGGGAGCCAAAGTGGCATTGATGCAACGAATTGAGACGCATCGCGCATTTAAGAAACTCGCTTCGCTTCAATCGAGTCAGAGGATATTATCACGCACGGTTATAACAAAAAAACCATCTGTGATATGTAGTAATATCACGCACGGTTATTGTTAAGAACCGTTTATGATGTTTCATGACGGTTCTTTGTTGAAAACCGCTCGTGATATGTAGAATTATCACGCATTTTATTAACAATAATCGCTCAGGATAAGAATACGCATTTGTCTCTAAACCAAAACGCTCAGTGATTAGATATATCTGACGGTTTTGGTCAACCGTCTGTGATGAGGCGTCCAGTATTAGCCTTTTTGTAGTAGTGAATCCTTATGCACACAGTTTATTATTCCCGTGCACACAGCTCCACCAAAGTAGCACACAGTACCACTTGCCTCCATCTAAATCCTTTCCCACCCTGTTGGTTAAGTGCAACACATGCCACCAACGAGTAATAGCACATAGTACACATAGTTTTATCACATTGTTCTATAATCACTTAGTAAAGTTTATAATTGCAACTTACATGAAATGATAACTCGTGGCATGGCTAAGCGGACTAATCGTATCTAACCAACCCATGTTGGTGCTATAATGATACCAACTAAATAATGAACCAATCTAGTGTGACAAAAGATTATGACATAACAATAGACAAGGTGGATATAACAAATTGGATAATAACTACACCCAAAAGCATTTAAATAAATACTTAAAGTAAATGCAATAATTTAAATCAAAATAATTTTAGAAAACTGGGATTCAACATGATCAAAGGTATAACTTGCCTTGTTATAGCAATGATGATCTTATTTTATCTTTGATCTTCTACCTCCTTGACCTTTCGCTCATTCGGACGATTCCGGGACTTCAACGTCTAACGAGAAAGAAAGTGCAAAACAAAAAAAATTCAAAAAGACAAATCAAATAAACTCCAAATTGAAATTGAATGGTACTGGAAGGTAGATAATGAATTTAGATGAATTTAGAAACTTGAATGGGTTCAATCGGAATTCGGATGAAGAAGATATGGCTCTCGGAAGATTGGAATTCACATGAAATGATGAAATTGAGAGAGAAAAGAATATTCAGAGAATATTCCTTTGGATTAAATAAAATAAAAAGAATTGGATACTTACAAGTGGGGTCCACTGGTAAGTGAGAGAGAGATGAACTCATTGGATAACATGTGGGGTCAAGGTGCTGGAGAGAGAACAAGATAAAGAGAGAATGACAATTGGGACCCACAGAATATTCCTCAATTAAATTATTTCAAAAATTTTGGAAAAGGGTGAGTGGATGACAGGTGAGACCCACTGGATTTATGAATTTCTAGAATTAAAATAATTTCAGAAATAAGGTAGAGAGAGTGACATGTGAGATCAATAAGATAAAAGGACTTTTCAAGAATTAAATTAATTCCCGAAAATAAGATTAGGGGCTGACATGTGGGCCACTGTTCTATAGACCAGGTCCACAGGGATATACTAGTCCACGGTGGACCAAGCTCACAAAACAAGGGTTCACCAAGAGTTGACTGACATACGGGATCCGCATGTAAGTAAGAGAAATAATTAGGGTTTTAATTTGGGTGGGTGACATGCGGGGACAACATGGAGTGAGAGGAGATATGGATGTGTGGCTTGGATTGATTTGATGACAAAGTGTCAATTCCCAGAGAAGGAAAGGAAAGACAGAGAGGCTTCTGTTAGCAGTCGGCTTCAACAAAAAACAGGAACAAAGAAGATAGGGAAACCGGAAGCGTAGTCGGCCGGCTAGTCCATGGTGCAGGGTGACTTCGGCTTGACACTGAGATGGGAAAGCAATGAGAGAAAGAATTAATTAGAGAGCAGTCAACTGGGAACAGCCAACCGAATATACACGTTCTAATCAAGAGAAGAATCAACCGACAAAAGACAGGGCAGAAGCTCCTGCGGCTGTTCCTGGTGCAAGGGGCATGAGATGGCAGTGCAAGGAATAAAGAAGGAATAGACAGCAGAGATAATCAACCAAGAAGCATGCGCCTGAGACACAATACATAGAACTTCAACAGCACAGACCAGAGAGCACAATCTGTTCGTGGCGCAAGATGGTGGCCACGGTTGGCGGCGAGGCGGCAAAGAAGTGGCGGAGATCAACTGGGACAAGCATGACATAGAGGTAGGAAGAAAGCCAACGTAGCAGCAGAGGAACGACAACAACAGGTCGTCCAGACATGAACAGTGTGTAGAGAATAGGCTGGTTCACGGCGCATGGTGTGGCCGGCGGCCGGAGGTGATGCAGTGGCGGCAAAGGGGCAAAACGGCAAGAAAACGACGAGCCGGACGCGATGGCGAGATCAAATTTTGGAAAAACACATCGAGGAAGCGAGCAACGCGATGAACACATTTCGGCTTTACGGTTTGACATGGCTCTGGTGATCTTCGAGAGAAGAGGATGGAACCATGATGTAGAGCGTGACGACACGAAGCCAACGCCGTAGACGGTTCGACCGGGGGATGTCGGATGAAGGCGCAACTCGCTGGAGAAGACCTTTGAATAGAGCTCGGTATTCTGCAGATTTTTAGATAATGGAAGAGAAAAACCTCCTCTGGTCTCTGCATCGACGATGCACACAGCCCAATTTAATTAAGAGTCTAAAGTACGATACAAACCAAGAGATAAAAAAAATGGCTTGAAGCCTTACAACCATAAGATAATTGAAACTTAAAATCAATCATTACAGATCCTATGACTAAGCCTCCACTCATGGAAATTGAGGATTTGCTTCGCCACAAACTCCAACCTTTGGCTTCCCTCCAATATGAAATCCTTCTGGTCTGGCTTCTGCAGGTGTGCCCATGCATTCAGCCAGTATCCACTTAATAAGATAACCTGCAAAGGATTATTTATATTCTTCTTGTAAAAAATAACATCATTTTGACATAACCAAATAGACCAACATAAGGCATTAACTCCCACCAGGAGTTGTGACTTTAGCACTTTTGGAAATCCATCTAACCAATTCCCAAACATGTTGGCCATGCTCACTGAAGGATCTAACTTAAAAGAACATTGCACAACCCACCATGCAAGACGCGCAAAGGGGCAATCAAAGAAAAGATGCTGAATTGTTTCCTCTTTAATACAGAAACAACACTTTGTGTTTCCTCTCCAATTTCTTTTAAGCAGGTTGTCTTTCGTTAACACAATCCCACTTTTGAGATACCACAGGAATATTTTTACTTTAATGGAATTTTAATAAGCCAAAATCAATTCCTAATGGGGATTTGAACGTTGCCTATAAGTGCCGCATATAAGGACTGCACCGAAAAAAGACCAGACTTATTCAAATGACATCTGAAAACATCCTTTTGCGATCCTAATTGTACATTGGAAATCTTCAACAATAACTCAGTCCAAGCATGTAATTTGGTCCCAACAAGAGGTCTACGAAACGACACATTTAAGGGATTCGAACTCAAAACATTTGCCACTAAATCGTCCTTTCTTCTTACCACATTGTAAAGCATTGGAAACAGCCTTTGCAACGGAGAATTTCTCACCCAATTATCTTCCCAAAACCTAGTTTGCATTCCGCTCTTAACCTGGAATGAACCAAAGCAAAAAAACCGATCTTTAATTTTCATAAGCCCCGACCAAAACTGCGAAGTCCTAGGTTTATTAACCACCTGCGAAAGACTCTTCTCACCCAAATATTTCTTTCTTAGCAAGGATTGCCACACGCCTTCTTCATTAAGCAACTTGAACAACCACTTCCCTAATAAGCATTTATTTTTGTGTCTAAGTTCTGAACACCTAGACCTCCAAGCTCTTTGGGAGAACACACTAAACTCTACTTAGCAAGCCTATATTTACGCTTATTACTGTCACTCTACCAGAAAAATCTACATCGATAAAAATCTAGTCTTTTGAGAACATCTCTAGGAACCGAAAAAAAAGAAAGCATAAACATAGGTAAACTGCTTAGCATCGAGTTAATAAGCACCAAGCAACCCCCAACAGACATAGTTTTTCCTTTCCATCTGCTAAGATTTTTCTCAACTCGCTCTTCAACCCCTTTCCAATCACTATTCCTTAATTTCCTGAAGTGGATGGGAATACCTAAGTGCCTAAATGGAAACACACCCACTTCACAACCAAATAACTGTGTATACTACAGTTCGGCATCTTTGGCCGCACCAAAACAGAAAATCTCACTCTTATGAAAATTAATCTTTAAACCAGATAAATGTTCAAAGACACATAAAATAAGTTTAATATTTTTAGCTTATTCCAAATCATTATTTAAGAAGTGGATCTTGTCATCAGCATACTATAATATTGATAATCCATCATCAATTAAATGAGGAACTACTCCTGTTAAAAGACCAACTTCTTTAGCTCTTGAAATAAAGATGGCAAGCATATCCGCAACAAGATTAAAAAGAATAGGAGACAAAGGATCACCTTGCCTAAGACCCTTATGAGTTTGGAAAAAAGCACCAAGATCATCATTTACTTTTATTCCAACACTCCCTCCCTTGATCAAACTTTTCACCCAGGAACACCACTTAGGGGAAAAAGCTTTCATCCTCAAAGTTTGTAGCAAAAACGGCCATTTTACTATGTCATAAGCTTTCTCAAAATCAACCTTGAATACAATTCCATCCAAATTCTGTTTATGAAGCTCATGAATGGTTTCATGCAGGATAACTACTCCATCAAGAATAAATCTTCCCTGCATGAACGCTGACTGGGATGGTTGAACGACCTTTTGAGCTACTCTCATAAGCCTATTAGTAATTACTTTAGTAAAAAATTTAAAACAAACATTAAGCATATAGATAGGCCTATATTGCTGAATTTGCTTAGCATCAGTTTTTTTGGGAAGCAATGTAATAATCCCAAAATTCAAGCTACAAAGAGACAAGGAGCAACTATGAAAAGCATGAAACATGGCCATCAAATCATTTTTAATAACTTCCCAAAACACCTGATAGAACTTAGCTGGAAAACCATCTGGTCCAGCTGCTTTGTTATGATCCATTTGAAAAATGGCTTCTTTCACCTCCTTTTCAGCAAAAGGCTCAGTAAGAAGACTATTTTCCTCTTCCGATATTTGAGAAATATCATCTGTAAAAGCCTCAATCATGGTTAAATGATTTACTTCGGCTGGCCCAAACAAATCTTTATAATAATTGGTGATATACTTTTTTAATTGTACATCACCCCGAATAATTCCTTCCTCTTGATCGAGTTGAAAAATTCTTTGTCTTCTATGCTTCCTATTTGCAATCAAATGATAATAGCGCGTATTCCTATCACCCTCTAAAAGAAATTTCGCTTTGGCCCTTTGATACCATTTAATTTCTTCTTCTCTTAACAGCTGAGCCAATCTCTCATTAGCAACTTTTTTAAGATTCAGCTCATGATTAGACAACCTCAAAATCTCAGCCTTTTATCGAGCTTATCAATTATTAAGTTAAGCTCTATCTTTTTTCTTTTTATAGGTCCCACTGGTACTTTTAGCCCAACCCCGAAGATAACGCCTAAGAGATCTAACCTTACACTGCCAGTTATGTAAGGCCGATTGACCTCTATTTACCTTTCTCCACACCTCCGCTACCATTTCTCCAAATCCCTCCCTACACAACCAGCCTAATTCAAATTTAAATAAAGGCTGACTACCTCTATAGGGAGCCACTTTTGTATTTAACAGTAGCGGCGTGTGATCAGACAAGGACCTTTCAAGAGCAAAAACTGCGACCAAAGGAAACTTCTGTTCACAATCTGTACTCATGAAAACTCTATCCAGCTTTTCGAAGTTGGAGTATCTAGCGAATTGGCCCAAGTATATTGTCTACCAGATAAAACTACTTCTCTTAAATCCAAATTATTAATCATAGCATTAAACATAAAAGGCCATCGATAGTCTACGTTATCATTATTTTTTCACTCGAATGCCTGATGATATTAAAATCACCCCCAATTAAAATAGGAAGTGATTCTTTCTTACAGGCATGAACAAGTTTATTAAAGAACTTCTCCTTGAACTGAGGCTGAGCTGCACCGTAAACAACCACTAGAACTCACTGGAAATCATCCTCTCTATTTTTTAAATGAAAATTTACATAAAAATCACCAACATCAATAGACCCAATGTCAAAGACCCGCAGATCCACCCCAAGAAGGATACCCCCCGACCGCCCTTGTGGAGGAGAAAAGTGCCACAAAAAATCCCGTCCACCACAAAGATGATTAAGACTAGCCACTGAGAACTCTTTTTTAACAGTTTCAAGAATGGCCACAAAATCTAAATGTTGCTCTTTAACTACTTCACAAATAAAACGATGTTTAGCCAAGTCACCTAGACCTTTGCTATTCCAAAAAAGACATTTTATCTTGACTTTATGTTGATTGACCTAAGAAGAGGACTTTTTCCTTTCTTCTTTCCAGAAGATCTCTTTTTATTAGTGACCAGAGTAAAATTGGACATGTCGACCTCTAGAGCAACTACATCTACATCACTACATAAATGGTTAAGTGCTGAGAAATTGTTGTAATCCTCATTCTCAGCCTCCAACTCCTCAACATCTACACTTCCTTTCTTTTTTATTCTTCCATATTCAATATTCTTAATATTGTGGATAGAACTAGCAATCTCTACCCCCATTAGCCCATAAGGAAATTCCAATGCTATCAACTTTGTCAATAATTTGCTCATCAGAAAAAGACAAAAAGGAAAGTTTATTATCAGACTTACTTGGATCAAGTTCAAGATTACGAATTTGCGCACGTCGTTTAGCCTTTTGAACCAGGTCTTCATCCCCGGAATTCTGCTTCTTTATGCGCTCACTTTGCCTAGGCTCCCCCGAATTAACCACTTGATGGATGATCACCGGTCTAAAAACCCCAAATGGTTTGGTACCCTGAGCAGCCTTGTCATTCACTTGACCCTCAAACTCCCCCCGGTCAATCACTACATCACCCAGCTCGGCCACAAAATCTCCCATCTAAGGGACTAAAGCCACCTCGGTGCCAATTGCCTCTACAGACTTGGTAACCAGCGATGCTAAAATTTTCTCAATGCCAGTCAGTTCAGCTTGGAACGATGTAACTAGCTACCCCAAATGCCTTTCCTTCACATTCGGCTCAACCTGGACCGAAGCAACCTCAAGTTGTCCCAATTTCCTGTCCTCAAACACATGCGGCCCCACTTGGACCGAAGCCACAACAAGTTGTCCCAACAGACTTTCTTCAATCACATTCGGTCTAACTTGGATCCCATCTCGAACCACAAAGAAGTCACCTTTTGTTTTACCAAATGAATGGATGTAACTCATTACCAGAAAAATTTCCTAGCAAATCACCACCGACGACTTCACTTCGACCAAATTTCTACCACCAAGAAGACCATCCGGTTCCACCAGCATTATCTCAGTCTCAAGATGGCAGCCTCCCGATGCAACAATTATCTCAACATCTTTGCCCCTGTCTGAATTGTCACCCTCCTCATGATCATCACCACGATTGACTACATCATCAACCGCCCCCACCACAGTACCTTCAATTTCGAAAAAAAAATGTGAGGACCCCCGGGTTATCTCTGTAAGACCGAGATTAGACATGGTCTTAAGGACATAACTCTAGAGCCTCAAGTAAATGGATTCCAACTTAACTCGATCTTAGTAAAGGCTTAACTGCAACCTAGAGCTCCGGCGATCATGCGCGCTGCTCCCATGCAAGCACTACACGATTGTCGGTTCTCCAACAAGTCAAGCACCACACTTAGTGAGTTAAATAGGAAGCCACGAACAGCGAGTATGCAATCATATTGGCTCCCAAGATCAGCGACCAATATGCTCATACTCTCATGCAACGTTGATCACATCCATACAACAACATACATAGATAGTTCAAAAGACATACAATGTAATAGTTAAGGTTTACATCTATTACAAGTGGCCGACCGGCCAAATTCAAATAAGATCATAAAGTAATAGTAGAAGCAAGTAAATAAACCAAAATATCCAGCATGGTATGCCCCATAACCCATCGGCAACCGACTGGGAGTTAAATGATAGCACTACTCGTCAATGTCGCCTAAATCGACACTAACAAGCTCAACGGGCTCAAAGTCTTCCTCACTTGAAATTGTAGCAACCGGGTTGAGTACAAAGGTACTCGCAAGTCTTACACAAATAAAAATTAGTCATGCTAGAGGTTGTTCCAAAGGATGGCTCATGTTGGCTTAGTTTTGCAAAAGAGACGCAACAATTTACAACCTACACATACTAGTTTTTCAAGTGCTATTTCAAAATCAGATTTGAAGTAGAAGTAAAGCATGTGAATAAGTAGTAAATTGAGTAACAAATGAACCATACAAAAGATAAAGTGGCTGTCCACTTTGATACAACAACAACATGAACATCCCATTCATGACGATACCAAGTTATAACCACAATTTTTAATTCCAAGTCTAACAATAAGCAGCCACAAACTCAAGCGGTCATCCATAACCATGGACACGGCTATTCGAATAGATTTATACCTTGCAGGGGTGTACTACTTTACCCACACGACTTGATTAGCCCGTAAGCCTCCAGATGCCTCCGAATATAGCATACTTCCTATGGTATGCCGGCCGGGTAAATCAAGATATGGTCATTTTTAGCAAGAAGATCCTATTAGGCTAAGTCCCGCAAAACCCTGGGCTCCTAGGCAACATAAGACGTCACGGTCTATATGCCCTATCGGCCCATAAGGAAAACATAGGACGTCACGGTCCCATGCCTTTATAATTCCACAACCGTGGGACCTAACACAACAAAATCTTACCCCTACTTAACCATACAGCACCCATATACCGCATGTGATAGCACGAGTTTTGCTTGAACCGTAGGTACTCAAAGTTCGGTCCTCAATTGTCCAGACAAGACAAGCCACAACCCAAAGTGTGCACGAAGGCACCCTCCATAACCAACCACTTGTCCAGACCAAAAGCTCATTTAAATTGACAAAAATTTAACTCATAAAACAGATACGAAGATCTGAAACAAAAGTATAAACTGAAAGTTGTGTATATCCCATAATTGTCGGGTTATTCCCGACAATCAGCTATCGTTCTAGACTTGCATGGCTAAGCAAACCCGAACATAATATAATTCACACAATTCTATCTTAAGCATTTCAGTACTGAAATAATTCATGGATAACCACAATGACAAGATAATAGGATGTATCTAACTATTCATCACAAAAATAGCGACATTATCAAAAATAGCATGCAAGCAATTATCATTGCACTAACTTAATAAAACTGGGATCAAATATGATGCAAAAGAAAGTTCAAATGATGCTTGCCTTTCAGGGAGTTCACTTGCTCACTCACAGTTACGCACTTGCTTACATCCGGCAACTCGGAAAACTATAGAAAGACGATATCGAATAAACATCGAGAAAAGCCGAAAAATTAAAAATGTTCAAAAATGCATGAATTTTCTACAGTAGCTAGATGATGATTTTAGATGAATTTAGGTGAAATAATTATTCCATTTGGACTTAGCATGTGAGAGTTATGAAGGTTTGAAAATCAGTTTCTGGAAATTCCAATTTAATTCAATTCGGTTACTGTTCACTTAATTTAATTATTTGGCCAAAATTTGCAGAGCAGTGGTGAGGATGAGGATTATATGGATGGATAGAGAATAATAATATAAGACCAAAATAACTTAGTTCATCTCATTTGGAGTTTTTATGAAATACTTATGCATTTTCAAAGTTAAAAGCATTTCTAGTGTAAAAATAATAATACGTTTGTGAACTTCCTATTGCACTTAAAACTTTTTACACTCAACTTAACATAGCCTCTGCCATGATAAATGAGGCCTACATATATTCTTTGCTAATACCATTTAAGTCCTAAAGTAAAACATCTATCAGCAAAAATAATATTCTCAATATCATTGACTTAACCAATTCTTCGGTGTTGAATCTCATCACATGCATAACACTCGCTGATCATATTCTCCTATCTTGATCTAAATCCCATACTGACCTTCACTAAGGCATAATCAAGGTAGTCAATCTAACAAATAATTCCCGGACTCATAGACTTCCATCTACACAACCCATCTAGTAGTTATATGAAATCCACCAAGTGATAAGCATATTACTATGACTAAATCCATCAATCATTTTCTGATATATTATTTAAGCTAATACTAACTATCTAGCTCTACTAGTATTTCTTCGGCAATTCACATTCGTATACACCAAAATTTCCACCGATCGAGATTTATTTGACTTACCGATACCTAATGAGCTTTACAATTTAATATCACATCCAACATTTAATAGCTCACTAATAATTCAACTTACATCCATCTCACTGGACTAGTTGTGTACGACAACTACTAATCCAATCACATATGTACCTCTACGATCGACAAATAATCATTTATCCACTAATCCAATAGATAGTACAATTCTACCGACTCGGCACATGGGACTTACCTACTAAGTACATGGCAAATCCAAATATTTATTCACAACCAAATGATCAATTGCTACCTTCTCCAAATTTAAGCACAAATGACTCACATGACTATTACTTAAGACATCCCATCAATTTACTCATGATTAAATAAATTATTCGGGTCAACCTCCATATCTCAATCAATATCATCACAAGAGCTATCCATCAAGTAATAAATCAAAAATCCTTATACATCCTATCTCCTAAAATTACTAATCCAACATGAGGAAAACTCTCCAATCAATGTATTATTCAAAGATCACTACTAACATCCATGCCACTTCAAAATAATATCATCCGATCAAATAATCCAGTCATACATTTAATCTAGCGTCTACCGAACAATAACACACGCATTTCACCACAATAATATAATTATTCGCATCCACCAATATATCGATGCATAATCACGCCTATGCACAATTAAGACATAACCAGAGGATTATTCCGGTCTTAAGTTACCAAAATATTTTTTTCAATTAAACATACATGAAAAGATGCGATGCTTAAGATGATTATGCAACATGCATAGCTAGCAATATAATACGGTAACTCAATTTAACCCTAAAGATTTTTACCCAAGCATTCGGCGTGCGAATCACCTCCGGATGACATCTTCTCATCACTCATTCGTGTCCGCCGTAGTCGTCGCCGAGTTCATCCACGTCCGCGTCCCGTCTCACTCCGCATCGTCGCCGTTGCTCTCGGCCACGCCCACGGAGCCGCCTTGCCGACGCCGCGCTCAAGCACAACACACCATACCACCTCGCCTCGCTCGGGCCACCGAGCCGCTGCATGCATGGCTGTCGCATGCATGTGCTGCACTCCCGGTCGGCTCCTCGATGCCACCGTGTTCGCACCGCTGGGCTGCCACATGCATGCACGCATGCTGCACCGCCGTGCCTCTCGGCACCGCTGCACCGCACCTTGCTGTCCTCCATCTTGGTGTCGTCTTTGCTGCCGCAAGACCTTGTCTTGCTTTCGGTCACCACGCCGCTTAGCGCCGCCACCCGCCGCTTGCTCTCGCTGCTTGTCTGAAAAGCCGCTGTCCGCCACTAGAGCATGGAGCCGCCTCGCCTTCACCTCGCTGGCACCTCGACAAGAAGACTACGTACGCCTTCGCGCCGCCCAAGCATGCAAGCGCCCACCACAAAGAAGAACACACAAAAGATGTCGCTTCAACCGCTGCCATCCACCCGCCACCGCTTCAACAACTCTCGGCCACATGCAAGCGATGCATCGGCTCCTCCTCATTGCCGCCACACCTGCGCCTGCATGTATTGGGTTGTTCGCGCCACCAGAGCCGCGCGCGTTGCCGCTGCATTGGCTCGCCCTCGCCACCTCCGCCTCGGCTGCGGATGCCGATCTCCGCAAGCTTGCTTCGTCGCAGCCACGCCACGCCGGATCGCAATAAAGCCTCGGCTCCCAAAGGCTCGCCATCGCTGCTTGTTGCCGAGGCCGCCGCACCATCCAAGCCGCGCATGTGGTCCTCCTGGTCTGCCGATGCTCCAAGTGCGGGCCGACTGTTGGAAATCAAGAGTGCACTCACACAAGACTTTTGTGGACACACGACTCTCAATCTCACGGTGGAAGAAAGAGCCCAAGAACCACACACACGATGAGGGTGGACACAAGACACGCCACTTTTTCTCCTTGGGAAGAAGATGAACACACGATACTTTTGTGTCGCTTCAACTTGCTTACACCTTTTCTCGCTCCATCTCTTATTTAACTCGTGAAACAACTCCAAATGCTTACATGTAGAGAGGCCAACCAGGCCGACACTTGCGCCACGATCCCGAAGACTCGTGCCATCCTGGGCATCGTGGCTCAACTAACTCTTGTAGACAACGCCACACTCAAACAGCCACAACGTGAACTAGCACGTTTCTAGCTACATGTAACATAATTTAACTAACACCACTTGCTATTATCTAACTGCATGCAGCTTTAAATGCGGGTGCTTGTGCACATACACACCCACACTCGCTGCATGCATGCAAGACTCCCACGTTCAGTTGCATGGCACGCCAAGTAACTCTCACCGGCAAAGACTCGGCCAACTACTAGGCCACCAGATCATGCACATCATCTCCTCAACACACGCACGACCCATTTTCTCATCTAAGCTCGGATCATAACGCACATGAACAATCGGCATGAGAATTACTCCATGCACAACAAAGTTCACATGCATAACTAATAAAACAACAAGATTAATCTAACAATCACCCCCTTAATCTTGTTGTCATTATTTAAGTACCTCCACGCCGAGCTTCAGAGCAGTGTTGGTTCGTCATCCGCATCCGCCATAATGAGATGAGCTTTCTCCTCTTTCTTTGATTCGGGACATTCGGCGGGCGCCCAAACTCATCACAATTGAAACATTGGATCTTTGACTTGTCGAACTTGCCGCGCGCTTCTTCTTGTCGCCATCTTGGCTATATCCACGGCTACCGCCGCTTCACCGCTTACGGAGCCCTCACCCATTCTCTTCTCTTGGTCGCTTTGGCTTCCCATTCGCCTTGGTGAAAGCAGATGCTCTCGTGTCCGTTCTCGCTTGCGATCCGCTCCTCGTATGCTTTGAGGCGCTAATCGCCTCCTCGAATGGCATGGTATCCACATCGAGAACTGCTCAATTGTAGCAACAACTCGCAAATACTTGTCAGAACCGAATCAAGCAACTTCTTCACGAGTGTGGTATCCTCCTGGTGGCACCAAGACCATCGAACTTGCTCGCTAGCCCACCGATCCGCCAAGAACTCGCCGATGGAGTCTCTTTGCTTCATCGCGCAGGCCTCGAATTCACTTTTCAAGGTCTGCGCAGCGCTTTCTTCACTCGATCAACACGAGATACCTCGCCTTCAAGCTCTCCCACGCCTCCTTGGCTGTCTTCTTCTTGGCAACTTGGTGGAGCACGCCTTCGAATGGCTTGAAAGATGCACGCAAGTGCCATCTTGTCCTTCCTCCTTTCCACGACCACTCCGCCGCGGGTTCGATCGCCTCCCAGATGTCCTCAGGCCTCCATACAAACCTCCATCTTGATCGCCTGTGGAGTAGTTGGAGGAGGTGAGCATCGGCATCGGAGAGAGACGCCTCCCTCCTCGCCGACATCCTCGACATCGCCTCGTCACGGTCACACTCCCCGACGAGCGCATGATCTTGGGCATGAACCAAGCTCGATACCAATTGTTGGAAATCAAGAGTGCACTCACACAAGACTTTTGTGGACACACGACTCTCAATCTCACGGTGGAAGAAAGAGCCCAAGAACCACACACACGATGAGGGTGGACACAACACACGCCACTCTTTCTCCTTGGGAAGAAGATGAACACACGATACTTTTGTGTTGCTCAACTTGCTTACACCTTTTCTGCTCCATCTCTTATTTAACTCGTGAAACAACTCCAAATGCTTACATGCGAGAGGCCAACCAAAGTCGACACTTGCGCCACGATCCCAAGACTCGTGCCATCCCGGGCATCGTGGCTCAACTAACTCTTGTAGACAACGCCACACTCAAACAGCCACAACGTGAACTAGCACATTTAGCTACATGTAACATAATTTAACTAACACCACTTGCTATTATCTAACCGCATGCGCTTTAAATGCGGGTGCTTGTGCACATACACACCCACACTCACAAGATGCATGCAAGACTCCCACGCTCAGCTTGCATGGCACGCCAAGTAACTCTCACCGCAAAGACTCGCCAACTACTAGGCCACCAGATCATGCACATCATCTCCTCAACACACGCATGACCCATTTTCTCATCTAAGCTCGGCATCATAACGTGCACATGAACAACTGGCCGCAGAATTACTCCATGCACAACAAAATTCACATGCATAACTAATAAAACAACAAGATTAATCTAACAGACTGCACAGTATGTGCTACTTCCTCCCCTCTTCTCCAAAACACACAAAAGTCCATGCATGTGAAAACCAACTTGATGAAAGGAAGGCTCAAGAGATGGGGAATGCAATGGTATAGCATGCATAGGGTGATTCTTGTTTCTTGATGGAGATTGGAAAGAGAGAAGGCAATGGAATGAACATGTTCTAAAGTGCTAGCCTGACTAGAAATGGTGTTCCTGTTGGGGGAGAAAGAGAATGACGTGGGGAGGAATGGTTGGGTTCGGCTGGCACCACAATGAGAAAATAGTGGATCCGATTGGAGATAAAGAAATGGGGAAGGAGCCTTGCCGAAGTTCGGTGGGGAGAAAAGGTGGCGGGCTGAGCTTTGTTGGATAGTGTGGGAGGTGAATAAAAATAAGAAGATGGCAGTATGTGGAGAGGAGCTCTCTCGGCTGAGTAAAAATTCGGATGAATAGTGGACATCACTAAAGAAATGGGCAGAGAGAGTTAAAGAATATTTGGGCATAGAAGTTTAATTCCAAAAATCATGAAATTTTTATGGAAGGTTCCTGACATAATGTTGATGCTTAGGTAAAATTTTTAGGAATTTATCCAGAGGGTGTTGCTCTCTAAAAATCTTTGAAGTTCCTGTTTGTCTGGAAGATGAATAGCAGTACAGTGCTTCTTCTTTTCTCCGGCTCGCTCCAACGACTTTGCATGCGCGAACTAACCACCAAATTGGAAAGCTCTCGAGACGACGATCGCAACGGTATAACATGCATCGTCGGATTCTTGATTTTTGGTTGTGATTGCGAGGAGAGAAGTTAGGGAAAAGAATAAACACGCAGGTGTTTTATCTGCTATTTCTTTTTTTTTCTCTTTTCGCGAATTCGCTCAAACTGCTATGCATGCAAAATCGAATTGCAGAAATGGATTGGTCGTGCGATAACGATCGTGATGGTATGACATGCATGGCTCGGTTTTGAGTTTTTGGATGAGATTTGAAGGAAAGAAACGAAAGGAGTTAGCAGGGAAGGAAAAAGGGAGATGATCGGAAAAGATGGAACACGCAGGCGTTTAGCTTGCGGTCGGTCGAGTCGGAAAATAAAACGACGATACTAATGCATGCATCATGGTATGATTTTTGAAATGCATGTGAAAATAAGATATCAATACAATTAATTTTAATTTTAATAATATATATATTTTTAACATAGTCTTTCAAACAATTTGTTTTAATAAAATGCAACTTTTTAATTAATTCAATTTGATTCTTAAAGCAACATTTTGATTAAACACTGGAATAAATTTTAAAATATAATCAAAAATTTAATATATCACCGAATTAAATATTAACATCCCGATTCTGAAAATCGGGGTGTTACAAAAAATGTCATAAACATATTCACCAACCACAATCTCTACACTAGAAGGTATGACATCTACATCCAGAATACCCACCAGCATACGAACCAAATCATTCTTACGTACTTTTTCCATGTCCTGCAGATGGCGACAAAAATAGATCGGTTTGGATGAAACCAATTCAGGAGATTGGAAGAGGAGATTAAGACAGACGTCTAAGCGCAAACGGTTCACTTTTATATGCACCGTGAAGAAAGATATGGAATTTGGAAAGTTTGGGTTGGAAACGCACACGTACAGTCCTCCTGGCCGTTCGGTTTGGGAACGACGGTGAACAGTGATTCGTGATTTACCGTATCACATGGCAGGAGAGAGAAAGGGAAGATTTTTGGAATTAAAGAAAATCCCAAAAATCAAGGAGACCAAATAAATAGCAAACAAATCTCAGAAAATACCAGAAAATTCCTTGGAATACAAGGAAGCCAAATAACACAGGTTTTTATTTAATTGATATTTACATTAGTCAAATTAAATATTTTGAATTTAAAAATTCCCATTTAAGCTTTATTAATTCAAATAAAATTGGTGAAATTTTCCAAGGACCTAAACTACTCAAAAGATTTTTGAAAAGACAAATTTTGGGACGTTACAGAGGTCAGGGCGTCAAGCCACAGAAGTGCTACGAGCCTATGACCAATAGTACTTTGTTTCCATCCTGGTCAGCGATTCTCAATGTTGTAATTATTTGGTTTTTTAATATACACTCTTGGTACAAACTACAAACCCTACTGCTAATACCTAAGGATGTTTTAGAATGTAGCTAATTGTTTCTTCTGTAATATGAGTAATTGGCTATTCTGTATTTACGTCATCTCCTTCTCTGCAACTACCCTTCTCCATCTCTACTTCCTCCTACTCCTTTATCTGGGTAGTAGTAAGTACTAAGCACCAAGCAAAAGAGGTGTGATAATTGTTTTTCTCCACTATTTCTTTCGGTTTCTTTGTGTTGACTCCATGAAAAAAAACTTCTTTTAGCCATATGACTTTTGACTTTGAATTTGTGTATTTTGACCTAGGACCAGACTGCGCCAAAGAATCATAAGGAAAGTTAGTTTACTATATATGCAAATCATCCATTAAATCCTTCTCTGGAATTTCATAATTGTGTCATTTGTTTATATTCGGTCTTGTATAAGGTAGTTTTATTAACCTGTTGTGTCATCAAAGAGGCGCATTTCTGTTTCAGAAATATTAGGTAGCCATTGGTTTTGTTGATTAAAGCGAGGGCTAAATAGTGAATAGAAGAATTTTTTTGGGGGGTGGGGGGGGTATTGTTTGTGACTGATGTAATCTTTTCATAAACTCTATTGCTTTCAACTTGTTCCCCATCATACAAATACTAACTGAAATACAATGTGTTCCATGTATCAATTTTTTCCATTGCGTAGTAAAGCAAATAAATGCATATACTCATTCTCTTTCTCCCTTCTTATTCTCTGTAGTGTCGAACCCGGGAACGAAAGATCTCGAATTCTCCGTTTTCATACACTAGTCCAGGATTTCCAGTGTACACAGTCACAAAAATGATATCACAAACATATCACGCATTCTATTAATAACAATAATAATTCAGAGTTTAATTCAAATGGGGCTTGAGGCCAAATAAATAAACAACACAACAAAAGCAAAAGCAGTAGTAGTAGGCCACACGATTCGCCACAGACAATCGTCTGGGCGAGTAACCTAGCGTCGGTGTCCTCACCGCCCCGATAGAAGTCTTCCTAATAAAGATATTCAAAGAAGAGTGAGCACAACTACCGTGCTCGCAAGTTACACCCAATATTGAATTATGATGCATGCATAAAGTAGACAAATGAGATTGGCAGGGTTTATTTGCATAAAATAGCATTTTCAGTTTAAATGCTCATATTAATTTCCAAGGCCATTTTTATACTATATCTAAAATCATATTTTAAAATGACAGTTAAATAGTGGATAACCTCCATGATTGAATGGTGAAGGATACCTTCCTATCACATGGCTAACCGCCCAATTTTACCACAAGGATTAACCATCCTAAAATCATCTATTGAAATCATTTTAAAAACCAAAAACAAATTCTAACTTAAAGTGGCTTTGCTAGCATGTCCATGACCGCGGACGCGGCTATTTGAATAGTTTTCTACTCTGCAGAGTTTGTACAGCTTTACCCACACGAGATAATTTGCTCTTATTGTCGGCCACTACATGCTTTTGAAGGCGTGTGACTGAGCAGTTATCATGAGGCCTTTACAATGCTCTATCTTAATGTATTTATGCCCGCTAAGGTTTCACTCCCTTTGGACTAACCATCCTCCGGAAGCCCCCCCTTGCGCCAGGTGGGACTTCTGTCTAACCGACACCCACACATCAACATGGCACAAATAACACTAAGACATCACAAATTATTTAGCCAAATCCTGCCCATACAGGACATGTGGTGGTACGGTAAGGCATAACAAAGGAACGCCAAAGGTCGGGTCCTTAATTGACTTGGGCGCCTTCCACAATAAACCCCGGCCTTAATCCTAACCAGATTAAGCCTGCATAAACTCGCACCCACCATTCATCCATTTCGCCAAGTTCCAAACCCATTTTGATTTTATTTTAAATAAAACCATCTTTATAAATTTTCTATGGTAAAACAATACCATAGATTCAAATTTAAATCAGTTTAAAATGATTTGGCTAAATCCTCCCAAAATCACAATTATGATCTAAGCATTGGCTAAGCACAAGATTATTCTCAATATTATTTTATCTAATGGTGACAAGGACATGATAATCAATATTCAAATTGACTATACAAAAAGAATTGGCATAACTAAGTATTTAAACAGGGAAGTAAAATAATTGAAGAAAAGTATGTATGTAATAATAATTTAAAAACTGAATTAAATAACTTTAAAATATTGGGAGCAATATGGTCAATGGTATAACTTGCCTTCGTTGAAGTCTTGGTACTCTAAATCCTCTGAAGGATCGAACTCTCTAGAGTCGTCGAAGTCTATACGCGAAAATACGATAAATTCAATTGAAATTCAAAAAGACAATTCAAACTAACTCCAAATCAAATAATTTTAGTTTAGTTAGCTAGATAATGATTTTATACAAATTTAACTTAGTCCTAGGGGCCGCTCCAATCTCGAAGCGACCCTACAGAATGCTGGCCAGTGAGTTAGCAGAGCTGAAGAAGCAGATTGAAGAATTGTAGAGCAAAGGATATATCCAACCTAGTTCATCACCTTGGGGAGCACCGATACTATTTGTCAAGAAGAAGGACAATAGTATGAGAATGTGTGCGGACTACAGATCGCTCAACGAGGTGATGATCAAGAATAAGTACCACTAGAAGGTAACCCGCGCACATGGCGCGGGCGTTAATGTTGTGTTTAGAAGGCTTCTAGTGAGATATAGAAATTGACTATTTATGTATGAAGGTTATCGTAGCAGTTTACGGAGGGAAAAATATTGTTAGTTACAGAAATGAAGCGAAAAGCATATATATGTATGTAGGTATTTAGGGGAGCTGTATTTTTTTTTGAAAACACAGGCAGCAAGGAGCGAACGTATATGTCTGTAGAAACTGAAGGCATTGTTGGATTTATGCGAGCCGTAAACGTTTGTAGAGCAGAGTAATTAAGTAGTGAAAGTTTCTGTATATACAAAACGAAGTTAGCGACGGATTCTAATGGGATGACATTATTTACAAAATAGGGTTTTAGAGTAGTAATCTAGTTTAGCTTGGTAGCGTAATTTACAATCTTTACAGAAGTGTTTAGAGGGTTGGATAAAAGCACGAGGTGTCGTTTGGGAGCAGTGGTTGTTGTGGTTGTTCCAAAAGACGTAATACCTGTATGAAGTAGTAGTTAGTGCGAAATATATTTATTGATTTGTGAATGTCTAAAAAGTATACCTGTTGTTGTTGCCAAGGAGAGCAAGGAGATCAGTTGGTAACTTTTTTGGCAGATGATCGAGTCTTTTTGGCTGGTGGTTCATTTCCGGTTTGCACAGGCAGGGTTCACAATTTCATGAAATTTCACCAAAATTTCGCAAATTTCGGTCCTTTCGGATGGTGACGAAAGAAATCAAATTCGTGCAAAAAATTTCGGTTGGTTTGAATTTGAAGGGAATTTGGAGGGTTAAAAAAATAAACACTAGTATAGAATCAACAAGTTGAAGGCAGCCTAGTGGTAACGCGTCTGTTCGCTGGTTCCTGGTGACGAGTGGTCGAATCCCACCTGAAGCACTAATTTTTGCCATTATTTCAAATTTTAGTTTCAAATTTGATTCAAACCAGTTTGAAAATCCACCGAAATTTTGAACCGAAATTCCGAAATTTCGGTCATTTCGGCCATTTCGTCCACCAACGAATTTTTTTAGAAAACGAATTTGTGAACCCTGTGCACAGGTGGTGATAAAGATCTATAGGAAAGTAGATATGTTAAATTTTGATAGTAAGGTGATGGAATGAATGAATTTTATGAAAATCAGGACTATATAAGGTGTTGTGTGAAGTATACAAATCATGTGAGTTCGAGATGATGGGGTTGATGGCGATTGATATAACGCACCATAGTAAGCACCAAATTTCTGGAGTGATATATATACTTAGCTGTATCTGCTTTTAGCGGGAATATGTAATAGAGTTGGTACCAACATACCTTTTAGCTGGAGATGTTGGAGTCTGATCTGGTGATGCGATAGATTTGGCTGACTTTTTTTTTGGCGCTGTTGTAACTGTAGTTAGAAGTGATATAAGATGCGCATGGAAAAATGTAAGAGATACAGCGACAATTTAGATTATGTAAGTAATTTAAAGGTTGTGTTGTAGATGAGTGTACAGTAGGTATTTGTCTAAGTTTAGTATGGCATCTTTTTTATTTGAAGTTTGTTTTGTTACTATATTTATAATGTGTAAGTCATGTGGGAGCAGATCGTTGTATAGCTGTGTGTATGTATGTGTAATGAATAGTTTTTTTTTGGTACTATAGGCAAAAGTATGTAGCTGTTAGAGATAGATAGTTAATTGGGTTGGATGTGATACGAAAAGCATGTGTTATTATGTAATTAGGAAAAATGGTGTTATTCACGTAGTAAAAAGCGAAGTTTTGAGTCTTTTATTTTACATACCTCTGTTGTATTGGGGCTGGTTGAAGCTTCGTAATCTGTAGAGAGGTTTCTTCGAATATTTTGTGCTGGAGTAGCGATTCTATCGCTACAGTTAATTTGAAGTAAATTAGTACTTGTAGTTTGCAAAAGATTATTTGTTAGACTGTGAGATCGGCAGTGGTAAATGTGAGCGGAATGTGGTAACGAATAATACCTTAATGAACTGTTTTTTGATGCTGTCTGTTTAACCACTGAAACTGGTGTTGTTTGGGGATGGACATCATCAATCTGAGAGATAATAGTAGTAAAGATGTCAGGATTAGACAGAAGTAAAAAATAATGTGATATATGTAACTTGTCTGGTAGGTAAATAGTATGGCTGTGATTCTGGTGAAGATATGTAATTTTTTTTAGTTTTTTTTTGTGTCTGAAGTAATTATTCTAAGAGGAGGAAATTTTTTTTTTGCTGTAGTAAATGATACTCTGTCTGCGTGTATTTTACAAAGTTTTTATTAGCTAGAGAGGTAAGAATAGTAAGAAACTGATTGCATCTGAATGCTGTCCGGGTAAGAAAAGACAATATTTATTGTTACCTCTAATGTAGTGACCTGAGGAAGCTGCTGTTGTGTTGATATAGATGAGCACTGTCTATAGTCTTGTATTGATGGTGTTCTGGAATATGTTGTAGTGGTCTGGTGAGGATAAGCTAAATATCTTGAGCTTATTGGATGTGAGGGTGAGTAGGTAGTGTCAAAAAGGGGTGAATGGAGCTGTTTTCCAAAGTAAGTAGTGATTTTATGGACTTGGAAAGAAGGTTGTTTGCGGAGGAAGCTTTTTTCGGCTATGGATACAATGAATCTGTATTTCTGTGTTACAACTGATGCAATCTCACTTGGTGTTTCTTGAGTTGCACGAGCAGCAGTGACTGTTTCATGGATATGTTCATGCATAGGCCGATCTGCACGAAGTAACTGAAGAATTGGTTTCTGGATGAGTCACGACCTATTTTTCCAAAGAGGACAAATTTCGCCAAAGATGCTATCTCGAGGCTAATAGAGAGATGCGGTATCTGTTATAGAATAGGCACATGTTAGGTGAGAAATATGTTGTATTAAATACTATGGAGGCCAAAAATAGAACTAATGTATTATGAAATAGCGAAGTTTACTTGGGTTCTGCATCGGTTGATGTACAGTTTGGGTCAGAGCATCTATAAAGGTGGCCAGTTGGTATTGCTGTTTTGTGGCAGATTAAGCACGAAGGAAACCACCATCGCTGCCCTGGTGATAGTCATGTAATGGTAACAATACATGCAAAGGACATGCCCTGTAATAGAATGCATTTGTTAAAGTGTAAGATTGTATACTGTGCATGAAAAATGAGGAATCTAAGCATAGAGAACCATAAATAGTATACCTCGCAGTCAAAGAGGTCAAGGTCAAGGAGTTCTTGAACAGTTTTGTCATCTATAGTCAGCTGCTTTGATGATCCTGTAATTTGTTTTGTAGAGGCTGCTATACTCTTTAGTGGAGTGAATTTGGACTGAGCACTGTGATGGGAAAATGTAATTTATGGAAGAGGCTATTTATATATGGAATAACATATGTAGAATAAGGGATATCATGTTGTTTGGTAAAGGTGAGAAATAATACCTTTTACGTAGTGTATTAATCTCTGGTATGTCTTCATTTATGTACCACCTGCAGGCTGTGCTCCCGCTTAGTGTTGGCTGACCTGTGTATGTGCGAACAAAATAGTTTTTTTTATTAGTAAGATTTGGATAAGGACTAAATCGACAGTACTATTGTAAGTATATATTCTGGAGAATGAAAATGTAGTAGTACTGTAAGTATAGGCCATGTTTTTTCTTAGTATTTTACCTTTAAATGATTTAGATAAAGTACCAACAAAAATTGCGATGATAGGCTCGTTCTGACCAACTGACTGTATGTTGTTGGGCTCGAATCTTATGGCGCATTCACCCCACATATCTAGTCTAATCTCATGGTCACTGTTTATGTAGGTAGGGTAAAAAAATTAGATATGTACAGAAAGGGGCAATAGCTGTTAGAATAGTTGTTTTTTTAGGTGTGGAGATAGACATACCAGGCATCATGAATGTAAACTGTTCTTTTTAACGAAGGTTCTGGTCGTGTGGCAGTCTGGATCTGTTCTATACCAGTAATTGCAGAGATAATTCCCAAAACATCTACCATGCAAAGAAAGAAAGTATATTAGAATGTAACAAAGAGAAATTGGCAAATATGGAATGGTTAAATAAATGGGCATGATGCAATAAGGCTAAATAGTATTTTGTAGTTTTAAAGTCTAAAAATTGATCTCGATCAACAGGTTAAAGTAATCAGTAAAAGATTAGAACTACTTACCGACAAAGTATTCAGGTGAACTGCTAGGTGGTGGGATTTGTGTGATCGGAACCGGATTATACGTCCATTTTGGGAAATTAGCTGGCATATCTGTTTTTTCTTCAAGAGAGGTATGTCTTGTAAACCAAATCATAAACGATGCTTGAACTGGTTTGAAAGCTTTTTTGGGATGATTAACGATGAATTTTGCAAGTACATATATTTTTCCCTCTTGTAGGCGGTCTCTGAATCTTTCAACATGGTCCATTGGAATTTCAGCATAGATGTGATTTCCCTATATAGAAGTTGTATGGTGTAAATATTGTTTTGAGTTGATTGTATTGAATTAGGGGGAAAAAATAAGTCATGCAAGATAGAGCTATGAGATTTTAAAGCCAGTTACAATACCTGTTCATCAATGAGGACCAAGTCGGTATGATCAATCGGCTCAGATCACCGCCTCGCCGATAGTGCCGGAGTCGTGAGATTCTTACACAGATAGTCCATTGACGGCTGCTCGGATTTATTTGGGAGAGCAGAGTGTGTGCCATCTGTAGCTGCTAAAAGAGCAATGAAAGAATGAATAAAAAAATGCTTGGCTGGGCAAAAGTTATTTGCAGAGCTGGTGTATGATAGTAAATGTATTGAACAGATTAAGTATAACCATGATTTTAAGCAGTAACGATATACATGAGATGTTAGATAAGCGTAGTTTTATTGTGAGTAACGTATTAATATATAGCATGTAGTAACAGGTAAGATTAACGATATGAAAAAAATGTAATGTGCTACAATGATGCTGTGCAGGGCATTGCTGAAAAGGTAAAGAAATTAGTAAGTAAAGTATAGATGAGATATACCTATAATAGAGATTGGAATATCTCTTTGAATACGATATTTTTAGTTTGTGAGTCACACTCTCCAGTCTCATTTTCAATCAGGATTTTTAGGGATTCTCTAGAGGTGGCACGTGAAACAACCACATATAACTGACCATGGGTGAAAACAGGTTTCCTAAGGTATAAACCAACAAAGGCTAGTGTTTGACCTTGGCTTTTATTTATGGTCATCGCATAAGATAGGCGGACTGGGAATTGGCGTCTTTTGAGAACAAAAGGCCATTTTTGGTCTCGATTTGTTAGGATAATTCTAGGAATATATACGATGTGTTTAGTATGTGAGGCAGTCATAATAACAGCTTCAATAACATGCTGTAGTAGTATATTAGTATGGAAAAAGTAGATGAAAAGGTAAGAAAAAGGAAAGGATATTAGTATAGCTAAACGATTTTATTAAATAGAGAAGAGAAGAGCAAGCAATTACCCAAATGGCTGGTGCGACGTGAGACTATTATATGACGGCGATGTGCACGGTTCCTCATTGCAGTAGAAGGATCTATAATAGGAAAGTATCCATCTCCTGTTTATAGGAGGGTCTGCTTAGTTTTTTTTTTACGATCCTGAAAACTTAAAAATCTAACATACTACAGCGTAATGTAAATAGAACATACTTTTTCGCTTGCATGGCAGTATGGATAAAGTGGTTTCCATGACAGCGACTAAGGAAAAAAGGGATCAAAACTGAGGGAGAGTCAGATGAGTAAAGGACACTACTAAGTAAAATATAAAATAGACGATTAAACAGAATATTAGATACAGGATTAGTACCAGACATAAAAACAGGCAAGACGTTCTTAAAGAACGCATGTGCTACATTTTATATTGATACATAATAGACGAATAAATATGAAAGCGAACATTAAAAGGTGACAATAAGACCGTACCAGAAGAAGCAGCTGAAGATCTTCTTTGCGAAGAAAAGAACAATGGAATCAAGTATAAACACAAAGAACGCAGAAAGGATGAAACAAAGACGAGATTCTCAACTGAATGAAAGCAATAAGTAGCTTTAAATACTCAAGGTATATAGCTAATAAACGAACAACGAGCTAACTGATACCGCGAAGTAAATAGAGACATACTACGAAAGGTATGGCTAATTTTAAAAACGGTTTCCGCTGCATGAAACTGAAACAAAACGAAAGAAAGGCAAAAAGATAGAACTGGCACCAAGGTAAAAAGCAAAAAAAAAAAAAAAGAATCTAGCGTAATAAGAACGGTATGAACTGGGAGTAAGCTAAAAAGGTAAAATGAAAATAAAAACAAAAAGAACATAGGTATCTCATGGAAGGTACCTAAGCTGAAAAGGCAAAATGAAAAGAAGAAAAAAAGAACATAGGTATCTGACGGAAGCTACCTAAATAGCACAATATCAAAAAACTAAAAAGGATCAAAGATAGGGCGTATGCGTCCAAGGAAGGCGTCCAAGCAAAAAAGACTTAAAAAGGTCGGGAAAAAAACATAGACGACGGTAGTAACGCAGACGAAGAGATCAGCACAATAAAAAAAAAACTAAATAGGATCAAAGACAGGATGGTAGTAATGTACCTGATGCCTGCACGGTTTTAACTACTTCAATGAGACAACAGATATCTCAAGGAGGCGACGCAGATGTGCAAGACGCAGGAACTACAAGACGCAAGAACAAAGAAAAATTAGCAAGATACGAAAGTACAGACGAAAGTAAACCTAATGCGCGAATGACGTTAGAAAAAAAAACCAACGGGAGACGAAGAGATCGGAAGAGATTCAGGCGGAGATGCTGGAAAAAATGATGAAGCTGCAAAAGGTCCAGCGAGGAGTTCGAGAGCTAAGCAGTGAAAGATAGGAATGATGGTATGGGCTGTGCAGCCAAGCCTATTGCCGAAGTCTATCGCCGTTCCTCGGTCGAAACAGAACGCAGCGAAAGCAAGAAAGAACCGGTGTTTGAACGCTGCGTCCCTAACGAACCTACAGAACGAAGAGTAAGTGGTGAACCAAGTTCACAGAAGTAAACGAAAACACACAGCAGCAGTAAACGCATTAAACATGCGTAACGTGGGCAGCGTGAAAAGCAACCCGAGAGCTGAGCGGCGCCACGCAAGCCGTCTACACGCAAAAGTTGGACGGGACATGCAACAGGCGCATTGAATGACGGCGCCACGTCCTCCGCGGGAAAATCTTGGCGACGCAAGCAACCGCGAAACGACTTCACACCATCAACATCCTGGCCGTCCGTTATCCATCCTGCATGCGATCGCGTCGACGAAGCACAGCATCCGGTTCGGTGGAAGCGCAGGAAATGAGGCAACGACGGACGTCCGCTGTGAATACTACGAACGAAAAGTATCGGGGTGACGTGGCCAGCGCCTCAGATCGGGCTTTCTTGAGAGAATTAACTTTAGTAATTACCCAGGATTGATGATCTGTTTGACCAGCTGAAAGGAGCAAGCGTCTTCTCGAAGATTGATATGAGATTCGGCTATTATCAACTAAAGATCAGACCAGAAGATATCCCAAAGACTACTTTCACCACCAGATATGGACTGTACGAGTTTACAATAATGTCTTTCGGTTTGACGAACGCCCCTGCTTACTTCATGAATATGATGAACAAAGTGTTCATGGAATTCTGGCATAAGTTCGTGGTTGTTTTCATCAATGACATTCTCATCTACTCCAAAGATGAAGAAGAGCATGAGAAGCATATCAGAATAATTTTGGAAAAGCTTAGAGAGCATCAGCTTTATGCCAAGTTCAGCAAGAGCGAATTTTGGCTAAATCAAGTGGCATTCCTTGGACATATCGTGTCAGTAGGAGGAGTTGCAGTAGACCCCGCCAAGGTTGAGGCAGTAATGGATTGGAAGCAACCCAAATCTGTCACAGAAGTGAGAAGTTTTCTCGGTCTAGCTGGGTATTACCGCAGATTCATTGAAAGATTCTCCAAGACTGCAAGTCCCATGACTCAACTTCTGAAGAAGGAGAAGAAATTTGAATGGACAGATGCCTGTAAGAAGAGTTTCCAAGAGTTGAAGAAGAGACTTGTTTTTGCACTTGTGCTAGTCTTACCAGATATCCATAAGGACTTTGAGATTTTCTGCGACACATCTCATCAAGGACTTGGATGTGTGCTGATGCAAGAAGGCAAGGTCGTGGCTTATGCATCCCAGTAGTTAAGGCCACACGAAGGAAATTATCCGACTCATGATCTTGAGTTAGCAGCAATTGTGCATACTTTGAAGATCTGGCGGCATTACCTCATTGGTAACCGCTGTGAGATTTTCACGGATCATAAGAGTCTGAAGTACATCTTCACACAGTCAGAACTTAATCTCCGTCAGAGGATATGGCTGGAGTTGATAAAGGATTGCGAGCTTGGAATCCACTATCATCCGGGCAAAACAAATGTGGTTGCGGATGCCCTGAGCAGAAAGGCGTATTGCAACACCATCTTGGTTCAGAAGAATCAGCCAGAATTATATGAAGAATTGAAGCACATGAACTTGGAGATTGTCAACCAAGGTTGTGTGAACGCTTTGGAAGTTCAACCAACTCTTCAGAGTCAGATCAGTGAAAAGCAGCTAGAAGATGAAGACATCAAAGAAATCAAGAAGAATATGAGAAGAGGCAAAGCCCTAGGATTTTCTGAAGATGGGCAAGGAACAGTGTGGTTCAGAAATCGCATCTGTGTACCTGATCAGCAAGAATTAAAGCGGTCGATTCTGAAAGAAGCTCATGAATCGCTTTATTCCATTCATCTCGGAAGTACCAAGATGTACCAGGATCTAAAGGAAAAATATTGGGGGGTCAGCATGAAGCGAGAAATTACTGAGTTTGTCTCCCGTTGTGATGTTTGTCAGTGAGTCAAGGCAGAGCATCAAGGACCCGCTGGTTTGCTGCAACCGTTACCAATTCTCGAGTGGAAGTGGGAGGAAGTTGGTATGGATTTCATCACCGGACTTCCTAGGACCCAATCAGGATGCGATTCCATCTGGGTGATAATTGACCAGTTGACTAAAGTAGCCCACTTTATCCCAGTCAAGACTACCTACCCGAGCAGTAAGTTAGCATAATTGTATATGGTTAAGATCGTCTGTCTACACGGAGTACCCAAGAAGATCGTATCCGGTAGAGGTTCCCAGTTCACATCTCGGTTTTGGAAGAGCCTGCATGAAGCTTTGGGAACCAGACTCAACTTCAGTACAACCTATCATCCGCAGACAGATGGCCAGATGGAACGCATCAACCAAATTCTTGAAGACATGCTTCGAGCATGTGTCATAGAGTATGGAAAAAGTTGGGACAAGAATTTGCTCTATGCAGAATTCTCATACAACAATAGCTACCAAGCCAGTTTGCAGATGTCTCCATTTGAAGCTTTGTACAGTAGAAAATGCAGAACTCCGCTTCTTTGGGATCAAGTAGGAGAACATCAATTCTTTGGACCGGAGTTGATCAAAGAAGCTGAAAAGCAAGGTTAAAGCAATAAAGGAACGCCTGAAAGTGGCTCAATCCCGACAAAAGAGTTATGCTGATAACCGTCGAAGAGAGTTGACCTTTGAAATAGGAGATTTTGTTTATCTCAAAGTTACTCCACGCAGAGGAGTAAGAAGATTCGGACAAAAGGAAAACTCGCACCCAGATTTGTGGGACCTTACAAGATTTTAGCAAGAAGAGGTGAAGTTGCAAACTAGTTGGAGCTGCCAGCATCCTTGTCAGCTACGCACAATGTCTTCCACGTCTCTCAACTGAAGAAGTGTCTTAGAGTTCCAGCAGAAGAAACACTGATTGAAAGCATCGATCTTCAAGAAGACCTCACCTATGTGGAGCAGCCAATCAAGATCCTCGATATGGCAGAACGAATCACCAGAAGCAAAGTCATATGTTGATGCAAGGTCCAGTGGAGTAATCATTCAGAAGAAGAAGCCACCTGGGAGCGAGAAGAAGATTTGAAAGCCGAATATCCCCACCTCTTTGCTGGCCAAGTCTGAATCTCGGGGACGAGATTCCCTTTAAGGGGGGGTAGGTTTGTAACGGCCCAAATTTTCAGATTTAGTTGAGAATTAAAACTCATTTACTTTTGTGGTTTTTCTAAAAATTTTAAAAGCTTTTCCTTAATTGTTTAAAGCCAAAATAAATTTATGTGCAAAAACTATTTACGATTTTAAGTTGGAAGTATTTTAGTTAAGTCCAAAATAACTCTAGGAATTTCTGTGAATTTTTTCTAGAATTTTTGGAATATATTTGCTATTTTCTAAAGCCTTTCCGAATTAATCGGATTATTTAAATTAGCAAATCAATTAAAAATCCTTTCCTTTCTTTGGGCCGAAACTCCTCTGTTTGGCCCAACTCCCGTTCCATTTTAGCCCGCACCGCACCTCACCACGTCACCCACTCCCTCACCCCTGGTCCCACCTGTCATTCACACCTTCACCGCGCGCCCGCGCGTTAAAACACTCCAACCAACATCAACCGTTGGATCTTCAACCAAAGGCCAAGATTCGTTGCAACCTTCGGATGGTCCAAATGGCCCAACGCACGTGAGCCGTCCGATCTAAGATGGATGGCCAGGATGCATTGTAACATCCGGACGGTCCGAACGCCCACTCATTGTGAGCCGTTCAATCTAAATCCAACAGCCACCGTAGCGCCCATTCCTTTTTCCCTTTCTTTTCTTTCACTGCCATGTGGGCCCGGTTGTTTCTTCCTCCTCGCCTTCGTCTCCGCGCGGACAAGCACCGCCGCCATTGTTGTGCGCGCGCGAGCTTCACCAATGGCCACCCCCAACCGCCCCGCTTCTCGCACGTGTGTGCGCATGACCCGCGCCCACCTTCACCACAACCCCCACCCTCTTCCCCTTTATCCGCGTCGGTTAGCCCACGATCCCGCAACCGCCGCACACGACCTCCACAATCTCCTCGCCGCCCCAATGCCCCTCGGCCCCTATAAAAGGATGCCTTGGGTGCGCATTCTCCCTCACAACCCAACGCCGCCACCCATTGCTGTCCTCCTCTCTAGCGCCCCAATTCGAAGCTTCTTGACCGCCGACCAGGAGAGCTTCAACCTTTGATTGCGCCGCCACCGGAGCTACTCCGCCCGTCGTCCACACCGTCGTCATCGTCGCATCACCGCGAAGCTGGTGCGCCCACTCGCTTCGCCAAAGGACCCTCGGAGCTACTACTTCACCTTCGCTCGCACCGCGCCGCCGCTTCCACCTTGTCGCCGACCGCCTCCATCCTCCTCTCATCACCTGGGTGAGTGCATCATGATCGCCGCACCTCCCTCTCTCTTTTGCGCACCTTGCCGGTCGCCACCATGCAGCCCAACTCCAGCGACCCTAGGGCCGAGAGCCTCGCCGCCTTTTGCCACCGTGGCGCTGCCACGTGCGCGCCACCGCGACGCTACCTCAGCGTTGGATCCGACGTGGATCCAACGTGGCGCCCCGTCAACCCAGCCCTGCAGAGCCAAAACCCCATGGGCTTAGTTTATGTGGACCGTGTCTATGACACGTGGGTCCCGCATGTCAGGGTTTTGTTTTATTTCGAAACCCTGCGTACTGACGTCATTATTGCGCAGTAAATGGAGTTTCCTTTAGAAAAATTATTCAAGAAAGTCATTTAAATTCAGATTTAGGGTTAAGACTTCTAAAATCCACATCTTTTGCATCCAAACTCCGATTTGGGTGATTCAAATAAGAACATTATGTCCCTGTCTGGTGGCATGCTGGGTAAATCATCGGGAAAGACATCTAGGTACTCTTGCACCACGGGTATATCTTCAAGTTTTACTTCCTTCAGGCTGGTCAGGATGGAACTTCCTCCGGTACAAGTCTTTGGCTTGAATTCAACTAAGATTCTTTGCTCATTGGTGAGGGTGATGGACCTATTGGCACAGTCTATCTGTCCCTGGTTCTTGGCTAGCAAGCCCATTCCAAGAATTACATTTAGACCTTGAGAATGCAAGACTATCAAGTCTGCCAGAAAGGATACTCCGGATATTTCAAGGGTAAGGTTTGGGCAAAAAGAACTGGTTCTTATTTCTGAGCCCAGGGAATAGATTATCATAGGATTAACTAAGGAAGAGATAGGTAACCCATATTTTCCCACAAATTTATTTGAAACAAAGGAATGTGAGGCTCCGAAATCAAACAAGACTGAGGCTGGTATCGAATTAACAAGAAGCGTACCAAGAACGACATCCGGTGCTACCTGGACTTCCTCTGTGGTGACGTGATTCACACGTCCCTTCGTGAACTGGACCGTCGGCTTTGGGTTGCCGTCGATGGCTGGAACTCCAGATGTTGGCCTGGCTGGGGCTACGGCTTGCTGCTTCTTCGGGCATCTATTGGCATAATGCCCATCTCGTTGTAGTGGAAAATTGTCACTCCTGCTGCTAAGGATGTTGGGTTCTTCTACTGAAACTGGCCTCCAGATGAACTGCTATGAAGCTGGAAGGGTTGGGGCGATGTGCCGGTGCTGGAGCTCTGGGTGTAGAAGACTGGAATCTTCCACGCTAAGGTGGCTGAGGTAGAGTGAAGCGAGGCTTAGGTAATCCTCCAGTGTTGAACTTCTGAGTGGCCATCCTCCGCTTGCGGTTCTCCATCTCGTGGTGTTTGCCCTCCTGGCGAAGTGCTTTGTTCACTAACCGGAAAGTCGCTTAAGTTCGGGAAATCGATGCATCGAGAGTTCATCATTCAGCCCTTCTAGAAATCTCTCCTGCCTATCTTCATCCTTGGTCACGTCTTCTGGGGCGTAGCGAGCAAGCTGGTTGAACTTATACAGATACTCGCCATCGAAGCGGTTGCCTGGGCGGCGAAGGAACTCCTTCTTCTTCAAAGTCATCATCCCTGCTGGGATGTGTGCATGGCGAAAAACTTGCACAAACTCAGTCCAGGTGATGGCTTGTGCATTGGCATGGGAGATGCAGAAGTTATCCCACCATTCAGATCTGGGACCATTCAGCTCGTGAGAGGCAAACAAGACTCTCTCACGATCAGTGCACTGGGCTATGTCCAATTTCTTCCCAATGGCACGGCGCCAGTCGTCAGCGTCCATGGGTTCTGTGCTGTTGGAGAAAGTCGGGGGACGCATGCGCATAAACTCTGACATTGTCACTCTCTGCGGAGGTGGAGGTGGAGGTGGAGCATGAGTCGCAGCTTGCACATTCTGAACATTGTTGAGTGATTGGGCCAGAAGGTCAATCAGATGGGTTTGATTGGCCATCATCTGGTGCCAATCAGGTCCTTCAGCTGGAGGCGGTGGTGGTTGCTGAGTGGGGTTCTCTTGATAATCAGCATTTTCGTTGCCTTGGCCTCTAACACTGCCACTGCCCGTGCGGGTGGTCACTATCTGTTGGATCTTCCAAAGATTTAGAAGAGAGAAAAGAAGAAAGATAGAACTAAGGGGGATAAATTTAAATAGCCCAAGAACACACAAACACAGGACTGTCAGTGTTTTAGAACCGATCTTACGTAAAGATTGTTTGATTCGGGGGTCTCCAAGTCTGAAATCAAGCAGAGAGATTGACACGGGGATTTTTATACAGGTTCAGCCCTTCTCCGGAGAGAATAACAACCCTACTCCTGTGTGTATGTATTGAGTATACTGGTCACAATCAGTAGAAAATGCTACAATTTTCCCTGCTACTCAGTGTGTATGTCCGATTGTATGACTCTAATCGGCCCCTCCTTCATTATCTCTGGCCATAGCCCTTTATAGTGTTCGTAGAGGTAGCCGTTTCTCTAGGCCAAGAGGCGCCCCATCATTCCAAGTAATGGGCGCATTGTTGGTAGTAATCGCCGGGGTATTAACTCCTCCACGTCGCTTGGCAGTTTCTAGTCAGAGATAATAGAGTATTACGTGCTGTTACTCCGTAGGTTAACAGCATATATTGACTGCTTGGATTCCCTAATCAATTAGGCCCACTTGTCTGTAGGCTCTATCGATCATAGGGTGGTCGTAGCTGACCTGGTCGTAGAAGAATTTATGACCATAAGATAGTCGTAGAATAACTTACGACTAGATACCGATCGTGAAGACCTTATGATCGAGAGTGGTCGAGAAGAACTTACGATTATGAAGTAGTCGATGGCAGGACTTACGATTATAGGGGTGGTCGTAGAAGAACTTACGACCACCTGGTTGACTTCTTCCTTATGAATATAAGGGGTATGCTTAGAGTCTATATGACATCATATTTATCTATAATAAGAATTATAGATAAAAGATAAAATGAGGATTGTTGGATCCTCGTCAAGGACAAATAACAAAATTTTCAAAGTAGTTCTTTTATTAATTTATTTTATTCATTGATTATGGCTACCACAAAGGGGGTTAGTAGCTCATAATTCGCAACTAATGATCGAACTGAGGAAAAACAACTATGGGGTACTAGGGGTGTAGTCTGGCTCACTAGAGCTAGCCTCGCCAGCCTTGTAGCGAGCCAACTCCTCAACTACGAGTTTCAGCCTCTCTTCTGCATCCTGCAGTCTATCCTGGGTGGTACGCAGGTCTTCTAGAGTGTTCCCATAGGCATAGTCCAATGCCTTCGCCAGGTTCACCTGGCGTGTCAGCTCGGGAGAGTCCTCATCTCTAGCTGAGTGGAAGGTACTATCGAGTCTGGTCGGGATATGCATCGAGTGATAGTGGAACCCGGTGCTATGGAAGTGATGGTCATAGGTGTAGCGGAGACGACAGACTACCTCTCTCGCCGCATCCTGGATACCATCGGCGAAGGTGTCGCGCCTGATTGGAGCATCAAAAATGTGGAAGTTTGTGTCTGGCGCAAGGTTGGGGTAGAGTAGCACCTCTACTCTCCAAAGATGTTGCCCTCCCACCTTGTACTTGTAGCCTTGGAATGTTGGCCTCTTCTTGTAATCCAGATGCTGCATCATACCCCAAAGGATCGCAGCCCAATGTCCAACAAAAACTCCGTGGAAAGTAGCATCGGGTTTCTCAGCCATCTACAATTTTGAGAAAGAGATGAGTTAGTAACCGTTTTAAAGAGAAAGGTTGAGAAAAAACTCTGGACAGACTCCAAATAGTTTTAGTTTTTGAAAATAAGTCCTTAAGGTAGTTCTAAGGCCACAACCTACAGTCGATATAGCTCTGATACCACTTCTGTCGAACCCGGGAACGAAAGATGCCGAATTCTCTGTGTTCATACACTAATCCAAGATTTCCAATGTATACAGTTGCAAAAAAGATATCACGCATTCTATTAATAACAACAATAATTCAGAGTTTAATACACATGGGGCCTGAGGCCAAATAAATAAATAGCACAACGGAAGCAAAAGCAGTAGTAGTAGGCCACACGATTCACCACAGACAATCGTCTGGGGGCGTAGCCTAAGCGTCGGTGTCCTCACCATCCTGATAGAAGTCTTCTCCTGAATAAAGATATTCAACAAGAGTGAGCACAACTACCGTGCTCGCAAGTTACACCCAATATTGAATTATGATGCACGCATAAAGTAGACAAATGAGATTGGCAGGGTTTAAATGCTCATATTAATTTCCAAGGCCATTTTTATACTATATCTAAAATCAGATTTTAAAATGATAGTTGAATAGTGGATAACCTCCATGATTGAATGGTGAAGGATACCCTCCTATCACATGGCTAACCGTCCAATTTTACCACATAGATTAACCATCCTAAAATCATCTGTTGAAATCATTTTAAAAACCAAAAACAAATTCTAACTTAAAGTGGCTTTACTAGCATGTCCATGACCGCGGACGCGGCTATTTGAAGAGTTTTCTACTCTGCAGAGTTTGTACAGCTTTACCCACACGAGATAATTTGCTCTTATTGTCGGCCACTACACGCTTTCGAAGGCGTATGACTGAGCAGTTATCATGAGGCCTTTATAATGCTCTATTCTAATGTATTTATGCCCACTAAGGTTTCACTCCCTTTGGACTAACCGTCCTCCGGAAGCCCCTCTTGCGCCAGGTGGGACTTCTGTCTAACCGGCACCCACACATCAACATGGCACAAATAACACTAAGACATCACAAATTATTTAGCCAAATCCTACCCATACAGGACATGTGGTGGTACGGTAAGGCATAGCAAAGGAACGCTCAAAGGCTTCGAGTTGGGACGCTAGAGAGGAAGGACAAAATCAACACAGATCCGAGGCGAGGGGACTACCTAGCTAGGTACCTGCGGTAGTGAGTAGCGTACCGGGGCGGTGGATGTAACATCCCAAAATTTTGGTTTGTTTTGAAGTTTCAAAAGCAAAAATAACCATTTGAAATCTTTTTGCTAAAGTTTTTAGAGTTCAAAAACAATTTAATATGAATAATGTCAACATCAACTATTGTCAAAACTATTTTATTTGGGTTTTATGTGGTTGGATATATTTTTTAGATTTTTCTAGAATTTTTTCGAGTGCATTTGCTATTTTCTATTTTCCAATTGGATTTTCTGCTATTTTCTAAAAATAAAAACTATAACAAATCTCAGTTTGGTCCTGGGCTCAATTTCCTTTCTTCGGCCGCATCCATTCTTCTTTCGGCCCAGCCAGAGCCGGCCTATTCCTTCCGTTTTCTTTTTCTTCCGTCGGCCCCGAAGCCCAAAACCAGCCGCTTTCTTAGCCAGCCTGCTTTCTTCCGTTTTCCTTTCCTCGTACGTGCGTTGGCCTTGATCAAAGCCCATCCGAGCTGGCCACTTCATTTCTTTCAGCGCCGTGCGCCAGCCCAACTAGCGCCTACTCTTTTCCTTTCTCTTGTCTCGCTGCCCGGTGGCCCCGCATGCACTGTGCGTCGTCTTCCTCACGGGCTCTTGTCCTGTGCTCGAGTAGGACTCGCGTAGTGCCAACCGTGCTTCCCGTTGTGGACTCCTCTCCTCTATTGCTCTATAAGCACACCCAGCCGCGTTAAAACTTTCGCCCTGAGTTCCTCCTCGCAAAACCTAGATCAGTTTTCCTAGTTTCGCTTTTGTTTGCCGGATTTCGCCAAAGGAGCAGTGCGCCGCCGCAAGACTTCTTTGCTGGATATCATCGTCGTTGAAGCCTCTCTGCCCGAGACATCACCTCCATTGTCATCGCAAGCCCGCGTTCTACAAGGTGCTCGCACCATCTTGTCTCGAAGACCATCAGAGCACCGTCATCCCCGTTGTCCCAAATTCGGCCGCAGGCCATCTTGTTTGATCTACCACGTCGGTGAGTTTTGAGCTTAGTTGAGCGCGTCATCGCGTGTCTTTCATTGCCCTCATCTGATTTTTCCCCTCCTTGTGCTCCATCCCTCGCTAAACCGCTGCCGCCATGACCTTTCTTTGTCTCCGGTAATTCTGGTATTGCCGCCGTTCTGAGTGTTCCCCGGCCACCCCGAGAAGCTCCCTGAGATCCTTGTCACGTTCCTGTCCCAGTGCTCACTTTAAATCTAGGAGGACGCCACTCTTTCGCCGATGTCGCTGTAGCCGTGGAGCTCGTCGCCAAGTCGCCGGCCATCTTCTTTGTCTTAGTGCTCTGTCCATTCGGCCACATCAGTGTCCAACTCATCCCTCCACCTCACCTGGTTGCTTAGGTGGCAATCCGCATGGCAGCCTTGTCATCTATGCCTGTGGTGGACCCGAACTCAAAGTCCACGTAGACTCGGTTCATCATGAACCATCTCTATGCCAGTGGGGCCCACACATAAATCCAATTTCCCCGATTTCTTTTCAGTCGAATAATCCACTGATGATGTCATGCCGACGACATATTCCCTTTTTCCTCAGAGAAATAATTCAGTAAATCCTGAAATTGTGATTTTCGTTATTTCATGTGATTTCAATCTTCCAAGGGCCATATCTTTTTCATCCGAACTCCGATTGAGTCCATTCAAATTCCTAAATTCATATAAATTCAAGATCTATTTATTAGATATTTTTATTTAATGTTTGGAGTTTTTTTGTCACTATTATTTATTTAGTTAGTTTATCTGCTTGTTTGCGAGTAGACGTTGATTCTTGGGGAAGTTTTGAGCAAGGAGGAGTACACCAAGATAAAGATTAATCCCAAGAATTATTCCAAGGCAAGCCATAGTCCTTTGATCATATTGAACCTATGATTTCAAAAGTATATTATTTTATACAATTGCATGCTATCTTTATATAAATTGTGTTGGGATTAGCTATTACCTTTTGTCGTTATGCCTCTATTGATTATTTGAATGCCATAAATCATTTTTCACCATAGCTTGGATAATTTTAGTTGAACATATTTGTATCACCAACATGGGTAGCGTACAGATGCTTAGTTCAGCTTAGTTACGATGGGTTCATGAGCACATGTGTCATAATGATTAATCTTGACTTAATGATATTTAAAATTATGGTGGTTATCCACTGATGTTAAAATTTGTGATCCATGACGGGGTGAGTCATTGGTATTGGTTAAACAAAATTGTTTTCGCTCGGGCGAGTGGTTGGTGGATAGTGGGGGTGTGGATGGAACACGTCATGGGTTTGTGGTAGACTCACCTGAGTAACTTGTCAATGACTTAATCTTGTGTGCCATTAAACTTGGCCTTAACCGTAAAACCACATGTTTGGTACGGGACGGACCTAGCTAATTAATTAGCGATGTTTTGATTTGTTTCTGTTTGGGTTGTGTTTGGCGCAAGAGGAGGGCCCTGTCTGGTCGGAACGAGATATTCAATGTTGAAACCTTAGCATGCAGAACTAGATCAAAACATGACTTTGTAAAGGTCTTGTCACGTGCTCTAGACTGCTAACCTAAGGTAGTGAGCAGTGGTATCGACGGATGTCAAACAAACTAGAGAAATCATGTCATGTGGGTCAAGCTATACAACCTCTACAAAGTGTGAAAATATTCGAATAGCCATGTCCGCGGTTATGGACGTGTTCAAGGATTTCACACAGGAGGTAGAGTTTCTTCAAAAATGAGTCGGAGTGTGGATGGGAAGTTCACTTGATGAATATAATGTTTGTTTGGTAAACGGGTAATTCACTTGGTGGTTTGTGTCGATTGGTGAATATGTGTTTCACTTATCTTTGGTTTAGTTGGGAAGTGAATGGGAAGTTCACTGGTTGTTTCAAAAAATTGTTTACTTATTTATTATTGTTTTCAATTACGCATTTCAATCTATTTATTGTATTTATCGTCAATGCTGCTTTATGCAAAAGAACAATACAGCTAACCTTTGTTCAAGCCTTGCATGAATACTATTTGCATACATTTCCCTACGCTTTACTGAATGCTTTATGTACTCACGGCTTTACGCCTTTGTTGATCAGTTGAAGAATATCAAGCTGCTCAGGAGTTCATTCAGAAGGAGGACTATGATGGTTTTGTGGATTAGGATGCGTTCTCCACTCGATTGCCTGTGCGCATGTTGATTGGCCATTTCAAGAGTTTCGTTCCGCTACAAGAGTTTATTTGTTTCTTTAGTCCTGCGTGGCAAGTTAAGTAAACGTTGACCATAAGGTCCAGTTATTAATACTATTTGTTACTTTGAGATCTTTTTAGTTGAATCGAATAAATGGATGGTATTTCATCATTGTTTCCTGTGTGAGTTAGCAATTGATCTAGGACTAGTTCAGAATACACAGAGGGTTCCTGAATCATATTTTTGGGTCCCGATTGATGTGACGGTGGCCCGATCTTCCAGAAGGTACTAATAAGTCGATTGTGGAGAACTCGACGTTGATGATTCAAAGGCTCCAACCAAAACAGATCGAACCCCTCGCAATCACTACACCACTGCTCCGTTGGTTATCAACCGTGCCGAACGCGGTTGACCTTGCCAAGAAGGCTATCTCCTCGCAGTTTAATCGAGAACACAAGCAAGAGAGTAGAAGATGCAATCTTTAATTATATTGTGAATAAATCTTTAAGCTCATAAAGTTGGGGTTTCTCAACCGAACAAGCGGCGAAACTGCTATGCAGAATAATCCTTAAGAAAAACCCAAGAAAAACTAAAGGGGTGTGGCCTCCTTATATAGGGGAGGGGGAGCCACATATAGAAAACAACTAGCAGGGTGGTACTATTGGTCGCTGGTTACTGTTCACGTGAACAGTACCACACCCCAGGTGGGTCGCCGGCAGATGGGCCAAGTTCAGTATGATTACAAAGCCCAGTTTGGCCCAAACAAGTGATATGATGCGTTCTTTTGATGATTTCGATCAGTCCAGAAGGAATTTGGAGGTGAGGTCAGATCCATTGGAAAGAGGACGAAATCAGCTTTCCATTAAGTACTCGTGGACCTCCAACGGACGCCGTATGTGAAAGTTATGGGCGTTTGAAGTCAGTGCTGTCAAGCTGATTCCGAACTGATCTGACCAAAATGTATCCAGCTTGAACTCCTGATTGGCACATGCAGTAGCACCATGGCATGTAAACATAGTACCATAGCATGTAGACGTAGCACCATGGCATGTAGACGTAGCGCGATCCAATTGGGTAATATGGTGTTGCAGTAGCTGAAAGTCCTATTGGAGAGGATGTTGTTGAAGTAGAGGATGCAAAGTCAAAGAGTCGAAGCGAAGGTTGCATCCTTAGGATTGGTGTCCTCATCATCCTCCCTTTCTTGAATTTGAGTCGTCCTCGACTCATTTGTTTTCTCCAAGTCATCACGTTCCTGCAAAAGATTAGTAGCAACAGGAGGCAAAGAAATATCTTCTAATGTATCTTTGTACAGTGCACGGTTTAGCAAAGTCGCGCCCGAATTTAAGTCAATTTGGTCTTCAATCTCTCTAATATGTGGCAGTCCCAAGGATATTTCAACAAGATCAGATTTGGTTGCAAGTATGACACAACTTTTTAATTTAGTTCCCTCAGTCTTAGAACTAGGTTCCAACTTCTCTTTCTTAGGTGGGAAAACATTCTTTACTACTTGCTGATTTTCAGATTCTTGTTCAAGTTCTTTCTTCTCATTTTCATCTATCTCTTTTTCATATTTCACAATTTCAGCAGGTGTCAAAGGTAGCAAAGTTGTTTTCTTCCCTTTGTGCATAAGAGAGTACTTATTACTTCTACCATGATGAGTTGCATCGGTATCAAATTCCCATGGACAGCCTAATAAAAGTGAGCAGGCTTGCATAGGTACTACATCGAAATCAGCAACATCATGATAGGAACCAATGGAAAAATGTACTCTCGCAGATTGTGTTACCTTCACCTTACCGCTGTTGTTCAACCACTGAATGTGGTACGGGTGAGGATGCGCACATGTGGTCAAGCCAAGCTTCTTGACCAACCTTGAATCCACCAAGTTATTACAGCTCCCACCACCAATTATGACACGAATATGGCAATCCTTGACGATGAGGAACATCTGAAACAAATTATGGCGCTAGAAGCCCGCTTGCTCCATTTGAGTGCTCAATACTCATTTGCACAATTAGGGTCCTATAATGCTCAGAAAGGTGCACCTAAAACTTCCCCATCGCCTCTATCCGCCTCATGATCATCATCATTACCGCAAGGTTAACGCCAAGAGCATATTCATCCTCAACATCACTAGCACTTACATAACCACCGCCGCTGCATCATAATGTATGCTCACGACTTGGGCAATCTCTCATGAAGTGGCCCATCCTTTACAACGGTGGCACACAATGCCCGTCGTCAGACGACCCGTGAAAGCAACCGATGAAGAGCTCTGTGCTGGTGCCTGCACACTAGTAGATTTGCTCGCCTCGGATGCCCGTGATTTGGTGGCGGTGTCATCTTGAACGCGCCCTACTCATAGAGGGGGCAGCAGACCGAAAGACAGGAGGTGGGGTTGTGTTGGCTTGCCCCAGCGTCGATCTTGATGTAGATGTACTTCCAAAGTTGCTCCTGGTCCTTTGTTGTGTACCCTGCAATTCCTTTTCTGCCAAACAAGCAAGCTGGAACAACCTATTAATATCATTATAGTCCTTGTAATCAATTATGTCCTGAATTTCACGCCTTAAACCCCCATAAAAGCGAGCCATCTTATCCTCCTCATCCTCGACAACATTACAACGCAGCATGCCTATTTGTAGTTCTTGATAATATTCCTCGACAGATCTATTACCTTGATCTAAGCACTGCAATTTTTTAAGCATATCACGTTTAAAAGCAGGAGGAACAAATCTAGTACGCATAGCTACCTTCAATCTATCCCATGTATCAGGTGTTAAACCAGAATTAACGACTTGATTCCACCAAATGATAGCAAAATCTTTAAATTCACTAGTAGCTTGCTTGACTCTATGCACTTCAGGAACTAGATGGGCATTAAATTTTTGTTCAACTGTCATCTCCCAATCTAGATAAATTTCAGCATCATAAACACCCGCAAAAGATGGTATAGTAAATTTAACTTTAGCAAATTGGTCATCATTAACACGGGCATTGTGGTGCTGAAAATTATTACCTCTCATACCGTGACGGTTGTGATGTAGGCGGTCTCGTTGACGTGCATCTTGGGCATCAAGAGCAGCGCCGGCGTCGCGGTTTTGCCTCTCATTATCATCTCCCTCCTCAAGATCTTGGCCTGCATCGTGATCATACTCATGTCTATCGTTTGGTGGCCGATTCACCATTCTTTCAAGGCGTGTAGTGAGCACTGCAATACTATCGTTGATGGAGCGCTGCAATGTAACCGTCGTAGCTTGAAGCTTCGTGTCGATGTCCTCATTAATGGTAGTGCGTTGTTCATCCAAGAGCATCATGAGCTCTCCTTTACAACACATTCTTCCTCATCGACGCCTCACCGTCATGGTTAGTAGAAAACAAAAGACAACACAAAGGTATTATCCCTATCAACTACTAGGTGGTGGAAAGGTGGAATCACACACTCTCAAGCTTCTTACCACACTCTTACAAGTGTTCTTACCAATGCAAAGAGGGTATGCAATGGTGGTCTGGTTCGTGATACCGTGTCGAGCGTGGGTTCGATTGCAAGAGGGGACCTGTTCTGATCAAGAGTAGGTGGAGCTTGGCAGGCTTCAATATGGTAGCAAGGAATATCAATTATTCAATTCAGTATGCAAAGTTGAAAAGTAGCTCAAAGTACTAGTCACAAGTGCTGGTCCTAGTCTAAACCAAGCCTAGCTAGAGCAACTCGCAAGAACGACTAGTAGCAACAGCGGACGGCCAAACTGAACAATCAACGCCAACGAGCAATAGATGAATAAGCCAAACTGATCAAAGAAAAAGATCAAGAAAATTGATAGCCCTGATTTTTTTTTCTGTCTTTCTCTTCTTCTTTTTTTCTTCTCTTTTTTTTTCTCTCTGTTTTCTTTCTTTTCTTTTCTTTTTTTCTCTTTCTTTTTTTTCTCTCTTTTGTTTTTAAGCCTCAAGTGCTATCTGGAAGACTCTTGAACAAACCCAAAACGGCAAGCGGTGGAGGACTCGGCGCTGGCTCAACCCGGGCGGAGGCGATGGCGCCTCAAGACGCAGAAGCGGGCGGCGCGCGCGATGGCCGGCGGGCAGGCGGCGGCGGCGATGTGGCCTTCGGCAGCGGCGCGGGTTAGATGGCAGCGCAAAGGCGGGCGGCGGCGGTGACATGGGCGCAAGGCGGAGGCGACGGTCCAAGGCGGCGGCGACGGCGGAACCGAGGCGGCGGCGGCTTAAATCGGCGGCGGCGGATCCGCGACGTGAGGAGGCGGAGCGCAGCCGCCGGGACCGAAGAACGGTGGGCGGCGCGCGTCGCGATCCGGAGAAGATGGCGGTACGACCGCTCAAGACCAGCGGAGATCGGCGGCGACAGCGGCGCTAACCCGCCGCGCGGCGGCGGCGGCGCGCTCCTCGCCGACGGCAGCGGCCGAAGCGGCGGCGGCGGCTCCCGACGTGGCGGTGGAGTGGCCGTCTTGGCGGCTGCGGCGCAAGCCTCGGCGAGACAACGGCGGCGGCGGTGCGGCAACGGCTTCAGCAGAAATTGCTCCGGGCAGCCCGATCAATGCCGGCGAGATGGATGAAACGGCCTGTTCTTGCGTGGATTTTGATGGACCGAGGCGGCCGACAGGGCGCAGCCCTTCAGATGCTTGTATGCTTGTATGCGCACGATTGGATCTGCGCAAGATGTTCTCTCTTTTTTTATTTATATGACGCCTTGATGCCCTAATGCGATGGCGGAAGAAACATGACTCGACGTTCGACAAGAACCCTAAAGCGAGACCAATCTAGACAGGAAACTAGCACTACGACTCGACGATGCAACGACAATTCAACAATGCAAAACTGAAAAGAAAAATTGCAATGGCTCAAAAGGGTGATGGGACAGCGGAAGAACACAATGAACAAATATTTTTGTGGGGCTAATTTTCTAGGGTTTTAGGACGATAAACATAAACTAATCTAAAAGGGAAAATTTGTGATTACCTAACGGGCAACCTTTGCTCTGATACCAACTGATGTGACGGTGGCCCGATCTTCCGAAAGGTATTGATAAGTCGATTGTGGAGAACTCGACGTTGATGATCCAAAGGCTCCGACCAAAACAGATCGAACCCCTTGCAATCACTACACCACTTCTCCGTTGGTTATCAACCGTGCCGAACGCAGTTGACCTTGCCAAGAAGGCTATCTCCTGCAAGCGAATCGAGAACACAAGCAAAAGAGTAGAAGATGCAATATTTAATTATATTGCGAATAAATCTTTAAGCTCATAAAGTTGGGGTTTCTCAACCGAACAAGCGCTAAACCGCTATGCGAATAATCCTTAAGAAAAACCCAAGAAAAACTAAAGGGGTGTGGCCTCCTTATATAGGGGAGGGGCAGCCACACATAGAAAACAACTAGCGGGGTGGTACTATTGGTCGCTGGTTACTGTTCACGTGAACAGTAACAACGCCCCGGGTGGGCCGCCGGCAGATGGGCCAAGTTCAGTATGATTACAAAGCCCAGTTTGGCCCAAACAAGTGATATGATGCCTTCTTTTGATGATTTCGATCAGTCTAGAAGGAATTTAGAGGTGAGGTTGGATCCTTTGGAAAGAGGATGAAATCAGCTTTCCATTAAGTACTCGTGGACCTCCAACGGACGCCGATGTGAAAGTTATGGGCGTTTGAAGTCAGTCTTGTCAAGCTGATTCCGAATCGATCGACCAAAATGTATCCAAATTTTGAACTCTGATTGGCACATGCAAGAGCACCATAGCATGTAAACATAGTACCATGGCATGTAGTCGTAGCACCATGGTATGTAGACGTAGCGTGATCCAATTGGGTAATATGGTGTTGTAGTAGCTGAAAGTCCTATTGGAGAGGATGTTATTGAAGTAGAGGATGCAGTGCAGCAGGTCGAAGCAGTGGTTGCATCCTTAGGATTGGTGTCCTCATCACCGATAGTGGATGCCAACGAGGAAGGTGAGGGGCAAGAGGATGGAGCAGACCAGTAGCGCCAGCAACGCGGCGGCCAGAGCAGTGCAGCGATGCTTGGCGAAGGCTCCCTCTCCTGGGGAGAGGGGATTTGGTCGGGCGTGGGAGAAGAAGGCGGTGGCAGCGCTGCTGTTGCCCCCCACCTCGCGGTTCAGCGCCTTCGTGAAGGCCTCGATGTTGGAGCCCGAGCGCATGCCCTCATCCTACGCAATCCCAAAAACAAGAAACCGCCATCTAAATCCTTTCCTTTCCCAAGAATTCAACGAAAATGGCAAGAAAGGCGGGGGAGGTCAGGGCCAGCTCGTTCCCCAGGGCAGACGGCTACGACGCGGTGCAGGGCCCCTCGGTGGAGATCTTGTAGAGGCCGTAGAGCCTGAGCAGTGCCTCCTCGAGGACGCTCATACCGGAGGTGGCTGAGGCCTCGACGAAGGCAAAGGCGGCTATGTACTCCTCGTTGAGCTCCACGTTCTCCACACCCTCCCAATCAATGTCGCTGGTGCTCCGGTAGAGGCAGCGACGGCTAGGCGGGGGAGATAAGGGGAGAAGAGAGGACAGGAGAGGAACGCGGTGCGTGGGGAGAAAGAGGAAAGGAGGCAGCCGGGACACGTTGTAAGATCGAGGAGGCCAACTAGAGGGGGGTGAATAGTCGTTTCTAAAAATCTCTAAGTCTAAAACCGATTACTTATGCGGAAGCTAATATCAATACGGTTTTAGCCTAAATCAACTAGTTCAACTATATGCACCAACAATTCAAGTCTATTGAAGAATATAGCAATCAAGCATAGACTTGTAATCTATTCAATTCTAGCAAGGTGAATAGCACAAAGCAATGAATAACTATTGCAATCACACACAATGAATAAGCAATTTAATACAAGATATATAAATTGCACAATGTAAAGCAAGCATTCATACACAATGAATGTAAATGCAATAGTAAGGCACAAGGATGCAAACCACAATTGACACGGCGATATTTTACCGTGGTGATCGGAGACTTGCCAGTCTCCCCTAATCCACGTTGAGGCAAGCCCAAACCAATTGGACCGGCACCACGAATTGAGCACCTGCCTCCAAGGTGAGTCCAACCACTAGGACCGGTTCCAAACCGAACCAACACCTCGCTCCACTAAGGTTACTCCTTCCTCCACTTCGGAGATGGCGAGCACCACACCACTCACAAACACCGGGCCTTCTCACAAGCTTCACTTGAGAAGATCACCGGACCACGACGCCTCCACGCCGTCCAGGTGTCAGCAAACACCAAGAGTAACAAGTCTCCAACTTTCACTTGAACCAATCAAGTGTCAAAGCTCAAGTGGATACTAAATCCACCACCTAATGCAACACATGCAATAGGATTTGCTCTCTAACCTCACTAAGTGCAACACATGCACAAAAGAAAATGAGAGGCTTGCTCTTTGCTCAATGGAATGTCTAGGGGTACCAGTAACCTCCCCTCACACGGCTAAGGTGGGTATTTATAGCCCACACACAAAGACTAGCCGTTGGGGCAAGATTTCAGAGAAAACAGCGAAGGCCGGTCTGACCGCAGGCATAAGCCCGGTCAGACCGCACCCCTCCCAACGGTCAGAAAAATAGCCATTGGGGTGCCTCTGGTCTGACCGCCAACCAAGGTCCGGTCAGACCGCACTGGCCGGTCAGACCGCTCAACTCATGCCGGTCAGACCGCACATGCAATTTCCAGAAAAGTCGCTCTCTGGAAAAAGCTGACCGTGGGCTTGACCCGCAAGGCCGGTCAGACCGCGCTCATACCTCCGGTCAGACCGCACTCACAACTGAGGTCAGACCTCAGGCATATGGGCGGTCAGACTGGGCTTTCAACTGCGGTCGGTCCGGCCCTGGATTTTAGCACAGGCGACACTCGGAAAAACGATCATAACTTTTGACTCCGATGTCGGAATTGAGTGATCTTGGACTCTATGAAAAGCTTATTTAGAGGGCTACACAACCCATCTATTTGATTTGATCTCAAACACATTTTATCAAATCAAAAGGCACAACTCCAAAGAGCCAATACCATGGTCTAAGTCCAAATAATTAGCAACAAGCAATCTTAGACCATGCCAAGGGAAAATACATGAATCCCAACAATTTGCAAAACACATTTGCAAACTTAGATCATGCCACAAGGAGTAGGTACATGGACTTCAACCGTTTGTAAAACACATTTGCAAAGTATAGTCACATGCTACAAGGATTATCCACGAGCTACAACTATTTGCAAAACACATTCGCAAATATTGGCAACATGTTAAGGTGAGCTAGAGCAAACACAATGAGCTATCAACACATGACAAACTCAAGTTACTAGTCAAGACCCCTCTTAATAGTACAGCGACCTATACTAGCAATCCGGTCTCCCAACCAAACACCGAGACTGGTAAAAGACTAGGAACACATCCTTAGCCCTAGCTAGCCATACCTTTGCCTTGAGCAACCACTTGAAGCTTGATGACGCACATCCTCACTTCAAGTCCGGGTTCTTGACTTGAATATACATCAACACATGATGCACTCTTCACTTGACCTCCATTAACACATGATGGATCTTCACTTCGGGATCTTGACTTGATGCTCATCAACACATGATGACATCCTCCATCCCGAGTCTTGATATGCATCAACACATGATGCATTCTTCACTTGATCTTCATCAACACATGATGAAGCTTCTCTTGACTCGATGATCAACTCATGATCATCTCCTTTTTCTTGAACATCATCGACACACGATGATTTCCTTCACTTGACTTCCACCAACCCATGATGGAACTCCTCTTGACTTGATGACTATCAACACATGATGTCATCCCAAGTCAACCACATGGAATATAACCTATTTCATCCAACTCATAGAAAATGTTAGTTCCAACAATATGATTATCATTAATTACCATGACATACCATTAACTCATAATGGTGGGACAAGATACCACAATCTTTCCTCTTGGTAATTGATGATAATCACTTCAATAACAAATAATTGAATGTAGATTGATATGAGTATATAAGAACTACACAAGTTATATATACTCAACATGAGTGTATACTGAACTACACAAGTCGTATATACTCTTATGAATATATATATATAACTACATAAGTTATATATATTCAAAGGATATATGAGCCACACAAGTCTCATATATTCACATGAATATATTAACTACACAAGTTATATATTCAAGGATATGTGAGTACACATAAACTACACAAGTTATGTTATACTCATATATAAGTATATATAGACTACACAAGTCTTATATACTCATATGAATATATTAACTACGCAAGTTAAATATATTCAAAGGATATGTTTCAAAGTAAAGATCCCAAATATATGTGGAAAGAGAAAATGGATCAATACTAATGAAATCACAAAATATAGAATGAACTCCCCCTAAATGCGTGCATACACAAATGTATAATCGTAACATATGCACATATTCAAGTTAACCTTTTGATGGAGTTCAACCTATATTTTGGATCCAAGAAATGCAACAAAATATATATGAATACAAAGTAGAATGCATACCTCTAATGATTCTCATCTTTATATCCAAACCGAGACTAAACATGGTATAACAATAAGAGTGTTACTCATCTTTATATCCAAACCGAGACTAAACATGGTATAACAATAAGAGTGTTAGTCTCACAAATAGATTTATCATAATGCATACCTGTTTGGATTTTTCCTTTTGTTTATCCAATGAATTGGATTTGTCATTAATCACTTGCATGCCTTCATGATTTTCACCTTTATATCCAAATAAGACTACACAATATGTATATCAATAAAAGTGTTAGTCTCACGATTAGATTTGTCATTAATCACCAAAACTCCATTAACACATAATGGCAGGTCTAGATCCTTCACACGTGTCCTAGCCAAATGGAATGTGTGCGAACACAACGCTGGAGGCACTCGGACGGTAAGAGCGAGGCGCGCTGGAAATCCGACGACCGACAATTTCCTATCGACGTAGCGCATCTCCGTGCGGCTCAATTCAGCCTCCATTTAACGGAACGATGGTACGGTTTGATAAGTGTGAAATGAAATTATATGATTTTTTAAAATAATATTTTTAAAAGATATTTACAAAAATAAATAGCCGCCCCCAAAAAAATTACAAAAATGACTCCATATCGCCAGTTCAACTGACAACAAGTAGATATCACCAGTTGAACTGTCGACAGGGACCCTCTCGCCCCCTACCGCCGGTTCAGCTACCTGTCGCCAGTTCAACTGGCGATAGCTACCTGAGTCCCTAAACTGATTGGCCTTTTTTCATAGAATTTAAACGGTACGAAATATGTTAGACTCGCAATAACATTTTGTGATTGTCGTATGTTGTTCTAGTATGGTGAATTTTTCAAGAATTTTGCAAGGACAATTGAGGTATCAATGATTCGTAAGTAGAAAGGTAAGTGATATTGCGATGCGCCTCGGAATTCATACACTTGCTCATGTACATGCACTGCATATTATGTAAGGAAACAAATGTGAATTTGCCATTACTATCAAAACTACAATAAATCACACTGATATTATATAACATTCAGCAAAACGTCATAACACTTAATCAAAATGATAATTCAGAACATTGGCAATAACATATTACTACTATCTGTGCTTTCTCGTGGTCGCGACCTCAACGTCTCCCATGTGGACTGCCTCAAGTCGGGTGACCGGATGAGGTCCCCGCGGCGACGTCCGGAGTGCTGATGTCTCCTTCGTCCTGAGGATTTCTCATGGGGCATTTCTTGAAGGTGTGCCTAGACTCCCTGCAAATGGAGCACTTCTTCGTACGATGTCCGGTTTCTGCTTCGTCCATATCATTCCTGATGTGTCGTACCTGTCGCCGGCCAACCTTTTCCTTGAGCCTATCAATGTCCGTGGCCCAGATTAGTTGCTCCCAGGTCGACTGGCCAGTGAAATGGCCAACCACAGCATAATCATACATCTTCCCAGTCCAGGTTTGCATCACTGCCTCCTTGGTGAAATACTCAGAGAGGTACTGACCGTGATGCTGCGCCACCCTCAAGGACCATGATGTGCTTAGCCTCCAAGTCCATCTTCTTTACTATCTCTTCGTACATCACATTGGCTATGAAGGTGGACGTTAGGTTGCGATGCCTCAGCAAAACACTACTGAGCAAGAAGGAGTGTGCATCTACCTTGGAGACAATCCAGTGAGTGTCGTACTTGGGTCTACATGCGTGCACACGCCAAGGACACCCAGCCTGCTCGCAGACCACGGTGTACTGCTCCTAGCTGAATTTGAGGACCTGAAACGTCTGCTGCATGGACAAGGCCCACAGCTTAATGGCATCCAGCAATGATCCCTTGTTAGCAAACATTGCATGAAGCCGACCTCCTTACCATGGTACTCCCACGGTGGTTCATGCTTGTCGTGCACAGCAAGACCCTCAACGTCCACCCTATTCCATTCTTAGGGGATGGGACTTTCGTCCTCCTCAAAAGAGTCATCACCATTCTCTTCTAAAGCCTCCTCTTCTGTTCGAGCTGTCAAGTCACCGATTTCCATCTCGACGACTATGTTTGCCGACATGCTCCCCGCATCCGCCGGCAGACTGGATCGAAGGCGGCGGTGCGACATTCCTCTTCTGCCTTGGCAACATGGGCCACCGTATCCTCTTCTGCCTCTGCAACATCGATCACCTCGTCCTCTTCTGCCTCGGCAACATCGTCCACCACGTCTTCTTCATGAACCACGCGCTGCGCGCCCGAGCTACTCCCACCAACTCGACGATAGCCGTCGGCAGGGCCTCCAACGACTCCCTTCGGACATGCTTGCACGAGTAGCATGTACTCGTAGCCACGACGCCGGCAGCCTTCCAGAAATCACTTCCATGCAACCGTGCGCATCAGTCTAGTCAACTCCCATCGAATGTGTGTGGCAGACCGACTCCAAAGCCCATGTATGACGCCACTACACACCTCGAGGTCCAAGGAGAATCTTTCGGTGAGCCGGTGTAGGACATCTCTGATTCGGGCATTCTCCACGTCCGGGTGTACCATACTAACTTGTTGGAAACCACTTAGGTCAACACCGAATGGATCTTCACGAACCGTAGCAACACCGTAATGCACTTTCAATCTTGTGGACTCTGACATGACTGGTTTATCACTGCAAATATTTTAAACATTACAACCAGCGATTTCTCAACATACATTCACCAAATACATGCTAAACCAACAAGGAGCTACACGTCGCCTACATTTGGCCGAGAACAAGAACCGACAAGACTATTACCTTCACGCGGAGACCTTCTCTTCTTATCAACAAGCTTCCTTTGTCTTTCTCTTTCACGTCCCGAGATCCTCTCCTCCCTTATCCCCCTTTCCCGAGCTCCTCTCCTCCCCTTCTCTACCTCTCCCAAGCTCCTCTCCTCCCCTTCTCTCCCTCTCTCGAGCTCCTCTGCTTCTCTCTCTCTCTCTCGAGCTCATCTGCTTCTCCCTCTCTCCCAAGCTCCTCTGCTTCTCCCTCTCCCTACCTTCTCCCCCTCTTAACTACCCCTATCCTTCTATCCCTCCCCTTTTCTCCTCTCCCGATCTGCGCTTGTTGTCTGCCGAGAGAAATGGCGAAAGAAACCATGACAGGACTGGGTCTAGCTTTCTATATAACAGTCTAGTCGCTCAACTGTTGGACGACTTAGCAGCAAGTAGTGGGCCAACGGTTGAGCGACACGTCGACTAGTCGCTCAATTGTTGGACAACTTAGTAGTAAGTACTGGCCCAACGGTTTAGCGACACGTCGACTAGTCGCTAAATCATTGGACGACTTGGCAGCAAAAAGTGGCACTACTAGCTGCCAAGTCATCCAACGGTTTAGCGACTAGGCCACGAACGATGGGTAAGTAATACCATAAGTTATAGTACAATGCAAGAGGGAATGCATAGACAACCATGCCATAGTAACTACGAACTAGAATACGTAAACACATAATACAAGTACACAGAGCACATCGAAGAGCCCTTACTGGCCACCCGCTACGCCACCCGTAGCACCTCCTCCGTCATCACCATGTCCCACACCCGATCCGCACCCACCTGTACGGCCCCGCATGGGCTTCCGAAGCGTGGGGTGCTAGGGCCGGGCCTAGACAGGGAAAGCCGCTCAGGAGCTCTACTGACCCGTGCTCCCAAGGCCTCGGGGGTCGACTCCACCTGTGCCTGCGTGCCCACTAGGGGCCCGCTGAGCTGCGACTCGAAAGAACCTCGACGGGTGCGGGCTCAACTGCTCCCCTGATCTCACTGGGATAATCCGTGAAGAAGGCGTTCACGGCCTCGTGGGCGTCATCGTGCGGGGAGAGCTGAACTCCCGCCTAGAGCGCAAAATCTGCAGGACAAATAATGTTAATCTCTACAATATATCGACGATCACAAACCAGAAGAGAGGAAATGTACCTTCGTCGTGGGCCATGGCGAGCGACAAAGGGTCATACCCGTCGTACTGTTCGTACAGGCCAGGGAAAAAATGATACTGCCCCGGTGCTATTGGGTAGGTGTCTAGGAACGACGGCGGTGGCGGTGGTGGTGGACCCGACGGGCAAACTGTGCCATCTCGTCCCGCGTCACCTCCGCACTTTGGGCAAGCCTATTCAGTATTGACCAGGGCTCCCTCACCATCGTGACGTTGATGTTTGTCTGCAAGGAGTACACAAAAGTGTCAAACTTGTAATTGACATGACCTTACTCAAACATGTTGAACCATGAGAGTACGTACCACAAGGTGCACGTTCCGCGCGAATTGTATAGGGTACACATCGGTCGGTGGTGGTGCACGAGCGAGGAGAGGGTCAACGACATGCACCAACCTAGTGCGTGTCTGCGGAGCGTACCAGCGTAGGTACTCGCCATACACGCTGGGGTCGTACGGGGAGCCCTCTTGCACGCAGTCCTAGAGGGCGTCCGCCCACTGCGCCAACCACGACTCCATCTTTGCCGCCCAGTTCATCCTGCAGCCACCCCTCCTACTATGCCTATGAAACGTACCACTGCAATTAGAAGCTACCGTAGCACAACTAGAAAAAATATACGAATATGTGTTGTGTCTAACTCACGTGTGGGTCGAGTCGGGCACCTGCATCCCAACAGGAACAGGAACAACCTGGCGGAGGCCAAATTGGCGCATCAGCCTATGCACCGCGTAGTCCTCGATGAACATGCCAAAGACGAGCTTCTTCCGCGTCAGCCAGCGCCAGCACAATGAGGACAGCCCGACGAGAGCATGGTCCTCCATCTCCTGATCAGAGTACGGCTCCAACAGACGTCATCAGTGGTGAGGCGGTCGAGCTGCTCGATGAAGTGCTCGTACACACGTGTGACTTGCACGTGTGCAAACTATGCCTGCAAGCCGGGACATTGGTTATAAGGTATGACCCGTAATACGACTGAAATAAAGATAGACGAGAGTACGTGCCGTCTATGGCACCAAAGGGACCCTGCGGTCGGCTGTAAGATCGAGGAGGTCGACTACAGGGAGGTGAATAGGCGGTTTTTAAAATCTACTTTGGCTAAAACCGAGTTTTATGCGGAATTATAAATCAATTCGGTTTTGCACAATTAAAACCTAAATTAACTAGTCTTTACTAAGTGCACAAACAATACAAGTAAGCAAGTTAATACAAGGAATATAAATTATACAAAGTAAAGCACAAGAACAAACCACAATGACACGATGATGTTTTACCATGGTGTTCAGAGACTTGCCGGTCTCCCCTAATCCACATTGAGGTAAGCCCAAACTAATTGGACCAGCTCCACGAATTAATCCAAACACCTCCGAGGTAAGTCCAACCACTTACACCGGTTCCAATACGAACCAACACCTCTATCCACTAAGGGTTGCTCTTCCTCTACTCCGGAGATGGCGAGCACCAAGCCACTCACAAACGTCCGAGTCTTCTCACAACCTTCTTTGAGAAGATCACCGAACCACGAAGCCTCCACGCCGTCTAGGTGTCGGCAAACACCAAGAGAAACAAGTCAAAGATTCTCACTTGAACGAATCAAATGTCTAAGCTCAAGTGGATACTCAATCCACTACCAAATGCAACACATGCACTTAGGGTTTGCTCTCTAAGCTCACTAAGTGCAACACATGCACAAAAGAGAGGAGAGGGCTTGCTCTTAGCTCAAGAGAATAGAATGGGGGCTCAGCCACTCTCCCACAACCGGCCAAGGTGGGTATTTATAGCCCACACACAAAAACAAGGCGTTGGGGAAAAAGCTGCTGAAAAATCAGCACGAGCGGTAGCACCGCCGTTCAACGGCCAGTACTACTGCACCTCCACTGACACATAGTAACGGCTATATCAGAGCCTATGAAATAGCCGTTGGAAATGCAGCGTGATACTACCGCCAACGCATACGCGGTAGTTCCATTCTTTAGTAGTTCCGATCCACAAGGGCGGTACGACCGCTTCCACTCGAGGACCAAAACTGGTCCTTACTAGAAATAACGTATCTCTCTCGAAAGCAAATATACCGGGGTGCGGTAGTTCCGCCAAGCAAACGCAGTACAACTGCGATGCGGTAGTTCCACCACAAGGCTCCAGTACTACCGCACCTCAAGAGAGCAACTAATGCTCAAAAGGTGTCTTACTGGAAAAGATGTACCGCCAACAAATCTTCGGTCCGACCGGGTTGCATAGTTCCGCATCACAACCCCGATAATACCGCAGCGTGGTAATACCACCAACAACACGTCGGTACTACCGATTTGTTTCTGAGAAAAGCAGCAGCTAGCATCCAAAACAAACTCAATTGCAAAATACATTTGCCAATTGATGAGTGATGCAAACAAAGGTTAAAGGCAAGATTCTCAACAAGTTGCAAAACACATTTGATAACTTTTAGAATCAACGCCACAAGTAATAAGGTACATGGACTTAGACCATTTGCAAAACATGTTCGCAAACTAAAGTCACATGCGACAAGGATTATGCATGAGCTCCGACTATTTGCAAAACACATTCACAAATATTGGCAACATGCCAACGAGAGCTAGAGCAAACACAATGAGCTATCAACACATGACTAACTCAAGCTACTATTCAAGACCTCTCTTAATAGTACGGCAACCTATACTAGCAATCCGGTCTCCAACCAAACACCAAAATCGGTAAAAGACTAGGAACACATCCTTAGCCCTAGCTAGCCATACATTTGCCATGCACATCATCTTGAAGCTTGATGATGCACATCTTCACTTCAAGACTGAGTTCTTGACTTTGATAATCATCAATACATGATGATCTCCTTTACTTAAAGCTCTTGACTTGAATATGCATCAACCCATGATGCATTCTTTCACTTGACCTCCATCAACACATGATGGGTCTTCTTTTGACTTGATGATCAACTCATAATCATCTCCTCTTCTTGAACATCATCAACACAAGATGATTTCCTTTTCTTAGAGATCTTGATATGCATCAACACATGATGCATCCTTTACTTCAGGATCTTGACTTGAACATCATCAACACATGATGATTTTCCTCATCCCGAGTCTTGACTTGATGACGATCAACTCATGATGTCATCCAAAGTCTCCAACCTTATGGAACATAACTTATTCATCCAACTCATGAAAAATGTTAGTTACACAAAATGATTATCATTAATGACCACAACATACCATTAACTCATAATGGTGGGACAAGATACTTCAATCTTTCCCCCTTTGGTAATTGATGCCAACCATCACAATTGCAAATATTGAATATTAAGTTATATGAGTATTTATAAACTATACAAAGTTTTGTATACTCATATGATATGTTTCAAAGTAAAGATCCTTAATATATGTGGATAAAGAAATATGGATCAATGCTATTGAAACCACAAAACATAGAGTGGCCTCCCCCAAAATGTGTGCATACACAAATGTGTAATAAAGAACATATGCACATATTCAAATTAGACTTTTTGTGGAGTTCAACCTATATTTTGGATCCAAGGAATGCAACAAGATATAAGTATATGATGTCGAATGCATACCTCCATGATTTTCACCTTTTCATCCAAATGAGACTAAACAATATCATACTAAACAAGACAGTTAGTCTCACAAATAGATTTGTCATTAATCACTAAAATACTCCATTAACTCATAATGGCGGGTCTAGATTCTTTATCGGTCGGTCCACCACACCACCGTGGTACATGTTCGCGTGGTACGGACTGGAGTCCAACAGCATAGGCCGTCCGAGGGAGAAGCATTCGAACGACCACAACTGCAGCAGAAGGGGGCAGCCTGTGAGGATAGAGGTCGGCCTCATCCGACGGCACGCCTCGCACATGCCGCGGTACATCGCTGCAAGTATGGCAGATCCCCAGCTAATCTGCACCTCCTCCCCGTCGACGATGGCCCTCGCGTACCCCAGGATGCGGGCGTCAACAGAGTCACCGTGACTGCTAGTAAACAGTACCCAGCCGAAGAGCCACAACAAGAACGCCTCGAGGTGCCGCGGCACCTGGTTGTTAGTGGGCTCCGGGGCCATCCGTTCAACCTATCCACAAACAAATAATTAGTAAGCACATCATATAGCAAGGATAATGCATTGCTTAATATGAAAAATAGATAGCCACCGCAGGGGTGGCCCATGCCGCTGTTGGGTCAGGAATACGAGGAAGGCAGGCATGGCCTTGGCCAGAAGAACCCCCTCAAACCTACCTAGCAGGACGTCACGCTCGTGGTAGGCACGTCCGACGGGGAGGCAACGGCTCCCTCGATAGGCAGCGGCTCCAGTTTCTCCCTTATGAATATTAAGGGGTATACTCAAAGACCATATGACGTCATTATTATCCATAATATGAATTATAGATAAATAATTAAATGAGGATTATTATATCCTCGTCATCTAGCCCCTGCTTCAAGCGAAAATAACTTACTTGGGAAAGAAGCAGTAGATGGCCTTACGACCAGTAGATAGTCGTAGAGAGGTGGTCGAAGGAAAAACTCTTTGACTGGTGTTTCATTTGACCAGAAATTGACTTGGTCAAGAAGGTTGTAGAGGGACTTACGACTTATAAGGTGTTCGTAGGTGATCTTACGATCACATAGTAGTTGCAGTATAGTAGTCAGAAGCAAACTCTTTCCGACTGTTATTACTTTTGACTAGAAGTATACTTGGTCAAGAAGGTAATTTCGCTTGAGGTGTGAATACAGGCTCAGTTTTCTTGAGCAGACAAATTTAAGAATATGAATCGACTCTCACAGACCTATCTGTTGGAGTAGTTCCCGAAGCGGTGGCAACCGTTGGGCCGCCACGTCTTTAACTCAAGCATGCGGTTATAAATATTCACCGTGGGTGAGACTTAGGTCTTTTACCTTTCCCCCAAATCGTTCCTATTGTTCGAGCTTTTGAGTTCTCCGCCGCCGACCAAATCGATCCTTCTCCAATCTTTCCAAATCCAAATCTCCCACTTTTGAGATAGATGGCCGGAGCCGCTTCCCAGTGGGTGGAATCGGAGATGGATGCGACCAAAATCAAAGCTCTGGTCACCACCGAGAAGATCCCGAAGAAGAAGTTCGTGAAGTGGATTGAGGCTGCTGGGCAGTATTGGGCGTCGGGTGAGATTAGACAAATCCCTGTCTTCCAGGCGTTCTGTGAGTGTGGCCTTCGTTGCCTGCTCACCCTTTCCTCACCCTTGTACTTGAACACTTCGGCGTGGAGCTGGTGAACCTTGTTCCCAACTCCATTACGATGTTGGACGTGTTCGTGTACTGTCGAGGCCTACAGGGGATTCCTACCGACCGAGTTGTTCCAGATTTCTACTAATGACCCGATTAGGGCGGAATTGCCTGAGTCTGCAATCAAGCTTCACGATGGTAAGTCGAAGGAGTATATTTAGATGTTTACCCGGTCGTCGTGGTCGGGGTGGAAGAAGAGGTAGTTCTATTGGGGGATTACCAATGAGGACAGCCTCTCCTTCGCCGGAAAGCCTACTGAGAAGATCTTCGCTTGGGATTCGACTCCCAAGGATCTTAGTCGGATCGCCCCCTTCATTCAAGCCATTGCAGACTTGAAGGAAGAGGGGCTTACTGGATGGCATGTGGTGAAGGATTTCATCACGCGTCGCATCAGTCCTCTGAAGAAGAGGGCTCATCCGATGTGGAGGTACTCGGGGTCGAAAGACCCGACCAGGGAGTACAAGGAGGGTAAGTAAACTTCAAGCTTAGCCTTCTTTCTGTTAATTTTAGAATTGTCTTGCTGAAAGTTTTCTCATTCCTGCAGACCTCTCACAAGAGGAGATTGATGCTCGGGTCAAGCTCACATGTGAGAAACTGTCAGCCCATGTGGTGGCTCCTCCAATCCTGGCTGACCTGTCTCCAGAGGACAAGGTGGAGCGCCTAAAGGTAATCAAGAATTGATTTCATCTTTAAGAACTTGTAGTCGTAGAAGAACTTACGACCAGGTACTGGTCACAGAAAAGCTTATGACTAGGTACTAGTCGTAGAAAAGCTTACAACTAGGGGCTTATCGCAGAAAAGCTTACAACATGGAGATGGTCATAGAAAAACTTACGACTGATTTGTAATATCTCTCTTTCCGATTTCTGCATAAAGTAGGCATGGAGAACCGTTGGGATGATGAAGAAGTCGAACTGATGGTCGTTGGCGCGCGGTAGAGCAGTTTGATTCTCCCCTGGCCAAGAAGCGACGACTCGTGCAAGTCACGGACAAGGAGGGCGCAAGCTCGAGTTCTTTTGACCCGATTACGCCTTTCACAAAATTTGCTGTGGATCTGGCTGCTGCAGCAGAGATTACAGTGCCCGAAATGCTCAAAACCCTCAAGCACAAAGCCCCCAAGTCCAAGGTACCCTTCTATTATGACAATAAAAATTTCGATTTGACCTCCGTGGCTTTGTCAGCGACTAGAAAAGGAGAACTGAACAGCTTATATCTTTTAGAAGGAAATCTGGCGAGCCAAAGAAGACTGTGGTCGAGGACAAGATCGCTTTAAGGTGGTCGAGACAGGTCTCGACCATCCGGAGAGCCAGGAGGCTCAGAGAGCAGTTGTGCCCGTTCAAGACCTACGACCAAACGTGGTCATGGCTGTTCCTCAACTTGAGTCTCGACCAGACGTGGTCATGGCCGTTCCTCAACTTGAGTCTCGACCAGACGTGGTTGAGAAGAAGTCGAAGAAATCTTCTTTAGGGAAAGCTTCTTCCAGGTTCAAGATGAAGTCTGGTACACGAAGGTATGTAGAAAGACAAAAGTGTAAGAACAGCTTTTACCTTTTGCTTTTTACCATCTAACATGTTTTCCCTCTTTATGATTTTAGCCCGGCAACTTTAGCCATCAAGGATGTTCCTGTCAAGAAACCCACTGGCATCTCTTCAGTAGTTTGAGAAATGACAGTGGCAGTGGTCGAAGGATCGTTCACCGTCCAAGTGGTGGAAAGTGTCGTTGTTGCTGAAGTAGCTACGACTATTGAGGTGGTCGTGGAGCCAAAAGCAACTGCGACCACAGGAGTGGTTATAGAGGCCAAAGTGAGGACAGTGCCCGATGCTGCGGAGGCATCAGGCCAAGGCGATGGATCATTGGTCCATCGAGCCGGGAAGGAAGTCATTGAGGACGTTTCTCCCGGTTCCCAAGAAGGAGCTGTTGGTGCGGCTAGTGTCGAAGAAGACGAAGAATGTCAGTTTTTCGAACATTCCTTTGGATTCTTCGACCCTCATACCATTGTGGGATCTCGCGCGTTCAGATCTCTTGCTCGGGTTCCTCACCCTAAGGACATTCCCAACAGAGGGGATGTTTTCAATGATGAACGTCTCGAAAAGGTGTGGTGGGACCGAGTCCAGGAGATCAACGAGCTCAAAAACCCCACGAGAGTGGTATCTTCGTTCGCTCGAACGACTCTGAATGTAAGTACCTGTTGATCGGTATTTATATACATGTCTTTTCTCGCTTCTTACTGTCTTTTTATATAGAAAGCCTTAGAGCAAATTGTCACTGTTCTTGAGTACAATAGACAACTCGTCCAAATTGACAGAGAAGGCGGTATCATGAAAGCGAGAGAGATGGTAAGTAACTGGTATTCATAGTCGTTTTATGTTTCAACCACTTACACAGTACTTGTAGGCGTTATCGTAGAAGATCTTACGACTAGGTACTGGTCGTAGGAAGATTATGACCAGGTTATTGTCGTAGAAAGACTTACGACTAGGCTTTGGTCATAGAAGAACTTACGACCAGGGTATTGTCGTAGAAAGACTTACAACTAGATTTTGGTCACAGAAGAACTTATTTACCGTGGTATTGTCGTGAGAAAGATTTATTTACTAGATTTTGGTCACGTAAGAACTTATTTACTGACGGTATTGTCGTAGAAAGACTTACGACTAGATTTTGGTCATAGAAGAACTTACGACCGCTTGTTTTATACTGACGTCTACTTTTTCCCTTTGTAGGTTCAAGAGCGACGAGAAGACCTTAGCTGATTCTCTCGACTATGAGAAAGCCGAGATGAAAAAGCTAAGTGAGAAGAATGAAGGCCTCCTGAATAAGCTTCAGGAGGCAAACTCTGCAATCCAAAGGTTGCAGGAATGAATAAACGATAAGTGCTGAACTTAAGACCGCTTACGACCTTCTTTTCTTTCTCTGACTCTTATTCCTTTTCAGAAAAAGACCAAAAGGTCCAATCGTGAGAGGAGCGCTACATAAAGAGCACTGCCTCTCACGCTGAAGAAGTCAAGAAGTTAGATTCTCGACTAGCTGGTAAGCAAATCTTTACTTGTAATTGGTTGTGTTTTCCTTTCGAGGTCATTTTATCTGACTGGTCTTATTCTTTTCAGAGCAAGCAGTAGAAATAAAACGACTCCGCGAGGCTTCAACTTGCAATCAGGAGGAGATGAAGGCTTTGAAGATCAATCTTCAAAACAACGTCTCTCTTCTGAACAATGTACTCAGTGGGCTTCATGCTGAGGGGATCACTCCTCGTGAGGACACGATATCTGCTCACTCAAGTGCCATTGGCGATCAAGTCGGAACATTGCAAGAGTTGGTGACTACTCTGAAGACTAACCAATTTGATTTGATAAAGGAGGCAGTCAAAGAGGGAATAAGATTTGTTTTAGCAAAACTTAAAGCTCACGACCCCAGTCTTAATCTGCAACCCATCATAGACAACTTTGACTGCTCTGAAGCAGAAGCGGAGCGGTTAATAACGGAAATGCAGCTGATCACAGAGGAAGTCACGGAGGATATGCAAATAAGATCTCCTTCATCAGAGTAGTTTGTACCAAAATCCTGAGTCCTATAAAGACAATTTTTTGTTGCTGTTGATATATATAATCCTTCCTTCTTCCTGAAAATCATCTTGTCGAGTAGTTAGTAACTCATAAGATAATGAATAGAAAAAGAGCAAGACTAAGAATTGAAGTCAAGTTAATAACTTTATCATAGCCCTCGACTATTTGCTTGGTTTATTTAGATAAACTGAGTAAATAGTGTGAAATGAGTTTCTTAAAAAGAGAGGTTTAGCTAACTTGTAGTTTTTCGATCACGATTACCATGCACTGGTTGAAAAAGTAGGAACTATTCGATACTAGGAAGTTCCTTCTAGTGGGCAAGACCACGTGCAGAGAGGAAAGGCTTCAACTAGATGAAGTTACCATCTCCGACCAGATTAATCAAATCAAGAACGGTCAACTTGAGTTTGATAAACGTTTGGAGTTCCTTTAAAAATTCATTCAACTTATTCCAGTGCACTCAGTAGGTTCGCTCTGGCAGCAAGAGTTAGAAATAGGGCGACGCTAGGAAGTTCCTTCTAGTGGGCAGGACCACGTGTAGAGAGGAAAGTCTTCGACTAGGTGTCGCAACTTCCTTCGACTAGTTAAAACGAAGCGAGTTTACCAAAAGTAGTAGAGAAAAATTGAAAAGTGTACTCGGCTTAATTTATTTTTCAAAAAATGAATGAAGAAATAAACTAACTACTAAGAGTCGGCTTGACATTATTTCGACCATGTTTTAAACCCAAGCTCTTTGTGTTGGCAACAAAAAGGAGGAACGAATTGACACTTAGGAAGTTCCTTCTAGTGGGCGGGACCACGTGCAGAGAGAAAAGTCTTCGACTAGGTGATGTTACCATCCTTTCGACCAGTGTAAAGATGAACTGGGTACTGGTTGTAGAATGTCTTACGACCAGTGTATTGTCATAGAAAAGCTTACGACTAGGAACTGGTCGTAGGAGGACCTTCGACCAGGGTATGGTTGAGAAAATTGTCAAAGCACTACTCAAAGTAAAACAATAAAGATAGAAAGAACCTGATGATTTATTGTAGTGTTGGTCGATTACACATAGAATTTGCGTAACTGGTCGATATTCCAAGAATTAGAGAGAATTCGGCCGTCTTCCATTGCCAGTCGTACCGAACCTGGTCGCATAACTTCAACCACTATGTAAGGACCTTCCCACTTGGGGGAAAGTTTGTTCCGATTAGACTGGGATTGAATTTTCCTCAATACCAAGTCACCTACAGTAAGGCTGCGAGGTTGGACCTTAGGATCGTAGTATTTGCGCAGGGCTTGCTGGTAGACTGCTCAACGGATTAAGGCTTGATTTCTCTTCTCTTCGAGCAGGTTAATGTCAAAGTTGTTCTTGGGCTGAGTCATTGAAACTCTCGACCCTTGTAGACCTGATCTTTAGTTCAGGTGGAAGCATGGCTTCGACACCGAAAACTAGAAAAAAAAAGGTGTTTTGCCTGTGGCCCGACTAGCAGTCGTGCGAACTGCCCATAATACCGAGGGTGATTCTTGTACCCAAGCCCCCAAGCGCTTAACAAGCTGGTCGAAGACTCGAGTTTTAATTCCCTGCATTATTTGGCCATTCGCTCATTTGACTGCCCCATTGCTTTGGGGATGGGTAACAGAGGCGTAACACAGCTTGGTACCCAACTCGTCACAAAATTCCTGAAATTTTGCGCTCGAAAATTGTTTACCATTATCTGTGATTATTCGACTTGGGACTCCAAACCAAGTAATCATGCTTGTCATCATGAACCGTTTTGCAGCTTCTGTTGTTATCCCAGTCACAGGTTCGGCTTTGATACATTTTGTGAACGTATCAATAGCCACAAAAAGGAACTCGAAGCCTCCTGGGACTTTTGGGAACGGTCCTAGGATATCGAGACACCAGGTACTAAAAGTCCAAGATAGAGGAATTGTTTGCAATGCCTGAACCGATTGGTGTATTTGCCTGCTATGAAATTGGCATTGTACACATTTCTTAACAAGTTCTTTGGCATCATAAAGAGCTGTTGGCCAGTAAAATCCTTGTCGAAAGGCTTTTTCAACCAACGTTCTGTAGGAAGCATGAGTTCTATAGATGCCCATGTGTATGTCGTGAAGGAGGTTTAGTTCTTCTCTCTGCGGTATGCATCGCATGAGTACCCCTTGAGTTCCTCGTTTATAGAAGACTCATTCGACCAAAGTATACATTTTGGCCTTTCGGGATAGACGATCTGCCTCTAGATCATCATCGGGTACGGAACCCGTCTGAAGATACTCATAGATGGGATTCATCCAAGTATCCTCGTATTCTAGAGAGGCTGTCTCAATAGGAGATGTATTTGGTGTCTCCACCAGAGACGGCTTCTGGAGTTGCTCCAACAAGACTCCTTTTGGTACTTGTTATTGGGAAGAAGCTATCCAAGTAAGCTGGTCTGTGAGAAAATTATCCTTTCGAGGCATGAATTGTACCTCGAAACCGAAAAAATGTTTTCAAGCTTTCGAACCTCGAATAAGTACCGAGACATGGTCGGATTAGAGCACTAGTACTCTTTTTGACTTGATTCATGACTAGTTGAGAGTCTCCTCTTACGAGTAGTTGTCGAATCGCAAGTGCTTTCGCAGCTCGTATGCCAGCTAGTAAACCTTCGTATTCTGCCACATTGTTAGTAGCCTGAAAGTTTAATTGTATAGCATACTTTAAGGTCTCTCCGTTAGGAGATTCCAGGACCACCCTAGCCCCTGAGCCACTTAAAGTAAGTAACCCGTCAAAGTACATCGTCCACTAGTTGTGGGTACCGTACTGGGGATCCTGAACAGGTTCAGGATTTGTCCATTCGGCGACAAAGTCTGTCAAGATCTGGGATTTAATGGCCGTTTGGGACACGAAATGGAGGTCGAACTCCCCAAGTTCTACTGACCATTTAGACATGCGTCCCGCTGCTTCCCTATTCTGGATGATCACTCCCAAGGGAAACTCAGACGGCACAATTATCTTGTGCACCTGAAAATAATGCCACAGTTTCCTCGAAGACATGAGGAGGGCATAGAAAAGTTTTTGGACCAAAGGGTAACGCTCCTTAGGCCTGTGCAAAACTTCACTTACGTAGTACACTGGTCGTTGGACGTTTTCACGGTCTACGACTAGTACTACGCTCACTGACTGTGGCGTGGCAGCTAGATAAATTAAGAGTGTCTCTTCTGGTTTTGGAGAAACCAAAACATGAGCACTCGTAAGATATCTCTTGACATCCTCAAAGGCAGCGTTAGCCTCTTCCGACCACTTGAAACCCTCGTGCTTCCTTAGAAGATTGAAAAAAGGTAGTCCTTTTTCCCTCAGTTGTGCGATGAAACGACTTAGTACCGCCATACACCTGTGAGTTTTTGGACTTCTTTCTTCGTGGTTGGAGGGCGAATTTGCATGATGACCTTTATCTTTTCTCGATTTGCTTCGATCCCTTGTACAGAGACCAGGAATCCAGGCAATTTTCCCGAAGAGACTCCAAACACACACTTCTCAAGATTGAGTTTCAGGCGGTGTTTTCTGAGGTTGTCGAACGTCTCCTGCAAGTCTGAAACATGATTAAGCCGTTTGATGCTTTTTACGACTAGATCATCAACATAGGCTTCCAAATTTCGGCCCAGCTGTAGGATCAAGGATAACCGACTAGAGGGGGGTGAATAGGAGGTTTTTAAAACTTTTTGACAATTTAACAATTTAAGTCAATTAAAACTTAGTCTAAACCAGATACAATTCTAGCTAATCAAATCAACACAAGAAATGAGCTAGAAATGTAAATGCGAATAGGTAAAGACAAGAAATAATCACAAGTGAGACAAGGAAGTTTTTCCCGTGGTATCGAAGACTTGCCGGTCTTCACTAGTCCACGTTGAGGAAGCTTGACAACTCAAGCCGGCTTCACGAATTAAGTCCTCCCTCGATCAGTATGGGTAGTTCTTCCTCCGCTCCGGAGATGGCGAACTCCAAGCTACTCACAATCTTGGCTCCGGGCCTCTTCACAAGCTTCTTGAAGAGATCACCAAGCAATCACCGCCAAGCCGTCTAGGAGTTCAGCAAAACTCCAAAAGTAACAAATCAATGGCCTTCACTCGACGGCACTCAAGTGCAAAAGGATCAATCTAGAATGAGTGTATGCACTTGAATGAACTCAACAACCTCACAATGAATACACAAGAGAGTTTTGGGTGTTGAGAGAATGCTCAAGGCTCTATAGATGATAAATGAACTCTAGCTCCCTGTCCTTGAGCAGGTGGAGGGGTATTTATAACCTCCACCAACAAATATGACCGTTGGGGAGGAAATCCCCAACTTTCAAATCTTGCAGATGACCGCCAACTATGGAGCTGATGCGACCGCACCCTTGTCGAGCACAAGAATGCTGACTAGGCGGTAGCATTAATTACTCTGACATAGCCGATGAAAATCCCAGCGCAGTATGACCGCCAACTAAATTTTAGTACTACCGCTTGATGCGGTCATACCGCATAGAGAAGCGGTACAACCGATCGTAGGGTTTCCAAGATCGCTGAAAAGAGGTGTCCTCTGGAAAAAAAACTTACCGCCACATAAGAATCGGTACGACCACTGAGCTGTACTACCGTTTCCATGGCGCAGTACTACCGATTGTCAACGAGAGGCACCGAACCAAAATACACCTCTACTGTTTTTATCATACCGCCAACTAGAAATCGGAATGATTGCAATGTAGTAGTACCGCTGCAAGAGCCGGTTGTACCGCATTAATGATTAGTTGGCTGAGACATTCAGAATGTGGTAATACCGCCAAGTAAAGCGCGGTCATACCGCTTAAAGCGGTACTACCGCCAGTTAGCCTCCGGTACTACCGATTTCTGACAAAAACACTGAGAGCTTTCAAATTCAAAAACAAATGCATGTATGATCCTAAATTGATCCAAATGGCACAAGAACATGCTATCAAACTACTAGTCACGATCCCTCTTAATAGTATGGCATTTAACCTATAATCCGGTCTTCCAACCAATTCTCCTAAGACCGGTAAAATATAAAAAGGATCCTAGACTACTTGTACCTTGTCTTTAAGCCATGTAGATCTTCATGTTGTCCTTTAGCATGCATCTTTATGTCATCAAACTAACCAATGGGACTTAACCTTGCAAATACTCAATAAACACGTTAATCTCATATTCACATATTATCATTAATTACCAAAATAATTTTTAGGGGCCTAGATGCTTTCAATCTCCCCATTTTTGGTAATTGATGACAACACAACTATTATGTGAGAAAGATTATTTTGAATATACTAAGAGTGTATATTCTTTTGATGACTTAACAATAAAATAAATCTTGCAATGAGCTCAAAAGAGTTTTGAGAATTATTTTCTTGTTAAATCCAATTTAAAGAAAGCTCCCCTAAACATGTGCATAAAATTGATAGAAAATTTTAAAACTTGAACTTGAGGGAAATGCAATATTAAGATTTGACAATAATTTAGATGCATTGCAAGAGAATATCGTAAGCATAATCATTATCCAACAAGTTCAACAAGATAAGCAACATAGTTATAAACCATTACAAGCACATAAGTTCAACACATTACAACACATATAAGTCCATATAAGATAATAGTAGCAAAAGACTTACTCCCCCTAAATCTTTGTATTCTCACTTCTCCCCCTTTGGCATCAAGGTACCAAAAACATCTCAGACTGCTGGGTCCTGAGGAGGAAGAGAGGCTGGGTCCTAAGCCTGAGGAACTGGAGGGGCTGGAGCTGGAGCTGGAGGAGTTGAATCCTGAGAAGCAGAATCCTGAGGCCCTGGAGCTGGGGCTAAAGGAGCTGAGGCTTGAGAAGCTGTGGCTGGATCCTGAGGAGGAACTAGATCTGTGGCTGATGCTGGAGGAGTTGAAGCAACAGGAGCTGGGGCCAAAGGAGCTGTAGCTGGGGCCAAGGGAGGAACATCTAAAGAAGTAGAGGCCCCTGAAGTTGGAGGAGGACGACGAGGGTATCGCTGAGGAGTCCTCAAAATATGCTCCATTGAGTCAATGGTCTCTGCCATGGCACCCATCCTGTTATGAACCTCATTATGAAAATCATTTTGAACTAACTCCATGTCAACTAGCTTGTCGAGGGTCTCATGCTGAAACTCTATCTGTGCTGTCTTCATTTCTTCCAAAGTGCTGATAATCAACTGCTGATTTTGAAGAATCTGTGCAAGAGTACCTTCAGCAGGAGCACTCTCCTGAGCAGTAGCAGCAGTAGAATCATCATGACGAGCAGGAGAGCTGTCTCGAGGCTTGTAAGCCTTATGAGCTGTTCCCAATCCCCCTTGATACTCAATTTTCTGCCGAATTATAGCCATGATGTAAGGTGCATAGTAAATTCTCTTATTCCTATCATTCTTTGAAGAAACTATGCCCCTGAGAATGACATCCACAACATCAAATCTCCTCCCACGTATAATATTATCAATAATATTCCAGGCATATCCTCTCACTGCATCAAAATTGCCACTTTTGGGGTAAAAAGTATGATTAATTATCCTATTAATCATGCTTGGAATGGGCTTAAGTCCATGAATCTTTCCTGGGGTATACCTGACCGATGGGTCATAAAAATCAGTCCAAGTAGGAAACAGTAAAGCAGGGCTATCAAAGAGCTTCTCCCAAGTACCAGATGGTGTCCTCAAAATACGCTCAAAGTCCTCCTTAGTACTCTCCACATATCTGGTTACTGTAACCCATTTCATCTTGGAAAGATCTGCCTCAACATGAATTGTGGCATAAAACTGCCTGATAATCTCATCATCATAATTTTGTTTTAGGGCCATAAGGTCATGCAGACCCAATCGATGAAAGAGTTGGTATACACCACTATACTTATCCAAGGAGTTTATGTGATCCCACTTAATCCATTTGTGATCTACAAAGTTTCTATGATTTCCATATAGCTGCTCATATACTTGTTCTTGAAAAACTGTATGGAATCTTGGATTGACTGAGTCAGACTTGAAGAGATATTGATTGACATGACGCTTGATTGCATATTCATCAGGTGTAATAAGTCTCAAGTCAATTGGAGGCTCTGGAAGCTCTCCCAAATCATCTGTCTGAGTTTGAATTTCTGGCTCAGTTTCTGTTTCGGACTAAGAGTCTGATACTTCATGGGAAGAACTCTCTTCACTTTCTTCAGACTCAGGTTTAGGTGCTGGCCTTTTGCCCTTTCCATGCACTACCTTTTTGTCGAACTGATCTTGTGCTTTAAGTTGGAGCTGCAAGAGGTCAAGTTCTTGGAGGTTGAGATGAAGATTGCCCTCATCTAGGTGGTCCATGCGACTTTCGAGTCGCAATTCTTGTCCTAGGCATCTTCACACAGATAGAATAGGTTACAAAGAGTTCAAAAGATCAATCAAGATAGAATTAATTGTGAAAGAAGATGAATTTTCTATTTTACATCAGATGATCGGTCATATTTAACATTGTTATATGGTCGGTAAGACCACATCATGCGGCGTCTGCCTCAAGAACCGGTTGTACCAATTTTCCTGACCGAGTTCTAGGGCAAGCATTAGATCGAAAATTTTCATGTTTTTCATAGAGTGAATCCATGGTTTGAATGCGCAAACATCATTAGACATCAATTTTGTACTTTTGCCCAACTAGAATTGTAGAAATCATCTACATTTCTGTGGGGACACCGAGATCAGATCCGTTTCAAGCTAAGTAATTACGCTGAAAGAGCACAATACTTAACATGAAACGAAAACGATTCCGAGTGCCCGGATAGGTGTCTCATGTTAGCTCCCAAGGATCAGTGACTAACATGCACATATCCAAACACAACATTGTATTCACATCCGTACACAATATACAAGAATAAAGGAAACGTAAATACAACATCATTGAATAGAAACATAATGTACAAGTTTGCATAAGAGCGCCAATCGACCAAAAGTAAATATCAAATAATAAATCGCAGCGGAAGACAAACTTAAAATAAAAAGGGAATAACCGAGTTGGCATGCCCACAATCCCACAAGCAACCAACTGGAGTTAAAGTCGTAGCGTCTGAAGTACTTTACCCAATTTGAATGACTTCTCACCTGAACAAATGGACAAATTTTAAGTACAAAGTTGTACTTGCGAGACTTTTCAAGAAAAATAAAGATGCATGTAAGTATCAAAGGAAGGCTACTACACTAGTCAATTTTCAGCATAAAGTAAGTTTTGCAATTAGATAAACGATATAGATTCAAACTGCCAGTTTAAAACATTTAGAAAATATTGTATAACATTAAGTAATGATCAACAACAATATAACCTCCAAATATAATCAACACACGAATATCCCATTCGTGACATTTATCAATTCTTTACAAAATTAACACGCAATCTTCGTGTTCAAGATATCATTTCAGATCTGAAATTACTAACATAATGACATAACAATTCCAACCAAAACCCAAACTTAATTTCCCAAAAGCTAACTGTGCATGCTTTCCCCACAAGTGATGTCCATAACCGGGAACACGGCTATTCGAATAGATTTATTTGACTCTGCAGAGGTGTATAGCTTTACCCACACGATATGCATACCTCGTAGTGTCGGCCAATGCAGTCTTCCTTTGGAGTGTGACTGAGGTAGCATAACGAGGCCGTTACAATGCCATGTCCTAACTATCAACCCACCCGAGGATAGTCCCATGGCTAGACTGAACGATCACCTGAACCACAGGGGAACCTCGTTGCGTAAGTAATAAGTCCCTTACAAACAAGAGACCCGTAAGGGCAAGAAAATAAAAATATAAGATGCCCCCACTAGATTGACAAGAGAGTCATTAAAACCAAACAACAACAATTGCCAATCTAATTGTGTTTTGATAGCTAACACACAACAAATTATTAAGCCAAGCCTTCGCTATTATCCTCTGCGTGTGGTTGTACGTAAGACTTGGTTCATCACACCACGCATCGGTCCTCAATACCCAGACGGGCTACGTGAATCCGACCACCCTTCATCACCCTATCACCCGCCCAAGTCCAACACACAACAACAACCCATCAACAACTTCAAAATAATCAGATACGAAGATCTGGACATTTTCCTCAAATTCAACATAATCAAAATCCATATAATCCTCAAATTTCATTAAGATTCAATTCGATCCATCGGCCGATGGACTAGCTCCATCAACCGTTATCGACTACAACTACTAGGACGACTAAGCATCGTTCTACAAATTAGGAAACAACCCATATAACATATAGCCTTAATCATTCAAGGTAAAAAGGTAATCAACATTCAAAGGAGGGCCAATGCAGCAAGTAGGGAATTAACTACTTCTACCCACGAACATACTTTTCAACATAGCATGCAATTGAGAGATTAAAACCATACAAAATACTTTAAAATCAGTAGGAGCAATATGATCAAGAGGAGGGTGCTCGCACCTTTGCTATACCACTTGTTCAATCTCAGTTTACACTCATGAATACGTTTGTATCGTCGAGATATCTATCGAAAGAACGATATTGCAATTAACACCAAATAAGCTAAAAAATTCAAAATGCTCAAAAATGCATGAAATTTATACAGTAGGTAGATTATGATTTTAGATGAATTTAGGTGAAAGATTCATTCCATTTGGATTTAGCATGTGTAAGTTATGGAGGTTTGAATCTCAGTTTTCTGGAAAATTGAAAATAAATAGAACCGGTTACTGTTCATCCTAATTTAATTATTTGGCCAAAATTTGTAGAGTAGTGGTGAGGAAAAGTATTACATGGATAAATAGAGAATAATATTATAAGATCAAAATAACTAAGTTTATCTCATTTGGAGTTTTTATGAATTAGTTATATATTTTTAAAGCTATCGGCCTTTTTCTATTGTAAAAATAATAGAGTTATAGATCATTTTACAAAACTATATTCTCTGATACAGAGACATGTTCAAACCTATTTTAAAATAAAGATCACTTAAAAAGAAAATTATCAAAACTGGTTTCATCTATTTTGAAGTTAAGATGAAATAGTTATGAATATTTAAAGTTAAATGCATTTTCTAGTGTATAAATAAATTTAGTTTTGGATCATTTTCCACCAAATATATTTTCTGGGACAGTGGCATGTTTAAACCAATTTTATAACAAAGTTCATTTAAAATGAAAATTAACAAAATTGATTTCACCGCTTTTGGAGTTAATATGATTTAGTTATACATTTTAGAAGTTAATCAAATTTTTCAGTGTGTAAATAAACCGATTTCGGATTTTATAACGCATTTATACTTTTTCTACTGAGGTGGAGCTAACCATAGTCTATGACAAGGGGGACCACTGCATAGTGCAACGGTCCACAAAGGCTGACTGTGCACTTAATGGCCTTGGGCCCACATGTAATAGACTCTAGTGCAAACCGATTTAACTAAAAGCCTTGATTTCTGTTCATGGGACCCACATGTAAAAGAGACAGCCATTTAAATGACCAATCATTAGTACAGTTAAACATTGATTTTCCGACAAAGATCACACCATTAATTGCTAATCATCGTGTTTAACCCTAATAATCGCTATCTATGTATGCTCCGGCTTGGTAACTCGATTAACGGAGCTGCGTTCCGCTTTGTCGGCACAAAGGCTTGCCAACAGCGATCTCCGACGGCGCCGAACAAGGCCAGAAACGAGTTCCTCAAACTATTGCGCTCCTATTGGTGGTGTTTGCGGCGGCGAGGATGGCCTGTACTGACGGCTAGCCAGCGGCGAGTGGCGGCGCCCTACGGCCCTATGTGCATGTGCTATCTTGGTGACGCAATGTCCGAATTAATGCATGCACAAGCTACTAAAGAGTTCCTCGAAGCTTACCAGAGGGTTGAAGTGGCCGGGTGTAGGATCAAGGATAACCGACTAGAGGGGGGTGAATAGGAGGTTTTTAAACTTTTTAACAATTTAACAATTTAGCCAATTAATAACTTAGTCTAAACAAGTTATACCTCTAGCTAGGCAAATTAATCACAATAAACAAGCTAGAAATATAAATGCGGAAAGTAAAGACTAGAGATAACCACAAAGACACGGCGATGTTTTTCCCGTTGTATCGAAGACTTGCCGGTCTTCACTAGTCCACGTTGAGAGAGCTTGACGTCTCAAGCCGGCTCCATGAATTAAGCCTTTCCTCAAATCACTATGGTTGTTCTTCCTCCGCTCCGGAGATGGTGAACACCGAACCACTCACAAGCTTGCACCGGGTCTCTTCACAATCTTCTTTGAAGAGATCACCGTGCTCCACCTCCAACCGTCTAGGAGTGCGGCAACACTCCAAGAGTAATAGACCAAGGTCTTCACTTGACGGCACTCAAGTGCACATTGATCAACTAGGAGAATGAATGCACTTGAATGTATCTCAATAAGCTCACAATGAATGCACAAGAGTGTTTTTGAGTGTTGAGTGAATGCAAAGGCTCTCAAGGCTCTATGAATGTCAAATGGGCACTAGCAGCCTTGACAAGAGTAGTTGGGGGGGTATTTATATGTAGGACCCGGGAGCAAAAGATCCCGAACCCTCTGTGTTCATACACCAGTCCAGGATTTCTGGTGTACACAGTTACAAAAATGATAACATAAACATATCTCGCATAACTTTATTAATAATTAACAACAGAGTTTATTACAAGAAAGGCTTACAAGCCAAACAAATAATAACACAGCGGAAGACGAAGATGTAGTAGAGTCCAGTTAATCTGCCACATGCAATCGACTGGGGTAGCGGCCTAGTCGTCGATGTCCACACCGATGGTAAAGTCCTTCTCCTCTGAAATTTGTTTGCATAAAGCAAGTATGAGCACAACTACCGTGCTCGCAAGTTACACCCAATATGGAATTGTAATGCATGCATAAGGTAAACAAAGGACATTGGCAGGGTTATTTTGCGTAAAGCCGCAGTTTTAGTTTAAATAATCATATTAGATTGCAAGGCCATTTTCATACAGTATTTAAAATCATATTTTAAATGACAAATGTATAATGTGGATAACCTCCAAGAAAGGTGATGGATAACCTCCAATCACATTGGCTAACCGCCCAATTTCCCCACAGGACTAACCATCCTGAAAACATCTGTTGAAATCATTTTAAAACCAAAATCAAGTCTAACTCAAAGTGGCTTTGCTAGCATGTCCATGTTCATGACGCGCTATTCAATAGTTTTCTACTCTGCAGAGTTTGTACAATTTTACCCACACGAGATAATTTGCTCTTTGAGTCGGCCAACCCACGCTTCCTAAGGCGTGTGACAAAGCAATCATCACAAGGCCGTTATAATGATCTACCTCAAAGTACTCATGCCCGGTAAGGTTTTGCTAACCATATATGCGTGTTCAGGCCCTCTGCTTTGGACTAACCGACACCCACTCATACAAAATGGCACGAATATCTACGAGGTATCCCAAATTAATAAGCCAGGTTTTGCCCATACAGGACGTGTGGTGGTACGGTAAGACATAGCAAAGGAACGCTCAAAGGCTGGTCCTTAATTGACTTGGGCGTCTTTCAAAACAAACCCTGGGCTTTAATCCTAACCAAATTAAACCCGTGCATAAACCTGCACCCACCATTCATCCGTTTCGCCCAAGTCAAAACCATTTTAATTTTATTTTAGTTAACCATCTTTACAAACTCTCTATGGTAAAACAATACCATAGATTTAATTTCAAACAATTTGTAATGGTTTGGCTAAATCCTCCCAAAATCAAAATCATGGTCTAAGCATTTGCTAAGCATTTCCAAACAATTTATCTATGGTGACAAAGGGATGACATTTCAATATTCAAAATTGGCCATACAATAACAATTGGAATAACTAAGCATTTAAACAGGGTATTAAAATAATTGACTAAAAATATGCATGCAATAATAAATTTAAAAATTGAATTAAATAACTTTAAAATAGTAGGTGCAACATGGTCAAAGTGTAACTTGCCTTGCTAGATTATCCGATGTTCTCAAATGGTGTTGAAATCCGGTCGTCCGAAGTCGTCGAAATCTATGCGCGTAACGATCCGAATTCAAATAACATTCAAGTAAAACCCAATAACTATAAACTAAATAGTACAGAGAAGGTATTGACTTTATATGAATTTAGGAAGTTGAATCGACGAAATAGGAGTTCGTATGAGGGAGAACGAACCCCAGGAAGTTTGGAAATCACATGAAATGATATAATTCCGAAAATTCACTATTCATCGGAAGTTGTGGTTTCGAATGATTGGAAACAAAGAAAGAGTTTTAGGGCCATGGCGAGAAAGTACAACGCTGAACGCATTGAGGCGAACTCAATGGTGTCGACGGCTCGGCGAGAGGATCTTCGATGGCGACGCAGTCCGACGGAGAAAACCTTTATCGGGCGGCGGGCTGACGTCGGCGTTTCGAGCAAACGGAGAGGATTTAGCGGGTGAGGCTGGCGGCGATTTGAAGAGGAAACTGCGGAGAACATAATGCTATCCTTGGTTGTGGTGGAACGCGCACGATCGGCCAGTGGCGGCGACGACGCGCAAAATGGACCAAGAAATTAAATTAAATCTAAAAATTATGAAATAAATGATAAAAATATTAGATGAAATTAGATGAATTTAGGTGAAGGAATCAACGGATTTGGAGTTTGCACGTGAGAGAATGAATTTTCGGAAGATTAAAATTGTTATGTATAAAGGCAAAGCACTAAACTCAATAATTGCACTGTTCATTTTCTTCTATAGCCGAACAGCAAGCAGCACGGCGCCATGGCTTGCATGGTCGGCAGTGCTCGGACGGCGGCATCAGCGAGGGGAGGAGAGCATCACGTAGAGCACGACGATGCGAAGCCAGGGGTGGAGACTATGTGGCCGGCGTTAGCTCGACGGCGACGCAATTCACAAAAGAAGAAGCTTTGGTCTATGATTTAGATGACGATATTGCCGTAACCACGGCGTCCGACGGCCGAGGAGTGGAATGGAGAGGGAGGACGTGGATGCGGTGCTCACCTCAATGGTTATGAACGGTACGGATGGCGGGAGGCGGCGACGACGTTGACGCGACGTGGCTCATGGAGGCGACGGTGCTCGGCGATGCTTGGCGACGAGAGGTGAGCACGGCGTGGGACTTGGTGCCGCGATGCTTGCGGTGCGGTCGGAATCTCTAGGAGTCGTCGGCGGCGCGCTAGAGGCGGCACAAGGGTGGCGGCCTCTGGCGAATACTTGCAAATCCGGCCAAAAAGAGCGAGGAGAAGGAGTGGGTGGCGGGGTTGGAATGAGGAGGAACGGGGGCTCACCGTGCTCCCTTTTATAGGGCGAGGAGGTGGGGGGGAGATTGGTATGCGGCCATCACGTCGGTTATGGAGAATATTCGGCGTACGTGTGCGTGATTGAGGGGGCAACGGGCGGGAATGGGGGAGGTGGGGAGTAGCGGTTTGAATGCCATAATTTTCGTGGAGAAATGGGGAGGAAATCTCGGGTTTGAAAAGCTTTAGGATGGCCTCTAATGGCAGCGCTGCTTGCTGCCATGTTTGGACAGAGAAGGGAGGAGGAGAGAGGAGAGGAGGAGAGGGGCGTGGTGGTGGAGGGGGGCGCGAATGGTTTGGTGGTGGAGCCATGAGGGAGAGCTGCATGGCCGCAGAGGCGCTGCCATGGAGAGGCTTCGGCCATGAGAAGAAAGCACAGAGAAAAAAATACTTCACGGGAGGAAGAAGATGAATGGTGGAAATAGAAGCAAAGAAGCTTTAAATGGATAGAAGGGAGATACATATTGATTGAAACCAGAAGGGCTAGTCGGCAGCCCACATGCAAAGAATTGGTGTTAAGCGTGCAGGCTTATGGGGCACGCTTTGGATGGGTGACCCGATGGGAAGTTGCTTCGCGTGAGAGAAAAAGAATTTTTTTTTTAATTTTCGAATTACTGTTCATCATGGACGGTCCGAACAATTAGAGTGCATGTTAGGACCCGTCCTAACAGAATTTTATTTTATTGTTATTTTATTTATTTTTATTTCGAAATAAGGATTAAGCATTAAATCAAATATTTTTAGAACATAGCAACTAGAGTCCAAAAATTCTAGAAAAATTCATAAAAATTCCTATAATTATTTTGAACTTAATAAAAATATTTCCAACTTAAAGTTGGCCTTTTATTTTGCAAATAAATTATTTTAGCTTTGAATTAATTGGGTAAAAGCTTTTAAAATTCCACAAAAATAATTAAATTTTAATTTTCAAATTAAATTAAGTAAAACTTTAAAAACTTTAATAAATTTTATTTTTAATTTTTAAAAATCTCAGAAATTCAAATAAAGCAATCAAACTCTTTCAAATTCCAGAAAATTCAATAAAATAATAATTTTATTAATTTTAAATTGGTAATGTAACTTTGGTCATTACAAACTACCCCCCTTAAAAGGAATCTCGTCCTCGAGATTCGGAGTGGCTAGAGAGAAAGACAGGTATAGGATAAATGAATTGAGAGATAGAAAAAGTCCATCTTCAAGTTGGCTTTTTGTCTACGGTCTTGAGTTGTTCGAAGTTTTGAAGTATTAATCTGTTCTTCAAGTTCCAAGTGCATCGATAGGTTAGAAGTCTAATGGATTGTTAGAGAAGAGGAAAATAGCAAGGGATGAGAAGAAAAACTATGAGGAGAGAGATCTACCCCTTGCTTAACGAGCAGCGTACACAAGATCAAAAGATCTATGTACGACGTACCAAAAGAAAATATACTATACAAATCAAGCAACAATATAACATTCTACTCAATTGATACTAACAAGCTGGTGAAGCGACTGAATTCACAGAATGAGTCTGGGCAATTAAAGCTATATGGTTGGGTGACGAGGCGACCTTCAAATCACGGTCTTCGTGAAGTCCATGTTGTCCTTGAAGGGTAGAGATGGCGACACTCCTTTTCTTCGGTAGGCTCTCTTTATGAGCTACTTGTCACAACCAGGTGCTGGGGTGCTAGCTAGAAGCCAAGAACCTGTCTTCCCAACTTAGCTAGATCCAAGTCTTATTATTATTGAGATCCATTAGTCTACATATCTTAAAGTCACCCAATTAAGTGATCTACTCGTTCAATCAATCTCTCATTCTATTGATAGAAAACATCACTCACAAACCTTCCCTGGCATAAGCTTAAATAATCCAACACATTCACTACTCTGATTGCAAGATTTCTTCACTGCACGAATCCAGAAGCAAAAATTCACATCTTCAAATCTGATATACTCCAAGATCACGCTAAAATTAACTATATCCATTCTTGAAACAAAAATTCTATTACACAATTGCTTTCTCCAAAATTCTCAACTCGATTCACGACATGATTCACTTACCTTTCTCAAGCTTATTCATCAGTTGCAACTTCTAGGATTCCCTCATATAACTCTAATACTTTTATTATAGAATTCTCCAAATGACTGCTTGAGATCCACAAATTCCAATTTAATCCGCCAATTATTTTATCACCATTTAACCGGCAAATATTTTGACCAACTTCAATCAACAAGATACCCCTTAATCATTCATTCCAACATCCAACAAGCATAAGTTTGTATACTCCAATATCCAACAATTATGCAATTCTATAATATGATCAAAACATATCTCTATAATCCGATCAAGTTTCCTTTCAAATCCAACTTCTCTATTTAGGTATATCAAATTTCAAGTTTCCAACCAACATTACCAACAATTCAAGACTTGGATAAAATCGAATTTTTCCTAAAAATCAAATCGGCTTGCCAAATTTCTATATCCTTCAAAAATCCATCAACATTTTCCTTTACGATCATCTCCTAATTGCATAATCTATACATTCCACCGAACTGCTCTTCTTTAAACCATTCAAAATCAGGGCATATCCACCAACAAACTCTAGTATCCACTAAAATACTCTAGTATCCACTAGAACTCCTTATAATCATCAGTGAATCCTAAAATCTTTAACTCCCAATATCATATTCATCAATGATTCTCCAAGGCTACCTAGCATGGCATCCAAACGCACTGGTTATTCTTTACAAGAGCAGCTCCCAAGGGCCTGGCGTGTTGCAGGGCTTGAACCATCTGCACCATCATCCCAGGGCATCCAGCACTTGATCGGGAAGGGCTCGGTCCTATAGAGATTTCAAGGAAAGAGGATCCATTTGAGATTATAAAATGGTGAAGCTAGAATAAGGTGAGAAAGAATACCGAGAGAGAGGTAAGAATGGAAAGATGACCAAGATGAGGAGAGAACAAATTATTTTGCTTGTTGTATAAAATAAGTTTTGAAGTTTTCAACTAACGGCCATTCTAACTTGGTCACGACCTACAGTCGATATGGCTCGATACCACTTTTGTAGGACCCGGAGCGAAAGATCCGAACCCTCTGTGTTCATACACCACCGGATTTACGGTGTACAGATTACAAAAATGATAACATAAACATATCTCGCATAACTTTATTAATAATTAACAACGAGTTTATTACAAGAAAGGCTTACAAGCCAAACAAATAATAACACAGCGGAAGACGAAGATGTAGTAGAGTCCAGCTTAATCGCCACAGTAATCGATCAGAAGCGGCCTTGTAACACCCCAGCCCAACAAAGGCCTAGAATGCTACTAAAATAATTAATTTAAAACATATACAAACTGAAACTTCATATAAAAATTAAGAGAACCTCCTTTGTATAACTAAGTATCTGGGAGGTTCAAATCGAGATGCATAATTTATTATCAATACCTCAATATCTAAAATCCATCAAGCAACCATAGTGAATCTATTCAGCTAAAGCATAAGTAAGCATAAACAAGATTTACCACTCTCGTTATTACAAATAGGTCATTGCATTCAAGCATAACCAAAATTATTCCTTAAGCAGTTTGCTTTTGTTAAGGTATGAACTAATGATGATCATCTCTAAAAGAATGTGTGGTAGTGAGTGCATCCTTAGCAAATCCTACTCCCTCCCATGTATGCCGTTCTTGCAAGAAGTACCTAAAAACACAAAGAAAACAAGAGGTGAGCCCAAAGACTCAAAGCAAGTATAATAAAAGGCATTAACAATGAACAACCATGTAAATCAGCGATTAAACCTCTCAATTCCACATATCAACTACCTTACACATGCATGTATGCAATATGCTCAAAAAGACAATTCTCTTCCTTCTCTTTCCCTTTTGCATTTTACCGGTAATGCAAAGTGTGCATCCGTCGATGCACACCCATGCTATACATCTGATGCAGGGGACCATTGCCCATACGCCACGCGTATGGGGACCTAAGCCCATGCTCTTCAAGCATGGGGACCTTTAGCCCGTCATCAACATGACGGGGACCTCAAGAGATGCTTGGTCATCACGTGACCAAGACTTCAATAATTCAGCATGATGCATATGTAAGAACTCTCAAAATTATCACAACATGCATCCACATCAATATTTCATATGAATATCCTATTCATAAAGCTCATCAACATAGAACTCACAATTAACAGATATCCATGATTAACACGTAAATCATAACTCTAGCAACCATGAACATTATCAAACATGCCATCATCACGATCATGAACACACAAATACCCATTACATATATTAAACATTGTCATTCAGCAATATGCACTATAACCATCATTATACTTGCCTTAACCGCGAGAGAGTGAAGGATGCACCAAAGGTGCCGCCCCCGGGACCCGTCCACCACCTGAGTAATTAATATAGCCCATACTAAGATAGCAGTAGTGGAACAAACCAAAGCATACAACAACAATCGCTAACTTGAAGAGCGTCTAACTCGATCCCAAGCCTACACGTCGATCTGTCCCCCTCGGTGGACAGTCGACTTCAAAAATTCATAACTATTGCTAAAAAAGTCTAATTCAGGTTTTCTTAGACTTTCTGGAAAGGTAATTAAATTTCCTAAATAAACTTAGTTGGGGATCCCTTCTGATTCTGCCATCTACTGCCCCTACCAAGCCAATCTACAGAACGTCAATTATCACGTCGGGTTCTCTGGACAGTACACTAAAATTATCATAACTTTCAGTGCGTGTATCCAAATCTCGAGTTCTTGATCTTTCTGAAAATCTGAGACATTGATCTACAACTTTTATTATACTGAGCTTCTCTGATTTCCCATTTAACTAATCGTTTCCACCAGATTACTAAAACCTGTCAGAACAGCAATGAATCTGCGGAACAGTCCCACTAATAAAATCATAACTTCTGCTACAGGGGTCCAATTTATGTGTTCTAGCCCTTCACGGAAAGGTGACGACGTCCCCTACAATATCCTAAGAGACATCCTGGACCAATTCTGCCATTAAACCCACGAAAAACCCGATTCTCTCTAATCTGTCCTGAGCAGCCCTAAATACCGACATCGCTAGAACGACTAATCGAACACCTAATCGAAGGAGAACAAAAGTTACTAGGGATGAGCTATTGGAGATGACGAACAGCCCGCGAACCCTTCCTCTTCCTTCTCCTCTTCCCTCCCTCCCTTCCTCCTTCTTCTCCTTTCTTGGCCGGCCACCACGCGCGCGATCCTCCTCTTCTCCTTCCTTGGACGACCAGCGGGAGGAGGACGAGCTTGCTGGCAGCGGGGGAGGTGCAGGAGGAGGTGCAAGGGACCAGGGAGGAGTGCCTAGGGGCGGCGGCCACAAGGGGGGTGAGGGGAGGGGCGGCCAAGGGAGTGGGAGGGGGGTATGGGCGGCTAGGGTTTGGGGGAAGGGTGCCTTCCCTTGGCCGGCCACTAGGGGGCTGTATGGGCCAAGGCCCAGGCCCAAGTTGCCCCCAAAGTGCTGTTAACTCCTTTATTATTTGATTAATTGAGAAATTTCTATTTGATCCTTCTTCTAAATCGACTCCGAAATAGACCTTCTCTTTGAATTATTGCTCCCTTCCGAATTATGCATGTGGAGTATTACATTCTATCCCCCTTAAACTGAATTCGTCCCCAAATTCTATCCACGCTTAAGCCAAGGTAAAATCACAGTTATAGCTAAATAAAAACAATGTTAACACGTACCTGACGTGAATAACTCTGGATATTGCTCGCGCATGCGAGACTCCAATTCCCATGTGGCCTCTCTCGATGCTGCTGCGACCAAAGTACCTTAACATACTTCAAAGTTTTATTCCTCAAAACTCTTTCCAATCTCTCCAAAATCCGTCTCTACACGGACTCAAAAGTTAAATCCTGTTCGATGGTTAATGGCTCTAGTGAAACAAGATGCTCTGGATCTCGCAGATATTTCCTCAACATAGATACATGGAATACGTTGTGCACCCCTCGCATAGACTCAGGAAGGTCCAAGCGGTAAGCCAACTTGCCAATTCGAGCCAAGATCATGAAAGGTCCAACGTACCTCGAACTAAGCTTCCCTTTGGTACCGAACCTCACTACTCCCTTAGTGGGAGATACTCTCAAGAGCACCTGATCCCCCACTTCAAACTCCAAGTCCCTTCTCCTCACATCTGCATAGCTTTTCTGTCTGCTTTGGGCTACCAACAGATTCTGTCTCACCAAGGCTACCCGTTCATCTATCTTCTGGACCCAATCCGGTCCCAAGACTGCTTTCTCCCACTTGCCTCCCAAAGAAAGGGGTGACTCATTCGCCCATACAAAACCTCGAGCAGTGCGGCTTTGATACTTGAATGGTAGTCATTATTGTAAGCAAATTCGCGGTGGCAATTGATCCTCCCAACTACCCTTCCAGGACAAAACACAGGTCCGCAACATGTCCTCCAAGGTCTGGATGGTGCGCTCTGACTGTCCGTCTGTCTGGGGATGAAACGCTGTGCTCAAACGGAGTTGGGTGCCCAGTGCACTCTGCAAACTCTCCCAGAACTTGGAGACAAACTTGGCATCTCTGTCAGAAATGATGGTCTTTGGCACGCCATGCAATCTCACAATCTCACACACATAAATAGGAGCTAAATCGCTCGCTGAGTTGGTCGTGCGGATAGGAATAAAATGTGCCGATTTGCTGAATCGATCCACTATCACCCAAACTGCATCCTTTCCTCGCGGCGTTCGAGGTAACGCGACTACAAAGTCCATGGAGATATCATCCCAAGGCCATTGAGGGACTTCCAAAGGCTGTAATAACCCTGTAGGACGCTTATGTTCTGCCTTTACTTGTTGACAAACGCCACAAGAGGCTACATAATTCGCAATATCCACCTTCATTCTTTTCCACGGAAGTTAAGCGAGATCACGGTACATCTTCGTCTCACCGGAGGAGCGAAGATATGGGGTGCGATGTGCCTCCCTCAAAATATCATCCTTAACCTCCGCCTTCTGCGGCACACATAGGCGACCTTTAAATCGCAATGCTCCAGACCCATCCAAACTGAAATCCCCTTCCTTGCCCATCTCCAGGCGCTTTCGACCCTCTCATGTCAATATCTTGTTGTGCTTCCCTTTTCGTTACTCGAATGGTGACTCTAAGATCAACTGAGTTTTGACCTGAGCCGTGCCTACATAGCAATAAGATATTCCCATGCGGTCAAAATCCGCAATTAAGCAATCCAGAGTAGCAGGCGTCGCCTTGCGACTAAGACATCGACCACCACATTGGCCTTGCTCGATGGTCTTGAATCGTGAGATCATAATCCTTGATCGGCTCAACCATCTGCGTTGCCTCGATTCAGACCTTTCTGGGTAAAAATGTACTTAAGGCTTTTGTGATTAGTAAAGACATCACAAGATTCACCATACAAATAGTGTCTCCAAAGCTTCAAAGGCGAACACTACATGACCCTACTCCAAATCATGTGTTGGGTAGTTACGCTCATGCTTCTTCAAGCTGTCTAGATGCATAAGCCAGAACCTTTCCGTCTTGCATGAGCACACAACCCAATCCAACTCGAGAAGCGTCAGAGTAAACTGTGAAACGTTTCCCGGGCTCAGGAACAGTGAGAACCGGAGCGGTCACCAACCTTTCTTTCAAAGTCTGAAAACTGCGTTCACAGTCATCATCCCACCGAAACTTCACATCCTTCTAAGTGAGTCTGGATAAGGGCTTGGCAATAATGGAGAAATCCTGCACAAATCGCCCAAGGAAACTTCTCACTTCTTTGACGTTGGTCGGCCTTCCCCATTCTACCACTGTGGAAATCTTGCTTGGATCAACTGATATTCCCTTATCATTGATAACATGCCCCAAAAACCCCACCTCGGACATCCAGAACTCGCACTTCTTCAGCTTGGCATAAAACTTATTCTCTCTTAGCATCTCCAACACCAGCCTTAGATGACGCCCATGATCTGCTTCACTCTTGGAGTAGATCAAAATATCATCAATAAAGACGACGACAAAATCATCCAGATACTCATGCAGCATCCTGTTCATTGTCTCCATGAAGGCAGCAGGGGCATTCGTTAGTCCAAAAGACATAACTTTAAATTCAAAGTGCCCATACCTTATAGAGAACGCCGTTTTCTCAATATCCTCCTCTCGGACAGGAATCTGATTGTATCCCGATTGGAGATCAATCTTTGAAAATACCTTTGCCCCCCTTAGCTGATCAAATAAATCTTCAATGCGTGGCAAAGGATATTTATTCTTAATGGTCAGCTGGTTGAGAGCACGATAGTCAATACACATGCGCCAACTATCATCCTTCTTCTTGGTAAAAAGCACAGGCGCCCCCCACGGAGAAACGCTGGGCCGAATAAGATCCTTCGCCTTTAGATCGTCCAACTGCTTCTTCAGTTCCTCCTGAAAAGGTCACGCCAAACGGTACGGGGTCATAGAAACCGGTCGAGCGCCGGGAACTAAATCAATCCTGAACTCCACTGGGCGAGGTGGAGGCATCCCTGGCAGATCAGCTGGAAATACGTCCAGGAACTCTTGAACCACTGGAATACCTGCAGCAGTCAAGGGCGAACTCGGCTTCTCCGAATGACAAAAAAAGCCACTTTTTGCTTTGCCCGACTACCAGAAACAAAGCGCGGCAAAGACACAGGAGTATAAGAAGGGCACTACCGAAAAACTATCTCTGCCTGACGGAGCTGCAGAGTTCTTGTCTTCAAAAGCATGATATGACAAGTAGCGGTAGCTATGCAACCAATCCATACCCAAAATAACGTCAAGGGTTCCATCCTCATGACCATCGATTAGCAATAAAATCTTCCCGTCTAAAGAGATCACTGGCAACCGGACAAAGCGTGGAACTAGAAAGAATCCCTCGGTGAATTAACTAAAACTGACTGAGCTATAGACTGCATACTCAACTTCACCCGGCTAGCAAACTCTAACGATGCAAAAGAGAAAGTAGCCCCAGAATCAAACAAAACAAAAGCCTCCATTAAATCCAACAGTAGCGTACCTGTCACCACATCGGGACGACCCATTGACTCAGCAGTTGGCATGGCGTAGGGGACTGATGCTAGGGCGGCGGGAGCCCCAACACCCTGGTATGGCGGTGTAGCGGCTGTTGGAGGTGTTGAATGCACCACAGCTGGGAACAGTGGCGCGGGGGAGGGCGGCCAAAAATACCCTGGTGGTGGGATCCCTCCAGGAGTAGGATAGTAGGGCTGTGGTTGCATCCATGGCTGAGTGGGAGTAGCTGCAAGCATCTGCACCGACCCTCGAGAAGAAGCAGCTGGCACAGGTGCCGATGCCTGAATTGGCTCCCACTTGATAACACTGTCGGGGTTCCGCTTACAAACCAACGCCTTGTGGCCCTCCTGACCACAGTGGCGACAAGTACCCGACTGTACACTCTGCTGACCACGATGTTCATTACTACACTGGAAGCACTTCATACCTTGTCCTAGGACCGGGCGCATCCTAGGAGCATTCGCTGTCGGTCGAGAAGTGGAGGATGACTGTGGCTTTGTGAACCTGGACCTGAAAGAGTTCTGCGGGCCCTTGAACTTTTTGGAAACAGGCTTCAGAGATGACCCGCTTCCTCCTCCGGTACCCTTCTTGTGACTGCCACCTGCGCCCTCGGGAGCCATGGTACCTCCTGTACCCTGCAACTCTTCCCCAATCTGCATCTCTAGCTCCATGCCCCTGGCCTGTTCTACCAGGGAGCTAAAATCACGCAGCTCCAATGCCCCCAACACTTGATTTAAATTCTGCTGAGCCCTCTGCGAAACCTCTTAGCCTTCTCGCCTCGTTGGTAGCCACTACCGAATGAAGCGGATTAAGTTATTGAAACCTACTTAGATGATACATCACCGACATCTTCCCTCGCTTGTAACTATTCAAAGATACCTCCATCCTTTCCACAAATGAGGCAGATAGAACCTCCTCTGAATCGCTCCATAAATAGTTCCCAAGTTGCTGGTCCATGGGCAGTGGTTCTAGCTGACAGGACTCCTTCCCACCAGAGATCCTCCTGCCCCTTTAGCTGAAAGGCCACAAATTGAGCCCTCTGCTCTGAAGTCAATCCCAACGCTCCCAAATGCCTCTCTATGTGACGCGCTTAGCGCATCAATCGGCGTGCCCAAAATTCATCAAAAGTGTCCAACATAAAGCATTCCATCGATGCGATCCCATAGCACCCACCGCCTGCACCATCGTAGGAACCACCATAGGAGCGGCTGCGGGTGCAGCTGGTGGCGCCTGACCTCCCTGAACTGCTGAAGCCACTTCTTCTTCTGACCCCTCGGGCTCTCCACCCACAGAGCTCTGAACTTCGGGCGGGGGCGTTGCCTGGCCTCGTCCGGCACCCTGCCGGCCACGACCACGGCCACGGCCTCCACCCCTTGCCATCTCTAAAACATCACAAACGACATAAACTCAAATATTAAGTATGCATAAAAACTAGATTAATCAACAGAAGCATAGATGCAATGCAAACCCAAACCCCACTACTGTGCTTAGTGTGTCAAATTTAAGATTTCATTAACCACGGACCTACTGCCCGCTCTGATACCAACTGTAACACCCCAGCCCAACAAAGGCCTAGAATGCTACTAAAATAATTAATTTAAAACATATACAAGCTGAAACTTCATACAAAAATTAGTAGAACCTCCTTTGTATAACTAAGTATCTGGGAGGTTCAAATCGGATGCATAATTTATTATCAATACCTCAATATCTAAAATCCATCAAGCAACCATAGTGAATCTATTGACTAAAGCATAAGTAAGCATAAACAAGATTTACCACTCTCGTTATTACAAATAGGTCATTGCATTCAAGCATAACCAAAATTATTCCTTAAGCAGTTTGCTTTTGCTAAGGATGCACTCACTACCACACATTCTTTTAGAGATGATCATCATTAGTTCATACCTTAACAAAAGCAAACCGCTAGGAATAATTTTGGTTATGCTTGAATGCAATGACCTATTTGTAATAACGAGAGTGGTCAATCTTGTTTATGCTTACTTATGCTTTAGCTAAATAGATTCACTATGGTTGCTTGATGGATTTTAGATATTGAGGTATTGATAATAAATTATGATCTCGATTTGAACCTCCCAGATACTTAGTTATACAAAGGAGGTTCTCATTAATTTTTGTATGAAGTTTCAGCTTGTATATGTTTTAAATTAATTATTTTAGTAGCATTCTAAGCCTTTGTTGGGTCAATGTGCCTAGTCGTCGATGTCCACACCGATGGTAAAGTCCTTCTCCTCTGAAATTTGTTTGCATAAAGCAAGTATGAGCACAACTACCATGCTCGCAAGTTACACCCAATATGGAATTGTAATGCATGCATAAGGTAAACAAAGGACATTGGCGGGGTTATTTTATGTAAAAGTCATAGCTTTTAGTTTAAATAATCATATTAGATTGCAAGGCCATTTTCATACAAGATTTAAAATCATATTTTAAATGACAAATGTATAATGTGGATAACCTCCAAGAAAGGTGATGGATAACCTCCAATCACATTGGCTAACCGCCCAATTTCCCCACAGGACTAACCATCCTGAAAACATCTGTTGAAATCATTTTAAAACCAAAATCAAGTCTAACTCAAAGTGGCTTTGCTAGCATGTCCATGATCATGACGCTGCTATTCAAATAGTTTTCTACTCTGCGAGTTTGTATAGCTTTACCGCCAAGTAAAGTTCGGTCATATCACACCAAGCTGATACGACCTTAAAAGTATAATCACAGACTACCGATTTTGGACAGAAGCACTTAGAACTTTTCAATTTGATTTTAAGTTTTAAATTCAAATGCATGCATAATCCTAAATTGATCCATATGGCACAAGAACATGCTATCAAGCTACTAGCCATGATCCCTCTTAATAGTACGGTGTTTATCCTATAATCCGGTCTTTCATCCAAAACTCCTAGACCGGTAAAATGGAAAAATAGATCCTAGACTACTTGTACCTTGTCTTTGAGCCAAAAGATCCTCGTGTAGTCCATTTTGCATGTCACTTTTCATCAACACGTTCACCAATGGGATTTAACCTTGTAAATACTCAATAAACATGTTAATCTCATATTCACATATTGTCATTAATTACCAAAACAATTTTTAGGGGCCTAGATGCTTTCAATCTCCCCCTTTTTGGTAATTGATGACAACACTAACAATATGTGAAAAAGATTGATTTGAATATACTGTAATTGTATATTCTATTGATGGCTTAACAATAAAATAATTCTTGCAATAAGAACAAATGAATGTATGAGAATTATTTTCTTGTTAAGTCTAATTAAAAAAGCTCCCCTAAACATGTGCATATAAAGATAGAACATTTTGTAGAAATTTTGATAAATTTGGGCGGAGTTTCTTTAGCATATTTGAACTTGAGGAAATGCAATAGTAAGATATGACGACAATTGAGATTGCATTAAAGGTAATAACATGACATCATCCACAAGTTCAACAAGTTAAAGAGCGCATAATTAAACTATTACAAGCACAGATAAGTTCAACATTACATAATAAGTCCAACATATATAAGCTAACACATATAAGTCCATAGTATAGTAGCAAAAGCTTGCGCTTGCTCCCCCTAAAGCTATGTCTTCTATATCTTTTCACTTCTTTCTTCTTTGTCTTCGTATTTCTCCCCCTTTGGCATCAAATACCAAAAACAACTCAAACGATGGGATCCTGAGGAGGAGGGATGACGTCTTGTGAAACTGGGTCCTGTGCTGGAGCAAGAGTGGGAGCAGGAGTAGGATCCTGAGATTCTGGGGCCGGAGGAGCGGAGTCTTAAGAAGCGGTGGCCTGAGGAGCTAAAGTCGGATCCTGAGAAACTGAAACATGAGCTAGATCCGAAGAAGGTGTCTCTAAAGCTGAAATGGATCTGAGTCATAACCTTGGTGATCAAGCCGAGGAGCAACAGAGCGTAAACCAGTATCTGAGGAGCCGTGCTACAACCGAGCCGGAGGAGGTACAGGAGGCGCAGAGGATGTCCTAGAAATAGGAGGACGTCGAGAGAAACGCTGAGAAGTCTTCAAAATCCCCTCTAAATCAGTCATGCTCTCCATCAGTGCAGCCATTCTGTTATGAGTCTCATCGAAGAAATCATTCTGAGTTTGTTCCATCTCAAGTAACCTGCCTCGAGTCTCACTCTGAAATTCAGCTTGTTCAACCTTCATTTCTTGCAAAGAACTAAGAATGAGCTGCTGATTCTGAAGAATCTGTGCAAGAGTGCTATCAGAAGGAACATCACCAGCAGTAGCAGGAGCCTCACCAACATCATCCTCAGCACTATCACGTCATGGAGGAAGACCGTCTCGTGGCCTGTAAGACTTGTGAACAGTTCCCAATCCACCACGATACTCCATTTTGTGTGTGATCCATGCCATGATGTATGGAGCATAATAAATCCTTTTAATTCTATCATTCTTAGAGGAGACTATGCCCTGAAGAATCACATCCACAACATCAAACTTGATGCCCCTCATAATATTATCAATGATATTCCAGGCGTGACCACGAATTGCATGAAAATTACCACTCTTGGGGTAGAAAGTATGATTGATGATCCTGTTGATCATGCTAGGAATTGGTCTCAGTCCAGTGATTGTGCCTAACTTGTTTTTGACAGAAGAATCATAATAATCAGACCAAGTAGGACACAATAAGGCAGGCCTCTCAAGGACTTTATCCCAAGTTCCGGACTGAACTCCCAGAACATGCTCAAACTCTTCCTTGGTGCTCTCCACATACTTAGAGGCTGATATCCATCTAACAGAATTCAGGTCAGGAGAGACATGCACTGTAGCATAGAACTGTCTGATAAGCTTGTCGTCATAATTTTGTTTCAGTGCAACAAGGTCATGAAGACCTACTTGAAGAAAGAGCTGATAAATACTACTGTAATTGTCCAAGGAATTTAAATGAGTCCATTTGATCCATTTATGATCTGCAAATTTCCTATTAGGACCATAGAGCTGCTCAAACACTTGCTCCTGAAAGACAGTGTGAAAACCAGGATGTACACTGTCTGACTTTCAGATGTACTGATTTACATGCCTTTTGATTGCATAATCATCTGCTGACAGGAGGCGTAAATCAATTGGAGATGATGGAGGATCTCCTAAGTTATCAAATGTACCTTCTGGAGAGTCGGGCTCGGATTGAGTCTAATCATCAGAGACATAGTCCTCACTTGCTTCATCTCTCGATTACGATCTTGGCCCTTTTCCTTTATCAGGCACGACCTTCGATTTAGCGGAACGTGATTGCCGTACTGGAGCTGGCCGTCGTCGACGAAGAGGTGATTGAGTAGGAGCGACAGAGGATTGAGGAGACGACTATCCTCGAGGGGGTCCATGAGGTTTCCTTGTCGTAATCCTCATCCTAGGCATCTTTAGAAACAGATAAAAGGTTACAAGATATTCAAAGGAATGATTGGAATTGAATTTAGTTGAAAAGGATTGACATTTCTGTTTTCTGTCAGGACAATCGGACGTACTGCCGTTCATTGGCTTCAGACGATCAAGATCTTCTTGATCGTCATCACATCAAGAACCGGTCGTTCCGATTTTCCTGACCGAGTTCTAGGGCTGTCGAAATTCGCATATTTGGTGGTTTTTCATGGATTGAATCCATGCATCTGATGCACAACCATCTTAAGACACCAAATAACATATTTTGCCCAAATAGAACTACATAAAATCATCACATTTCAATAAACCCTAAAAATGGACATCCTAGGGTTCCAAAGGAGATAAATCTTAAATCAATTTAGGATTTACCTTCGGATTTGGAGGAGATGAACCCTGGAGAGTTTAGCAACACGAAGAAATCAAAAGTTGTGGAGATTTTGAGTGGATTGGGGAGGAGTAGAGTCGCTCGGGTGAGAGAGAGAGAGAACGAAGGAAATAAGGGCGGATGAACCGGTGCGACGGGGGTTAAGGCAAAAGAATAGTAACTGCTGGAGTTAAGTTTTCCTTCTCAAACCGTCGTGGTCGTACCGACTAAAAGCCGTCGGTCGTTCCGCACCCCGGTCATACCGCTGTTATAACGCCGGTCGTACCGCGCGTATAACGCCGGTTGTTCCGATTATCCTGGGGCTTTCTAGATTTCCTAGGAATCTTAGATTATTTTGCAACTGATCCCTAGTTTTGCACTCAAATAAATATCATTAAGGATCATTATGCATAGAATAGACTATTGTCTATATAGGAACATAATTTTTTTATGATCATAGCTATTCTTGATAAAGATTTGGAAAATATTTTCATAAAATACTCAAATAATATCAAATTAAGCACATAACATGAGGCAAGAGTTCAAACAACATTTGAATGGTCTATGATATTTAACTCATTCCTCAATTTGCAAAAGTGGCCTCCATCTAATGGCTTGGTGAAAATGTCCGCTAATTGGTCCTCGGTTCTTATATGGCTAATCTCAATATCTCCCTTGCTCACATGATCTCTCAAGAAGTGGTGACGGATATCTATATGCTTGGTTCTTGAGTGTTGAACAGGGTTATTAGCAATTTTTACGGCACTATCATTGTCACACAAAAGAGGCATTTTATCAATTTTAATTCCATAATCCATCAATGTTTGCCTCATCCATAGCAATTGAGCACAACAACTTCCCGCGGAAACATATTCGGCTTTGGCGGTGGATAATGCTACGGAGTTTTGTTTCTTGTATGACCATGATACTAAAGATCTTCCTAAGAATTGACAACTACCTTAGGTGCTTTTTCTATCCACTTTGCAACGCGCATAATCGGAATCCGAATATCCAATTAAATCAAATTTAGCACCTTTAGGATACCAAAGGCCAATGCTAGAGGAATGCTTTAAATATCTTAGTATTCTCTTAACGGCCATTAAATGACACTCTTTTGGAGTTGCTTGAAAACGTGCACACATGCAAACACTAAACATGGTATCGGGCCTAGATGCGGTAAGATAAAGTAAGCTACCAATCATAGATCTATAAAGCTTTAAATCTACCGGTTTACCTCCCTCATTTAGATCAAGATGACCATTTGTAGCTATGGGAGTCTTGATGGGCTTTGAATCTTCCATGCCAAATCTTTTAGTAAATCCTTCACGTACTTGGTTTGACTTATGAAAGTCCCATCCTTGAGTTGCTTGATTTGAAGTCCAAGGAAATAGTTTAATTCTCCAATCATTGATATTTCAAATTCCCTAGACATCATATCACCAAATTCCTCGTAAAAATCTTGGTTAGTAGACCCAAAAATGGTATCATCAACATAAATTTGACACACAAAGAAATCATCATCTATGACTTTAGTGAATAAAGTTGAATCAATCTTCCCAATTTTGAATCCTTTTGAGACTAGAAAATCTCTAAGGCGTTCATACCATGCTCTAGGAGCTTGTTTAAGACCATAGAGCGCCTTTGAGAGTTTATAGACATGATTTGGATTCTTTGGATCTTCAAAACCGGGAGGTTGTTCAACAAAGACAAGTTCGGATATTTTACCATTTAGGAATGCACTTTTAACATCCATTTGAAATAATTTAATATCAAAGCATGATGCAAAAGCAAGTAATATCCGAATTGATTCAAGCCTAGCTACGGGAGCAAAGGTTTCACCAAAATCCAAACCTTCAATTTGTGAATACCCTTGAGCGACCAACCTTGCCTCGTTCTGAACGACCAAACCATTTTCATCTTGTTTGTTCCTAAAGACCCATTTTGTGCCAATGACATTGTATTCTTTGGGTCGTTCCACCATTGTCCAAACTTCATTCCGGGTGAAGTTGTTGAGTTCTTCATGCATAGCATTCACCCAATCCGGATCTTCAAGTGCTTCTTCTACATTCTTTGGCTCAATAGAAAAAACAAAAGAGTAATGTTCACAAAAAGAAGTAACACGAGAGTAAGTTTGGACACCCTTACTTACGTCACCCAATATTTAATCTATTGGATGATCCTTTGCAATTTCATTGTGAATTCTTGGTGGTTGGTTGGATGGTTGATCGTCTTCTTTGTTGTCCTCTTCACTAAGTTGCACTTGATTTGTGGAAGAGGTGGGTGGTTCAACTTGAGTGGAAGATGTTGGATCGTCTTCGGGCTTGACGTCGCCTATTTGCATATGTTCCATTGCTTTTCTTAAGACTTAATTACCTACATCATCCAAGTTCTCATGCTCTTCTTGAGAGTCGTTAGTCTCACCAAATTGCACATCGTGTCTTTTTTCAACCAAACTGGAGTTTTTGTTGAAGACACGATAAGCTTTGCTGTTTGAGGAATAACCAAGTAAGAAAGCAACATCACAACGACTATCAAATTTTGAAAGACGAACACCCTTCTTTAAAATATAACACTTGCAACCAAAAACTCGGAAATAAGATATGTTCGGTTTTCTTCCTACAAGAAGCTCATAGGAAGTCTTTTTCAAAAGACGGTGCAAATAAAGACGATTTATGGCATGACAAGCGGTATTAATATATAGCTTCCGCCCAAAAGATATCGGAAGTATTATATTCATCAAGCATTGTCCTAGCCATTTCAATTAATGTACGATTTTTCCTTTCTACTACTCCATTTTGCTCCGGAGTGTAGGTTGTGGAAAGTTCATGCTTTATTCCAAGTTCATCACAAAAGTCTTCAACTTTAGTATTCTTGAACTCGGAACAATTATCACTACGGATTTTCTTTATTTTGAAATCAAATTCATTTTGGGCCCTTTTTGCAAATCTTTTAAAAATCCCGGAGGTTTCACTTTTGTCATCTAGGAAGAATACCCATGTGTATCTAGAGTAATCATCCACAATGACTAAACAATAGCTATTACCTCCAATACTCTCATAGGTTGTTGGCCCAAATAAGTCCATATGTAAGAGTTCCAATGGTCTAGATGTTGACATGATACTCTTGGAAGGATGAGAATTTGCGACTTGTTTACCGGCTTGACAAGCACTACAAAGTCTATTTTTCTCAAACTTCACATCTTTCAAGCCAACAACTAAATCATGTTTGAAAAGCTTTTTGAGTTGAATCATTCCAACATGAGCTAGCCTTCTATGCCAAAGCCAACCCAATGAGGTTTTTGCCATTAAACAAGTTTTTAAACAAGATTCACTTGAACTAAAATCAACTAAGTAAAGATTTCCAAATCTAAAGCCTTTGAAAGCTAAAGAGCTATCTTTTGCATTAGAAATGGTTACACCTTCACTAGAGAAAGAACAAATTAGTCCAAGTTCACATATTTGAGCAACGGATAGCAAGTTAAAATTTAATGATTCTACTAAAGAAACATTAGAAATGGAAAGGTCATTTGAGATAGCAATTTTACCCAATCCTAATACCTTTCCTTTGCTATTGTCTCCAAACGTGATCTTTTCCATTCCTTGGCCATTCTCGAATGTGGTGAACATTTTCCTATCACCGGTCATGTGCTGTGTGCATCCACTATCAAGCACCCAATGTTTTCCACCGGTTTTATAATTCACCTACAAAACAAAATCAAGTACTTTTAGGTACCCAAATTTGTTTGGGTCCTTGGAGGTTAGTAACTAAGGATTTAGGCACCCAAATAGCATTCTTTTTAGCGCCTAGAATTGAAGTGCCAACAAAACGAGCAATTATTTTACCATCCTTAGACTTTTTAAGCATATAGCAAGAATCATATATTCCAATGGATGGAGTCTTACCCTTAGGACAATCTTGTTGCACATGTCCTATTTTCCGGCATTTATAACAATACCTACCATTTTGCCTCACAAACCTTGTAGGCATATTTGCCGGTTTCTTACCTTTCTTAGGCACATACCCAAGACCTTCCTTGTTGAATGAGCACCTTTGCTCACTCAAAAGTTTGTCAAGAGTGGCCTTGCCCTTGAAGCATCTTTCCAAGCTCTTGCTTAGCTTGGTCACTTGTTCTTTTAGCTCATTGTTCTCATGAACAAGCTTTGAATCATTTTGCTCAACAATAGTATGACTAGCATCAACATTAGAGCAACATGGCATAGCAAGAAGATCATCACATGAAGTAGATGCACTAGTCTTAGCAATTTCTACACTAGGTATTTTATCAATAATATTACATGTGATTCCTACACTAGAACAAGACTTATGTGAATACTCTTGGATAAGCAAGTTGTGAGCTTCCTTAAGCTCCATATAAGAATCTTTTAGAGTATTGTATTCTTTGTTTAAGACCTTATATTTTGATTTTTCTTTTCCAAGATATTCATTTAAATCATTAAGCATATCCATTAATTCATCATAAGTTGGTTCATCACTAATAATGGATTTTACCTTATCTCCTTTTGCCATGAGGCAAGTAGGAGTGGAGAATAGCGATGGTGCTTCCTTGATGGCGATGCCGACTAGTCCCTTCTTCTTGGGGGACTCATCCTCATCGAAATCGGAGTCGCTTGACTCATCATTTGAATCCCACTCTCCAATGTGGGCTTCATGCTTGCCGTCCTTGTGAAGCTTCTTGAAGAGCTTCTTCTTGCCATTGTACTACTTCTTCTTGAATGACTTGTTCTTGTCATCCTTCTTTTTGGGGCAATGAGAAGCAATATGCCCCTTCTCTTCACAATTATAGCACCGAATGTTGCTATAACGCTTCTTGTCACTTGAGGATTGCCCCTTCTTGTACTTGTCGAAGTTGTAGCTTCTATTGGGGCGTATCTTCATGACCCTCTTCATCCTTCTCACAAGGAGTGCATACTCCTCATCGGAATCTCCTTCTTCATCTTCATCATCGCTTAATTCCGCCTTGGCATTGAAAGCGGTGATCTTCTTCTTTGAGGAAGATGTCTCCAAGAGCTCTTCCTTGTCCTTTTTGAACAATTCATTTGTGATGAGGTTGCCCAAGAGCCCCGTTGGTGTCATCCTTGGTAGCTCGGGTGAGTTGAGAAATAGAGTCACCAACGTCTCATATTTGTCCGAGAGAGTCCTAAGCATCTTGCGCACAACATCAACATCAAGAAGGTTAGTCCCAAGGCCTTTGAGCTCATTCACAATGTTGTTGAGTCGTGAATACATCTCATTGATGTTTTCACGAGGCAACATCATGAATGTCTCATATTTGATCCGAAGCCTATGCAATTTGGCTTCTTTGACCGTGGATGTGCCCTCATGGATTTCTGAGAGAGTGGTCCAAATATCAAGAGCGGTTTCCAAATTGCTCACTCTATTGAACTCATCCGCGTTCAAAGCGCCAAAAAGAGCATTCATAGCTTGGACAACTAAATGAGCATTACGTGTCTCTTGATCCGTGGGATGTAGGGGATCAAGTGGCATGACGTAACCCTCATTTACGATTTTCCATACGCTTGGACTCATGGCCTTTAAATAAATTGACATTCTAATTTTCCAATAAGCATAATTTGAGCCATCAAATAAAGGAGCCTTTCCTATAGCAATTCCCTCACTAGCCATCTTTTTCTCTCTTAGACGGTTAAGTCTAAATCAATGTGACACCAAGCTCTGATACCACTTGTAGGATGAAGGATAACCGACTAGAGGGGGTGAATAGGAGGTTTTTAAACTTTTTAACAATTTAACAATTTAGTCAATTAATAACTTAGTCTAAACAAGTTATACTCTAGCTAGGCAAATTAATCACAATAAACAAGCTAGAAATATAAATACGGAAAGTAAAGACTAGAGATAACCACAAAGACACGACGATGTTTTTCCCGTGCTATCGAAGACTTGCCGATCTTCACTAGTCCACGTTGAGGGAGCTTGACGTCTCAAGCCGGCTCCACGAATTAAGCCTTTCCTCAAATCACTATGGTTGTTCTTCCTCCGCTCCGGAGATGTGAACACCGAACCACTCACAAGCTTGCACCGGGCCTCTTCACAATCTTCTTTGAAGAGATCACCGTGCTTCACCTCCAACCATCTAGGAGTGCGGCAACACTCCAAGAGTAATAGACCAAGGTCTTCACTTGATGGCACTCAAGTGCACATGGATCAACTAGGAGAATGAATGCACTTGAATGTATCTCAACAAGCTCACAATGAATGCACAAGAGTGTTTTTGAGTGTTGAGTGAATGCAAAGGCTCTCAAGGCTCTATGAATGTCAAATGGGCACTAGCAGCCTTGACAAGAGCAGTTGGGGGGTATTTATAGCCCCCACCAACAATTATGACCGTTGGAGACGAAATCCAAGTTGTCAGGCAAAATCGGAACGACCACAAAGACAATTTGCGATGATCAAGACTTCCGATCGAAACACGATCAGCGGCTAGAATAGATACTAAAAAAGGAAAAAGCTAGTCGTTGAATACCCAGTCGGAATGACCGCAGGCAAACGCGCGGTACGTCCGATTTTCCCCGGTCTTACCGTTTCTACGAGCGGTACGACCGTTCGTAGGGTTTCATGATTTGCTGAAGATTTGCAATGGTTCTGGAAATATTGTACCGCCGTATAAAAATCGGAATGACCGCAGGCCGGTACGACCGTTCCCTAAGTGCGGAACGTCCGATTTCCAGATTGAGTTTTTGAGCAGATTTGCACTTGTTCTATTTTTATTGAACCGCCTCAAAAATTTTGGAACGACCGCACAACGGTACGACCGTTGCCCATGAGTGGTACGACCGATTTCCATGAGATTCTGCGGCAATTTGCAACGCTTCTGGTTTTATTGAACCGCCAACTAAAATGCGGAATGACCACGATGCGGTACGACCGGTCAAGGACCCGGTCGTTCCGCTTGTACACTTATTTGGTTGTTCCCTTCAAAATGTGGTACTACCGCCAAGTAAAGTTCGGTCATACCGCACCAAGCGGTACGACCGCAAGTATAACTGCGGTACTACCGATTTTGGACAGAAGCACTTAGAACTTTTCAATTTGATTTTAAGTTTTAAATTCAAATGCATGCATAATCCTAAATTGATCCATATGGCACAAGAACATGCTATGAAGCTACTAGCCATGATCCCTCTTAATAGTACGGTGTTTATCCTATAATCCGGTCTTTCATCCAAAACTCCTAGACCGGTAAAATGGAAAAAGAGATCCTAGACTACTTGTACCTTGTCTTTGAGCCAAAAGATCCTCGTGTAGTCCATTTTGCATGTCACTTTGCATCAACACGTTCACCGATGGGATTTAACCTTGTAAATACTCAATAAACATGTTAATCCCATATTCACATATTGTCATTAATTACCAAAACAATTTTTAGGGGCCTAGATGCTTTCACTGGGGAAGCTCGGAGAACCGCTCTCGTCGGTAATGGCGACGGCGGCGCTGCGGCTCACAAGGAGGGGGCGCCCTGGGCAACAAGACCGAAAATCGGTGATAGGGAAAACTTTAGGAGGTGGTGTAGATGGTGTGAAAGCACGGGATTGGAAGCTAACTCACCAGATCGACAACGGGACGATGAACAGTGGCGTTGGCCGTTAAAAAGGAAAAATCAAATTCACAAGTTCCTGTGAACGCATTGTTGGAATTAGATGAGGGGAAATCTTGCTGGTGTCCTAAGACACAATGTGACGCGCAAAGGATAGGGAGGAACTCACTGGAGACGATGATGGCCAAAGGGGGTAGTCGCGGGCGCGCTCTGGAGACAGTGGGAGCACGAGTTTGCCCCGGCTCCTACAAGTAACAACAAAGGCTCAAACACGCGAAAATGGAAACGGCATGCAAAGTAGGAGGAGAGGGACTAGGTTGCGTGGACTTTACCCAAGAACGGAGCTCAAGGGAGCCTCCCTCTCCTCGGCAGCCGGAGGAGAAGTGAGCGAGATGGAGACATGGGAGGGGGTTTTGAGCAGGGCAAAGAACGGAGGAAGAAGCGGCGTTAAAAGGTGCAACTCGGTGACTGGTCGCAAAGGGCGGTGGGTGAATGTCGTTGATGGAGGCACGCAGAGCATGTGCGGCGCGTGGCGCTCGGGCCCTGAGCGCGAGTCAGCGAGAGGAGGAAGATGCTCCTGTCGCGCGGGCCCAGGCGGTCAGCGTTAGTGAGCAAACGGGTGTGGGCGAGACGGTCCGGTCAAGTGAAATTGGATGGGCCGGAGTAATAGTAATTGGCTCGGTCGGTTCAACAAAGACCACACGATTGGAAATGGATGGTCCAGATGCGTGCTGAGATCGGACAGTCCGATCGGTGCAACAGTGGGTGGCTCGGGCCATTGCAACAGTGCCAGCCTGAATTTTGATTCCAGTTTGACCAAATATAAGCAGATTTGACCAAGGCTCTAAAAATAGAAATAAAATTCCTAAAATCCTAAAATAATTCCGAGGTGTTCCTGGGACAACCTAGTGTTCATAAAAATTATTAAACATCATTGTTCAATATTTATTTGCTTAGTTTAAATTCAAACTTGGAATAGGTTATTGATTTGAGTTTGAATTTTCTTTGGGTCAATTTAAGTTCCAAAATTTGGAAAAAATTATATTTATTCAAGATAATTATTATAGTATTTGAATAAATTATTTCTAGAAAATGAACAAGAGTTTTTGTTCTTGTTTTCTTTTGGAATTTAGATTTAAGTTGTAGGTTTAATCTTGTTTTGAGATTTTTCAAGTGCAATAAATGATGCAAATGTTTCCAAAATGTCATACATGCTGATAAGATGCATACTAATCATTATTAATTAACTTGGGGATGTTCCAATTTCCAATTAACCCTAAAGCGATACCTAGGGTTCCAAATTCGGTAAAACAAGAATCAAAGGAAGTTTTACCTTATGGATTGAAGGAGGTGAACCCTAGAGATGCAGAAATCAACAAGAGAACGAAGAATCGTCGAGGATTGGAGTGGATTTGCGAGGAGGTTTTTTTGGAGGTTCTCGGGTTGGAGAGAGAACAGCCGAGACGAAATGAAGCGGTGCGAAAAACGGTCGAACCGTCGTAGGGAGAAAAGGCACAAGAGAATAGTAACCGCAAGGAGTTACTGCTTTTACAAACCGACGCGGTCGTACCGCTAATAGACCTCCGGTAGTACCGCACTGCGGTCATACCGTCGTTATAACGGCGGTCGTACCGCATTTAACACACCGGTTGTTCCGATTTTCCTGGAACTTCAAGGAATTGACTTGGACTTGAGAATTTATGCAAATGATCCTTAGTTTTGCACTCAAATAAATATCATTGAGGATCATTATGCATTGAATTGACTAATGTCTATCTAAGAACATAATTTTTTATGAACATAGTATTCTCTAATAAATAATTTTGAAAATACTTTCATAAAATGGTCAAATAACATCAAATGAAGTAAAATGCATGAGGCAAGAGTTCAACCAATATTTGAATAGTCTATGACATTTAACTCATTCCTCAATTTGCAAAAGCGGCCTTCATCTAATGGCTTAGTGAAAATATCCGCTAATTAGTCTTCGGTTCGTCGATCAGGGGCAAATCTCCATAATTTTTGTTTTACAAGTACTTTATCAGGCGGTAAAGCTAGCCTGTGCTCGATCACTTCCCTGGGGACTCCGGACATGTTGGATGCCTGCCACGCGAAGACATCTGCGTTTGCTTGGAGGAAAGTAATGAGGGCGTTTTCCTATTTGGGGTCGGAAGTATCCCCAATGCGAACAGTCTTCGAGGGCTCCTCTGGATCCAAAGGAACCTCTTTGACTTGGTCGTTCGGCTTAGGTGCAGCTTTAGACTTTGACTGCTTGGTCAAAGGCTACCCTTTTTTCTTCCTGAGATGGTATCTGACCAACCATCTCGAGGGATCGATGGTCACACGTATGCACCATCTTCTTATCACAATTAATTATGATTACTCCTTTGGGACCTAGCATCTTAAGATATTGGTACCCATAATGAGTTGCCATTAAGAATTTTGCCAAAGCTGGTCGTCCGAGTGTGGCGTTATATGCCGTATTGAAATTGACCACATCAAAGGAGATTTTCTCTGTCCTAAAATTACTTGATGAACCAAATGTTAAAGAAGAGAAACTTGACCAATGGGTTTGGCCGAAAACCCCGGTACAATACCATGAAAAGAATATCTTACCGGTTGTCGGGACCCAAAATATGCAATTCTGGACCCTTTGTGTATAATGCACTAGTCCAGAATCACGCTAGTGCACACAGTGTCAACACAGGTGAATATCGATCCACACAAGCAATTAATAACATAAACGAGTAATTTGATAACAAATAGTTGTTCTGACCTTATGGCCGAGTTTACAATTATTAAGCCACGCAGGGCTAACAAAGAAAATAAAATAGCAGCGGAACAAAGAAACTTCAGCAGAATCCCATCAATTCACCACAGGCAACTGACTGGGATTAAGACCCTACGATCAAGCACCTTCGATGAACTCCTCCTCATAAGCAGGCGATGACTCCTCCTCTTACATTGCATGTTTTACAACAAGCATGAGTACACAACCGTACTACATAAGTCATACCACGTAAATGCAATTATACATGATGGCTTATTCCAAAGGAATGGCTTCGTAGCTCTTTTTGCGAAATCAAGACATTTGCGGTTTAAATACAAGTAATAGATTGAAAGCATAATTCAAAACAAATAGACAACAATAATTTGACAGTTCTATTTCACAAAGACACATAGCCTAAACAAGTTATTCACATAGCCATATGACTTAAGTCACACAGCTCCTTCCCAAGGTTTTCATGAAAATTTACCTCGTGTGAAATCCCGAGCATGTCCATGATCATGACGCTTGCTATTCAATAGATTGTTTAACACTCTGCGAGAGGTTGTACACTTTACCCACAAAATACAACTAGTGTAGCTAGCACTAGCGTAACAAAACAGATTCGAAACTTCATCTCGACATTGACACTCCGGTATGCTTAGCGCCACAGACGCTTTACCGTTGGGCGGGGACACGGCGAACCGTCCCGTGATCGACTACTTGGTAGTACACACCTCCACCCAATCCGACCTGCCTAACCTACAACTGAGTAATCAATGTCAAGACTCCATAACTTACTAAGTTAGGCGAGTCCCATACTAGGCATGTGGTTGTCTGAAAGGCTCGATTCAAGGCGCACAAAATTAAGTCCTTAATTGATTGGGGCAAGACTTCCAAATTCTAACCTATCATTCCCACCAACACAGATCCACCATAAAAGTATACCAGACCACTTGCCCCCGTCCAAAACCTTTTCCCACCCTGTTGGTTAAGTGCAACATATGCCATCAACGAGTAATAGCACATAGTACATATAGTTTTTATCACATAGTTCCATAGTCACGTAGTCAAGTTTATATTTGCAACTTACATGAGATGATGACTCGTAGCATGGCTAAGAAATCTAATCGCATCTAACCATCCCACGTTGGTCATACAATAGCACCAACTAAATAAACCAAACTAGGGTGACAAAATATTATGGCATACAATTAGACAAGGAGGTCATAACAAATTGGATATTAACTAATCCCAAAAACATTGAAATAAATAATTAAAGTAAATGCAATAATTTGAATCAATATAACTTTTGAAAACTAGGTTCAATATGATCAAAGGTATAACTTGCCTTGGAATAGGTCTAAGTACTAATCTTGCTCTTGAGGTGCTCCTTCTTCTTCAAACCTTCCCGAAGTATCGACGTCTACTCGCAAACAAAACAAATAAACAAAACAAATAAATAACAAAGGCAAAACAAACTTCAAAAATTAAATAAAAAATTACATAAATAGATCTCGAATTTATATGAATTTAGAAATTTGAATGGGCTCAAACGGAGTTCGGATGCAAAAGATATGAGCTTGGGAAGTTTGAAATCTAAAGAAAACCCTATTTTTGGATTATCCCGAATTATTCTTTAACAGAAAATCGGAATAATGACGTCGGATGACGTCGGCGAAGATTTTTCGGAAATAAAAAGAAATCAAAGGAAATTCGACATGTAGGACCCATTATCGTCGCTGACTTGGCCTGATAGAGACCAAGTCCACCGAGCCAAGACTTTGGATTTGATCGATCCATTGCGTCGTATTGAGGTGGAGGTCGATCATGTAAACGTGGCTACCACGCACACACAAAGATCGAAATTTGGTACTGCGTGGGCGTATACATCGGCGGACGGCAACGACAGCCACAACCGATGGCCACCGTGAATCAATCTGCGCTCGGCGGTGGATGGCACCAACGTGTAGTTGGCGCTATTGCGCACCTGGTGAACCAACTCTGGGTGATCGGGGACATCGGTGGTGGCCGGTGGCGAGGTTGAAGCGGAGAAGGCGATCGGATGTTGTTGGACGGCTGCTGTAACATCCCAAAATTTGGCTTTTCAAAAATCTTTTAAGTAGTTTAGGTCCCTGGAAAATTTCACCAATTTTATTTGAATTAATAAAGCTTAATTGGGAATTTCCTAAATTAAAAATATTTAATTTGACTAATCTAAACATCAATTTAAAGAAAAACAGTTTTAGTTGGCTTCCTTGTGCTCCAAGAAATTTTTGTGTATTTTCTTGGATTTTTAGAATTTATTTGGTATTTATTTGACCCCATTTGGATTTTCACTTTTATTTTAAATCCTAAATCATTTCTAATCAAGGGAATGATTGTGGGCGAATCTGGCTCGGCCCTTCAACTCCTCTCTCTCGGCCGTTTCCTTCAAATTAATGGCCACCGGCCGCCACTCGGCCGGTCATTGCTCGGCTCGGCCTAGCCGCATCATCAAGCCCATGGCCCAACCGCGTGCACCGCCAAACCCTAATCGTGCGGGCATCAGCTCATTGCGGCCGCCGCCTTGGCGTCGCGTCTACCACACGCCGAGGCACCATAAATAGGTCATACTGATGCGCCCTCGCCCGCCTCGACGCGCAGCCCAGCGTGCCCTAGCCGCCACCGCCAAGAGCCGCCAAGCGCCGCCGCCCCGAGCCGTCTTCTCGGACGTGGCCACGGCCATCTTCGCCCGTGCTCCGTCCCTACGCCTCCTCACGCCGTTGTGCCAGCGTCACGGAAGGGGCGCCGTCCCCCTCTCCTCGGTGTGCGCACCATCCGAGACTCTGAGCCTCCCATGCACGCGCCGCATCATCCTCCATCAGCTCCGGCCGCCGCTCTTTCTTCATCGATCTAGCCTTCTCCGGTGAGCTCCGCCATCCATCAACCCCACCTCCACCTTCCCCATCTCGCGTTCTATCTGATGCCCCTAATTCCTTCGCCAAAGCTTCATCGTGGCTTGTCGTCAACCTGTGACCCGCCGTCGCCGCTTGGATGCTCGTCGCCAGCGATTCAAGCGACCCATTGCCGTCTTGCGTCACCAGAACCGCCTGCCCCATTTTTGCCCTCGCCGGAGTTCAATCGATCGCCGTTCGACGCCGACAAGGAGGACCCGCGAAGTCCATGGCTGCCTTCACCTCTGTGTGTCTTCCATGTGGGTCCCAGTAGTATATACCCTTATCTATGTGCTCCCTTGGACCATGCATGTTTGAAGTAGATGTCAGTACAAGATGTGTGTATGTGCGCTAGAAGAGATGCATTTTTCTTATCTGACCTTCGGATGAGTGGCCCTCTTGCCATTCATTTAATCCAATCGACATATCTATCTCTGTCTCTTACATGTTGACCCCACATGTCATCCACCCAAATTAAAGCCCTATTTGTTCTCTCTCTTACATACGGGTCCCGCATGTCAGTCAACCTTTGGTCAAACCCTAGCCGTGAGCTTGGTCCACCATGGACTAGCATATCTTCGTGGACTTGGTCCATAGACCAGTGGCCCACATGTCAACCCCTAATCCTATTTTCGGGAATTAATTTAATTCTTGAAAAGTCTTTTATCTTGTTGGTCCCACATGTTGCTCTCTTTACCTTATTTCTAGAACTATTTTAATTCTAGAAATTCATATATACCAGTCGGTCCCACCTGTCATCCCCTGTTCCTTTTTCGAAAATTAATCTAATTTCTGAAATTCAAATATCCAACTGGTCCCACATGTCATTCACTATCCTTGTTCTCCCTCACTTACCAGTGGTCCCCACTTGTAAGTCTCCATTTCTGTTTAGTTATTTTTAATCCGAAAGAATATTCTTTGAATATTCTTCTCTCTCGATTTCATCATTTCATGTGATTCTTTCGAGGGTCATATCTTTTGAATCCGAACTCCGATTGAGTTCATTCGAATTCCTAAATTCATCTCAATTCAATATCTATTTATCTGAGATTTTTATTTATTTTTAGAGTTTATTTGCTCTTTGTTATTTATTTGTTTTGGTTTATTTGCTTGTTTGCGAGTAGACGTTGATACTACGAGAAGTGTTGATCAAGAAGGAGCTGAAGATCAAGACAGTAGAAGATTAAAGATAAATAAAGATCATTATTGCTATAGCAAGGCAAGTTATACCTTTGATCATATTGAACCTAGTTTTCAAAAGTTATATTGATTCAAAGTATTGCATTCACTTTAATTATTTATTTCAATGCTTTTGGGATTAGTTAATATCCAATTTGTTATGACCTCCTTGTCTAATTATATGCCATAATCTTTTGTCACCCTAGTTTGGTTAATTTAGTTGGTGCTATGGTATTACCAACGTGGGTTGGTTAGATACGATTAGTTTGCTTAGCCATGCTATGAGTCACCATCTCATGTAGTTGCAAATATAAATTTGACTAAGTGACTACGGAACTATGTGATAGAAACTGTGTGCGTTGTGTGCTATTACTCGTTGATGGCATGTGTTGCACTTAACCAACAGGGTGAAAAAGGATTTAGACTGGGGCAAGTGGTGGATACTGTGTGATATTTTGGTGGAGCTATATGCGTGGGCTTAATAACCTGTGTGCATAGGGATGCGTAGTTTATTTGGAAGTCTTGCCTTGGTCAATTAAGGACTTAACTTTGTGCGCCATTGAACTGAGCCTTTCGTATAACCACATGCTCGATGGGGCGGGCCTAACTTAGTAAGTTAGGAGTCTTGACATTGATTACTCAGGTTGTAGGTTAGCTGTGTCGGATTGGGTGGAGGTGTGTACTACCAAGTAGTCGCATCACGGGGCGGTTCGCCGTGTCCCTGTCCAACGGTGTGCGTCTGTGGCGGCTAAGCATACCGGGAGTGTCAATGTTGAGATGAAGTTTCTGAAAGGTTTTGTTGTGATCAGCTCTGATCCAGTTGATTGCATCTTGTGGGTAAAGTGTACAACCTCTACAGAGTGTTAAACAATCTATTCGAATAGCCGTGTCCGCGGTCATGGATATGCTGAGGGATTTCACACGAGGGGTAGATTTTCTTAAAACTTGGGATGGGACAGCTGTGTGAGATAACTTATGCAGCTGTGTGAATAACTTGACTAGGCTATGTGTCCTTCTGAAATAAAACTGTCAAATTATTATTGTCTATTTGTTTTACTTATGCTTTCAATCTATTATTTGTATTTAAATTGCAAATGCTGCATTTCTGCAAAACAACCACAGAAGCCATTCCTTTGGAATAAGCCTACATCTATAATTGCATTTCTGTGGTATGACTTGTTAGTACAGTGTGTACTCATGCTTACTTTAATAAATCAAGCAGAGGTGGAGGAATCGTCAACCAACAAGGTCTACTTCAAGGATCATGGAGAACTAGGTCGCGCACCCCAGCCGATTGCCTGTGGGCATATGGATGGGCTTCACTGAAGTTATTTTGTTTCGTTCCGCTGTAGCTTCATTGAGCTATCTGCCCTCTGAAGCATTAATTGTAAGCTTTGACCATAAGGTCTTTACTATGATGTTTATTGTTATTTACCTATTTATTAGTCATCGTTGTATATGGAAATTATATTTCACTGATGTTGCCACTGTGTGCACTAGCGTGATCCTGGACTAGTGCAGTATACACAGAGGGTCGAGTGCATATTTTGGGTCGGCAATTTGCCGCCTCCCATGAGGTAATTGGTGACGGTGAAGGGTCCTGGGTGTAGCCCACACGATGCTGATCACGATGGTGTAGACCACGATGACTAGGCGACGTCGACGGCGGCGCAATCGAAGAAAGACCGATGGCGGCGAAAAACCCTAAAGCTCAGATTAACGGCGGCGCTGAAGCTCTCGGGTGGAATTGAGCTAGGGTTTGAGATGCGGAGGGCAGGGCGAACCTCGGGGTGCTATTTATAGGGCCGGGCCGACTCCAGATAAGGAATCCCCAAATCGGGATTGAAACGGACTCACCGGTTCCTAGAGATATAGACCGAATTGAGATACGATTTGTATTCCAAAAGATGCTGAAGAGACAAAGATCAAGTTTGGAAAAGAAATCAAGAAGGTATTAGTTGGAGATTGGATTTTGTCGAACGGAGCTTGAGAGATTCACAATGGCGGCTCCGAGCTGGACTCTGCGAAGAAGATGACCGAGTCGGAGACGACGATGGCGGTGGTGGGACCTACTAGCAGCGAACAAAGGAATTGGGCCCACTAGTCAGCGAAAAGAAATGAACGAAAACGTTCGGACTAACAGAGCTCACCGTCGGATTTTGATCGGACGACTCTCAACGACTATGACGTTCGGACCTCCGAACAGCACAACAAGATCTGACCGTTAAATCTTGATCGAACGGTCCAAGTCGATTGTGACGTTCAGACCGCCGAACGACCCATTTGATCTTGACCGTTCAAACACGATCGGACGGTTGAGGCTTAACGCTTCAAGCGAGAGAAAAATGAGGTGACATCGCGGGACCACTTGTCGAGCGGAGGCAACAGCGTCTTGAGGAGAGTTGGGCCGAACGAAGGTGATGGGCCGGATCGAAGGAAGATTCGGCCTAGGAGATTATCTGAGATTATAAATAGATTTTCTAATTTGTAAAATAGTAGAAAATCCAAATGGCAATAGAAAATAGCAAATGAACTTGGAAAAATTCTAGAAAAATCTAGAAAATATATCCAAGCACATAGAACCCAAATAAAATAGTTTTGACCATTGTTGATATTGACTTTAATCATATTAAATTATTTTGATGTACAAAGTCCATATTAAGCTTTTGAATTAAAATGATATAAAAGCAAATGGTGAATTTTATCCTACTAACTATTCAAATGATTGTTTTTAAGCTCAGAAAATTGGGATGTTACACCAGTCTTACCTTGGTCCTGGGTACTTGCATCTCGTCCAAGGTACTCGTAAACAGAATGTTTAATGAGCTACCACCATCAATTAAAACTCGATTTACTCGACAGTTGTTGATGGTAGGCTCGACCACCATCGGAAAGCGACTTGGTCGAGTGGAAGGGATCGAGTAGTCAACCTTCTCGAAAGAGATGGTGACTTCTGACCACTTCGGTAAATTATTGACAAGAGGAGGGTCAATGGAGTTTACCTCGCGTTCGACTGCCTTAAGCTATCGTTTTGACTCGTATGTTGATGATCCCCTAAAGATGTAATCGATGGTGTGCTCAGGATCTTGGAACGGCATCTCCTCGTTGTCGTCCGACTGTGTACAACCACTGACTTGCCCTACCTCTTCGAGGACAGGAAGTGGCCCTTTGCCGTTGTAGTAGTCCCCGAGTTTTCGTTGGAAAGCTCGGCAGTTGCAAAGGTCGTGTCCTTCCTTTTTATGGAAAGGAAGCCACCTAGGCTTATCATTCTTCCGTTCGGGGTGCTTACCTTTGCCTCGATCAGAGTATTGCTTGGCACTTCGTGGCTCCTTATTGCTTTCGGCTAGGACCTCCTTAGAACCATTGGCTTGAGGCTTTTGGCCCTTTGCCTTGTTCTTGGATTTCTTGGCCTTTTATCCTTCTTCTTGCCACTTTCACCAGCCTCTTGAGGATGTTCGTCATCTCGATCGATGATTTTGATCCACTCGACTGCTTCAACAGCAGTCGCGTACCGATCTGCCATCTTGAAGAGTTCAGCGACAGTAGCCGGAGGATTCAAAGCGATGTCTTCGGTGATTCTTCTACTGCGGACTCTCTACTTGAAGGCTCTGATAACATATGGGTCAAAAACCTCAGAAATTGAATTGCGAACCTGATTGAAACGCCTGATGAATTGGTGTAATGTCTTGTAGTCATTCTGTCTTATCCTGTGCAGGTCGTCCTCCTTTCCGGGGCGATGGTAGGTGCCCTAGAAATTGGCTAGTAGAAGGTCGCAGAGGTGTTGCCACGAGTAGATCGACTCGATTGGTTGGTTTAACAATCATGATATAGCGGACCATTTGAGCACAGTCGGAAGTTAATTCGCCATGACGCGCTCTCCTCCTCCTGCTGCTCAAACAGTGGTCATGTAGATCTAAAGAAACTCGATGGAATTTTGAGACCCATCAAACTTCTCCATGTTCCCTAGTCGAAACCGCGGTGGCCAGTGAACTGCTCAGAGGTCAGGCGAGAATGCCCGACATCCGGTAATTACGTCGTAACGCCTCCTTTGCAAGAAAGAAGGGTTGAAGTCGTCAGGTGATCGTACTCGACGATACCCAGCAATGGGTGAATCTGACTTATGATAAGTCTCGATCCTACGAGGGTAATACTTCTCGTATTTTGTCTGCTGTTGCAGACCTCTGGGTCGGAGTGGTGAATGATCACCTCTCCTAGGAGCTTTTTGATCGTCAGGCGTTCTAGGAACCCTTTTCTAGTTTGGGGAACGACGCAACTTGTGTTGCTCTCCATGTGGTGAGTTATCCAAATGATTGGAAGCTGACGGAGTCGTACTGCTACGACTTCAAGAATGATGTCGGTGGGGACGTTCGAGCTTGCTCATCGTGTTTCGCAGCCTTCATGCGATCTCTTCTGCGAAGAGGTCAAAGCCAAGTGCTCGAGCAAGTTCTCGAGATGGGTTCTCGAGAAGATCGTTGATATGCTGGAGTTTCTGAGCTACTTCCGACTGGTATTGAGCGCGCCTAGGTAAATTTCTCTGAGCCGCTACTCGTTTTCATCGGATTGTTTCATAATCATCCATACCTAATCCTTGAGCTTGCCTTAGTGAAGTGTGATGATCTCGAGGATTTCTCGCACGCTTATCAGAGTATTGACTCTATTCATCGCCGGAGGTGCCATTGCCATTGCCATTGCCACAAGCGGTCGTAGGGTGTTATCGTCGGGGAGTGTCCTCAGTCCTTTCTCTAGGAGAGTTATTGCTACCTGAGGGAAGGACGAAGACCTCCCGTTGATGATCTCCACTTGCGTTTGAGGAGTAGTCGAATGACACCATCTGATGACTTGGAGCAAACCCCTCCAGGAAGAGAAATTCCGGGTTATGGCCGTCTCCGTCCTTAGGTGAGCCCTGCGTTAGGATGGTCGAACTCGCAGGAAGAGCGTGTTTGATCACATCCTTGGCTAGGCTAACCGGAGAGAGAGAACCAACAGGTGTTGATGAAGATCTAGAATTACAACTTCTATGAGTTGTCGCGCCAGGTCGGACTGCCTTAGGTGAACTTGAACATTTTGAGAGGGAACTCTCGCCATGCTTTGAGCCTGCCATGGGACAGTCCTTGTTGTGGTCGGATAGACCCTTGTCCTCTGAGGAAGCTGGTTCCTCATCCGGACGTATCATTGTGGGGGATAAGGATCCCTCCTCAACTCCATCGGTGGTATAATCTCCTGGAGAATGATCTCCGGAGACGACATCACCATCGGATGATACAGTACTCGGCTCGTAGTTGAAACCGGCATCCATGTCGATATCTGCGTAATCGGCCAAGTCGAACCAGTTCTCCTCGTTCCACTTTCCTGCCATGAGAGCATGAGAGTTTGGAGAAAATGGAGGAAAGCTGATGACTTGAAGATCCCCATGGTCGGCGCCAACTGTCGGTGTTTTAGAACTGAACTTACGTAAAGATTGTTTGATTCGGGGGTTCCCCTAGGCTCAAAATCATGCAGAGAGGGAGACATAGGGGTTTTTATACAGGCTCGGGCCTTCTCCTGGGAGAATAACAACCCTACTCCTATGTGTATGTATTGAGTATGCTGGATTACAATATCAAGAGAAAGACTATAGTGTTGCGCCTTATACTCCTGATTGCCCTCCTCCCTTTCCTGATGATTCTGCCTTTTATATAGTCCTCTAAGTGTGCCGTTGTACCTCCAGTCCAAAGGCCACCTCAATGTTCTAGATAGTGGAGCCGTTACTGGAGGTCATTGTGGGAGTAGTAACGTTCCCACGTTGCTAGGCAGTTATCACCATAACAGGGAGTTTAAATCATGCCATTATTACAGAGAATAACAGCGTAGTTTACTGCCCCATATCCTTAAATATGGTGCGAAAGATTCCTTAGTCGACTAGGCCCACATGTCTGTAAACCTTATCGACTTGGGACTGGTCGTAGAAGAGCTTACGACCAGGTAGTGGTCGTAGAACATCTTACGACCACAGATTGATCGTAACAGAACTTACAATCATGGATAGTCGTAGAAGGGCTTACGACTATGGGGTAGTCGTAGGAAGACTTGCGACTATGGGGTGGTCATAGAAGAACTTACAACCTCCAGCTTCTCCCTTATGAATATTAAGGGGGTATACTCAAGGACCATATGACGTCATTATTATCCATAATATGAATTACAGATAAATAATTAAATAAGGATTATTATATCCTCGTCAGCCGGCAATGCTCAACTCGCAAAGCACGAAGAAGTAAGTACATAGCAGACATATGACACAAAGAAATGACACAGTTTGCAGGCAAACAAGTCTATCCAGTATGGGTGTAGTCTCCAAGCCCGTCAGGGTGTCCGCGTACGGACTACCCACAAGTCGATCGCTTTGCCCCCTAGCATGCAAGGCCTGACGGTGGCATGATCTTTGTGGGTCGACAAAATTTGGTCGGTGATTTGAAACAGCTAGTCCGAACCGCCAAGGTCACAAGCCATATCTGCAAATCAATTTGAAGTTAGCAATTATGACATAATTTTTGATTAAATTATTAATAGCATACCTCCCGAAATTCGTAAAATTTAGTGGCATTCCATCATAAACAGCATATTGAAGTGGTAGGGTATGTTAACTATCATGCAAGCCATGTGGTATACCAACTAAAAATAATGGAATGACTACACATTTTTAATGACATATTCACACATATGAAATTTACCAATGTTAGCCATGGTTATCAACAACACTCCATAAAATTAAGTTGTGTCATGTGAAAAAAAATACTACAGTAGTTAGTTCATTCGGAAAAAAGCGCAACTAAATACATATAACCATCAGGTGTCACGTGAATACAATATTGATAATGTCTAATTTACCCAACACTAACATGCGTTCAATCAATAATTGCTTAATTGCCTAATCTTTACCATCACTACTGCTCCCCAACACAAATTTTAACACAAAAGCGCAACTAATTATATATAAACACTAAGTATCATCTGAATACACTATTTACAATGCATTGTTTACCCAACCTTAACATTCGTTCACCCGATAATTGCTTAATAGCTTAATCTTTACCATCACTACTATACCCCCAAGACAAATTTTCTAGCTTCGCCACTGATAATATGACACTACACATTATGCATCTAAAGATTTTTGAAGCTAACCTACCATTATTTTATTTGCTTGTTAACATGTTACTACAAATGATGTTGCTTGCTAACCTACCATGGTTTTTCCCCCTCTCCCTCTTCCTCTCCTCTCTTTCCCTCCCTGTCTCCTCTTTTCCTTCCTCTCTTCTCCTTTCTCTCTTCTCACGCTCGGTCTCTAGAAGAAAAATTAGCGAGCTCGCCTCGGCCGGGCGCGCGCTGCCTTATAAGCTCCCCTAGTCGCCCAACCGTTAGGCCTCGAGCTCGCCTCGGCCGGGCGCGTGCGCCTTATAAGCTCCCCTAGTCGCCCAACCGTTGGGCAACTAGGGCCTAGCGTTGAGCGACAAGTGTCCTAGTCGCTCTGCCATTCGGCGACTAGGAGGCCAAAGGTCTAGTCGCCCAACAGTTAAGCGAATTGAAAACTTGTCGCTCACCCGTTGGGCGACTATCCATAGTCGTCCAACGGTACGGCGATAGATGATTAATTCTGTTAAAAAAAAGTGGTATTATTTCTGTAATTTTGAATAAAAATAGATTATTTATAAAAAAAATCACCAATGCAGTCTCCTCTCTGTAGATGTTCGGACCACTCTCTGTAGACAGCAACGGGCATGAGGCACCGGCCGCGTCCAAATCATGACAGGCTCCCACAAATACCCCCGTCTCATGTCGACCTCATGCTCGCCCCGCGCCAGGTACAAGGCGACGCCACGTGGTGGGCGACCTCGCAACTCGCACCGCATCGCACCCTATGCCTTGGCCCCTCGCCCTTTTTTGAAAAAGCCATAGCCCCACTTTTATAGAAAGTGAATAACCGGTTTTACAGAAGTCAAACCAAACAGAACTAACAAAGATAAGACTGGAATCACCAGTTAGAAATCTAAACTAGGATATCCAGCAAAAGGCCACACCCAGCCTGACCAACACAACCCAATTATCACCCAGATTACATAACCCAAAACCCATCATCAACAACAACCTTCAGAAGCTATCCTAAGGTACAAAAAGACTTCATCGAGACGTCGTCCAGCTCCAGCAGCTTCTCTAACTTCGCTTGGTCAACTTCTTTGATAAGAGTGCACCAACACTACAAACAAGATATGAATTTGAACATGACTTCAATTGGTTGTTTAGGATAAATATTCTCAATCACCCCTTTGTTTCTGATTTTCCAGAGAGTCCATGCCAAAGCTGCAAAACTAAACAAACCAACGTGATACTCATTAGCACCCCTTTTATCTAACCACCAAAGGTGAAACCCATCTAAAGATTGTGGAACTCTGTCCCATTGCAGAATCTCCTTTATACAACACCAAACAAACTTAGCAATAACACATTTAAAGAGCACATTATTAGCATCCTCAGACACCCCACATAAGCTGCACTTCTCCACCCCCTGATCTTAAGTTGATCAGTTGTTTGGATCCTATTATGATACAATTGCCACAAAAAGATCTTGACTTTGAGAGGAATTCTGCTAGCCCAAACCTTTTGAAGCTTCAGTTAGTACCCCCCCTCCCCATTAGCCAAATGTCTATAAAGACTTGACCGAAAACTGACCATGATTACCTAGGCACCACCCCAATATGTCTCTTTTATCTTCCAGAACATCCCCATTGAGAATGAGCTTCAACTCCTCCCATTGATTTCTCTCCTCTGTCCCAAAAATTCTGATAAACTTGATATTCCAAACCCCATTATCACAACATTTATCCACACAAATATCAGGATTCTCACAAATTCTGAACAGATTAACAAATCTGACATTAAAAGGACAATTGTCAAACCAAACATCCTTCCAAAAGTGAACGGATCTCCCATCCCCTAATTGAAATTTCTCACCCCAATGAAACAGATGCTTAACTTTGTTGATGCTCCTCCAGAATTGAGACCCTTTGAGTGAATTTGAATCACTTAAAACCCCTCAAAGAAAGTATTTTGCCTTCAAAATTTGAAACTAGAGTTCATCTTTGTTTTGCAATCTTCCAAAACCACTTGCATAAGAGACAATCATTTAAAAGTCTAGTATTTAACACCCCAAGACCACCAAAATCCTTAGGTTTGCAAACAGCCCTCCAGTTAACTATGTGATACTTGAACTTGTCACTAACTCCTCTCCAGAAAAACCTAGAACGATCTCATTTAACCTGTAGAAGCCCATGGTATAGGTAGGGATATTGCTCAAATAGCTATTAACCATAATCAACCTACCCCTAGAAGATAAAAGACTACTTTTCCAAGTATCAGATCTGTTTTCTAGTTTAGTAATGATTTTACCTGCAGCTTTATCTCTCACCATTCTGTCTCCAATGGAAACCCCCAAGTAAGGGGAAATTGACCCAATTTGCAGTTAAACATATTAGCTACTCTCTGAGCTTCAAAATTATCCACCCCAACAACAAAAACTTCACTCTTGTGAAAATTTATTTTCAAACCTGACATTCATTCAAAACAATACAGAAGAAATTTGAGATTCAGGATATACTCATCATTACACTCAATCATAAGGACAACGTCATCAGCATACTGGAGTAAAGGTACACCCCCTAAGATAAGATTAGAAATCACCCCTTTTATCAAATTGTTCTGTTGGGCCTTAGCAATCATAGAAGCCAACACATCAACAACTAGGTTAAAGAGAAGGGGAGACAAAGGATCCCCTTGCCTCAAGCCTCTGTGTGTAGTAAAATAAGAACCAACAGACCCATTAATATTGATACTAACTTTACCCCCTTTAACTGAACTCATAACCCAATTTATCCATTTGCCAGACAAACCTTTCTTAACCATCACCTCCTCCAAAAACCCCCCAATGAATTTTATCATAAGCTTTCTCAAAATCCAATTTGAGAATTACTCCCCTCTCCTTAGTATCTCTCATTTCATGAAGTATTTCATGTAGAGACACTACCCCATCTAAAATATTTCTCCCTTTAATAAAAGCAGTCTGGCTCTCGCTAATGACCTTGTGTGCCACTTTCCCCAAACTGACAACCATAAGTTTGGTAATAATTTTGAAACTGACATTCAGCAGGAAAATGGGCCTATACTGTCTAATAGTACTAGCCTCCTTAATCTTTGGCACCAGAGTGATCACCCTATAGTTCAATCTCTTCATGTCAAGCTTCCCCTCAAAAAAATCTTTAACCAGCTTCATGAAGTAAGATTTAATGACCCCTAGAAGGATTTGTAAAAACAGACAGGAAAACCATCAGGACTAGGGGCTGTATCTCCATTTAAACCCTTAATAACATTCCAAACCTCCTCTTCAATAAAATCTTGAATCAAACTACCATTATCCACAGTAGAAATCTTATCATTATCTTGCTAGTGGTCTTGAGCAACCTTCACACTAAGATTTCTATATCTACCAAACAAATCTTTATAAAAAGTGTAAATGTGATCTCTGATCTCCCTTTTCATCTGTTACACAACCCCCCTCAAACTCCAAACTAAAAATAAATTTTTTTTCCTCTTCCTTCAATTAGCACAACTATGAAAATAGCTAGTATTGGCATCCCCTTGAGACAACCATTTCACATCACCCCTCTGCCTCCAGGATCTCTCCTCCATATCAAACAATTTTTCTAGGTCTGACTCAGCTTTATATCTGTCCAGCCATTCTTCAGCACATAAGCCCTTCTCATCTGCCTTCATGTCCAAATTATGAAGAAGCTCTAAAATATTCTTCTTTTCTTTATTAAACTTACCCTTCACATTGGCACCCCAACCTCCGAGAAAATGTCTTAAGGAGGCTAAGCAGCCATTCCATCTATCCACAAAGTTAATTTTATTAGGCATCTTAAGACCAATCTCCTTCCATTTCTCAGTAACCACCTCAACAAAATTGTCCTGACAAAACCAATTTTTCTCAAAAAAGAACCTCCCTGCCTTCCTGGCAATATTCTCTCCAGAATCCAGTAAAATTGGACTATGATCAGTGTAACATCCCAAACAATAGTTTGTATTTCAAATGTATAAAAATGTGGAGGATTTAAAACTTTTGATGCCTCATGTTGTCATTTGAATTTTTTTGGCAATTCTTTGAAAAGGTTTTGTTAATTTCAAAAAAAAACCTAATGCTTCAATTGACTAGAAGCAGAATCCTTGAAAACTTTTAGAGCAAATCTATGATCATACTTTGGAATTATTTTTCCTAGGTTCTGGATCATGTCAGTGACTCCTCTAAAAAATTTCATAATTTTAGAAATTGTTTGCTATTTTAAACTGGTCAGTCAAACCTGTTGGTCTCTAAGTCAAAACCCTAGGACCAAAGCTTGTAATAATTCTAGAGGAAAATTCATTGCATGAAAATCTCTAGAAAATTTATACAATGTTGTTCCTAGTGTCCTAAACCTCATGTAAAAAATTTCATAAATTTTTGAGCTTTGAAACAATGTCTAAAAATTCCTTGAACCTTCAGCCTAAATTTAAATCTCAGTCCAAACACTGTTGGACCGATCGAGCCAAATTGACGCGGTCTGACTCGAGCCCAACCCGATGCGGTCGAACCCACCGCTAACCCCACCCCATCCCAGACCACCTTTCCTCATTCCGTTGACCTTTGGTATTGCCGCTTGCTCATCGTCTCCATCGTCGCGACCGTCTGCGCGGCCCTTATACCCGGCTTCGCCCGGCGCTCTTGCTCAGTGCTCTGCGCTTTGCACATCAGCTTGTTTTCGGTTTCGCCACCACCATTGGTTTCGCTCGCCTCGGCCGCATCTTCCGCTGCTAGCCCATGCCCTGAGTGGCATTAATTCTCCTGTCACCCCCACCACTCATTGTCACTCTTGTCAGTGCATGACGCGCCGAGCACGTCAATGCCGAGCAGAACTCCCTCTTGTTCTCCATCCCCATGGCTATAAAAGGGTCGTCAGGAGCTATGCCATCTCCTTTCTCGCTACCCCTACTTCCCCTAAACCTTCTCTTCACTTGTCTAAGCTCCAAGCTCAAAGGTTGCGCTCCATCTGTTTTCAACCGAACGCCGCCACCGTGCCCCGGCCGCCACAGTGAAGCTCTCTCTACACTACCCGCGTCATGTCGTGTTCTAACTTTCTAGGAGTATTCCCCCCTTGCTAATTCCTTCTTTTGATCACAGGAGCTACTGAATTTTTGGTTTTCTTCAATTCCAGCCGTGAGCAGTCCTTTCTTCCTCGTCTCCGGTGAGATCAATCTTTTTCCAATTCATTGCTCGTGCACAATCTCCTAACCATGTCTGACATTCCCCTACCCCTCTTTTCTCCTTTTGTTGCTCAGGCCAATCCCGCCACGGGGCACCACCTCCGCTGACTCGGTCCACTGCGGCCAGCCCTTCTGCAGTAGCCTCCCAACCTCTGGGTCATCACGGTGAGCTTCTAGTACCCTGTGGTCGCTCGTGCGCACGCTTGATTTCTTGAAACTTCATCGCTCCACGTTGTTGCTTGATGGCCGAATGCTTTCACCGCCTCTCCTCGCCGCACCGCCGTCTTAGGCCGCCGGAGACCTCGCCGACAGCACCAATGAGTGCGCAAGGTCGAGCTAATCCCATTTTGTCCTTTGGCATGCGCCGCCACAGGCCCTACCGCTGGCGAGACGCCCGGCGAAGTCGCGCCCGGGAACGCTCTCCTGTCCGAACGTGGACACTACTATTGCACGCGCTTAATTAACCGAATCATTGTCGGAACAACAATCATTAGGCAAATCCAGGTTTAATTGCTACCTTAACTCGCTGACTTGTGGGGTCCTAAACAGAAACCCATGAGCTTTAATGCTCTGATTTTCGCGCAAAGACACTGATGCGTGGGCCCTAATGGCCGGTTAAGTTTTTGCGCAAGTCTTGAAGTGCGTTTTCTAAATAAGGGAAACACATTTCATAAACTGCTTAGATCAAAGTACGCTTTTGAAAACCGAAGACGTATTCTCGTGAATGCGCCTTCAACGTCGTAGTTGGTTGTGGCTAGGTCAATGTTGACCTACTCAGCCGCCCTCCGGGTCCCACTGGTCAGTCTCGTGGGCTAGCTGACTGCGTGTGTTAAAAGTATTTAATTATTTTAGGAATATTTGAATTAAATTGTTTTTGCACCGTTAATTCAAATAACTTAGAAATTTCATATATTTTTCATTTTAGCTCCAAATTGAATGAAACCAATTTTGTTAGTTTTCATTTTTAGTGTACTTTTAAATAAAATAGGTTCTAAGTATGTTGCTATTGCAGAAAATATTGTTAATTAATTTATTTGTGAAATCCTGCTTTTAACTTGTTAAGCACTTAGAAAATCCAAATAAACTCATTTTGGACTGAAACTTTCTCCTAAAATTCTTCAAACATGTTTCTCTACCTGTGATGTTTGTATGATGGGATAAAGTTGAGTTTTGGTTATTTTGGTGTTATTCGTTCTTATTTGCTCTTTTTTTCGATCGATAGATTGCAACGATTCGGGTATTTTCGAGAGTGATCCTCAGCAGCAAGAAGATTATCTTCATCAAGGAAAGCAGTTTTTCTTTGATGCACATTGATCCTACTATTTGTGCATGCTAATATTCCAATTTTCAACTATATGTATGCATGCTATGTTGACAAGTATTTTCTCAGTTCGCGATAGTTAACCAGATTAGTTAAAGGAATTGTAGGTAAGCATCTATCCTTTACTGCTGAACCTAGGTGTATATCCGCTATGACTTAGAGCTCGATGCATGGGTTCTAGTCACTCTATATCTAGTATATGAGTGTTGTCGCTTAGCCATGCTTAGAACGGTAGTCTGGGGATCATCGATTCGGCGATGGTCATTACAACATCACTTTAAATACTTGAGTCAGGGTACTCTTGAATATAACATATTTGGAAAAACTAAAACTGAAAATAAAAATAATTTAGATTTGGGCACATGGTTGATGGTGTGATTATTGGGTGTGTGGTTGTGTGCCCAAATCAACAAAGACCGAACATCTTGTCCCACTAAACCAAGCATTACCGTGTGCAATCACATGAGGGTCATATGGGTCCCCTCTTGACTTAGTACTTTGGTGTATGTTAGCTCCGAGTCGTAGGTGGTGGTTGTGTGTGTTGTGTTAAAAAAAATGTTTCTATGTGTGATGGGTGTGCGGGAGTGGAATCCAGTCTAGGTTCTCCACATCGAGGGGCATTGTAGTTGTCCGAGGCTTTACCCCATAGGGTAGTTGACTTTTGGCTTTACAATGACTCCGACACAACGTATGGGTGTCTATCCATATGGGCGGCTCGTAGTTAATACACAATATTGGAAAACGTCTCGTAGGACTTAGCTTTGCCGGCATACCTACGGAAGTGTGCTTTATCCTGTGGCAAAAAGGAGCAGTCTGACATGTGTGTAAAGTTGTACACCCCTATAGGGTCTAATATATTCGAATAGCTAAGTCGTTGGTTATGGACACGCTTGGGAAGGTCTTTTAAGAGTTAGACTATAACATTTTGATAAAACTTGAGAATGGGTGGTACGAATGGGTAATTCGTGCTATTGTTGTGGTGGCTGTGGGAAGTAACCTCTAGGATGATAATTATTTTTATATTGTTGTCTCACTGCTATTTGATCAATTAAAATCTGATTTGATAAACTGCCTTCAATGTATTACACTATTGCAAATAAAATGTTGCTTTATGCTTAAAATAAACCATATAGCCATCTTCATTGAATCAAGCTTGCATATAGCTATGTATAGGTTTGTTAATCGTAAGTCTTGCGAGTACGTTTTTGTACTCAACTGCACTATCTAGTTTCTGCAGAGGAGGTTGACCCTCAAGGGGTTGATGTTTGTGAGGCCGACTACTTTCTTGACGACTATCTTGGGCGTTTTCGGTCGGTTGCCTTGTGGGTATAAGGGCAGACGGTTTGCCTTTTGCTTTTAGCCATATTATGGCAGGTGTTTCCGCTACAGACTTAGCTCTTTTGTATGGAACCTTGATGTTGTGTAAAATGTTGTAAATTATGAAACCTTCAGTAATGTAAAAACTTGTGTATGGATGTGATTCTCAATTTTTGTAAGGTGTATGTGTACTGCAGTTCTAGGAAGTACAGATACACTGAGAGCGGGGAAATTTGATTTGTAATGCTAGGACCAATAGAAAGGTTAAGTATTACAAATTAAATTGCCCGGCGGCTCTCACAATCAGACCCCACTCTAGTCAAACTAACAGCCCTACATAGAGGAAATCTAGCCTCCCAACTAGTGGAGACCAGAATTCTATCAAGTTCCACCATAATGGGACAAGATTGTTTATTTGTCTAAGTAAATCTCGGACCACCCTCTTAATATCCATCAAATCATTAGCGATAGAGAAATCTAGCCTCCCAACTAGTGGAGACCAGAATTCTATCAAGTTCCACCATAATGGGACAAGATTGTTTATTTGTCTAAGAAAATCTCGAACCACCCCTCTTAATATCCATCAAATCATTAGCAGTAATAAAATCATTAAATTTGTCTATCAAATTGTAATTAACCTTATTAGAATTTTTATCATCCTTGACCAGAGGCATGAACAAGGGGACTATTAATATCTAATTATCAATTCAAAATAAGACTATTGACCCAAGCACCACAGAGCAAGACAAATATGACACTTGACATGCAAATCCTCAAAAATTCCTCACTCAAACATGATGATTAAGCCATACACAATTATCACTTCAATTTGACAAGGACTATTCATCATTACATCACCGAGCAAGGGGACTATTAATATGAACTAATTATCAATTCAATTTGACATAGGACTATTTACATCATTACATCCGAGCAAGGGGACTATTAATATCTCAAAACCACACTAAGAAAAAATCTTCCTTTGTCACACCCTTCTATCTCTAAATTATCTTTCCTACATATCACGCACGGTTCCATATGGAGCCGTGCGCAGATATGTCCCATATCACCAGACGGTTCCATTATGGAACCGTCAGGTAAATATTTTTTTTCTCAAGTATATACACTTACATGACATGTGAAGAAATTACATGTTTATATTAAAAAGCGAAACCTATAATTAAACAAGGTTTTTCTAGTGGCGAAGGTAGTTGCTATCTCCATCTTGCAATACTTCATAAGTGGCGGTGTCGGCATCAGGCGAGTTCTGATCGTGACGAAGCAAGCTAAAATCGTCCTTGAAGCCTGTTAGCGCGCTCGTTCGATATAATTAATATTAATTGTAACTTCACCTCCAAACTAGATTTTGTTTTTCCACAAAACCGTCTACGATATATATATATAGAGAGAGAGAAAAGCATAATAATTCAACATATAATTAAATATAAGTAACTTCACCTCCAAACTTTTTTTCATTTTAGAATTTTCATATATATGGCCAAACAGTGTGGCGTTAAACTTAAAAAGATTTAAAAAGTAAAACCTATAAATAAAACAAAGTTTTCTAGTGGCGGAGGTAGGTGCTATCTCGAGTCTTCAATACTTCATAGGCGGCAGGCGTCGGCATTGGGCAGTTCGACCATCGTTGAATGAAGCACTGAAATCGTCCACTCGGACCGGCCGCTCGTTCAAGTGTCTCAAGACCCTCGGTATGTTGAACCAAGAAGAATTGAGCCCATAGGCTCTCTTCCCTTCTTGAGGGTATCGGCACGAGTCGTGATCGATGCAGCTTGCCTCGATTTCCTGATCAAGTGGCGGCAAGCCTCTGGAGGCGTGCTTGCGTCGTTTTGGAGACTTCGTCGATGTGCTATGAACGCTACAAAGTGGGAGATCACCCGGAAGACACGGCGGAGGAGGATGTCAAGGCGGCGGAAGGTGGCTGATCACTTGCTCCCAGCAAATTCTCCGCCGGCGAAGGTGAAGACAGCATTGATCAAGCGGTGTTCTTCCGCTGGCTGCAGTTCAACACCCCCATCAGAATACATCCAGAATGCCCAATAGCAGCAATCCAATCCCAGAAGAAATCCCCATTACCTGTCAGATCTTTAAACTCTCTGTCAGTGAAATCCTTTTTTATGGTTTCTTGCACCCCTACCACATCAAGCCACTCTTTAACAACAATCTCTTTGAGTTGTCTCCTCCGAGCTGCTTTCCCCAGACCTCTAATATTCCAAAACAAATACTTCATGGGTTAACTTTCTTCAAAGAAACCTTACCTTTCTTTAATCTGGTACGCCCCTTGTTATTCAAACTAAACCCCACAACACCCCTTGATTCATTATCCACCCCAACAGAGTGATGTTCCTATTGGACCGAAAAGGCGACTAGAGGGGGGGTGAATAGGAGCACACTCACTTTTTCACCTTAATTGAATTCAATACTAATTTCACTCCAATAGCTATGAAAGCTATGAAGATCAATATATAAGCACAGTGGAAGACTTGTATTAAATCCAATCAAAACCCCGAAGAGAAAAGACCAAAATCACCAAAAACTAGAAACCAAAATAGATGGGTAGTCAGACCTCTCTGTCACCTGTATGTCACCTGAAACATCGGATCTAGCTCCAATGCTAGTCTCATCAAAAGTAACATTGCATGTCTCCTGGACAATGTTAGTTTCAACATTAAAGACCCGAAAACCCCTCAAATGAGCAGGATAACCCAGAAATAAACCATCACAAGTCCTTGATTCAAATTTATCTAGGTTTCCTGTCTTGAGAATAAAACACTTTGATCCAAAGACTCGAAAGTGAGAGACAAAGGGTTTTCTACCAAATCAAAGCTCATAAGAAGTCTTGCCCAAAGACGGTCTCAAGAAGACACGGTTTGAAATATGACAAGTTGTAGCAATAGCTTTGGCCCAAAACCTTCTCGGTGTGCTATACTCATCTAGCATCGTCCTAGCCATCTCAACTAAGGTTCTATTTTTCCTTTCCACAATGCCATTTTGTTGAGGGGCGTGTGGAGAAGAGAACTGATGCTCAATGCCACGCTCATCACAAAAAGAGGCAAAAGAAGCATTCTTGAACTCTGTGCCATTGTCACTGCGGATCGCTCTCAAGGCACCAGGAAGTTCAGAAGCCAAACGAAGAACAAGATCATGATAATGATCAAAAGCCACATCCTTCGAAGCAAGAAAGAACACCCAAGAGTATCTCGAAAAATCATCAACTATGATAAGGATATACCATTTGCCACTAACTGACCGAACCCTAGCAGGACCAACAGTATCCATGTGACGAATCGTCTCGTCCGTCGACCATGACCATAGTCAATGAAGGGTGTGAGGCGGCAACTTGCTTGCCATGCCTACAGGGCGCACATACAGCATCCTTGACGGCTTTGAGTTTAGGCAAACCTCTCATGAGATCAAGGCCGCTAACTCGCGTCACATGATCAAAACCAATGTGCCCCAAACGTCGGTGCCAAAGCCAGATATCAGAAGAAGATGCCATTAAACATTTGAGAGATCCAGCAAGAGATTCAGAAAAATCAGCTCCAAAGATTCTACCAACTCTAGAAATCCAAAAAACAAGCTCACCGGCAGAATCAAGCACACGACATGCATTTTTCTTAAAACGAGTTTCGTAGCCATCATCAAGAAGCTGCGAAACAGAAAGTAAGTTTTACCTTAGCTTGTCCACAAGGGAGACGTCCTTCAAGATGAATCTGTCATTCACCTTGATTGATCCTGTTCCTTCAATTCGCTCTTGTGTATCATCTCCAAAGGTGATAAAGTCATCACCCGTCAACCGCGTGAAGAAAGTAAACCATCTTGAGTCTCCGGTCATGTGATGTGAATGGCCGGAGTCGACGAGCCATGTGTTCTTCCTTCTTCCGCGGCGATCCTAAAAATCAAGGCACAAAAGATCGATGTGTCTCAATACTGGAGTTAGTTAGACATGACTTGGGAACCCAGTACTGAGACATACATCTGCAAGTAGTATGCAAAGCAGAAGTGCTATCCTTGATTTTATTTGAAGTTCTGTTATGAGCAATGGTTACACAAACATGAGAAGCATCCTGTCTAGGAACATTATGATGATGAGCATGTGAAACAAATCCTAGTCCAGGTTTCTTCCTTTCTAAATGACCATGTCTCATAAAAGCTCTAGGTTGATTAGATTAAATTCTAGCAATATTTTTCTTAGTGTTTTTCAACCTATGCCAACAGAACTCAACCAAATGTCCATCCTTCTTGCAATAGGTGCAATGGTACTAGGTACCACTGGGAGAAGCACCTTTTGGCTCAAAAGAAGGTTGGACAAAACCTGCAGATTTGAAAATTATTTTTGCAGGTTGGGTTGTGAATTCAACTAAGCCATTTTCCAAGACCTAAATGACATTAGGCTTGTATTTGTCCTGGGCAGAGTTGTATCCTAATCCTTGCTTCTTATAAGGAGTTTTAGACGTGTCCAGAATCATGTTTAACTGTTTTTTACCTTTAGAGAATTTTTCTAGTGTGTCCTTAAGGTAAGCATTTTCTTTTCCAAAGTTAACACATAAATCACAAGTCTTGGCCTTAATGGCTCTAGCATGTTTCTCCTTAAGAAAAGCAACTTCAAGCTTATAGGCTGCACATGTGGCACAAGGTGTAGACTCAATTATGTCCTTAAAATTGGCATATTTAGCTCTAACTACTTCTAGAATGTCTTTAACTTCATGTTCACGTTCTAAGCAAAAAGAGCAAAAACTAGATTTAACATTACCAGAGGCATCCAACTTACTAGAATCTAAGCATTTTTCACATGGAGCAGATTTAACATCAATTAGCTCAGTCCTAGAATTCTCAAGTTGGTGCAAAGCAATATCATGAGCAGATTGCAGTTTAGCAAATTCAGAGTGTAGAGTATGGCAAAATGAACATTCATCATATTCAAGAGTCTTAGCATTTACAAGTTCTAAAGTCAAATTTTCTACTTATGACTCTAAGTCCTTGTTCCTAACTATGGTAAACTCTAAGGCCTTATCCTGATTCATGAGTTGCTCAAACATGGTGTCGCATCTAGCAGAAAGAACATCATAGGAGGGAGGTACCTCATCGTTGTCATCGGCGTCGACGGAGTCGGCCATGAAGCACATGCCGGTGAAGTCCTTGGCCTTCCCTTTCTTGTCTTGAGGGAGTTCCTCCTCCTTGTCCTCCTCGCTCCTGGAGTCCACATCGCTCATGGATTGCTCTCCAAAAGCGGCAAGGACCCGGTGAGCAGCCTTCATGAGCTTGGCAGCATCATATTTGGGTTTGCTCCCCTGGGGCTTCTTCCAGGCAGTCTTCTCATCCTTATGATTGCCCTTACCTTTTCAACTTAGGGCGGTTGCTTGATATGATATAACTCTCCACACTCATAGCACGTCACAGGGCCACCTCTCTTCTTGTTTCTAACATTATTATATGCCCGTGTGACTTTCTTGGCTAAAAGAGCTAAATCAGCCTTAGGAAGACTCTCAAACTCTTCTTCTTGAATTGCAGATATACACGCAGAAGAACCATTAGAAGTTCTTTTCAAAGGATCAGCTACCAAAGTCATATTTTCCTTATTAGGAAGACTGCCTCTCTTGATCTCATGAGTCTTGAGCTTACAATAAAGCAGCTCAAAAGTGAGACTAGAGAGATCGACGTTCTCCTCAATGGCAGCAGCCTTCATCTCCCACTCCTTGGTGTTGATTGTAGCTAAGAGGTGGGTGGCATTCTCATATTGAGAGTACTCAATGTCAACAGCTCTCATCTGATTGATCACCTTGTTAAAGCGAGTAAAAACGTCATCGATGCTCTCGCCAGGACGTATCTCGAATTTGTTATACTCTTGCTTGTAGACCGTCTGACGCACTTGCTTGATCTGGGACGATCCCTCATGGTAAGTTTCGAGGGTGTGCCAAATCTTATGTGCGGTCTCAAGGTTGCAAATCCTATCGTACTCCTGTCTACCAAGCCCAGCATATAGAAGGTTCTTTGCCTTGTTGTTGTTAGCCAAGAGAAATTTTTGGCCGTGAAACAACCGGGCAAAAGCGATGGCTCGAACAACCTCCCATATAGCTTGTCCTTCGCTATCAAGGAAGACTCGCATGCGATTCTTCCAATAGGCATAGTCGAGCCCATCGAAGACATGCGGCTTGGTCGAGTACTTATCTATCGCCAAGTTCAGTGGCCGGTTAAGATCAAGATTGAACTAATCGGGCTCTGATACCACTTGTTGGACCGAAAAGGCGACTAGAGGGGGGGTGAATAGGAGCACGATCTTTTTTTCACCTTGATCGAATTCAATACGATTTTCACTCTAATAGCTGTGAAAGCTATGAAGATCAATATACAAGTACAGTAGAAGACTTGTATTAAATCCAATCAAAACCCCGAAGAGAAAAGACCAAAATCACCAAAAACTAAAAACCAAAATAGTTGGGTGGTCAGACCTCTCAAATTGGCGGGTCGATTTTTTTGCCTAGCGGTCAGACCTCTCAAATGGGCAGTTTGACCTCCAGCACGGAGTGAACAGTGAAATCAGCCCGAAAACCAAAACTCAAATCAATCTAACTTTTGATCCGTAAGGTCAAACCTTACCAAATTTGAGACACACCTTCTCTAAGATATTGGGAACCTATTCCAATCAAGGATCACATAGATCCATGCCAAAATTCCTATCTTTTTTCAGTTTGAACGAAGGGTGCTCAAAAACCGAGTCAAAATCGAAATATGATCTAAAAACTTGCTCGTGGGTGATTGATGATCAAGATGATCCTAGATGGGTTCCCACATGTCACAGCAAGTTAGATCAAAGCAAGAAACCAAGTAAAAACTCGCGGATCAAAGAAAGACTCAAAATCACCAAATAGAGAGAAGGAAAGCAAATAGACTCATCTTGAGGAATCTTTCCTTGGATTGATTTTGATATGATATTGGTTTACAGCCACTCCGTCAAGGAGGACAAAGACTCAATACATGAGCACAAAATCAAATCCAACTCTCTAGAACCCTAATCTCCAACTATCAACTCCCTAAGCAAACTAGGGTTTCAAAACAAATGAAAGGGTTGAAGGGGGTGCAGCCACCTCCCTCCTCTATTTATAGTGGAGGCTTAGACCTTCTAGAAGAGTAAACCCTAATGGCCCCCCCATTAAGCCCACATACAAACGGGTCAGACACGCACGTATTTTAAAGCACCGTCTTCATCTCCTCTTGACCAAATCCGTTTCTCCACGCACCGTCTTGCGCCGCGGGTTGGCAAAAGGTCACAAAGGCGGTATTTAGTAAAATTACCAAAATATCCCTTCTCGATCTTTTTGCAAAGACCGAGTCCCATCTTCGTGAAGCACTTCCATGCTTCGCTACGTGTAGGTTGATCCAATGGTTCTCATCATGTCGGCAAGTCTCTCCCATCTGGCTCCCACCAAAACCACCATGGCACTTGCACCGACCCCCGCGCCGCTTGATCCAACCTGTCGCACCGAACTGCCCGTTCAGTCACCTTTGTCCCTCTTGCGCCATGCTTGACTCCATTGACCTCACCCGGCATCCCCGATCGTTCTAAACCTCAGCTCTCCAAGCTTAGTCCCGATCATCCTCGCCGTTGACCGTCGTTGGCCTCCAAGCAACCTGCACAACAAAAGACAAAGAAATCGACTCCGGGAGCAAGTTCTTCACAACTTGACCCACGTTAGTCAAAACATGCATCATGCAACATATATGCAATGAAACCCATAAACTTGACCTAACCCAACACTGATCGCCACTTTTGGCCAATGAACAGTAGCAAAATCGGTTAGACCGCCGTTCAATGGCGGTCGGCCCGATCAGCATACCTTAACGCCGGCCCCGACCGACTCGACCGACAAAGATTCCAAACTTCGACGAAAACACGCGTTTCGACAAACCGTTAACAACATTGCCAATTGTAACATCATCCAAAGATCATGAGCATATCCCCATGATATCCACAGTTCCTTACACCCCTTATTTTCTTTCACTGTTCCTTCCTCTCTCTGAACCGGATTACTACATTTCCCCAATTCAGCTTGAGCAATGGCACATCTGGCCACCTCTTGTGCTTGCATGGCCGAGATCACCTCCTGGGGACTCTCAATATGGGAACCCAAAGCAATACCACAAGAGCTAGCAACATATTCGAGATATTTAACATAAGTATTATTAAGAATATTAAAAGGATTGTCAGCAGAAGTACCTTGAGATTCTAGGTTCTGAATAGACTTTAGCATGGCAGCCTTCTCCTACATAGGAATGCCTTGATCTTGAATATGACTACTCTTCCTAGTAGCCAACTTTGGTTCCTTTACCTTATTTCTACCCCCTTTCTTTTTTAGTCATTGTCCATTCATCTGTTGTATCATCAGCTTCAGAAAGAAAGAGAGACTCTAATTCCCTATCAGTACTCAAGAGATCACCCCTCTCCCAGATATGGAAACCTCACCCTTAGGTATGTCCATATCCTTATCCTGAGCCAGATCATTTATATAAATCTCCTTATCATCTATATGTTGACAAGTACCAGCAGACTTATTCTTAGAAGGCAGATTTAAACAAGGCCACAAAGCTGTAGACACAAAAGTAGGTCCCTCATTAGTATGGACCACAATCTCTTTAGATATCTCTAGAGGCAAGACCTCGCAATCCCCTGAGGTCCTCCCCTTCACAGTTACCATAAATTTCTTCTCCCCCTACCATTTAGTCCTCAATCAAGCTAGTAGAATCAATATTCTCATCAGAAATAGAATAGCTGAAAGCTAGGGGCATCACATGAATAATTTGGTTCTCTAAGTTGAATTCCACAATCTATGTACCCTGATTAGATCCTTCAGAATCTGAAGTCCCCTGATTCTTAGATTTAGATTTATGAGATTCTCCACTCTTTCATGTTCAGAGGTTTGCTGTGTCTCCCCTCCAAACCTCTCAGCAAGTTTTTCCTACTCAGTCTTATAGGAACTATCATTAGACTCCTCTTCCTCCTCATCCTCTTCATCATCCTTCTTTTTATCATGGGGTTTATGTCCTGGGTCTTTGCAAGGTCCCCCTTTGGTCTTCCTCCCAACCCCTTCTGTCTCAAATCTAATTTCATACCCCACAGCATTAAAGAATATTTCAACAAAACAATTAATGCTAGAGGGATCTCAATAATTAACTTTCACTCTAACAGGATCCATTCTCATCAGACTAATTTCATCCACCTCAAGAGGTTCCCCAACAAGACTAGCTAATTCTTTAACAATTCTTTGCGATCTTAGCGACATTTGGGATACTGAACACATTCACCCAAATGAAATAAGGACGGAAGAGGCCTCATGATCTAACTTTGACTTCTCCACAGTAGCTTTGACAGAATGAAGAGCTAGTTTAACACCTCTAACTTTAGACCAAGTGTCTAGAGTAGCCTTAGAAGGAAAAACAACTACATAATCACAATATGACAACTTCCTAACCTTCCAATCCCAATTAGCCTAGATTAAATGCTTAAGTTCAGCTTCAATTCGTTGAACTGAAGCCACCCCCTCCTTAATACTAATAACTCCAGTAGCTGCTTGTTGTTTAGAGAGTTGAAGCCCAGGAACCTGCAAACTATAAAACCCCTGTCTAGGAATCCCAAATCCAAAAAGTTTCAATGCATGATTTTGTTTCTCATCAGGACAACCAGACGTCATGTGCCCTGCCTTTTTACACTTGTAGCAAACCGGCGGACTAGTACATCTAGCTTGGTGATGCCCTAACTACAAACATCTAAAGCAAGTGCCTCGATATTCAGAGCGAAGCACCCCAGTGTTCGGACCAATCTCTCCCCAGATTTTCTGGTGTTCCTCCCCCTTTCCAGTATTCACCGAATCTTTCCATTCAGATGTATCCCTGCCTCGATCAGAACACAACACACCTCCTCTCACCCCAGATCTACCACGAGAACCCCCTCTAAAATTCAACCCCCGATCAAACCCCCGTCTGCATGAAGAGTCTCTCTACCTTGAGTCTCCTGCTGCCACCCCTTAGCCTGATTCGAAGAATCGCATTACACCACCCCAGTATTCTGAAGCTCCACTCTAGATCTATCAACGCCAAAAGAGGGATAAGGCTTACCAAAACTCAAAAAAGCCCCCAGAGGATGCTCTTGAAACCTCTGCTGTTGATCCTAATCTCACCTGAGCTTATCACGAAGGTCTTCCTCCGCCAACAGATCATCCTCCTCCATCCAGTCTTCTGGAGCACTCCTTTTGCCCCCCGTCCAGCTTCGAGAGGCATCCCCAAAGCGCCGAGGAAACCTACCTCGACCACGATCCATCGCTCCCTCTTTCACAACCTTAGCAAAGGATTTACGAAGAGGAGGAGGACTCCAAATCCGTTGCACAACCCTAGCTCTTCCCCCAAATCTCTGAATATCGCTCAAACCAGCGCAATACCCTAACTCTCCCGGCACAACCCCTTTTGGAATCCAACGCCGCTCCTGAGTCGGGATCCTACGCCAAGAGTGGGAGAAAAGGTCGAGAAGTGAGGTACCAAACCTTCGAATCGGCCCAGACTGCCCATAGAAAGTGTCGGTGGACGCCGCCACCGACTGCTCCGCCGGTGGCAGACGTAACCTTTCGCCATTCTCCGCCTAGGGCAATCCGGTCCTTTCGCCAAGCGTAAGACCCGAGTCCACTGCCAACGCCTCAACCGAGGGCAAATCCGTCCGCAAGCGGTACCAATCCGCCACCAATGTCGCTGCCAGGGTAGCCCCGTCCTTTCCCCTAGCGAACGGCCTCTCGAAGGCTCCGTCGTCTCGAGGGATGGAGGCTTCTCGAAGAAACTTTGCTGGCTTCTCATTGTTCATCCGCCCCTCGCCCTTGCACATTTGTTTGGATCGCGGGTCACCTGAGATCCAGGCAGCGGTGCAATGGCTAGCTAACAAATAGTTACCCGTTAATCTATCATCGCACGTTGAGCTGTGGACGCCGTTGCGCGAAACCCTGCCGTCGTTGTTGTCCGCAGCTCCGCTGCCCCGCCGTCCTCGATTCAGCTCACCATTGCGCGAAGCCCCGCCGTCCTCGATTCAGCATCATCGTTGCGCGAAGCCCCGCCGTCGCTGTTGTCTGCAGCTCCGTCGCCCCGCCGTCGCCGTCGCATGAAGCCATTGCTAGAACCCTCGATGCCCTCTTGTACGGGGCTGCGCTGCGCGGAGTTGCCACCTTCGAAGAGTTCAGGAGCTCCAAATCCATGGCGCTGCCCGTCCTGACTTCACTGCACACTAACCGATTGGTCTGGCTAATTGGTCCTAACATCAAAGGAGTAGAAGGATTTGGAGATCTATTTCTTGTTTATTTCCAATTTCATTTTGGGCTTTGCATTCGTGTGGATTTAGGGATCGGCAGCGGTTGCAAGGACCGAGAATTACTCGCGGTAGAGGTGGCCAAATGACTCGTGCCCGCTTTTAAGTTATCTTCAGGTATCACTTTTTCTTAGGCACGTCGGTCACGACACCAATAAGGAGCATGTCTGTCCTGTTTGCCTGAGGTAGCATAAAACTAAGATGATTTGCCTGGTCATATATGTCTGGGTTGTGTTGTTTGGTTGGAGACCTAGCCTGAGAAAAAAACACAGAAACATAAAGTTTGTGTTGTGAACGAGAAAGCGTAAAACATAAAATACACCTTTAATTAGAATACAGCAACCACCCAACAAACCATCCCAATTTACTGTAACCACCCTAGCCCAAATCGCTCAGGCCGGTCGATCCACGATTCAATCGATCCGTCACGGGCGGCACTGAGGCGACAATCCAGGCATGGTGGTGGGCCGGTGGAGTCCAAGGGCGGCAGGATCCAGCAAACTTCGACGTCGAGGCAGTGAGATCTTGTGAGCTCCGGTGTAGCGAAGACGATGGTGTCCAACGATAGGGCGACGGAACACAAGGAAGGCGAGGTCTGGCGAGTAGCGGCAGTGGTGGTGCCCAACAACTGGCCATTGGGGTCCAAGGGTGGTGGGATCCGGCAAGCTCCGACGTCGAGGCGGTGGGATTCAGTGAGCTACGGCGTAGCGACGGCGAGGGTGTCCAACAACAAGTCGACAGAGTTAAAGGCGGTGGGATCCGGTTAGTGGCTGTGTGCCGGCGACAGTGTCATGGTAATGACCAACGACGATGATGAAGCTACGCGTGATGACGGGACTGATTAACATGTTAATCTCAATTAGCTAGCATTGTTGGTACTGCCTAGACGCTAGAGCCCAGACGACTGATTTTGATCGCCTGGTTTAGGCTAGAGCTGCATGGGAAGACATCCAGGCCAGGCAAACGACGGTAACTCCATGCCTTCGACCAAACACAACCACAGTCTGAGCGGCGAGAGAGAAGACCGGCCGGTCCTAGAGTCGCCAAATGGGCCGAACCTATCGGTAAAGACGGCTCTGTTCAGAGGCCCGGCCCAAGCACCCAGACTACCAGTCTTGTTCATGGGCCGTGTCGGCCTGACACAACACCGGCCGTGCAGGCATAACTTCGGCCTAAGATTAATGGCCGTTACCGACAGCACGGGTGTGGCCACTTTCTGAGGAGGAGGCGGCGGCCAAGGCCAGAGCGGAGGAGGAGGCGCGCAGTCTTCTGTGATCCACTGGAGCGAGGGAGGGAGGACGAGGTCACGGCGCCCGCCGTCCTTGCAGTCTTCTTGCAGCTCACGGAGGCCGAGTGGAGGAGGAGGAGGCGTCATGGCGAATCAGAGCCTGACAACAACGTGGTATGCGCGAGGAAGGAGAGGAAGCGAGGAGCCGGCCAGCGGTGGGGTCGACGGCAAGTGGGGTCGGCAAGGCGCCGCTGGGTCGTCGACAATGGCGGCGGGTTGGAGAGGCTCCTCGGCGGGTCGTGGGAGGCCTCTGGAGGCGAGGAGGTGGCGGCTCATCGGCGGGGCCGTGGGAGCCTCAAGGCGGCCATGACAGGTCGCGTCATGGGAGGAGGCGGCAGGTCGCATCGTGAGGAGGAGGTGGCGGGGTCGCGTCATGAGGAGGAGGTGGCGGCCGGCGGGGTCACGGGAGCCTCCGAGGCGGCGGGTCGCATCATGGGAGGGGGAGTGTGACGAGCCACCCGTGATGTACTGTGAAGAGGTCCCGGAGGACCAATTTTTTCTTGTTGCGAAGTCATCACGGAAAGATGTGGTAGCACCACATGGAGCTTCTACCGAGGTGCCGGGACCTCCCAGAGGTCTTGCGACCTCCCGGAGGTCTTGGTCCGCCATCGACCTCCCAGGGAGGTCTTGAGGACCTCCCGGAGGTCGTGGCCGCCACCCACCTCGGTAGCACCTCCAGCACATCACTAAGAGAGGTCGGCGGGACCTCCCAAAGAAAGTCCCGGGACCTCCTGGTGGTCCTACCTGTGCATCCGAGCTAGTCCCGGGACAGAGCTAGCCCGCACAAGAACACAAGCCAATACCACAACCACGAGGTCAAACAAAGATAAAGGCACAAATTAAACTTTATATAATAGGACCTTATGGCCAAGCTTGTTAACAAGAGGTCTCGCCACTCGAGGGCTTACAACACCAACGAGGACTTACAACTGCAACAAGGAGCTTCTAGGGCTCAAACACGGAACACGCAAAAGCCATCCAACAAGCACCACAGTCAGTCGGTGGAGGGCGTCCTAAGCGACTTAGTCGTCGAAGAACTCCTCCTCGAAGAGGTCTGACCGCCCACGCACTTGATCATCCTCATAATCTGCTTTGACACGGGGCTTAAGCCATGAGTACTTGGAATGTACTCGGCAAGTCACGAGAGAGCAAAGATGCAATAATACTCATGCAAGGACTTACCAATGGAGAGTCAGTATGGTTAGTTTATGCAAAGCCGATTTGAACAATAAAAATAGTAATAGATTGAAAAGCAAAGAAGGTAAAACCATAATACATAATAGATTGAAGTTGGAAAAGTGGAGGAGCACCGGCTCGTCCCACAACCGTACATGGGGGAGGTCTGGTCACACCAGTGGCCAGGTCCTCACCCAACAACCACTCAAGAGCACCCACTCAAGAGGTCAGAGCAGTCCACTGGACCACTACCCGAGCCAACCACGACCCTCTAGAGCGGGGGTCTCTTGAGGCAAAGCCAAGGCATCTCATTTGTAGTGCCCAGTGACACCAAAAATTCAAAACAACTACCCCTTGCACCATTTTCATCGAGCATGTCCATGACCAAGGACTTGGCTATTGAATAGATCTTTCACTCTGCAGAGGTGTACAACTTTACCCACAATCCACGGTCTCTCTAGCGGGGCGGGTTAGGTCACCCTTGCTCACTTCCTAAGGTGAGCAATCTAGAAAGCGCAAGAAGGCCTTTACAAAGCTTTGAACTGACTAGGTCGCCCGCTAAGGTTTCATAATCCTCCAGTGGTCTAGAAATCCACAGGGTTATGGGGTGCCCCTCTTGCGCCAATCTAATCACACGCTCAGCCTTATGACCCCAAGCCATCTCATTGCTAATTATTCACCCAGACCATTCCCATAAAATGATCTTGTGGTTGCCTTTGTTTGGCCCAATTCAATGAGACACAAAGTGAAGTCCTTAGTTGTGCTAAGGCAAGACTTCCATAACCAAGTGTGCAAAGCACCCACTACTCACTCCTGCCTTCTTGCCTCGGCAAAACAATTTGTATAAGCCCATGCCAAAAGACCACCTAGTCTGGCACACAAATTTTTAACCAAGTGGTCTCACACCATGGTCAACCACAACTTAGGCATCCCGCCATAGTCAGCTCAACAATGGCACCGACCACACAATTCATAATTTATTAGTCAAGATTATTAGAGATGAAGCATGATACGTTCAACCACGTTTTTCTAAACAAGGTCAGATAAGACCTCGGCCCCCATGTTGGCAAATAACAAAGAACACCAACTAAATTATCCACCCTAAGGCTCACAAGGTGAACATGACAACATGATGGAGACAAGGTATAAAGGAGGCATAACGACAAGTAGGCAAGTAACTACATTAAACCATTTTCATATAAACATAGCCATGCATGATAAAGTAAAACCGAAATACATTTACGAAACTTGGTTCAAGATGATCAAAAGGGGATCTGTGGCTTGCCTTGGTCAAGCAGTGGAGAGCCTTCTGCACAAGAAGAGCCGGGTCCAAGATCTCCTCGAACTCGTGATCTACGTTAAAAGAAAACCAAATAAGCAAAACCACACTAAGCGAGAGAACTTCAAAAGAACCAAAAAGGAACTCAAACCAACTCGGCCAAAAAGGAAACCAAGAGGCTTAACACAGCCTCAAAGAGCTCCTGGGAAAGGTCTTGCACAAGGAAGAACTGAGCAGATGAGGCAGGGAAGGAAGAAATGAGCAACAGGTTACAAAGGCTTGCCCGCCTAGGCTTTATATAGCCGGAGTTGGTAGTGTGCACCACAAGGAAAACTCAGTGACGTATAGGCAATCGGGACAACTAGGGCAAGGCTTGCCCTAAAAGAATTGAAATAAAGTACTTCAGATGTGACTGCATTTAATGTGACCCGACACCTATTAAATGCGCACAGAGTTCTGAGGCAAGAGCAATAATTACAAGGTGAAGAGGGGCTGGCAAGTGGGGCCAGTCAAAAGGGTGCACCACAAGTCAAAGAGGTGGCCCCACCGCAAGGGTCATCCCTTGAAAGACCACTTTGTGAGGTCTGGGCAAGAGGTCCAAGACACTTTCGAGGGGAGGTCTGGACAGGAGGTCCAAGGACTCAAGAGGAGGTTCTCGACAAGAGGTCCGTAAAGCTCACCACGAGGAGGTCTGGCCTTCGAGACTGCACAAGGGAGGTCTAAGGGTCAAGATTTCAAGGGAGGACCTCAGCGGTCGAGATCAAAGGTGCGAGGGAGGTCGACCAACAAGGATATCTGATTTAGGAGGTGGTCCTTACAAAAGACCAAAGAAGGACCGAGGAGGTGGTCTTTGCAAAACAACCAGAGGAGGTCCTCAGAACAAGGAAAACGCAAGAAGAAAGCAGAGCTGCTTCGATTGAAATCAGGCGGCACAAAAGGATAAGGCGTTCGGACCAAACTAACGTGCCCTTAGGATCGGGCCATCCAAACCACATCGGATGGTCCTAAGGTTAAGAAGGCAAGGCCTCAGCGTCTGAACCACGAGAGTCAAAGATGGGTCCAAGCGCTAAGGAGGTCTTGGACCTAAGGAGGTCGGAACCTTTAGATCCAACTAAGGAGGACACAGACGGCTAAGATCTCTCGAGAGGAGGTCCTAATGGCGAGATCTAACAAGGGAGGTCCGAGCTGCTAGATCTCAACAAGGGAGGTCTGCAGGCGGCTAGATCTCAACAAGGGAGGTCCGAAGCGGCTAGATCTCAACAAGGGAGGTCTGAGCGGCTAGATCTCAACAAGGAGAGGTTTGAGTGGCTAGATCTCAACAAGGGAGGTGCGAGCGGCTAGATCTCAACAAGGGAGAGTGCGGCTAGATCTCAACAAGGGAGGTCTGAGCAACTAGATCTCAACAAGGGAGGTCTGAGCGGCTAGATCTCAACAAGGGAGGTCTTAAAGGATCTGAAGGAGGTCAGAAGGACACGAAAAATCCGAGGAGACGAGAGGAGGTCTATTTGGACACAAGGAGGTCCAAATAGACACGAGGAGGTCTAGGAGGGTCCCAAAGGGGGCTTTGGGAGGTCCAGAGAGACTCTGGAGCGCCCAAGAGAACTCAGGGGTTCCAACAGAGCGTGGAGAGGTCCACGGGGAGGTCCAAAAGAAGCAAAACCAAGCGTGGCTTGGGGGGACCAAGAGGTTTTGAAACACAAACCCGAGCCAGGTCCTTGACAGAAAACCCCAAGCAAGGAGAGGTTCGAACAAAGGGAGATAAGAGAGAGGTGCGGATCTCAAAGAGATTCAACCCAACAAAGGAAGTTAAGAGAGAAGAGACAAACCGGGGACACACAGAGAGGCTCAAACGAAGAAGGAACACCAACAAAGAACTTAATTAAGGCTTAATTAATTCCAATTGAACTCTCCAGATTTCAAGGCGTCGGGTTAAGCTTTGGATTCTCAATAAAGCCAAATGGTTACTTTTATTTGAAAACCGAGCAAGAAACTTTAAAAGCGAGGCGTTACAAAGGAGGCGACGGGTCGCATGGGAGGCAAGAAGGCGGTGGGTGGAGGTTAGCGCGAGGTCGCGGCTTAGGGCGACAGGGGAGAAGAAAAGGGAGTAGGGCGACGGCCGTGTCGTGTCGTCTTAGTGAAATTTCGCTTTCGACTACCAAAATTCGAAAATCCAAGCAGAGTCGCGATTTTTGACCGTTTCTTGGCCGTTGTGGGCTTAAAAATAGCGAAAAAATTGAAAAAAATCCAAATGTTTTCTATAAATAGGCACCATACCCTCCTTATTCAGCACCCTTCATTCTCTATTCTCTCTTTGAAATTGTGTTGTGCAAATTCAAATCCGTGTTGAGCTAATTTGGCAAAATTCAAAAATTTGTGCCAAAATTTGGAAATTTCAATTTTAAATTAAGTCAAGTCGTGAAAGAGGTACAATACTATTTTTGTAATACTTTTATTGTCAATTATTGTTATGCTAAGATTAAAGTAGTAATAATGTTAGTTTGATTTTGCGATTTTTTATGGGCGATCCTTACGATAGCTTAAGCTCTTAGTGAGTTCGGACTTTCATCGAGACGAAATTATCTATGGAGGCTACACAAGCACGCCTCAAGCAAACAGGAGGTTTCACCGATGAGCAAGTCAGCTTGGAGTTCCGCCATCGGGCTCGACATCGACATCGGGCTCAACGAAGAACCGAGCAAAGAGGTCGAGGCCGTCTACATCGGGAGTGTGGGAGAATTTCGACAGACAACCCTAAGCAAGACGCAATGAAATGAGGTACCATATGCTATTTGTAAAATTTGTCGCCATGAATTGTCTGCAAAGTCTACAAGTGGAACGGTGCACTTGCTTAGACATGCTACAAGGTGTCGAACCAAGCAAGGATTGACGATAAGGTAGACGCAGCTGCAAATACAACCCCGACGGTACGGTATGTAGATGGGACTACGATCCTCAGGTAGCCCGCCAATCTCTCTGTCGTTTAATTGCTTCTGAGGATTTACCGTTAGGCTTTGGCGAGTCTGCTTCTTTCCAAAATTACATTAGGACTGCGCATAATCCTAGATTTTCTTCCGTTTCTAGACAGACAACAACAAGGGATCTAGTGAAATACTATAATGAACGTCGTAATAAAATAAAAGAACTATTTAGTACATGCACATTTTCGGTGGCCTTGACCTCGGACATATGGAGTGGTCGGGCTAGAGAGGATTATCTTAGTGTAGTTGCGTATTATGTTAATAACGACTGGGTAATGGAGAAAAGGATTATAGGTTTGAAATTAATTGATGTAGCACACATGGGGGAGAATATTGCGAACTGTATTCTCAAAGTCGTGGAAGACTTTGGTCTTACAGACAAAATATTCACAATTACCTTAGACAACGCCGCTTCAAACTCTAGGGCCATGGACATTCTTACTCCAGTGTTGAGTACATATCTTGGATTCGTTTTGTTACATCAACGATGCGCTTGTCATATTATCAACCTTATAGTCAAATGTGGTCTGAAGAGGTTGAGTCCGTATATTAGAGCTTTTCGCGATGCGATTTCTTTCTTGAACAATTCTAACGTAAAAATAGCACAATATAAGAACTTCTACAGGGCGATGGGTGTACGTCCAAGAAAGTTCGGTTTGGACATGAAGGTAAGGTGGAACTCTACTTACCTCATGCTTAAGCATCTTTTACCATACAAGAGCACTTTTTACTGCTTTTTATTCAAACACACTATCCTAGCACTGGACGGTATTTTGCTATTAACTGAGCAACATTGGTTCGTTGCTGAGAAGGTACTGTCATTTTTAGAAATTTTTACGAGGCAACTGTTGCTTTGTCCGCTGTCTACTATCCAACATCTCCTATCATTGTGCATACTATTTTATAGATTGCTACTCAATTGAAAATGCATGAAAATGACTTAGTTTTACGTGAGGCTGTTGTTTCCATGAAATCTAAATACCTTAAATATTAGAGAGAAATCCCTTACCTATATGCATTTGCATTTGTTTTAGATCCTAGGGCTAAAATTGGTGCATTTGGTACTGTACTTGATCTTCTTAGTGATGCTACGGGGCTAGACTATACTAACTATTTTGCGAAGTTCGTTCTCGGTTATCTGAGGTTTACCAAAGGTATGATAATAAGTTCCGAGGAGTCCGCTTTTACGACCTCCAAGAGCCCACCTCGAGTGGGAAGACAAGTATGTGGGGCACGATCTTGGTGCCTCTTCATCCAGTCCGTATTCGTCTCCTTCTTCTTACGCACGGCCCGCCACCAAGACCCACAAGGAGTGGGAACTATCCACCTATCACGACAAATGATACGGTGGATTTCACCTCAGAAGGTTTCGACATCTTGCAATGGTGGCAAGCCCATAAGTTAACATATCCCGTGCTATCCATACTTGCACGTGATGTGTTAACTGTTCCTGTCTCTACGGTTTCCTCCGAGTCTGCTTTCAGTCTTTCTGGAAGGATATTAGAGGAGAGAAGAACAAGTCTCACAAGTGAGATGGTAGAGATCCTTCTAACTGTGAAGGATTGGGAACAAGCTGATTCACGAACACAACACTCTGTGGAAAATCCAGAATTGTCGAGGTGTTCAAAATCAGACTTAGACAATGACAAACGACACATAGAACAAAGATGTATCATGTATGTAGAATTGTAGAGCTATAGTCAGTACTTTTTTCTTTGCTAAAGTTTTCTCATTTTGAGTTTTTACTTGGTAAAGGTTTTAACGAGGCGTGACCAATTGGACATCAATAAAGCTCTTTATTACATTTTCAATATGATTGTCTCAATTTTTTTAATTTTCATGTCTACTTCTGAATTCTACACATTTTTCTAATTTTTTTGGATTTTTTGGATTTTTTGGATTTTTTTTGTTCTGATGAGCCAAACAGACCACATCTGGCCCGACGGCCAACGGCAGACTCGTCAAGACGAACGCCTGAATACCCGTCGGACTTTCTCGACCACCCATGCCTCGGCCGCATGGACCATGCCACTGACGACGAACAAAGATATATAGGCGAAATAGACTATACCTAAATGAGTTGTGTCTAACTAAACTCGTGCCATATCGGACCGGACAACCCATTTGGCCAAGTCTGCGGCCAGCATAAAGGTCCCAGCCTCCCAGTCCCAGGTCTCGATCCAAACAGGGAAAAGGCCCCTGCCGCCCGCCTGACCCCAACATTCCGCCGAGCGGAGTCAACAGAGAAAAGAACATCAACGAAAGCCACCAAAATTACCACCCCCCCTTCCCCCTCGGCTCCACGAAATACTCTCGCTCTCGCGTCAAAAAAAAAAAAAACATCTCGCCTCCGCCTCGTCCCCATCGCCCTCCTCCAGTCCTCCTGCCGATCTGCCGCAGCGGCGGCCCATGATCTGACCGCATTGCCGCCGCGGAACCCCATGGAGGCTCTCAACGAGCTCTGCGACCTGGTGGCCGCGCACCCGGATCTCCTCCTCGCCGACAAGCTCACCTGGCTCTCCTCCCGCTGCGCCCCGCCGGCCGCCGCACCTCGCGCGTCGCGGGCGCACCTCCACTCCCTCATCGCCCTCGCGCGCCTCCTCCCCGCCGGCACCCCCGGCGCGCCGCTCCCGCCCCCGTTCCTCACCTTCCTGGCCTCCCACGCCTTCCTGTCGCCGTCCTTCTGGCCGCAGTCCTTCGCCCCCACGCCCTTCCTCTCCAGGCTCCTCCCCCTCCTCGCCGCCGCGCCCGCCTCCCCCGCCCTCTCGTCCGCCCTCTCCACCGCCCTCCTCGCCGCGCTCGACGTTGCCGACCCGCCTCCGCGCCGCTCGCCCGCGCGTTCCTCTCCGCCGCGGCCGCCAGCCCCCGCCGCTCCTCCCCGCAGATGCCGCGCCCGTCGCTGCCCGGCTGCTCCTCGAGTTCCCGGGCTCTGATGAAGCCCCGCGAAAGGCCAAGGGGAAGGGGAAGGGGAGGACGCGTCGGGCGAGGAGAATGGAGGGGTCAGGGAGGTGGTGCTGAGGTTCGAGGAGGAGGAGGTCGAGGCGCTGGAGCGGAAGGAGTTCGCGTTCAGGCTGATCGTGCATATGCTGGGGGGCGAGGGTGGGCTGGAGGTCGACAAGGTTGGGAAGGTCAGGAATGCCGCCGCACAGCAGGTCCGGTCGCTCACGGATTTCCTCAAGGTGAGGTGTCGTCTTTTCTCTATTTGTGCCTGTCTGTTCGTGTGCAGATTGCGTCGTGCGTGCTCACCTGAGGGTGTCTGCATTTGCATTCGCGTGTGTATGTTCGTGAGGGTTGGTGGATGCTTGCGTGCGGTTTGCTCATGATTGAGGTGATGGTTCGCAGATTAGGAAGCGGGACTGGAGGGAGCAGGGTGCACAGCTTAAGGCAAGGATAAACACCAAATTATTGTGTTGCCAAGCTGCAGTGGTGGTGCTGGTTAGGAGCGTTTCGGCCATGGATGCTGATAGCAAGTCTTCCAAGGATATGCTCCAGCAAACTCTTGCTTGGTTCATCGAATCCACCAAGTCATGCATACTCTCATCCTGGCGGAAACTGAAGATTTGCGAGGAGCTTTTTTGCACACTGCTCAGTGGGATCAGCCAGATAACGGTTTCGCGTGGGGGCCAGCTCCTGCCGGTGCTTTTGATTCCCTTGAAACCGCTTGTTGTGAGCACATGTTCGCAGGCATGTTCGTATTGCGCCTCTCTTGCTTGGACTACTGAAATTTGTGTGTTCATAGAGGTGTTGACTAATGTGAAATAGATAACTTCGATGCAGGCTGACATGACGGGCAGTAGCCCTGGCGCTTTGTTCGAGGCAGTGGTGAAGCTGAGCTGTGAGATTATAGAGTTTGGCTGGACAAAGGATCGGGCTCTGGTTGACACATTTATCATGCGGCTAGCTGCATATGTTCGTGAACGGAATGATTATGCGGAGGTATTTTTTTGTTACCACATGAAAATTCTGCGCTTCAGTAAGATTTGTTGCCGAGGTGTCTTTTTGTTGGACAGTTGCAACCGAGGTGTCTTTTTGTTGGACATTGCAAGGACATTTTTGTACCATATATCCTACAGCGTTGCATGGACAAATTTTGCTAGATGTTACTCATGCCAATTTGCATGCATTCATACTTCATACCTATAATTGTTTGTTATCATACAATTATGCTAGTTAGTATGGCCAGCTCGTTGAAAAAAATGGCAACTTGAAAGCAGTTTTTCTCTTTATCAATTCAGCAAACAGCTAGAATATTGTGTGTTTGGTGCTCTCTGTCTGCCACAGAATCTTTTAACATTTCAAGTTAACAAGATGCATCATTAGTACTGTTGTGATTATAGGGTTCTTCTAAAATTATGCTAGAGTAAGACAACATTAATGCCATCTTCTTTTCTATAAGGCCATTGCCTTCTTTATGATGTGGTAAACTCATGAGAACCGGTGAGATACAGGTTCAATCCATCTTTCCATGTGCTCTCAGTCCAAAAAGAGTGTTGTTTTAGACTTGGCAGATACATGATATTGTAGATTGTAAGCACCATTATTCTGCATGATACATTGTTTACTGTTGGGGTGGTATCATTCTGTAAGTAAAATTCATGAATCTGCTTGGAATAATGTGTTCTATAGCAGAACTAAGCTTGCCTGCTGGTTATTTACTTGACTGTAAATCCATTCCAGGATGGCAAAGAAAAAGAGGCAGTTCCAGTGATGCGACTTAATGTTATACGCCTTCTGGCTGAGTTGTGTGTATGCTTGAAAAAATGGGAAGTTGTAGACATGATTTTGCCCCTTTTCATTGAACATCTGGAAGAGGGCGATGCTTCATCTCCAAGTTTATTACGCCTGCGAGTATGGAACTTTTGTCTTGTACTCATTAACATATTTTATCATGCAATTTTGGTTTTATATTTCTTGCATTTTTAGTCAATTTTGATGGTATTGATTGCATATTTTAAACAAAAGAACCTCTTTGGTACTCAATTGCTTTAAACTTTATCATGTAATTTTGGTTTTTATATTTCTTGCATTTTTAGTCAATTTTGTTGGTATTGATTGCATATTTTAAACTAAAGAACCTCTTTGGTACTCAATTGGTTTAAACTACTGCAGTTGTTAGATGCAATATCTCGTGTGGCATGCTTGGGTTTTGAAAAGGCATACCGTGAGAGCATTGTCTTGATGACAAGAAGCTATCTCGATAAAGTTAAAGCTGTCGGATCTGCAGAAAACAACACATTGCCATCTGAAGCAACAACTGAGCGAATAGAGGTATGTGATGAGTTCCATAAGAAACTCTGTATATGTTATCATGCAGAGTTGTAATTTCGACTTGTGTTCTATGTTCCATGCTAACTGTGTCAACAAAATTGTAGACTCTTCCTTCAGGGTTTCTGCTTGTTGCTTCCAACCTCACTAGCACAAAACTCAGGTCTGATTATCGTCATAGGCTACTGTCTCTATGCTCAGATGTGGGGCTAGCTGCTGAATCCAAAAGTGGGAGGTAAGATTCTATCGATCTTATGGTCGTGGAGGCTCAAATATTATTGAATCTTGAATGGTGTACATACTGTTTGCCGGATGCCTACTTATTTTCTTGTTATGTGTGTAATCTAATCTGTAGTACATCCATAGTTTATTTATCTTGACAGTTGATAGCTACAATTTGGATGCCAGTTTCTCTTCATTCTTCTTTGTTCTTACTGACTTCCCATCAGGATCGAATTTTTTCATCTTGTGAAGCATCACATCTGGTCTAAAATAAATATATCTATTATTTGCCTACAGTCAGCTTCTTTCAACTTCAAGCATTAATATGTATGTTGGAATGAACTCTTGATCTATTCCAATGGGTCAAAATGCCAAGATATACAAGTTACATGTGTATATAAATATGCAAAGAACACCTTATACAAGACATATCTAACACCTCCTCAAACTCATGGTGGATCAACAACACTGAGTTTGGAGAGGTACAGGCTGTGCTGAGCTCTAATCTGTGCCTTGATGAAGAAATATGCTAACTAAAGCTTTGAAGGCACATACCGAAGAGCAATAACTTAGTCTTGCATTGCGATCTCATGTACGAAGCATCTACTCCAATGTTCTTAGCGAGCTCATGCTTCACTGTATCTCGAGCAATGCTGATTGAACTAGTACTGTCTGATAAGAGAGGAGTTGGTGCATAAGTTGAAACACCGAAATCTTCAAGTAGCCACTGAAGCCAAGTGATCTCAGCTGTCAATGCCACCATGGCTCGCAACTCAGCCTCAGAACTCGAACGGGAAACGACAATTTGCTTCTTGGTCTTCCAGGCAATCAGAGAGGAACTAAGGAAAACACAATAGGCAGAAAGAGACCGACGATCAGAAGGATCGCTAGCCCAGGTCGCATCAGAGTTAGACTGTTCACGGCGGGCGCACGGCCAGCCCGAACCCGAGCAGAACCATGTCCTGCCGACTTGGGACCCGATTCGACGAAGGAAGCTACTGCCCAAATCACATTAAAACAATTAAAAAGCATAAATCTATTTATTTAATCTTGTAAATGAATTAAAATATTAGTTTTTATTAGAAAAATGATTAAAGTAATACTTTTGTCTTGAAATTCTGATTTTTGGTAGGTAAAGTTTCGAGCCTAAGGATTTTTGTAAGACTTTTCAAGCTGCTGACTTGCAACGTTTGAGCAGTCTAATCGTAGTACACCTGTCGTAGAAATTTGGGCGTGGAAAAGAAAAGGCGACGACTGATGGTCTCGCAAAGATATCGCAGAACACGAAGGTGACTGTAGTGGAGCTGAGTGGGAGTGGAAACAAACTGACTGAGAATGTGAACTGGGTGAGAAATGTCAGGTCGAGTGATCCCAAGGTAGACGAGGCTCCGGACAAGGTGGCGGTAGCGAGTGGAATTCTCAAGAGGCTTACTATCAGTGGGCTGAAGGTGAACACTAAACTCCATAGGAGTGTCCACCATGCGCTGATCATTGAGACAAGCGCGAGCAAGGATATCCTGAATATACTTCTCTTGGGAGAGGTAGTTGCCCTCAGACATAGAAGTGACCTCAATTCCAATGAAGTAATGAAGACCCAAATCAGACATCAAGAACTACTCACTGAGACGCTTCTTCACAAAATCAATGTACTGAGAGTCATCCCCAGTAATGATCATATCATCCACATAGAGAAGGTGGAGTGTCTGACACCAAGGAGAGGTGTGAACAAAGAGGGCAAGGTCATGATCACTGGCGGAGAAGCCGACAACAGTGACAATAGAGAAGAAGCGGTCAAACCAAGCACGAGGTGCTTGCTTGAGCCTATAGAGAGCGACGAAGGCGGCAAGCCATATCATCAAGGACAGGATGCCCAGGGGGCGGTTGCATGTATACCTCCTCACATAGAGGCCACAACAAAGAGAGTGCGAACAGTGGTCATATGGGCGATAGGAGCGAAAATTCCATCATAGTCATGACCATGCTCCTACTGAAAGCCACACGCCACAAGACGAGCCTTGTAGTGCTCAAGAGAACCATTCGAGCGGATCTTGATCTTGTACACCCACTTGTATGTGATAGAAGTGATACGCGTAGGTAAGGGCATAAGATTCCAAGTGCTAGTACGCTCCAAAGCAGCAATCTCCTTAGACATCGCGAGCTGCCACTCAGGGTGAGCAACAGCCTCACGGTAGGTCGTAGGCTTAGGAGACCTGACAATGTGACGATCACGAAGATCGTATCTGGGAGAAGGTGGAGTAGGACCCTGCAAGGACGGAGAAGAAGAACTAGGAACAGGGCTAGCAAGGACGGAGACTCAACTGGAGAAGGAGTAGGCCGAGGAAGGCAAAAATAGTGCAGGGGAAAGATTGGAATCTCGACAAAAGAGCTGGAAGGAATCTCTAGTGGAGAGGGAACAGGTGGAGGCGGAAACGAAGCAGAAGTGGAAAGCTGAGGGTCAGGAAAAGTCATAAAGGAGATCGACTCAATAAGAGAATCTGAGTTAACAGTAGGGGGACGAGGGTAGTAACGTCGGGACTCATCGAATGTGACATCCCGAGAGATCCTCATTCGGTGAGCAACAGGGTCGTAGCAGCGATAACCTTTATGCTCAAAATTGTAGCTAAGAAAGACACTCAACTGACTGAGCAGTCAGTTTGGTGTGCTCACGAGGTGGAAGAAGGACGAAGCAGACAACCGAAACAACGAAGGTGACTGTACTTTGCAGCCCAATCGTAGAGACGTACGACAAGAGTAGAGCCCTGAAGAGCAGTGGAAGACTGCATGTTGATGAGGAAGGCCACAGTGGAGACAGCCTCAGCCTAGAAATGAGTTGGAATAGAGGAGGCAAGCATGAGAGCGTAAATAGTCTCAAGTAGGTGACGATGCTTATGCTCAGAGACACCATTTTGAGCATGAGCACCAGGGCAAGAGTACTGGGGTAGGGTATCCTGCTTAGCGAGAAAGCGACACAAAGCTGCAGATAGGTATTCCCCAGCAAAGTCAACACAAAAACACGAATGACTGAATCAAACCGAGTATGAACCATGGTGCCAACCATCTGGTAAATAGAGAACTAGACTGCGAGAGGACATGAAGTAGATCCAAGTATGACGAGAACAATCATCAATAAAGATCACCTAGCATCGATGACCCTCTTTCAAAATGAAGGTAGTCGGACCCCAAACATTAGAGTGAACAAGATCAAAAGGACGAGGAGAAACATAATCACTAGAGGGATAGGGGAGCTACAGTTGCTTGCCAAGCTTGCAACCCATACAATGTAAAGAGATGCTATTAGAAACAGACTCAAGAACACACGACCTACTAGTGATGATAGACGCGATCCACAAAGTTGACCCAAACGATGGTGCTATTGAGCGAAAGAAGCAGTAGATGACGTCACGAAAGCAGAAAGGTGAAGTTAGTTGAGCTCCCAAAGGCGTTGCGAATCACGGTGTCGAGGGCCAATACCACGCAGAGTCCTCGTGCGACGGTCCTGCACACAACAAGAGTTAGACTCAAGAATAATACGACAGTCGTGATCAGTGATCTGACCGGCTGACATAAGCTGTATAGTAAGCTGGGGAACAAGAGATTGCAGGAACATGAAAGGAATAAGTGGAGAGGGTGCCTCGGCCTGCAACAGGAAGAGAGGTACCACCTGCAGTCTGAACAGTGGAAGGGAGAGCTGTGTGACTCACAGAGGTGAGGTGGGTAGAATCTGGTGTTATGTGAAAGGAAGCACCAGTGTCCAAGATCCACGGAGACAAGATACTCGACGAGGGAGGTGGCGGAGGCGAGGTAGATTACTGAGAAGCGAGAGCCAGACGAGCAGAGTCCGAGCAGTCTGAGGACGAGCCTACACTGAGGCATTGGAGCAGTGAGAGGAGCTGCTGCGTGGCGTCACTGGAGGAGCCCTAGCGAGAGTCGCAAGCTCCTGAGTGGGAAGAACCTCAGAGTCCTTCGGTGGACATCCACCCCTGCGACCCTGATCCCTCCTCTTGTAGCATTCCTGGTACTTGTGGTCGTCACGCTGACAATAGGTGCAACGGAGACCAGCAGTAGAGGTAGCAACTACTAGTGTTGTGGGAGCTGAAGGGACCATGGTTGGTGCTGAAGGAACACGTGCTGAAGTAGACAAGACAACTTGCATCGGAGCCGCGCCACGAAAACGAGCCTCCTTAGCACGGACATCCGTGAGGGCCTCCACCAAAGCTCGGGCGCGGGTGTCGAGTCAGGAGTTGAGCACGCACGGTCTCGAAATCAGGCTGGAGATACGTCAGGAAGTTGTAGAGACGGTGAGTCTCCTGGTGAGCACGGGGCCGCACACAACAGGGATAGGTTCGACATATATCTTGCCCTAGAGAGTTGAGTTGACACCACACCTTAGACATCTGTTGGTAGAAGTTGTTCATGGTGGCATTGAGCTGTTGAAGAGAGTGCGCCTAGTGCACGACGGAGAGGTACATAGCATCACTTGTCGGCTGGTAGTGAGCTCGGAGACGCTCCCACATCAGCTGAGTCGTCGGCAGCTCTGCCACATCCATGGAGATGGCCACAGGCATACTGCCCACCAGGATGGCGGTAGCACGAGCTTCGGCATCATGCCATCTCTCGTAGGCGTGCAGCACAGACTGGTACAGTTCCAGGTCTTCCTCTAGAACAACAGTGGTGACCTAAGTAGCCTAGTCCGCACCTGCAGGAAGAGTAGGCAGAACCAGCGGCGTAGGGCGAGGCAGATAGGGGTGCTCGATGGTGAGATGACCCCAGAGGCGCTAGCTGTTGAGGTGAATCCTTAGGTGAACAATCCACTCTCGAAAGTTCGTCCTGTCGAACCGAACAGGGGGAGCAGGATGGCGAAGGAGCCACCATCGGTAGACATCCGGAAGCGAGAGGCGACCTAGAGTCGTGTTGCCGGATCCGGAGCGATGGGATGGCGGCGTTAAATTGCCGGGCCGAGGGAGCGGCGGTCGAATCCGGTGAGTGGCAGTCAGATCCGAGGAGAGGCGGTCGGATCCAGTGAGTGGCGATCGAGCCGAGGTAGTGACCAAGGGGCGAGCGGCGGCGTCGTCGGCTGAGGTAGCTCATGGGCGGTGTTGGATCGGGGAGATCCGGGAGGCTGCATGCAGATTTTGTCGTCGTCAACTTAGGCGTGGAAGCGAGGACGTCGTCGGCGGCGTAAAGAAGAGAAGATTTAGGCGGCATGGCCTGAGCGAGAGGACGGGAGCCGACAGAGGAGAACCAGTGCGGGGTGGCGGTCAGGTAGGGAGAAGAAGAGGAGGGGCTAGGGTTTTTTTTTGGGAGGAGAGAGCCATGACTCTAATACCATATTGGAATGAACTCTTATCTATTCAATGGGCCAAAAGACCAAGATATACAAGTTACACGTGTATGTAAATATGCAAAGAACACCCTATACAAGACATATATCTAACAATTTATACTTTAAGTATTTAGACTGGTCACATAAAAAATGGTATGAGTAGATTCGGCATCAAACTATGTTCACAGTTGTATAGTTTTGTTATTTGAACCAATAAATTATTATAGTTTTAGTGGTCAATAATGCATTTTTGCAATTGAGAAGTTAAAATGACATCTATTTTGGACCGGAGGTAGTATTGATTAGACTGATATACCTAATCTCTGTGTGAATGAACGGTCATGAGCGTCTGTCTGTGTTCATTTATGATTTTCTATGAATTCATTTGAAGGAATATGTTTTGTTTTCTGTTATAACAAATTATAATGATTTCTCGCAAGATTTTGTATGTATAACGTGGCAAAGCTGAAAGTAATAAACGAATGCTGGTTTCATTTTTCTTAGGTACTTATTTTGTTTTGATAGAAAGTATTATGCGCCATCTTGATTTTAGTCTGAGACAGGAGCTGTACCCTTACCCCTCAAATAAAGAAAATAAACAAAAGGAAAAAGTCTGGACCTTGTGGCTTTCCTAGTGAAGATTAAATGGCTCCATGTAAAGCCAACTACTAATTTTGTAATCTTGTCTTTGTATCACCTGATTCTGTATTTGTATTAATTCATTTTTACACAATTTTACTATGTCTCTTATGCTTGTCCTAACCAGGTTATCTGCAGCACAGTGAGCTTAACATAATATTTAAATTACTGCAGGAGTGGTGCTGATTTGATGGGTCCATTACTTCCTGCAGTTGCTGAAATATGTTCTGATTTTGATCCAGTGTCCACTGTTGAGCCATCATTACTGAAATTGTTCCGCAACCTGTGGTTCTATATTGTCTTGTTTGGGCTAGCTCCTCCGATACAAAACAATCAGGCACCTACAAAACCAGTTTCCACTTCGTTAAGCACAATGGAGAGCATCAGCGCTATAGCCCTTCAAGCTGTTGCTGGTCCCTACATGTGGAATAGCCAATGGTGTGTAGCAGTGCAACGTATTGCACAAGGAACTCCACCACTGGTAAGTTGTTTAGGACCATAGATGGAAAACAATTCGTTTCTTGTGTGGTTAGAAATTTGAACTCGTTTGCATTCATTTCATGGTACTACTGAACATAACTTCTTATTGAAGGGGGACAGAGGAGTTCATATATTGTTCCTATATATTGTATGCGTCTTGCGCAGGTCTTTATTCTCCCTAAATTATTGGTGGCTCTCACGTTATGTTGACATTTTATCAGGAGCAAATATAGCAAAACTTTGTTTTTGTGTCTGGAAGGACTGGGTGGAAGGTTCAGGAGATAAACTTTGCCTTAGTCAATAAAATTCTACCTATTTTTTAAGTAAAGAACGCCTGTTTTATCATATTTCATTGATACTAAAAGTATTTGGTGCACATAGATATGAACATGATATACTGGATTTTTAAATGCCATATGCTAAAGTCTAATGTCATTTTGCATAATAATTGATTAGGATTCTTGGATCATTACTATGTTCATTCTTATGTTTCTCTCTCCTTTCATGTAGAAGTTACCAGTTAGGGTTGTTAATCCAATGTTGATCATCCCGTGCTAATGACCGGTAGTCTTGCTTTTCTTATCAACCTTGTTTCTATCATGTATGTTTTCCTCATTTCAGGTTGTCAGTTCAGTGAAATGGCTTGAAGATGAGCTAGAGTTAAATGCTCTCCACAACCCAGGTAGTCGTCATGGCAGTGGTAATGAAAAGGCTGCCATTGGACAGAGGACTGCACTTTCTGCTGCTTTGGGAGGTCGAGTTGAGGTAGCAGCAATGAGTACAATTTCAGGTCAACGTTTATTCTCTTTTGAGTGCTTCATGGCTTATGTATTTGTTTATTTTATTTCAGAAAAATACAATATTACCCTCCAATAAAATATAATCATGTATCTCTAGAAACGAGTGTATTGCATTGTAGGTCCCTAAACTTACAATGTTGTTTCACTAGGTCCCTAAACTACACAATCTTCAGCTATTGTTTTGCTCTGCCTCTGTACAGGGATTAACTTTTACAAGCCAAAATCTGCAGTTTTTAAAAGCAAAAAGATTAGAAAGTATCCATCTGCCCCTTCATTTTCCTTGTTAGAACTTAACTGGATTATTGAGATTAACATATCCCTGGCTTTCTTTAGTTAAATGGTACATAAGGTAAATGAAATTACATTGAAGTATCACACTAAACCCTTTTTATGTTATTTTCAGGTGTTAAAGCTACATATCTCCTTGCAGTTGCTTTCCTGGAGATATTGCGTTTTAGCTGCAATGGTGGCATACTTTCAGCTACTTCTACGTTGAATAAATCAAACAGTGCATTTAGTTGTGTGTTTGAATATCTGCTTACTCCAAACTTGACACCAGCAGTATCTCAGTGTTTGACGGCAGTTGTGCATAGAGCTTTTGAAACAGTATTGTCGTGGCTGGTACGCATCACTTCAACTTTTTTTAGAATATGTTATCATTTGATTTATTAAGTTGTATCCCATCATTTACTTTGAAACATGTAGCAAACTGAAAGTCATGTTCACCCTGGTGTTTGGCTCTGTACTCTATTGTTTTCTTCTGAATCTAAGTAGTCCCCATTTTGTGGCGACTCAAATCTTTATGTAACAAAGCTACACAGCTTTCTATTGTAAAGAACCACACATTCTAGGCCATTGCTGCATCCTTGATCTCTTTTGGTAGGGGCTCACATTTCCTTTTGCTTGAGGTGCATGTTCATATCTAGGATTCTTGTCGAGGTATCAAGTTAGAAAATATGTTGTAGCAAAAGGGTATTCGTTAATAGTGTACAAACGGTTGCTTTGTTGATCTGTAAGTAAAGATATCCTCTCCCACAAGGAAAGGCCTCATGCTTTGACAAAGAGATGTTTTAGCTTTCCTTTGAGCAATATTAAAGAACCATCATTCATCAACCATCACTTGCATTTTGTGTCCAATAATTGAAATCTGCTTCAGATCTCGCTTCTTACATTAAGAATTTGCTTTGCCTTCTGTTTCATATAACTCGGAGTTATTCCATCATCCATTCATTGACTTTGCGTTATAGCCATTTTGTTGAATTGCGTTGTTTTTATCTTGCTTTTTAGAGCATATGATAGACCTGTAACTTGTAGCTGTGCACCAGAATAATTATGTTTTTCGTGCCCAGGAGGATCGTATATCTGACATAGGTGAAGGAGCTGATGTAAGAGAATCTGTTCTTTCTGTTCATGCTTGCTTTCTTATAAAGAGCATGTCACAGAGGGATGAACATGTTCGCGATGTGAGTGTCAAGCTGTTAACTCAGCTAAAGGAAAAGTTTCCACAGGTTGGCTGCCTTGATTCGGCTTCTCATGTTTTAGTTTTACTAGCCAATTGCCTGTGCATTGCAATGGATCTCAAATAAACGTGTCACGACCAAGGATACAAATCCCGGAACCGGTGGGAAAACCGCTCGGGCTTGCGAACGTTATGCATGATTCTGGGAAAAACCGGTTGAAATTCGAAAACTGAAATTTGAGTTGAGGATGTTTAAAACCGGTTACCGCACTGGTTACCGCCCGATTACCCAAAAACCACTTCAAAAACCGGAACCAAAATCGAAAAAAAAACAGAGAAAACCAGTTATGGGTAATTAGCAATTGGAATAATGCAAATATTAATTAGAAAGTGTTTAATGAAGTAACAATCCTGATATATAAGGAGCTTGATGTCTAGTTATAAATTTGTAAGGAGCCTGATGTTGTACATAAAAAGTACTCCTTGCTAGCTTCACTATCTAGGGCAACCCTCTCCTCCAAATGTTCTAAAGCATATAAAATAAACAACAACAACAGCAACGCCTTTTGGTCCCAAACAAGTTGAGGTAGGCTAGGAATGAAACCTCCGCAAGGTTAAAGAGACGAAATCTTTGTAAAAAAAACCCTAAGCCATACATCCTGCTATCTGAGCCGAGAGCCTAAAACACCGCCCCTAAACCTTCTTATGGTTCTGGCATGTGGATTGCTAACTTCCATGCGCTCCTATCCAAAGCTAATTCTTTAGCTATATTCCAATCCCTCAAATTTCTTTTAACTGCTTCCTCTCACGTCAGTCTTGGTCAACCTCTGCCTCTTCTTACGTTTTTAGTACGTCTTAAAATTCCACTACGTATCGGTGCCTCAAAAGACCTCCGTTGGAGATGTCCAAACCAGCTCAAGCTATGTTGGACAAGCTTATCTTCAGTTGGTGCTACCCCCATCCTATCACGTATATCATCATTGCGGATTCGATCCCGCCTTGTGTGGCCACATATCCACCGCATCATCCTCATCTCCGCTGCACTCATCTTATGTATATGTTGCTTTTAGTAGTCCAGCATTCTGCTCTATATAGCATCATAGGTCTGATCGCCATCTTATAGAACTTGCCCTTTAACTTTTGAGGACTTTTTTTTGTCACACAGGACACCCGATGCTTGGCACCATTTCACCCACCCTGCTCTAATCTTGTGGCTCACGTCTTTATCAATCTCGTTGTCCCACTGTAGCATCAATCCTAAAAGTATATAAAATAATAAAAAACATAAGTTCATGGTAATGAATGATAACTTGACTAGCATACTAAAAGTAATAATAGAGTAGTAATTCATACCAATACATTGTCGAGAAACGTGAAGGTTGTGCAATGTACTCATTGTTATCAATTAGGAGAAGTCCTTCAGATTGAGCCGAGATTTAGCTCATACAATTGGTAATCTAGCACAAAAAGGCCTAAACTAACTTAGGAAGTGCATTATGCAGTCATAAATTTAAATTTGAAATTTTTCGGCGGTTTTTCCTCTCGGTTCCCATCGGGATTTCCGGTTACCGCTGGTTATCGGCCGTTTTTTTTCCTTGGTCACAACCGCTAAACTTGGAAAACCAATGTGCACTATTAATTATCTCTAAATATGAAAAATTGCATATACAATTTGCATCTCATCTACGTCGTCAAGTATCTTAACACAAGCCACATGTATGGACGATCCAATCCTCTGCAGAAGATTCTAGTAACATACACATGCATGCAAAAATCCATCCACAAAAGATCCCACCAACTAAGCGTTTTGGGGAATGTGGGAGACAACCACCATCATCACAAAGTCCTTTAATAGAAGTAGAGACTGATTTTAGACACACTGATGGGCACTAGTATACTGAATTTTCAGGTCCTCTGGAACTCGTCATGCTTGGATTTACTTCTAATATCTGTTCATAATGAGTTGACTTCTGGTCCTGTTAGCGATCCTGCTTTGGTTGCCACTGTACGCTCACTATATCAGAAGATTGCTAGGGAATGGATAACAAGTGCTCTTTCATATGCTCCATGCACCACTCAAGGCCTTATACAGGTTTAGTGAATATAATATTATTCGGCCTTACTTTTTCGAGCACTATTGTTCTTAATAAATATGTGTGAAGCTGATGCTTTATTTCTTGTTAGTAGATGGTCATTGTCCTGTCAATGGTAAGGTTGCCGGTCACTTGTCTGGTTGCCGAGCACTATTGAGGTTGCTGATCGCGTAAATCCTTTTTTCGCACCTTTAAAAAAACATTTTATGTTCTGAATGCATTTAATTGTGCTGATTATAGTCATCTTCTGCTGCTACCTCTTTTATCTATTCTTTCTTTTCCTCTCTTTTTCTATCACTCCCTTCTCTTTTCCTTCTTTTTTAACCTTGGAGAGTTCATATACTCAATGATACTACTTTCAGTAGTAATTAGTAAATAAATTTACTTCTTGCTTGGGAGCAGCAACTTTATCTACAATACTACACTTCCAAGTCATCCTTTCTTTAAGTGTTTATTGCACAAACTTTGTACCACTGGCATCATTCATGCTGGCATAAGAAGTTCATACTCTTTATTTTGTTTTCCACCCAATGCCTGGTATAATGATTGATAAGGTTTGTAATTGTATTGATTGATAAGGTTTGTAAATGTATTGTTTAGGAAAATTTTTGCAAGCCGAGTGGAGCTCAAAGAACTCAGCATACAGCAGATGTTGTCTCACTTTTATCTGAGATACGTATTTGTAGTGGAAAGAATGATTGGAATGGCATCAGGACGACCAATGTTCCCGCAGTTATGGATTCTGCTGCAGCAGCGTCAGGAGCCAAAAAAAAAGCACCTGACATCACCCTGGAAGTACTGTCAACTGCAGTAGTGAGTGCGACTATGAAATGCAATCATGCAGGGGAGATTGCTGGTATGAGAAGGCTATTTAGCACTATGGGAGGCTTAAACATGGGCATGTCTCCTCTTGGTATGCAGTCTGCACAGCCCCATCAGTCATTTGATGAAGTTTTTCTGTCCAAATTTGTTCGACTTCTTCAGGATTTTGTTGTTACGGCGGAGAAACAACCAATAGATAATTCACTATTTCGTGAAACTTGTTCTCAGGCTACAGCATTACTTCTTGATCATATGGTAAATTGTTTGCACCTAGGTGGCCTAGTGTTTGCTTAATTCTTGGATTGTATTTGCTAATGTTGTAACACACAGGTATCTGATTCTAGAGCAAATCTGGAAGGGTTTTCTCAGCTTATACGACTCCTATGTTGGTGTCCTGCTTATATTTCTACCCCTGATGCAATGGAGACTGGAATATATATCTGGACATGGCTAGTATCTGCAGCACCTTCTTTAGGTCCTCTTGTGCTTGCAGAACTTGTTGATGCATGGCTGTGGACAATAGATACAAAGCGTGGCCTGTTTGCATCAGATATGAATTACTGTGGCCCTGATGCAAAACTGAGGCCACATCTCATTCCTGGCGAGCCCGAGACACCACCAGAAAAGGATCCAGTTGAAGCAATAATAGCCCATAGGTTCTGGCTTGGTTTCTTTATTGATCGATTTGAGGTTATAACCAAACCTTTTCTTTCTCTATCTTATGGATTTTTTTTTACAATTTCTTTATCTACATGCCTAAGGTATCAGTGTGCATGTAACCTAACTTCACTTGTTCCAGCTGCTGAACCTTGTTTGAATTTCTCTTTTTATGTATTATTCGAGTATGTTCAATTTGTCGCTGCATGCTTATCTGTTTGAACTTGTTCATAAAACCTGCATCTGTTGAACTTGTTTGTAAAGCAAAGACAGGAGAGAAAAGAAAAGCAAATAATACATAAACAAATATTTTCCTGTCCAAATTGAATTATGATAGGGAGAAGTAATATTTATGGAAAGGGATTTTCTACCCCTTCACCTCCTTTATTTATCCATCACTTATCTCAAGAGTATTTTTCTGTTTTTTTAATGAGAACAGTTGGCGAAAGCCCTACTGAAATATATTAAGATTATAATAGTAGAATACATAGTGCTTTACAAAGGTTCCACAGGAACTGAAGCACAAGCAAATGACCTATCCAATCTAAACCGAAGAGAAAATCACCCAACTTACAATGATTCCACTCAATGTCAAATAATAAACAGTCTAAATGGTTCCACATTCTCCTGTAAGTGTATATAGATTCAGTCCACTCTTATATACGATGAGTAGTATCAATTTTGGAATAAACTTGACTGAATTCACATTAATAGGCCAAAACATCCTTCAAACTTATTAGCATTGCACTAGAATATTTTATGGGCCTACGAGATGCACATTTGAAAGAAAAGGTTGTTGAAATTAGGGTACCATACTACCATAGTTGGTGTATTCTTGATCTTGCAATACTTTTGGTGGCTAGCACATGGGTTGCATTTCTAATGCACATGTTGGCAAGCAATTCTGTTACTATCATTTAATACTCTAATGTATTTCCATGTGGAACAATAATATTAACATTCCATGAGCAAGACTCTGTTTGTTCTCTGTATATAATTGATACGAATATGACTTGTAAGCAAACATTCTTACTCTCATGCTATGTTTTTATGTTCATGGGGCAGATATTAAGGGCTTCCCCCATGCTAGATCCTATGGTGGATTAAAAAAAAGAGTCATATTTACTTGGCAAAATTGGTCCCTGTTGGAATTAATCTTGACAATGTTTTATTTGTGTGCGTGTACATGTTAGTCGTGTGCATGAGTCAATTAGTTAATCACATGTTGTGGCCTGATAGAGCCAAGTTGTGTGTGTACATGTGTTGTACACATTCATGTAAAGTTAGCTAGTAGGTGTGGCTGAGTGCATGGAGTTGGTGGCTACGTGCTGTGTGGACTCAGTGCACGCATGAGCTTGTTAGTTGCATAGGTGACCAACTAGTTTGGCCAAGTCATGGTCTTTGAGTTGGTTAGTGGCCGGACGTATGGCCCTTGCATGCAGTGGAGTTAAGCTGTGCATGTTGCATGGTAGTTGGTTTAGTGGAGCGTTTCCCGGAGCTAGTGGCGTGTGGTGCAGATCAGCCTTGGCTAGCGCGGGTGTGTGCTCATGGAGTCTTATATAAAGGCATTGTAAACTTTTGTATAACTTGAGGCGAGTGAATAACAGGAAGGAAGAAAAGGCGTGCATCGCCACGAAAGATGGCGCTCCTGTGTTTGTTCGTTCGCCCTACTCATGTGCTTGTGTCGTTCCAAGGGAGAAAGCATGTGTGCGTTTTCTCCCGGAGAGTAGAGAACGGAGTTGATAGGTTCAGCTCCAACAGTCCCTAGACATTTCACACTTGGATGGCATTTGCCTGCAAAATCGTAAGTTGGCCGATGGTCTGTTGGAAATATTCTTATTGCGATAGATTTCCTGTGAATATTTTTATATATTTACATAATTGTTTGTTTTGTCCTTTGATGTCTTGATGATCATATTTTTATATATTTACATAATTGTTTGTTTTGTCCTTTGATGTCTTGAAATCATCTTTAAATTACCAACGATAATAAAACTTATGATATTCTCTTTTTGATCCTTTGCACCTGTGGATTGAAAGAAACTTACTTGCATTGTTTGTCCAAAATAAGAGTCATCCTGTGGTGTCCCATAGCGTGTTCTGAAGATGCATTATTGTACTTTTTCCCAAGAGATGTATGTTTGTATAATTGTATTGGTTGTTATCTAGGTTATGTTGTCCTCTTGTTGCGTTGCTTAATCATCTACCAGTCTACCTTATGCGGTGTTATTGTGACAGGTGGTTCGACACGATAGCATTGAGCAACTTCTACTTCTGGGTCGGATGTTGCAAGGGACAATGAAGTCTCCAACTCATTTTTCTCGCCATCCTGCCGCTACCGGCACTTTCTTTACTGCAATGCTCCTTGGGTTGAAGTTTTGCTCGTGCCAGTCCCAATCTAACCTGCAGAAATGCAATATGGGGCTTCAGTTGTTAGAGGACAGGGTATACCGGTAATAATAACTTCATTACACAGTTTTCTTGTCTTAGTATATTGCTCATTGTGTTTCATGATATGCCTGCAACAATATTTGTTACTTTCTATGTCTTTGAATTATTTTGACGAAAATAACTGTTATTTGGGTAATTTTGATACTTCAAATAATAAGGTAAACAAAACATGAGTTCCAGGGTGTATGGAAAATCTTGAATTAGAATAATAGTTTTTAGTATCGAAATATGAATGTGTTATCTTAGTATTTTGGTGTTTTGGTCACAGGGTGTATAATTTTACCAATTACCGAAATTGATATTTGATACGTTAACAAACACCTCCTGGAAATTCATTCCATTCTCTCTATTTTTAGACATTCAGTTGAGACACCTATTATTTGTTATGAACAGCGCTTGTATTCATCATGAGGTCAATGAGCCAATATATATACAAGTACAGGTATGACATATATGCAGGTAACCCCTTATGCAATAGGGAAAATATACAGATAATAGTATACATCTAACACCCCCCTCAAACTTATAGTGGATCAACAACATGAAGTTTGGAGAGATAGAAGCTGTGCTGGGTTCTAGTCTGTGCTTTTGTGAAGAAGTATGCCAACTGAAACTCTGAAGGCACATATTGAAGAGTAACAACCTACTCCCGCACCTGTGTCCGTATGTAGGAAGCATCAACATCAATATGCTTTGTAAGCTCATGCTTCACCGGATCTTTAGCAATGCTAATAGCACCTGTACTGTCTGATAAAAGAGGAGTTGGTGTAGAAACAGAAACACCAAAATCTTCAAATAACCACTGTAGCCAAGTAACCTCCGCAGTCAACGAAGCCATAGCTCGCAAGTCACCTTCAGCACTTGAACGAGAAACTGTTGTCTGCTTCTTAGTCTTCTAAGCAATGAGAGAACCACCAAGAAAAACACAATAGGCAGAGAGTGACCGGCGATCAGAGTGATCACTAACCCAGGTGGCATCAGAATATGCTGGGAGTTGTAAAGAGCTGGAGTGAGGGAAAAAGAGACGATGTGATTGTTCCACGAAGATATTGTAGAACGTGAAGAAGATGGCTATAGTGGAGCTGAGTGGGAGCAGAAACAAACCGACCCAAGATATGCACAGGGTATAAAATGTCAGGACGAGTGACACCCAAATAAACAAGACTCCCATTAAGGTGACGATAGCGAGTAGGATCAATAAGAGGCTTACCATCAGTGGGCCGAAGATGAACATTTAGCTCTATAGGAGTCTCAGCTGTGCGCTGATCATTAGGAGAAGCACGATCAAGAAGATCCTGGATATACTTTTCTTGGGACAGATAGAAGCCCTCAGGCGTAGAAATTATCTCAACCCTAAGAAAGTAGCGAAGATGACCCAGATTAGACATGAGAAACTGCTCACTAAGGTGCTCATTGACAAAAGTGATGTACTTAGAATCATTTCCACTAATGATCATATCATCAACATATAAAAGAAGAAGTGTCCGACTGTGAGGCGAAGTGAATAAAAAGAGAAGGATCATGAGCACTAGCAGAAAAACTAGCCATAGTGACAACAAAAGAGAAACGATCAAACCAGGCACGAGGAGCTTGCTTGAGGCAATAAAGAGATCGGCGAAGGTGACAAACCATACCCTCAGGAACAGAATACCCCGACAGTGACTGCATAATAACCTCCTCATGCAGCTTACCATTGAGAAAAACATTCTTGACATCAAGTTGAGAGACCGGACCATGCCCGAACAGACGCCACAGCAAGAAGAGTGCGAACGGTGGTCATATGAGCCACATGAGCAAAAGTCTCATCATAATCACGACTATGCTTCTGCTGAAACCCACGTGCCACGAGACGAGCCTTGTAGCGCTCAAGAAAACCATCAGAGCGTGTCTTAACCTTGTAGACCCACTTGCACGTGATAGGAGTAACGCGCGGGAAGAGGGACAAGATCCCACGTGCCAGTACACTTAAGGGCAGCAATCTCCTCTGCCATCGCATACTGCCACTCTTGATAAACAGCAACATCAAGATAAGAGGTCGGTTCGGCAAGAGCAGAAGCAACAAAACCAAAGCGCACAGGAGGCCGAATAGACTGGCGATCACGAAGAGCATATCGAGAAGGAGAGGCCGAAGAAGATGACCCATCAGAAAAAGATGGTGCATCAGAAGAATCCTCAACTCGCGGACGACGGGTGTAGTAGAGAGGATAAGAAGGAACAAGACCAGGAGGAATCTCTGTAGAGGGTATCGGTGGCGAAGGATGCACCGGCGGTGAAGGAGCTGCCGACAGGGAAGGAGGCATAGGAGAGATCAAAGGCTGTAGTGGAGGTGTGGTGGCTATGGGGTTGGCAGGAAAAGTCAGAAAAGAAAATGGCTCGAAGAAGATGACTTATTAGAAGAAGATGGCACATCAGAAGAATTCTCAACTCGCGGACGACAAGTATAGTAGAGAGGATAAGAAGGAACAAGGCTAGGAGGAACATCTATAGAGGGTATCGGTGGCGAAGGAGGCGCCGATGGTGAAAGAGCCGCCGACGGGGAAGGAGGCATAGGAGAGACCAAAGGCTGTAGTGGAGGTGTAGTAGCTATGGAGTTGGCAAGAAAAGTCATCAAAGAAAGTGGCTCGACGAGAGATACTGGAGTGGTGGAAGGAGAGGGACGAGGGTAGAAAGGACAAGACTCATCAAAAGTGATGTCCCGAGAAATCCGCATCCGTCAGCCAATAGGATCCCAACAACGATATCCTTTATGCTCATGGCTATGGCCCAAAAAAACACACTCGATGGACTGAGCGGTCAGCTTGGTGCGCTCACGAGGTGCAAGAAGAACATAGTACACACCCAAAAAGGCAAAGACTAGAATAATCCGGAGTCTTGCCACAGAGACACTCAACTGGGATCCGTCCTTAAAGAGCAGAAGAAGGCTGAATATTGATAAGAACCACGAATAAGAGAGGCAAACTGGGTACGGATCATGGTGGTAAAATTCTTGTAGATGGATAGAACCTCACTACGAGATGACATAAAGTATATCCATGTGTGTCGAGAAAAGTCATCAATAAAAATTATATAATATCGTTGACCTTTCGAAACAAAAGGAGCCAGACCCTATACATCAGAATGAACAAGATCAAAAGGACGCTATGACACTGACTCACTGGAAGGATAGGGGAGTTGAAGCTATTTACCAAGCTTACAACCTTGACAATTTAGAGAAGCATCACCAGACACAGATCCTAAAAGACCACGACAAACTAAAGAAGATAGATGCGACCCATAAAGATGTTCCAAACGATGATGCCACTGAACAAAAGACAGTGGAGGATGCAGCAGAAGCGGAGGCGACACATGGGGACTCTGGTGGAGGTGACAAGACTGACAGGGGCAGCGGAAGGAAGATGAAGCCAGTCAAGCTCTCAGAGACACCGTGAGTCACAGCGATGAGGGCCAGTACCAACTAGAGCCCCCGTGTGTCGATCCTGAACAGAACAATAATCAGAATCGAGAATGACAACCATGATCGGTGAGCTGACCGGCATATATGAGCTGCATGGTTAGTTTGGGAACATAAGAAGCAATAAGAACATGAAAAGAGGAATTGGAAAAAGTGCCTTGTCCTGCGATAGAAAGGTATCATCTGCTGTTTGAACAGCGATAGGAACAGCTAAAGGACCAATGGAAGTGAGACTGGTGGAATTCAATGTCGTATAAAAGGAAGCACCAGAGTCAAGAATCCAAGGTGATATATCTGAGGAAGAAGTAGAAGGCAGTCTCTCGCTAGAAGACTGCAACAGAACCAGCAGAACCGGATGGTGCAAAAGTAGCCATGCGACGCGGTAGTGTGAGAAGCTCCTGAGTATCAAAAGCACCAAAGGTCCTCAGAGAGGATGGACCGCCAGTGCCCTTTGGAGAACAACCACCACGACGTAAATCTACGTAAATCCTTCTTCCTCCTGTAGTAGGACTGTTCCACATATCCATCCTTGTTACAATAGGTGCAGTGGATTCTCCTACCAACATCAACTATCATTGGTGAAGGCATCACTGGTGAAGGAGTAGCGGGAGACGTAACGGGTGTAGAAGCTAGAGGAGCTGCCAAAATCGAAGAAGCAGCGGTGGCGGCGGACGGACCCTGCTTTCTGGCGAATCTCCTTACCACGAGCGGATGCAAGGGCCTTCAACGATCCTACGAGGGTGGCGCGCCCGACAAGCGAAAGCGCGAATCTGCTCATACTCAGCCCAGAGACGTGTCAAGAAGTCGTAGATGCAACGAAGCTCCAGGTGAGACTGCTAACGTTGACCGCATTGACAAGTGTGGCAAACATCCGGTCCTAAAGAGTCAATCTGACGCTATACCGCGGACAGCTGGGCATAGAACTCGTCCACACTGGCATCTCCCTATTGTAATGACTGCTCTTGACGCACAACAGTAAGATACAAGGAATCACCAGACGACTCGTAGTGATTGCGCAGATGCGCCTACATCAACTGTGCTGAAGCCAAACCAACCACGTTCCTAGTGAGATGCACTTCCATGCTAGCAACCATAATAGTAGAGGCACGAGCATCCTCATCAATCCATGTCTTGTAGGCAGCATACTTAGTCTAAAAAGTCTCCATAGCAACCTCAAAAACATCATATGCCTCTTTATGAGTATCTTCAGAAGCATCGTTCGGGAGCACGAGCTCAACAGGTGGAGCAGGTCGAGGCGGACAAGGCAACTTGCCAGTGAGAATCCCAAAGACGCTGACCACGCATGTGGAGGCGCATGTGCTGAAACCAGTCCCGATAATTAAGGCCATCAAAGATCACCGGGCAACGAGGAACATAAATAGTACCCGAAGAGGACGATATTTTTTTTCCTTGAACCGAAACCGTAAACCACCGACGGTTTCCTTCTTCGACTTTGACTTGAGCAGAGAGCTCTACTCACTCTGGTGTTGGTGAAGCCGAGCGTGATCCAGAAGAGGTGGCGTCAGGGGACGTCGACGTCGAGCCGGCGGGAATTGGAGGCTCGATCGGGGACGGCAGCAACACGAATCACTAGATCCAAGCGAAGCCGCGCTCGATCTGGCGGAATCTGGGTGAAGCCGAGTGGGGAGCGTCGATCTGGAGGCAGCGACGTCGATCTGGCGTTGGGGGAAAAGTCGATCCGGAGGAGGCGGCTTCGAGGGAGCGTCATGAAGCAAAATCGTGAGGCAACAGGGCTCGGGCGGCGGCGGCGTGAAGAATCGCGGATCCGGCAATGGGCGGCCTGGATCCGGCGGCGGAAGACTGGCGCGGCGTGAAGCCGATGCAGAGCTCGCGCGAGTGGGTGGCAACGGCGATAGAAAAAACAGAGGACACGGGGCGGGCGGCGGCGGCCCGCGGCAGAACCCTAACCCTAGCCTTGCTCTAATACTATGTTATGAAGCGTTTGTATTCATCATGAGGCTAATGTGCCAAGATATATACAAATACATGTATGACATATATGCAAGTAATCCCTTATATAACAGGGAAAATACACAGGTGTACACATCTAACATTATTAAGTATGGTAATGTAGCAATTGAGTATTTTTTATGCTTCGTCTATCTCTTATCATTAAGCATGATTATGTAGTAATTTCATTTTTTTTATGCTTCATCCTTACTGCTTTGCAAGTTTGCATCTTGCATCTTCTTTGTTGTTTTGTGCCAGTTATATTATGTTATTTGCTAATACAGTTTGCTTGTCCCGTTTTTTTGTTTCAGTGCTGCTTTGGGATGGTTTGCTTATGCACCTGAGTGGTATGAATCTCAAAACAAAAGTTTTGCTCAGAGAGAGGCCCAATCTGTGTCAATATTTGTCCACTATCTGCAAAATGAGCGCACCAGTGGTTCTATTGATTCTGGTTCAAAGTCACAGGGATGTGAAGGCGAAGCTAGCATGGTATGATTTGACCTACATGTCTGTCCCCTTTTGTATGCACCAGGGAGAGAGGAATAGATAAAGATGGAGATAGCTGGCAACTAATAGATAACATGGATATTTGAATGCAACCAACTAACAGATAACCTAATGCATCCACCTAATCTTCTGCTACGCCTAACAGTGCTGTTGCTGCCGTCCTTGTGTGCATGGGCTCATTATGGGTGCCATGTCATCCACTTCTCTTATCCATCTCCATTAACTGTTTTGAAAAGCCTAACTTTTCTCTCCCTGTCCTTTTCCCTTTGGTTGCAGGCAGATCAGATCCACCCTGTCTGGGTCTCTGTGGACAACTATGCTACCGCGCAGGAAAAGCGTAAGCAATTACTTATAATGCTTTCTCAGCATGAGGCAGACAGGCTCGAAGTCTGGGCACAACCAATAAATACAAAGTAACCACTCCCGTAATTTATTTTATCTTTTGTTTCTTATTTGTGCTATGAATCCATTTTCACATTTATAGCATGTTATATATGGGCAGAGATACGTCGACATTTCGTGGTAAAATTAGCTCAGATAAATGGATTGATCACACAAGAACTGCTTTTGCTGTTGATCCTCGAATTGCACTCTCTATGACTATGAGGTTCCCCACAAACTCAGCATTGCAATCCGAAATTACTCAATTGGTACAAGTATGGTTCTTGTTGCCTTTAGCTGCTACCTTTGCAGATAGTAGATTTTTACTGGGTTTCTTTTTTCTTCACATGCAAGTTTTGTTTCAAAATATCTCTGCTTTTCATCTTTATCGTAGGGCATTCAGTCACAGGGCAAAGGAATAGTTCTCTTGGTGCATTTCTCAATTTAACTTTAGTTGAAGATGACATTTCATATTGGTATAGCTTGAAATAATTGTAAATTACTCTGGAAGATATAGTATCATGAATATAGTCCTTTTAAAACAACCTACAACCACATTAAGGTCAGTAACTGGAGCTGTCAATAGTTCAAGGGTGTTATTGTGGTCTAGTTCCCCCCGTGCATTATGTATTATTAGTAAGTCAAATAACAAATTGCAAATGGGTTAACTGGGAGACTTTTGAATGTATAAACTACGAAGTGAAAGGGTACAGATGTGACAATGATATGTTGATTGCCTCAACTATGGAGATAAAGGCAACATATGCTGGCAATCACTCTTTTTGGTGCACTCATGCAATCAACTTTCGGTTTTGCAACCAAATCAATATGGAAAATTTTGAGATAAAAAAATTGGCGATGTAATCTATAGTGTTCTACCACGCTTAAAATTTCAACTTCAAATTCAAAATGTATTGGAAGAAACACAAAAGATAAGTTTGCTGTGAATAGTAGCATTTTATCTTTTCTTTTTTCCTTTTCCTTTTGATTCATCATCTGTCAGATTTTTCTCTTTTTTTACTCTTAACTTAGAATTAATCTGAGCTTGAAATTTTATACATAGGTATAGTAAATTGAGAAGTGTTAGAATAGGAATCATTTTGTATTTCCTTATCTGTAGATGACATATCTCCCTTGTACTCTCTATATATATTGCCCATTGGGCCTCACGAATATACACACAATATTCATAACATGGTATCAAAGTTAGGGCACTAACCTAGCTCTTTCCGCTGCCACATCCGTTCTTTCCATTGCCGTCATTGTAAAGCCATTGCCATCACGGATGTGCTACCGAGGTCATTTGTTACTGCGGCAAGCCCTTCTGATGGGGACACATCGCGACACCACATGAGTTCTTAAAGCCGACTGAGCCCGTCTGCGTCTTGTCGTGCCTCCGCCGCCCGCGCGCTCGAGCCCGACGTCGACCGCCTCCGGACATCTTCGCCTCTTTGGGTCTCGAAATCTGACGAAGGTGCCCTCCATCGGCAACGAGGTGCTCAAGGTCGTCGTCGCCTAGTTCAACGCCGAACCGACTCCTCGACGTCGCCCGTGTCTCGCGCTAGTCCGTGATGCCCTCATCCGCCGTGCCTGACCCGAGGACGAAGCGGGCCGAGCTCGCCGCTCGTCGCCAGAGCCCATTGCCTGCGCCGCCCGACAAAGGAACCCTAGTTCTCGCGTGCCGCCGTGTTTTCTCTTGCGGTAGTTTTAGCGTGAGCGGCGACCGCAAGAAAAAAAAAAAATAAACGTCAATCTAACCGTATTTGTCTGCACCTTTGTTAGAACTTCGTTGCCTTGGTCGCCGTGCCATCTAGTGCCGCCTACCGATGGCTTCCGTTTCATCAGCAGCGATCCCATTCCTGGGAACAAAGCTTCATGGGACGAACTACATGTTGTGGTTTTCACTCATGGAGATGACGCTCGATGGTCTCCGCCTTTGGGGACATGTCACTAGTGCTCGACATTGTCCGCTGTCGCCGTTTTAGCCTCCTCCCAGATAGCCTACTTTTGCACCTCCTATAGACGATGAGTCCGCCAAGGAGGCAGAGGTCGCCGCTGTTGCTGACGCTACTTATGAGACCTTTCAGTATGCCATAGACGCTTTTGAGCGTTGGTGTGCTGACGAGGCCCATGTTCGAGCCATCCTAGTGGTCAACATCGACGACTCCATCCAGTCGGACATTGTTGGTCTGCGTTCCACTCGTCTGATCTGGGAGTATTTGCGCGAGCGATACCAGCAGAATAGCGATGCGTAGTTCTTTTCGCTTCAGCGTGAGTTGAAGATGTTTCGCGGGAGGACTCGCCGTTGACATCTTCTTAGAAGCCCCGCCGATCTCTAGTGCCGGTGGGCGAGTTAACTTCCGCTCTGCTAGGAATGTCATAAGGTGCAGAAGGCGGATCGTGACCGCCTCCGCCTTTATGACTTCATCTGTCGTCTTCGTCGAGTTTGAGCTGTCGAGGCTCAAGCTGCTGGCCTTCGCCACGACAAGCGATCATCGAAGCCACTTTCGGCGCTTCGTCTTGAGAGATTCGTCGCGGGTTAGCGGCCGATTTGTTCATTTGTGCTTGCTATCCCTTCTTCGACTACACCAACGACTTACGCCGAATCTGATCCTCCTCGGTGTCTATTTTAGCTCTTGTTTACGCACCAAGCGGGGTTCGATGCAATTATTGCAGAACCTCGACACGACTACGAGTTGTGCGGTGAGTAAAAAGCGGAATAAGGCGCGTGGGAGTGGATGATCCGGGGGCGGAAGGCCTTTTCTCGACAGGAGGATACTGTTTTTCCTATCTCTGTTCAGACAGCTGACGGTACTCCTCTGTTTGTCAGCTGTCAGGGCACTCTTTTGTCTACTGATTTTTCTATTCCAGCTGTTTCCCATGTTCCCCAGCTTACCATGCAGCTTCTCTTGGTGGGTCAGCTTACAGATCTTGGTTGTAGGGTTGGTTTTGACTCACTCCTGTTTTGTCCAGGACCAACAGACAGGGACGGTACTTGACTGGCCGGCACCGTAGGGATCGTCAGAGTCTCTACATCCTTGACCACCTCCACCTTCCGTCTACTTCAGTTGCTCCTATCACCTCTACATCTACCGCCACTGCCACTGCTGCCACCTCTAGAGTTTTTGCGCAGTGGCATCATCGTCTAGGTCACTTGTGTGGGTCTTGTCTTTCTTCATTAGTTTGTCAGGGTGTTCTTGGACGTGTTACTGTTGATATGGCCATGTTTTGTTAGTGTTGTAAGCTGGATAAGCAGCTACAACTTCCTTGTCATTCTAGTGAGTCCTTTTGACTTAGTTCATTCAGATGTATGGGGACCTGTGCCTATTATCTCTAAAGGCGGGCATAAATTTTATGTGATCTTCATTAATGATTATTCCTGTTTTACTTGAATTTTCCCTATGTCTAATCGTGGTCAATTTCTTGCGATCTATCGTAGCTTTGCAACGATGGTTCGTACTTAGTTTGATTCTTCCATCCATACTTTTATTTGTGATTCTCTTGGCGAAATCTTGTTACGCACTTTAGACAATTTCTTTACGGCGGAGACACTCTTTACGATCTTCTTGTCTGAGTGCGAATGGGGTTGCTAAGCATAAACATCGCCATCGATTGAGGCGCCGCGCTCTCTTTACCTCAAGCGTTCCACCACGATTACGGTGAAAGGTTGTTTCTCTGTTGCATATCTCATCAATATCACGACCTTCCACTTCTCTTAAGGGTGTCGATCCTATAAGCGTCTACATTCTCGAGCCCCCGATACACTTTCGGCCGTGTTTTTGTTGTACTTATTTTGTTTTGCTGTAGCCTCGTGAGCGCACCAAACTGTCAGTTGAATGCGTGTTTCTTAGTTATAGTTCTAAGCATAAGGGTTATCGTCGTTATGATCCTCCTCGACGAACCAGGATTTCACGAGACATTATCTTTGACGAATCTCGACCTTTCTTCTATCGAGATTCGGCTCCTTGTCCTGTTTCCACCGTTGAGTCGATATCATGGTTCTCTTTCTGACTCTTCACCCATTTCTCCACTATCACAGTCTTCCCCTGGTTTGCCTCTAGTGGTTCCTTCTGTACCTTCGCCTCTGGTGCTGCCTCCTGCAGCACCGCCGCTTGTTCTTGCAGCACTACCGTCTCATTTCTCTGGTATTCACTACTCCAGGCGTCCTCGTTCTTCACCAGTCTCCTCTCCTGGTATCTTGCCGACACCCACATCTGATCCTCCTGATGATGCGTCCTTTGTGATCGGATATCCTTTCGACCTCCTAATCGTCTTGGATTTGCTCTGATAGCTCATGCTCTTTCTGTTACTGCGCCTAGTTCTTATCGTGAGGTTGCTCCTCATTCTAAGTGACAGCTCGCTATGGCAGAGGAGCTTGATGCTCTTCGACGTACGAAGACTTGGGATATTGGACCGACACCTGTATGCTCGTTCTATCACGTGCAAGTGGGTGTATGAGATCAAGACCCGGTTTGATGGTACTATCGAGCGCTATAAGGCTGATCTTGTGGCTCATGGCTTTGGTGAGAATGCAGTCGTGACTACGATGAGACTTTGCCCTGTTTCCCATATGACTCTTTTACGCGCTCTTGTTGCGGTTTATACATTTCTTGGGTGGTCTATCTTTCAGCTAGATGTTAAGAATGCTTTTCTTAATGGTGTTTTGCATGAGGAGGTCTACATGCAGCCACCATCTAGGTATTCTATTCCCGATGGGCACGTCTGTCGTCTTTGTCATGCTCTTTATGGCCTCAAACAGGCTCCTCGTGCCTAGTTTGCGCGTTTTACCTTAGCGATTACTGCTATCGGTTTCACTGTCAGTTCCCACAATCCTGCTCTTTTTGTCCGTGTCTCATTTCGGGGTAGGACACTGCTTCTTTTGTATGTTGATATGCTCATCACTGGTGATGATTCCTTATTCATCATGTATGTGAAGAAGCATCTCAGTGAGCAGTTTTTGATGACTGATCTCGGTTCTCTTATGTGAAGAAGCATCTCATTCATCACGTATGTGAAGAAGCATTATGTACTTCCTTAGGATTGGGGTCTCTTCCATGCCTGAGGGCTACTACTTCTCCCAGCAGAAGTATGTCCAGGATCTTCTCGATCGGTCTGGTCTGACTAACACTCGCACTGTTGAAACTCCTATGGAGCTATCCCTACAGCTTCGTGCCACTGATGGTTATCTTCTTGAGGATCCTACTCAATGTCGCCATCTTGTTGGGAGTTTGGTGTATCTTGTGAGCACTCGTCCTGATATTGCTTGTGCTGTTCATATCTTGAGTCAGTTCATGGCTCGTCCTACCCATCTTCACTATAGTCACCTTCGTGTTCTTCGCTACTTGCGTGGGACTATCTCTCGTCGTTTGCTTTTCCCTAGCTCCACCTCACTACAGCTTTAGGTCTACTCCGATGCGATCTAGGCTAGTGATCCTTCTGATCGTTGTTCACTTTCTGTTTACAGTGTTTTTCTTGGCTCCTCCCTGATTGCCTGGAAGACAAAGAAGCAAACTGCAGTTTCTGTTCAGAGGCTAAGTTGTGAGCTATGTTAGCAGACAGCAGAGGTCACTTGGTTGAGTTGGTTACTTGCAGATTTTAGAGTGCCTGTCATGGGACCTACAACTCTTTTGCCTGACAGTACATGTGCTATCAGTATTTCCCGTGACCCAGTGAAGCATGAGCTCACCAAGCACATTAGTGTGGATGCTTCATACACTCTTTCACAGGTGCAAGAGGGAGTACTTGCTTTACAGTTTGTGCCCTCAGAGTTACAGATTGCTGATTTCTTCACGAAGCCACAGACTAGGGTATAACATTTGTATTCTCTCCAAACTCAGTGTGTGTCATCCACCATGAGTTTGGGGGGGGGGGGTGTTAGAATAGAAATCCTTTCATATTTCCTTATATGCCTTTCGTATTTCCTTATGTGTATATGTACTCCCTATATATTGCCCATTGGGCCTCATGAATATACACAATATTCATAACAAGAAGTACATCTAGAATTTTTTTGGGAAATTTTCATGTTCATTTGGTGCCCAAACGAAAACCAATAGCGTGAATGCACCCCAAAGGATGATTGGATATACGTTGGCAGAGATAATTCGTGTTGTGTTAAAATGAAGCAATTATGTCTTGTTAAGATGATACCTAATGTAACGTATTGTTGATTTGGGCTGTCACCATTTTGATTTCTTTTGGGTGTGAGATCGGTATCGTGAATTTGTTAGATGTTAGATATCCCTATTGTATACGGTGCTCTTTGCATATTTACCTACATCTAACTTCTATATTTTGATATCCCATTGGAATAGAATCAAGGGTTCATTCTAACATGGTATCAGAGCTAAGGCTAGGGTTTGTGAGAGAGACCCGTCGCCGTCCTCAGGTCACCGCCGCCTTCCTCCCCTCCATCTCTCCCGCCCTGCTCCCGCTCGAGCTCGAGTCCACCCCAACTCCCGAGCTGACGCCCAGGGCCGAGCCTTCTCTGCTCGGCCTTGGCCGGATCTCACTGCCTCCCCCCTGGATTCCGAGCACCGCCTGCCCTTCTGAGGGTTGTCGGCTCCCCTGCTCCGGACCTCCACGAGCTCCTGCCCCGAAGCTCCTCATGCGCCCTTGCTCCCGTGGTGTTCTTGGCCTCTGGCCTTTCTCTCGAGAAACGCCGCCACCCGCTCTGATCCCGCGACAAGCGCCATGCAGCAACCGCCTCTAACGCCGATTCCGCCTCTACTCTGCCTCGTCCTCGTCGAGCCAGATCCTGTGCCTCATCTGCTCCGCCTCGTCCACCCCGAGCCGGATCCCACCTCTGCTAAGCCTCGTCCTCCTCGATCCACGTCGCCTCGACACCGCCAGATCCTGCTACCCTAGCCGCCGTCCCTTGCTCCCGAGCCACCGCCGTCGTCGGATCTCGCGTCGAGTGTCGCCTCGAGTTGGATCCGCCGCTACCTCCCGCGAGGTGCCACCTCGTCCTCGATCTTCGCCGCCCCGCCGCCGCCGCCCTGAGCCTCGAGGTCCTCCAGGGTTCGGCTCCTCTTCTCCCGCGGGCTTGCTCTCCGGGGTACGGCTCCCCAACTCCGGACGCTGTCTCCCTGAGCTCATGGCGCCTCGAGCCCTGGGCTACACAGCCGCCTCTCTGCTCCAAGATTCTTTGCACCTGCAGAGGTCGCGGCGCCACGATCTGCCAGGCAAACACCCTCGAGCTCCTGCCTCGGACTCCTCTCCTGACACCACGCAACAACTCATCTCCCTGCTCTATCGCCTCAGTGTTGGCCCGCCCTCATACTTCTCGGGCTCTGCTCGTGTTGCTCTTGCTTCTCAGCAGCCTTCCTCGCCTCTGCCACCTCCCTCGTATGATATCTTGTCTTCGTGGATCTTGGACTCTGATGCTTCTTTTCACATGACATCAGATTCTACTCACCTCACTTCTGTGAGTTCCACAGCTCTTCCTTCCACTGTTCAGACTGCAGATGGTACCCCTCTTCCTATTGCAGGCCGAGACATCCTTTCCACTTCTTCCTTTCATGTTCTTGTTGTCTCTCATGTTCCCAAGCTTACTATGTAGCTTATATTGACCGGTTAGATCATTGATCACGACTGGCGTGTTGTTCTTGAGTCCGACTCTTGTTGTGTCTAGGACCGCCGCACAGGGACTCTGCTTGGTACTGGCCCTCGGCGCCATGATTCACAATGTTTTTGGGAGCTTGACTGGCTGCACATTACTTCTGCTGTCTCCACTAGCCAGTCAGCCAATATCACTGCCTTTGTTTTTGCTACGTCCTCTACTGCTTACTTCGTTTAGTGGCACCATCGTTTGGATCATCTCTTTGGATCACGTCTGTCGTCACTAGTAGGCCGTGGTGTTCTTGGGTGTGTTTCTGGTGACACCTCTTGACATTGTATTGGTTGTAAGCAGCAGCATTGCGGCTCCCCTATCCTCTCTTGATTACATTTACGCTTTCGTCCTTTTATCTTGTTCACTCTGATGTTTGGGGTCTGGCCCCCTTTGTTTCGAAAGGGGGTCATCGATACTATGTGATCTTTATTGATGATTATTCTCATCATACTTGGATCTACTTTATGCCCTGTCGCAGTCAGGTTCTCTATATTTACCAGGTATTTGCCACCATGGTTCACATTCAGTTTGATTTAGCTATTCGTGTTTTTCGTGCTGATTCTGCTAGTGAATACCTACCTGCTGCTTTACGTCGCTTTCTTGCTGAGCAGGGTACTCTTCCCTAGTATTCTTTTTTTGGTGTTCACACTCAAAATGGTCTCTGAGCGTAAGCATCGTCACTTGCTTGAGGTAGTTCGCGCTCTCATGCTTGCTTCATCTGTTCCACCTCACTTCTAGGCTGAGGCTGTCTCCACTGTTGCTTTCCTCATCAACATGCAGCCTTCCACTGCTCTTTTGGGCACTACTCCTGTCGAGCATCTATACGGTCGGGCTCCTGAGTACAGTCACTTTCGTTGTTTCGGCTGTGTCTGTTTAGTCCTTCTTCCACCTTGTGAGCGTACCAAGCTGACTGCTCAGTCAGTTGAGTATATTTTTCTTAGCCACAGTCTTGAGCATAAAGGTTATTGCTGTAACGACCATGTTGCTCGCCGGATGAGGATCTCTCGGGATGTCACCTTCGATGAGTCTCGACCTTACTACCCTCATCCCCTTGCTGTTAGCTCAGATTCTCTTGTTGAGTCGATCTCCTTTCTGACTTTCAGACCCTTAGCTTTCCACTCCACCTTCGCTTCCCTCTCCTCCGGCTCCACCTGTTCCCCCTCCTTCGGAGTTTTCTTCCAGCTCTTTTGTTGAGATTCCCACCTTTCTCCTGCACTACTCTCGCCTTCCTCGGCCTACTCCTCCAGTTGAGCCTCCGTCTATGCTGGGCCCTATTCCTAGGTCTCCTCCAGCTCTTTTGTTGAGATTCCACCCTTTTCGCTGAACTACTGTCGCCGTCCTCGGCCTACTACTCCAGTTGAGCCTTCATCTTTACTGGGCCCTGCTCCTAGTTCTCCTTCTCAAGTCCTTCTTGTGTCTGCTTCACCCACCCCGAGATCGATGTGCGTGATGCGTCGTCTTGTCAAGCCTCTGAGTGCTCTGACCGCAACCTTGCTCTTTCTAGGCCTACGATCTACCATGATGCTGCCACTCACCTTGAGTGGTAGCTCGCGATGTCTGAGGAAATTGCAGCTTTGGAGCGTACTGGTACTTGGGGTCTTGTGCCCTTACCCGCGCTTATCACTCCTATCACGTGCAAGTGGGTGCAAGTGGGTGTACAAGATCAAGGCCTGCTCGGATGGATCTCTTGAGCGCTAAAAGGCTTGTCTTGTGGCGCATCGTTTTCAGTAGGAGTATGGTCGTGACTACAATGAGACATTCGCTCCTGTCGCCCACATGACCACTATTCACTCTCTCCTTGCTGTGGCCTCCGTTCAATAGTGGCCTTGTCTCAGCTGGACGTCAAGAATGCATTTCTTAATGACGAGCTGTGTGAGGAGGTAGGTATACATGTAGCCGCCTCTTGAGCATTCTGTCGTTGATGATATGGTTTGTCACCTTTGTCGCTCTCTATGGGCTCAAGCAAGCCTCTCGTGCTTGGTTTGACCGCTTCTTCTTTATTATCACTGCTGTCGGCTTCTTCGCCAGTGATCACGACCCTGCCCTCTTTATTCACACCTCTCCTCGGGGTCAAACGCTCCACTTTCTCTATGTGGATGATATGATCATTACTGGGGATGACTCTGTACATTGATTTTGTGAAGGAGCGTCTCAGTGAGCAGTTTTTTATGGCTGATTTGGGTCTTCTTCGTTACTTCCTTGGGATTGAGGTCACTTCTACATCTGAGGGCTACTACCTCTCCCAGGAGAAGTACTTTCAGGATATCCTTGCTCGCTCCTGTCTCAGTAATTAGCGCATGGTGGACACTCATATGGAGCTTAGTGTTCACCTTCGGCTCACTGACAGTGAGTTTCTTGAGGATTCCACTCGCTACCGTTACCTTGTCGGGAGCCTCGTCTACCTTGGATCACTCGACCTGACATTTCTCACCCAGTTCACATTCTGAGTCAGTTCGTTTCTACTCCTACTAAGCTCCACTACAGTCATCTTTGTGTTCTGCGATATCTTTGCGAGACTATCAGTCGTCGCTTTTTCTTTCCTCGCTTTAGCTCTCTGCAACTTCAGGCGTACTCTGATTTGACCCGGGCTAGTGATCCTTCTGATTCTCGGTCTCTTTCTGCCAATTGTGTTTTCCTTGGTTTCTCTCTGATTGCCTGGAAGACCAAGAAGCAGCCTGTTGCTTTCCGTTCGATTGCTGAGGCTGAGTTGTGAGCCATGGCGGCGTTGATAGCTGAGATCACTGGCTTCGGTGGCTACTTGAGGATTTCGGTGTTTCAGCTTCTGCACCGACTCCTCTCTTATCAGATAGTACTGGCGCGATCAGTATTGCTTAAGATCCAGTGAAGCATGAGCTCACCAAGCACATTGGAGTAGATGCTTCGTACATAAGATTGCAGGTGCAGGATCAAGTTATTGCTCTTCAGTATGTGCTTTCGGGGCTTTAGTTAGCAGGTTTCTTCACCAAGGCACAAACTAGAGCCCAGCACAGCTTATTCCTCTCCAAACTCAGTGCTCTTTTCATATTTACCTGCACCGTAACTCGTATATTTTGGCCTTTGGCCCATTGGAATAGAATCAAGGGTTCATTCCAACAGAATTGACAGAAGAAAATTTTGATCTGAGGATAAGAAAGCACATTGTGCAATGCTTGCAAGTCCAACATTTTCAGCCATCTTATTTCCTTTGCCATTATGTCTTACGTTTAATAATGGAAGTTTGTAAGTAGTAGATGCTCTCACAGTGTTAAACTTGTGCTTCAACTCTTGTAACCGGACAGCTAAATTGTTTGAGCCTACTAAAGTCATATCTGCTCCAGACTTCAATTTTTTAGAGAGATTTGGTTATAGTCATGTAGGAAGATTCGATAGCTGTTGATTGTGTAATGTTTTTAATTCTTTATTGTTCGTCTTTTAAATCCTTCTAATTGTTTTCTTTCAGTGACAAAGGTGGCACACGTTGCTATTTCTTTTCACGCTCTTTCTTTCTTTGCAGACACACATACTGGAGCTCCGTACAATTCCTGAAGCATTACCCTTTTTCATCAGTCCAAAGGCGGTAGACGAAAATTCAGCATTGTTACAGCAACTTCCACACTGGGCTCCATGTTCTGTCACACAGGCATTGGAGTTTCTTACCCCTCCTTATAAAGGTCACCCTCGTGTTATGGCATATGTCCTTCGTGTCTTGGAGACTTACCCACCTGAGACTGTTACCTTTTTTATGCCACAGTTGGTACAGTCTCTCAGATACGATGAAGGGGTGAGAATTTCTTCCAGTCATATGTATATGTTATCAATGCAGACCAGTAAAAGCACTAATTGTTTCAATCTGCACCTTTTGATTCATCATTCCTTAGAAGCCATATAACCATTCTTAAAAAAATGCATTTATCTTTTTTTTTCTTGCCTTTTAACTCAACAGAAATTGGTTGAAGGATACTTGCTTGGAGCTGCTCGGAGAAGTAATATATTTGCTCATATCTTAATATGGCATCTGCAGGTGAAATTTATTTAGTTTGTACTCTGTCATATCTAAAAGTATCACATCTTGTCTTCGTACAAATGAAAAAAGATTCCATGTTTTTATTCTCATAACATATTCTTACCGCAAAATTCCTTCACTGAGTTGTTTGTTCTGGAAACTTGAAATTGCAGGGAGAATGTGTTCCCGATGAATCTGGGAAGGAAGCGGGTGTTCCAAAGGTATATCACCTTTACAGTTTTCTGTAACTGGGCTTCTTCCTTCCTTGTCATTTTGGTTTCAAAATCAAAGTGCAATTTGGGATATGCTTGTTTGATAAGACACCTGAAAATATTTTGTTAAGGGCTTATGCTTGTTTACATTAGCCTCACGCTTAAGATTCTTTGCCTTCTTGGTGATGGTAATTAATAATCTAAGATGGCAGAAATCATATAGTCCTTCAGGAAACTGAATTGGTTGCATCATTCTCGCAGTTATCACTGTCGGTAGTGGTGCATTAATGATGGGCTTGAACGATTAAGTTATGCAATGTTAATGTGTATATGCAATCCATATTACGGTCGACTTGTAGTAGGCATGGTGTGTTTGAAACACAGGATTCTATATCTTTATGTCAGTTGCCCTTCCAATCTGATGCTTTTCTGGCTAAAGTCGTAGATTTCTTATCTTGTAAGTTGTAACTGTCATAGTTGATGTATGTTGTTTTACTAAAGCTTGCAGCATTTTGGTTAATTTCATCTACTATACAATGTTGTTTTCTTTCCTGCAAGCTTAAGGTCATAAGTATAATGTTAATATTGTTAAGGGTATTTGTGGTATTCCACTCCTAATTTAGGGTTTACTCATGTGTGTCTTTGTACTATATATTGCCCATTGGGCTATTGTAATACATCGAACTATTCACATTTGCACTCTCCCTCTCCATTTAACATGGTATCAGAGCGGGTTTCGAAAACCTAGCTCCCAAATCATTTCCGCTACCGCTGCCCCCGGGATGAGCAATCTCCGCTCCCGGGGGCAGCCACCTCTTAGTTTTAGTTGTAGTCTTCTTGGCGGCCCCGGCAGTGACCAGCGCCTCGTCCGCCTCCCGTTGTCGAGATCGATTTCACTTCGGTCATGCGTACCACCATCCCGACGAACTCGCAGGCCATAGTCATGCGATGTTGCTTGGAGCCACCGCCGATGATGCTTGCAGCTGCCGCCTTGGCCAAATCCGCTCGATCGAGGGACGCCGCCTCCAGATCCACTGCAGATTTGAGCTCCGGTCGCAATCGCTGCTGCCGCGGGGCCACCAGCGATGGGCTCGAGGACGGCGAATCCAGCGCTAGTGAGCTCGGGGACTCCCCTCTCTCCTGGCCACACTGCCTCGACTCCCTTGCGACGACCGGCGCCACGCCTCCTCTGCGAGTTGCCTCTGGGCCTTTTTGTTTGCTCATGGCCGATCTTGGCGTCCCAAGCGTTGCCTCGACGCCTCTCCTGCTTTCGTCGAGCTCCCGCCTTCGAGCTCCTCCAGCTTGAGGACGACGGTCTGGATGGTCATGTGGACCCGGAGATCCGAGTGCCGGCGAAGGGCTAGGAGGGCCCTAACTTGGCGCAGCAGGCCATGAGCCCCGGCATCTCGACCTCGGCGAGCTCGATCTCGAGGCGGCCGAAGTCGGTCTGGGAGAGGTCCTTGACCTTGTACTCCTAGCCGGACGAGGTCTTCTCCAATCTCCACAGAGCACCATGGTAGGGGAGAGGAGGGGTTCTTGGATCGGATCTAGCAGGATGAGACGACGAGGGGATGAGGACAGGTGAGGAGGGGGAGCAGGTGGTCGATATGGTTTATAACCAGATCTGGCCGGAACCTCTTGACCGCCTACTCCAAATTTTCTCCTCGGTATATAACCCGGCCGGCTTCTCGGCTTTGGCTTTTTGCAGCTTCTTCTGCTGTTAAAGAGTACTACTGCTCCTTTGAGTCACTTTTCTCTTTGGGTCCATCCAAGTCCGTAACACTATCTTTGAGTTCGTTTAAGCCGTGCGAGTCCACAAATTCCTTAGTCAACTGATTGCTTTGCTAGCCACGGTCTGTCCTCTTGGATCGAGTGTGGCCCTATTCTTTCCCTTTCACATGGCAGCAACCGCCGCTCCTCTCTGAGACCCTGCAGATCGTAGAAATTGTTATGATGCCGCCGCTTCTCTTTGAGCCGCCGTCCCGTGCTTCTAAGGCCGTCGCGCTTCTTCCGCACTGCACCTTCGCTGTGCTTCTTGTGCACCGTGCTGCCGTCATCTCGGGCTTCGATCTGCACCACCATACTTGTATCCATTACTCTTCGACTTGATTTGACAACTCTCTCTATTCCTGTTGTTTTCATCTTCTTCGTCGTGTTGCCGTGGTTGGCTTTGCTCCCGCTTGCCTTACTTTCTCCGCTCTGCACCTTGTGCTTTATGGGCTATAGCACGACCCTGGATGGGAGATCTTTTGGTACTTGACATATTTTCCAAGAGCTGCACACTATGACGATATTATCAAAACTCGGACTTCGGATTTTCCCTATTGTAGTGTCAACCCTTTCAAATGCAATGCTATTGCATGTCTTGCATTTTTTTCGAGAACACGCAAACGAGTTGCACGTCATTCCATTAAGTAGAGTTGAAACACACAGTTACAAACGAAAAACACAAAGAGGTTGAAGCCGGAAGAAATTAACACCCAGGGAGGGAGTGTGCGGGCGACCTAATTACAACATGACTACTCTGGACAATGAAACGCTGCTAGACACTGAGTGCCCGCCCTGTGCTAAAGGCGGAACTCATCGAAGTAACCCCGTAGAAGATTTTGCATTGTTGAAGATGCGATTGTTTCTTTCCTTCCAGATCATCCAAGACACGAGGATGATGCAGGAGTCGAGTCCTCGGCGATGGATCCTCGAGACTAATTGGCGAGCAAATAGCCAATAGTTCTCTAAGGATGGCTGACTGGTCGGCAGACAGCGGCTGAGGCCCACACGCGGGAGGAACCGTGCCCAGATTTGGGCAGTGATCGCACAACCGACTAGGAGGTGATATATTGTTTCCCCGGTGGAGCGATAGAAAACGCTGACGCTGGTTTGCGATGCCCTGGCGCTCCAGCCGATCTGCTGTCCAAGAGCGGCGACGCACTGCCAACCATTGGAAGTACTTGCACTTTAGCGGGCTGCAGCTTTCCAGATCAGAATGTCGCACACGAAGACCTCGGAACCGACGAAGAAAGCCTTGTAGGCAGATCTTGCGGAGTATTGTCTCGAGGCCTCCCAACGCCATCGGAAGGTGTCCTCCTGACCATGCGAAGCGCGTATTGACCTGATCAGGTCCCAAAGGCGTAGATACTCCATGATAACCTGCACACCTAATTCACCGGTAATGCCTTGTATCCACTGGCCGTTGAGCAAAGCTTCCGCGACCGTTCGCTTGTTCCGAATTGCGAGCGGTACTGATGAGATAAGCGATGGCGCAAAGGCTAGAATGCTTTGCCCATTGACCCAGCGATCCGACCAGAACAAGGTGCGCTCACCCTTTTTTAGCCCGACCTCCAGCGAAACCTGGAGCAATTCTCGTTCTGCCTTACTGGCTTGGGTAGGTAGAGCACGCCATGGCCGCTCGGACCATTGCCGTTGAAGCCAAAGCCATCGGGTGCGTAGGGCGCGACCGAGAACCCTAAGGTTGTGTAGACCCAAACCTCCAAAACGCGTAGGTTTGCAAACCGATGGCCATGCAAAGAGGCAGTGTCCTCCGGCAACCGATTCAGCTCCTTTCCACAGGAATGCAAGGCGCCATTTATCGATTGTTTTGATCACTGAGAGAGGCGGATCAAGCGCCATGAAAGAGTAACTGGGAAGGGTTGTAAGCACTATCTTGACCAAGATGAGACGACCACCTTGAGATAACATGCCTGTCTGCCAACGTTGCAATCTAGCGGAGATCTTGTCCAACAGTGGCTGGAAGTCGTTCTTTGTAGGCGTCCTCAATGATAGAGGTAATCCCAAATATTTGCATGGGAAGTCGACCGAGGGACATTGGAGCTCGGCCACGATGAGTCGGAGATGTTCAGGTGAGCAACGAATTGGAGCGAAAGTACTCTTGGTGAGGTTAGTTTGCAGCCCTAAGGCTTCTACGAACACTTGAAGGATGGTGCAGATCGCAAGTAGGTCCGAGGTAGCAGGCGAAAGGAAGAGGGTTGTGTCATTTGCAAAGAGGGATAAACGATGCGGGACTCCCTGGAACTCCAAGACGTTGCAGAAGAGAAGCTGATTCCGCCAGCACGATGAGGTTGTTGAGAACGTCCATGACAATGACAAAGAGCATCGGGGAGAGAGGGTCGCCTTGTCGGAGTCCTCGATCGTGCCATACTTGGCAGCCGGGCTGCCCGTTCAGTAGGATCCGGGTGGAGGCTGAGGAAAGCATGATGGCAAGCCCTGCACACCAGTTCGACCCGAAACCTTTTCGGCGAAGTACTTCGAACAGAAACGGCCACGACACTTGAGTCAAATGCTTGGGCAATGTCCAGCTTGAAGAGGAAAGCTGGCTTACTTAGCTAATGAAACATGCAGCTCGAGTGCCGGACAAGGAAGAAGTTGTCTTGAATAGAGCATGTAGCGATGAATGCCGACTAGTTGGGAGCTATTATCTTCGCCATTTTCGGCACCAACCTCCGAGCTAAGATCTTGGAGAGGAGCTTAGCAAAACTGTGGAGGAGGTCTTTTGCGCCTTGGGGTTATGGCTTCTTTGGTAAAAGAGTGATTAGAGCTTGGTTAAGCTGGACGGAGTTTTGGCCGGCCAAGGAACTGAGCTCTAGAACCGCTGCCATGATATCTGGTTTAATGGCCGACCAATATTGTTGATAGAACATAGCGGTGAATCCGTCTGGCCCAAGGGCCTTTTCTGCTGGCAAGCTCCTGATCGCAGATGCCCATACTTCCTACTTGGTGAAAACAGCCTCCAGCGAAGAAAGGTTGTGAACCGGGACGTTGAGAACGTCCAGATCCAATGCGTGAGCTCTAAGAGCTGGTTTGCCCATGAGGTTTTCAAAGTACGCCGCAAAAGCCTCGGACTTTTCGCCATGAGATTGGATCCAAGTATCTCCCACTTTGAGCTGAGTAATGTAGCTACGGTGCCGACGATGATTGGCATGAAGATGAAAGTAATGAGTATTTGCTTCCCCCTCACGCAACCAGTTCAAACGCGACCGCTGGCGCGCCATTGTGCATTCGAGGGAGCATAAGCCTAGCAACTTTTTCTTGAGCTGATTCTAGAACCATTGCTCAAGTGGCCAGAGGATCCTCTTTTCCTCTGTGAGATCAAAATGCCAGAGCAGCTCTTTGGCCATGAGGATTTGCTGCCAGACGTTGCTGACTTGACGCTGACTCAACTTTGCAAGGCCCGGCTGGTGGCTTTGAGGAGGAAATCAAACTTGCGAAGAAGTCGACATGGTGGCGAACGCGTCATGCATTGCGTAATCGTGGTCGTGAAACCGCTCAAGCTTCGAGTAACGATTCAAACCGAAAGATCTTTCTGGCGCCAAAGTTAAACGTCGTGGACAAAAGCAACGGACAGTGGTTCGAAGCCGTCAAAGGGAGCACTTGAAGGAAACATGCTGAAGTTCTTTGAGTTTGAGATCATCGACCAACCGGCGAAACCGCCCCATGAGTCTTCTATTTACACGGTCGTTGTTCTTGTCAGCCGCTTGGAGGATTAAGTTGAAATCTCCTCATCCAGGGACCTGAAACTGAGCTGCGAATATCCCTCAGCTCTTGAATGAATTCATCTTTGAGACTATCCTCCGATGGGGCATAAACATTCGTAAGCCAAGACGACAACCCACATGGGAAGATGATCTTTACAATGATGGAAAAGGTGCGAACCGTAGGGGAACTACAAGAGGCCAAGGTGGAGTTCCAGCCCAGGAGCAGATCGCCTCTCATGTGGGACATCGACAAGTAGTGATAGCCATTGAAGGATGGTCCTAAGACTTCGAATACGAGATGGGAGTCAATTACATCCAGTTTGGTTTCTTGGATAGAAGCGACCGCTACTAGAGAAGAGGCTGTCGTCTCCCTGACTACATTCCTCTTGGCCTTCAAATTCAGGCTCGTGACATTCCAAGTGATGAAGTTGCAGTTGAATTTGTCCATTGACTGCGGGACACAACCAGTGACCTGGGGGAGAAGCTACTAGCACGCCGTCAATCCTGCAGTAGGATCACGGCGAGGGTCGCCGTGGAAGCGTGTCCGAAAGCGCGATCACGCAGGACCGACATCGAAAAAGTGCGGCCATGGCCTTGATATGATCGGGGCGAGGGGATTGTCAAGCGGCGATATCAAGCGTAACCCTCGCCGATCTTTGCTAGTATATGAAATGCATGTCTTGAGCCACGGGACACGGTTTTTAGCGAAGCCTTGACCTCGATCAGCGCTGAGGCGAAGTTGGTAGGCAGGATTTTCTAACGTGCTTGCTAGACGTCCGGCAGTGGGAGAATAGGAGAAGGCAACATGCACTTGATCCTATGGGAGTAGGTCAGCAACATGGTTTCAGTAGGCTGTAAGTCCCTTGAACTATCCTGCGGTGACTAGCGAGCTACAAAGTGCGTGAAGGTGACAACGTTGTGTGCTCCCCCCGCCCCCCCGAGAGGACACCGGAGTCTGGTATCGTGTTGGCGCCACTTTGAAAGTGACGAATTGGCAACGGAAGAGGTGGGTTGGCAGGTTGTGCTTGAACCTGAAGGGCTAGCGGTGCGACGGGGCCCGGCCTGGCCCAAATGGCGAGCTAGGAGCGTTTGGCGGGCAACATGGTAGATTCTTCGACAAATACGACTCTGTTTGGCACCCCACATGTCGCCATGCGGGAAGCTGATCTGTGCACAGACGCAGCAGCGAAAGAGGAGATGAAGTTGTTTGTCTGGACGCCTAGGCCTCATTGTTGACCGGTTTGAAAGGCAAGGTGGGTAGAATCAAATCCCGCTTTGTAGCTCCTTTTGCTGTCGCCTTTGTCTGTGGCGACATGGGAGGTGGCGGGGTCCCCGCGCAGCAGCCTTGGCAGACTGTCCTCCTGCAGCCATCCCATAATCCGACAGAACGTGGGCCCCGATCCGACAACCGTAGCTGCCCCAACATGGGAGGTAGTCTCCAAGATCTTGAGTGGGACCGACCACGACCACCGCCATCTTCCTGACCTCCGGCCAGGGGAAGAGCTCCGTCGAGCTGACCTGAGGTGGTGGAGAAAATGTGTAGATGCGGGTGGAGTCCTCCGAGTCTGCGTCCGGTAGATCCCCAAAACAATCATCATTTGGATGGAGCGAAGGATAAGTACAACTCTGCCACGACCGAGAAGTTGTCAACACTGTGTAAGTGGATGATCACCTTGTAACAGAGAGCTTCACGGGAGATTCGGGAGCTTGTGGGAGGAGAGAAGACTTGGTTTCCATGGTCTAGTAGAGATCCCTCCGGCAGGAGCTCCGGCTCAGCAATGACCAAGGTTCTCTTTTGGGATCGCACTAGGGTTGAGCGACCAAGCAACCAGACGGAACGCGGAGAGATCTGCGCGCGACGTAGAGGACTCATCGAATGATTCTATCCATCATGAAGGGGAGAGGATGGCCGAAACCGTTGCTATACTCCATGCGTGGATCCGAATGCCCTCCATGCTGAGCTCAACCCAGAACCGCAAGGGGCGAGCAGTAGCCAAAGAAAGTCTGGACCATTGCAGGAGGAGGTGAAAGCGCTCCGTTTTGATGGAGCCGCCTTGGAGTATGCAGCCCTTGGTGGAGTGCGAATCAAAGACGACCAGGAAGTTTTTCGGATAGTAAGGGTGGACCGAGAAGCACGCCGGCGCAAGACCACGCTCGGTGAGGAATGCCTGAGAGACTTGGTGCGCGGAAACGACCGGCTGGGTCCCGCCCACCCAGATGATGAGCGCACACTCGAGGTAGCATTCCATTTCCCTCGAGCCGGAGTCATAGGGACGACGCAAACTTCAGCCTCTGGGCGGTGAAGCGGGTCACCCGGAGGGAATTGCTACATCGCCATGCGAACCTACAGTTATCAAGCTGCGTCGGGGCGGGGCGAGCAAGCATGCCCTGGCTCGACATAGGAGTATGGAGGGATTGGCCTGTGTCGGTGGAGAGGTGGCCCCTCTCCTCGGGAGAACCATGAGGAAGAAGGGAAATCGGCCCAACCTCCCGCTCCATGGAGAACCTTCGCCGCTAGGATGACGGCGGAAAGACCGGGCCCGCTCCTAGGATTGAAGGCTGGCCAGCATTGGCGATATGCCTAGGGGGCTCGCGTGCCGCCGGCGGTTGCTCACGAGTAGGGGAAAGCAGCCGCTTACAGTGGATTGAGGTGTGTCCAATGTCTTTGCAATGAAAGCATCTTGTGAGGGTACGACATGCCGCCGCAACGTGGTCTGGTAGGACTTCGGGAACGCAGGTAGTAGCCATGAGATATCAGCAACCTCGGTCGAGCCTCACGACGTCCAGGCACCGTGATGATCAGTTGTTGTTGACAAGCAGGAGACGAGGAACAGAGAAATCAGGCTGGGATGAAGAATATTATCTGATTGATCGATTCCCAAAATACAATTGAAGGTTTTTCTTATATAGGCTAACTAATACATCCAGAAGGGATAGTCTAATGTATCTATAAGAATCCGGAAGGGATACGTTCCTAACATAAGTGTTCTACTCGAATACTTCTTGCTGGTGTGATTTCAATGCTGATTGCGTTAGTTGGATCTCCTTCCTATTGCTGCGCCTCTGATAAGGAATCCCCCACATGACATGGTCACTCGCGGAGCAGTTGAAGCAGAGTCTGACCAAGTCGCGAGTGTTAGAAAAATAGAGTGTTTTTGCTATTCACAACTATGCAGCTTATTCATTGAGAGGTATATATAGACAATGTTACATGGGCCTTGTGGGCCAGAGAGGGAGAGAGAGAGAATACAGCACTATCATTCTTAACACCCCCCTTCAAAAGCTTTAGTGAATAAATCTGCAACTTGAAGCTCTAAAGGAACGTACTTGAGGGCAATGGTTGCCTGCTGACAGTGGGATCGTGTGAAGGATGCATCAACATCAACGTGTTTTGTCAGCTTATGCTTGACTGGATCACTCGCAATTTGAATGACATTTGTATTGTCACAAAAGAGAGGTGTAGGATTGTCACAATGGACACCAAGATCACTCAAGAGCCATCGAAGCCAAATGATCTCTGAGGTGGTAGCAAAGAAGCCGCCAAGAGCTTGAAGCTCCGTGCCTCGCGGCACCAGAGAGATCTAGTGGCGTGACACATAATCTGCTTGGACTTCCAGGCAATGAGCGAAGTACCAAGAGAGATACAGTAACCAGTGATAGATCGGCGATCAGCAGGATCACTCGCCCAAGTGGAGTCAGAGTAAGCGTGAAGCTGACTCGAACTTGAATAGAACAAACGTCTAGACGTAGTCCCTCGCAAGTATCGCAGCACACGAAGAACATGACCATAGTGGACTGAGGTGGGAGCACTGTGTTGTGGACTCATTTGTGGGTCAAACATATCAACGACGTAATCATAAGAAGGTGGCCAATGCAGAATCTACTTCGGATGTTACGGCGATTAATGGCGCTCATCTCGGCAAGACGGCGGCTAATGAAGTTCGTATCAGCAACGCGTGACGTATACAAGGATAGACTACTGGAGTCCGTCTCGGCCACGTCTCGGCAATTCTGCTGTCTACAACGATGGACTACTGGAGTCCGTCTAGGCTGCGTATTGGCTACGTATTCGTCGACGTCGTCTCGGCAATGTGGCTCGTCAGTTATTTAGTATATTAGGAAGTTGTAATCTAAAGATAGCAAGATAGCTTTTGAAAGGTTTGTTAGGGGATTCCTGAGATATAAAGGAAACAGCTTTTGAAAGGTTTGTTAGGAGATTCCTGAGATATAAAGGAAACCATTGGTTATGTTGAAAGCAAGCAGAAAATTATCTAGTCAAGCGTTTGAACAGTGCCTCTTCTATTAGCCATAGTTGAGGGTGTTCTCGTATCTATCATACATCAATCGTTGTTCACGCATCTGCCTTCCCACCACCACTAAACCATAACAACTGACAAACTGGCTGGGCACATGAACAGCATGAGCAATGTCTGGCCTGGTGACAGTGAGATAAACAAGACTCCCAACGAGCTGATGATAGCGAGAAGGATCTGTCAGGGGTACACCGTTTGTAGGTCGAAGCTATAGATGGAGCTCCATTGGTGTAGTAGCAGTGTATGTATCAGTCCTACCAGAGCGAGCAAGTAGATCCTGAACATAGCGATGCTAAGAGAGATAGTAGCCATCACAATCAGAATGAACTTCAATCCCCAGAAAATAGCTCAATGGTCCCAAGTCGGACATCATAAACTGTTCACTCAACTTCTTCACAAAAGCCACATAATCCATGTCATCTCCTGTATTCAACATATCATCAACATATAACAGAAGCAAAGTACGACCCCGCGGAGAAGTGTGAACAAACAAGGTATGGTCATGTTCACTTGGAGTGAAACCAGCAGTTCGAATCACGGAACTGAAACGCTCAAACCACGCACGAGGAGCCTGCTTGAGACCATATAGTGCACGCCTAAGACGACAAACATAGTCTGTAGGAGCCTCAACACCTGAGGGTGGCTGCATATAGACCTCTTCATGTAGATCACCATGAAGGAATGCATTCTTGAGTACCGCTGCAACAACAATAAGAGTATGGACTATGGTCATATGAGCAACTGTAGCAAAAGTCTCATCATAATCTCGACCATAAGCCTGCTGAAAACCTTTTGCAACAAGACGAGCATTGTATCGCTCTACCGAACCATCCGACTTGTTCTTTACTTTGTACGCCCACTTGCAAGTTATAGGAATAGCTCTAGATGGTTGCAGAACAAGGTCCCAAGTGCTTGTACACTCTAATGCTGTGAGCTCCTCTGTCATAGCCAACTACCACTCAGGTATACTGGTAGCCAGATGATATGTACTTGGCTCAGCTACTACACCAATACGAGAAAAACCCCATCTCTCTGGTGCATGAATAGAAGAACGATCACGTAGAGCATATCGTAATGTAGTAGAACGATCGCCCGAGTCGGTGGTATTGGCTGAAGGGTCAAGTGGAGGAGAGGACTGAGGATCAGAAGGAACTCGCTGTCGACGACTATAGTGAAAGGGAAAAGTCGAAGGTGTCAGAGACTGGTGGAGGTGGAGGAGACACACTAGAAGGTGAAACTGGAGAAGACAAGTCTGATGAAGGAATAGAAGGTAGACACAAAAAAGAGGTGGAATCTGTGAAAGAGGAAGTGGAATGTGGAGAAGGGTGATAAAAGAAGGATCAACCCTTATCAAAGGTCACATCACGAGATATGCGAATGCGACGAGCTGAGGGATCATAGCAATGATAACTCTTATGCTCAGGACTATAACCCAGGAAGACACACTCAACCGACTGAGCGCTCAGCTTCATGCGCGCACAAGGTGCTAGCAGGACATAGTAGACAGCCAAAGACACGGAGATGAGCATAGCGAGAAGGTGCTCTATACAGGACCTCACCAGGAGACTTGCCTTGAAGCGTGGAAGAGGGCTAACGGTTGATGAGATAGACTGCTTCCCTCCAGAAGTGAGAGAGAACAAATGAGGAGATGAGAAGAGTACGAGCAGTCTCAATGATGTGACGGTGCTTATGCTCAGCAACACCATTCTGGGCATGAGCACCATGACATGAGAGTTGAGGAAGAGTACCCTCAGAAGAAAGAAACTGACGAAAAGCTGATGAAAGATACTCCCCCTAGAGTCGGAATGAAACACCCGAATGGAAGAAGAAAACTATGTATGGACCATCTTAGCAAAAGACTAATAAATAGAAATCAATTGAGAACGATGTTTCATAAAATAGAGCCAAGTATAGCGAGAGTGATCATCAACAAATATGAAATAATAACTATGACCACCCTTCGAAGCAAAAGGAGATAGACCCCATACATCTGAATGCACCAAATATAAAGGACGAGGATTGAGTGGTACTACTAGAATATAGAAGTTCTAGCTGTTTTCCCAGCTTACAACTAGTACAATGAAAACTAGACTTAACAGTGACATGACCTAAGAAACCCTGGTGAACTAGAGTGGTGAGGCGACCTCCACAAAGATGACCAAGTCTATGATGCCACTTGCTAAAGGAAGAATCAATAGGAGACTGAGATGATGACATAGCAGAAGATACTAAGGCCTTTGATGTACTCGTGGGTGGAAGATGTAAGGTATCCAAAACATATAGACTAGGACAGCATATACGGCGATGCTTAGAACCAATCACTCTTTTGCTCTGACGATCCTGAATGAAACAAGAAGAATCATCAAATCCAATGAAACAGTTCATATCAGTAAGTTGACCAATAGAAAGAAGGTTCATAGATAACTGATGAACAAAAGACACATCAGGAACAGAGAAACGAGATGTAGAGAGAATGCCCTGATGGGTAATAGAGCAAGGTGTACTATCGCTAGCAGAACATATGCAAAGATCGGGCCACGCCTACAAGCAACAAGTCGAAGCCACGATGTGATGTGACATAAAAAGAGGCACCCGAATTCAGAACCCAAGGATGTGCAGTGCTAGGAGCAGTAGGTGCAACTGAGGTCATAGCAGATATTGAGCTAGAAGTCGCAGTAGATGTGGACGTGGTAGCAGTGACTATTCTAGTAAGTGCTTTGGGAGGCCCGGTAGGTGCTCCACGACGACGATCAGATGGCTGTCGAGCATGATAAGCAACAAACTGATCTAGATGTAACTTGAAGCACTTGTCAAAATGATGACCAGTCCTCTTGCAATGAGAACATACCAACACTCCTGTGGGTGTCACTCTGATAGATCCAAACCGCTATGAGAGACCCAGGACAGCATGTGGTGAGGATTTTGAGGTAGGCATGAGCGAATGAAGACGAGTCTCCTCTGCAATCAAACTAGAGAGCACCTCAGTCAAAGTCGGTGGAGTGGGATAGTTGAGCCACTGAATACGAACAGGCTCAAACTCTGATCGAAGCCCCATAACAAACTGATACATAGCATCTGCTGAGCATACTCATCTTTAGCAAAGACAAGATCGACAAGCAACAAAGAAATTTCTTGGTGTCATAGACTCTAGAGGGCGAAGATATGAGTGAAAGCACCGTAATACTCCACCGACCGATCCGTCACTGCCAATACTATGAAGGTTCTTGAGCAATGTGAAGCGAAGAGCACCGCTGGACTGAACATATCTCTTCTCAAAGTATGTCCAACTGCTTGGCTAAAGTATGATACTCAAGACTCATCCTCAAAGAGACATCAACACGCAGAACAAGGCCAATCATGACACATCACCCTCTTTGTACCAAGTCTTTACTGCCTCAACATCAACCTTCTTCAGATCGGGAGGATCGTCAGTCAAATGAGGCCAAACCATAGCCCCTAAGAGGAGTCTTGACTGAGATGGCCCATGCTCGGTAATTCAACCCATCTAGTTTGATGTCCGTGAACACGAGAGAAGAACCGCCCCCAAACAATGAGTCAGATTTCGCCATAGCGAGGGAGCACAATCACAACAGTAGAGCAACAGTAATATTCAGCCCAACAGCAAAGCAATAGTAGATCAACAATAATCACCCACAGAGGCTGATTGCACCTGACTGCTCCAAGTGTGGATCAAACACCAAAGAAGGGGCCGACTGTGAAGAGGAGAGGAAGATACCTCAAAGGTGGTGAAAGATCTAGCAGTGGAAGACACCAAGAGGTGCTGTCGAGCGGTGAAGATGCAGAGGCGGCAGCGTCGGGTGGTGAAACGAAGTGTGAGGCGCTATCGAGCGGTGAAGATGTGTCAGGTGGTGAAGACCTAGGTGTTGAAGACAAAATTCGGCCTCTAGATCATGGATCCGGCGGTGGAGAGGGTGAATCTGTAGGATCCGGCAATGGAAGAACTCGCGTTGCTGGAGAACTGTAGAGAAGGCGGCGGCGGGCGGTGAAGGCGAGGTGGCTCGGCCTCCAGCGATGGATCCTGCGCGTGCGCTCTTGGATTCGGGTGACGGAACCTGGCGCTCGCGGTGAAGACGAGGTGACGAGTGGTTGGTGAAGACAACCCAGGCGCTCGATGATGGCAGAGAAGCAGATGGCGGCGGTGGAAGAAGCAGAGAAGCGATGAAGCGCGGCTCAAGCCCACCGGCCTGAGCAAAGAAGTCGCTAGCAGATGGCGGCGGTGGAATCAGGAAGCAGGACTAGGGTTAGGGTTGAAGTGCTCTAATACCATGTTAGAAAAATAGAATGCTTTTGCTATTCACAACTATGCAGCTTATTCATTGATTGAGAGGTATATATAGACAATGTTACATGGGCCACATGGGCCAGAGAGGAGAGAGAGAATACAACACTATCATTCTTAACAGTGGAGAACCGGTAGGTGAGTCGGAAGAAGCCAACCTTCTCCCGCTGCTGCCCAGGGGCTTGAAACCATCGAAGGTCCTGCGGCAGGCGCCGGGGTACCGGCCGGGGAAGCATCCTTCGGGCGGCGACGCTCCTGAGGTAGGCCACCATCCAGGAGGAGGACCGCCTTGCCTAAGGCGAGCTTAGCGAGGTGAGTGGTGTCGAGCATGGAAGCAACCGCCGGGATAGGGGAAGGCGAGAAGGGCACCGACGTGGAGGCAGGCACTAACGGCGCCGAGGGAGAGCGAGGAGGGGGAGACCGGCACTGTGACTCCACAGAGTTGGGGCTGGAGAGGGAGGACTCGCACCAGCGCCTCTCTTTCTCGGACCGCTTGCCGAGGACGACAATACGAAAGTCCGGCTCCGACGACATCGAGTCCAGCTGGACGTCAACAGGGGGCGAGTTCATGGTGGGGAGGAGGTTGGTGGTGGGCAAGGGTGTCTTTTGTGGCCGCCGCCGCCGGAGTGGCAGGCGGCGCGAGGGCTATGCGAGAGCTAGGCGAGAGCCCACAATTCTAGTTCATGTTCTTTCCCAGGTTGTTTTGGACTGCTTGAATCAGCAGCACACTCAACCAAAGATCATGTCTTGCATTTGAGGGGGTGTTAAGGGTATTTGTGGTATTCCACTCCTAGTTTAGGGTTTACTCTTGTGTGTGTCTTTGTACTATATATTGTTTATTGGGCTATTGCAATACAACTAACTATTCACATTTGCACTCCCTCTCCATCTAACAAATATTTCCAAAATTTTTTTCAGACCAATGCATTTCAATCCTTGCTTCCTGCCGTTAGGGAAAAAATCATTGACGGTTTCACTCCGGAAGCTCGTGACATGTTTGAAAGAGAGTTCGAATTTTTTGACAAGGTCACCTCGATTTCTGGTGTTCTTTTCCCTCTTCCCAAGGAAGAGCGGAGAGCGGGTATTAGAAGGTAGATCTAGAAAAATTGTTGTAATAATTTGTCGAAGAACTAAGAACTTACTACTAATACAACTTTGATGTTTTCATCATTTTAAACTCTTTCGTGCAGGGAGCTGGAGAAGATTACTCTGCCAGGTGATGACCTCTACCTACCTACTGCAACAAACAAGTTAGTACGGGGCATACAACTGGACAGTGGTATTCCTCTCCAGTCTGCTGCAAAAGTTCCAATAATGATTACTTTTAATGTGGTTGATCGCGATGGGAACCCAAATGATGTAAAGCCACAGGCTTGCATTTTTAAGGTAAATAGATTTTTATTTGCAGTGAAGTCTTCACAAATAACGTGTTTCTGCAGATCTAGTTCATGTGCTTTTATAATATATGGAGTTATACTACTCAATTCATGTTTTTGTCTTCTATTGTTGCACTTTTAAGTTATTTTTTTAAGGACAATGAGATTTACTGACTTCATAGTTAAACAATAAAGTTAAACATGCTTTGGACTATATGAAGGTGCCAAAGAAAACTGTTGAACGTGCACTTCATGTCAGTGATCATGTCTTAAGCTGATGATCAGCATTAGGAAAAATACCATAGTACCTTTCATTGTTACCACTTTGGTTTACCCCACAAGAATGTGCTGCAAGCTGCTGCTGGTTGAGAACGAATGTGATTCCTTTCTTCTGATATATAATCAAAAGCTCCCCTGGGAACTTTACAATGTTTTGTGGTTTTGCTTTCGGTTGTATGAATACAAAATGTGAAGAGTAATGAGCCTGGCTGTTCTCCTAGTAGTTAGCAAAAAAAGTACTAAATCTATAGAGGTACAGCAATTGTGGTAGGAACCATTAGCAAGAGAATATCTTCAGCTCCACAAAATTAGGTGGAGCAATCTTCCAATTTGGACTTGTCAGTTATCACTGAGTTTCCACCACATTTCGGTCACATTATGTTCACTGTTGACAATCTTCATTGTTAGTCTTTTTTCTTTAGTTCCTGAACAGTTACATAAAAAATTAATCTTTTGCGTACTTATGTACTTTTATGCTAGTTTGGATGGAAGGTCTTTTCTCACTGCAATTCAACAAAGCTTATCTTTGATGCTTGATGGCAGCATTTCTGTGCTACTGCAGTTGTGGTTTCTGTGTAACTTTAAGCTAGCTGTCAACATGGCCCAGTGCCCTAGTCTCATTTTGATTTTGTTTGCTCCAGACTGTAACCATTCGTTTGACATAACAGTTGGTAAAGTAGAGTTGTTTACAATTGCAACAATATGTTTAGCATGTGGACTAAGGCAACATGCTAAAATGTTAGTCCACATGCTAAAATGACCTTGGTTTATTTTGTCATAATAATTTATACCATGAACCACATTGTAGCCAATTATGATAAGTTAAGTGTACAAAAATTACTTCCGTCAAGTGTAAACTAATAAAATTTGAAGTTGGAGTTATTTTCGTCCAACTTATGGTTTGAGACTGTTAGTTATTTTTCTGAACGAATTTGAGGCTATTAATTATCAACTAAATCTTGAAAAGGTGCTATGTCTATGGCATATTTTAGCCAATGTATTAGCTGGCCATCCTTTGTGCCTGTTAATTTTCTAGCATCCACTATGCTTGACACTTGACACAAGCAACTTTCTATGCTATAACAGGTTGGTGATGATTGTAGACAGGATGTGCTGGCTCTCCAAGTTATTGCACTATTAAGGGACATATTTCAAGCTGTCGGATTAAACCTGTATCTCTTTCCTTATGGTGTTTTGCCCACTGGACCGGAGCGAGGCATAATTGAGGTAAGCATGTATTTGCAATTGTTTTGATACTTTTTTTTGTACCTATATGGACTATGAAATCACCAATTACTGATCTTGGACAATCGTGCACCTAATTGCTTTTTCCTACTCAAACAATTCTGTGAGGTGGACACTTACCAAACTTGAAATTCTAGGTCCTTGAGGTACATCCTAGTAACTTGGCATGTTTAGCAGAAGGAATCCCTGCAAGTGTGAACTTCATTAAATTGATAAGAAAATTTCACTTCGTTTGTAATGTTATATTTTGACTTTAGAACTAAAATGTACCCTCAGTCCAAAAACATGTCGTTTTGGACATTGCATGATCTCCAAGATTTAAATTTGACCATTCTCTGTACTTTCATGTGTTGGTGGTCAAAGTAAGGAAAGATTGCTTGCACCATGTATGTGAGGACCCGGAAAATTTGGCTTGTAATACTTAGTCATTCCATTAACCCTAGCATCACAAACAAAATATCCCGCGCCTCGAGAAAATATGTACATCCCAGAAGTGCTGTACATACACCCTTTTACAAAATCATGCATCAATTCCATACAAACATAGAACCAAAGCACGAACTAGATTAAACAAAAGACATACATAGTAGAGTTATTACAAAAAGGGCCGACCGGCCAAATAACAACTAAAGAGAGTTAAATAAACAGTGGAAGCAAAAGCCATATGATAGCGATAAACAAGAGCCAATTAGTGTGCCTTTAACCCACAAGGCAACCAACTGGGCTGCCAACCTAGTCGTCAAACCCGCAGCACAACTCACAGAAGTGCATCCCTTGGGGATCAGCTTCTTCCTCTGCAACAATTAGTTAAGCAAAGCAAATGAGTACAAAAATGTACTCGCAAGACTTATGTGTAGTGTAACAGGCTTATACATATGTTACATGCAAGCTTATTTAAGTGAAGGAGGCTCTAGACTCATTTTCAGCATAAAACAAGTTTTCATTTGCAATAATGTAATAGATTTAAAGCAGTTTTACAATCTGTTTTTATTTGACAAAAACAGCGAGTCAACAAGTAACAATAATATAACAAGACATCTTGGAAGTGACTAACCCAATAGCCACCACAACAATAGCATGAATTCCCCATTCATACCACCCACATCAAGTTTTAATTAAATGTTATAGTCTAGTTCTTGCACGACCTTACCAAGCATGTCCATAACCTAGGACGAGGCTATTCGAATAGTTTGAACCCTGTAGGGGTGTACCCATGTACCCATACGCCAAACCGCCTTTTCGCCACATGATTAAGCACACTTCCTTTGGTATGCCGGCACGACTAAGTCCTACGAGACATTTCCAATATTGTGCATTAACTACGAGTCGTCCGTATGGATAGAAACCCATACGTTGAGACAGAGTCATTGTAAAGCCGAAAGTCAACTACCATTGTAGGGTAAAGCTTCCGGACAACTACAATGCTCTTCGGTGTGGAGAACCTAAATCGGATTCCACTCCCGCCACCCAACACATAACCACAAGTTTCTTTTTCAACATAACACACCCACACAACCTCCTGCGACTCGGAGGTAACACACGCCAAAGTACTAAGTCAGAGAGGTCCCATATCCCCCTCGTGTGGTTAGCACGCAATAATCGCTTGGTTTAGTGACACAAGTAACTCGGTCCTTGTTGACCCGGGCACCATTCCAGTCATACCATAAGATCACACCATCAACCATTGTGCCCAAGTTTCAAACATTTCATTTTCATTTTCAGTTTTTGACTTTACAAAGTAATAAAGCACAAAGTGCTGAGCATAATGGTAATAATAATTTTTGTGTGATCAAAGTTATCGACTAAGTCGATAACCGCCCAATTCTACCGTTAGCTAAGCGTTTCTAAGCAATATCAACACGTAAACTACTAAGTGATAAGAGCTCATCCAATGAACTCTAAATCACAGCAAGATATTCCTAGGCTTAGTAGTAGAGATTGAACATTTACCTACAGAATATGCATCTATAGGATCAACTAATCGATTGATAGTTTAACAACAAAATAGAGCATGCATACATATCATTTGCAAACAAAGTATTAGACTCTAAAAGTAATGAGATTGGATATGATCAAACTGCTTGCCTTGGTCAAGTTGCTCAATATGTCAGCAGAGGATCACTTCCGTTATCAACGGACTCGCTTCAAGACCTAACGAAAAGAACCGATAAGAACGAAGAACACCGAAAACACTCAACAGCCAACTATCACCAAATGCTCTGAAATTTTTACAGCAGCAAGAGCATGATTTTTAAGAAATTTAGCAACAAAAACCAATTGATTTGGATTCTCAATGCAAAAGTTATGGTCAAAACAAAATCAGCCGGCTGGAAAATGCTGAAAAATTGCAATCGGGTACTGTTCATCCGAATTTAATTTTTTAGCACAATTTTCCAAAGAGGTGTTGCACCTGAGATTTTTATGGTAATTACAACACCACATGAGATGAACAACGCAATTTGATTCACCTTATTTGGAGCTAGGATGCATTTTCTATTATTTTTTCAAAGACATGCACAAGAGCACAAAACAAAATGCACCCATAAAGATTTTGAAAACAGTGGCATGCCTAAAACCTATTCTACAATTAAGCACACTAACAGAGGAACCCAACAAAATTGGTTTCACTCAAAAAGGATCTATAGAGAAATACTTATTCAATTTTCAAGTTAAATACAATTTTTAGAGCAACAATTAAAGCCTATTTCTAAAAAAATTTACCAAACCATTTCCTGGAGCCGAACCAAGCTTCCAACCATTTTTAGATTAAAGCTTAGTTCAAACCAGAGCTAACAAAATTTGAATCAACTAAAATGGAGCTAAACCGAATTAGTTAAGCAATTTTGAAGTTTAATACCTTTTTCAGTTCACAAATAATTCCCTCGGGAAATTTCCTAAAACGAATTCAAAGCGGAAAAGCCTGGGCCGTCAATCTTGGATCCAACGGCCCAAGATGAACTGGCTGACGCGACGACGCGCGCGCGGAATCAAACGAATGTGGACCGTTGAGATCAAATCCAACGGCTCACACGCACCGGACGTTGACGCGTTTGAACAGCGTCTTGTATAACGCCCGCGAATCTCAAGAATGATCCGAGATGGACGACTCACGGCGACTCCATCAGCTGCGCCGCAGACAAAGGCGTTTAAGCGCGTGGGACCCACGAGTCAGCGACTCATTAGCCAGTTTAGGACAGTCATTAACTGTTTAACCAATCATTAGACATTTAATGACGAGATCTTTGCCTTAATGATGTCACTACAGTGAAGCTCGCGTCCGACAACGGAGCCGAGCGTGAACCACGGCTCATCACCGGCGATCTAGGCCACGGCGGCGCGAACCAAGCACAGGAATGGGTCGGCAATAGCCTTGCGCACTGCCAAGACCACTCATCGCGGCCGAGCCATTTAGAACGGCGGCGGCCCGGAGAGCGCGCGGTGACATGCACGGCCACGACGACAACAAAGAAATGAGCTCCGCAGCGGCTTCAAGTAGCGGTGCCGAGCCTCAAGGACTAATGTGAAGCTACCCGAGGGTCGCGGAGGCAAGGAGATGGTCGGGCGACTCGTGACGTTTAGCCGCCCACAAAAGACGACAACGAGGAGATGACAAATGAGCACAATGAGCAAGATCGGGTCATCGAGTTAGTTTCCAACAGGCTCAAGGAAGGTCCATGAGCAAAGAATTGAAGAGAGGAGGAGCTTCTCTGGCCATGAGGATGAAAAGAGTGAATTTTGGCCGATTTGAACAAACCCCAAATTAGGTGATTCTCGAGAATGCAAACCAAAATTAGGTTAGGGATATGCTTAAGATGATAAGGGCGCCAAGTGGCGAGCGGAAGTGAAGAAGAACCACTGAGCGCCGGCGACGACGGGCGAGCTCCACGAATCCACAATGGCGATTTGGGGATTTTGGTGTTTGAGCTCACACAAGCCGAGAGGAGCTAGGTGAGGTGCAAGGATGCTAAAGGGAGGCAGAGGAGGAGCTCGGGGCTTTTATAGCATGAGAGTAAGGGATGGAGCGGGCGATGCTCGCGGCGAGCTCCGGCCCACCACGGCTCATGGCCGCTCGAGCGACGGAGCAGTGAGAATGGAGACTTTGAGGCGAGAACACGATGTGCATTTAATGCTTGCAGAAGACCCGCTGAAAGTGACAAGGCGCCGCCTCCCACGCCATTCGCTACCGCCATGGCGACCCGGCCGACGCCTTGGCGACGAGGTAGGAGACGACTCGCGCGGAGGCCCACCTGCAGCGACACAGCGGCGACGCGGCTCGAGTCCGAATAGCGCGAATGGGATTGAGCCGAACAAACAGGAGCGGGTGCGATCGCGACGGTTGGATCAAGATCCAACGGCCGAACGCACGCTGCGATCGCGGTTTGCATGACTCAGCGCGAACGAGGACCGCACGATGGAGATCCAACGGTCCAGGACGCACGCCACTTTGAACAGGACCGGTGCAGTTAGGCGGTTGGGTTCGACCGAGACGGGGTCGGGCTCGGACCCAAGGAACAGTGCACCAAATTTAAGTTTGAATTTGAAAGCTGAATTTGGAAGAATTTTTAGAGGTAGCAAACTAACTCCAAAAATTCTGAAATTTTGACTGGAGATTCCTCACTCCAGAATCAACCTTACATAAAATTTCCAGAGATTTTAATACACAACACTTTTCTCAAGAAATTCCTCAAGGTTTGTTCTAGGGTTTGACCAAAGGTCAAACTGGTTTGACTTGACTCTAAAAATTGTCAAATAATTTCTAAAAATTATGAAATTTTTCAGAGGTGTCATACAGCATCCCTAGAACCAAGGAAAAATATTCCCAAGAGTTGCACACAAGATTTTCAACAGGGAGGTTATGACTTTAGTCAATTGGAGATTTTGGTTTTTGATTTCCACAATTCCTTTACAAGAATTACAGGAAAGTTCAAAAACTTAAAGATGCAAGAAAAGTTTTAATTTCTACTCATTTTCTTACATTTGAAACACACACCCATATTTGGGATATTACAATGTACCACCGTCGGTGACATATATTTGTATACAGTGTGGCTACCATTCTTATGACAACTTTAGGAGTGAGATAGTCAATAAGGAGTTATTTCATGACTAAGCACTCATCAGTGTGTGTTATTGTGCATTCCTTTATTTTTGGAGATATATTTAGTTATAGTTTAAATGAAATATTTCCTTCCATATGAAAATAGTTAGTGGCTGTTTTCTCTGTTTACTGTATGGTTCGTCCATCTTAATCTGAGCATGCTGCAGGTGGTCCCAAATACTCGGAGTAGAAATCAAATGGGTGAAACAACCGATGGTGGTTTGTTAGAGATATTTCAGCAAGACTATGGCCCTGTAGGTTCACCTTCTTTTGAAGCTGCTCGCGAAAATTTTATGATTAGTAGTGCTGGATATGCTGTTGCTAGCCTACTTCTTCAACCGAAGGATCGGCATAATGGCAATCTTCTCTTTGATAGGTACTGACTTACTCTGCTATCTTTAAATGAACGAGTAAAGCTGGAATTAGCCACTTAACAATCACCTTACTTGTGCAGCCAGGGGAGACTAGTTCATATTGATTTTGGGTTTATTTTGGAAATTTCACCTGGAGGAAATATGGGGTTTGAGAGTGCACATTTCAAGCTAAGCCATGAGATGACTCAATTGCTCGATCCATCTGGAACTATGAAGAGTGACACCTGGAACCAGTTTCTCAGGTAAGTTGTTTTTGCACACTTTCTTCTTCCAATCAAATGTAATTAGGAGTGCCCTGGTACATGTTTGTAATCTATGCACTTTACATACACTTTTTCCACCATCCAGTACTTGTCCTAGTATCCTACAAATGGGAGTTCGGGAGCTAGAGAAAATGTAGGGGGAGAAAAAAAATTGGAACTTGTTGTCTTGTACCTAATTTTTTTTACCATAGCCATCCTCATTAATTAATTAAGTATTATGGTGGAAGGACAGGGTGACCTGATTGTTCTTGTTCAAGCTTTCTATGATGGTTGGAGGACAAAATTAAACTCTATACCGAACATAGTTTGTACTTTATAGAAACCAACTCTATCCATATGGATTTTGCATTGAACATTACTTCATTTTGTGCATGGTTGCAATACGTTGTTCTGATTCGAAAATTGTTCATTCAGATTGTGTGTCAAAGGATACCTAGCAGGAAGGAGACACATGAATGGGATCATAACTACAGTGCAATTGATGGCGGACAGTGGACTCCCCTGCTTCAGCAGGGGAGATCCTATTGGTAATCTTCGGAAGCGGTTTCGTCCAGAGATGAACGAGCGTGAGGCGGCTAATTTTATGGTACGAACGTGTGTTGATGCCTACAACAAGTGGACTACCGCAGGGTACGACTTGATTCAATACTTGCAGCAGGGTATTGAAAAATAGTGCATTTCTCTTTTTGTAAATGGTATGGGTCGTGTACATCAATTGTATGTAGCCACTAATTTTTTCTTGTAGATTTAAGTTGTTGAGAGGTTCCATTGTACGGTAAGAATTGAGGGATTTCAAGTGATCAACAGAGGATGTATGTTGAACAGAGGCTATTCTTTTTTCTTCTTCTTCTAATGAAAGACAGCCTAGCTAGTAAGCCTAGTAGATCACCAAGTCATTTGTATTAATTACGGCAACAGAATCCATTTTTCTTTTACTAGCCATATTTGGTTTCTTAGTTTTAGCATGTGGGCATCTCTTCATTATGAGATTGTGCAATGTTAGCAGCGTGTTCTTGGGCATGTGTGCACTGTGTTGTTTTATTGTGGTTTGAAAACAGATCGATGATTTGTTTTTCCTTTGAGAAAGTATATAATATTATGTACGCAGTGACCGCAAAATACCAGCCAGGTAGTGAAGCTGGATTTGCTCATTTTATCCAAGGCTGGTGCAAGAGATTTACACGACAGCCTAAAAAGAAAAATACTTGCAATCATCGTAAATTTGTAGGACAATTAACTACATATATACTGATCGCTAGACGAATTTGAAGAACGTGCAACACCCTCCGAGAATATGTGAGAATATGTGATGCTGCTTGCAAATGAAAGGTGATTCCAAGTCCCTGGGTATCGAGGCGTTTTACTTCTAAACCATTTCTTGGATCTCGTTAGCCTTTGCTGGATAAAATAAACTCACTACTCAATTCTTCCCCAACAGAGGTAAATGGGCGGAAAAATTGCCAACACTCTCCATACATGGATATATACCTGTGAAGAAACTATTCCCAACAAATTTGGACTAATGCTAAGCGAATGCAGGATATATATCCATGTATTTGTCCAAAGAATAATACATTAACAAATCAGCTGGCACGAAATCTTACATGAAACTCATTAGTCCTAAGCTACTAAGCTAGCTTGGTACACATTTGTGGGGACCCCGAAATCGAATCCGTTTCAAATCAAGAGATTACATCGGAGGTATAATCCTTCATAGAGAACGAGCCTGATTTCAAGTCCCAGATATGTGTTTCGCATTAGCTCTCAAGATCAATGGCTAATACACATCTATCCTGAACAACATTGTACACAATCATGCACAATTTATACATTATAAACAAGTGATTTACAAGACTAGGATTTAAGTCTAAGAGTTACACAAATGACTGAGTGGTCTATTAAACATAAAAGTACGCAGCGGAAAACAAATATAATACACCAAAATGTCCATCCGAGTGTGCGCCCAAAATCCGAAGGCAACTAAGTGGAGGTAGAAACAACATCACTCGTTAGCGTCGTCGTAATCGGCGCTAACGGACTGATCAAAAGCGTATTCTTCCTCACCTGAAACAAGTGGTTAATCTATTTGAGTACAAAAGGTACTCGCAAGTCTTACACAAACTATTAAAATAAAGTGTATAATAGAGCCTATCCAAAAGATTTGAGAATATACATGTTAAAGGTTGTCCAAAGGAAAGCTGTATTAGCATAAGTTTTGCATAAAAGCGACAAGTTTTATTCCTACACATTCTATTTTGCAAAATCCATTTAGTAACCCAAAATTTGGAGAAAAGACATCAAGTGACTTCGATATAATCATAGACCACAAAATATCAAAGTGGTTGTCCACTTTAACAAACTAACACGCATTAACAACCATTCATATCGATACCAAGTTATACCCATGGCAAATTTTAGTTTGGAAAATCTAACAAATGCTGTCTTGAACCCAAGTGGTTGTCCATAACCGTGGGCACGGCTATTCGAATAGTTTTAACTCTGCAGGGGTGTACATCTTTACCCACACGACTTGATTAGCCCATAAGCCTTAGGATAATGGCACACTTCCTTAGGTATACCAGCTGGGGAAAATCAAAACTCGGTATTTTTCAGCAAGACGATCTTATTGAGTTGAATCACCCTTGCGAGATGAGATCCCGTTTAGTACAAGCTACTGATAGAACCTGCTAAGCGGGGCACGCAAGTTGTATTGAGAATGCCGATCCAATGAACAGAAATTTAAAACTATGTTCACTCGCACATATTAAATTGCAATCGGATCCCTATGAACATATGATCAAACGTATATGTCCTCACACCACCTGTTTACCAACTCAATAAAACCTTCCTCTTACTTTACCAAGCGGCTGCCACCCCTCGTGTGGAAGTACAAGTGTTACTTGGATTAACGAAGGCACAAAATTCGGTCCTTGGTGATCCGGACAAAACTACCACAATACCCAATTCTCGTGCACGAAGGCACCCTCACTATCAATCACTTGTCCAGATCATGTTTAAATAGACAAATTTTTGACTCAAACCTCAGATTCGAAGATCTGACAAAGAAACTAAATTTAAAATTGGTTCAATGTTTCCCCACGATTAACAGGCTAACCCCATCAATCGAACTACCGTAACTATTGACCTGCATGGCTAAGCATTTACATAAAGAATAAATATACCAACACATGATATAAAACTTAAGCATAACTGTATGGAATAATTAAGGGTAAGCCACAATGATTATGATATAGCTAACTAGACTCACAAATTATTGATACACCAAAATAGGATGCCCACAATTATCATTGCATTTCAAAATACTAAATTAACCAAAATTGGGATTAAAATGATGCAAGAGGATCCTTGCCTTGTTGACATTCCACTTGTTCCACCTCATGATTCTCATAAATATATTCACTCGGGTCGGGTAATTCCGAATCTAAAAATAACAATAACAAGTAAACACCGAGAAAAATCTCAAAATACCAAAATACTAAAAAATGCATGATAATTTTACAGTAGTGAGGTTATTATTTTAAGTTAATTTAGGTGAAAAATTTAGTTCATTTGGAGTTCATATGAATTTGTTATGAATTTTATAAGGTTGAAGTCCTTAGTGTACAATTAATTTAATTATAAAATTTTTCTGTTATAGAGATCGATTCCAAAGTTATTCCAGATTAAAGTAAAGTAAAAATTAAAACTAACAAAATTGATTTCACTTGATTTTGAGTTAAAATGAATTACTTATGAATTTTTGAAGTTTAACCCATTTTCAGTGTAAACGTAATTCATTTCGGGAAATAAAAACGTATTCAAAACTTTTTATACCGAGCCAAATCTAACCCCAGTCACTTACGAGCGGGACCCAAGGTCAATGGTTGACCCGGTCACTTTGACCCAGCCCCAGTCAAAATGACGCCGAAGGCGTGTTCTGTGTAATACATCTTCCGATTATAAAGGCGTATATTTTCGGTTTTAAACATATAGGAAATACGTTTTTCTTAATAGAAAACATACTGCTCAACCTTACTCAAAGACTTAACCTGTCCTATGGGCCCACTGTAAGATCGAGGAGGCCGACTAGAGGGGGGGTGAATAGGCGTTTTAAAACTTCTTAGGCTAAAACCGAATTCTAATGCGGAAGCTAATACAAATACGGTTTTGCACAATTAAAACATAAATCAACTAGGTTCAACTAAGTGCACCAACAATATGAGACTATATAAATGATAGCAATCGTACACATACAATTAAGCAATTTAAATACAAGTAATGTAAATTGCACAATGTAAAGCACAAGTAATCAAACCACAATGACACGGCGATGTTTTCCCGTGGTGATCGGAGACTTGCCGGTCTCCCCTAATCCACGTTGAGGCAAGCCCAAACTAATTGGACCGGCTCCATGAATTGAGCACCCGCCTCCGAGGTAAGTCCAATCACTTGGACCGGTTCCAAACCGAACCAACACCTCGCTCCACTAGGATTGCTCTTTCCTACACTCCGGAGATGGCGAGCACCACACCACTCACAAACCGCCTGGGTCTTCTCACAATCTTCTTTGAGAAGCTCACCGGCCGCAACAACGCCACCACGCCGCCTAGAGTCGGTAAACACCAAGAGTAACAAGTCTCCAACGCCATGTAACATCCAATTTATCAAACCTCAAAACCACCTTCCACCTTGTTGAGGTCTTGGCCCTTGATTCAAGATCCACGGCCGACCTCCCTCGTTAAAACCACTTAGGCATCAAGATTTACGTGAGGTCACACCCATTGATTGAAATCCATGGTCGTGACCTCCTCCTCTCAACCTAACTATCGACCTCCCTTTGACTCACTTGAGGTCGCAGCTGCTGGATTTACATCCAAAGGCCACGACCTCCTCCAAAAACATTACAAAGAAGGTCCTCCCGCCTTTGTTGAGGTCATAGCCTTGGGTCGAAAAATCCACTACCATGACCTCCTTGTCTTTTTTCACCTTTGGATCTTCGCCAACGACGAGATCAAAGGGCCGTTCGACCACCCTTTATTGGCCGTTGGATTTACATCTCGCGCCGATAATCAATGGGCGTTCGACCATCTCGAGCCCTTAGATCCAAATCGAGGGCTAAGATCTCCTTGCGCTACGCCAAGGCCTCGCCTCTCCCTTTCACAAAAATGACATCGGAGGGCCAAGTGTCTAAGCTCAAATGGATCTTGAAATCCACTACCTAAGACAACACATGCACTTAGGGTTTGCTCTCTAACCTCACTAAGTGCAACACATGCACAAAAATTTCAGCTTCACTTCTGAGAATGAGAGGCTTGCTCTTTGCTCAAAGGAATGTCATTTGCTCATTAACTTTTGCATTGAGAATCCAAATCAATTGGTTCTTGTTCTGCATTCCCTAAAAATCACCCTCTTGCTGTAGAAAATTCAGAGAATTTGGAGTTTGTTTGTTGTGCTGTCTTTGTTGTTTTTCCCTAAAAATCGTCGTTTTATTTGAGGTTTCGGCAGGTGATCCCGAGAGTGACCCTCCGCAACAAATTGACCAGCAACAGCAAGGCAAGCAGTTTGATCATTTCCATCATTGTCCCATTACTTTAAAGCTTAATATATCGTTTTACTTCTATGTATGCATGCTACTTTGTGTTAAATGTCGCTAGCACGCCTATAGTTGCATAATCTGAGGAATTGTTTATCCTCTACTACCATGAGCCTAGGTTATTTGTTGTGGTTTGGGCTCGTTGGATGAGCTCCTATCACTTAGTAGTTTCGATTTAAATTGCTTAGACATGCTTAGTTTTCAGGTAGAATGGGCGATCATCGACTTAGTCGATGGTCTTGATCACTCAAAACCGATTATTACTCCTATATGTCCAAAGACTTGTGCTTTGATTAATTTGTAAAATCAAAAACCGAAAATAAAAGATTGATTTAGACTTGGGCATATTGGATGGATGGCGTGGTTTTGGATGTGGTGGTATGCAAAGGACCGAGTACTTGGGTCACTAAGCCAGCGATTTCACAGACTAACCACACGAGGGGCATATGGAACCCTCTTGACTAAGTACTTTAGGCGGTGTTAATTGGGGTCGCTCGGTTGGTGTGTTTTTAAAGATAAAATGTGTGTGTGATGTGGGAGCATTAGCTTCCTAAAGGTTGTGTGATGTCTCCTTCTCCCCGTGGGTTGTGCGACTAATTAGCATTGTCCATCGAAATGTCTCAGAGACTTAGCCGCGTCTTAGATACCAAAAGGTAGTGTGCCTAATGGAAAGGCGGTCCGACGTGTGGGTACAAGTGGTACACCCCGCAGGATAAAACTATTCAATAGCCTCGCCCTAGGTTATGGACATGCTTGGTAAGGTCGTTCAAGACTAGACTACAACCTTTAATTAAAACTTGACATGGTTGGTATGAACGGGAGTTCATGCTATTGTTGTGGTGACTTGGGTTGGTCACTTCCGTGTTGTTCTTGTTGTTGTTACCATGTTATTTATCTCGTTGTTATTTCAACAATTAAAAATGCTCATCAAATTGCTTTCAATCTACTATATTATTGCAAAGGAAAACTTGCTTTGTGCTTAAATGAGTCCAAAGCCTCATCCACTTAAATAAAGCTTGCATATAGCTAAATTATAGTTCTCGTTATCTTACACGTCGTTTTTGCAGTACAATAATGGAATTGATACATTCTTTTGTTGTGAGGTATGTATACTCTCCATCTCTCGAGACCATTTGGTTGATAATACTAGGGTCAATTGGGCTATATATAGCTTAATAAACGTCACACTCAAAAACTAGAACCAATTGAGGAAAGATTCGAGATCCACTACCTAAGACAACACATGCACTTAGGGTTTGCTCTCTAACCTCACTAAGTGCAACACATGCACAAAAGATAATGGAGGCTTGCTCTTTGCTCAAAGGAATGTCTAGGGCACCAAAGCACAACCAACAACCTCTCCCAACGGCTATAAAACTAGCCGTTGAGAATCTCACTGATAATGGCTTGGCTCGACGCTTAGCCAACTAATGGCGGTCAGACCGCCAACTAATGGCTCCACAAAAGTGGCTAAGGACCATAAATGCACTTCTCTGAAAAAAGTCGACCGTCTCTCGACCAAGGTCCGGCCGATCAAGACTAACAACGCCGGTCGACCCGACACAAGCGATCGATCACGATACTAGCGGTCGACCGCCAAAGCCACCAACAAGTGCATTTTGACTTTTCCACAACTCAAATTTGCAAAAACACATTTTGCTAATTTGATGCAAGATGCACACAAGGTTAAAGACAAGACTCTCAATAAGTTGCAAAACACATTTGCCAACTTTTAAAATCAATGCCTCAAATTTCATTCCGCTCCAACTCAATTTGCAAAATACATTTGCCAAATTGATGCGCGATGCAAGCAAGGATTCAAGTGAGATTCTCAACAAGTTGCAAAACCCATTTGCCAACTTATAGAATCACACTACAAGGAATAAGATACATGGACTTACACCATTTGCAAAACACATTCGTAAAACTTAAGTCACATGCTACAAGGATTATCCATGAGCCACAACTATTTGCAAAACACATTCGCAAATATTGGCAACATGTTAAGATGAGCTAGAGCAAACATAGTGAGCTATCAACACATGACTAACTCAAGCTTCTAGTCAATGACCCCTCTTAATAGTACGGTAACCTATGCTGGCAATCCGGTCTCCCAACCAAACATCGAGACCGGTAAAAGACTAGGAACAAATCCTTAGCCCTAGCTAGTCATACCTTTGCCTTGCGCAGCCCCTTGAAGCTTGACGACGCACATCCTTGCTTCAACTCCGGGTTCTTGACTTGATGTTCATCAACACATAATGACATCCTTTGCTTGACTTCCATCAACACATGATGGGTTTTCATTTGACTTGATGATCATCTCCTTTTCTTGAACTTGATACATATCAACATATGATGCATCATTTACTTCAAGCTCTTGACTTCAATATCATCAACACATAATGATCTTATGAAGTCTTCAACTATAGAACTCAACCTATTCATCCAACTCATGGAAAGTGTTAGTTCTATAATATGATTATCATTAATTACCACGCCATACCATTAACTCATAATGGTGGGACAAGATACCACAATCTTTCCCTCTTTGGTAATTGATGATAATCACTTCAATTGCAAGTAATTGAATATAGAAAGGTATGAGTATATGACCACTACACAAGTTATATATACTCAAAGGATATATGAGCAAACAAGTCTCATACACACACATGAATATATTAACTACACAAGTTAACTATATTCAAGAATATGTGAGTACATATGAACTGCACAAGTTATGTTATACTCACATATAAGTATACTTAGACTACACAAGTCTTATATACTCATATGAATATATTAACTATGCAAGTTAAATATATTCACAGGATATGTTTCAAAGTAAATATCCCAAATATGTGGAAACGGGAATATGGATCAATACTAATGAAACATCAAAACATAGAATGAACTCCCCCTATATGTGTGCATACATGAGTATGTAGTAAGAACATATGCACATATTTAGGTTAATTCTTTTGGTGAAGTTCAACCTATATTTTGGATCCGAGGAATGCAACAGGGTATAAGAATACAAAGCAGAATGCATACCTCTTTTGTTCTTTATATCCAAACGAGACTAATCATGAGATATAACAATAAGAGAGTTAGTCTCACAAATAGATTTGTCATTATAAATGCATACCTGTTTGAATTTTCCTTTTTGTTTATCCAATGAATTTGATTTGTCATTAATCACATACATGTCTTCATGATTATCACCTTTATCCAATTTAGACTAAACAATAAGTATATCAATAGACATGTTAGTCTCATAAATGTATTTGTCATTAATCACCAAAACACTCCATTAACATATAATGGCGGGCTAGATTCTTCACCCACACGTTAGTGACCCAGTGTGAAAACCAGTGGTTAAAGCACCCAGATTTCTGTGCTTGGGCCCACGCACCAAAGAGACATAACCAACATCAATTAATACCTAATGATTTATTAACCTAATCCAATCCAAGATTTGCAATAATCATGGCTCCATGGCGACAGTCGGAAAATCCGACAACAGAGGAGCTCATCCCCGCGAGCTTGCCCGGTGTCTAGCCGGCGCGGTGGCCCCTGGCTGCGCGATCTAAGGCCCAAAATGGATTCGTAATAACTTTGTGGTTCCAGTGATGGCCGAAGTTTGGCCGGCGGCGGCATGACAATAGAGTGCGGCGGTGCAACTCCGGCTACGTGCCATCTTGGAACCCGATGGTGTATTAAGAGAATTAACGTGCGCAAATGCATCACTGAGGTATAAGAGGGCTACCAGAACCAAGAAAATGGTCGGAAAGTCACGGTGGTGCTCCAGCGACAGTGACCGTGTAGCGACGATGAGAGCTCCACGTGGAGAGAAAACCCTCGGCCAAATCTAAGGAAATGAGTGATCGGAATAGATTAAGTATATTCCATAGATGGTGTGACAAGAAGGAATTGAAAAGAAACGCACCGTGCCGGAGATGGAGACGAAAGAGGTGTTTTCGGCCGTAGATGAAACAAAATCAAATTCCCAAAGATCCTGTGAGTCAATGGAAGAATTGATTGAGGGGAATTAATCCTAATACCTTAAAGCATGAGATGATGTGCAAGAAAAAGAATAAACTCATCCGAGCACGAAGATAACACGGGGAGGACACCCGATGCGCGCTCTGGACAGGCCGATGGACACACTTGTTTTCCCGGAGCTACAAGCAATAACAAGAGCCCAAATTAGCAGGATGAACATGACATGGAACAAGAATGAGAGCGCCGAAAGAGCGAGAAGAATGCCTGAGAGGAGTGGGAGAATGGTCGAGTGCAACAATTCGGCCGCAAATGAGATGACCCGGTTTTAATGGCATTTCTTGCCGGAGAAAGTGACGATGTCCACCCGTGATGGCTTCTAGATGGACGCTGATAGCGGTGGCCAAACGGCGTCGACATGCATGAGCGGTGATGGCCGGACACAACGTCACCTCGCTCGGGCGCTCGAGGCAGCGTGGCAGTGCAAAGCGGCGAAGCGGCGTAGTGGAGAAGACGAGGCTGATGAGTGAGCCCGGCTCGTCAGTCACAGCGGCGAAGCAGCACGGTCGGTTCAGCGTGAGCGAGCGGGTTAGATCCAGTCAAGACCAGTGGCTCAGGTCACAATAGTCCAAAGTGGTCCGGGCCGAGTCTGAAAGTTGACCGATTTAAATTCAAAATCCTCTAGTTTGACCAATGAGTTAAAAATAGTAAATAAATTTATAAAAATCTGTAATTTTTCAGGGAGGTTAATGGGATGGTATAAATCCCATATAAAATTTAAAACATACTTTAACCGATTTTAATACTTAATTTAGAATCCTCAACCGAATAGGTTTAATTAAGGAGTCTAGATTTTTTTTAAGGCCAAGATGGATTCTAAAAATTTGAAAAAAAATTATATTTATTGATGATAATTAATTTAGTATTTGATTAAATTAATTTCCAGGGTTCTTTACAAACATCAACTTAAATTTTCTTTTGGAGTTTCATTTCAAGTTTTAAATTCGACTTGAATTTGAGATTTTCAAATGCAACATTTGTGCACATGTTCCAAAATGTCATGTATGCTCATGATATGCATATAATTACCATTTATCTAAAATGAGGCTATTACAACATTAGTCCTAAGCTAGTAAGCTAGCTTGGTGATCAGCAGAGTCAAATTGGCATCTCAATCTCTTCACTGTTACTAGCTAGAGATGTCTAAGCGAAAATATTACGATTACCATACAAAACGACAACCCATAGGAACATGAAATATACCTTTGATCTAAATAAAAAGACAGCCAGCCTTTAATATTCAGTAGAAAACCAAGTAAAGATCAACATGTATACAAGAGCTTGGTGCTCCACCTTCAACATTTTCATGTTACAACTTACAAGTCGTTTGAAGTTCGAGCTTGGTGCTCCACCTTCAACATTCTCATGTTACAACTTACAAGTCGTTTGAAGTTCGAACCCTAACCCCACATCATATGTTAGATTTTGAACTTCAAGCATATATATATAGGAGTATATGCATGTAAAGATCTGAATCGAAGGTGTTTAAGATGGAAGTAGAGAAGTAGAGAGTAGAGATCACATATACTAATATACGTAGCGGCCGGGATTAGGATGCATGCAGATGCATCGATCCATGCACGTTTGTACGTACGCGTGCTCGGCGCCCGTCCGATCGAGCCGAGCGCTCTCAAAAACGGAAGCGCCCGTGCGCTACGTGGGGCGCGAGCACCATCGGCACCTGCGCGTGATGTGGCAGTGCCCGCGGCGGCGGAGGCGGCGGCCTGGACAGCGGCAGAGGAGGCAGCGCTGTGCGCTTCACGAACCGGCCCTTCATCCGCGGCCGCTTCTCGGCGTTGAGCTTGCGCACCTCGTACCGGATCTTCTTGGCGAACAGCCGCGTCCGCCGCTTCTCCCGGTACCGCGACAGCCGCGCCTCCCGCTCCCCACTCGTCACTGCCGTCACGGCCGCGCCGAGCACTCCCCTGCTACCAGCCTGCACCACGCAGGATCCGTGGCAAGCAACCAGCCAGCCATGATCTAGGTAAGACAACAAGGTAGAAATGGCAGAAACGTGTGGGTCCCATGTTTAAACTTTAAACCGTAGGGTTAGCTTACCGGAAATTCCGGCCAGGACTCGCCGTGGTCGAGGTGAGGGCGCTCGCCGTGGAACCATGGCGAGCCGCCGTCACGGGCCCACGAGGAGATGACCCCCTCGTAGTCGAGCTTAAGTATCATCTCCGGCCGCTTCTTTTTACTGTCCACTAGTTCCGGCAACGGCGCCGCCATGGTGTCGAAGTCCATGTCCAATTCCAAGTTCACCTGAGGCTTCTCTTCGTCCAAGAACCCCAGGTCGTCGAACCCGTCGTCCACTCCCATGAGGAGGCTCTCCATGTCGGCCGCAAAGCTAGCAAGCTCCATATCCGGAACGTCGAATCCGGAGAGCCCGTCTGCCTCCGCCGAGCCGGAGGCGAACTCCGGCGACGGCTCTGCAAGCGATGCGAGGCAGGCCGGCTTCTGCTCGAGCGGCTCCCCTTCGTCGGGCACGGGATTGTATAGCTCGGCGAGCATGGGGTCGAACACCGGGACGCGGTACAGCAGGTACTCGTCGTCGTCCTCCACGTCGTTGTCGCCCACGACGCCGGACTCGTCCGCCTCGAGGTCGGGGACCGCCGACGCGGCGGTGGACGCCTCGTGCTTGCCGCCCCCAGGCTTCGACCGGGGCGTGCGCGGCCGGCGCTTGAGCCCGTGCAACCAAGCGGGCGCGTCTGGGTCGGCGGAGCGGGGAGGCGACGAGGCCGGCGAGGTGGACGCCGAGGGGAGGCGCACGCGGTGGTGGCGCCGCGCGAGCGGGTTGGCCGAGTGGACGGAGGCGTCGCAGGCCTGGCACAGGAAGGCGTCGTCCGCCTCGCAGTGCCACCGCGCCCTCCGTCGCATGCAGCCGTCGCACGCGCGGGCCGTGCGCGCCCCCAGCGCCGCGCCCGTCGCCGCCCCGGCGTCCGTCATTCCGTCGAACACTTCGCTACCCACACCCTCTCCTAGTCAGTAGTTAAGCGAGCGCTTAACAAAATGGGAACAGTGTGGGGGTGAGCTCCGAGCGCTTTCGTTTATAAAATTGCGGACTCGGCGCGCTGCCGCGGGCCCGCATGTCAGGAACCGTGGGTGCCTCCGAGGGTGGTTCGGGTGAAAGACGGGGAGGGGTGGGCCCCGTGAATGCGCTTTTCGGCGACGTGGCGCGACGAGGGGAGGGGAGGAGGGGCGGTGGGCCCCAGGAAAGTGCTTATCTCGAATCTGATTGGCCAGCGGGGCGCGCTGAATCCGGAGGGGTGGAATGCTATTGGGCGGGCTATCACGCCGTTGGATTTCCGGTGGGGGCCACGGCGGATGGACGAGCCCGCCCCCGATGACGTGGACGCCTTCCCTTCTTGGCATGCGAGGAGGATGCAGCTTGTGATTTGTGATCTTTGGTGACTCGTCATCAGGCGACGTACATGTGCACAGGGCGTACGACTTGTCTTTGCGCTCCCATGATCTGTCATCTTTTGAAATAGCTCGATCTGAAAATCTTAGGGATCATATGCCGCATGAAACACAATTTGCATCCGTAGATAAATATACTCTTTCCGTATATGATTACTTGACGTCGTCAACATCCGCGTGACAACTGTTAAAATTCGGAAGTAGTACCTTTTTGAGAGTATCCACATGTTCTATCATACTTTGGGTGTAATTGCCAATCAATTGGTAAGGCATCCCATATTGAAGGTGAAGGTAATTATTGTAAGTTGAAACGCGATAATGGGTTTTGGCAGGAATAATCAAGGTTTATTTAGTGTGATGTATGCATTAGAAGAAATGGTTGTCCTAGTTGTTATTTATCCAAAAGTAAACAAAAAAATTAGTAGTGCTAGCCTGCTATGGATGTTATCGTGTTAGAGCATCTCCATCCCTAGTTGCTAAGGCAATGCCAGAGGTGAGAGAATATGGTTATGGTTAGCATTGATGATAACCATTGTAGGCTTGGTTGATAAGGCGTATATATGATGATAGAGCGATTCTTTGTCTATAAGAACTCTCCACGTCGCACCGTAGATTTAAGACTAAAGACAATTTCATACTGATGAGTGCAGATTTCAATTCTTTGTCTTTTTATTTATCTTTATAGAACACACAATCTTTTAATGTTTTTTTTTTGTTTTTTGTATTATAGTCGGCTACAGGATTGTAGACAACATCTTTATCTCTTTTCATTCTCTTTTATCCACGTCAGCAAAAATCCTACATGGCAATGACTATAGACGGCTGACATAAGCTCATTGTACATGCTCTAAGGCAAGAATGCATGGCATCAAAGCTAATTAAGCTTAGTTAATTATGAAATACTTTGTAGCATTTAGCACTCATAGGTGGTGATAAGGGATTTAGGATAAAAAAAACTAATAACGATAGTTTCGGGCAGGGTTTTCGTTACCGATTTTTTTTAACGGGGGCTGGTAAGGCCGGTTGACCGAAAATCGGGAAATTTTGGCCAAAATTTTCAATTTTTTTGAATTTTTCAAATTTTAAATTTTAAAGATCAAATTTGAACAAAATTCAAGCAAAATCTATTTTTTTTTGGGACAAAATTCATCCAAACCGATTTTTCAGGGCTGGTTTGTATTCCTACCGGCCCCACTGGTAAATCCAAAATCGCCGATTATCGGCCGAAATTCCGATCCTTGGTTTCGAGAGAGAGTGGTGGATAACCCACCTTAGCTAAGAGAGAAATATGCTCTTGTAGATTGAGCAGGACCATAATCTCAACGTGCCGTTTGCAAAATAATTTCAGCAACTCACATAGAATATGCACATGTAAATTTCGGCTTAATAGCCGATCGACTGTAAAACAATTGAAAGAACTAATTAAGGTTGTTCTTCTCGACAACAGCCACGCAAACCTTCTTGCTCAATCAGTATAGCAATGATGAGGCTGCTATGCTACCTAGAATTATATATAGGATAAGCTAGTGCTTCTAGAAGACCCTTTTGAACCGAAACTTAGCGGAGTTAAAACTATAAATAGGATACTACAGAATGATTATCCCAATTGTGGAATCATCATATTTGTATATGTGAATATTTCACTATTTATATATTGGATATGTGATATCACCCTATTTTTAAGGCGTCAATACAAGTAGAGACTAATTAACTTTAAAGTTGATTATAGTCTCCTGGAATAATTGGAAGGCCCATTTGGAACACGTACGTGAATTGTATTGTAAGAATTTCTTAGAAAACAATTCAATTCCTTTATAAACCAGCAAAATTCACGCTTGCCAAACCGGGCCTTAATTAGTTTTTGGGTAAGCTATAGTATAAACAGCTTTTTTGTGTGTGGATCTAGTATAAACAACTTTTAGCTCCTTGTAAGATAAAACACTTTTAGCTACAAAAGTGTATTTGATAACCTTCAAAGAAATACAAGATCTTTCATAAAGGTAAAATAAAGTTTGCTTTTAAAAAGATAATGCAAATGAAAGTTATGGTCTTGAATTCTCTCACATAAGAAATTGCTGATATCACACACCCAATTTTACCTTTTCCGTGGGAAATACGATAATTCCCAGTTTGCTAGAGCGAATTCATTCATTAATTGCTGATGGCACGACCCCTTGGTCGTTCCTGTCATATCATGCAAGGTCGGCATCTGCTCGTAGACACATATTCGCAGAACTGACACCGATCCTGCATCTGCTTGAAAGGTCCTTCTCATTCTTGCCCTCAGCCATTTATATTTGGATGGTAAGAACAGTTTATGCGAGAGGAATTTTATTCTCTTGCATATATAAATGTAACTAGTTATAACTTTGTTTGCATCAGCACATATATGCTCCCATGATTTTTGTTTTTTTGGAGTGCTCCATGTGAGATTGCAAAGGTTCGATCATAAGGAGTGCTAGCTTCTTTGGCTTTCAAGGGAACAAATTAAGAGAGCTCACCTTAACGATGCGGTATATCTATTGCTGATGTGGCATGCCATATAAGCGATCGATTGATGATATGGTACCTACTTTCTAACACGGCATGACACACTAGCTAGGCCAGTTGAGCCCTTTAAAAGAGAGGTCAGTTGAGCTAGTTTGAAAGTGCTCACACATGTACAGGCACACCTAAAAAAAGGTTTGCAACAAAGAATTAATGGAGCTTTTCTCGAGTTAATTAGTTCTTGGCAATGTTCACAGAACAGTGATCTTTACACTCACAGGGATATATATATATGTGACTGACGTGTCAGGACTAACGGCTCGCGCGAGGTCTTCTTCGGCTATCGCTCCATGTATTTCCTTCCCTCCGGGCACCACTTGACGGATAGCCACGCCAGATCACGCCGACGGCGACCGGCGGGGCCGGACCCCACCGCCACCCTCCCTCCGTCGCGACGTGGCCGCATCCGCCCCACGCGGTGCCTGTGGCGCGTACGCATCTGACCACGACCGTGCATGGCCGCTAGTAGCCTTCCCCCGCGCGCGCGGCCCCACCGTCTTGTACCGCCGGAGCCAGGCTGCGGCTAGCCGGCAACCGGCCGCTGATGGCTGCCGGTTCGGTACGTCTCCATTTAATTGCCCACCCATGCACAGTGAAACAATTTGGTCTCTTTCTGGCGCTCGTTGTGAGTTATCCTCTGGCTCCCTGGCGAATGGCGATCCACAGGTTGGTTTGTTCAGTCGCTGTTGCTGCCACTTGCGAGTGCCCTAGGGTCAGCAGCCAAAAGGGGGAAAAGAAATTGGTGTAAAAGATTTTGTAGTTAGAGAGAGCTTGCGGCTTGCTCGTGGTCGTGGACACGCATTCTCTGATTTTACAAGGTGCTATAATACCGTGACATTGCTTCGCAGCCATCCGGTAAAAAAGTAAAGGTTGGGATCGAGGTTTTTCACTGTAGCTAAAGATGGTAGCAAGAGCATAGTAGCAAAACAAAAAAACTATAGCTATGGTGCTGTACCAAACACTGACATTTGATCAGACGTTCTTCCCAAATTAGCAATGGTAGAGGATTTGAATCTCGTGGCCATGGCGCTTGAACAACCCGCGCGCGTGCCTATATGTACAGTAATTTATCTAGTTAAGACAAGCAAATATGCTGTGCGGGTATGTGATTTTGGACATAGTGGTATTATGGGTGGATCTTGTTCAGAGAAAGCTCGCCAGGATTGCCTTGTTTTAGTAGCAGTAGAGCGCAAGACGGACATGTAGTGCTATTTCTCGACGTAACTTCTAGTTTTAGTTTAAGGACTCCTTAAGACTTTGACCACTCCAAAAAAAAAAAGAAGAAGACTTCAAGTATTTAAGTTTTCCATGTGAAAAATGGTATCACTTAAATTATCGTAAAAAGCGCTAATAATAATACTCGCTAAGTTCTTTTTTTATTTCTGTTTGGATTTTGTACAACCGTCTCTCCAGTCTGCATTCTCGAGTCTCGACCACATATGATGATATAAAACACACTTTGGATGGGCATTATGCGCACCTTGGAGATCAGGTGTGCTTTCATTTACCAAAAAAATGGCAATTAGTAATACAACAGTTTACAGAACGACTCAAACCCACCCCCACACCTCATTCCCCACCCACCCGCTGCCCCCAAAACTGGAAAAAATTTATCTACAGAAAACATATCCAGAGACCTAAAGGACATATAAAACAAATAAACTATAACTTCGGTCATGATCCTATACAAAGATTCTTGAGATCAAAACCCAGAAGGCTTCTGTTTCAGTACTGATGAAGTGATGATACTGTTACATGGAACTTCAACTTGATTCAGAGCGCATGTGAGAGCGTCTGATTGCCAGCATCCAGGATGATTTCATCATTTGCAGGTGTTGTGCTGTGCAAATATTTCGTGTTAGCCATGCCCAGAGACTCGATTTAAATTGATAAAGGGAAGCATACTTACCTCAGATAGCTCAAAGCTGACATTCTGTAAAGCAATGTAAATACAAGGAGATGCAATCCAATAGTGTAGAAGAATATAAATGTCCGGGCATATCTGTGAACACAATTAAAATAGATATTATAGTAATTTATTATTTCATTCCACTTCATGGATAAGACGAAGAAATTCTGGTATCATGCAATACGAAAGATCTGATCATTTATGCATTATTATTGCAGATTGATATGTATTTCCCATCCTCAAGAGTCACTCCACCCATGAAGGGCTAAAATTAATAAATAGTGATTGATGGGTTTAGACATGTTAGAGCAAATTGACCAGATATATAAATTTGAAGGACACCTAAGATATAGTGAAGGGTATAATTTCAAGAAGTTAGAATCACATTAACTACTTCCGTATCATTAGTAGCGGATCTATGCACCACTAAGTAATTGCCAATGGTCAGATAAAGAAATTTGGAATGTATAGCTCTATCTTACTGTTTCTGTAATAATTTACCAGTTAACATCCTGATCAGCATATTAAACAAAAACACAGAAAAGGAAAACCTGAATTGCACCCCAAAAAAAAGATAGTATCATACTTGTTACCAAGGAGAAAACGGCCACTACTGAGAGTGATTTTATCTCTTAAACCAAGTTCCTTGTATCGTTGATCCTTTTCCTGGATATGGAAAGAAAAGTATAGCTAAGCTATGTGCAATACTATAGATAACAAGCGTTTCTAATGATATGTTACAAATATATCTACCTTCTTTGAAAATGCAGCAAAAGGATTTATGTCATCCTCATACATTTTCTTGTACTTTGTTTCAACATCTGAAGAACCACTTTCAATATCTTCTGCATACTGCGAAGCACAACGTAAAAAAAGGGTCAAATGCTAGAACATGTAGATTACGTTAATTTCCATCGTAAGGATTTATGTAATTATGTAAACCTTCTTTGGTCCTCTGGAAACAATCTTCTCATGGCTGTAGTCCTGGACGTATCGGATCTTTCCATATAGTTGAACATTATCTGCTTTAGTTTTTTCCAATTCTACAGCTAGCATCTCATACTTCTCTTTCAATCTCCTTAGTTCCTAGGATACACAAAAATGACAATAGATGATCAGTGATACATCTTCACTTTTCACAAAGCAAAGAGGCCTAGTTTGAAAATAAAGTTCTATCCGAGCCTAGTTTCCAATTTTTTCATGCTCCAACAATAAAAAGGCTATAGTAAAATGGCACATTGTTCTGTTTCACATCTAGTTTACCTGAGAACTACAGAACCAATATTACTTGAAACAGTAATATGATGCGGTCATTTTCAAATTTTCATGAAATATATACCTCCTCAGTTTCACGTAGTCGTGTACGGAAACGGTCCCTCTGATTGCAAATGACCTTTAGCATGGAACTTTGATCTTGGTCTGCATGCCTTGGATCAGTACCCTGTAAATAAAAAAACATGTGAAGCAACAAGTGAGTGTGACCATTCGATTATACACATTGCAAGTAACACAAAAGCAGACCTACATGTTTGGTACAAATCGAAAATAACTATAAAAGCGGAATTTTAGTCACATTTTGGTATTTGCATTAACATCTATAATGGTGGACACTGTTGATACCAACTGCATATACTGCTAAATATTAATAGCACTGGCATGTTGGCAAAATCAGACTATCAGAGCTGTTCTGTTTGGAGGAAAAAAAACTTTTTATTAGCAGATGGTTAACATGGAACGGATGGTGATTGTTGGCTAAAATAAGCAACATAGATTTCAAAATAAACCATAAATTCACCAATCAACTGTAGTACTCATTGATCTGATACTAGTTATGAAAATAGCGGTGTACAAAAGACCAGTCATTAGTCAATTCTTCAATGTGTAAGTGTTGCATATACATATTTCTAAGAAAGAGGTTTAGTACGGAATCTGTTTATACTGGTAACATATATGATCGGCCCAGGTCTTAATACTAGCTTCAAGATGTCTATGAGCATTTAAAGTTGAGCACTTCAATTGGGTGTCTCATGCATGTTTTGTCCACAGTTGAGTTAAAGCGGGCATTGTACAGCTTATCACAAACTAAAGTAATCCAAAACAAACTTCAGCTAGCATAAGCTTTACACAAACAAAAGGCAATGCAGAATTACAGCAACACAGTTTGTAATAAGTGAAACTAAACTAGACATTACCTCTGATACTTCATTTGAGCCGATTTCCTGAAGATCCCAATCATTCAAAAGTGAACTCCTCCTATCAGTTGAACTGTACCCCTGCACAAAAGTTAATGAAAATTTAGTTATATGTCCTTCAGAAAATGTAAGTAAACATAACCAGTTTTTGGTTTCTAAAATATCTGAATTTCAGGTTTACATAGTTATAACCAGGGAAAAAAATCCCGGCCGGTAACTGCCGGTTACCGGTTACCGGCTAGGGTCCGGGGGAAAAATCCCGGCCAATAAAGTTTGAAACTTGATTTTGATTTTTTGACTTCTCCAGAGCATTGGATATTGGGGATATTGGCCCAACATCAGTTTAAGTGTCATGGGTGTTGTGTTCCTTTAGTAATTTGCATTCCAAGCTTCCAATTGCTAGAAATGTTAATCAAATATAAACATCACCGATGCACATCTTTATAATTAGTCACTAAGAGTTGGATAAAAGAGCATGAAGTTTACCCTTAACCACACCTGGAAATTGGCTATGCTTGGATACAATATCCATTACTAGAATTCTAGAAGAAGAGATTTTAGCATGTATCAGTTAAAAGTTAAAACCAATTTCCTTTGTTTTCCGGTTTTACCGGTTACCGCCCAGTAACCGGCTAGGAGAAATTTGAATTCAAATTTTGTCTTCTGAATTTCGACCGGTTTTTAGCCGGTTTTTCCGGCTACCGGCCGGGAACCGTTACCGGGCCCCGAACGAATTTTGCCCGGTGACAGTTCTTTGATCCTTGGTTATAACAACATAATGTGACTATTCAGACTGCAGCACTGGGGTAACCATGACATAAACACTAAATGCAAAAGACATATACCCGTTAGGGATTCTATATTTACAATGATCAATTGGTAGCAAACGAGTGATATCACAAGAGCATGGAAAGCAACCTTCAGTATGTCATCCTCAAGTTTCAAAATCAATTTTGCTGCTCTTCAACCTTTGAAGTTAGTTCAGCAATCCTTTTTTCAGCTCCCTCAAGAAGACTTGACTTCTCTGATATTTTAACCTTTAAAAGATGTAAGGAACTTATCAGCCAGATGCAGCAGAGAAAGATAACAAGTATACCTTGTAATCTTGCATACATGAGAAAAATCCATTGTCCATAGAGAGAAGGAATTGTCTAAATCACTGTTTCCAGCATCTAAAAATATACCAACCTTGAGCTGTGTTAGTTCATGCTCCATTTTACGGTTCTTGTCAAGAAGCAAAGCTTCCAGCTTGCTCATTTCTTCACCATTGGTTGCTAGCTCCCAGTCTACAGCTTCAATGGAGTTATAACCAACAGCCTATTGAAAAAAAACTGGTATTTCAGCAGGAACAAGGACCGAAAATCAAAAAATAGTGGGGTCACATGGAGCAATGACAAAAAGAACAAAATGTTTCTCAACGTATCATTTTAGGATCACCAGGAACATGATGAGAGCAATCTAGTATAAGAGACAACAGAGGAAAGCTGATCTCATATACTATATAGATTTGAAATTGCATTAAAAAGGCATGCCATGAGTTCAGAATTAACTGATTATGGATGACATATAGTCACAGGTCAGAGCTAAGGCAATTATCAAATGTAGAGGGTTTAATATCATGTGTTGGGGTAGCCAGAGGGCGTTTTTTGTTCTAAATACCTGCAAAATCTGAACCTTTTTCTTGAGATCATCTACTAGTTTTGTTGTAGGTCTTTCTTGAAGTTCTTTCTTCAACTCCGTTAGAGCATTTTCCTACAAATGCAAACTTAATTAGCAAAATAATAAAGAAAAAAGTGAAGTGTAGTTGCATAGTAGCAATCAAACAAATCATTCCAAGAACATATGCACAGTGTATCGATTTGCATTTGTAAAATGGCTAATAGATGCAATGGAATAGGCAAGATATTTTCTCTCCTCATTAGAACTATTTTCTCTGTGTGTGTGGTGTGCTTTCTGGGTTCAGATGAAACCTGCAGGCTGCAGCCATGTCTATTAAACTCACCCATAACAATTGAGGCCAATGTAAAAGAAGAAGTGGATAGTGGTAGAAGCAAAGAAATTAACATATATTTAACTATATTTGGAAAATGGATCACAGGAAGTAATTAGACAGGTAGACGATCCCTATTGGCTGTGTCCCTCAGATGAAGGAAAAGAATAGGAGGGGGTTCTCTAAATAAGAGAATGGTTGAGTCCCTTCCAGAATTCCACTTGATGAATGAATAGACTTAAAAAAAGTAGATATAGCTTGGCACCCAGTAGTCAACATCAAGAGTAATGAGTTGGTTCAAGAACCAGCTATCGACTTTACAAACAATAACGATCTTTTAATAGCTGAGTACCTTCTCGCTGAGTAAAGCAGTCAACTTCTTCAGTTCATTCACATGCATTTCTCTCTCGCTTGACAAAGCACTTTCGATATTACGCAATTCTGCATTCAACTCTGAGATAATCTTCTCCTTGGCATTCAAGGAACTCTCAAGTATATCAGTTGAGTCCACGTAATCACTGCATAATTACATAATTCAGATAACAAGTTCAATTTTAAGTTTTGGATAACCATAAAAGCCGAACTAAAACGCTAATAAAGAGCAATACTACTGAAAGGCACTAGCATAACCAGTACTATCTTTTTTACTTCACGTCCTAGAATCTGTGCCGTCAAACTTCAATAGATTTAAAACTATCTAGATTGGGTATATGAAAATTATATACCCAGATTTATCGTTAAAAATACTTTCATAATATTGTAATTTTATTAGTACATCTTAAATTATAAAAAGTAACAATCAAAGTCGCATCTCGGAGACCATGAAAAATAAAAAACGTCAAGTAAAAAATAACGGTGGGAGTATATGAATTATGAATGATTACACTTAACCAAATGTAACTTTGCATATCAATTCATACTCCATACAAAGGCAAAATGCAAATAATAACTGACCTATTATTGCTTGTATCTTCGTGTGTTGTCTGCAACTGAGATCGTAAGTCACCCTGCAGAAAAAATAAGCATAAAAAGTTGTATAATCAGGATCAGGCACTGAGCCAGCAATAGTTGTGCACATTTTGGTAAACAAATAGCATGTCAGTCACCGTATCCACCAATTGAGGGCATTTAATGATGATTTACGCAGTTTAGGCCAGGTTTTATGTTAGCACATTAAAACATTATTTTCACAAGATCATTCGAGAAAAAAGGACCAGAAATGGATCAACTGAAACTGTAACTGGCAGGGAAATGTTATAATTAGGAGAAGAGGATTTTGCTATCCGCAACTATGTATCTTATTCATTATTGAGAGAGTATATATAGACATAGGGTTACATGGGCTACATGGGCCACATGGGCCAAGAGAGAGAGATCAAGGAAGATCTGATGCACTGAGTTTGAGTAGATGAAGTCGATGTTGTTCTCGAGTCTGAGCTTTAGTGAAGAAATCTGCAACTTGAATCTCTGATGGTACATACTGGAGGTCGATGGTTGACCGCTGACAATGAGACCGTGTGAACATCAACACCAATATGCTTTGTCAACTCATGCTTGACCGGATCACTAGCAATCAGAATAGCACTTGTATTGTCACAGAACAAAGGTGTAGACAAAGAACACTAAGATCAGCCAAAAGCCATCAAAGCCAAACAATCTCTAAGGTGGTAGTGGCAAGGGCTCGAAGCTCAGCTTCTGTACTAGAGCGTGACCCCACAGTTTGTTTCTTGGACTTCCAGGCAATGAGCGAAGTATCAAAAGAGATGCAGTGGCTAGTGATAGATCGGCCATCAACAGGATCGCTCGCTCAAGTGGAGTCAGAGTAAGCGTGAGCTGGAGCTGACTCGAAGTGGCATAGAACAGACGTCTGGACCCTGTCCCCCTCAAGTATCTCAACACAAATAATATGACCATAGTGGACTGAGATGGGAGCACTGACAAACTAGCTGAGCACATGAACTACATGAGCAATGTCTAACCTGATGACAGTGAGATAAACCAGGCTCTCAACGAGATGACGATAGCGGGAAGGATCTATCAGTGGTACACTCCATAGGTGTGGCGGCATTGCAAGTATCAGTCATACCAGAGCGAGAAAGCAGATCTTGAACGTAGCGATGCTAAGAGAGGTAGTAGCCATCGCCATCAGAATTAACCTTAATCCCCAGAAAATAGCTCAATGGTCTCAAATCTGACATCATAAACTGATCGCTCAATTTCTTCTTGACAAAAACCACATAGTCCATGTTATCTTCTGTGATCAGCATATCATCTACATATAGCAGAAGCAAAGTACGACTCCGCTGAGAAGTGTGAATAAACAAAGCAGGGTCAGGCTCACTTGGGGTGAAACTAGCCGCTCGAATCATAGAACTGGAATGCTTGAACCAAGCACGAGGAGTCTGCTTGAGACAATATATAGCATGCCTAAGACGACAAACATAGCCCGTAGGAACCTCAACACCTGGGGGTGGCTACATATAGACCTCATCTAGATCACCATGAAGAAAAATATTCTTAATATCCATCTGAGATGTAGTCCATGAGCGTACCATTGCAACAATAATAAGAGTACAAATTGTAGTCATATGAGTAATTTGAGCAAAAGTCTCATCATAATCTTCCATAAGCCTGTTGAAAACCTCTTGCAACAATACGAGTTTTGTATCACTCCACTGAACCATTTGACTTGGTCTTTACTTTGTACACCCACTTGCAAGTAGATGTGTTCAAAACACAGTAGTAGAACTTGGAAAAGCCTTTTAATCTGACAGTTCTAGCCTAGCCTAGCCCAAATTCAAAAATAGGTTTTTCCAATAAAATAGTATTATTTTAATTCTTTTTTGGAATAAAAATTAATATTTAATCATTTCGAGAATTAAAAAATAGTTTTTTTTATTGCCTTCATTGGGCTTTCGGGGCAACAACCAAGGCCCGAGCCCATGAATAGGTCTACTTGCAAGTTATAGGCATAGCTTAAGATGATAGCGAACAAGATCCCAAGTGTCTGTACACCCTAATGTTGTAAGCTCCTTAGTCATAGCCAACTGCAACTCAGGTATACTAGCCGCCTCCTGGTAGATACTCGGCTCAGATATTGCACATGCACGAGAAAAGCCACATCTCTCTGGTGCTTGAATAGAGGAACAATTACGTAGGGCATACTGTGATGTAGTAGAACGATTGTCAGTGTCCGTGGTACTGGCTAGAGGGTCAAGTGGAGGAGAAGAGGACTGAGGATAAGGAGGTTCAAGAGGAATGGAAGTATGATGATCAGAAGGGACTCTGTCGCTGACTATAGTCTATAGTGAAAGGGAAAAGTAGAAATGTCGAAAACTGGTGAAACTGGTGGAGACACACTAGAAGGTGAAACTGGTGGAGAAAATGTATTTGGAGAAGGCAGGTCTGGTGAAGGAATGGGAGGTAGACACAAAAAAGAAGTGGAATATGTGGAAGGAGTGGGATGTATAGAAGAATGATAAAAGAAAGGTCGACCCTCATCAAAAGTCACATCACGAGATACGCAAATGTGACGTGCTGAGGGATTATAGCAACGGTAACCCTTATGCTTAGGACCCAGGAAGACACTCAACCGACTAAGGGCTCGGCTTTGTGCCAGGTTTCATGTTAGCACATTAAAACTTTATTTTCACAAGATCCTTCGAGGAAAAAAGGACCAGAAATGGATCAACTGACACTGTAACCTGCAGGGAAATGTTAGAATTAGGAGAGGAGGATTTTGCGATTCACAACTATGCATCTTATTCATTATTGAGAGAGTATATGTAGACATAGGGTTACGTGGGCCTCATGGGCTACATAGGCCACATGAGCCAAGAGAGATAGAGAGAATGTACAAGCCTCTTAACAGGAACAACCACCACAGCAAGCAATCCAAAATTTGGTGCCGAATTTTAGAAATCATAAATTCATAATCCACATGATGAATAGAAAAAGGTTAAGCTTTAAGGTATATTACACTACAGATAAATACTCCTTGGCAACATTGTATGTTTAGTCCCTCAGCTTCTATATAATGTAGAACATTCCGTGCCTGAATTCTAGTTTTGTATTACAGGGTCCACCCTACTGTTCGCCAGGGTTATTCGGGAGTGCATTTTGCTACGAAAATTGCTGATATCATCATCAAAAGTACCAAATCTAGTACATTAATTTGCATTTGCCACACAACTATTAAGTATTTCTGGGAGCAAACTACTCTCACTCAAGGATCAAAATCGTGCCGGTAACCGCGGTTATTCTTACCGATTATTCTGGATCTGGGAGGGTGGTAGGAGATGAATTACCGCGGTTTTCAATTTTCAAATGAATTTCAATTGAATTCAAACGAATTTGACGAATTTGACCGTGAATCACGATGCTAGGAGCGATTCTGACCGTCTGGGAGGGGGGATTCTACCCTCCGGTTAGCTGATCCTTGCTCTCACTTGCATATCACTGAAAAATACTAAAATAGACTAACAACGTTCTATGGGATTTCGTCAAACAAAACTAATGCAGAAATGAAAAATAAAAACACAGCATTGACTAATAAAAAATCAACAAAATTGACAAGTTGACATAGAACCATCAACCATATGTTAGACCCATCCATTATCTGGATGGTGATGGTGATGACCATAGCATGACTCTTTTTAAAAAAAAGATAGTACAGTTATGTTGGAATAGTTGTGCATTCAAACACAATAGGCTGGAATCGCAAAGCACAAAGCTACCTTTTCTCTCTCAAGACTAACTAATCGTGCTTGAGCCCGTTCAACTTCATCCATCAGAAGGTTTACTTCAGCTTCCTTTGCAGCTCGGTCCTCTTCTGAAAGAAATATGATACTTCATTAGAACCTTTAAAAATACTGTGTCCATTAAGTCACAAGATCTTCGAGGTAACGCAATTAAAAGGAAAAGAACCTGATTGAGTGCGAAGCTCAAACAATTGGGTTTGTGCTGATTCATGTAGCTTCTGCATATTCTTAACACTTTCTGTGGCTTGCCTTAGTTGGTCCTGCAAGGACTGTTCCCTACAATCATGGCAAGCTAAAGGTAAAATCTGCAGTGTGCAGTGATATATGCTGTGGCTTTTGATGGCAATAAAATTCTTGAAATCAAGAAGCATACATTGCAATTATGATTTTTTCTTAATTACCATTAATTTACCATACCTATCTTTCAGGGCTTCAAGAGTTTTCTGACTTTCTTCTGCCAAGCTTCGCTGTTTCATTTCAACCATCTCTCTCACTTTTTCCTCCATCTAAAATCATAAAATAAAACAAAAAACATTACAAAGTATAAAAAATCTAAATATTTACAAATAAGGAAGTTTGTTATTTAAAATGATTTCTTAAGTTTTTTCATAAAAGTTTTCATGCCAAGAATAATTGCTCAATATACACAAACCTGAAGAAATATTTCACCTTCTGTACATCTTGACAACGTTTACATAGAAGCATACATTTACGAATATTTTTTATTGATTGACTGTGTTATGCTCAAAAAACATTATTACCATCTCAGAATTTTTGCAGAAAGAACACATACTTCCATTGCTGTTAGGTGAAATTTGGCATTTCTGTCTCTATCATCAACGCAAAAGAATACCTAAAATATTTTCGGTAAATTTAAAATAGTAGAAGTTGCTGAAACTTGATTGGAACTAATTTCTGCAGATAAAAATTACAAATTGTCAAAAAATTGGTCCGTCAATTCAAGGATAAGAGTTATCCTATGGGTACTATAAGTCACTTTTGATAACAACTCAACGGGATGTGAAGGAACATGTATTTTTCAACTTTGACCTCCTTCATGAAAAAGAACAAGAACAGAAGGAAAACTAACTAGCTAAGAAAAAAGAGCAAGCAATCGAGTGACATCGGAAAATACCTGTTGTTCTAGTTGTCGGTTTCGCTCCTCAAGTCGCCTAATTGTCGCCTGTTGGTTCTTCAGGTGGGCAGCTTCCGCCCGGTATTCTTCAAGCTCAAGTTTCATCTTCCGATTTTCAGTCTCCAGTTCAGATAGTTTCTGGTCTTGATCCTGCATGTGTTAGATCATTAGCAGGAGAATTTGGTGCAAAATGAAAGTATTAGATAATGATTGAACTGCATCTATTATAATGGAACCAGCTACTAGTTAGAGAATTCAAGCAAAAGAATAAAAAAAATGAACACATCCGGCTGCCAGCCACTAATAACCAAAACATGTTTTTTCCAAAATTGACAACTTTGGTCTGTACTTTAAATTTTAAGAATTGGCTGCTTGTATTTCTAAGTAGGAGCAAACTAACTGAAATCTATATTTTGCAGTTTGACAACTTTCCACCTGTAGTTTTTAATTTAGTGCAGATTAGCACCTATTAATGCAATAAACTTGCTTACTTGCACAGAGGATGAGGATACAAGTGCGTAAATTGGTACAAAAAAATATGTGTTATTATAAGAATTTTGATCACATACAACTACAAGTCTACAATTCTATTCTTAGGTGTCAATGGGGAATATCAACAAGATGGCAAATTGCTACACATGCGACAAGGCAAGGTGTTAAATAATGGTGGGAATTTGCAATTTCGGAAAAGATTGGACAGCTATGAGGAAATTTTCTTTATGAGTACATGAAACAATTCCGAATTAGAGCAACTACAATAGAGAATAAATCTGACAGAACATACAGCCATAGAAGCAAGAGCTGGATATGGATCAGGGGCTTCATAGAGCTTCTGATAGATGTTGAGAAATGCATTTTCTCCAAACTTTGCTCTCTTTGTGAGATTGTCAACTTCTTCTTGATAACTCTTCAGCAATGAGTTGAACAAACTAAGCTTCTCATCTGAAGATGCCTTCTTGAAATCCCGAGTGCTCTCAGCAAGCCTACGTCTGTTCTTCTGGCTTGTCTCTTGATTCTCCGCGATCTTTAAACCCTGCTCATCCAGACCACTTCTTTCCTTCTCCAAATCAAAGTCTAAGGTGCAGAAGAAACAAGAGTCAGATTCTCCACCATGGATAGCATAAACATTTATATGAAAAAGACATCAGGCTGCAATCCACATACAAAAACAACGCCATAAGCTCAACATAGCTTTCTACAGTGCATGACCATTCACACTTGAAGCTATTTCAGCATACAGCTTTCTAAGTCCCAACATGGAAACCACAATAGCAGTGAGGCGGCATTTTTTATCTCACAGCCACTCTCCCTACTTAGTAAGGATGAAAATGCTCAGACCATACCAGTATACCACAAGCTCATGATGCCTGTGATCAATCACAAAATCCTTATACAAAATGATGCTGCTATATCGCATTACCTATGCACGGAAGCTAATCTAGGACAATAAAAGTTTGTCAAGCTTCTCAGAAACAGCTAGCGTAAGTTGAGATGAAGACTCGAGCCTTCTCTACTTCAAACTGCTCTGCACACTTGTCAAGAGCACACAGTAAGGTTCATCGTTAGCCCTGGCATAACCGCATAAGCCTTCACTCCGAGAGATCCGTTCAGATTACGACTTGGAGACAATTGAGGAAGTGGCAAGCACAAATGCTAGTAGATTTGAATGGAAGTGCCAAATGTAGGTTAATATTTCACCGCAATTGAGATCTCTCCACTCGAAATTAGTGACAACCCCTAACAAATCCTGCACTTACGGGCCAGTACGGGTGCGCGCGACCGGGAATCGCGACTCCCCACATCTTAAGCGGCACGTTCCAATATCTAAACGGTCCCCGCGCTCGCCACCAATTCCAAACCTACATCATCACCTGATCGACGAAGGGGGAAGGCGGGAAGCGTCAGGTGTAAGATCGAGGCGGACCTTTCCAGAAGCTGCAGACGACGGCGAGCGGCGACGACATCGCCGCGGCGGCCGACGACGGGGGTGGGGTAGGCGGCGGCGGAGGCGACCGGTCGCGCTCCGACGCGGCCGCCTGAGCCGGCGAGGGCTCCATGGACTCGGGGATCTCGGCGGGATCCGGAGGGACGGCGGCGACGCGCGGAGCGGTGTATATGCGATCTGCTTTACAAGTGGTTTTCTTGTAGTCGTTGCAGCGATTGTGTCCGGTGCGTGCGTGGGGAGGGCGACGGAACGTTTGATTCTACTGCGAGTTTTCCGACGTCCGTAATGTGTTTATCTGCTGTTTAGGTAGTGCGAGTTTGATTATCATTTTCTGAATTATCTCTCAGTATATGCGTGCCACGCTTCTTCTTTTTTCTGAATATGTGTGCCCTACAAAATGTATACTAGCACAGTAATTATCATAACATCTTTGTTATACAAAAAAAAAAGAGATGCATTATCATTTTGTTATGTTGGTCGGGTGGTTTGTGTCTACAAGACGAAACCGTCTTCCTACTGCCAACTACTGCCGTAATCTTCGTGCAAACAAAATACAGACAAATTGTTTTTAGTGTTGTAATATTGGCCAGTTAGACCAAATCATGTGGACACTTTACCTAAATGAGATTGATTAGTGGTTAAGACCCATTAAGGCTTATGAGGTATGGTTGTATATTTTAGTCTCATATCTCTTAACTATTAAATATTGAAGTTTACCTGGGAGAAATCATCCCACCCACCCCACGTACGACTAGAAAACGCAAAACCCATGTCGCCACATTCTCTAGCCGCTACTCTGACCCTCCCTCCCATCCGCGTTGCGCCTCCCTCGCCAGCCACCGCGACGCCCTCGCCCGCCTCCTCGCCTCAGCGTGCCGCCCCTCGCCCCTCAACCCCTCGCCCTCGCTTGCCTCCTCGTCCCTCGCCTCACGCGCCCGTCCCTCGGCCTCGGTAGGCTCGACAACGTCCTTAGGCTTCGAGAGCTCAGAGTCGTTCATCGTCGTGCATCTGCAGTCGGTCCCGAGGTTCCCGTCAAGGCCCATCTCCACGCCTTTCTTTGGTGGGTTCCTCTCCGGCCCCATAGAGAGGGATTCCTCTCCGGGGCCCTGGACACTGTGCTCCTCTCGGCCTTTCCTGGCCGCCACCTCCGTAGTATGGGAGGCACCATCCTTCGCTCACGGAGCTCTCTCCCACAATGCCGCCGCCTCTGCAATTTCACACGCAAGACTCCACGCGCACCGAAAATTCGAGTTCGGTGGATCTTGGTTCGCCAGACGCCGCCACAGCGGCCGCTACCTATGGCAGCGATACCTCGCGCACATATCTTGCTAGATTTGTCTTGTTTAGATTTTCTTAAATAAGGCAAGAAAATTTTTGTTTTCATTTAACCTATTTTTCCAAACACGTTCTGTCCGTATTTTCCTTTTATGATAATCCTTCTAGGTTGTTTGGGCCTTGTTCATTGTATAGACTATTCAATCTTATTAGAAGTTACTATGTTATGTTACATCCTTACTTCTGATTAACAGATGTGATTTAAGCAAGAATGATGAGGGCATTACTCCAGTAGATAAAGGAGAAGACAACCGCTTGTGCTTCTATGAGATTCTTGCTAATCATTTTGTTAGAGCACCTGAAAGTGGGAGGCATATACTTGAGTTGATAGTGCAACTCTGGAGCCTGTCCTTCGCTCGATCGCATCCAACATATTTACACTTCTTTTCCATAGATGGGTATGTATTTAACTTTACATCCTTATAGGTATTGGGATTTGCAATAAGTTGTTTTCTTTATCTATACAGGTACAAACTCAATCATATTACTGAGAAGTCATGTTTTCCATTTGCAGTTGGATGATTTCGTTAATGTCAATACCCGAAAGAATATGCTTTATACACTTCACTACTTGCTATAGCACACTCCTGATCATTAGTGAGTATATTCTGTAATTAAAATAAACTATATTTTCCTCTAAATAAGCTATATTTTTTCATGACACTAGGTCGTCAGTAATGTATGTAGAGTATATGTATCAAGTTCAAAGTGAAAGTAAGTTCAGAATGAGGGTAAAAAGCTGGTTTACCCTCTATTGGTTATTTAGTCTTGTTGACAAGAATGCTCCAATTTATATTAGCTCTCATTTGTACTTCATTTTGGTATATTACAAGTTCTTTATTGCAGTTGTTTGAAGTCCCTCTTGATGGGAAGGAAGTATCACTAAGATACAGCTCTGCTCTTGTTCAAGGAGCCACTAACGTTTTTTGGTATGATGGCAGCCATAAAAACTTGGAACTGTTGGTCATTTATCTTCAGGCTATTTGTGCTTACTGGGCAGAATATTGTTATGATGTCTCTTTTTTTTCTTTTGCCCGATCTGACAGAATTATTTCCTGACAGGATTGACATTCAAATCAAAACAAGGCACTTCCTCTCATTGTATCATGTAAGAATTTGTTTGTTTACGCTTGCTCTACCTCATTTGGAAACTGCACTGCATGTATTTCTACACCATTCAAAACATGATTTCTTTCTTGGACTTATCTCCTTGAAGACGTCGACGTCGCTTTAGTCCCAAATCAACTGAGTAAGATATCATTACAGATCTCTGTGTGTGTGCGCTCGCGCGCATTGAAATCTACTATATGTTTTTCCTCGTAAACTTGTTCAATAATATTTTTATGTCACTGATTTAACATTGTGAACATGCTGGTAGAAATCTTTTCCTCCTACTCTCTAGATTCATGCTGTTCTATGATCAGGGTAGGTTACGTTTCACCATATTCTTGGTGCTAATTGTTTGCTACTAAAGTGTTGCAATGTTCTATATGCATATCACTTGCTTGCGAGTTTCCTTGAGCATTTCCCTATTTTTCCAAATTCTTTCTTGGTTGGTGGCCCTACAGATTACTTTGTGATTGAACTCACTGGTCAGGTTATTCTAAGTGAAATTTATACGGTGTTGTCTTTGTATGATGCGTTAATGTGTTGTAGCATTTTCTCAAACTAAATATATTTTTTTCTTTATTACTCCAGCTCTAGAAGCTAAAAGTGGAGCAAGTACTGCTGCACTGCTTTTCCCGCATGACCATCCTTCAAGGTATTAGCTATTCAGAATATATTTCTATAGTAAATCCAACACTAATTCTGCATATCTATTTCTCCATTGGAAGGTCACATTTTATTTTGAAAGAAAATTAATTAGTACAGGCTTGGGAATTGAGGATGAGTACAAGCACCAGACTGAAGGCGTGCATGTACAGCTTCACTTCTCCTAAAGGCCCTACTTACCCAACACGAGTCGTACGACACGCAGCCTGGAATACATTGATTTGCTTTTCTCTGTGAGTGCCATCTTACTATCCTAAACTTAGTTTTATTGTAGCTTCACCATAGTTTGCTGCTCTAATAAATTACCTCTGTGTTTTGGTGAAGCACCGTTATATTTCTAGCTAGCTTTGACCTCAGAATGAGGGGTTTCCAACGGCACACACGAGGTTTCTGGCGGGCGGCGGTTGGCTAAGGTTTACTTGACAAGCTAGATACGATGATGAATCTTCCATAAGATTGTCGCATCAACTTCATTTCTAAAGTTTCGTCAATGTTTCTGTTTAATGCATGATGTCTACTTTATCAGTTGGTTTGTAATTATTTTACATGATAGTCTAGCATTTATTTATATATTGAAGTATACTATAGGAAAATGTTGATATGTCCGTTTATTTACAGAATTGTCGTATGGAGTGTTTATTCTACATGTTGCGCCAATGTGATGTTTATAGATATATACATCATCATCTTTTAATTGGTTGATTTGATTTATGTGTTAAAGATAAATATTATTTGTGTAAAATTTAGGATTTTACTGTAACACACAGATACCCTACTAGTCACTACTAATAAAATAAATTTAACCTACGTAGCGGGACGATCATCCCACCTATTGTGCGTAAAAAAATCCAACTAATCCCGCGCGTAGTGGACCACTGTCAGCCACACCCCGCCCCTAACGCAGCCGGCATCGCATCTGCACCATCACCGCCCCGCTCTTCTTCATCCGATTCTGCGCCCTGCCCCACCTTGCCCACCGCCGCCCCGCTTCTCCGCCGCCCTAGATTCGCGTCGCGGCGCTTCAACACCACCCCTCCTCGCACCCGCAACATCACCGCCACCCTTGATTCATGCCGCTGTCACCGTCGCTCCATTGCGTAGCCCATGCTCTCCGCCAGCTACAGTAAGGCATCCTCGCAGCCGCGTCGCTGCCACGCCTAGGATCACGCCGTCAGATATCCTACCTATCCTCGCATCTCCTTTGCCCTGGATTCGTGCTGCTGCGCTCCGACGCCGCCCCTCCTCACAACTCCACCGCCCTAGATTCGTGACTCCGATGCCACGACATAGAGGATGGGGACGGCGAGGCTTTGCATGTCGTCGACCATGTGGGCCTAGTCAGCGGGGGAGGCGCGGTCATGAGGGCTTTGTCGTCAGCGTCGAGGACACTGTCGCCCCTCCGCGAATCCAGGGCGCCGGCGCCCTGGATTCACTCGGCCGCCGCCGCCCCTTCTCACATTCGCGCTGCTGCCCTGTCCACCTCCGTTCATCCGGCGTTGCCTGCAGCAGCCACAACGTTCGTCGTTATTCACAATGTATGTTATTGCTGTCACGATGTATCACCTTCATGGCAGATGTCCTCCGGTCCGTGTCTCCACCACGGCACCACCTGGTGTGTCCTTGACAGTAGCAAAACAAACAACATTGAGGTACGTTTGTCAATACCATGTGCTACTTACCCTCCTGATTTAATTTCCTGGAAGCAAGATAAGGCAAATTCCATGCCATATTGTTTCCTTTTCCCCTACCCACCTTCTTGCCCGCCACCGGTTTGCTCAATTGTCCTAATACTGAGAACTTAAACTTCTTCTCTGTAATTTACATAGTACATCTTTGCTTCTCATCTAGTTAAAACCAGCGTATGTATTGTTAGGTCGATCTTGGTCAGTAATTTACAAGGTATTGGATTGGTGTTCTTCATTAATTTGTACATTGTCATATTGTTCAATCTTCATCAAATGATTCGCAAGCTGATGGTTCACATAGTTTTCTTTATACAAATTTAAAGTGCTAAACGTGTGCTGCAGGGCTTGAATGCTACGGTAACAATGTAAAGGAGCAGCTTGAAGTGGGATTCATGGAACATTACTGATTTTGAGAAGATACAAATTTAATCAATGACTCGCGGGTTAAAAATATGTAGCAAACCTTGTAAGGCTTCTGTAGTATATTATGTCCACTTGTGGTCTTCGGGGAGTGGTGACCACTAAGAACCAAACCTATTTAGAGGTCACTCTTCGTTGTTCAGCGGCCATCAGAGGCGGTGGCTGCACCCTCCCATCGAAGAGTAAGCTGGTTGTTTCTTGGTTCTTGATCCCCCTTTTATTTCTGTCTATGAATATTTGAATGTTGTGTTCTTTATTTATTTTTAGAATTTTGATTGGTTTATAGAGTTTCCTATTTCAGTTGTAGTGGATTTGATTTGTTGGATCCCCGGATTAGCTGATAGGACTAGTTGCACTGCAACTCAGTTTTATTTTTTTGTTCTTATTCTTATCTCTTATCAATTAGTTCATTTTGGATACTCGAATTTAGTCAGTTCAATGATTCAATTGAAGTTTTGGGGGTGTGTGTTTTCTACAAATTATTACATGTTACAGCCTCTACCATTTCGAGATGTCCACAGTAAGACGCCAGTCGATTGATTTGATCAATAATATCCAAGAACAATGGTTATCTAACCAGATGCGAGCAGTTGTAGGTACTGTGTGAGTGAGTGCATCTATCACAAAGTGTCTATTCCCTGAATCCCTGCTTTTGTTATAATACCAAAAATTATATTTGTGAATATGATTTATGATACAGTGACAATTGCAAGGTAACTGAATGTCATACTTACTGTGTGGCAGTAGAATAAAACATTTAAGGATATGATCCTAGTCGACTAATTCAGTTATTACCCTCGTTTTAACTGCAATCTATTTTGTGGACTACTTTGTACTTCATAGCATCACTGAGAGAAAGGTCCAATACTGAGAGAGTTGCCTGCAAGGCCAAAAAGAATAGTGAAACTAGAATTTCTTTGCTACATTCTTCATCAAGTTTTATGGCCATTCTTCATGTATGTCCTAATTATGGGATGCTGACTGGAGGTTTTTCTTAGCAGAGTATAGACTGGCCATCCAACAAGTAATAATAGCAAATAAAACTCCTATGGAGGTTGTACGTAGATAGGTTCTAGCCTCATGTTGAGGCTTGTGAAAAATTATACTAGCATGAATGATTAACTCACATAATTTGAAGCACTCCTAAGTACCTAACAACAAGGTCGCTTCATGCATGTCTTTGTCATCAACCAAGTTGTCTGCTGCCTTGAAAAACTTTCTTAATAAAGTTGTGTTTAAGAATTTCCGTACCAACGCACGAGCACCTAACTGGTTCCTTATTGATTTAAAGGAGGAGACCCATCCGCCTATATAAAGGGGTAGGGGCTCTCATTGTACACACATGTGGATCTCGCATTCACCCATGAATAAAGAGAGAGGGGCTGTCGGCACTATTTCTTGTGTCTTCTACTCAACGTGTGATTGTTCGTTGGAAACGCGACCACAAATCTAACACGTTATCAGTATGATAACGCTCTTGCGTAGGCTATCTGGTACGTTGTCTACAACATATCTATTTCGAATTTTTTTGCGGTATATATTTGGCCCTTCCTGTTCCCCTCTCTCTACCTGGTCGCACCAACGACGAGCTCCCGAAGTGCCTCTGCGATCGATCACTCGCAGACGGTCTTTCTTTATAGCGGTGGCCACTGACAGCTCTCTGGTGCCACCTAACCCGTGCACACCATCGTCCATAACATATCGACCTAGCCGGTCGCGCCACCGCCGACGCCTATGCTCGTGACCTCACCGGTCATGCCGACCGCACCGTCACCGTCCTCGCCGATCTCGATCGCCGTCGACTGCACCCACCGTACCGCCACCATCGATGTCATCCGCACTGGCCGCGCCCACCACGCCACCGCTGCTAACATCGGCCTCACCGACCGTACCAATCGCGTTCTCACCGTCATCCTGCCAACCGCGTCGCATAGAGTGCGTTGTTGCCATCTCCGCGCCTACTATGCTACCTTGGGATGCCACACGAAGCTCGCCAACATCACACCCACCTCGCTGCCACAAGAGCTTGGTTCTGCCACCGTCGTGCCAACCGCACCGCCCCTATTGAGCCCCAGCTTCCTTGTCGTTGCGTCGTTCGTGCCGCCTCGAGACGTTGCCTGGCCCTACCGCTTGTCGTGCCCACCGCGTCGTGCTGCTCCAGGACACTCCCATGACAACGAAGCGCCGTCACCCTAATCACGTCGGTCGCCTCGCTCCACCGTGCCCACTGCGCCACATCTCCGTCGGCTCACCACGCATTGCCGTCACTGCCGCAAGGTCGCTCGAGGAGATGAAGCTGCAGCCGCCATCGAGCCCTAGGGTTAGCGCAAACCCTAGGGCTAGGCTGTGTTTGAGTCCGACCACGTGGGCCCATGGATTAACCTTAGGGCTAGGCTGTGTTTGAGTCAGACCACGTGGGCCTATGAATCCATGTGGGCTAGCCGGTGACTAGATTTTTGCAAATGAGCCCTCAGGGTTTTGTGAAATTATAGAGGGGTCCTTGGTTTATATAATTTAGGTCATTTAGCCTTAAAATCTTGCATATTAGAGCTTAGAACTTGCATATTTTTGTTCTAAGGGTATCCACATATGGAAATCTTGCAAATTAAACCCTGGAAGAGATCTTGTTTTATTATTTAGTCTTTGAGGCTTTATTTAATTACCACAAATTGCTTTTCTGCTATGGAAATTGGTTCTATGCTTAGAAAATAAGTAGAAAATTACTGAAAATTCACATACTCACATTTATTGTTTGAGTAAATTGTCTATATGTTGTACTCACATGCTTTGACTCAAGTGGCCTATTTATGAGCCAACTAATAGTTGTTTTACATGATGTAGACAACATGTCTGAGGTTGCTAAAAAGGACTTCGACTAGCTAGCTTTGGATGGTAGTATCTCACATGGGTCCTCGATGTCAAGTTCCATCTTGAATCAAAAGGGCTAACTCACACCATTGCTAAACGTGAAAATGATAAGGGAAAACCTAAGCTTTCCACATCATGTGATTTAGCCAAAGCATTGGTGTTTCTTCTCCACCACTTGAATAGCGACCTAAAGAATGAGTTTATGGTTGAGGAAGATCCCTTGGTTCTCTGGAATGCTCTCGAGAAGTGCTATGATCAACAAAAGTTGACGGTGCTCTTGCAGGCGGAGCACGATTGGATGAGTTTGCGCTTCTAGGACTTTAAGTCCGTGGAAGCTTATAACTCTGCCCTTCACATGATAATTACTCGACTTAGAATATGTGGTAGGGAGATCACATAAACACAGCTAATCGAGAAAACCCTTACCACTTTTCATGCCACCAATCCAGTGCTTGAACAACAATATAGGGGAAAAGGGTATAAAACCTATGTTGATCTAGTCTCCGTACTCTCATGTCGGGACCCCGGATATGCAACTCCAAGACCCTCTGTGTATTCTGAACTAGTCCTATGATTAGTAGCTAGTCCACACAGTTTGCAACATCAATGAAATCATATCCATACAAAAAGGTAGCTAAGAAGCAGACAAATTAATATTACTTACCACGAAAGGCTAAAGGCAACAGAGTACACTTGCAGCGGAAAGAAATAACTCGTGGGAGCTATCCGACATGCCCACATGCAATCGAGTGGAGAACGCGGCCTAGTTCGCAAGGTCTTCAAGGTATCTCTCATCAGTGCTCCCTGGTTCTTCTTCAGCGACTAATCAACAAACGGTGCAAAGCCATGAGTACTTAAAGTACTCAACAAGTTATAGGAAAATTTATGCAAATAGTATTATGCCAGGCTTGACAAGGAAAGCTTTATGGCTATTTTGCAGAAAATAGTATTGGCAGAAGATACAATAAATAGATTAAGAGCATAATTTAAAGATTAATACATAAGTAAACAAGTTTCTTTGAAACAACTCGTGAACAACCCTGTTCACTTCCCAACCATCAACCAAAACCAACTACTTAGATCCATCCAAACCAATATTTTTGAGAAAATCTACCACTCGTGTGAAATAGGGATGGCAATTGTGCTTGATTACCCGTGTACCCGCAGGCGAATACCCTAATGGAGGTGGATATGGGCGTCTTGCTTTGCCCATGGGTATAAAAACGGGCACAATTTCTTACCCATCAAGTAAACGGGCGCGGGCATGGGTAAGCTCCACCTGCACTTGCCGCCTGACATTACGCCATGTACACCGACAGTGGGACCCTCACTGAATAAAAAATAAAACCCTAACCTGCTTTCGGTTTCACGGCCCCATTGCCCACACTCCCTTCCACCGCCACCGCTCTCTCTTGGGCTTCCAAATCCCTAATCCTCGATTTCCTCCTCCCAGATCTCCCACTGATCTCTTCCTCGGCTTCCTCCTCCCACGAGATCTTCTCCTAGGCTCCGGTCTCGGCGCCCCCCTCTCCCGTCCTCCCGCGTCCTCCCGTCCGTCGCCCTCCTCGAGTCCTCCCGGCCGCCACGCCTCCTCCTGAGTCGGTCGCCGCGCCTCCCGATCCGCCCTCCTCCCGGTCCCGCGCCTCCTCGCCAAGCGCCTCGGACGCCGCGCCTCCTCCTCCGTCCGCCGCGCCTCCGGCCATCGCGCCTCCTCCGGGCCGTCGCGCCTCCGTCGCAGCGCCTCCTCTGTCTCGGCCGTTAGGTCTTGATTTGTCTGGAACCTTCGAAAGCGTCGTGCGGACGAAACAGAACCAGGACAGATTGCCCGGTAGGAGAACTCCATTCTGTTAAGCACTTGATCCGTAGAGTAAAATGGTGAGCAATAACTACTTAGCCAACACTGAAATTACAACCTGACTATTATATATCTGACATGCTATTAATACATGGGGGGAAAAGGCTTAATTAGTTTGTTTTATGCAACTAGAACATGTACGCATGTCTGGTTAGCTTTGTAATATGATTTTTGAATACTTCTCTGTGCACATATGCAGAGCAACTTCCAATGCCGACAAGGATATGGCTAGATATGTTAAACTTTACTACTTGGATTAGATCTAGTACACATATGCAGAGCAACTTCCAATGTCGAACTTGATGTGTGATTTGCGATGAACTTTCTTAGTTGTTGAATGTGTGATGCACTATTGATGTGTGAATTAAAATGAACTTGATGTATGCATTGTTTGTGTGATGAGTATGCTTGATGGCGATGGGTACCACAGGCGGCGAGACATTGTTCATGGGTATGCGGGCATGCCATGGCGGCAGTATGTCTGAGGTTCTTCGCCCGTTGTCCTTCGCGGGCATGCCCGTGGGGGGAAATATGGGTCGTGGGCATGGGTATAGGTGAGCACTACCCGTACCCGCCGCGCCCGATTGCCATCCCTAGTGTGAAATCACTAAGCATTGTCCATAATCGAGGACACAGCTATTCGAATAGTTTTACATTCTGCAGAGGTCGTACAACTTTACCCACATGACACGACTTCTCTAGTTTGTTTGGCATCCATCGATACCACCGCTCACTACCTTAGGTAAGCAGTCTAGAGCACGTGACAATGCCTTTACAAAGTTTTATTTTAACCTGGTTCTGCTCGCTAAAGTTTCGTCTTGCTGGACCCCCTCTTGCGCCAATTCGACGACCAAAATAGAACCAAATCAAAATATTGCTAATTTGTTGACTAGGTCTATCCCAGTCTAGACATGTGGTGATACGGTAAGGTCCAGATCAATGGCACACAGAGTTAAGTTCTTAGTGACTACTCAAGCAAGGCAACCACATCCTAAAATTCTCCCCCTTTAATGCATGACCAATCGCCTGATTATGAAATCATTTTTTGTTCAACCCGACCAAATGGCAACCCTTGCCATGGCATAACAACTTTTAATAACAGTGATCGCGCCACAATCACTACTAGGGATGTGAACAGTAATGACGGCCTAGTGTCGTCACTGAAGATGCCACATTCGTCATAGATTATAATTTGTGACGAATTTGTGGCGAAATTCATTTCGTCATGGAACAGCGTCACATGTGTCGTCATCGTGATTTAAATTATATTTTTCATCATAGAACTTCTTTTGTTCAATGACGAAGGGTCCCGTCATAAAACACACTCTGTTTTATGACGATCGATTTTTGTCATGGATAGGGTTTGTTTTTGTCATAAGCAATGGCTGCTTGTAGGCCGTGTGGCGGTGACGTGGCGGACGCGTTCTTGGTCCACGTGGCGGTGGCGTGGCTTGTCCACGTGGCGGATGGCGTGGCGGTGACGTGGCGATGGGCGTGGCGGTGACGTGGTCGGTCCACGTGGTAGCTAACGTGGTACATTCTTCAGTGGCGGTGGCGTGGCCGGACCACGTGGCGCGATTTTATTACTGGCGTGGCGCGATTTGGTTCGCCCACGAGCCTCCTTTTATTGGACCACGTGGCTTAAGTTCGTCACTTGCAAATTCGTCACGTAAAGCACTTGCAAATTAGTCACGAAAGCCCATCAATTTCATCGAGAGCCCATATGGTTATTTCATCACAGACATCACAATTTTCAAATATTCAAATGACCCACAATTCCATAACTAAATAGATCCGATATTCGGTGACCATACAACTCAATGAACAATACTCAACTCGGTCATCATCACATTCCAACTAGTTCACAAAAACAACTCGATTCACTATCTCGGTTCACAGACTTGAACCAACTCGGTTCACATAACAAATTCACGGCCGAGAATAAACTTAAGTTATTGACCACAAAACAACCACCGGCAAGGACCAAAGAACCACCACCAAATTTCACATGCCTAAGAAGAGTTACCATTGTTCAAGGCCAAGATCTGGCGAAGGAGCGCATTGTTCTCCTCCATTGCACGGTTATTTTTCTCTGTTAGCTTCTTGTACTCCTCCAACTCCTTTTGGGTCCTCGCCGACTTTTAAATCGACTTCTTCGCTTTTCTTCTTGAGGTCCTCGAGTTCTCCTTGTAGAGCGGTAGAAGCTTGTTTTTCATTGCTAGTTCTTCCTGGCTTCGCTTTCATTCGATGAAGATGATTTTGAGGCGGCGTTTTGATTCAACATTCTTCAAGAAAGTGTTGTTGTTCTTTGATGCGGGAGAGCACCTTGGAGACCACACGTGCCTTTGGTAGCGGTGTCTCACCTTGAATGCAGTGTTACGCCCTCAAAGCTTCCATATCGGTGAAAATGTCCCAGAACAATCATTAGTTGGAAGCACCATCAAGTCCGTTAGTTATATAAATGCATCTTTGCGATTATGCATAATGGTGCCATGCACAAGTAGGTAACTTGCGGTCTAGAACATACATGTGATGAGCCAATTTCAAGAGGACAAGCGTGTTTTAGCGAACTTCTTTCTTAATTTTTTCTCTTACAAATGATGGCAATGATCCATTTTAAATTAAATCCAAGAGATTATTGCAAAACCAAGATCCCAACTATCGATGTAAACCACACACACAAAAAACATAAGAAAAATCAGGTCATTGATGACCTATTGGCATTATTTGGGATGGGTCCACCGAATTGATGGCACCCATGATTTCATGTTTTACGTTCGGTGGCATTGTGTTATAATCGCGTGCCAGATCTTGGAACCATAACATGTTATTACATGCTACCTTTATATTTCTTGAAAATATATCTATATTCACTTGCATTTCTTTCATTTTAAATACTTTGTGTTCATAAACAGTTATAACTTTTAAGTAGCCATTACGGTTTGTTTACCATTGAAATTTGTATATGTTTGTCACCAAGTTACGAGCACTTCTTAGGTTGATAATGAATAAATCTTAATCGAGTAGTAGTGTATCGGCCTCACCTTTATTACGTTTGATAACTCTTCAACCCATTTTGTTAGTCTAAGAAGTTCATAATATTGAGATCTCGAAATCCATATATAACTCAATTTCATAATTTGCACAACAAAATGAGCACAACTTTTAGCATCACTAAGTCCACTATGTTAGCTACGGTTAGTAAACAGACTTTAGCCAAATCGCATCGTATAATCGAAATTTAGACCAAATGAGCTGAATGACATTATCTAAAAGCCGAGAGAATGACATTATCTAAAAATGAGCCAAGTCCACTATGTCTTTATGCAGGATATTTTGAACACACAACATTGTTGTTGGAAGCAAAGACAAGCATCTTAAAGGCACAAGGAAGCAGATGTAGGGACTTACAACCGCTTCTCTTGCCGATTCACTCAGACCATGTTTGAGCTGGTATGGCGGTCTTGAAGGCCTCCACCGCATCAAGTTCTTCAATTTGTTGTGTCTTTGGGTTCGCATTGTTCCTCTTCTCATACATTAGGTAGGTAATCATTTGACAAAAGTTACATCGGACAAATACAAAAGAATGTTTTGGATGAAATAAATAGGTAATAGTACAAGGTAATCTTTACTTACATATGCATGTAAGTGTGCGACATAAACTGCGAGAACCCGTAGCTTGATGATACTTGACATTCTGCGATTACGCTTGTTCTTTTCACATGATTGCTACAAGAGAAGGAACTTGTTAGATAAGATCATATGTTTACAATGAGAAGAGCCTCTGCAAACTGAATATGAAAGAAGAATCTATGATAAGATACCCATACCATGTTATTTGGATCGACCCACTTTGCAACAAGTGCCCTCCATCGCTCATCAGTCATACTAGCAGGAGAAGTAGTCCTAATCTCATTTGCGGTACACCATTGAAGTATTTACCTTGGTACCGATAACGCATTTGTCGCACCTCGATCGCGCAATACATCGGTGCATGCTTCCTCTGTTGGCTTGTGTTTTGTGTTAATGGCCAATCGCCCTAGTGATATGAAATTTGCATCGTTAGTGAGTCAATTGGTCATGTGATATCATAGTGTAGCATAGAAAGAGTAATGCACTTACAGATAGCTTTCCCACAAAGTCTTTGTAATATTGTTCGTCTTTCTTGTACTCTTTCCAATGAGTTAGGGCAGAACCTTATCTCGAATGATGACACCGACCTCGATCACGAACTTGGCGGCTTGAGCAGTTCTTGTGGCCTTTTTGCCTTGACAAAGACTATGGGCATTCTCCTTCCCATAGATCTTGTCATCCTTTCGTGATATTCCCTTGGTTGGTGGCTGGGTCTCCTTGGGGGTCATTGTCGCGGGAGCTCTGAATATAATTTTTATTTAGATGGTTAAGTTTCATGCAAAACAGCAAAAAGTGATGTCATATTTGAATGTCAAAGAAACTATAACTTGCCTTGATGGATTGGGTTTGATCCCGATCTGGTCTTCACCAATGACTACATTGTCTTCACCAGCTGACTACATTGTCTTCACCACTACATTGTCTTCAACACTAGCATCATTATCTTCAACACCAAAGCATCACCATCTTGAGGCAACTCTTCATCTTGCACATGTCTCTGTGAAGTTAGTTGCCTTTTGTATGCTCTTGTTGAGACCCGAGTTATCTCCTCTGCTCGTTGTCTTGCCCTCACTCTCTTTGGTTGCACGACTCCTGGCGCCATGTTGGGATTGTTCTTCTTCCCTTAGTAGAGAGGTTTTCACATATGTTAGTTGAGGAAGCGATAAAAAAACTACTTGTTAGTGAGTGCATCTATAAGCAAGTGCATATATTAAAGAAAAGATATGCGAGAAACAACATAAAAATGCAATGCAAATATCCTCCTCCCACAAGATAGAAGAAGCACCTCGATTGCGAGGGTTGTGGTACTCATCGATTCAAGTGTCATCATCATCACTATCTCCTTGAACATCATCTTCAAGGAGATACTCAATGAGTCGAATCTTGAAATTTGATTTCTTGTTTGTTGATTTTTTCCTTCGTTGTTGCGGTTTTGTAAACCATTTATTAAAAGAGGAAGCTAGACCATTGATGCCAAGTTTTTGCAACCTCCTTAAATTCTCCGCCACTTGTTTACCCGGCTTCTTTAAGTATTCGGTTTGCGGAGGTTCTTACAGAACGACCAAATTGTAACTATTAGAAAAAATAGGGAGTGAACTAAGAGCTAAGAGCTACTACTACTTGCAAGCTAGGTAAGAGGTAAGAGCTACTACTACTTGCAAGCTAGGTATGACTACTTCCTGACACTCGCTTTTATGCTTGCTAAGATATGTTAGGGGACTATTTGAGCAACAAAATGGTACAACAGACTAATACACATGAAAATGCAACAACGAGCAGTTTTACATGCACAACTACTACTTGAACAAACAACATACTACATGCACAGAGAAAATAGAAAGAGTTTTGCTTACCTTGTGATGGCGGTTGTCGGATCGTTTCCTACCTTGTCCCTTGTTGCCACCATCGCGGTTGTGGCTCTGTTGCCGATACTTCGTCGGCGGCGGTGGTCGTAGATGGGGAAGTAGAACCGTGGTCGTAGTCGATGGTCGTGGAAGGAAGCGAGCCGGTCGCGGTGAACGGCGTCGAAGGGGAACGGATCCGTCGCGGCGGCACTGGCCGTGATGTGAAATGAACTTCGATCTGTGGCGAGCGTCGGCGTGAACCCGAATCCGTGGCAGCTAGGGTTTCATGGGGGCGAGAGAGTGCAGGCGGCGAGAGAGGGGGTGGCGGCGAATGTCGTCGGCGAGAAGACTCTGCACGGCCGGCGGTGGTGCCCGGCGCTAGGGTTCGGTGAGGCGAGAGAGTGGATGGGGCGGCGAGAGAGGTGGAGGGGGCGAGAGAGGGAGGTGGATAAATGGGTTGGAATTTTTTCGCACCGAATGTAGACCACTCGGAAAATGGCGCCCTCGAAATTTTTTTTGCACCCTTGAATAATTAGGGGCGAGGGCAATTTTAGATTTTTAATTAGGGAGTTTGTACAATTGAAATCACTTTCCGGATTTTTTCAAAATGTCCAATTTAAATTTTATATTATATGGCCTGCAATGAAATATCAACAAAAGTAGAACCAATACCACGAGCAAGTATTTGGGGTTCTACCACAAACCACACTCTCGTGCACCCTGCACCATCTTGTGTGAGGACCCGGTTTATTAAACTTGTAATACTTAGTCATCCATTGACCCTAGTATCACAAATTAAATAAACCAAGCCTCGAGATATGTATACTTCCTGAAATCACGATATACACCCCGCTACAAAGTATGCATCAATTCATACATTCACATAGAACCAAACAAGCAACAAACATCTTTTCTTAGTTGCGGGATGCTTCCTGCCTAACATCTTTCACCTTCTCTAGCTCCTCTTGGACCTCCTCTATAGTGAACTTACGGCTCAACTTTGTTTTCGTTGTCAAATCAAAAGCCAAGCTTCTCGCCAAGCATGTGTCCTTGGAAGGTATCGACGATGTCCAATGTAACATAACTTATTCCTTATTGCCCGAGACAAGCAGATTCTTGTCACAATGAATACATGCATAATAGCCTTTTGTTGTTCGCATACGATAAGGTGCTCAACATTTGGATAATCATGTATACACCACAACACGGCACCTGAAGCTTGAACTTGTTACAAGACATGCATCATAGGTATCGACACCACGCCAAAGATCGGCGGTTCTTCTATTAGGGGCTCAAGGAACAAATCAAAATCCTTTCACGGAGATGATGGACTGGGATGAGTAAAGACATAAGCGGTTCTTTGGATTCACGCATTCCCATGGTGGGAGATTTAAAGGTGTCGAGAGCAGGCCACATGCTATATTGGGTACTCATGTTGCCAAATGGATTGAATCCATCATGTAGCTAAGGCAAGCCTCAAGTTCCTCGGATCACCGCAAAATTTGGATACCTACCATCAAAGTCCTTCCATGCCTCCCCATCAATTTGGATGGCTCATTACATTGTCGATGGCGTCCTCACTTTCTTGTGCCATTGTGTTTCCTCGGATGTTCGTTTTGAAGCAAAAATCCTCTTCAACCTTGGTATAAGTGGAAAATGCCTCAAAACCTTATGTGGAACCCGCTTGCTCCCATTAACATCTTGCCATCTAGATTCCTTGCATCTTGGGCACACATCCACCTTGGCATAATCCTTAGAAACAACACACAATTGTTCTTGCACACATGGATGTTATCGTATCCAAGGCCCAATTCACGAAGATATTTCTTGGCATCATCATATGATCTTGGAAATTCACTGCGAGGAATCTTGAGGACAACAACTTCATCATTACGGTAAATCTTTGTATTCTGATTCGATAACGAGACTTGATATCTGATAACCTCACGAGAAAAGAGAATTTTGAATGGCTAGATCCGGGCCAAGTGACCGCTTCGCATCTTCAAGGACTCTTGCAAACCTTGGTCATTCTCCATCGCCTCTGCCTTTGCATACTGAGATCTCCTATCATCTCTCGGTACTCTGTTATCCTCATCATAATCATCATCCGCCACATCCACATGTATCCCTTCATCATGATCAAATCCATCCACCTCCCGCTCTAAATACTCAACTACTTCATCATCTGCCGACTCTCCATGATGAATCCACAGTGTATGCAAATGACATTCCATAAATGTGTATGTGGTCATCCACCTCTTCTTTGAGGCCGTAAAGTTTGATTAAGACATTTGCGTAACGGACAAAGTATATGGTCATCTTGGGTATCTTTCACTAACAAATTGCATGAATTGTTGAACTCGATGATATATCTGGTGTGAACTGTCTCCCATGAATCCAACTTCTATCCATCTGTTTGAACAAATTTCCCAAAAGGTGTTACCCGATACAATATGTGAGTCGAGCTTCCATCTCTTGGGCGAGAACAATGTCTTAGTATCACTCCGCCCTTCTCAAACTCTCGCGACAAGGTTGGTCTCCCTCACGGAGGATCGTGAACGAAACCAAAGCTATATATCAAATAGGAACATGAAATCGCTAATAGACTACTAATCGGCACAAAACCAAGCATCACTCCCTCGCATAATTTTGTGAGGTATACAACATTTTTAAAAAAAATGGTTAAGGACAAATTATGCTCGCCGGAGCAATTGGTCATTTTGATTTCTTTGCGGACATCTCTAGTACTACAGGTACAAGTAGAAGGATAAAGCCAAACTTACATATATGTTCTGGCATGACGAAGTACATTATCAACTCTCATGTAAAATAATAGGACTAAATTATTACATCGGATAGGCAATGAATCAATTCGGTTGCCATATTTTTACTTTTATTGAAGATCCATCATTTACATTTTAATCAAAGTTGCGATTGGATTTGAAATTAATCGATAAGGATCAACATATTTATTTTGACAAAGCAACAAGGGAGCATTCCTATCGGCATGCACGGATGCAACAATGCTAAATCTCGCATGCAAATATAATCCCAAGGCATGTAATTAGTCATCGTTCTATAAGGCGGAGTAATGCAAGACAATGACATATCCTTCATGGTATTCTTGTGATTGCTTTTATAACTATCAAAACTTCAAATTGAGAAGCGACGACTAGCCTCGCAAATTTCTACAAATAGGTGGATCATTGGTACAATTTCTCTATAATATTTACGAAAGCAAGCAGAATCATGGAAGTAAATTGTCTATCTCTATGAGGCACTCAGCGAACACATGGTGGGCAAGTAGTGCGCTAACCCGCAAATAGATGGAACGAACCTCCACCGGCGCCTAAGCCGCCTCATGTACCGGGTCCACCATCGAGTCCACCACCGAAGTCCGCCTACGCCGTGCCGTCCGCCCCTTGCAGGTCTTGTGCCATGCCTGCCGCCGTCCAAAGGCGCGGGTCCCATGCCACCGGTCTTGTGCACCAGGTTGCCTCCGCCAGGGTTGCCTCATGCCGCCGAATCGCCTCACGCCACGGGTTCTTGCATGCATGCGGGTTCGATTTGGATTATGGTTTTGATTATGGTGTCGGGGTCCACCGCTCGATTCAATCAATAACGGTAGCCATTCAATTATCATGTTCAAAGATATGACAAGTAGGGAAAATTAGACACCTAAGTCACAAAAGCTCCTCGGTGCGGTGGTAAGGCTTCACCTTGTGTTGCACCACGTCTGCGGTTGAATCCAGTAGCGCTATTTTTGGCCAATTAACAGACGGGGGCGGGGAGCCTGGAGTTGCCATGTGTCGTGGGACCGTCTTGCAGTGTGGGCCCACTGCCACGCCACGTGGTGGAGGGACCACGGGGTTGAGTGGGACGAATGTGGGACCCATCGAGCCATGTGTGGGTGGGACCCACGTGGTGCATGTGGGGCGTGGGTGTGTGCGAAGGGTGCATTATATCCGTGATTTAATTTGTTTTGTTGTTTTGTGGCGCTTCTTTGCTTTTCATCATTATTTTTAGTGCACAGGCTCCGTCACACATGACCTATGACGAAGATACAAATTGCGTCATTGAAAGTTCAAGTTTCATGACGAAATTCCTAAACGCGTCACAAGGTAATCGTCATAGATAAGCACATTTGTAGTAGTGAATTCTATATATCATTAAGTCAAATTTGTCATCATTGAATCATGTGATTAAGAGACCATCGCATAACTAAAGCATAATATGTACCCATGTTGGTATTACAATAATGTCCAACTAAGATTACCCAACCTAGGTGTCTAAGGGTACATGTCAACATGCCATTCACAATTATTCAAGGAGTCATAGTATCAAGTAGGTATTTAACTATTCCCGGAAACAATTGATATAAAAATAGCAATGCATGCTGATATAAAACAATATAATTTTATAAAATAGGTACGATATGATCAAAGGCCTATGACTTGCCTTCATTGAAGAGTTGAGATGCTTCGGTCGTCGGGTCCAAGAACTCTTCGAAAACGCCAAAATCTATACGTGCGAAAAGAGCCAAATAAATACAACAAATCCAAAAAAATCCAAAAAAACCAAACTAGAACCAAAAGGAAGGTACTGGATTTAGACGAATTTAGAAACTTGAATCACTCGAATCAGAGCTTGAACGAAGGAGAACGGGCTCTCGGAAGGAGGTTCGACTACTTGGTCGAAGCAGGTTCGACTGCAGGTGGTCGGAAGGAGGTTTGACTACCTGGCCGAAGGAGGGATTCGACTACTCAACGTGATCGAAGGAGGGATTCGACTACTCAACATGGCCGAAGGATGGATTCGACTACTCAACGTGGTCAAAGGAGGGATTCAACTACTCGGCGCGGTTGAAAGAAGGACTCGACTGTCCGACGCAGTCGAAAGAAGGACTCAACTGCTCAACGCGGTTGAAAGATGGACTCGATTGCTCGACGCGGTCGAAAGAACACAAGAGAGAGCAGGGCACAGAAAACTCACCAAGACTGAGAGAGAGGTTGGGGGAGGTCGGTGGACGATGAACGACAATGGGGAAGCTTGCGGTGAAGGCGAAGAAGGACGGTAATGAAGGCGTCGGCCGGGGTTGAAGGAGAAGAGGAAATATGGTGGTTCTTGTGAAACAAAACTGAAATTGAGTGAGGGGATTGCTTCAAGGAGCTCTGGGGCATGAAGTGACGCGGGTAGAAGAGGAGGGCCACACCGGCGCCACCACAGTCTTGATCTTGGTGAGGCGGTGGCATCGACGTGGCGCAGAGGTGGCGGCGAGGAGGTGCGCACCAGGCAGGCCACGATCTTGCGAAGCCAATGGCGAAGATCACGCCGGCGGAGAAGCCTTGACGGTGGTGCTAGAGGTGGTGGCGTTAGCTCCAGCCAGCGGCGACGAAACTCGAAGCACGACGAAACGAGAGCGAACGAGCGAGAGAGAGAGAGAGAGAGAGAGAGAGAGAGAGAGTTGAGGGGAAAACAAGAGGAGACAAAGGGCTCCCTAGTGCTCTATTTATAGAGGAAGGAGGGGGACCAGGAGACAAGAGGCAGCGGCGGGATTTACAGCGACACGATAGAGACGTTGACATTTAATGCTCATGTCGCAGCGGAGATGACAACATTTAATGCGCACATCGTTGTGGAGACGACGACATTTAATGCACACATCGCTGCGAAAAAATAGAGAGAGGGAAAAATGCACCGAGGTGAGGGTGGTCAAAACTGAGAGGGTGGCCGCAACTGAGAGGGTGGTTGCAACCGCGAGGATAGTCGTAACTGAGATGGTGGTCAAAATTGAGAGGGTGATCACAACTGAGAGGGTGGTCGCAACCGAAGGAGGGATTCGACTACTCAACATGGCAAAAGGAGGGATTCGACTACTCAACGTGGTCGAAGGAGGGATTCGACTACTCAACGTGGTCGAAGGAGGATTCGACTACTCGGCGTGGTCGAAAGGACTCGACTGCTCAGCGTGGTCAAAAGAAGGACTCGACTGCTCGACGCGGTCAAAAGAAGGACTCAACTGCTCGACGCGGTCAAAAGAACACAAGAGAGAACAGGGCACATAAAACTCACCAAAACTGAGAGAGATGCCGTGGGAGGTCGGTGGACAGTGAACGGCAATGGGGAAGCTCGCGGTCGAAGGTGAAGAAGGACGGTGTAACATCCCAATTTTCTGAGCTTTAAAAATCCATTAAATAGCTAGTAGAGAGAAAACCCACCATTTGGATTTATTTGAATTTAATTCAAAAGCTTAAATATGGACTTTGAGTAACAAAACAGTTTAATATGACTAAAGTCAACATGAACAATGGTCAAAACTATTTTATTTGGATTCTATGTGCTTGGATATATTTTCTAGATTTGTCTAGAATTTTTCCAAGTTCATTTGCTAATTTCTATTGCTTATTTGAATTCTCAGTATTTTCTAAAATAGAAAAGCTATTTAAAATCTCCATTTGGCTTGGTAAAGAAATTCCTTGACCCGTCCTGTTCACCCGGACCTCGCGTGGCCCAATTCGTGTAGCCCGCAATCGTGCGCGCGTCCTCGCCTTTGCTCTCTGGCGCGTGGGCCCGCTCCTTTGTGTCGCTGCCAGTGGGCCCGCTATAGCGTCGTCGTCCCTGGCCGTTTTCTTCCTCGCGCGACGCAGCGCCTGCGTCCGCCATTTCCGCGTCCTTGAGCTTCATCTGACAAAGGCGCAAACCGCCCTGATTTCGTGCGCGGACGAGCCCTTCTAGAAGCTCTATCCTTCGCACACTCGTTTCAAATGAATTTGAATTTCAAATCCGTCTCAATTTCCTATTCCTTTGTGTTTTCGTTTTCGTGTTGTTTCGGTCTCCACCGCCGTTACGCCGCCCTGGCCATCCCCGACGCCTATAAATAGCCCTCGAGCATTGCCCTGCCACCCTTTCCAAAACCCCTCACCCAATTGCCCTTCCCGAGCCCTTGCGCTGCCGCACTTCCCCATCTAGGGTTTTCGGCGCGCTTCATCTTCATCGAATTGCGCCGCCGCCGTGGTCGTCTCATCGCCATCGAGCACGCAGCTGAGTCCGGCGTCGCCGCCTCTACCCCTTGGACCTCTTCGCGTCGCCGGAGCGCCGCTGGAGACCCCGTCCGACAAAACCCGAGACTACCTCGCCGCCTCAAGCTCGCCATCAGGCCATCTCCGACGACCTCAGGTGCTCAAACCGGTGCCCATGTCGCAATAACCCCTCTATCCCCTGGTACCACTCACTCTCGCCGGCGAGCCGCCGTTCGCCGTTGTCGGGGCATCCAAGACGTCGCCGCCATCGGGTCCGATGTGGCTTCGCCGTGTCAGCCGCCACCTCAGCGCCCTTGCCTCCGTGTCGCATGCGTGTCAGCCACGTAGGCGCCAGCTCGGCCGCCACGTGCGCGAGTGCGCCACACCATCCTAGTCCAGATCCCGAGTCCCCGCATGGACTTAGTCCACGGTGCACCTAGCCACTTACATGTGGGACCCACTTGTTAGGTGGAGTACTGTGCGGTCAAACCCCTTCGCTGACGTCAGCGTTGTGCAATATTCCGATTTTTCTATTAAGAAATAATTCGGATTATTCTGAAAATAGGATTTTCTTTAGATTCAAACTTCCGAAGCCCATATCTTTTGCATCCGAACTCCAAATCAGTCCATTCAAATTTCTAAATTCATATAAATTCAAGATCTCTCTATATGAGATTTTTATTTAATTTTTTGGAGTTGTTTTGCTTCTATTATTTATTTAGTTTGTTTGTTTGCTTCGTTTGCGAGTAGACTTCGACACTTCTGGAAGATTTGAAGAAGAAGGAGCACCTCAAGACCAAGATCAATTTCTAGACCTGTTCCAAGGCAAGCTATACCTTTGACCATCTTGACTCCCAGTTTGCTAAAAATTATTTTGTTTTCAAGTTATTGCATTTAATTCAAATAATTATTTAAATGCTTTTGGGTATAGCTAATAAATCCAAATTGTTATACCTTCCTTGTATAATTGATATGTCTTAATCCTTGGTCACCCTAATTGGTATTTTAGTTGGTAATATTGTAGCACCAACGTGGATTGGTTAGATGCGATTAGATTGCGTAGCCATGCCACGAATCATCTGTTCATGTAAAGTTGCAATTATCAACTTGACTAAGTGACTATGGAACTTTGTGATAATCTGTATGTACTATGTGCTATTATGGCATGTGTTGCACTTAACCAACTGGGTGGTAAAAGGTTTAGACTGAGGCAAGTGGTGGATACTGTGTGACATGGTGGCTATGTGATATGGGAATATGGATCTGTGTGTCAAAATAATATGTGTGCCTTAGTTAGAATTTGGAAGTCTTGCCTTGGTCAATTAATGACTGAACTTTGTGCGCCATTGAATTGAGCCCTATTGTACGACCACATGCCTGTTATGGGACGGGCCTAGCTTAGTAAGATACGAATTCTTGACATTGATTGCTCAAGCAGTAGGTTAGGCTATGTGAAAAGGGTGAAGGTGTGTGCTACCATGTAGTCGCATCGCGGGACGGTTCGCCGCTTCCCTGTCCAACGGTGTGTGTCGTACCAACCACTGTGTATAGTTTGGTATGATATAAGCACATCGGGAGTGTCAATGTTAAGATGAAGTTTCTGAACCGTTTTGTTATGACTAGTGCTTGCTACACTAGTTGTATCTTGTGGGTAAAGTGTACAACCTCTGCAGAGTGTTAAACAATCTATTTGAATAGCCGCGTCCGCGGTCATGGATATGCTCGGGGATTTCACACGAGGGGTAGATCCTCATAAAATGTGTGGGAAGGGATCTGTGTGATCTAAATCATATGGCTATGTGAATAATCTGTTTAGGTTGTGTGTCTTTGTGAAATCAAACTGTTAAATTATTATTGTCTATTCGTTTTAAATTATGCTTTCAATCTATTATTTGTATTCAATTGCAAATGTTGCATTTCTGCAAAAAAAAAAAACCACAGATTACCATTCCTTTGGAATAAGCCTACATGTATAATTGCATTTTTGTGGTGTGACTTGCGAGTACGGTTGTGTACTCATGCTTGCTTTAATAAATCAAGCAGAAGAGGAGGAGGAGTCGCCCGCATTCGAGGAGGAGTTCATCGAAGGTGCTTGATCGTAGGGTCTTGATCCCAGTCGGTTGCCTGTGGTGAATTGATGGGATGCCACTGCCGTTTCTATTTCATTGCTTTATTTCTCTATTAGCCTGCGTGGCTTAATAAATGTAAACTTCGTAGTAAGGTTAAACCCTTATTTGTTAATCAAATTATTCGTTTATGTTATTAATCGCTTGTGTGGATCGATATCCATCTTTGTTGACACTGTGTGCACTAGCGTGATCCTGGACTAGTGCATTATCCACAAAGGGTCCAGAATTGTATTTTTGGGTCCCGACAGACGGCAATGAAGGGGTCGGCCGGGACTGAAGGAGAAGAGGAAATACGGTGGCTCATGTGAAACAAAGCTAAAATTGAGTGAGGGGATTGCTTCAAGGAGCTCTGGGGTACGAAGTGACGCGAGTAGAAGAGGAGGGGGCTGCACTAGCTGCCACACGGGTGCTGATGTGAGCGGGCGAGGTGGCACCGATGTGGCACGGAGGTGGCGGCGAGGAGGTGAGCACCGGGTAGGCCACGATCTTGCGAAGCCAACAGCGAAGACCACGTCGGCAGAGAAGCCTTGATGGTGGTGTTAGAGGTGGTGGCGTGAGCTCCAGCCGGCGACGATGAAACTCGAAGCACGGCTAAACGAGAGAGAGAGAGAGAGAGAGAGAGAGAGAGAGAGAGAGGGAGAGTTGATGGGAAAACAAGAGGAGACAAAGGGCTCCCTGGTGCTATATTTATAGAGGAAGGAGGGGGACCGGGCAAAAAGGTGCAGCGGCGGGATTTGCGGCAACGCGGTGGAGATGTCGGCATTTAATGCTCACATCGCAGCGGAAACGACGGCATTTAATGCGCACGTCGTTGTGGAGATGACGATATTTAATGTGCACGTCGCTGCGGAAAAAGAGAGAGAGAGAGAGAGAGGAAAAATGCGCCGAGGCGAGGGTGGTCGAAACCGAGAGGGTGGCCACAACTGAGAGGGTGGTCGCAACCGTGTGGATGGTCGCAACTGGGAGGGTGGTCGAAACCGAGAGGGTGATCACAACCGAGAGGATGGTCACAACTGAGAGGATGGTCGCAACCGAGAGGATGGTCACAACCGAAAGGGTGATCGCAACCTTATGGTTAAATGGCGAGATGGTGGTCTGGCAACCAAATGGTAGTCATAATCGAGAGGGTGGTCATGGCCCGAGAGGATAGTCATAGCAAAAAGGGTGGTCTGGCCCGAGAGGATGGTCGCATAGCAGGAGGGTGGTCGACACCGAGAGAGTGGTCGACTATGAGAGGATGGTCGACACTGAGAGGGTGGTATGGTCGGCGTGCAGGGATAGGAACGGGCCGACGGGAATTCGGCTAGAACAGAGAAAGGGAATTCAATGAGGTTTTTGACTTACAAAAATCGAGAAAAAGGAAAACCCCTTTTTAAAATGTAGGAAAATCCAAGAAACCCAATTAAACCAAATTTCAATTAATTGAGGTTTGATTAATTCATATTAAATTGTTTTTTATTTCTAAAATTCCAAGTTAAGCTTTAGCAACTCAATAAAATCGAATTGTTATTTTTATTTTGAAAATTGTCAAAAAGACCCGAAAATTGGGATATTACAAATCTACCCCATTTAAATAGAATCTCGACCCTGAGATTCAAGCTGACTAAAGATTAGGTTCAAGAACTCGGGCTTTGCTTATTCTTCCAAGCGACTTTCTTTTTTGAGCAAAAGCAACACTGCAACTAGCGCTACACTGACGAGAGACTTACCAAGAATGACGTTCTGAGCTAATTGGACTGGCTCTGCGGCAAATTGCTTGACTTGGCCTCTTTGTAGAACTGTTGGACCGAAAAGGCGACTTGAGGGGGGGTGAATAGGAGCAAGATCTCTTTTTCACCTTGATCGAATTCAATACGATTTTCACTCCAATAGCTATAAAAGCTATGAAGATCAATATACAAGCACAGTGGAAGACTTGTATTGAATCTAATCAAAACCCCGAAGCAAATAGACCAAAAACATAAAAACTCAAAACCAAAATGAGTTGGGCGGTCTGACCTCCAACTAGAAATCGGTCTGACCTTTGAAAATCAGTCTGACCTCTCAATACATGGTGGTCAGACCTCCTGGCCAAAGAACAGTGAAATCAGCCTGAAAACCAAAACTCAAATCGATCTAACTTTTGATTCGTAAGGCCAAACCTTACCAAATTTGAGACACGCCTTCTCTAAGATATTGGGAACCTGTTCCAATCAAGGATCGCATAGATCCATGCCAAAGTTCCTATCTTTTTCAGTTTGAACGAAGAGTGCTAAAAGCCGAGTCAAAATCGAAATATGATCTAAAGACTTGCTCGTGGGTGATTGATGATCAACATGATCCTAGATGGGTTCCCACATGTCACAGCAAGTTAGATCAAGGCAAGAAACTAAGCAAAAACTCGCGGATCAAAGAAAGACTCAAAATCACCAAATAGAGAGAAAGAAAACAAATGAACTCATCTTTAAGAGAACTTTCTTTGGATTGATTTGATATGGTATTGGTTTACAGCCACTCCATCAATGGAGGACAAAGACTCAATACATGAGCACGAAATCAAATCCAACTCTCTAGAACCCTAACCTCCAACTATCCTTCCCTAAGCACCAAAGCAAAACTAGGGTTTACAATGTAATGAAAGGGTTGAAGGAGGTGTAGCCACCTCCCTCCTCTATTTATAGTGGAGGCTTAGACCTTCTAGAAGCATTAACCCTAATGGGTTCCCGTTAAGGCCCAACATAAACGGGTCACACACGCACATATTTTAAAGCGTTGTCTTCATCTCCTCTTGACCTAATCCAGTTCTCCACGCACCGTCTTGCGCCGAGGGTTGGCAAAAGGTCACCAAGGCGGTATTTGGTAAAATTACGAAAATACCCCTTCTCGATTTTTTTTGAAGACCGAGTCCTATCTTCGTGAAGCACCTCCCATGCTTTGCCACGTGTAGGTTGATCGGCGACTCTCATCATGTCGGCAAGTCTCTCCCATCCGCTCCCACCAAAACCATCATGGCACTTGCAGACCCGCACCGCTTGATCCAACCTGTTGCCTCGAATCGCCTGTTCGGTCACCTTTGTCCTCTTGCGCCATGCTTGACTCCATTGACCTCACCCGGCATCCCGATCGTTACGGACCTCGGCTCTCCAAGCTTAGTCCCGATCATCCTCACCGTTGACCGCCATTGACCTCCAAGCAACCTGCACAACAACAGACAAAGAAATCGATTCTGGGAACAAGTTCTTCACAACTTGACCCACGTTAGTCAAAACATGCATCATGCAGCACATAAGTCATGAAACCCATGAATATAACCTAACCAAGCAATCATCGCCACCGAGTTGGCCAAAGAACAAACCAAAAACCGGTCTGACCGCCACTTTGGCCGGTCTGACCGCCCCTTGGCTGGTCTGACCGCCACCTGTTGGCCGGTCTGACCGCCCAGCTGGGACTTAGCCAAATTTTCTCCCTGGAAATCCGAAACCTACTGGAATTTTCAAACCTATAGAACTTTTGCCTGGAAGCTCCAAAAATTATGAGACCAAGTGTAGTAGAAACTACTCTCTTGCCTACACCCTCTATTTTTGGCCCAACTCCAAAATCCAACATCTCATTATGGCCGGTTTGACCGATTTCCCAAAGCTAGTCTGACTGCCCCCTTGGCTGGTCAGACCGCCACCTGGGTCGGTCAGACCGCCACTTGCCTGACAGTAGTTTGAGCTTCGCCGAAAACACGTGATTCGACAAACCTTCAACGCCATTGCAAATTGTACCATCATCCTAAGATCATGAGCATATCCCCATGATATCCACAAGAACGAAGTGAGGTCCTGGTGGCTTAACTTGGAATCTGAGTTGTTCCTTGGGCTGCTCCTGGTGTAGTGGTTTTGACTGGTGTAGCTCCCAAATTGAAGGGAATTGGCAACGGGGCTTCATTTCGTGGGCAATTGGAAGCATAATGTCCCCTCTTGTGGCACTTGAAGCAATCAATTCCTGAGAGTGGATGTTCTGTTGATGAAGCTTTCTTCAGTCCATATATCATTAAGTCAAATTTATCATCATTAAATCATGTGATCGAGAGACCATCGCATAACTAAAGCATGACTAAGCATCATACCCACCCATGTTAGTATTACAATACTGTCCAACTAAGATTACCCAACCTAGGGTGTCCAAGGGTACATATCAACATGTCATTCACAATTATTCAAGGAGTCATATACTATCAAGTGGGTATTTAATTATTCCCGGAAACAATTGATATAAAAATAGCAATGCATGTTGATATAAAACAATATAATTTTATAAAATGGGTATGACATGATCAAAGGCCTACGACTTGCCTTCGTTGAAGAGTTAAGATGCTTCGGTCGTCGGGTCCAAGAACTCTTCGGAAACGCCGGAATCTATACGTGCGAAAAGAGCCAAATAAATACAACAAATCCAAAAAAAAACTAGAACCAAAAGAAAGGTACTAAATTTAGAAACTTTAATCACTCGAATCAGAGCTTGAACGAAGCAGAACGGGCTCTCAGAAGGAGGTTCGACTACAGGTGGTCGGAAGGAGGTTCGACTACCTGGCTGGAAGGTGGTTCGACCGCAGGTGGTCGAAAGGAGGTTCGATTACCTGGCCGAAGGAGGGATTCGACTACTCAATGTGGTCGAAGGAGGGATTCGACTACTCAACGTTGTCGAAAGAAGGATTCGACTACTCGGCATGGTTGAAAAAAGGACTCGACTGCTCGACGTGGTAGAAAGAAGGACTCGACTGCTCGACGTGGTCGAAAGAACACGAGAGAGAACAGGGCACGAGAAACTCACTAAGACCGAGAGAGAGGCCGGGGGAGGTTGGTGGATGGCGAACGGTGATGGGGAAGCTCACGGTCGAAGGTGAAGAAGGGCAGCGATGAAGGGGTCGACCGGGACTAAAGGAGAAGAGGAAATGCGGCGGCTCCTGTGAAACAAAACTGAAATTGAGTGAGGGGATTGCTTCAAGGAGCTGCGGGGCATAAAGTGACGTGGTAGAAGAGGGGGGCTGCACTGGCTGCCACATAGGCATTGACACAGGCGAGCGAGGTGGCACCGATGTGGCACGGAGGTGGCGGTGAGGAGGTACGCACCGAGTAGGCCACGATCTTGCGAATCCAATGGCGAAGACCACGCCGGCGAAGAAGCCTTGACAACGGTGCTAGAGGTGGTGGCGCGAGCTCTAGTCGGTGGCGGTGAAACTCAAAGCACGACGAAACGAGGGCGAGAGAGAGAGAGAGAGAGAGAGAGTTGAGGGGAAAACAAGAGGAGGCAAAGTGCTCCCTGGTGCTTCATTTATAGAGGAAGGAGGGGGACTAGGCGACAAGATGGAGCGGTGGGATTCGCGGCGGCGCGGTGGAGACGTCGGCATTTAATGCGCACGTCGCGGCGGAGACAATGACATTTAATGCACACGTCACTGCGGAGACGACGACATTTAATGCGCACGTCGCCGCGGAAAAAGAGATAGAAGGAAAAACACGCCGAGGCAAGGGTGGTCGAAACCGAGAGGGTGGTGCATGGCCCAGAGAGGGTGGTCGAATGCAGAGAGGATGGTGCATGGCGAGAGGGTGTTCAAACCAGGAGGGTGGTCGAATGGAGAGGGTGGTGCATACCGAGAGGATGGTCGAAATCGAAGGGTGGTCATAGCAGAGAGGATGGTGCATAGCAAGAAAGGGTGGTCATAGCGAGAGGGTAGTCTGGCAAGGAGGGTGGTGCATAATCAAAAAGAGTGGTGCATAGCGAGAGGATGGTTGACACCGAGAGGGTGGTGTGGTTGGCGCGCGGGGATAGGAATGGTAAGCCGAGAATTGGCGGAAACGGATAAAGGAATTCAATCAAGTTTTTGACTTATAAAAATTGAGAAAAAGGAAAAACCCCTTTTTAAAATCTAGGAAAATCCAAGAAACCCAAACAAAATTTGAATTAATTGAGTTTTGATTCATTCATATTTTTTTTCTAAAATTCCAAGTTAAGCTTTAGCAACTCAATAAAATCAAATGGTTATTTTTATTTGGAAAATTTTCAAAAAGGCCTGAAAATTGGGATGTTACATCTTAGTAGCGGAGAAGCATAATGAACTTCTTATGAAGAATCATAATGCACGTCCTACTGGTACATAAGGTGCCCCTGAGGCATATATGTGAGTGATTAGAGGAAAGGTGATACGTGGAAACAGAAGATGAGGGATTCTTGTCGGACTCGGAAATTAAATTCCGAATCCTATGTGTATACCATGCTAGTCCCATGATCAGTTGCTAGCACACACATTTTACAACATTGAATCACATCCATACACGAGTAAATAAAGCAGAGTAGCACATAATATTAAGCAATTGAACATAGGCCATTAAGACCAAGTTTTACACAACAGGGTCGACCGGCCAAATAGATCACACTTAAGAGTACTTGCAGCGAAAATAAATGATAGTTAAGGATAAATAATCTGTGTGGTATGCCACAACCCATGGGCAACCAACTGGGTTAACGCCCTAGAATTCGACACTAACATCATCTCCAAATACCACGACGTAAAAGTAGTCGAATGCGGGTTCTTAAATTTCTTGCTTTGACAATTGTTCAACAAGCAATGGTAAGTACAAGAATGTACTCCGCAAGACTTTACATCAAAGGTAATAATACATCCAGGCTATATCAAAGGATGGTTGTCGTATCTAGTTTCTTTTGCTTAAAGCAAGTTTCATTTGCAATAGAGATATTACCCTTTAAAGAGCAACTTTATAATGCCATATGATTTTAATATGAAATAACATATGAGCATATAGTAGTGGTAATCCATGGCTATCCCTTGCCATCACAATACTTTTGATGGTCCTTTGTCAAAATATTTCGAGCATGGATACCCATCATCCATACCAATTCCCAATAGAACCATTTTTTTAGAGAAAACCAGAAAATCTAACTAAGTGTGGTATCACCAAGCGATGTCTATGACTGGGGACACATTTATTAGAATAGATTGACACTCTCTCTGTAGATGATGCATAACTTTACCCACATGATGCGATCAACTTATACACCCGGCCATGACACACTTCCTTGGGCGTGCGACGAAGTAGATCACAACAAGACATTTACAATACCTCACCCATACATCAACCTCAGCTGAGCTAAATCCTCAAGATATGGACATCCTTTACCAACATCAAGAGGGCTCACAGTTGCCTTAGTAAGACTTGCATGGACATGGACGTCCTTTACCATCATCTAAAGCAAGTGCCCTACAAACATGGACGTCCTTTACTATTGTCTGCACAATCCAGATAATGCCTGCCGACTACAGCCTCCGGGCTTAATGCTCGAACTCAGTAAATTACTTGGCCAGGTCTGTCCCATTCTAGACATGTGGTTGTGTAATAGCCTAAAATCCCTAAGTTGGATTAGCTAAGCATCTACTGTGCATTTGTGAAATTTTGAACTTTTTAAAACTTTTTGTTGCAAAGCAAAGAGGTTACAACCTGGTTTTCCAAAAACCTAGAAATGAAATTTCTAAAACAAAACAAAAGTTTGTCAAGAATTTGAAAACTTAATTTAGAGTAGGGTATAAAACCCTATGTAGAAAATCCTTTGATTTTGAAGACTAAATTTGAAACCTAGTAATCCAATACTCCTCCAATTCAAAAGTACAATTTGAATTTGGGGAAAAACTAAAAAGGTTTCAAGTGTGGGAATGTATTTTGGAATTCAACTTAAAAATAATAATACCTCAAATACTCCTAAAATACTTGAGGTAATTTCCACAAGAAATCTCAATTTTAAACTTGAAAATATACTTTCTATAGCTCAGAAATACAAACTGATTTCTATTTTTAAAAATATAGTAGGACCCATAGCTGGGAATATTTATTTGAGTTCTATATTATCTGGTTTGCTTATTTGAATTTTTTTGGAATTTTTGAAGGTTATTTGGTTTCCATTTTATTTGCATGCTCAATTTGAGTTTGAATTTAAAATACAAGAAAATCTTGTGAACAGTGACTTCAAATATTTTTCCTAGGTTTTGCAACACCTTATAAACTCACCTTGAAAATTTCACATTTTTTAGATTTTAATTACTATTTTTAAGTAACCAGTCAATCTAAGAAAATCAAAAGTCAAACACCACATTAGAAACTTAAAATAATTTTAGAGAAAATTTTAGAAATTATAAAACTCTAAAAAAATTAAATAATAGACTAACTAGTGTCAGGGACCTTCCCTAAAATTTTCATCAATTTTGGAGCTAATCTTCTACCTTCAAAAATTCACCAAAGCTCTCAGCTCTTTTACAAAAGTCAAACATGCACTGTTCCTCCGGTCAGTTCGAACGTTCGGATCGACTGAATCAAACTTTCAGACCGACCGAATCAAATTCTTGGACCGGCCGACCCAGGTCGTTTCTTGTCTCAGCCCAACCGGCTCCGTGGGGCACCCCTCCCTCTGTCTCTGACCCATGGGCCCCGGCGCCCAGCTCATCTTCTCCACCCGCTCGTCCTTCTCTGCCGAACGAGCGTGCATGGGCGCCATGCCGCCTGGCTTCCTCTGTCTCCCTCTGTCAGCGCCGTCGCGCCACCGAACAAGGTAGCCAACCGGAGCCCTTCCCCTGCCGACGTCGTCGCTCCATTATCCGTCAACACCGAGATATCACGAGAAGACCGCCATGACCGAGGAGAGAGGGAGCTCGAGATCTCGTGTGAGGGATCATCTATTTCAGTCACCCCTTCCATCACTGAGCTTCTTTTTCTTCGCCTTCTCCATTTTTGTAGTGTCTAGCTCCATCCCTCGTCTCCTCCACCACGAACCCGAGCGGCATTCCGTTCGCCACCGGGCGCGTCCTGCACATTGCTGTCGTGCCATTCCGTGTCAGGGGTAAGCAATCTCGGCAAGACCTTGTCATTTGAGTTCGCTTTCCCTCACAGAGCTTAACCCCAAGTTTAATTGGATTTTGGTCCGAGGGGGAGCAAAGTAACCGTTGTGTTCCTCATCTCTGATGGAGAACCGCCGTGGTCGACTCATCGTCTTCGGTAAGCCTAGCTTCAACTCGATGCTTCTGTAGGATTATCCGAGTCACTTTACACCCTCTTGACCCCTTTCTTTCTCGTCTGTGAGAGAGGAACTTGTCGCCGTGCATGTTGCGCCGCCGTCGCGGCTGGACCTTGCCGTTGCCAGAGAAGCCAACCTTGGTCCCCACACCCGACCTTCTCGCGTCGTGACTCAGCCAGGAGCCAAGGTCCAGCGCCCAGGAGCCTCAGGATGGCCACTGCATCAAATCCGTCGCGCCGAACCAACCCTCCTCCGCTGCTGGATGTCGCCGGCGGGTTTCCAGCCACCGTCGACCTCAACTTCGCCACTGGAAGGTAGCCATGAGTCTCATGGTTCCATTTTCACCATTCCCGGCCACCGCCTTAGTCCCTGTCGCCGGCGATGGCCGCCGCCCCAATTCGGCCCGAGCTTCCCTGTGCTAGCATCCCCGCTCTGTCCCTGTGTTCCTCTTTGGACTGAAATTGAAGCCCATGTGTTAAGCCATTTTGACAGCTGTTGTTAAACATTAGGATTATCAATTAAGTCAAGCAAATGAGAAATTAGAATTGATGTTTAAGTCTGGAAGGAAGTTTAGTTCATAGCTTTTTAATTCAGAAAATCTTGCTGTTGTAGGTTGTGTAAATAGTAGTTTGAAGAACTTCAGTTTTATCAGTGGGCTAATAGAATGTCTTAACTCTAGTAGTTAGAGTTTCTTGGCTCTTTTAATCTTTGAGCTTTTAGCTGTCAGAAACAACCCAATTTGACATAATAGTAAAATCCTTTGTCTTGCAATGTTGAGCAGAGAAGTTGTTTTAGAAGGAAATTTGCTTTGTCCATGGAAACCACTTGAAGACCAAGCTAGCTACTGCTGACAAGCTTTATGGTTGTCATTTTTAGTCACACAGTTGAGTTAGCAAGTTGGAAGTTTGAGTTTAAGGGAAGATCGGTCCTTAGCACTTTAGTTTTGAAAAATTGCTGTTTTAGATGAATGAACAGTAACCTGACAAATATCAGGGTTGTCAAAAGGCTAATAAACCTGACTAATTCGAGTAGTTAAAGTCTTTCTTGAAGCAATTAGTCAGTTGGCAAGTATCTAATAACAGTAACTTAATCTGAAAACAACTATGAATAAGTGAATTGGTAAGGAGAGCAGTTGACATTTCAGTAAATCTTTTGATGTCATGAAGGAACAGAGAAGCGGAGTTGAGTTGGAGACAACTAAAGTGTCAGCGAATCCTCTTGTAAAACCAAGAGTTTTTGCTGGCAAATTTTGTTGAATGAATTTGAGTTACTCAATTGAGTTAGTAAATTAGAAGGCTGAATTGAAGGGAGTCTAGTTATAGTATTTCTGTCAGAGATAAATTAGAAGGCTGAATTGAATGTAAAGTAATCTGAAAATAATCAGATTTGTCTTTGGGCTTATGACTCTATTAAGGCAGTAGTTAAAGTCTGTCTTAAGTCAATTAGTCAATTGGTCATTAATTTACTAGTAACAATCCAAACTGAAAAACCTTTTTGGATGTGAAATTTCGAAAAACTAACGATGAGCAACAGACTCGGTTTGTTGTAGAGTTGAGCGAGAAGGGAAGGTTGATGCTAAGTGTTGTGTTTAACTATTAGATCACTTAAACTTTGCCTAACAAGTAAGTCTGTGAATTAGTAAGAAGATTTAGTTGTCCAACTCTCTTTCTCGGTAAATTTTTCCCTAATAAGATGAATGGACAGAAAGGCTTAGGTTGAAATCTGCAATTGTCAGTGGACTGATAGCTTTACTAAATTCTTGTACTTAGAAGGTTTTTTGTCTGATTCGTTTAAGACTTGGACCTTAAAACTAACAAAGGCACATTAATCTAGTAAACAAGCATTAGTATGTCCCTCCATAGCAACCAGTGGGTTCTTTGTGTATACAGAAAATTTATGGGTTTGGGGAGAACAGTAAGTAGAATTGATAACTCCTGGAGATTTCAAAATTTCAAGCCTCTTGTTGTTAGCTGAGTTCAATACTTAAAAAATGTTTGACAATATTTAGTAGCTTTCAAGAGCTAAATGAACATAAGAACAGAATTAGAAACTTCATCAAGGTCAGTGATCAGCTTTTAACAATTAATTCAAGGAGAGTAGGAATTAATGGGAGGCAAGGTTGAATTGCTATACTTAAGTAACAGTGGGTTAGAACCTGTCATATGCCTAAACCATTGTATTAGAAAATATAATTTTAACCATTAGCAACTAATCTACAAGAACAAAAATTAATCTTGAGACAAGAATTGAAATTGGTTAATAAACAACAGTAAACCTTATGATCTAGTTTCAATTTCAAAAGTTCATAACCAATTCAATTCAACTCCAATTCAAATAATTTTTGTTTCTAAATTCATCTAAAATCATAATCTACCTTCTGTATTAATTTCATAATTTTTTGATACTTTTGGAATTTTGGAATTTATTCGATGCTTTTGCTTTGTTGGGTCTTATCGTTAGATGATGATGATTCGGGAGTGCAACAGAGATATTCTTGTGAATTTCTAGATTACCAACATGGCAAAGGCAAGTAGTTTTTCTGTTGATGCATGTTGATCCTATTACATTCAAAAACTATTATCTTGTTTTGCAACTGTATGTATGCATGCTTTATTTTATCAAGTTACTTTTGTCGATTAGAGGTAGCTAATCCTATTGCATGAATTCCCTTAAATTGTTCATTCCCTGCCACTAGCCTAAGTTAATAATTCCGCTGGTGAATTAGAGCCCGGTGGAAGTTATATGGTCTAATTATGTTTACTCGGTGTCATGCTTAGCAATGCTTAATTTCCGGTAGATCGGGCGGTTGTCGACTTTGTCGATGACCTTGATCACATAAATCATTTTTATTATGTTATATCCACAAATTCTCCGATGAAAGCACAAAAAACTTCATTCATTAATCTCATGAAAGTACTAGGTGCATTAGTTAACCCAAAAGGCATTACTAGCCACTCATATAATCCAAACTTAGTTTTGAAAGCTGTTTTCCATTCATCGCCTAACTGCATGCGAATTTGGTGATATCTGCTACGCAAATCAACTTTAGAGAACACAGTAGAGCCACTAAATTCATCAAGCATATCGTCTAGCCTAGGAATAGGATGACGATATCGAATAGTAATATTATTGATAGCTCTACAGTCAACACACATATGCCATGATCCATCTTTCTTAGGTACCAAAATCACAGGAACAACACAAGGACTAAGGCTTTCGCGTACGTACCCTTTGTCAAGCAAGTCTTGCACTTGATGCTGAATTTCCATAGTCTCTTCAGGATTGGTTCTATATGGTGCACGGTTGGGAAGCGAAGCTCCTGGAATGAAATCAATTTGATGCTCAATCCCCCGAATTGGAGGCAGCCCCAGGGGTATGTCACTTGGAAACAAATCAGCAAACTCCTGCAAAATGTGAGCAACAGCAGGAGGAAAAGAAGAAGGCATATCCTCCAAAGAAAACAAGGCTTCTTTGCACACTAAAACATAGCAACTAGATTTGTTTTCTTCCATCTCACAAAGATCAGACTTGGTAGCAAGTAAAACAGAACCTTTTAATTTAATTTCACCTTTCCTAGCACTAGGTTCTTTCTTCTTTGGGTGCACAAGGTTTTTAGCTACAATTTGATATTCACTTTTGGTATTATCCTCTTGTCTATTAGCTCTCTCTAATTCATCCTTTAAAATAGTTTCAGGAGACATGGGCAGCAAAGTGATTTTCTTTTCGTTAAGCATGAGAGTATACTTGTTAGTTCTACCATGATGCACCGTATCGCGATCATATTGCCAAGGTCTACCTAACAACAAAGAACAAGCGTGCATAGGAACTACATCGCAATCAGCATAATCATAATAAGACCCAATAGAAAAATATACTCTCACAATGCGAGTTACCTTCAGCTTACCAGAATTGTTGAACCATTGAATGTAGTATGGAAGAGGGTGCTGTTGTGTGGTCAATGCAAGCTTCTCAACCATGTCCATGCTCGCCAAATTTTTGCAACTTTCTCCATCAATGATCACACGACATGAACGCTCTTTGATGACAAACTTTGTTTGGAACAGACTATGGTGTTGATTCTGCTTACAGCACGCTCCATTTGTGCACTAAGTACACGCTTCACTATAAGGCTTAAATAGTTATCTGTAATTTCAGCACCATATTGTTCCTCGTCTCGCTCAGATTCTTTTTCATCACCTGCGGGGTCAGTTGTAAGCATAGCATATTCTTCCTCATTGTCACTAGCTAAAGCATACTCACCATTATCCTTTATCAAGAGAGCTCGCTTGCTAGGGCAATCTCGCATCATGTGTCCATAGCCCTTGCAGCGATGGCATTGTGTTTCTCGTGCTCTACCTGTTGAAGCAACTGAAGATGAACTTTGTGCGGGGGCTTGTACCATGCTCTTGCTCGTTTCTGGTGCGCATGATGGTGTAGCGGAAGTAGATGGACGCCGGCTGTTGTAGGAGTTCGTAAGTGCAGGTGTTCGGCTGGAGGGAGTAAATGGAGCTCTTGATTGCCCTTGAGTTGTGCGGCTGGCGAAAGAACCTGCAAAATTTCCTTTGTTTCTAGATTGACGTCCTTGTACCTCTCTCTCAGCTTTACAAGCAAGATGAAACAAACGAGTGATAGAATTGTATTTTTTATAGTCAAGTATGTCCTGAATTTCATGGTTTAAACCTCCCAAAAATCTAGCCATCTGAGCATCTTCAGTTTCTTCTAAACCACAACGCAACAAACCAGTTTGTAATTCTTGATAATAATCCTCTACAGAACTACTATCTTGTCTTAAGCGTTGCAATTTATTAAGCAAATCACGAGAATAGTATGACGGTACAAATCTAGCTCGCATAGCTCTCTTTAAAGCATTCCAAGTTCTAGGTATGTTTCGTTCATTACGACACAATTCATTCCACCAAATAGAAGCAAAATCTATGAACTCACTAGTAGCAGTCCTAACCCTTTTATTGTCAGGAAATTCATGGCATGCAAAATTTTGGTCTACGACTAACTCCCATGTGAGATAAGCATCAGGATCATATTTACCAGCAAAAGGAGGCATAGTGAATTTAATTTTGCCAAGTGAATCATTACGGTCGCGTACCTCACGTGGTGGATCTCTTCTCATACCTTATCGATTGAAGCGTCATTGCCGATGATCACTATCATTGTTGGGAAAAACACCACCATCGGATTCCGTATTAGCAACATATGGGTTCGCTTCATCTTCTACTTCATTGTCCCCTGATCTAGCAACGGATGAGTTACGGCGCGGTTGGGCAACGCTGATAGTAGCGGGGGCGGCAACAGGAGGTGGAGCTCTCTCTAGCTGCTCCACACGTGTAGCAATCGCAGCAAGATCGGTATTAGTGTGATCTAGAACCCTCTCAATACGCTCCGAATGTTCATGCAGCAAGCCTGAAAAGCGTTGCATGATGTCTTTTGTGCGAGGCATGAGAGGTGCTTCTCCCTCAATGTCTCGTAAGACTTAGCTCTACCGGCATACCTTCGGAAGTGTGCTTTATCCCGTTGAAAAAGGAGCAGTCTGACATGTGGGTAAAGTTGTACACCCCGGCAGGATTTAATCAATTCGAATAACCTCGTCCTAGGTTATGGACACGCTTGGATACGCCCCGTAAGAATTAGACTCAACATTTTGGAATTTTAAACTTAAAACTTGTTCGGGTGGCATTGAGAATGGTCTCATGCTATGTTTGTAAGCTGCGGGGCAGCCACATGTTGTTGTTAGATGTTGTCTAATATTTACTTAATCGCTGTTATTTAAAGTAATTGTGGAAGCGAAAACAAATAATTTTTATGTGAAATAAGAAAAGCAGATACCTACGACTACATAACCAAAATATGCGTAGAATGCGAAAATCTTAACCAAAATATAGAAAAATACAACGTTGATCAGTATGACATAGCCAGTTGCCATTACCGTATTCTGCAATGATATTATCATATAATTTTTTTTAAAAAAAGATGGAATGATGAGTTTACAGAGGACAAATGTTCTCTATTACCAATTTAGCTGAATGAATCACCAATTTAGTAGAATGAATCTATAGGGGACAAATCGCGGCAAGAATGTATGCATATGCACATTTGGACTTGATAATTCAGAGAAAGAAAAAACTTACACGTACAGCTAATTTTTTTTGGCCAATGTAGATAGATATGGAGTCATTTGGACACCAAGATGACACATGATGCACACCAAGCTCAAGTGACATAAACAGCCATTCGAACGATCGGGCTTGCGTGTGTCGTCTTAGTATTCCAATCTTGCAGACATTCACCCTTGAAGCAAACCTCAAAGAACATATTGTCTCCCTAATAGACGATGCCTCCGGTGCAATGTTGACAAACATGAGTGTATTCGAGTCTCCTCCAAGGCAAGGCTGCAATGTAAAGTTAATATAATAATTTATGTGACATGCACTACAGAAATTACGGAAATTACAAGTTTATACGGTTATCCCCTTTTGCGCAAGTCACTCACCTGCAAAAGTGATGAGACAATTGGGTCCCGATCTTCCGATAGGATGATACGTCGATTTGTGGAGGTACGACTTTGACGATGCAGGCTTCTAACCGATCATGACCAGAACACCAAGCAATCGCTAAACCATACTCCAAGTCATTATCAACTGTGCCAAGAACACGGTTGACCTGAACACGAGGTTCAATTCCTGCAAGCAATCGAAGAATAGGCAAGAACAAGATACACAAGCAATCTAGAATTTGAAATAGGAAATATCAATTCACACAAGTTGAGGCCTGTAAATCGCAGTTGTTGGTCTAGTCAACTCAAGAACACACGACGAAGTTTTCACGGTGGAAAAACCAATGTAAACAAGCCTAACAACCCTAAAAATAGCGTGCACATAGTATATAATGAAGGAGAGACGGAAACCACAAAAAGTGGAGTCAAACCCTAACTCTATCTCCTGATCTGTCGTATTGTTTCGATGATTCCAATGCGCTCCAAATGAATTTGGAGGTGTGACCAGATCCATCGGAAAGGTCTCAGAATAATCTTTCCAACAAGCATAAGAATACCCGAATCGGACTCCATTTGTAAAAGTTATGATCTTTTTATTAAAGGCATGTTGGGCTGTCCCGAACTGAATCCGAGTTGAATTCTGAGTTGATTCCGAATTTAAATTCGGTTGGACATGTGGGAGCTCTGAATTGGGCTTAGAAATCTTATCAAAAACTTGGGCTTCTCCACTTTTGCTCTTCCACCGCATAGGCCTTCTTTCTCCATGTTGGCCTCTCCTCCCTCTCGGTTCCAAAGTCTTCCATTTGTCAAACCTGAGAATGCACAAAGTAGTGACATGATATAGTATTCCATTCTCATGAATAACATTATTAGGAATAAATATAAACAAGTTCACATCAATGTTATGCTTTGTTGCAAAAGTTTCAGTCTTTTTTCTAAGTTCATGTTATTCCGAACTACAGCAAAGATTTAACATAACATATAGAACAATATAGCTAAGAATGTTCTCATCAAGAAGGGTATATATATGGTCATCTCCTTTTGCAATTGCGAAGATAACACCACTAAGAGCTGACAGGCTTTTATTGATTGCCTACAACATCAAGAAACATGACGGATAAATCTATGCCATTACCAAATACTGAGAACAATATAAATATGTGACGACTGATGAGCAAACACACTCACCTGAGTTTCCTTCAAGCGGTCACCCGTGGAGCCACTTTTAGCAAGGCGTTCGCTCCCAGCTAAATCGATCTAGTTAAGGACAACTTGGACTTGTTGGCCTGTGTTCTGTAAGACCAGATGCAATATATATTCTAGGTCGTTCACTTGGCACGCAAAAAAATAATTGAACAAAGAATGATCTGAGATTCTTTTGACAGACATGACAAGCATAAGGTTTTACAAATGCATAAAATGCTGGTACCGGTAGGTCTTGGCATGACAATTTTGTGAAGTTTTGCATTGTGCTTGATACACTCAAAGTTGAGAGAAGTGACCGACCTCATTTGATCCAGATATCTTCAGAGTGAACACAGAGTGGCTCCTAGAAGATTGTTCATTCATTTGGGTCCCACTGACAGACCTGATTAAATGCAGTGCACAACATCAGATCCAATAGAGATTTGTAGCCTAACAAAGACAGATGTTGACTCTATGTTTTCGCTTCCATAAAACACTAGAATCATATACGCAAGTATTCCGCAAACTATATTTAACGCATTGCCATTGCAAACAATAGACATTGCACTGATGGTCAGTTCCATCGGAGCAAACAAGTATGTTCAGCAAGGAATAGGGAAATACACATTATACTGTCAATATGAATCACCTGCTCTGGGATGCTTTCTCTAGAAGAGAAGTCACATCAGCAATACTGAAAACATCAATAACTGTAAGGCCAGAGACAGTTGTGTTCCCATGTGGATCATGCTTTACGGTGTATTGTTTACCGGCAGACATCTCAAAACTGGTGGAGCGGCCTGGTGCTAACAAATCACCACTCGAACCTCATCCACTAAATCTATGTAAAGCATGTCTAGGGTTTACACATGTAATTAACTACCCAAGTATTATTCTCATTATTCGTTATCGGCATATATATTATTTCATCTTTCTTAATAAAGCTCCATCTCTCACAAGTCACAAGAGTCACGGCAGTTTCATATGAAAACCAATTATTAGTAATACCACTAGAAAAGGAACAAACCAATTTCAACTCTCCAAAATATGCAAGTGCTAAAATATTCCTTAACTTGTGTTTAATCTGGAGAAGTATATATAGTTTGCAAACTGTATGTTGGAAGGTTGTTTCTACAAAACTGAAAATCCTGAAATATGGGAATGCCTATGTTGAAGCCGTAGGAAACCAAGTTTTATTCAACTGTAGTCATGTCATACTTTTAACAGCAAACGGTATCTTGAAATTCAAGACCACTTCCAGTTTTTTAGAACACCTAGACATTATCATCTTGTACAAGGGACTGAAGGCACACTGTTTTAAGCCTCAAAAGTTAATAGAGATTTCGTATAGATTGCGATGTAACATAGTTGTACAGCAAAACATATTCATCTAGCCATGTTCCAGAATCTCAAGTTACAGCAAACTATTCAGAAACATCTAGACATAATCCATTATTTTGGATATATTCCAACTAATTACGTGTGAAAGAAGGGCAACAACAGATGCGGCGATTGGTTACCAGCAAAAGGAAGGGGATGGAGACAGACAGAGATCAAATCCGCATGAGCAGGGCAGACGGGGCATCTGCAACAAGACGAGCATGAATGTAGAAGTATTCAACATGTAGAAGTACAGAAATAATATATGTGCAAAAGCAGATGGAAGTCTGATGCTAAAATCTAACATGAATGTTGGTCTTATTTACTTTTTTAAAATTTTTGATATCTCACCTGGCTTTTGTTTTCATCATTTTTAAAAGCCAAAGTTCACAAGGCCCCTGCAGTTGCCCTTTGCACCTTAAGATCCTGTGATTCTAGCAATTCAACAAGAGGTGGGATTCCACCTTGAATTCTGCAGTAAATTAAAACCATCAGCAAGCACAAAAAAGCTCCCAAAGAAAAGGAGCATCAAACAATCAACAAAGTATAGAAGAAAACCTAATGCAAGTTTTGATGTTGTTGTTTTCATGAGTGAGGTTGGTAATTGCATCGGCTGCTGTCCTGATAACACTGTCAATTGCCCTCAAATTTGTAGCATTTTTATGCCCTCAAAATATACCCATTACTTTTGGAATTTGGACATCAGTTGACGGTGGCCTCAAAAAGAAGGGCCATTAGATCGGTTGGTTGTTAGGCTTTTTTGACATAACCACACATATGTACCTTTCGCCTGCCTCCTCCCCTTCACATAGTAAAAGCAATTAGCATATGCATCAAGCAATATGGTGAACTGAAACCGACAATAGATTGCTGGTAGATATAAACAATTAAGAGGTCAGTTATAAACAATAAAGAGGTGAAACCTTTTCCTTTGGCCAACTTTCCATCCAAGACGGTTTCTCCTTTGAATTCCCGCATTGCTAGCAAAAGATGAGGGAAGCTTTTCGATATCTTTCCTTTTTCAGTGTTCTGAACAAAGTAAAAGAAACAAGAGGAAGTTGTCATTGCATAGAACAACAACATAGTGACATGATTCTGCCTTTCGAAATGACCTGTTCACTGACGAAAATGCTCCACTTCGACAATTACATCACCGTGTGCGCGGCCAGGGGAAATGCAAAGTTCTTGCCTTCTTGGAAGTCACTACCACTTTGTGCAGCCACTTTCAGCGCACTCGTTGCGAAACAGATCTCCATAGAGGTGCGTAAAAACATCAGTTACTCAACGTAGATAGATCTTTCTGCTTGTCTATGAAAAGCCACTTTGAACAGTTCCTCCAAAGTGATGGCAAAGGTGAAAAGTTTATGGCAAAGATATTTATTTGCCGCATCAAGTAAAACAAACATTTAGTTAACATGGTAGTAGTTAAACCATGCAAACAGGGTTGCTTTCAAAAGGGAAAAAAACATGCAAACAGACATGAGACAACAACATGAATTTTCCGGGCAAAATTTTGTCTGCTTGGATTTCTCATGATGTATAGACTTCAGTGTGTGTTGTTACTCCCGTTTGATTTCTATTCACCTGCCATGAGCAGCCCATGTACTCCTTTCTTCTTAATTAAAAATAAAAGAACTGTCTGCTCGCACAATGAGGACAGACACCGATCTAGAAACAGAAAATGCGAGAACAACGTTTATTTTATTGTTTTGAGAGAAGAGCATTTCACTGTTGGGAAATGTGGACCGACTATTTGCACCCTGCAATTACTGCAAAACCAGTGTAGGGGAAATGTTTTGAGAGTTGCCTGTAAGGACTTTGGTGATGCAAGCTGGCTGCTCAACAGATTCACGTTGCTATCCCATTCCCAGGTTCAAGAATGTACGAAAAAATGGAGAACCATGCGTGGTGGGATTTGGACATGAAAAGGGACGGTGGAGGACGATTGAATTGTGGGGCATTCGATGAAGGGAAACAGATCAAACGATGAACATTTTCCTGTGTTTTAGTTACGGAGCTAGCAATGTGTTCCTCTAGGATGGAAATTGTGAACAGCCGGTGCTAAATTATTACAAAGCTAGGCGGTAGCTTTTAGGCATCCAAGAAAGCACCTCCATTATGAAACTATTGCTAGTGACTTTATGAGCACAATAGGTAAAGAAGATGTAGGAAAGTTGACCTCCACATGATCAGTAGTAGTCAGCATTCTGTCATGTGCACTGAATATAAGGTAGCATGCAGCAGTACATGTAATGTGGATCATTTAGGAATCAAACCGACAAAATCTACGGAAGTACCTCTAAGGGCATCTTCAATAGTTAGAGATAACTTTGTCTCTAACATATGCTACACCATCTTTAGAGATAACATCTCTAATAGATAGTTTCTAGCACACTCTCTAACATTTATATTTTATAATTTTCCTTTGAAACAGGCATATATGTCAACTAGAGTAGATTAATGTATCATGTATTGTTTTGCGTGCACGACAGTCTCTTTAGGAAGAGACGACATGTGCTCTCTCTTCTCCTCTCTCTCTTTCGCGTAAGATTTTGTTGATGTGGCATAGCTAAGAGACGATAATAAATACACTATTGAAGATGTCCTAAAGGTTTCATAAAGCGTTACTCCCCTGAGAAGCGTTCGCCCCGTAACACCACCAGAAGGCCCATAACCGAGTGTGCTGAATTCTGGTGCCGAATAACGTGAGAGAAAACGCCGATTCCAATGCTAGGCAATTTATATTCAGGAGAATTCGACAATCAGTCGGAACCATCTAATTCCCAATGCGGTTGAAGGCCAAATATATTTTACATATATTAAGAATCAATATTATCAAAGCTTTCAAAACAAATTTCAAACCTCAAAATTTTGAACGGAAGAATAACCTGACTGGAAATCCTAAAATATTAGCATCTTCTTCTCCAAACTATTTCTGCATTCCTGCGATTTGCAATGCGCAATGCAACACGCTTCTAAATCCTTATCTTAATTGTGTTCTCCAATTGCACACATGGATCCTAAAACCTAACTGAGTGCCACAATCGTAGCAGTGAATTTGTCCTACCGTACAAAACTAATATTCTCGACAAGCAAAAATAACGCTCAGAAACAGGACCTATGTCATGCATTGAATTTCCCCAAATGTTACATCGTGAAACCAAAAAAGTTTAAGCATTGCCATTCTCTATCATGTGGAAAAGTTCCATTTCATTGCTCCTTCAAACCCCAAATAGAGCTTTACTCTGTAGCACCGATACTTCAGAAAGGTGTCGCACCATTGTCCGACGCCGTGTCGAACACCGATACGTCGCCAATACATATCAATGGCATGTCGGGTAATTAGCATGCCAAAATATTTTTTTAAAATTCCCGATACTCCGATCGACACGTATCGAGCTCTTCATGTGACACAGCCTAGCCCATATAGCGCTGAAGATAACCCTAACAACTACTCTCACGTCCAGCCATCCACCTTTTCGCATCCCCTCGCCGCTTCGCATTCGCATCAAGCTGCCAACATCTAGCGCGCGGCGAGCCGGTGACCACCACCAGCAAACGGCGACCTCCACCAGCGAGCGTCCCCTCGCGTTCGTGTCCAGCGCCGACATCCAGCGCGCGGCGAGTCGGCGACCACCACCAGCGAGCGGTGACCTCCACCAGCGAGCATCCCCTCACGTTCACATCTAGCGCAGATATCCAGTGCGCGGCAAGACGGTGAGGCGGCGACCACCACCAGCGAGCGGGCAGTGACCTCCTTAAGGCCTTCTTGGTCAGATCAGGTAATCCAACACAGCCTCTTTAGCTCTGTCCAATACAGAGGTTTGTGATCTGTCTTGGGGCTATGATGTTTGTAGTTGTACTATGTTGGTTGGCTGCACCATCTATCAAGTTATCATTTAACAATTATTTGTTGGTTGTTTGTTGTAGTTTATTTGCTTCTGATTGTTCAAGAATCATGTTGCTGAAATCCTGATCATGTTATTTCTTCTCCCAGGTCAATGCCTCAATGGAATTCTGGTGTAATAATAACACATGATGAATTGATTGAATGGAGAATGAGCAGGCGAGGGTCATCTTTGATGTACATTTTTCTAGTTTACACATTACATAATTTGTAGTTTGACTAAGTTTGACCGTGTCGGGATTTTTGGGAAAATGGTGTTTGCCGTATCGATGTTGTGTCGTGTCGACGTATCAGTGTCCGTGCATCATAGAGCTTTAGTAATATAATTCAAGAACAACCCATCGCAATGAGATATCCCCTTCCCCCTCCAACTACACCGCTTTCCTAGCTTGGCGATGGCATCAACAATGGATAAGACCTCGATAGGGCAATGATCTGAGGCAAGACCTTGGATCGTGCCACAGCAGTCGAACGCCACCCCGAGTAGCCAAGGGGAAAAGCCCAAATTAAGGAGAACGAAACCCCCAAAAAAAAGGCAAGAACCTTCTGTCTCTTCTTAATAACATTGTAAATAACCTGAAGAAAAGGGGAAAGAAATAAGAACATAAATCAAAATGGCGCATGTCATCATCTGCTCCTCACCTTAGGAAGTCTTGAAAAGCTAGAGAGGATATTGGATTTCGAGAAAAGTAGAAACAATTGTAATAAAGTAGGCAATCACCGGCAACCAAATGGTCAGGCTTCCTTCCTATCCACCAATGAACAAATATTAATAGACAAAACTGAGTATGATAACAAGAAAGAGCAGAACTTTTACCAACAAAGATGTAAATTGGTGCGGTATCAGAAAGACAAACATCATGAGAAAAAAAATACCTCAAGCTCAGTACAACGGAGACAGAATCCTCATCAAAAGAACCATAGGGACCGCGTAGAGATCATTAGAGACAACCCCACCTCATGTTCCCGGTCGCTACACTCTCAAGTGTCAACTCCTCTTGCACTTTTTTTTTAGATAATGAACTTGTGAACACCATGAGGATATGCTCATGATCCTAGGTGATGATACAATTGGCAATTTGGTTGAAGGTTTGTTGGAATTCATGTTTGTCATAAAGTTTCAGCAAACTGTCAGGATAATCGGTAGTACTGGCGTGTTAACCACGGTAATACCGCCTTGCGGAATGACCGGCTTTAGTAGAGCGGTGCTACCGGAGGTCTTTGTGAGAGCGTGGGGATTTTCTGGTATCGGTAGTACCGGCTTGGAAGCCACGGTACTACCGCGTCACGGTACGACCGTTTGTTGTTAAGCGGTATGGAAAAACCAGAACGATTGCAAAATGGTCTTGGATTTCTTTGTGGAGCGGTATGACCGCATCTTGCTTGGCGGTAATACCGCACTTCGGTATGACCGTTGTTTTGCGGTATGCAAATTCCAGAGGAGTGGTTTTTGGAGAGTTTTGGATTTCACCGGGTAGCGATACGACCGCGATTGTGGTGTGCGATGCGATCGATCTTGATAATCTGAAACCATAACATGGCGGTAGTACCGTTTTTGTGCTAAATGTTATTTCAATTTGAGAATTGATTTTGGGTTATGTCATATCCATATTTGTTAATGCATATATGTTGCATATTGCATGTTGTGAGCTAACGTGGGTCAAGTTGTGAAGAACTTGTTTCTGGAGACGATTTCTTGGTCTATTGCTGTGCAGGTGGCTTGTAGGTCAACGACGGTCAACGGCGAGGAGGATCGGGACTAAGCTTGGAGAGCTGAGGTCCAGAACGATCATGGATGCCGGGTGAGGTCAGGTGACTCAAGCATAGCACAGAATGGACGAGGTTGATCGAACGGGCAGTTCGATGCAGCTGGTTGGATCAAGCGGCGCGGGGGTCGATGCAAGTGCCTTGGTGGTTCCGATGGGATCCGGACGGGAGAGACTTGCCGACATGATGAGAGCCGTTGATCAACCTACACGTGGCGGAGCAGGCGATTGCTTCGACAAGATTGGACTCGGTCCATGGAGAAGGATCGAGAAGGGGTATTTTGGTAATTTCACCAAATACCGTCTTGGTGACCTAATGCCAACCCACGGCGCAAGACGGTGCGTCAAGAAGTGGATTAGGTCAAGAAAAGTGAAGACAGCGCTTTGAGATGTGTGCGTGTGTAACCCGTTTGTATTGGGCCTTAACGGGAGCCCATTAGGGTTTATCTTCTAGAAGCCCTAGGCCTCATATAAATAGGAAGGGTGCTGTTCACAGCAGCCCCAAGGTCTTCATTGGTAAACCCTAGTTTGGTTTTAGGGTTTTAGAGAAAGAGGAGAGGCTTAGGGCTCTAGAGAGATGTGTTGAGTTGTGTGCTCATGGATTGAGTTTTGTCCTCCTTGAGGGAGTGGCTGTAACCAGCAACCAATATCATGAATCAATCTATGGATGATTCCTCAAGTTGATTTCTCTTTGTGTTCTTTCTCCATACTTGGTGATTTTGAGTCCTTTCTTGATCTTGTGGTTTTTGATTGGTTTCTTTCCCTCTTTTACCTTGCTGTAATGTGTGGGAATACATCTACGATCATCTAGATCATCAATCTCCCACGAGCAAGTTTTGGATCAAGTTTTTCATTTTTGCTCATTTTTGGTCCCTCCTTCAGTAAATTGGAAAAAGATCAAAACTTTGACGTAGATCTGGATGATCGTTGCTTGGAATAGGTTCCTGACATCATTAGGAAGATGTGTTTCAAATTTGGTGGAGTTTGGCCAAGGATCAAAAGTTACGTCGATTTTTGTTTTCGTTTTTCATCTTTGTTTCTTGTTCATTCGATGATTTATTGTTCATGCGAACAATGACATCGTTTCATCCGGTTATCTGGAAATCGAACGACAAGCCTTTATTTATCCGGTTCGGCCGTCTTGTTCATCAAGACTGCTCATCGCCGATTTTTGTGTTTTTGGTCGTTTCTTTTGGGGATTTGAAGGATTCAATACAAGACTTCCACTACGCTTATATATATTGATCTTCATAGTTCTCATAGCTATTGGAGTCAATATCATGTTTGAATCCGATCAGCAAAGCGAAAAATAGATAGTGCTCCTATTCACCTCCCCCTCTAGTCGCCTTTCCGGTCCTACAATTGGTATCAGAGCCCGGTGAGCTCTTCTCATAGATCTTAACCGGTCTTTGGAGCCATGGCGACTGACAAGTATTCAACCAAACCACCTGTTTTCGATGGAGTTGATTTTGCTTACTGGAAGGCACGCATGCATGCCTAGATCGAGGCTCAAGGGCACGCTATTTGGCTTAAGGTCAAAAATCCATATGTCGTGCCAGCCAATGACGATGTGATCACTCCAGATGTTGAGGCTAATAGCAAGGCTCGAAACTTTCTGATCCAAGGTCTTAGTCGATCTGAGTTTGAGCGTGTGGCTCATTTGAGGTCTGCTCACAAGATCTGGAGGACTCTCTGTGATTACCACAAGGGTTCTACCGCGATCAAGGAAGTGAGACAGAACCAGCTCAAGAAAGAATACTCAAAGATTGAGCAAAGGCCTGGTGAGTCTTTAGATGAGCTGTGGGGGAGGTTCTCCAAGATTCTTCATGATCTTCACGCTGTTGATCTTGTTTTCACTGAGTCTGAGAACGCACGCTAGCTTTTGGGTGCTCTTGATGTGAAGGTCTGGGGGATGAAGATCACATCCATCAATGACAACACTGTCATGAGTGAGCTTACCATGGATAAGCTCTATTCGAGGTTGAATACGCATGAGATTGACTTTATCTCGCGTCTCCCCAAGATAGAGTCGATGGCTTTGGTGGTCGACCCATCTAAGGGTAGCTCGACTGATTCCTTTGATATTGGCTCATCTGACTTTTCTTTATCAGCTTTACATTCTTTGAGTGATGAGCAGCTAGAGAAGCTACCTGAGGATGATTTAGCTCTCCTATCTACCAAATTCTCGTGAGTTTACAACAAAGTAAGGAACAGGAGGAGAGGTGACCTTGTCACATGTTTTGAGTGTGGTGAGCTGAACCACATTCGCTCCAAGTGCCCCAAGCTGAAGGGCAAGGAGGAGAAGGACTCTCGGAGGCGTCATCAAGCCAAAGACAAGAAAGGCAAGAAGCCCAACTATCGCAAGTTCGTCAGCTAAGTCCTTGCCGCTCTTGAGAGTGTTAACATGAGCGATGTGGACTCGGAGACAGAGGACGACGATGATGACTCTCATGGCAAGAAGAAGGTCCAGGACTTCACCGGCATGTGCTTCATGGCTAGGGACAGCCATGACGTCGACTCCTCCAACGACGACGACCTTTTCAGCGATCCCGATGAGGTACGTCCTTCGCTTGCTAATATGAAACGTGCTTTAGACTTTGCTGAAAAAAAAAGATGTATAAGCAAGAAAAAATGATTAGGAAACATGATGCCATGATTGATGATTTGAACTTAGAAGTTGATAGGCTCAAATCCATTAATCCTGCTGATGATTGTGATTCTTGCTCTACTTGCTTAATGAACTAGCAAATCTAAAATCTGCTCATTCCTCTGTTGCTAGTCAACTGAAAGATGCTTTTGATGAACTAGAAACTCTCAAGGCTAGTCACCTTGCATGAATGCCATTGCTTTAGATGTGACTCTTGTTGATGCTATTCCATTATCTTGCTCAAACGTGCTTTGCTTGAATTAAAATTGGATAGCGCTATGAAAGAATTGCAGAAATTTGATGCTAGTCACATGTGTTCTCATTGTGAGGATAGTAGGATTAAAATGAAGGAGATGACCGAAATGGTTCTTTACTCTAAAACTGCTTCATGTGAAAACTGTGTTAAACTCACAATTGAGAATGATGCTTTAAACAAGACACTAGAAGAAAAGGCTAAAATTGAACAATCCATGTCCATGACTGCTTCCACGAAAGTTGTTGATTCTGATTCTTGTACTCTTTGTATTGAATTTGGTCATAATGTAGATAAGATACAAGAAGCTTTTAGAGTTAAGTTCAAAGAGCCGTTGGATAAGATTAGAGATAACTATTGTGTGTCTTATGAAGCTTTGAAAGCCGAGGTAGCTCACTATAAGGAAAAATCTGATAGGGCTAGCAAGTCAAATAAGTGTGCTTCTTGTTATGAACTAGCAAAACAAAATGACTACCTTAAAGAGACTCTTGAGAGATTTATTGGTGGGAAGAAGAACCTCAACATGATTCTTGACAAGTCTAAGGTGAGTGTGAATAATAGAGGCCTAGGATTTGATTCCCTAGAGCATACCAAGAACCATCCACCTAAGGTTGTTAGAGCTGTTGAGAGTGGCCTGCTTGAGGTAAAAACCCCTAAGCCATCCAAGATAGTCTTTAAATCTGCTGGTTTTGCCCAAACCACTTCTAATAAGATAGGTGCTTCTACTTCATCAGGTCAGACCCCTCAAAAGGTCAAGTACCATTGTACCTTCTGCAAGAAGAATGGCCACATTGTTGAGTTCTGCTTCCGTAGAGCCAAAATTGAGAGGAAGGAGAGGATGAGTACCTTGAGAATCATTAGAGGAGTTTTGTCACCTACTGTAGTCTCTAGAGCTAGGCAGCCTATTTTTCCTGCTAGACATAGGTCTAGGTTCGTAGAGGACTTCTTTGACTCCTTTGGTGACTCTAGGCAGCATTCTGGTTTAGGATATCGTGAGGAGAGACCACGGGTAGCATCTAGACAGGGGGAGTACCGACCTTTTGGTAGGTCGATTCGGAGAGGTCTAGGTGGTTCTCGTATGCATTCTTATGATTTTGCTCCTAACCATTCTACTGTTGCTTCTACTACTTTGCCCAAGCATCGTGTGACTTAGTCTTTGGATTCCCAAGTCTTTTATCACTAACTTGATCTTGAGGCACGATGTTTCTGATTCGTGCTTTGTAGGTCCGTGCGTGCGAGGAAGGAGGACATATGGCTTGTTGACTCGGATGTTCTCGACACATGACCGGAGATTCTAGATGGTTCTCCTCCTCACACGTGCATCCAAAGAATGAATTGATCATATTTGGGGATGCTTCTCTGGGGACCGTGATGACCAAGGCACACAGTCTTGGCGTCAACAACAAATTTATGCTCAAGGGCGTTGCTTTGGTAAGTAAACCGAGGTATAATCTGCTATCTGTTTCTCCGCTTGATGAGGGTCTAGAGGTGAGATTTAAGAGTGGTGAGTGTAGAGTTCTAGATTCCTCCGGTGAGCTTGTCTTTAAGATCTCTAGGTTTGAGAGGATCTTTTGTCTTTGATTTCGATATCTCTTACGCTTCTAGCCCTAGGTGTCTTGTAACCGACTCCCATGATCTAGTCTTTGTGGCATCGTGAGGCTTGGACACATAGGCCGATCACTTGACTAGAGTCAGAGCAAGGATTTGATTAGAGGTTTGCCTAGGCTAAAGGTCATTAGAGACCTTGTTTGCTCACCTCAGTAGACATGGTAAGATGGTTTCTGCTTCTCATCCACCTCTTACCTTAGTAATGACAGATGGACCTGGTCAGCTCCTGCACTTAGACACTGTTGGTCCTTCTAGAGTTCAGTCAGCCGGTGGGAAATGGTATGTGCTTGTGATTGTGGATGATTACTCCAGGTATTCATGGGTCTATTTTCTAGTTTCTAAGGATGAGGCATTTGGCTTCTTTAGAGAGTTGGTCCTTAGACTTGCTGTTGAGCTTCCTGGAGCTTTGAGAGCCATTAGGAGTGACAATGGGACAGAATTCAAGAATTCTTCCTTTGCCACTTTCTGTTCTAATAGGGGGCTAGAGCACCAGTTTTCATCACCTAGAGTTCTCCAGCAGAATGGAGTGGTAGAGAGGAAGAACATGACCCTTGTAGAGATGGCCAGGACCATGCTAGATGAGCATTCCACACCTAGGAGGTTTTGGGCTGAGGCGATCTCTACTGCTTGTTATATTTCTAATAGGGTTTTCTTGAGATCTGTGATTGGTAAGACTTCTTATGAGCTCAGATTTGGTCATAAGCCCAAAGTTTCTCATTTCAAGATTTTTGGTTGCAAGTGCTTCATTCTTAAACATGGCAACCTTGATAATTTTGAATCTAGATGTTCTGATGGCATATTTCTTGGATATCCTGCTCATTCTCGTGGCTATCGTGTATTTAATTTTGACACTAACAAAGTTGTTGAGACTTGCGAAGTCACTTTTGATGAGGCTAGTCCTGGTACTAGACCTAATGATGCAGGTACACAGGTTTCTGAGAGCATCTTCGTCGATGACTCTGAGGATGAGGACCCAATCCATCCTCAAGTCCCTTCTGACTTGGTTGGAGAGCCTGTTTCCACTACACCAGCTTCAGATGAGCAGCCTCTTCCTACCTTCACCGACGATCAGAGTGGCTCTGCTCCTACCTCCACAGCCCATGAGGTAGAGGCCACTTCTGCACCAGGAGCTCCTCTTCACATTCAGCGACAGCATCCACCTGAGCAGATGATCGGGGATCTTCATGAGCGAGTCACTCGCTCCATGTTCATTTCTCCTGATTCCCATGCACATTCTGCTTTTGTTGCTTCTTTTGAACCCCGGGATGTCACCCATGCTCTTTCTGATGCCTCTTGGGTTAATGCCATGCATGAAGAACTTGAAAATTTTAAAAGAAACAAAGTCTGGACCTTAGTTGAACCTCCACCTAATCATAATGTAATTGGAACAAAATGGGTTTTCAAAAATAAGCAAAGTGAAGATGGGTTGGTAGTTCGCAATAAGGCTAGACTTGTAGCTCAAGGTTATTCTCGTAGAGGGCTTAGACTTTGAGGAGACCTTTGCTCTCAGCTAGATTAGAAGCCATTCGTATTTTGCTAGCATTTATGCATCCAAGGGCTTCAAGCTATTTCAAATGGATGTCAAAAGTGCTTTTCGAATGGCTTCATAGAAGAAGAGGTCTATGTCAAGCAACCACCGGTTTTGAAAATCCTAAGTTCCCAAACCATGTTTTTAAACTCTCCAAAGCCTTGTGTGGATTGAAGCAAGCCCCTAGAGCTTGGTATGATAGGCTTAAGAGTTTCTTGCTCAAAAATGATTTTAAAATAGGAATGGTTGATAAAACCTTGTTCACTCTCAGGCATGGCAGTGACTTTTTGATGGTTCAAATTTATGTGGATGACATTATATTCGGTGGTTCTTCTCATGTTTTGGTGTCTAGATTTTCAGATTCTATGAGCAGGGAGTTCGAGATGAGCATGATAGGCGAATTGACCTTCTTCCTTGGTCTTCAAGTCAAGCAACTGAAAGAAGGCACCTTCATTTATCACAGTAAGTATACAAAGGACCTTCTTGGCGCCGACATGGGAAGCGATGAGGCCAATGTCTACTCCCATTGCCACGACCACCGTCTTTGGACCACGATGAGGATGGAGAGCACGTGGACGGAAGAAGTACCGCAAAGATGATCGGCTCCCTCCTCTACCTCACAAAGCGTCAAGGCCGACATACTGATTTCTTTGTGTGTGTCTGTGTGCTCGATTCGAGCTTCCTCGAGCTTCTCATCGTCAAGCGGTGTGTCGCATATTCGGTACCTTCAGACACTCTTGACTTTGGACTTTGGTATTCTTCTTCTTCGCTCTCTCTATTCGCGCTTTTTCTCGATCTTGATTTTATGGGTGTAGAGTGGATAGGAAGAGTACTTCGCACTTGTCATTTCTTAGGCACATCTCTTATCTCTTGGTCATCTAGGAAACAATCCTCTGTTGCCTGATCCCACTCATCGAGGCCGAGTATGTAGTCAGCACCGATGAGTTGCTCTCGTGTTCTCTAGATCTTGTCTACTCTGCGGGACTATGGGTTGTCTTTGGATAGTGTTCCTCTTTTACGTGACAACACTTCGCCATTAACATTGCCAAAAACCCAAAGGTAATATTCCGGGACTAAGCACATTGATGTTAGATATCATTTCCTTAGAGACCATGTTGAGAAGGGTGATGTTGTGCTTCACTTTGTAGAGTCCGAGCGGCGAAGTTGCGGATATTTTCACTAAAGCTCTTGATTCTTCTCGTTTTGCTTCTTTGCGGGGAGAGTTGGGGGTTATTAGTTCTCTTGGCCTACTTTGAGGGGGAGTTTGCTCTCTTTTTGCATTCATTTGTATCATAATGCTTTTTTAAAAAAAATTCAACAACTTGCATTGTAATATAAACTTGTAGAGCTTTGATTATTATCCTTGTATAACTTGAATTCATGCTTTATACCTTGCCATGTCTTGTGCTAGTTTGCTAGACTTCTTTATGGTTTTTTATGTATAGCTTAGCTTTTGCCATGCTAGCTTTATTATCTGTGAGAAAATTGAATCAAAACATGACTTGTTGGATCTTGTGACTAGTTTTGCTTTAGTGATCCTTTCATGATTCATGCCATGTCATATAGGCTTAATTGAGTCTTGAACTTATTCTGAGTTTTAAATTGAGCTATAATAATTCTTAAAGTCAAGCAAATGAAAAATGAGCTTTTCTGTGCGAAAAAACTGATCTCACCAATTCTCTCTTATGAGACGGCTTGCCATTGCACTAGGCATGAACTCAGGGGGAGTTTTGGATGACCTAGACCACTCTCTTAAGCTTTTGTTGCTTGGGATGGTCGTAGTGAGGCTTGAGATCTAGCACAATGCTAAGAAAACAAATTGGCAATTGGTTGAAGCTTAGGAGGCAGTTGTGGATAGCTCCTAGTCCAGGACTTACTTTACTAAGATGAAACCAATCATTTTCTGCAAAGTGCTCAAAGTGCTAAATTCTAAATGTTTGAACAAATTGATTCACAATTGATCTCAAAATGCTCAAATTTGACTCATTTTCTAGCTTCTGGCTCCATTTTGCTTATAGACATGGCCTGACTCATTTTTGGATACCTTTAGTTCAACTATGATCTTGAGCACCATGTCATGCAATCAGTTCACTTAATCTCAGATTATTGCTATTTTGGTCTTAGCTTTGCTGTACATGTTTTGCCATGATTGAACATAGTCTCTTCACATAATATGGCTTGGTGTAATACTTGTACAGTCTTCTTGGATAATCTTCATGGCTCCTTTTGCTAAAATTAAAAAACTGAAAAACTAAAAATTTGAAGAACTGCAGCCATTCCATTCCATTCATGCTCTATCTTCTCCATGCACCTTGATGAATTCATTGCCAAAGGGGGAGAAAACTTGTCAAAAATGCTGTTTTGGATGCTCTCTGTGCATTTTCTGAAAGGTCAAATAGAACACTTGTTCTTTCATATGGACCTTGAGTGAGATTTTCTGGAATTTGAAGCTCTCTTTGCTTTCTTTGCCTTATCTCACTTGCTGAAACTATTCTGAAGCCAATTTGGTCACCTTCCTTGCCTTTACTTGCTAAAAGACCAAATTGTACCTTTGTGCAAAAACTTATTTTCTTTTACTTTCAAACCTCAAAACACTCATTTTTAGGTTATTGCCAATGTGCTCATCAAGGGGGAGATTGTGAACACCATGAGGATATGCTCATGATCCTAGGTGATGATACAATTGGCAATTTGGTTGAAGGTTTGTTGGAATTCATGTTTGTCAGAAAGTTTCAGCAAACTGTTAGGATAATCGGTAGTACCGGCGTGTTAACCGCGGTAATACCGCTTTGCGGAATGACCGGCTTTAGTAGAGCGGTGCTACCGGAGGTCTTTGTGAGAGCGTGGGGATTTTCTGGTATCGGTAGTACCGGCTTGGAAGCCGCGGTACTACCGCGTCACGGTACGACCGTTTGTTGTTAAGCGGTATGGAAAAACCAGAACGATTGCAAAACAGTCTTGGATTTCTTTGTGGAGCAGTATGACCGCATCTTGCTTGGCGGTAATACCGCACTTCGGTATGACCGTTGTTTTGCGGTATGCAAATTCCAGAGGAGTGGTTTTTGGAGAGTTTTGATTTCACTGGTAGCGGTACAACCGTTAGCTGGGTCTTGATACGATCAGTAGTCGGTAGTACCGACCATAACATGGCAGTAGTACCGTTTTTGTGCTGAATGTTATTTCAATTTGAGAATTGATTTTGGGATATGTCATATCCATATTTGTTAATGCATATATGTTGCATATTGCATGTTGTGAGCTAACATGGGTCAAGTTGTGAAGAACTTGTTCCCGGAGACGATTTCTTGGTCTATTGCTGTGCAGGTGGCTTGTAGGTCAACGACGGTCAACGGCGAGGAGGATCGGGACTAAGCTTGGAGAGCTGAGGTCCAGAACGATCATGGATGCCGGGTGAGGTCAGGTGACTCAAGCATAGCGCAGAATGGACGAGGTTGATCGAGCAGGCGATTCGATCTACCGGTTGGATCAAGCGGCATGGGGTCGGTGCAAGTGCCTTGGTGGTTCCGGTGGGATCCGGACGGGAGAGACTTGCCGACATGATGAGAGCCGTTGATCAACCTACACGTGGCGGAGCAGGCGATTGCTTCGACAGGATTGGACTCGGTCCGTGGAGAAGGATCGAGAAGGGGTATTTTGGTAATTTCACCAAATACCGTCTTGGTGACCTAATGCCAACCCGCGGCGCAAGACGGTGCGTCAAGAAAAGTGAAAACGGCGCTTTGAGATGCGTGCGTGTGTGACCCGTTTGTATTGGGCCTTAACGGGAGCCCATTAGGATTTGTCTTCTAGAAGCCCTAGGCCTCATATAAATAGGAAGGGTGCTGTTCACAGTAGCCCCAAGGTCTTCATTGGTAAACCCTAGTTTGGTTTTAGGGTTTTAGAGAAAGAGGAGAGGCTTAGGGCTCTAGAGAGATGTGTTGAGTTGTGTGCTCATGGATTGAGTTTTGTCCTCCTTGAGGGAGTGGTCAGAACCAAAGAACCAACATCATGAATCAATCTATGGATGATTCCTCAAGTTGAGTTCTCTTTGTGTTCTTTCTCCATACTTGGTGATTTTGAGTCCTTTCTTGATCCTGTGGTTTTTGATTGGTTTCTTTCCCTCTTTTACCTTGCTGTAATGTGTGGAATACATCTACGATCATCTAGATCATCAATCTCCCACGAGCAAGTTTTGGATCAAGTTTTTCATTTTGCTCATTTTTGTCCCTCCTTCAAGAAATTGGAAAAAGATCAAAACTTTGACGTAGATCTGGATGATCGTTGCTTGAATAGGTTCCCGACATCATTAGGAAGATGTGTTTCAAATTTGGTGGAGTTTGGCCAAGCGGATCAAAAGTTACGCCGATTTTTGTTTTCGTTTTCAAGCATTTCTCGTTCATTCGACTGATTTTCTCGTTCATCCGGATCAAAAGTACCGGAAATCGGAACGACCAAGCCTTTGTTTATCCGGTTCGACCGTCTGTTCATCGAGCTGATTTTTGTGTTTTTGGTCGTCGTTTCTTTTGGGGATTTGAAGGGGATTCAATAAAAGACTTCCACTACGCTTATATATATTGATTTTCATTGTTCTCATAGCTATTAGAGTCAATATCATGTTTGAATCCGATCAGCAAAGCGAAAAATAGATAGTGCTCCTCTTCACCCCCTCCCCTCTAGTCGCCTTTAGGTCCTACAATCCTCCTGCACTTAAACAGAAACAAGTCATTATGGCAGTCCCCACAAAGCATCAAAGTACAAAGCTAAAAATTCACCACAAGAGGACTCACCAAGAACCAAAATGACTTCTAGTGTTTGTGAAACCAGAAATTGCACAAAAAAAAAAAAAAAGAAAACCGACCATGTCACAAAATACAGGATTGTCATAATTTACCGAGAGAGAAAAAAAGACGGCCAGAAAGAACAACCCTAAGACTCACCAAAAGCCTATAATTCAGCAAAGATCACCTCATGCTCTGTTAGTTTCTTGATTTCTTGCACCACAAAAGTTGGGTGGAAAGAACCAGAGAGGCGACATAATCTCCCACGCAAGTGTCAATCAAGAATCAAGGAAAGAAGCGAAGGGAAACAAAACCAAAAGAAAAGAAAGGATGGGAGAAACAAGCGGACAAAGTGTGACATGGACGAGAAGCGGAGGGGGTAGCAAGAGGCCATGTAAAAAAAATAGTGGGATGAGCTGACATCACTCTCCCGCTCGCCCACCGTCCGCGCCGCTATCGTGGCGACATCAACCCCCGCGTGGGGCCAACGGGGAGGGGGGGTGGCCCCCACATGGAGAAGGGCGCCAGCGTGGGGAAAGAGGAAGCGCGCAGAGGGGGAGGGGAAGCGGCGGTGGGGAAAGGGGGCAGATGGTGACGAGGCAGGGAAAGAGGGAAGGCGCCAGCGCGGGGGAAGAGGAAGCGCGCGGTGGGTGAGGGGGAGGCGGTGGTGCGGAGAGGGGACCAGGTGGCGGCGGGGCAGGGGTAGAGGGAGTGGCGACACTGCGAAGAGGAGTGGCGACCGAGAGGGGGTCGACGGAAGGGAAGGGAAGAGACGAGAGGCATCGATCCGAGCGAAGAGACCGATAGGAGAAGCAAAAAGAGAGGTACATCGGCTAACGTTCGACGCGATCAAACGACCAGAAGACCTTCAGACGTGCCAACACACCATTGGCGCAAAATAGACATGCGTGGATGGCCTGGGAGCACCCGATTTCACGCCCCCATAAGAGCAATAAATATTGAACGTACGAAAAATAAAGTGTAGATTCGTCTTAAGAAATACTTTCGTCGTATTATAGTTTTATTGGTTTTCATAAATGTATTATGACTGAAATTTGTGATCTAAATTACATTTTAGAGATCGTGTCAACGTCTAAAACATCAACATCACGTCACTCTTTTGTGACCTGTGACTAGGGGTGGATAACGAGCCAAGTAGTCGTCTTATCGAGCTTTTCTCGAAATTGACATAGTTTAATTTAATATCATTTAATTTATAGTTTAAAAATATTTTTATGACCAAGCTAACGAGCCGAGCCGAGCTAAGGTGAAATCCAATGTCATTCAAAATTGAGTCATTTCAATATTTAACCAAATAACGAGTCTAATTGGAGTAATTTTGAACCGAGCCAACAAACCCTACTAACGAGCTTTTTTTCCACCCCTACCTGTGACGAGAGAGTAGCATGCTCCTCAACATTACACCAAACCTAAAGGTTCATCAGATATCACCACAAAACACTAGATATCACCACAAAACACTAACTTCGCAATGCTTCGCACCTGTATTTTCAATCATAATTAGCCAATGAAAATTGCTAATACAGCAATACAAATAGTGCTGCAATACAGGAAATAGCTGAAAGTTGCTAACAAACTAGTAACGCAGTTCCTGAAGCAATGTTGTCCACATAAACTGTCCACTAGGTACTTCAGCTCGACACGTTTCACATAACGCGGCCCTACTACATCTTATGATTCCACATAGTGCAACCAATCCTAGTAGATCTTATGATCCGATAATACAGGTAGCTGAGTAAATGGACTCAGAAATAAACATGGGTGAAGTTGAGCTCCAATTAGTGCCCCTCTCCTTCAGGCTTTGATGCTTCCTTGATCTCATCTCCACCGTCGTCCTGGGAGAGAACAAATGGAATATCAGTACTGAGGTTCAGTACACCACGCATCACCAGAATACTACAATATGATGGGATGGAACACAGAGAAGGGCAAATACCGCGTTATCGGAGGTCCAGAGAGTCAGGTTGTCACGAAGAAGTTGCATGATCAAGGTGCTGTCTTTGTAAGACTCCTCACCGAGGGAATCCAGCTCAGCAATAGCCTCATCAAACGCCTAACAAGTATGCAGACACAAAATAAAACTCATTCTAGATAGTGGATACATGCATCTAAAGGTACAAAAAGTAACTGTCAAAGTCGCATCTCGAAGACAGTAGAAGTCAAGTAAAAATAAACGGAGGGAGTACACGCATCGCATCTCTCGGTATACAAGGCATGCATCAACCCCTTTTTTTGTGTTGTTAAGAGAGTGAGAATCCAAACTTCAAGTGGCGAAAGCTTTGATTGGTGGGTTTTCTTCTTACATAGTTGGGTTTGGCTAATGAAAAAAGCACAACTTTTGAGATGAAGTCAATAGCACTTGTTTGTTCATCACCCATACAATTTTCACTATGATCAAACATAATGAGAATCATCATGCTTATGCATCAATTTTACCAAGGATCAAAATTGTATAACTCATTCATGACAAATAGCAATCAAGTATCTTCAATTTAAATTATCAAGAAATACATAATACCAAAGAATTAAAGCAAAAGTGGGCAAAAAACAGAAAAAACTAACCTGCTTGGCAAGGTTGCAAGCCCGGTCCGACGAGTTCAGAATTTCATAGTAGAACACTGAGAAGTTCAGTGCAAGTCCAAGCCTTATCGGGTGGGTTGTAGGCAGTTCGGCGAGTGCAATATCCTAAATCAGTAATTAAATGTCGTCATGTGCACACGTTGTAACATAAGCATTAGTGCATTACAAATCCATAGAATTACTAATATAAAATAAAAAGTTCACTTCATGCTGAAACATAAGGAAGCAAAATCACAGCTAGCAATGTACATCCCAGCTATCCAAGTGGACAAGCAAATGTACTTCCCATGCATAAAATTTTTAAATTTGCAGAGGACATGATACTAAGGAACTAGATCAGAAGCAGGAATGACATAAAAAAATTATTGCATATTAAACTACTCCGAGAAAAATATCATAATAAAGCAAACTGATATATCAAACTGAATATCGATTTGATATCAAATGAGCAAACAATCCATGAAAGCCAACCTGCGCTGACTTATATGCTACAAGAGTGTTCTCAGCTGCTTCTTTCCGCTCAGCTCCTGACTTAAACTCTGCAAGGTACCTATACATTCACGATAAGATAACAAACATTCAAAATTTCATAAATCCAATAACTTACTAAATGCGCTAATTCCGAATATGCGACAAATAAATACCTGTGGTAATCACCCTTCATTTTCAGATAGAACACCTTGGACTCTGCTGCCGTGGCAGAGGGGACGAGGTGGGAATCCAGAAGCTTGAGGATGCCATCACAGATCTTGCTGAGCTCGGTTTCAATCCTGCTACGATACTCCTTGATTGATGCAACATATGACTCATTCCCACGGCTCTCCTCCTTCTGCTCAATGGATGAGATGATCCTCCATGATGCCCTACGAGCACCAATCACATTCTTGTATGCCACAGAAAGCAGGTTACGCTCCTCAACAGTGAGCTCACCAACATCAGCGGTCTTTGCCACCTTCTCCATGAATTCAACCATTTCCTCGTAACGCTCAGCCTGCTCGGCGAGCTTTGCCATGTACACATTCTCCTCATGGGATGCTTCAGCAGTAGACATTTTTCCTTTCCTTTGTTCTTAGACACGAACCTGACCCTATATACCTGCAAATAATGTAGTAAGACAATTGCTGGCTTTTAGAAATATATCACAACTTGATAATAATACAACCTATAGCACTAGCGGATCATCTACAAGAATATGTACCATTCTCTGAAAACCAGCACAAGTGGAGTGGAGATCAACATGATAACCAGTTCCGACTTGAAGAAAAATGAACAAAACCCTAGTGGATCATACAGATCACCCTCCTTTCCCCCATTCCGACAAAGTGAGTGGGATACCATTTTCCATATTACACAACTAGCTCATACTTTTCAATGTATATATATGCAGGGAATCATTTTTGAGGCATATAACTATTCTACTTCATCCGCCAAATGACCTTTCTTTATAATATTTTCCTCTTTTTTATTTTTTGGGATTCCGTTACAAATCAACAAGAAAGTGGTTGTCAAATCATCGATCTAGTCTAACACCACCAAACTATAGGTTAAGAAAATGACAAGAAATTGTTCCACAGAATAGCAAGCAACAGACTAACAGCAGAAATTAACATCACCAGCAGTACGGAACCATTCATACATACTCGAATTCTTCTCTCAACAATATGACTAGATCTACAGTAGACTCTAGGCGAGTTACATCTACCAAGAAACACGCTAGATCTACATGGCTAGCCCTCCGGGGAAAAGTTTCACGCCCACATTACCATGTGAATGGCCAAGTAACTGTTTCCTCCCTGCAGATCTCAAGCCCTAACTAATCTGCCCACCTCGATCTCAACTCTCAAGTAAAAAATTTAACACAAATCGGGGGCACGAATTGCATGACATCCTACTTCTCAGACGGTAAAACTAAAACAACTCTCTCAAGAATCCTAAACTAGCAGATCAGATCTAGGTCCTGAACCCTAACCAATCAAACAAGCTAACCCTAGATCTAAACCGACCCAAGCTAGGAACGACTCTAAAGTCCAAGATCAATACAAAAAACCAAACAACCGAGAAAAGAATCCATCACAGAACAAGAACACAAAAAACTTCACCTCGGATTCCCGCAACCAACCACAGTTCCTCACACCCAACAACCGCTAAGGTAGGAAAAAAGAGAGAGAAAGAGAGAAAAGGCAAGTACCTTTCCCCTCGCGCTTTCCCTTCCTCACGAGCCCTCTCCTCTCGGCTGCGGATTTGCGTGCGCTGCTGGGTTCGTGGGAGTCGGGGGGTAGGATGGACAGAGAAAAATAGAGAGCGATGGGTGCGGCCCCTCGAGAAACTCGCCTGGCTCTCGGGCAGCCGTCCAATGGGAAGCCGACGCGTCGCGCCCGGGCAGGCGCCACGAGGGCAGCGGGCGCGGTCAAACCGGGAGGGGGCGCGGGGTGGCCGGGCGCGTGGGACGAGTCCAGTGGACCAGCGGGGGGAGGGTACGTGGCGGTGAGTTATTGGACCGGCCTCTTTGCTGTTTTGACCTTGGGTTGGAAGAGGCGCACTGATCAGATCTACGTTGATCATATCGTATCACATGCACATGCTATCTGTGCCTAAGAAATACACCGACCGTCAAAAACCATGTTACACGTAGGAATTGATTGAGTACATCCTATGCGGAGGAAAAACAATCTGCAAGTGGTTTGTAAATTGTACTTCAGGATATCATGGGCTAAGCATTGGATCAAGGTGAGAGAGCCAAGGAGTTTGGCAGGTCGAGGAATTTTGGTCGTCTGGGTCCTACCCAACCACGCACTGATTCAGACTGTTCATGGGTCAGGTCTTGGTCCCAAGATGAGACTCGTGTCGTGCTTGGCGCGCCTCGGCCTCTAAGACGATCTTGGGCCGTGCTGAACCTGTGCACAGACGCTTCAGCAGTTCGCAATGGGACATCGGAGGCGGAGGCGAAGAGTTTGAACAGGCCGTGGCGCAGTCTTCTGTCATACGAGCGGAGGAGGAGGAGATTTGCCGGCGACGCCATGGCATGCAAGTGCAGATCTTCGCTTGGCCGGAGTGGGCGGAGGAGGAGAGAGACGGTCGTCAAGCAAGGCGACACAGTGTCGCCGAGTGGCAATGGGGCATGCGGGAGGCGAGGAGGCGCCGCCATGAAGCGAGGAGGCGGGGTCGACACCGGGGGAGGCGAGGCGGCTGGGTCACCGCCGTGAGGAGGCGAGGAGGCGCCATGAGGCGAGGAGCGAGGACGGAGGAGGCGGCAGGCGGAATCGCCAGCAGCCACGGGGCGAGAGACGGAGGCGGCAGACGGCGAGGCAAAGAGAGAAGAAAGAAGATTTGGCGGGCGCGGCTAGACTAAGCCAGAAACAGTCGTCGTGACTGGGTTCGTGCCGACACATGCAGCCAAAAAATCAGTTGATTTTTTACCGGATTGAGTGATTTTTTTCTGGTTTGGAGACTTAAAATAGCAAAAAATTCAAAAAATTTCTATAAATAGGCATCATACCCCCTCATTCAGCACCCTTCATTCTCTATTCTCTCTTTGAAATTGTGTTGTGCAAATTCAAATCAGTGTTGAGCTAATTTGGCAAAATTCAAAAATTTGTGCCAAAATTTGGAAATTTCAATTTTAAATCGGCAAGTCAAATAAAGAGGTACAATACTATTTTTGTAATACTTTTATTGTCAATTATTGTTATGCTAAGATTAAAGTAGTAATAATGTTAGTTTCGATTTTGCACTTTTCGTTATGGACAGTCCTTACGATAGCTTTGCTCTTAGTGAGTTCGGACTTTCATCGGACGAAATGCGTCTATGGAAGCTGCAGGCTGCCTCAAACGAACCGGAGGTTTCACCGGAGGAGCAAGCTGGAGTTCTGTCATCAGGCCCGACATCAGCATCAGGCTCCACGGCAACCGGAGTAAAGAAGTCGAGATCGCCTACATCGGGAGTGTGGGAGAATTTCGACAGGACAACCAAGCAAGACGCAGTGGGAAATGAGGTACCATATGCTATTTGTAAAATTTGTCGCCATGAATTGTCTGCGAAGTCTACAGGTGGAACGGGGCACTTGATTAGACATGCTACAAGATGTCGAACCAAGCAAGGATTGGCGATGAGGCGGAACACGGTACCGCAATACAACCACGACAGATGCAGTATCTAGTCGGGACTACAATCCTCAGGTAGCCCGCGAATCTCTATCGTTTAATTACTTCTGAGGATTTACCGTTAGGCTTTGGCGAGTCTGCTTCTTTCCAAAATTACATTAGGACTGCGCATAATTCTAGATTTTCTTCCGTTTCTAGACAGACAACAACAAGGGATCTAGTGAAATACTATAATGAACGTCGTAATAAAATAAAGGAACTATTTAGTACGTGCACATTTTCGGTGGCCTTGACCTCGGACATATGGAGTGGTCGGGCTAGGGAGGATTATCTTAGTGTAGTTGCGCATTATGTTAATGACGACTGTGTAATGGAGAAAAGGATTATAGGTTTGAAATTAATTGATGTAGCACACACGAGGGAGAATATTGCGAACTGTATTCTCAAAGGCGTGGAAGACTTTGGTCTTACAGACAAAATATTCGCAATTACCTTAGACAACGCCGCTTCAAACTCTAGGGCCATGGACATTCTTACTCCAGTGTTGAGTACATATGCCGATTCGTTCTTGCTACATCAACGATGCGATTGTCATATTATCAACCTTATAGTCAAATGTGGTGCAAGAGGTTGAGTCCATATATTAAAGCTTTTAGCGTCGATTTCTTTCTTGAATAATTCTAACGTAAGAATAGCACAATATAAGAACTTCGCGAGGCGATGGGTGTACGTCCAAGAAAGTTCGGTTTGGACATGGAGGTAAGGTGGAACTCTACTTACCTTATGCTTAAGCATCTTTTACCATACAAGAGCATTTTTTTTGTTTTTATTCAAACACACTATCCTAGTCTTCGATAAGATTTTGCTATTAACTGGGCAACATTGGTTCGTTGTTGAGAAGGTACTGTCATTTTTAGAATTTTTTTACGAGGTAACTGTTGCTTTGTCCGCTGTCTACTATCCAACATCTCCTATCATTGTGCATACTATTTTACAGATTGCTACTCAATTGAAAATGCACGAAAATGACTTAGTTTTACGTGAGGCTGTTGTTTCCATGAAATCTAAATACCTTAAATATTGGAGAGAAATCCCTTACCTATATGCATTTGCATTTGTTTTAGATCCTAGGGCTAAAATTGGTGCATTTGGTACTGTACTTGATCTTCTTAGTGATGCTACGGGGCTAGACTATACTAACTATTTTGCAGAAGTTCGTTCTCGGTTATACGAGGTTTACCAAAGGTATGAAAATAAGTTCCAAGGAGTCCGCTCGCAACGACCTCTAGTAGCCCTCACCTCGAATGGGAAGACAACTATGTGGGGCACGATCTTCGGTGCCTCTTCCTCCAAGTCCAGGTCATCGTCTTCTTCTTCTTCTGCACCAGCGCTTGCTCAGCCAAGACCCACAAGAAGCGGGGAACTATCCACCTATCTGGACAGCGATACGGTGGATTTCAACGTAGAAGGCTTCGACATCTTACAATGGTGGCAAGCCCATAAGTTAACATATCCGTGCTATCCATACTTGCACGTGATGTGTTAACTGCTTCGCCTCTACGGTTTCCTCCGAGTGCCTTTGGTCTTTACGGAAGAATATTGGAGGAAAGAAGAACAAGTCTCACAAGTGAGATGGTGGAGATCCTTCTAACTATGAAGGACTGGGAACAAGCTGATTCACGAACACAACACTCTGTGGAAAATCCAAAGTTGTCGGAGGTGTTCGAAAATTTGTATTTAGACAATGACACCGACACATAGAACAAGGATGTATCATGTTTGTAGAATTGTAGAGCTATAGGTTGTACTCTTTTTCCTTTACTAAGGTTTTCTCATTTTGAGTTTTTACTTGGCGAAGGTTTTAACGAGGCAGCCAGTTGGACATTAATAAAGCTCTTTATCACATTTTCAATATGAGTGTCTCATTTTTTTCAATATTCGTGTCTATTTTTGAATTCTACACATTTTTATAATGTTTCTAGATTTTTTTGGATTTTCTTGTTCTGATGGGCCAAACGGGCCACATCTAGTCCGACGGGTCAAACGGGCTCGTCTGCCCCAAGACGACACGAATGCCCATCGCCGCGCACGCCGCCACCCCTACCATGGGTCGGCCCAAAGACGCACGAATAGTACACGGACCATAACGGGCTGTGCCTAAATGGGTCGTGCCTAGTCGGGCCCGTGTCGTGCCGGGCCGGACGGCCCATTTGGCCAGGTCTGCCGTCACTAGATCTAAATTTGAACCGCTGCGCGGGTGAGGAGTACACTGTCGCCCTCCTCTCTCCATGTCATCCTCCGTCCAGGCAGGGAGGGGCAACGGGACGGAGGACCTTAATGCCAGGCAGCTATAGTAAGGCCCAGATATGCACCGTCCTCGGAGTGGACTCGAACCAAATCTGATTAATCTTGCCCCAGGATGGCACTTTCCTATAGCGCCGCCGCGTCAGACCGCCGCTCACCACCGCGTGATCATCCTTGCTTGCCTGTTCATCGTCACCACTACATCGATGGATGAGAGAGAGAGGGAGAGGCTGCTGCGAAGTGAGAGAGACATGATGGCAGGTTGGGGTGGTTCTACAAAATTCACGGGGATGACAGGGGCTTCTGTGCAAAATTGTGTTTCAGTTGCAGGTGCTCCGTTCGCCTCAATATGGGTTCCCAACGCATCAAAATGAAAAAATATATCATATTTTTACAAATGGAAACAGTACTAACCATACGTCCAATTGAAATCGGACACCCTATGGGCTACCGGTCTTTTTATCTTCCTTTAATAGTCATGTCAGCCACCTGTCCTTTTTCTCCATTTAATAGTCCCACCACTAGTTGCTTTCACGGATGGATGAGTCGGTGACCTCCTTCTTTTCAATACTTGGTCCCCAAAAAATGAATCAAAACGAAACTACTACATCCCAGGCTCCCCATCTTCTTTCTTTTGGTTTCCTTCACCGAAGCTCTCCTGATGATTTGCTTTGGTTCTTGGTCGAAACTTTGCACCTGGCTCGCCCTGGTACTCTGCTGCTGGCGCGTCGTCCTCGCATCGCTTGGCTCGCCGGCATGGCCCTCCTGCGAGCCCCTGTACTTGGCTCGCTCGGCCTGCACTCCTCTACGGCTTGCACCATTGCTGGCGTGCCTGTGCGCTCCGTGTCCACCCCGCACCCTGAGCATGGCAGCTCGCGTCGCACATCACCATCGTCGGTGCGAAGTCTGAGTCCGCCTCCGCTGCTATCGCTGTCTTCTCTCTCAACGAAGTGTCCTATGTAAGCTGGAGCTACATTGAGTTGCATTTGATTGTTGCTTTCTTTGAACTTTTTTTTTATATGTTGCGACCATTGTAAAAAAAAATATTGCAAAAGTTAGAAAAAATGTTGCATAATGTTCTTTGCGATGTTGCATCTATAGAAAAAAAATGTTGCGGCCTGTTGAAAAAAATGTTGCATCTATAGGAAACAAATGTTGCATACTGTTCACGATGATGTTGCAAGATTTTTTCAACGCGTTTTTTCCCAAATGCTTTGTTTGGATTTTATTGATCGAGTTTGTGCTGCGGGAGATGTTCGGGATTGCGGGGAGATCGACTGTGAGGAATTTATGGGGGATTCATGTGCGGAGGAGATCATTGATGCTATCTGCACATCACGAGCTAGTTGTTCAGGTTCGGGAGATGTTCAGGGGAGATCGGGATTGCGATGAGCGAGTTGGGGGCGCATTCAACGCCGGAGCGCTGTGTATGGCGCTAGCGCTTGGACCGTACGTCCGAGCGCTAGTCGCGTCCTTTTACAAAATGAATGTTTTCACCTGACACGTCGTCGTGCAGGTGTGGGCTGTGGCCTAAGGGCTTACAAGAAGAAAAAAAAAGACTCTTTCGACCACACCACCCGTAGCAAAAATAAGGTCTAAGCCCTAAAAACCGGGTTGGGCCGGACTGACCATTAACTTGTGTTGATTGGATTAGGGCATCTCCAATGCAAGAGTTGCTTAAGAAGGTGCTTAGAAATAAAAGTATGTCATATAACCAAGCATTCATCTAAGAGCCTAACCCTCCAATGCAAGTATTATTCTTTCTAATGTTTAGTTAGTTCTCTTTGCAATAATTGAATGAATTTTTTTTAAAAATAATTAATATTTTATTCAGAAATACAGTAATATACCTGCCTTTTTTATTTTGCAGGAATAATACTGTGTCTCTCCACCGCTGGGCAACTTGAGTCTAGTTGTTCAACCACAGGGTGACTTGGATTAGTCATCCAACGGTCCAGCGACACGTGGACTCGTCGCCTTGTGGTTGAGTGACGTGGAATAGTCGCTTAATGGTGGAGCGACTAGTCCGCTTGTTGCTCCACCAATGGGCGATTTAAAATAATAACATTATTTTTTTAATAATCCGATGGAAATAATTGTGGGAGAATAAATAGCAATTTTTGTAGGTAATAAATTTAGAAAATCTTGTTTGTAGGTCGTTATTTTTTTAGAAATAGAAGGGCGGTGACAAAGTTGGTTGGTCCTTTTGTGATTTTTGGAGATTCTGAAGGATACGAAATCTGTTAGACTCACAATAATATTTTGTGACCGTCGTATGATGTAGTATTGTAGATAATTTCTGAAGAATTTTTTGAGGGCGATTGAGGTAGCAATGAGTCATACATAGGAAGGTAAGTGATTCTTGCGAAGAGACGTGGTTACGGCGTAACGGGAAGCGAAATAGTGGTGTGAAATGAAATACGATTTCATTACAGGTTGCTTGTGGTCACGGTGTGCACGCAAAAAAGAAAAATCAAAACATGAGCCAAACATAATAATAGTTGTACTACAAAAAATAAATATGAAAACACGAGGCTAGCATAATAATAGTTGAGTTCTCCCCACACAACGAAGATCCTCTACTAGCCACCCGCTACATAACCCGCAGCACCTCCTCCGTCTACGGCACCAAAGGGACCCTGCGGTCGGCCGGTCCACCTCGCGCCCCGTGGTACACGTGCGCGTGGTACAGACTAGTGTTGAGCAGCACGGGTCATCTGATGGTGAAGCGCTCGAACAACTAGAGCTGCAGCACAAGGGGGCAGCCTGTGAGGATAGAGCTCAGCCTCGTCCTGTAGCACGCCTCGCACATGCCGCGGTATGTCATGGAAAGTATGGCAGATCCCAAGCTGATCTGTAGCTCCTCCCCGTCGGCGATAGCCCTTGCGTACCGCACGAGGTGGGCGTCAACGGAGTCACCGTGGCTGCTAGTAAACAGTATCCAGCCGAACAGCCACATTGAGTACGCCTCAAGGTGCCACGACACCTGGTAATCACTGGGCCCTAGGGCCATCCGCTCGACCTGTCCACAAACGAATATTTAGTAAGCCAGTCATATGGCAAGGATAGTGCATCGCAAAAAAATGGAAAATAGTTCACATACGTACCCGGAAGTGCGAAAGCCACCTCAGGGATGGGCCATGCCTCTATCGTGTCGCGAAGTGGTAATACGCTGGCGCGGCCTCAGCCGAAAGAACCCCGTTGTAAGATCGAGGAGGCCGACTAGAGGGGGGTGAATAGGCGTTTTAAAAACTTCTTTGGCTAAAACCGATTTCTAATGCGGAAGCTAATACAAATAAGGTTTTGCACAATTAAAGCCTAAAAAAACTATGTTCAACTAAGTGCACTAACAATACAAGTCTATTGACAAATATAACAATTAAGCAAAGACTTGTAAGCTATTCACTTTTATCAATGTAAATAGCACAAAGCTAGGCAAGCATTCATCAACAATGAATAAGCAATTTAATACAAGGAATATAAATTGCACAAGTAATCAAACCACAATGACACAATTGTGTTTTACCGTGGTGATCGGAGACTTGCCGGTCTCCCCTAATCCACGTTGAGGCAAGCCCAAACTAATTGGACTGGCTCCACGAATTGAGCACCCGCCTCCGAGGTAAGTCCAACCATTTGGACCGGTTCCAAACCGAACCAACACCTCGCTCCACTAGGGTTGCTCTTTCCTCCACTCCGGAGATGGCGAGCACCACGCCACTCACAAACCGCTCGGGTCTTCTCACAAGCTTCTTTAAGAAGATCACCGACGCACGACGCCTCCACACCGTCTAGGTGTCGGCAAACACCAAGAGTAACAAGTCTTAGACCCTCACTTGATCTAATCAAGTGTCTAAGCTCAAGTGGATACACAATCCACTACCTAATGCAACACATGCACTAGGGTTTGCCTCTCAAAGCTCACTAAGTGCAACACATGCACATAAGAGAGTAGAGGGCTTGCTCTTTGCTCAATGAACTGTCTAGGGGCACCAGCAACTTGCCCACACACGGCCAAGGTGGGTATTTATAGCCCACACACAAAAACTAGCCGTTGTGAAAAAGTCTGCTGAAAAATCAACACATCTTGATCGTCTAGCCTAACTCTATAAAACTAGCCGTTGGACCACGCCGATCGTATCTTCAACCAAGATTCGGTCGTCACGCTACTACCAGTACAACCGTCCAAACACTAACGGTCATACCGCTCCACAAAGGAGCAACAAATGCGGCTAAGTCCAAAAACATCTCGCTTACGGAAAATTAGAACCGCCACATAGAAATCAGATCAACCGATGTGCGGTCATACCGCACCAAGATCCGGTCGAACCGCCACGCGGTCGTACCGCCCATAACACGTCGGTACAACCGATTCAAGGGTTTCTCAAAACCGAAAAGACATGCTCAAATGCATCTCCTCTGGAAATAATGAACCACCAACAAATAATCGGAACAACTGGCCTACGATCGTACCATTCAGTACACGCCGGTACTACCGTTCCTCAATCAGAGCAACACATGCTCAACAGGTGCGGTAGTTCCGCTATACAAGAGCCGGTATTACCACAGCACAGTCGTACCGCATACACAGCGCCGGTTCAATCGATTTTTTTTGAGAAAACAACAAATTGCATTCGCTTCAACTCAAATTGCAAAACACATTTGCCAATTTGATATGCAATGCAAACAAGGGTTCAAGTGAGATTCTCAATAAGTTGCAAAACACATTTGCACACTTTTAGAATCACACCACAAGGAATAAGGTACATAGACTTACACCATTTGCAAAACACATTCGCAAACTTAAGTCACATGCTACAAGGGTTATCCATGAGCTACAACTATTTGCAAAACACATTCGCAAATATTGGCAACATGTTGAGGTGAGCTAGAGCAAACACAATGAGCTATCAACACATGACAAACTAAAGATACTAGTCAAAGACCCCTCTTAATAGTACGGTAACCTATACTAGCAATCCGATCTTCAACAAACACCAAGACCGGTAAAAGACTAGGAACACATCCTTAGCCCTAGCTAGTCATACCTTTGCCTTGCACGAACACTTGAAGCTTGATGATGCATATCCTCACTTCAAGTCTGGGTCATTGACTCGAATACTCATCAACACATGATGAGTTCTTCACTTGACCCTCATCAACATATGATGAACCTTCACTTCGAGATCTTGACTTGATACTCATCAACACATGATGACATCCTCCATCCCGAGTCTTGATATGCATCAACTCATGATGCACTCTTCACTTGACCTCCATCAACTCATGATGGGTCTTCACTTGACTTGATGATCAACATATGATCATCTCTTCTTCTTGGACATCATCGACACACGATGATTTCCTTTACATGACTTCCACCAACATATGATGGAACTCCTCTTGACTTGATGACAATCCTCACATGATGTCATCCCAAGTTTTCATTATCATGGAACCTAACCTGCTTATCCAACTCATGGAAAATGTTAGTTCCACAATATGATTATCATTAATTACCACATCATACCATTAACTCATAATGGTGGGACAAGATACCACAATCTTTCCCTCTTTGGTAATTGATGATAACCACTTCAATAACAAATAATTGAATATAGATTGGTGCAGTATATAGGCACTACACAAGTTGTATATACTCATATGAATATATATAACTACACAAGTTATATATAATCAAAGGATATATGAGCACACATGCCTCTTATACACACATGAATATATTAACTTCACAAGTTATATATATTCAAGGATATGTGAGTACACATGAACTACACAAGTTATGTTATACTCACATATAAGTATATTTAGACTACACAAGTCTTATATACTCATATGAATATATTAACTACACAAGTTAAATATATTCAAAGGATATGTTTCAAAGTAAAGATCCCAAATATATGTGGAAACATGAATATGGATCAATACTAATGAAACCTCAAAATATAGAATGAACTCCCCTATATGTGTGCATACATGAATATGTAATGGAAACATATGCACATATTCAAGATAATCTTTGATGGGTTCAACCTATATTTTGGATCCAAGGAATGCAATAATATATAAGAACTATGAAGTCGAATACATACATCTTTTGTTCTTTATATCCAAACGAGACTAATCATGAGATAAGACAAATAGAATAGTTAGTCTCACAAATAGATTTATCATTATAAATACATACTGTTTGATTTTCCTTTTGTTTATCCAATGAATTGGATTTGTCATTAATCACATGAATGCCTTTATGATTATCACCTTTATATCCAAATAAGACTACACAATATATATATATATATATATATATATATATATATATATATATATATATATATATATATATATATATATATATCAATGAAAGTGTTAGTCCCACAATTAGATTTGTCATTAATCACCAAAACTCCATTAACACATAATGGCGGGTCTAGATCTTTCACCTGTCAAACCTGTCCAGTAGGTCGTCGTGCCATTCGACAGGCACATCCAGCGGGGACGCAGCGGCTCCCACGATAGGCAGGGTGAGCAGCACCGTGACGTCCTCCAGAGTGGGGGCCATCTCCCCGAATGGGAGGTGGAAGGTGTGTGTCTCGAGCCGCTACCCGTCCACCAGAGCTGTCAGCAATGACCAATCAAATGGGAACCGTCGTGATCGCTCCGGGCCGGCCTCGATCTCCCCGTCATCCTCGACCGGAGCGCTATCCTCGTCGGTAGCCTCCACCATCCGAGCGAGAGGTAGAAGGCAGGTCTCGCTTAGCCTGCAAAGCACGAAGAAGTAAGTACATAGCACGTACATATGATAATGAGAAGTGCCACATTTGACAGACAAACATGTCTGTCCAGCGTGAGTCTAGTCTCCATGCCTGTCAGGGCGTCCGCGTACGGACTACCCCAAGTCAGTCGTCTCGTCCTCGCCCTGAGGATGCGGGACACGACGGTAATTGATCTTGATCTTTGTCGTCGACGCGCCACCCATGAGAGGTAGAAGGCCACCCCAACCACCTAGGTCGCGAGCCATACCTGCAAATCAATTTTAAGTTAGCAATTACGACACAATTAGTGGTTTAATTATTTATAGCGTAGCTCCGGAAATTCCGAAAATTTAGTTGTATTCTTCCATAAATTGCATATTCCTCAACATATATAGCCATATCCACATTTTGGTTTTAGGGTTTACGGTTTTAGGGGTTAGGGTTAGGGTATAGGGTTAAGATGTTAGGGTTCGGGTTAGTGTATATCCACAGTCGCATTACGATTATTAACAACTAAATTGGCGTTAGTTCTATGACTATACTATTAACAATATGCGACATACTTACCGTGATTTTAGTTGCTAACCTACCGTGGTTTTAGTTGCTAACAAAATGTCACTACACATCTAATGATTTTAGTTGCTAACCTACACTATTTACAACTACTCTATCTGCTAACCTATTTACAACTACACTATTTGCTAACCTAAACTATTCACAACTACACTATATGATAACATATTTGCTAACCTATTTACGACTATACTTTTTGCTAACCTACACTATTTACGACTACACTATATAGTAACCTATTTGGTAATCTATTTACGACTACACTATTTGCTAGTCTACCATGGTTTTTAAAACAAATCTACAAAGAAATGCAGGGAACTCGCCGTCGTAGATGAGCAGACCTCTCTTTCTCTCTTTCCCTCCCTCTCCTCTCCTCCTCTCTTCTTCTCTTTTCCTCTTCCTCTCTCCTTTTTTCCTCTTCCTCGCCTTCAGCTCTGCTTGGCAAAGAGAAATGGTGATGGCGACGCGCGCGCGAGATATAAGCTCCTAGTCGCTCAACCGTTGAGCGACTAGGGGGTATAAGTCGCTCTACGCTTCAGCGACTAGTAGCTGAAGCGACAGTCGTCCCACTGTTGGGCGATAACGCCACGTGTCGCTCGACGGTTGAGCGGTTTGGATCAGTCGCCCAACGGTGCAGCGACAGAGTATTATTTTTGTAAAATAAAAAAGGCAGGTATATTATTGTATTTCCGAATAAAATAATAATTATTTAAAAAAATCGTTGAATGAACGGTTACAAACGGAGCAATTCCCAAACATCGACTCCTAGCCAAGCAGCGATTCCACTTTTTAAGCACATATAGTTGTCTTACGTGGCAAAAAAAAAATCAGATTTCCCCTCTAAACACCCCTCTAAGCACCTGCGTTGGAGATGGTCTTAGGCATATGCTCGAACATAAACCTCAATCTATGCTGAATAGGCGTATTCGAAACTTTGTAACTACAGTTTATGACATAACCTATCGCTTGGTTGAATTGGGATTTTGGGAGTTACTTTTGCATAGCCCTTCCAGTTCCAGTTCCAAAAGAACGTCGCAAAAGAATGTTTAGAACAAAAGGACGGAGATAATTCGATCGATAGTCTGTTGTGCAGCAGCCGAGAAGAATTTTGGGCATAATAATGCACAGCATGTGCGCCACCAGCTCATGGACAGTTTAGGAGGTTGGGCTTTAGCGTTGTCACCGGGCATCCGATGTGTGTGCGTATCCATACGTGCAAGTTGCGATTGCGCCGAAAAAACGTACTCGAACGGCGCCTGCCTAACGGAAGCAAAATTTTGGTCGTTTAGCTCGAACATAAATAATGCTGGATCTTCATCACCTGTATTACTAACTCCCTAATAAAAAAAGAGGATTAAGAATTTGCCACTATATAGATATGTATTTTAGGATTTACCACTTCACCTTGAATTGATGATACATGTCTAGTTTTTTGATTTTCTTTTTTGACTATTTATTTCTATAATTCTTTTTTAATATATCATTTAAAAAAATCGATATCATATGTCCTAATTAAAACCGGTCATTTGTCGTCCAGATGACGAACATTTATCATAACGAAACGACTCAAAAATTAACTTGGCAACATAGACTAAATCTCTAAATTATTCCTATCTAGAAATGACACATACACCGAAGAAGTTTCTGTCGATAGCTATCGCCAATTTAATCGGCGACTGAGAGGCGATTTGTATTATTCGTCCAGGTGCGTACTGGGGTGGGTCCAGAGTCGCGGCTGTTATGCGGTGCTTCACATCGATGCATAGCAGGGGCCAATGCCCGTTCTGATATGGGAACAGCTCCATGCCGGCTAAAAGTTTTACTTATACAGCCCCGCGTTCTAAACGTGCCGGGTCGAAAAATAATATATAACCGCTGCTTCTTAAAAAAAAATCTGCATTGCTTTCTTGGTGGAATGTGTACTATTAACGTAAATAAATGCCAAGGTTATTCTAACCTGAAATTTTTCACTCACTTTAAAGTTTCACTTGGTGTAGCCGTGTAGGTCATGGATGGCTTCCATCTCAGTTAAACTCACCAAAAGAGAGGCCGGAAGGCCCTAGATGTAGTTGTGTTGATTCAACAGTCAATTCCGCGTGGCCACCTCAAACATCTCTCGAAGCTTTGCCTGACCTCCCTTGATGTAGATGTGTTGATTCAACAGTCAATTCCGGCTAGCCGGCTCCAACATCTCTCGAAGCTTTGCCTGACCTCCCTATTAGAGCATGAAGCTTCTCAGTTGCCGTGCTTTTTTCCTTCTCAGAAAAAGAGTTAAACACGCCAAAAAAAATTTAAAGAAAAAAATCGCGACGGAGTTTAGAAAGAAAAATTGTATATGCGTAACGAAACCGAATAATAACATACAAAAATTTGGAAATACTAAAAAGATCATTTTAACAAGGGATAATTGATTATTTGCCACTGCAAAGAAGAGTCTTCTAGAATTTGCCACTCCTAACAATGCAATTTATAATTTGCCATTCCAAAGTTGGTTGCTTAATAATTTACAATTTTGGCCTTTTAATGATATTTTTGTTGTTTTCTCTCTTTTTCCCTACGTGAAATGATCTTACTGCCCCTCTCCAATGTACACAGGCACACAATGCACACAGGAAGCTATAATGGCAGCTTGTATCTTGTCGACGTGCACGGGAGCTTACATATTAGAGAAAGAAATGGAGACGAACTATTATGGATTAATTGCACCGCAATGAGGAAGGAAAGAAATGTCGCAAGTGGGTCTCTATGGGATGGCGCCCCCGGTTTATCACGCAGAGTGACAACAGATGATGCACTTTTCTTTGTTAACAAGAGAGGCAGGCTGCTACAGTTCACGGTAGAAGTTCAAACTTGTTTTAAATTGAGTACGGTTAGCCTTATTAGATATTAAAAAAAAAATCAAATGTGCCATTTTTCATTCGAGCTATTGCAATTACCAAATATTTAAACACAAGCACCTTGATCAGCAAAATACACTAGTTCTTTTTTAGTACCCAAAGTCCTGCATAGAAATGAGCAAAAAAAAATCATAAAAAGCAATGAGCAAATGATGCAGTATGACTCAAGATAATGCCATGTATATCTATGCATCAGACATTAATATAGATAGAGAACAGGAACAAAGTGTTCAATATATGTCAATGTCATGACAATTGTTGCAAACCACTCTGGTATTATATCCTTTAATATTCCAGGATAGGCATTTCATAGAAGATCTTTAATCATTTAATGCACCATTTCCATTTACCTCTGTTCTAGAAGTTGGGGACTTGGGATTTCTATTCACAAGTCGATCTTATTTTCTTGTACCATCCATTCTTTCCGCATTTGCTTAGTAGATATGGGCAATGCAATAGTGAGAAGAAGAAAAAAAACAAGTTCACAAACATTTTGGAAGTCTAAACAATCATAATTCAGATTGGTTACAGGTGAAATGGGCTAGACAGGAATTAACAAGTTTTGACTTTTTTTATTATTAAAAACATGAACTCCTTAATTTAAGGTCAAATGTGATGTATATCAAGAAGCATTCATCTTTGTTGCCATTATAGGAATTGTGTACATTGGAGAGGGGCAGTAAGATCATTTTACGTAGGAAAAAAGAGAGAAAACAACAGAAATATCATTAAAATGGCAAAATAGCAAATTATTAAGCAACCAATTTTTGGAGTGGCAAATTATAGATTGCATTGTTAGGAGTGGCAAATCCTAGAAGGCTCTTATTTGCAGTGGCAAATAATCAATTATCCCTTGTTAAAAGGCTCTTTTTAGTATTTGCAACTCTAAAATAGGATTTCATATGGTTTTTCTTCCGAGTGGGATATCATATAGGATTTCTATGGGTTTTACCCAAACATAAAGAGCTTTTTTACAGCACACTCAATTTAATATAGTTGTCTATTCTTTTTTTATCTAATGGTTCATATTAGTTAGGATTTAGTTATACTACATCCCAAAAGATAAGTAGTAGAATCTGAGATGATATAATTGTAATTGCCCATGTGAGAATCACATGACATAAGAGTAATATTTTCAAACCTTGTTTGAAAAAAAATCCATAATACCATTAAAAAAATTATAAATACAAAATAATCTATTATGTCATTAACAAATCAATAGTCAGATTTGATTTATACTACCACCATATACTACTAGTAGACTGTATAAATAATATAAAGAAAAGTCTATTATGCAGATTCGGGGACGGGAGAAGGCACCAGAATGGAAAAGAGGAGAGGAGGCATCGATACTTTGGAGGAGAAGTAGCGGCACTGGGGAAGGGAGGGGAGGCAGCGATGACACATGAGGAAGAGATAGAGATGAAGGCGTCGTTCCCTCGCCACGCCGTTTTCTTGAGTTCACCGCATCTCGTCTTCTTCATCCTAATTCTCCCCTGCGTCGTCGTCGCCTCCTGCCCTGCACCGGCCAAGCAACATCGCCTCCTCCTCCTCACTTACCACCGTGACACCGCCACCGCCGCCTCACTGTGATATGCCTGGTAAGGGCTGTAGATGCCAATGACCGTGAGAACCGAGTTGCAACTTAGATCCAGGGTGAAAGAAGGTGGTCGTCGACGCCAGAGTCTCTTCCTTGCCAGCTAGCAAGTGCTGAAAATAGGCAGCGCGTCGGGAAAGGAAGTCGGCATCAACATCAACTTCCAAAGATAAACAGTACATGAGTTCAAAATTTTAATTTTTGGGTAGCAGTAGTAGCAGGTGATGCAATATACAAAGTTAATGTTTATGTTTATTTGTGTGTGAAAAAAATTGATATTTATTATGAGGTTTAAGACCCCATCAACTGATATGTATCACCATCTTTTACAAATACATTGCAACACACGAGTACTCTCCTAGTAGAATCAGTAAAATGCCCTGTACAATTTCTCACAACCACGCTTTTTATTGTCGCTTTCCGTTCCAGTTATGACTCCACCTCGACTCCACCATCCTTCCGGTCTTCGTCGCAAATCTTCGAAGATGCCTATATAAAGAAGGACCCGATTTGCCAAACAGTCGCTCTTCATATCCTCCTCTCCCACGGCAGATTTGAGATTTCCAGACGCCTCCTATACATAGACCGCCAGTCTCCCCTCCCAGCATTTCCTCGTTCAGTCGCGCGCGGAGGCGTAAGGCGTTTCCGCACCTCACCTCGCCGCGCTATATTTTGGGGCGCGTGCGTGCGTCCACCACCCCCACCATTCCGTCCGTTTTTCTACGCTGCACGAGGAGAGGAAGGAGCAACCGCCTCCGCAACCGGAGCGAGGAGGAGGAGGATGCTCGGGTTCAGGCCGCAGATGCCGTGGTCGGCGGCACCGGCCGAGCCGCTGTGCGACGCGGCGGCGGCCGTGGTGGCGGCGCGGCGGGGGATGGAGACGCCGCTGACGGCGGTGGCGGAGGCGTTCGAGGAGCTGGCGCGCGGGATGGAGGCCGACGGCGGGGAGCTCCGACTCGCGCCCTTCGGCGACACCTGCGCGCTCGTCTCCGTGCTCTTCAGCTGCCTCGGCATCGCCTTCAAGTTCGCCGAGATCGAGTACGTCGCCAAGGTGAGCACCTCTCCGTCCCGCTTGCCGCCGATCTGGCTCATGGTTGTTCTTGTCAAATTTCGCGTTTTTTCGATCGTTTGCTTCGCTCGTGCCATTTCTTGGATCTTTGGGACAAAGTTTCAAGATTTCACACGGTGACTAGGTAAAATCGTACAAGCGACGTCCGGGATTTAGATGTAATTTTGGGTTTGACTTTGATTAAATCTTGCTGCTTGCAACAACACCCATTGGATCTTGCAGCGTCTACGGCCATCGTTCCGAATTGGGATATTCTTTCCCGTTTTACCCATGATTAAAAAAGCAACCAAAAAAATTGAAACTTTTACATCTCCTTTACAAGGAGGCTCCGGGAAACAACATTAATGCGTTGATTCGACTGGTAGTGGATTGCGCCCAGACTTCATAATCTTGGTTTTTCCCTTGTTGATTGGTCACGATAAATTGTTGCCGCGGCAAGATATAATTAAACCTCTCCGTGTGAATGATCATCCAGGTGAACGACCTCATCGGGGCAGCCAAGTCGTACGGCACGCTGAACGACATCCTCGACAAGGACGTCGAGAACGACTCCGTCAAGAAGCAGGGCAGCCACTCCCGGAACCTGCGCAGGGTCCGGCTGGGCCTCGGCCTCATCAAGGCTCTCTTCGAACAGTTCCTCTCCACCGAGTACGTTTCGTTTCACCCAAACACAACATCTCATCTTTTCAATTCGAAGCATTCAGGCATTTCAGGCCAGTTAGGCAGGTTGTCTGCAGAATTAAGTCGTCAATTTGTCCTGCGCCTTTTGTTCTCCTCTGCGACAACAAATGTTTGATCCAAAAACGGTCGTCTTTTTTATAAAATTATTCGCCAATTGGTGCTCATATGACATTGCATAGTATAATTGTCCAGTGTTGACTAGCACCATTATTGACAGGTAGTCCTGTTTGGCTGTATCCAATGGACGACAGCTTACGGTCTCTCTGGCGTTTATTTTTTCAGGGGTTCATTGTATGATGCTGCTACGACAGCTTACGGGCAGGTTTGCGCGCCGTTTCATAGCTGGGCAATCAGGAAGGCTGTTGGTGCTGGGATGTACACTCTTCCAAGCAGGGAGCAGTTGATAGTGAGGTTGAACGAAACTGGTAAGCAAATGAGAACAACCAACATGTTTTAAAGTACAAAAAAGGCTACCAATCTTCAAGTACCTTGAATTCTTCAGGGATTGATGGAAATATTTTTAGATGATCTATTGCTTGACCAATCACAAATTCTGTGCATTTTTCATCTTAACAGTGCCCTCTATTGCTCCTGCAGATTGCTCTGTGCAGAAGGAGATGAGGAGATACATTGATGCTTCTAGCCATATTATAGAATACATCGATAACCTTTTCCTCTCGAGGAACATTAGCCTAGATTGGTGAACTGAACTGGAAATCATATTTTGCAGCCTTGTTGTCAAGCTGTTGTTGGTGTCATTGTTTTATTTTTTTTCTAATAGTTATTTAGCCTTGGTGGGTGGTGGATGCTCTCCCTTTGCACTGCCTTGTGTACTGTACAATTGTATGGTGGATACATGTTTTTCCACTTGTGCACAGAGGAATGGATGTATAATACAATGGAAAATATTCGGATCACAAATAGCTCCGTCCTAAATCCACCAGTAGGTCTCAATTCAAACAACCAATTTCAGTTTCCAAAGCCAAAATGTTCGAGAGATTTGAGGGCAGCAATTAAAAGGTGTCATATTAATACGATATAACCCTGGGAGTCATATCCTGAGTGAATGGATCTTGCAAAATCTACACATCTTGAGAGGAACAACGGACTAAGGTACTGTTACATGGAGCAAGCTAGAGGAAACCACTTGAATTGGACGACAATTTTGGAGAATTTGTTCTGTTCCTACAATTATTTGTTAAATCCTTGCATTCCGGTATTCCATATACCATATGGCCTAAAGGATTGGGCATAGGAGATATGAAATCAGATGTAGTGTCGCAGACCTATGTAATATTGATTTGAACCAAATAAAATTGCTCACTTACAACTTCCAAGAAAATGTTATCTACAGTTAATTAAAAAAATACAGTATATCCTTAAGTAAATTTGCCAGATGGATTTATATTTTAAATGATTCCTGTTTTCATAACGATGATAAAATGGAGATATCATTTTTTAAGATTAAATGATTTAACATAGGTAATGGCACAGGCATGTGCTTTGTTCTTGTGTGTATGTGGTTTTTTTTTTTATGTTCGGGATTCCCTCATCCGATCCACGTTAAAGAAGAAACACACAACTCCACGAGACGCCCACGAGAGCCGCACTCAAACCGTGGCGGGCTGGGAGCCTAAAGCTCCCTATACCATCAGTGCTCTCGCTGATCCTCGTGATCAATCTGTGCCCCAAAGAGACAGCTTGCACACCAAATAAGACTGCAACTCGCGCTTCGCGTGGTCCTCTGTTCTTGTGTGTTCTTGCATTGCAAGGATATAGCTTTTGAAATGAGTCTTGTCATGGTTGTGATGGTCAACATTGGGCAGCTATTCTGAATATCCAAAATTGTATGAAAGAAACAAACAAACCAGCAAATATGATATCTGATTAAATTGTTTTTTAGCTCTGTATCATTTGGGAGCAAATCATCCCATAACTAAATAGCTAAGACTGTTCATAGTGCTGCGAAAAGGCACATGCTATAGCCTTCGTTACTCACTCTAGTAAGCCCCCGGGGTATTCAGTATTTGCCATCGATAGGTTTTGCAGTGCCTTTCCGTCTAATTGGTTCCATGCCACTAGAATCACAGACTTATTTGAAAATTGTCTGGGCTGTGTGCATCCTTGGTGCAGAGGCTGGAAGAGATTTTTCTCTTCCATTATCTAAAAAATTTGAAAATTGTCGTTGGCTGAGCATAAAGGAATCTCTTACCCTTTCAAATATGTAGAATTTTCAATTACATGATGTCACATACATGAAGAGATAGAATTTTAGGAAGAAAAGGAGAGGGAGGGAAGAATTGGATTTTCTTAAATAATCTATTTTTTATTTCGAAATACATTAATATACCTCCGATTTTTTATTTACAGAAATAATACGGTGTCGCTCCATCGTTGAGCGACTTGAGCTAGTCGCCCAACGGTTGCACGCCAAGTGTCCTAGTCACCTATCGGTTGAGAGACTAGTCCCTTCGGCTACTAGTCGCTGAACCGTGGAGCGACTTAGCCCATAGTCGCGCAGCCGTTGGGCGATAGCCCCTAGTCGTTCAACTGTTGAGCGACTAGGGGCCTATAACCCCGCGTGCGCGCGCTTGCACGCGCCGCCATTTCACCCAGCCGAAGAGCAGAGCAATCGTGAGTAGGGATGGGAAATGGTAAAGGATAATCCGTTTTATTCGATATTCGTATCCGAGAAAATGCAAATGTGGTAAGTAAAATCCGCATTCGAATAGTATTCGTATCCGTGTTCAGTGTTATTCGTATTCGTATTCGGTGTTATTCGTATCCGGGCAAAACCCAGATAGTATCGGAAAAAACAAATACTATTCAGGGAAAACGAATACGAATACTATCCGTTTTTTCTCGGATACGAATACGAATACTATCCGCTTTTTCCTCGGATACAAATACGAATACTATCCGTTTTTTTCCCAGATACGAATACAAATATTATCCGAATTTTTCCTAGAGCATTTATGTTTCGACAGGGTCTTGATTCTGGTCTTAATATATCTGGTATTGGGTGTTACTACGACTGTGTAGATCAGAGCGTGTAGTCATATTACATAAATTTGTTCTACCGAGATTTGTCGCAAAAGTTGTAGGATATTCGCATTCGATTGAATTGAGTACATATTCGATTCGAATTTGTATTCGTTATAACATTTGATTCGTATTCGTATTCGTTTTAAAAATATGGATTCGTATTTGTATTCGGGACTATTCGATTTGTATTCGATCCGTTTCCATCCCTAGTCGTGAGGAGAAGAGGGGGAGAGAAAGAGAGGAGAGGGAGGGGGAGGGGGAGGGAAAGAGAGGAGGAGAGGTCTGCATTGTTGACGACGTGAGTCCCCTGCACTTCTTTGTAGATTTACTTTTGAAACCGTGGTAAGTTAGCAACTAAAATCATTAGATGTGTAGTTGTGTAAATAGTTCAGTCGTATAACTAACGTTAATTTAGTTGTTACTAGTTGTAAATAGTGAAGTCGTAGAACTAACGCCAATTTAGTTGTTAATAGTTGTAAATAGTGTAGTCGTACAACTAACGCCAATTTAGTTGTAAATAGTGTAATCGTAAAACTAATACCAATTTAGTTGTTAATAGTTGTAAATAGTGTAGTCGTAAAACTAATGCCAATTTAGCTTTTAATAGTTGTAAATAGTGTAGTCGTGAAACTAAAGCCAATTTAGCTTTTAATAGTTGTAAATAGTGTAGTCGTAAAACTAACGCCAATTTAGTTGTTAATAGTGTAGTTCTAAAACCAACACCAATTTAGTTGTAAATAGTGTAGTCGTAAAACTAACGCCAATTTAGCTTTTAATAGTTGTAAATAGTGTAGTTGTAAAACTAACACCAATTTAGTTGCTAATAGTTACAATACGGCTATGACTATACCCTAACCCTAACCTCTTTACCCTATACCCCATACCCATACCCTAACCCTTACCCCTAAACCTTGAAACCCTAAAACCGAAATGCTGCTATGGCTATATATGTTGAGGAATATGTGATTAATGCAAGAATACAACTAGATTTTACGAATTTTCAAAGCTACGCTATAAATAATTAAACCACTAATTGTGTCGTAATTACTAACTTGAAATTGATTTGCAGGTATAGCTCGTGACCTTGGTGGTTCGAATTGGCCTTTTGGCCTGCTGGACCGGCGCTGTCGATGCGCAACACCACACCAGGTGTCGTGTCCCACATCCTGTGGGCAGGGACGAGGCGAATGAGTTGGGGGTGGTCCATACACGAACACCTCGACGGGCTTGGAGACTAGACCCATACTGGAGAGACAGGTTTGTGTGCAAAATGTGGCACTTCTGTTTATCATATGTCTGCTATGTACTTACTTCTTCGTGCTTTACAGGCTAAGCGATGCCGGCCTTCTACCTCTCACGCGGATGGTGGAGGCCAATGACGAGGATGGTGCTCTGGTGGAGGACAACGGGGAGGTCCAGGCCGGTCCGGAGCGATGACGACGGTTCCTATTCAACCGGTCGCTGCTGACAGCTTTGGTGGACCGGTGGCAGCCCGGGATGCACACCTTCTACCTCTCATTCAAGGAGATGCCCCCCACTCTGGAGGACGTTGCGGTGCTGCTCGACCTGCCTATCACGAGATCCGCTGCCTCCCAGCCGGGCTGTCCTCACTGTGCTGGCGCGACCAAGCGTACTGGCTGACGCGGAAGAAGCTCGTCTTCGACATGTTTGTTGAGGACTACGCGGTGCACAGGGTGATGTGCCAATTCGTCCTCCGCTAGGTTGTTCCAGTCCCCATCGGGCGTTGGGTGCCGGACTCGGTCCACGCGTGAGTTACACACAACACATGTCCCTATATTTTTCAGTTCTGTTACGATGGCTTGTAATTGCAGTGGTACGTTTTGTAGGCAGAGTAGGAGTGGTGGCAGCAGGACGAGTTGGGCAGGGAAGATGGCACCGTGGTTGGCGGAGTGGGCAGACGTCCTCGAGGACTACGTGTAGGGGGCACCCCGTATGACCCCAGCTCGTACGTCGAGTACCTACATTGGTATGCTCCGTAGACACGCACCAGGCTGGTGCATGTCATCGACCCTCCCCCTGCTCACGTACCAGCACCGACTAACGCGTACCTTGTACACTTCACGAGGAACATGCACCTCGCGGTAGGTACTCTCGTGTTTCGAAATGTTCGAGTACGTTTACCACAATTACAAGGTTGACGCTTTCATGTACTCCTCACAGACGAATATCGCCATCGGGTTAGCGAGGGACGCCGGGTCGATCCTAGACTGGGTCGCCCACGGTGCGGAGGTGACGTGCAATGAGCTACTGTAGGCTCTCCGTTGGGTCTACAGTGGGACGAGGTGTGTCGTGACCCTGACGTCGTGCCGGACGGTCTAGGAGGTGGCCATGTCGACACAAACACCGAGACCAAAGACATCCTCAGTAGCCCACCAGAGGCCCCGAAGGCCACGCACGCGTGCCCCATCAACGCTGATCATCCCGATGGTCGGGCCGCACGCGTTCTACCCCGCCACCGCCGGGCTAGGCCGGAGGGTCAGGGTGGGCACATGGCTACCCACCGCCATCGCCACCGCCGTCGTTCCTGGACCCCTACGACCTGTTAGGGCATGGCGTGTACGATGGGTATGACACTTGGATGCGCGCCATGGCCCACTCTGATGGTATGTTTCCTCTCTTCAGGTTTGTTCACGTCGATATATTGCACGAATAAGTATTATTTGCCCTGCAAGTTTCGCGCCCTAGCCGAGAGTAGAGCTCTCCCCACGCGAGGAGGCCCCGCCGGACGTGGACGACCTTTTCACAGACGACCCAAGGGAGTTCAGGGGAGCACCTCTACCCGCACCCGTTGAGGTTCTCTCTAGACCACAGCTCAGTGGTGCCCCAGTGGGCACACAGGCACAGGTGGAGTCGACCCCCCAAGCCTTGGGACCACGGGTCAGCAGGCTCCTGATCGCCTCTCCTGTCAGGCCCGCCCAAAGACCCCACCCGAGGAGGCCCAAGCTGGGTGTGACGGTAGCACTGACCGGGGTGGGACGTGGCGACGACGGAGGAGGTGTTGCGGGTGGCCAGTAGGGGGTCTTCGTTGTGCTTTGCGCACTTGTATTCGTTGTGTACGTATTTTACTTCATAGTTACTATGACATGGTTATGTATGCATTCCCTCGTGCATTGTGATATAACTTACCTTACTACTTACCAATCATTCCTACCTTCGTCGCTTAACCGTTGGACGACTCGGCGACAAGTAGTGGTCCAACGGTTGAGCGACTAGCCGACGTGTCGCTCAACTGTTGGACGACTTGGCAGCTGTAGGATCAAGGATAACCGACTAGAGGGGGGGTGAATAGGAGGTTTTTAAACTTTTTAACAATTTAAGCTAATTAATAACTTAGTCTAAACAAGTTACACTTCTAGCTAAGCAATTCAATCACAATAAACAAGCTAGAAATATAAATGCGGAAATGTAAAGACTAGGAATGACCGCAATGAGACAACGATATTTTCCCGTGGTATCGAAGACTTGCCGGTCTTCACTAGTCCACGTTGAGGAAGCTTGACAACTCAAGCCGGCTCCACGAATTAAGCCTTCCCTCGATCACTATGGTTGTTCTTCCTCCGCTCCGGAGATGATGAACACCAATCCACTCACAAGCTTGCACCGGGCCTCTTCATAAACTTCTTGAAGAGATCACCGTGCTCCACCGCCAAGGCCGTCTAGAAGTTCGGCAAAACTCCAAGAGTAACAAACCAAGACCTTCGCTTGACGGCGCTCAAGTGCAATAGGATCAATCTAGAATGATTTGATGCACTTGAATGAACTCAACTACCTCACAATGAATGCACAAGAGAATTTAGGTGTTGAGTGAATGCACTTGACTCTCAAAGCTCTAAGGATGTTAAATGTTCACTGGCAACCCGTCCAAGGGCAGTTGGGGATATTTATAGCCCCCACCAACACTTATGACCGTTGGGGACCAAATCCCCAACTTCAGCGAGATTCGGTACAACCGCCATCTAGGGTGCGGTTGAACCGCACTTGTGTCAGAACTCCGTAACAGCTAGAACAGAGGCATTTATTACTCTGATATAGCCGTTGGATTTTCCCGTTCGGTACAACCGCCAACTAGATTCCTGTTCAACCAAGATAGCGGTTGAACCGCATTGATCTTGTGGTACAACCGATCGTAGGGTTTTCAATCTGTAAACGACATGCTCTCTGGAAAATATGAACCGCCTTTAGAAAAATCAAGATAATCGCAAAGACGGCTCAACCATTTCACAAATGCGGTTCAACCGATAATCGAAGAGAGCTCCGGGTCGAAATTACATCTGTTCTGGTTTTCTTGAACCGCAAACTAAAATTCAGTTCATCTGAAAATCGGTACAACCGATTCTCAATGCGGTTCAACCGAAAAACCAAGAGACCTCCTGAGCCAAAATGCAATGGTATTGTTTTTATTGAACCGCCAACTAGAAATTGGATTGACCGTAATGCGGTTGTACCGCTCCAAGAACCGGTCGTACCGCATTAGCGCTTAGTTGGCTGAAGCCTTCAAAATCCGATACTACCGCCAAGTAAAGCGCGGTCATACCGCACAAAGCAGTACAACCGCCATTATAACTGCGGTACTATCGATTTTCGACAAATGCACTTAGAGCTTTCAAATTCAAATTCAAATGCATGCATGATCCTAAATTGATCCATATGGCATAAGAACAAGCTATCAAGCTACTAGTCATGATCCCTCTTAATAGTACGGTATTTAACCTATAATCCGGTCATCCAACCAAATCTCCTAAGACCGATAAAATGGAAAAAGGATCCTAGACTACGTGTACCTTGTCTTCAAGCCATGTAGATCTTCATGTTATCCTTTGGCATGCATCCTTACGTCATCAAATTCACCAATGGGACTTAACCTTGTAAATACTCAATACACGTTAATCCCATATTCACATATTATCATTAATTACCAAAACAATTTTTAGGGGCCTAGATGCTTTTAGTAGCAAGCAGGACGTGACCACTCTTTGCAAAGCAGGATATGACTTCTTTCTGCAAAGTAGGACGTGTCCACTCTCTACAAAGTAGGACATGACCTCGCTCTGCAAAGCAGGACGTGACCACTCTCCGCAAAGCAGGACATGACTTCTCTCCGCAAAGCAGGACATGACTACTCTCTGCAAAGCACGAAGAGACCACTCGACTGCCGCTATAGTGCCGCTACAGATGCATCCCCTGTCGCTATAAACACAGTGCTACTCGGCCAAGAACTCTACACCAACAACACTACCAAGATAACATAGACAAGGAGAAGGAATGAGAGCACATCTGCAAGCTTTTGAAGGACTGGGAGGCTTCCTAGCAAACCAACGCTCGCCACAGGGTGTTTAGTCAGTAGCCTTACACTCACCACCCACCTTCAGAGCTCGTCGATCCAAGGAAGCTGCCTCATAGTACTCCCAACGATTCCGGTTGAGCCCCCCCCGGCTATGCCCGCTGAACGCCCTCCGGAAGGGCCCCCGACGGGGGTGGCGCCACCCCTTTGCTGGTGTTGGGACGCTTGTAAGTACGTCAAATCAACCGACGAGTGGTCCATTAGGCAGCGCTATTGGTGATGCCCAAACTACTGCGTGGACTACCCCGACCACAGGTTTGACACGCCGAGTCACAGGCAGTCGGTAATAAAATCGTATTTTAGTGCACACCACTATTTTGCTTCCTGTTACACCGTAACCACGTCTCTCTATCGTTGGACGACTTGGATCAGTCACTCAATGGTTGAGCGACTAGTTCCAATTCCCCGAACAGTAGAGAGACATAGTATTATTTTTGTAAAATAAAAAAGGGAGGTATAGTACTGTTGTCGGTGATCTAGAGCCGATCTTACGTATGATTGTTTGATTCGGGGGTCTCCTAGATAAGAATCACGCAGAGAATGACATAGGGATTTTATACAGGTTTAGGCCTTCTCCAAAGAGAATAACAACCCTACTCCTGTGTGGCTATATTGAGTATGTTGATTACAATCAAGAGAAAGACTAGAGCTTGTGCTCCAGATTCTCCTGTCCCCTTCTGCCTTCTAACTTCAACCTTATATGACATATGAAGAGGTGGCAGTTCCTCCAGACAAAGAGGCGTCCCAACGTTCCAATTGATGAACCGCTTGATGGAAGTTGCCGCCAGGGATGTGGCACCCCCACGTTGCTAGGCAGTTGTTTGTTAGAGACAAAGTAATTAATGCGGTTACTCACAGAGAGTAACAGCGTATATTAAGTACCCTATGTGTTAAACATGGCGCATAATATTCCCTAACTGACTAGGTCCACAAGTCAACAAGCCTTATCAATTACAGGTTGTCGAAACCAGGCTAGTCGAAGCCAATCGAGTCGTAGAAGATCTTACGACTGCTCGATAGTCATAGAAAGGCTTACGACTATACTATGGTCATAGGAAGACTCACAACCATGGGGTGGTTTACGACCAGGCAGTTTGACATCTCCCTTATAAATATTAAGGGGTATACTTAAGACTAATATGGAGATGTTAATATATATATATATAATAAGAATTACAAATAAAAACATAAATGAGGATTATTAGATTTCAGAATAAAAATGATTATTAAAAAAAACGAAGAAATGGTATGGGCGCAATCCTAGATTTTTGAGGAAAAAAAGTGATCTAATAATCGCAAAATCCAAAAAAGTTTGTGATTCTAATAGCATGGACCAAACAATGAGTGGCATAGACCAATTTCTTAAAAAAAATGTAAAATTGACTATTTTATTCTACTACCATGTGTGAAAATAATAATAATAATAGAATAATATGATGAAAGTATTTTGACAGGGAAGTATAAATATTCACAGCAAAACCTTTGATCAGAGTTATAATCATTTGACTAAACATTCTTGGATGTCATTCTACTGTGACTAGAGGGAGTATGACTCTGATGGTAGTTAAAGTTTAAGAGAATATGATTGACGAGTATCTAATAATCCTCAATTAATTAAATTATTTGTATGTAATTGTTATTATATATAGCAATATCTTCATGTTATTCGTAAGGATACCCCTTATCATTAATAAGGGAGAAGCTTAGCCAAGTGATCGTAAACCATTTTACGACCACCCTATATGGTCGTAAGTACTTCTATGACTATCTAGTGGTTGTAAGATTTTCTACGACCACCTCATGATCGTAAGCCTTACTATGATCACTTCATAGTCGTAATATAGACATATGGGCCTAATCGACTAGGGATAGTTATGCGTTGTGTTTAATACACAACATAGTTAATATGTGTTGTTATTATCCTGGGTAACTGCACGTATTAAGTCCCTGTCTCTGACATAACTGCAAGGCAACGTGGGAGGATCAGTCTCTGACAATAACTGTCACTGAACGTGCTAATTTCATCAAACAGTGAGACATCTCTTGATACGGGATAACTGCCACACCTTCACGCGCTATATAAGGAGTAAAGTCGATGGACATAGAAGAAAGACAAGGACAATGACAACAAAGACAAGATCAATAGACAGAAGTTATTAAGCCCTAGTTCTAGTGATTTCTTCCCTGTTGTAAAGTATAGTCAATACAACAACACAGGAGTAGGGTTATTATTCTCTCAAGAGAAAGCCCTAACCTGTATAAAACCCCGTGTCTTTTTCTGTGTGGTTTAACTCAAGGAGAGTCCCTAGCATTCATTTGTAAGATCGATACTAAACCATCGACAGTTGGCGCCATCCTTGGGGATCTTCTGGTTTCGCCTTTCCTTCGATAAATTATCTTCATTTTTCAACTTTGATGCATTCATAGCAGGAGAGTGGAATGATGAGAATTGGTTCAATTTGGCATACTACGCAGAACTTGACATGGATGCTTGCTACGAGTACGAGCAGAGCATCATTTCGTCCGATGACAACGCCGTTTCTAGGTATCTTTCACTAGACCCAAGAGATCATGCCACAAACAAGATTGATGAGGGATCTTTCTCCCCCACAACATTACGCTCAGATGAAGAACCAGACTACTCAAAGGGCAAGGGTCCGTCCGACTAGGGTTAGGAACATGCCACGGTGAGTACAGAGCACGATGAGGGCTCCCCCTCCAAACGTTCAAGCTCGTCTGACGCCGTCCGATCTAGCACAACATGTCTTGGAATCCATGATTCCAAAACTCAATCAACACCTGATAACCATCACCCTTAGGTTACCCCACGAGGTGCATTGTCAAGCCTGCTTCACCTGCGGATTCGACCACACCCCTGCAGGGTTCACCTTTAGTTGGAGACGGTTATAACCCAAAATTCCCCTTCCTAGTGGGGATTGCTCAAAGTCACAAGACGTTGTCTTTCGACTGCTCCTCGAGTCAGATGCAAGTGTAGATAATAGCTTTCAGGAGGTCTTTGTCCTCTCGTCAGATCCTAATCTCTCTCCAAGAGGCCGGGATGGGCATGCTTTCCATCACACACTCACTTCGGGCTATCGTGGTGATGGCGAGAACGCCTCTGGTGATGAACAAGATCTCCACCTTCATGAGCGTGGTCGAAATCCTAGAAATGATCGCTCTCCACTGAGGCAAGCTCCGACTGACTCAGACATTGATGATCCTGAAACATTCGGAGAAGAAGAATTGCTACCCAGAGGTCCTTACTTAGGCGCATCCAATACCAGTCAGAGGAAGCTCAAAAACTTCAGTGAATCAATGAGCTGATCGAAAACCCAACTCAAGGGCTTGGACAAGCACTAGATTATGACCTCTTTACTCAAGAGATCACACAAAGATTTCGGGACACGATGGTTAAGCTTGAACGGACTCGACAACACCATTCTGGTAGTTGTACCGAGACAACTCCATCGAACGCTAGTCGTTCAGATGACTCTCCTCATGGAGAACGACAAGACAACAGGTCTGGTTGGTCTCCTAGCCATGACTCTAGTCGTAGAAGAGTCCCTCGAACAATTGGTGATCGGCAAACTCCTAGAGGAAGTGGTCGTTCACTAGTTCTTCTGAGAAATCTGCACCAGCAGATGGAGTACGAGGAGTATTACCCTCGTAGGGTTGAGATCTATGATAGGTCAGGTCCACTTACCACTGGGTATAGTCGAGTATGACCGCGTGGTGATGCCTACCCTTCTTTCTCGCAATGAAGGTGTTATGATATTATTACTGGATGTCAGGCGTTGACCTTCGAGCAGTTCGCTAGACGCCCCGGTTCAGACTAGTGAACATGGAGAAGTTTGATGGGACAAAATCCCATCGAGTTTCTTCAAATCTATACCACCACTATTCAAACAACAGGAGGAGGAGAGCATGTCATGGCCAACTACCTTCCTACTGTACTCGAAGGATCTGCTCGGTCGTAGCTGTTAAATCAGCCACAAGAGTCGATCTATTCGTGGTAGCACCTCTTCGACCTACAACTAGCCAACTTCCAGGGCACTTATAGCCACCCAGGAAAGGAGGATGTCCTGCACAGAATGCGATAGGATTCTCACGAGACCTTACGCCAATTTATCAGGCGTTTCAGTCAGGTTCACAATTCAATTCATTAAGTTTCTGACTCTTCTGTCATCGGAGCATTCAAGCAGGGAGTTCGCAATCGAAGGATCACCGAGGATATCGCTCTAAATCCTCCAGCTACTATCGTTGAGCTCTTTGAAATGGTCGACCGTTATGCAACAGTTGCAGAATCGATCGAGTGGAATCTCACAGTTGATCACGATGATAAGGACACTCGAGGAACAGGCGAAGGCAGCAAGAAGAAAGATAAAAGGCTGGGAAATCCAAGAGCAAGACTAAAAACCAAAAGCTCTAAGGAAGTCTTAGTTGTGAACGACAAAGAGCCTTGGAGCTCCAAACCATATCCCGATCGAAGCAAAGGTAAACACGCCGAACAAAAGAATTATATATCTAGGTGGTGTCCTTTCCACAAAAAAAGGACACGACCTTCATAACTACCGAGTTTTTCAACAGAAACTCGAGGATTACTACTCCGACAAGGGACCACTTCCTACACTTGAATAGGTGGGGCAAATGAGTGGTCGAAAATAGTGGGATGATGATGAGGAGATGTTGTTTTAAGATCCAAAACACACCATCGATCAAATCTATGGAGGATCTTCGGCATACGAGTCGAAACGACAGCTCAAAGCTATCTTCGGCCAAGCTTGTTGGCTAGGTTTCTCTTCCTGTAACATTTTGTTCACCAAAAAATTTTAGGACGGAGAAAATCTCTTTTGATGTGGTCTATTTCGACATGGCATACAATGTCATGCTCAGTCGACCAACTCAGTCATGATTCCTAATGGCTGCTCATTACGGTTATCAATGTCTTAATATGCTTGGTCCCAAAGGAGTGTGATAAAAAGATGGCACTGGACGACGAATAGTCGGCTTATAATGTTTTTTCCATGGTTTAATGAGGATGCCTCGTAGCAAACAAGTGTTGAAATCAGAGCCCCCTTGAAATGTAAATTCTTTGTATGGTTAGCTTTGCAGAATCAGCGCTGGACGATGGATAGATTGCATTGAAGAAGATTATCCCATCTGGCGCTCTGCAACTTGTGTGTGCAAGAGGAGGAAACACTACAACATCTTCTTGTGGACTATATTGTAGCCAAACAAATCTGGTTTGAGACTCTCTCGGTGACAAATCATGGTGCACTCATGCAGAATGACGATTTTTAGTTAGCTGACTGGTGGATGGTGGCAAGAAAGACAATGCGAAAGGAGCTAAAGAGGGGATTTGACATGTTGGTTATTCTGGTTCTCTAATTGCTATGTAAAGAAAGGAATGCGAGTGTCTTCAATGCAAAATTCCGCACCTTAACCGAATTATTGGGAGTAGTCCGGCATGAAGGTTTGTTGTGGTGTGTGACATGGTTTGTTTGTCTCCGTAGTTGGTTGCCATAATCCTGTAGTTCTTTTGGTGATCTAGCTGTTATTTTTGTTTTCTTTTTTGTTTCCTGTTTTTCTTTTCTTTGGTGGATGCTTCTCTTTGCTCTGTGTTGTATCGTTTTTTTTCTATGTTAATTAAAATGATGTGCAAAGCTTTTTGCATGTTTAAAAAAGAAAGGAAAAAAAGAACGGGAAATCTTATGTCATCTACCTCCCGGCCCCTCGGCTCCTGAGAAGCATCGACACTTCGACAGCCAGAAGCTTCCTCGCTCCAGCCACTCCACGTGACCTCACACTCGCCGTCTTACAGCCCCGCCGTGTTAGGAACTGAGATTTGATGAACCAGTATGTTTTACTTCAATGGACCAGATTCACACAAGGAGGCTTTATGAAGATCCAACGGTCTCTCGGTTAAGTGACTTCGGCGCCGACTTCCATTGAAGCGGTCCACGTCTATTCTGAACTGCGCGTGTGATCAACATCCGACATCTCATGTTTGATCCATTGTTTCACCGTGCACCAATTTACTTACTGTAGATTTCGCCAGACTTATTCACTTACTTTCGTTTGTCATTTTCAGTTAAAAGCTATGGCTATATAAAGCTTGTAATCAGACTGATTGTCGGACTCGGGATTAACACCCCAAATCCTCTGTGCATTTCTGAATTAGTCCCATGATCAGTAGCTAGTTTACACAGTAAACAGATATGGTAACATTCATAAATCGCATAATTATATTAATAATCAACAGAGTTTATTACAAAAGAGGCTTACAAGCCAACAATAAAGAACACAGCGAAAGACGAAAAAGTAGTGGAGTCCAGTTGATCTGCCACAGGCAATCGACTGGGGTAGCGGCCTAGTCGCCGAGATCCACACCGGTAGCAAAGTCCTTCTCCTCTGAAATTTGTTTGCATAAAGCAAGTATGAGCACAATTACCGTGCTCGCAAGTTACACCCGTCAAATAACAGAATGACATGCATGCATGGATATCTCAAAGGAAGGCTTAATATGGTTGATTTGTATAAAGCCAAGTTTCTTTCAAATACAAATACAAATACTAAGTTCCAAAGCAGTTATTCCATACTAAAATTCATTTTATGATTTTATAGTCAGATAACATTCACACATGAATGGTGAAGGATACCCTCATATCATATGGCTTCCTGCCCAATTCTTATTTGGATAGAAATCATTTGTGTCAATTCATTTTGAAATCAAAACCAAAGTCAAACTTTGAGTGGCTTTGCCAAGCATGTCCATAACTGTGGACATAGCTATTCGAATAGTTCTTAACACTCTGCAGAGGTTGTACAGCTTTACTCACATGACATGAATTCTCTAGTTTGTTTGGCATCCGTCGATACCACTGCTCACTACCTTAGGTAAGTAGTCTAGAGCACGTGTCAAGGCCTTTACAATGCTCCATTCCACCACAGTTCCCCCTCGCTAAGGTTTCGTATCCCCCTTTGGACTGACCATCCGCCGGGTTCGTAGAGCCCTCTTTGGACATTAAGCTCTTTACATTCGACCACACCTTAAGGATCAGATAAAAGGCATAATCATCAGAACAATCGGGGCGATCCAGAGATCATCAGAAGCACAACACTCTAGTCTTTAGCTCTATCTTGTAATTCAGCATACTCAATACATATACACAAGAGTAGGGTTGTTATTCTCCTAGGAGAAGGCCCGAACCTACATAAAAATCTCTGTGTCTCCATCTCTGTGTGATTTTGAGCCTAAAGGAACCCCAAATCAAACAATCTTTACGTAAGTTCGGTCCTAAAATACCGACAAGACTTGATTTCTATCGATCTAGATTCTACTGGCAAAGTAATTTCCTAGTTCCTACTCACTTCCTAGCAACAGCAATAAATCATTTGTACTTTTGTGCTCCTCCACCATCACGCGTTATCAGGCAACGAACACCTAGTTACCCCCAAGGGGAGGCGCTGTGTACAGGGCTCAACCGCTCGAGTCTCCACCAAAACCCACGAGAGAACTGAAATTCCCACAGAGAGAGGGAACCATAAAGCGGACAGTGCTCATCAAATGCTCTTCTTGTTTCGAGTTCTGCCGTAGCTAGCTTTTCATGATCCGAAGCAAAAGATGGCGAGGCCTTTGCAGCACTGCTCACACAATCCATGGGGTGGTAGGTAGTTTCGCACGAGAAAGCTACACGAGGCATCCTATATATTAACGCTGCCCATTTGTCGTTCCCTGACAGTGTGAAAGATACCCATATCTTAGGCTGCTTCTTCTGTGGATATAGCGGCTACGTCGTACGTGCACGATGATCGCGGAGGGCGCGGCGGAGCTGTTGGCCCTGCTGGCCCCCCTGCTCGTCGTCGTGGTCGTCGCCGCGGCGCTCGCGTCGGCGTCGGCGGGCGGGGGCGTGCGCGAGGCCGAGGCGCAGGTGGACGCGCAGGCCAGGGAGTGGGCGCAGTTCGTGTTCGGCTCGGAGGCCGCGGAGCTCGCGGCGCCGCAGAGGCCGACCCGACTCCTGGTGGTGACGCGCCAAGAGGAGCACGGCTGAGCCAGCGTACGCACGTAGCCTTGCACGACGCACAACGCACGCGCCGTTGTTCTTCTCTCGACTGCAAGTGTGTACATAGTTACATACCCTATGCATTCTACGGGATCCCTTGTGGAAGAATACATGGGGGAGAAGATCATTTTATTTTAGTGCCAGATCTACAAGTTTCATACTTCCGTTTGATTGGTGTTCTAGCTAAAAAAAGAACACTGGAACTCAAAATCTGTACGTAAGTACGTTGATGGAATCCAGACGAGGGTAATATTAAAAGATCATTTAACCAGCAAGGCCTTTACATGAAGCGATCATTTTACATCGTGCAAGGCTACGAACAGAGCAGCGAAAACACTAGAGCTCATTCACATCGTCATCATCTCCCGCGCCGGACGGCCCGGCCCCGCCGCCTCCGCTCCTGTCGTACACCTGCTTGATGATCGGGCCGCACACCTGCTCCACCTCCCTTAGCTTCTCCTCGTACTCCTCCGCCTCCGCCGTCCGGCCTCCGCCGTTGTTCTCCTCCAGCCACTCCAGCGCCTCCGTCAGGGCCGCCTCCATCCTCGCCTTGTCGTCCTCGCTGATTTTTCCGGCCATGCCGTCCCTCACCGTTCTCCGCATGCGGTACACGTAGTTCTCGAGACGGTTGCGCGCGTCGACGCGCTCCCGGACCCGGCGGTCCTCCTCCGCGAACTCCTCAGCCTCCCGCACCATCCGGTCGATCTCGTCCTGGCTGAGCCGGCCCTTGTCGTTGGTGATCGTGATCGACTTGGACTGCCCCACCGCCTTGTCCTCTGCCGTCACGTGCAGGATGCCGTTCTCGTCGACTTCGAAGGTCACCTCGATCTCCGGCACGCCGCGCGGCGCCGGAGCGATGCCGGACAGGTCGAACCGGCCCAGCTCCCGGCAGTCCTTCGTCAGGCTTCTCTCGCCCTCGAACACCTGAGGTTTTAGAGAAACTGTTGTTAAAGTCTGCAGAATCAATGGCAGCTCACAATGTCACAAATGAGCGATGGATGAGGTGAAATTTATGCTTGCCTTGATCGAAACCGTGGTCTGGTGATCCTCGTAGGTCGTGAACACCTGCGACTTCTTCACCGGGATCCTCGTGTTCCGGGGGATCAGCTTGGTCATGACACCGCCGGCCGTCTCGATCCCGAGCGTCAACGGCGTCACGTCGAGCAGTAAGATGTCTGGGCATCAAGAACGCCGATTTGTATGTCAATTTCAGGCTGTCACACAACCACGTCGCTGTCCGTCACTAACAAGTCAAAGCATTACGTTACCTTTGGTCTCCGTGCCGCTCTCGCCGCTGATGATGCTGCCTTGCACGGCGGCGCCGTACGCGACGGCCTCGTCGGGGTTGATTCCCTTGGTGGGCTCCTTCCCGTCGAACATCTCCTTGAGGAGCTCCTGCACCTTGGGGATCCTGGTGCTGCCGCCGACGAGGATGATCTCGTCAATGTCTGCCTTCTTGAGCTTGGCGTCGGCGATGGCCTTCCTGACGGGGCCCAGCGTTTTCTTGAAGAGGTCCATGTTGAGCTCCTCGAACTTGGCCCTCGTCAGCGTCTCCGAGAAGTCGACGCCGTCAAACAGCGCCTCGATCTCGACGCGCACCTGGTGCTGGCTACTGAGCGCGCGCTTGGCGCGCTCGCACTCACGGCGGAGCTTGCCGAGCGCGCGGCCGTCCTTGCTGATGTCCCTGCCGTGCTTCCGCTTGACGAGGCGGATGAAGTGGTCCATGACCCGCTGATCGAAGTCTTCGCCGCCGAGGTGCGTGTCGCCGCTGGTGGCGAGGACCTCAAACACGCCGTGGTCCAGGCTGAGCACGCTCACGTCGAACGTGCCGCCGCCGAGGTCGTACACCAGCATGTTCATCTCCGCCCCCTTCTTGTCCAGCCCGTACGCGATCGCCGCGGCCGTCGGCTCGTTGATGATCCGCGGCACGTTCAGCCCGGCGATCGTACCGGCGTCCTTCGTCGCCTGCCTCTGCGCATCGTTGAAGTACGCTGCAAAGCAGTCAAATCTTGCATTGGTGAGGCTAAAAAGATCAAGTTGGCCGCAAACGGTGGCGCGAAGAAACCTTTGCAATATTTTTTTTTGAAATGGGAACTACCCAGCTTTTATAAAAGCTAATAACAGAGAGTAACAAAAGGCTGGGATTACCAGCTTACAATCACGCGCCAAAGCAACCAAAAACGAAAAAGAGACAGACAGTGCGACCTCCAGCATAACAGCAAAGAGGAGTTCACAGCACTTCTGAGATTGCTGGGGCTGCAGCTTACAAGCATGCAACTGATCAGCCAAAACAAACTAGCAGAAGGAGAATCCACCAGCAGTCCTACTTTATACAGAAAGGATCACATCGATTTACGCAGACAATTGCTTATAAAGTCCAAAAGAGAGGCAATCATGGAAACTTGATCTGTCTTTTTATCTCCTTGAAAGCATTGGGTCAAGCTGAACGGGTGTTACCTTCCTGTTTCTCGCCGCCCCTTTGCAATATTGCCTCACCTGATGACCACGTATGCGGCTTCTCCGTCCTTCATCTTGGCGAGGATCACCATCTCCTGTACTGCACCTTCCTCTCGGCCCTTCACCTCACCTCCACGTCGTCCCTCTGCACCACCTTGTACCTACCTCATGTCCCTCTGCACCTCCTCGTCATCAAACCTACCAACCCAAAATTACTCAAGCACTGGTCTAACGCATCGAGAAAGTAAAAGGTGTTATAATGTCGAGATTGCTTTCGCTTACTTCCGGCCGATGAGGCGCTTGATGTCGAAGACGGTGCGCTGCGGGTTGAGCGGCGCCTGGTTCTTGGCGGCCTCACCGACGAGGCGCTCATCGTCGGTGAAGGCCACCCACGACGGCGTGATCCGGTTCCCCTGGTCGTTGGCGATGATGTCCACGTGCCCGTTCCGGTACACCCCCACGCACGAGTAGGTCGTGCCGAGGTCGATGCCGATCACCGGCCCCGTCGCCGCCTTCCCCTTCCTCCCGGAATATCCCTTCCGCGCCTCGGCGCCGTCGCTCAGCCCGCACAAGTACCCTACGATGAATGTGCAATAACACAACGAAAAACTGAGAATATCGCAACAAACTAACAGTGTGTTTTTGCGTTTGCAGCACGCACGCACGTGTACCTGAACAGAGCAGAGGAAGCAGTACGAGAGCTAGAGCAGAGTGCTTGGTTCTTGCCATCTCCTGTTCGTTTCTTGCTTGCTTGTCTTAATCTTCTCTCTGTAAGATTTGATGTCCACTTGTCTTTGTGAGTTGTTGTGGACTTGCGTATCTCTCGGTTTAGATTGGGAGAATGAATGATCATACCCATGCTCTGAGTTTATAAAGGCTCTGGCGAGAGATAAGTGTAGTAGCCGCCAGAGTGTTCACGTGAGGAGCCCAATCGTGTGTCGACACGTACAATGTGGTCTCGATGCGGTCCGGCCCGGCGATCCAGCGAGAACGTTCGGGTCGCCAGAGCGGTAGGTGGGCTGGCCGACAGTAGTGCGAGCGCAGAGTTGGTGCTTCGTCGTCGAGGCCTAAGCAAAGGTTGGGCGGAGCAACCTGAAGGGAAAAAAAAGCAGAAATGTTGGGCCACGTACGCGTGCCTTAGGATTCGATGCTATGCCAATTTGGGCTGAGGGAAATTTCGGCCATGCCGAACAAAGTGACGGGCTGGGTGGTAGCGAGTTGCTCAAGGTAGCCTACTCGGAAGCGCATCCTCCAATTGTAGTGTAGAGAAGCACACGACTACGTGCATTACGAGCATCTTCCACCGTCTAGCAAAGTCGCAAAGGTTTGGATTGTTAGCTCTCCAAAATCTAGGAACGTCAAATTCTTCATAACTGTTTAGGATATGCAGTTATGAAGTAAATATCTTAAACAAGTTTTTGATTACAATAAAAGCTAGACTTTTATTACATAGAATTAAGGCTTACCAGCAGTTTTAACCCGACACGGGCAGTGGCGGACCTAGGATTAAAATTTAGGTTGGATAGAATGAACTAATACTATTATCCGATAACAAAGGAAGTCATATATAATACACATTGCAAATCACTTTCAATATAGCATATGACACTAAATGGATCTTAAAACTACAATCCGCATAATATGAACATACAAAGACAGGACAAACGTAGAAAATGTACCTCATCAATGAAGTTTACAGAACAATTTACCACCAAAATACAAAATTATTAAATTACTAGTAACAACATGTCAAAAGTAGATGGATGGTGAGTATTCAGATTAATCCATCATAAATCATAAAAAATTATTGAACATAACAAATAGAAAGACATACTATTAAAGTACTAATCACTTGATCTCTAATATCCGGATGGAATTCCTCAATTGGTATACGAAGTGCTAGATCGGCAACAATATGAACATCCAGGTTAAAATCCTTAATACCTTCAGTTTCTTCCTGCAGTTGTGGTTGTTGTGCTACTTGTGCATCTTCAACATTGACAGTTTCAACCGTTAGTACTTGCTCTTTTGTAGCTACCACAGATCCACTTTGCTTTGGTTCTTGGGTCGACCCACTCGGCAACCTTGATGGTAAAATAGCTCTTCAAATCTAGCAAATTCAGAGCACGATGACACTATCAAATTCACAAATCATCATATTCATTCATTAATAATCATTTATAATTTATAAATTATAATCACTGTGAGTATCACACATGACACATCACAAATTCACAGTATTCATCATTCAGGCATTCACAATCCAATTCTTACCTTTTTCTTTAGACTTAGGATGAGCCATCTTCAATTTCTATTTTCTCAAATTCAACAGCTCACCTCCTTACTCACGGAAGCAAAAAAAAAAATTTCCCTCACTCATGGCTCTGAGGCTCTCTATTTTCTCAAATTCATAATCACCACACCAGCTCACCTCCTGAAGACCTGACCTCAACTCTTCAATCACGGGCGTGGCCAGGCTCCTCGACCTCCTCACTGTCCTCCTGCCCGCCTCGGGCTCCTCCCCGGCCCAGCGGCTGGCGCTGGCCTCCTTCTCCTTGGTCACTTGGCCCGCCTCTCGGCTCCTCCCGGCCCGCGACAGGCGCCCGCGCTCCTCTCTCGGCCGCTCTCGGCCGCCCGCCTCAACCAGGCCGCTCCTCGCTCCTCCCGTGACCAGCCACCGTCCCCATGATCCATGACCGTGGCCACCCGCTCGCTCGGTTGGACTGAGCTCCTCTGGCGGCCGCCTCGGCCCGGCCCAGCCTCCTCGCTCTCTCACGTGGTGCCGCAATGCCATGCCGCCCTAGCGTGTAGGGTTGAAGATTTGGAGAATTTGAGTTTTTGCTAATTGGGGATTTCAGATTTGGGGTAACAAGGAGAGTAATGAGAATATGAGATGCACTAATGCACATGGGCTTAGCTGGGCGGGTGTGGGCTATAGGTGCTTTGGTGTGGCCTCCTCCTCTGACCTGACCTCTTGCTCACCTACTCGACTACCGGACCTCACCTATTGCAGATCGTGCGATGGCCGGCGCCGGGGCGTGGGGGGGTTCACGGCTGGACCTCGGGCGCCGCCTAGCCTTGCCCTATTGTTTGGGCCGCCCACACACAGACATTCAAGCCCAAAGTTGATATAATACCGGACAAAAAACTTCAAACCACGAGCACGCTTGGCGTAGTTAAGACCTAATAACGATGAGTCATTTGTCATCATGTGGGTCCACCAAAATCCTGTTCATCATGAACCTCTGCATTTTCCCAGGTTTCCTCTATATGTGATTTGCAGATTGCAAGAATGAGTACAACTTTCGTATTCAACAAGCTACATGGAAATACTAAATAATTACATGTAAGGAGTTCAATGGATGGTTAGGGTTTACCATATCTGGCATATGTGGATGCATTTTGCAGTTAAAGCAGTTTATCTTTAGAACAGTAAAACAATAATAAGTAATAACATCAGTGGTTTCTCAACACTTGCACAAACCAACTTAACATCTCAAAAACTCTACTTATGCCTCTGTACTGCAATCACCCATCAACACAGCTTCATTAACCAGAAGCACGGTGTATTCGAATACCATTAAATATACACACTGCAGAGTTGCCCAACTTTACTCACAAGATATCTCAAACTCATACTGTCACATCATAGATACGCAACCCATTAGCGTGCGACTGAGTTTGGGATAACAAAGCCTTTTCACTGCTCAACCTTTCTAGCCTCTACCCAGTAGGTTCAAACCCATACAGCCCTCGGGAGACTCCACCGACCGCCGCGGATCTTGTGCCCCGATGCTGATGGGACCATACCGTTATGTAGACCAGCGAGTGTCCCTTTCTGGCCCACCACTGTCCTATTCTCGATACAGTAGATATTCAATCAGAAGAGCAGTGTACTAAACCAGGGAGTAATGACCACACATGTGGTTGAGCGGTTTTTTGTGTCTGTTACTGTGGCACAAGGTTCTTATCCTTACTTGTCTTTAGTGGGGGAGTGGACTGACAACCAATCCGTGGCTTTCCACTCTCTTGGCCCCACCTTTGATCCACTGTCTACACAAGTCTATTGGGTTGTCCAACTTCCTGGACCCAACTCTCATCCAAAAACCATTGGCGAACCGCCAATACTGCGTTTCGGGATTTATAAACACATTTGTGACAAAGCTACTTATATAGCTAATATTTTATGTGAACTTGTCAATGTGAATATGGCCTACAAGTGCTAGGTGGGTTTGTATGTTGGGTAATAGGATTTATCTAATTATCATGGCATTCAAAAGTATTATTTCGGTATTTAAAGTAATTAACACAAATATAATAATGAAGGTAATAATATAAATATATGAAATATGGGCTCAAAATGGTCAAGAAATGCGACTTGCCTCTTTGCACAAAGTCCTCTAGATACTAGTCTTGTCCGACGTCTTCTGGAGCCAAGTCGTCAAAGTCGTGACCTAGCGCGAAAAAAAATATAATAAACCAAATAAAATCCAGTTCGACAAGGAATGAGCTAGGAACAACATGCAAGTAAATAAAATTGAAAAGAAACTTAAAGGAAGGTGGTGTGGGAGGGTGGGTATTTATTTGGAGCTTCAATAGGCTGAACGGAGTCAAGAAATGAATCCAAGTACAACAAAAATATAGTAAGAAATAATGAATCCTATAGAAATATGAAAAGATTTATTGGGAGCTTGAAATAGCTGATCGGAGTCAAGAATGAGCTTTCTGGGTTTGAGACGGTCAGAATGGGTATGACATGTCAATTACGATTTTGGTGAATAGTGTTAAGTTTACTATTCATACATGAAATATGTTATGAACAGTAGAACCCTAATTTTGGTTAAGGAAGAGTAATTAAGTTTACTATTTTCTGGTGGTGAACAATAATTTGGAAGAACAATATAGCACAGGGTTTGGGCCGAATTTGAAATGAACAATAGTGGGTCGGTGAACAGTGTGGAGTTCTGGGCTGAGCCCATTCGGCTCCACGGCCTGAAGGCCCATTACGGTTGGGCCTTAAAAGGCCTAGCCCCAAGCGGCCTCAAGTGCGCTCAGTCGAAGGCCAGAGCGCCTCTGTGGCGCGTCCGAGCGGAAGAAAGGGAGGCGAGCGGCCAACGGCGCTTCGACGGTGGTGGCGGCTGTCGGCGAAGGGAAGGTAGCGCGGAGAGGCTCCACCGAGGTAGGTGCACCCTCCCCCTTTTGGATTTTTGTGCGGGGATGGGGTTTTTGGGTGATGGGTGTGGGGTGGTGGCCTTGCAAGTGAAGAGAATGGAGTGGCGGTGTTGTCTTTGCTCGGTGAGGTTAGAAATGGAGGTGGTATTGGGGTGTTGGATGGGAGAGGAAGGGACGGGGGAGGGCGAATCACCTCACGGGCTCGAGGGGGAGGAAGCAAGGGTGGCGGCGACTCCACAAATTCGGCTGACACTGGGAGGGGAGGGGATTTAGGGGAGGTGCGAAGGTGGGGAATGGAGAGGAAGGTGTGCTCCGGGTGGGCTTTTATAGCCAGGGAAAGGGCGGTGGGAGCAGTGCGGTGATGGGCAGTGTGGCGACGTTGTTGGGCGGGGGCGGTGGTTGGGCGGCGCCGAGAGGGGCAAGGTGGCGCGATGAGGTGGCGTAGTGCATTGATGGCGACAGGGAGGTGGCATGGTGAGCTGGCCTGGTGACAGAGGGGGGGGGATGGCGGGATGACGAAGTGGCGGTGATGATCGGGCGTGACGACGGGAAGAGGAAGAGGGGCAAAGGCACCCGAAATGCGCCTCCAAGTGGGGATGGCGGAATGGCCGGAAAGGGAAAGCGGGAGGGGGAGGGGAATTGCCAAATTGGGAAAGAAATCGAATTCGAACCAAAAACTTTCAAAAAATTTGAAATCTTGAAATTTTGGGTTATTTCAATCTACCTCCCCTTAAAATGAATCTCGTCCCCGAGATTCACTCAAAGCCAGGGGATAGATTGGAAAATCACATTGCATTTTCGATTCTTTTTTTCCATGCTACTCTTTCTATTGTAAGATTCTAGGAATGCGGTTTCCAAACTAAAAATTAATACTGATCTTGCATGAAAACGTACCGTCAATGACATTTGTGGCTTATGTTGTTTCATTGGTATTGACATAATTGATCTTGCCCTGAGTTTGTCCTGGTTGCTGAAATTTTGGTTGTTCTCTAGGTCGTAGCATACCTCCTTTATTAGCTTGTAGTGTTGGTGGTGTTCTGTTGATCTGTGATTGACTCATCACTTGAGTTTTGGCTGCTTCTGTTGACATACCCCTCATTGGGCATTGAACCTTGTAATGACCAGGTTGTCCGCAATGGTAGCAGTTTATTGATTTTTATGGACATTCCTTTTGGTAGTGATTTCCTCCACATGTGTAGCACTGGACTGTGGCTGGTTGACTCATGTTGTATTGTGGTCTTGGAATTGGATTGGTAGTTGGTCTTTGCTGAAATTGTACTGGCGGTGATGTCATCATTCTTTTTCTGGGTGCACTTGGTGAAGGTGTCATCTGCATTGCTCTTCTTTTTCTGATTTCTTGTAATTTTGTTCTGGCTTCTTCTGATATTAGTAGTTTTTTACCATAGCTGACATGTCTTTGAAATCCAGAGCTGAAATGTGAAATTTCAGCGACTTTTGTCATCCTTCAGAAAATTTCTCCATCTTTTTCTCTTCAGTATCAACATCATTTGGGGCATATCGAGCCAGGTAGTTGAATTGAAGTAGATATTCTGTCACAGTAAGTCCTCTTTGCTGGAGAGCAATAAACTCTTGGCGTTTGGAGGCGAGCATGCCAGTGGAGACGTGTGCCTTATGAAATGTATCCTTGAATTCTTGCCATGGTATATCTCGACCAGGGTGGAGTGTTTGGTGATTCATCCATCATGCTGTGACTTGTCCTTGAAGTTGATGAAAGGCAAAAAGAGTCTTCTCTTGATCAGTGCATTGGATAGTGTCTAGCTTTCTTTTCCATATCTCTTATCGAATCATCGGCTGCTAGGGGTTCTGGTGCAACTGTAGAAGTTGGTGGTCTTGTTTTCTGGAAATCTGCCCATCTTGATCCTACAATTATTCCTCCATGTGTTGTTCATGGATAGGGTCCTGGTGGTACTGATGATCTGGTTGCTATCTGTTCTAGGAGTCTATTGTGTTGTTCCATCATTCTGTTTTGATTTTGCTCTACTTGATATCTATTTCTTTCCATCATGGCCATTACTTCTGCCATGCTTGGCTGATGATCTTCTGAATTGGTCTCATTTGGGGGATTGTCATTACCATGACTTCTTGTTCTTATTCCTGACATCTTGAGAATGTATTTCTACAGTGATTTTGGCCAAATATAGATAGGTGAGTAAGATTCAGACTTAAGTTAAGTGGAGAAAGATTAAGGTAAGTAGTAAGATGAAAAGAAGGCATTGAATTTTGACAATGATGATATACAGGTATTGATAGAAAAATAAAATATCAATAAACAACATAATTCTTTCAATTTATTTATACGAGTTGTATATATACTACTTAAAGTACATAGTACACCTTGTGTTACAACCAACAGATTGCCTATTTAGGGTTTACTCTATTTAACACTACTCTAGCGTACTCTGAACACTATTGCAACTTCTGACGAAATGTTGAAATTAGTTACGAGAGAGATAAATCTTTTATAAAACAAATCGAGTTTTTACAAATCTCAGTTTAGATAATATAGCAATAGAAGGGAAAGATCTCAATAATACTTATAGTTTTACTTTCAGAAATTCTTTTATAATTTTTCAAATTAAGGTTTTTGAAGGTCTTCATTTCCTAGTTCCTATAGCCAATCTAAAGTCTCAATCTACGGTCAATGTAACATCCCAAACAATGGTGTATGTTTCAAATGTATAAAAATGAGGATAAATTAAAACTTTTGATGCCTCATGATGTCATTTGAAATTCCCTGGGAATTTTCCCTAGGGTTTCCTATTTTCTAAGATCGATGTTTCTATTGACGGAAGTTGTTGTCCTTAAAAACTCCATGATCAAATCTTGTGATAATCCTCTGGAAATATTTTTCCTAAGTTCTAGATCATCCTAGTAACCTCTCTGAAAAATCTCATAATTTTTAGATTTTAGTTGCTATTTCAAAAGGGCTGGTCAACCCAATTAGTTCCCTGGTCAAACCCCTAGACCAGCAGTTTGTGAATTTTATAGAAAGAAATGCATTGCATGAAAATTTCTATAAAAATTACACAAGGTTTTTCTAAGATCCAAAAAGCTTCCATAAAAATTTTAGGATTTTTGGAGCTTGGTAGCTATCTCAAAAAAAATTCTCTAACCATCTCAGCCTCAATTCCAAAAATCAGTTTTCACTGTTCATCGGGCTTAGACCAGACCTCCGACCCGAGCCGACTTGGCACGGCCAAGTCACTTAAACCGCACCGCACCACATCTCCTTGAGCCGTCTGATCTCGAATCCACGGTTCCGCATCTCTCTCTCTCCCTCAGTCGATGTCAAGTGGAGCCCGCCGGCCAGACCTTCTCTCCACACGGACGCTGCCCCCGCGCCAGCTCTCTCGCGCAGCGCCATGGCATCGTCGTCACCGCGTCATCTTCAACGGTCTCGCCCCTGGGTTTTGACCGTGTGCCCATGCTTTGGCCGCGTCTTCCGCGCTTTCCCACGCCCCAGTCACCTCTCTCACCTGCCCTGTCCCCTCGCCGTCACCTCAACCCGCCATGGACCGAGCTCATCTCCGCCCTCCTCCCTATTTAAGGGCACCCAAAGCTTTCTCTCCCTCTTTTAGACACCACCGACACCTCCTCACCTCCGTTTTGCCTCCTCACCAAACGAGAGCACAAGGGAGACTTAGCTCCAATTCCGGCCAGGGCGCCGCTGAGGCGTTCTGGCGCAACCGTGGACCTCTTCCTCCCCTATTCGCGTCATCTCGTGCCAAAGTATCCTAGAAGAGTTTCTCCTAACTCAATTTCTTTTGTCATCTTCAGGAGTCGCCGAATTTTGGGTTTCCTCTTCTTCGGCCGAAAACGACACTCTTCTTCCCCATCTCCGGTAAGAAGCTCCGTTCTCCAATTCCTCTCTCTCACACCATCTCTTGATGTTACTTAAGCTTCCCCGATGTTCCGTTGCATCTATTCTTGCTCGGTAGAGCTCTCATGTTGACCAGTCTTCTTGCGTCATTGGTCATCACCGCTGGCTCGACTCCGTCTTCTCCAGTGAGCCGCGTCCCTCAGGTAGTTTCCTATCACCTTATACCCACTCTTACGCACGCCTTTTCGCCACGGGCAACCTTGTTTCACATTTTGGCATGTGAGCCGAGCGCCACCTCCGCTCTACAACGACGCGCCGCCGCTACATGTCGCCGGGCGCTTCGCCGAATCTTGGTAGCTTTGCCATGGCGAGGAATCCATTCAGCCCTTCGCGGCACGCCATGCCTTTTCCATTGCGGCAAGCTTGCACGGAACGCAGCCGGCGTGTGGCGTGGCCTTCGAACTGACCCATGGCGGCAATTAGGAGTTAATTATGATGATTAGTAGTAATGGCGTATCTTTGTCGAAATCAAGCGATTAGCGATTCTTTGAATCACTTACGAGTGGGCCTAAGGGCTTAAGTCTTGTGATTATAAACTCAGAGACCGGTAGTGGACCAAGAGTTCACGACTTTGCTACGTGAACCCGATGTATGACATGTGGACCCCACATGTCGGTATAATTTAATTCAGAAACTAAAATGGAAAGGGCACTATTCAGAGGGCCCACTAGTCAGTGACCATGGCTAGCTTGGCCCGAGTATAAAAAGTATTTTGTGTTTTATGATTTCTGAAATGCTTTAATTATGAACTGAAAATTGGTTAAACTTCAAAATTGCATAAGTAATTCGTTTTAGCTCCAAAATTTATGATTCAAATTTTGTTAGTTTCCTTTTTAAATGTAATTTAATATAAAAATGGTTTAAATCTTGTTACTATTACGGAAAACACTTTTAGCAAAATTACTTTAGGATTAGTATTATTGTTGCACTAAAAATTGTTTTAACTTCAAAAATGCATAAGTATTTCTCATTAACTCCAAACTGAGTAAACTCAACTTTGTTGGAATCCTCTGTTAGTGTAGTTTATTGTAGAATAGGTTGTGAGCATGATACTATTCTTAAAAATCTTATTTTACATAAAACTTGTGTACTACTTTCATAACTTTGAAAAATCATAGAATATTCATCTTAGCTCCAAATGAGGTGAATCAAATTCCATTGTTTATCTCATGTGGTGCTCTGCCTACCATAAAAATTTCAAGTACACCACTGCTCTGGAAATTTTTACCAACATAATTAATTCGGATGAACAGTAACCGATAGCAATTTATTTGGATTTTCTGGAAAACTGACATTCAAACTGTCATAACTTTTGCATAGAACATTCAAATCAATTGATTCTTATTGCTAAATTCACCTAAAATCATGCTCTACCTTCTGTGAATTTTTCATGATTTTTGGATGAAGTTGAATTTTTGGGTCTTTCGGTGTTATTCATTCTTATTGTGCTTTTGAATTCTTTCGGTAGGTTCCGACGATCCTATTGTTTACGAGAGTGATCCTTTGCAGCAAGATAATCATCCCCAACAAGGCAAGCAGTTTGATCATAAATGTCCCATTACTTTCAAGTCTAATACTTTGTTTACAAATTGTATGTATGCATGCTTTTGTGTCAAAGTTTATTTTCCCGATTAGAGGTAGCTATTCCTATTGCATGGTTACCCTTAAATTGTTCATTCCCTGCCACTAAACATAAGGTATTAATCGCGCCGGTGAATTAGAGCCCGGTGGTTGAAATTATGCTCTTTTATTGTCTTTTCGGTGTCATGCTTAGAAATGCTTAGCTACCGGTAGAATTGGGCGGTTATCGACTTAGTCGATAACTTTGATCACACAAAATTATTATTATCATTATGCTCAGCACTTTGTGCTTTGTTACTTTGTAAAGTCAAAAACTGAAAATGAAAATGAAATGTTTGAGACTTGGGCAGAATGGTTGATGGTGTGATCTTATGGTGTGACTGGAATGGTGCCCGGGTCAACAAGGACCGAACATCTTGGACACCGACCCAAGCATAATTGTGTGCTAACCACATGAGAGGCATATGGAACCTCTCTTGACTTAGTACTTTGGCGTGTGTTAGCCCCGAGTTGCATGGTGGGTTATTGGGTGAGCAGTAGTGGAGGTTATCCACTGCAAGGAGCATCATCCTTTATAAGGAGGTGAGCATCTTTGATGACTACGCATCAACATATGGGGCTTTCTCCCATATGGGCGACTCGTAGTTAATACACAATATTGGAAATGTCTCGTAGGACTTAGCCTTGCCGGCATACCTTTGAAAGTGTGCTTAATCTAGTGGCATAAGAGGCGGTCTGGCGTGTGGGTACATTGGTACACCCCTGCAGGGTATAATCTATTCGAATAGCCTCGTCCTAGGTTATGGACACGCTTGGTAAGGTCTTTACAAGAGTTAGACTATAACATTTAATTAAAACTTGATGTGGGTGGTATGAATGGGGAATTCATGCTATTGTTGTGGTGGCTATTGGGTTAGCCACTTCCAGGATGTCTTGTTATTATTGATTCTTGTATCTCGCTATTTTTGTCAACTAAAAACAGATTGTAAAACTGCTTTAAATCTATTACTTTATTGCAAATGAAAACTTGCTTTATGCTGAAATGAGTCTAGAGCCTCCTCCACCTAAATAAGCTTGCATGTAGCTATGTATAGGCACATTTACTCTACGTCGGTCTTGCGAGTATATTTTTGTACTCATTTGCTTTGCTTAATAAATTGTTGCAGAGGAGGCGATTGATCCCCAAGGATCCACTTTTGTGAGATGTCTTGGTGGTTTAACGACTAGGTTGGTGGCCCAGTTGGTTGCCTTGTGGGTTAAAGGCACACTAATTAGCTCTTGTGTATCGCCATCTTATGGCTGTTTGCTTCCGCTACTTATTTAATTCTTTAGTTGCTATTTGGCCGGTCGACCTCTTTTGTAATAACTCTATTATGTATGTCTTTTGAATTGCTTATTGTACTTCGGTTCTATGTGTTCAATGGAATTGATGCATAATTTTTGTATGGGATATGTGTACTGCAATTCTGGGAAGTACATATATGCCGAGAGTCGAGATATTTGATTTGTAATGCTTGAATCATCTTAATGGTTAAGTATTACAAGTTAAATACCCCAGGTTCTCACAGTCAAGCTAAGCTCTGATACTACTTTGTAACACCCCCAAAATTAGGGACTGTTAAACTCTTCACAACCGCCCAGGATGTGCAGTTGCGAAGTAAGCAGCGTCTCAATCAAGCTTTCGATTACAACAAAAACCAGACTTTTATTACATAAGATTAAGGCTTAACAGCCAGTTTTAACCCGACACGGGCATTCAAGCCCAAAGTTGATATAATACCAAACAAAAGAACTTCAAACTACAGGCACGCTTGAGCGCAGTCGAGACCTAATAACAGTAGTCGCTGCCATCTGTGGGTCCACCAAAATCCTGTTCATCATGAACCTCTACATTTTCACAAGTTTCCTCTATAGATGATTTGCAGATTGCAAGAATGAGTATAACTTCCGTACTCAACAAGCCACTTGGAAATTCTAAATAATTACATGTAAGAAGTTCAATGGATGGTTAGAGTTTACCATATCTGGCATATGTGGATGCATTTTGCAGTTAAAGCACTTTATCTATAAAACAATAATAAATAATAACATCAGAGGTTTCTCAACAATTGCACAAACCAACTTAACATCTCAAAAACTCTACTTATGCCTCTGTACTGCAATCACCCATCAACACAGCTTCATTAACCGGAAGCACGATGTATTCGAATACCTTTAAATATACACTTTGCAGAGTTGCCCAACTTTACCCACAAGATATCTCAAACTCATACTGTCAGATCATAGACACACAACCCATTAGCGTGCGACTGAGTTTGGGATAACAAAGCCTTTTCAATGCTCAACATTTCTAGCCTCTACCCAGTAGGTTCAAACCCATACAACCCTTGGGAGACTCCACTGGCCGTCGTGGATCTTGTGCTCTGATGCTGAAGGGACCATACCATTGTGTAGACCAACGAGTGTCCCTTTTCAGCCCACCCCTGTCCCATTCTCGATACTGTAGATATTCAATCAGAAGAGCAGTGTACTAAGCCGGGGTAATGACCACATATGTGGTTGAGTGGTTTTCTGTGTCTATTACTATGGCACAAGGTTCTTGTCCTTACTTGTCTTTAATGGGGGAGTGGACTAACAACCAACTCGTGGCTTTCCACCCTCTTGGCCCCACCTTTGACCCACTTTTAACACAAGTCTATTGGGTTGTCCAACTTCCTGGACCCAACCCTCAACTCTCCTCCAAAAACCATTGGCGAACCGCCAATACTGCTTTTCATGATTTATAAAACACATTTGTGACAAAGCTACTTATATAGCTAATATTTTATGTGAACTTGTCAAGGTGAATATGGCTTACAAAGGATTTTAACCTTGTCAAGGTGAATATGGCCTACAAGTGCTAGGTTGGTTTGTATGTTGGCTAATAGGATTTATCTAATTATCATGGCATTCAAAAATATTATTTCAGTATTTAAAATAATTGGCACAAATATAATAATAAAAGTAATAATATAAATATATGAAAAATGGGCTCAAAATGATCAAGGAATGCGACTTGCCTCCTCGCACAAAGTCCTCTAGATACTGGTCTTGCCCGACGTCTTCTGGAGCCTGGTCGTCAAAGTCGTGATCTAGCGTGAAAAGAAATAAAATAAACTAAATAAAATCCGACTTGACAAGGAATGAGCTGAGAACAACATGCAAGTAAATAAAATAAAAAAAACTTAAAGGAAGGTGGTGTGGGAGGGTGGGTATTTATTTGGAGCTTCAATAGGCTGAACGGAGTCGAGAAATGAATCCAAGTACAACAAAAATATAGTAAGAGATAATGAATCCTATAAAAAGGTGCAAAGATTTATTAGGAGCTTGATATAGCTGATCGGAGTCAAGAATGGACTTTCTGGGTTCGACACGATTAGCATGGGTATGACAAGTCAACTAGGGTTCGGTGAATGGTGTCATGTTTATTGTTCATACATGCAATAGGTTATGAACAGTAAAACCCTAATTTTGGTTAAAGAACAGTAATTAAGTTTACTGTTTTCTGATGATGAACAGTAATTTGAAAGAACAGTATAACACAATGTTTGGGACAAATTTGAAATGAACAGTAATGGGTCGATGAACAGTGTGGCCTATAGTACAGGCCTGAGCCCTTTCGGCTCCATGGCCCCGAAGGCCCATTACAGCCGGGCCTTAAAACGCCTTGCACCAAGCGGCCTCGAGCGCGCTCGGCCGAAGGCTAGAGCGCCTCTATGGCATGTCCGAGAGGAGGAAAGGGAGGCGAGCGGCCAGCGGCGGTCGGCGACAAAGGGAAGGTAGCGCGGGGAGGCTCCGTCGAGGTAGGTTCATCCTCTCCCTTTTGGATTTTTGTGTGGGGTTGGGGTTTTTGTGCAATGGGTGTGGTGTGGTGACGCGCCTGTGAAGAGGATGGAGCGACGGCGGTGTGGTGTGGCTCCGGTGAGGTTGGGGGGATGGAGGTGGTATTCAGGTGTTGGATGGGAGAGGAAGGGACGGGGGAGGGCGAAATCACCTCACGAGCTCGAGGGGGAGGAAGCGGTGGCGGCGACGACTCAACAAATTCGGCCGGTGATAGGAAGGGAGGGGGTTGTGGATATCATGGGGACATGATAATGATCTTAGGATGATGATACAATTGGCAATGGCGTTGAAGGTTTGTCGAAACACTTATTTTCGGCGAAGTTCTTGTGCTGTCAGGTCTCAGGCGGTCAGACCGGCCTATGTGGAGGTCAGACCGGCCACATTGGCGGTCAGACCAGCCAGGCCTCAAGTCAGGCTCAGGCAAAGTGGCTGGCGGTCAAACCGGCCAATGGGTGGCGGTCTCACCGGTCATAATAGAATTTTGATTTTGAAGTTGGGCCAAAAATAAAGAGTGTAGGTAAGAGAGGGGATTCAGCTACACTTGGTCTCATAATTTTTGGAGCTTCGAGTCAAAAGATCTATTCGTTTGAAATTTTCAGTAGGTTTCGGATTTCTAGAGAGGAAATTTGCCTAAGTCCTAGCTAGGCGGTCAGACCGGCCAACAGGTCGCGGTCAGACCGGCCAGGGAGCGGTTAGACCGGCCATGGGTGGCGGTCAGACCGATTTTGGCTTGTTCATCGGCCAACTCGGTGGCGATGATTGTTTGGATAGGTCAAGTTCATGGGTTTCAGTGCATATGTGTTGCATGATGCATGTTTTGACTAACGTTGGTCAAGTTGCGAAGAACTTGTTCCCGAAAATGATTTCTTGGTCTATTGTTGTGCAGGTTGCTTGGAGGTCAACGAAGATCAACGGCGAGGATGATCGGGACTAGGCATGGAGAGCTGAGGTCCAGAACGGTCGAGGATGTTGGCTGAGGTCAATGGATTCAAGCATGGCGCAAAATGGACAAGGATGACCGAACGAGCAGTTCGGTGCGACGGGTTGGATCAAGCGGCATGGGGGTTGGTGCAAGTGCCATGAAGAGAGCCGTTGATCAACCTACACGTGGCGAAACATGGAAGTGCTTCATGAAGATTGGACTCGGTCTTTAGAAAATGATCGAGAAGGGGTATTTTGGTAACTTCACCTAAATACCGCCTTGGTGACCTTTTGCTAACCTGCGGCGCAAGACGGTGCAAGGAGAAGCGGTTTAGGTCAAGAGGAGATGAAGACGGAGCTTTAAAATACGAGCTAGTCTCCACTATAAATAGAGGAGGGTGTTGGCCAGCACCTCTTTAACCCTTTCATTAAGAAACCCTAGTTTATGTTTTTAGGGTTTTGGAGAGAATAGTGGAGAGGTAAAGCAACATCAATCTCAAATCAATCCAAGCAAGGTTTCAAAAGATGAGTCTATTTGCGTTCTTGCTCTCTATTTTGTGATTTTGGGGCTTTCTTTGATCTGCGAGTTTTCCTTTGGTTTCTGGTCTAGATTTAGCTTGCGGTGACATGTAAGAATACATTTAGGATCATCTTGATCATCAATCACCCACGAGCAAGTTTCTAGATCTCATTTAGGTTTTGACTCGGTTTTGAAGCAACCTTCACGAAAACGGAAAAAGGTCAGAACTTTGGCAATGATCTTCGTGATCGTTGATTGGAATAGGTTCTTGACATCCTAAAGAAGGTATGTTCCAAGTTTCATAAGGTTTGGAGTTGCGAATCAAAAGTTAGACCATTTTATGATTTTGAGTTCGAGCTGATTTTACTGTTCATTGGCCTGGAGGTCAGACCGATTTCTAGTTTGAGGTCAGACCGCCAACTAACTGGAGGTCAGACCACCAACTAACAAGAGGTCAGACCGCCCAACTAATTTGGATTTTAGTTTTTCTGTTTTTAGTCTATTTGCTTTGAGGTTTTTATTGGATTCAATACAAGTCTTCCACTGTGCTTGTATATTTATCTTCATAGCTTTCATTGCTATTGGAGTGAATTTAGTATTGAATTCAATCAAGGTGAAAAAGAGATCGTGCTCCTATTCACCCCCTCTAGTCGCCTTTTTGGTCCAACAAGTGGTATCAGAGCTCGGTTAGTTCAATCTTGATCCGGTCACTGAACTTGGTGATGGAGAAGTACTCCACCAAGCTGCATATCTTCGATGGGCTCGACTATTCCTATTGAAAGAATCACATGCGTGTATTCCTTCAGAGCGAAGGACCAACCATATGGGAGGTTGTTCGAGCCCCGCTCATTTTGCCTGAGGTTGCTACGCTGGCTTCAGCAGCCCTCTTGGCTAACAACCATAAGGCAAAGAATCTCCTATATGCTGGGCTTGGTAGACAGGAGTATGACAGGATTTGTAATCTTGAGACCGCGCACGAGATTTGGCACACCCTCGAAACCTACCATGAGGGATCATCCCAAATCAAGCAAGTACGCCAAACGGCCTTCAAGCGAGAGTATAACAAGTTTGAGATGCGTCCTGGTGAGAGCATCGATGACGTATTTACTCGCTTTAATAAGGTGATTAATTAGATGAGAGTAGTAGACATCGAGTATTCTCAGTCTGAGAATGCCACCCACCTCTTGGCTACAATCAACACCAAGGAGTGGGAGATGAAGGCTACTGCCATTAAGGAGAATGTTGATATCTCTAATCTCTCTTTGGAGCTGCTCTATAGCAAGCTCAAGATTCATGAGATCAAGAGAGGTAGTCTTTCTAAGAAGGAGAACATGGCTTTGGTGGCTGATCCTCTTAAAAGAATTTTTGATGGTTCTTCTGAGTCTTCTTCTGGATTTTCACTTGCTTGTTTATCTGCAATCCATGAAGAGGAACTTGAGAGTATTCCTGAGGCTGATTTAGCTCTTTTAGCCAAGAAATTCACACAGGCCTATAACAATGTGAGAAACAAGAAGAGAGGTAGCCCTGTGATGTGCTATGAGTGTGGAGAGCTCTACCATATCCGGGCGAACTGCCCCAAGCTGAAAGGGAAGAACAACCACAAGGATGAGAAGGCTGCTTGGAGGAAGCCTCAAGGGAACAAGCCCAAGTATGATGCTGCCAAGCTCATGAAGGCCGCTCACCGGGTTCTTGCCGCTTTTGGAGAATAATCCATGAGCGATGTGGACTCCGGGAGCGAGGAGGACAAGGAGGAGGAGCTCTCTCAAGACAAGAAGAAAGGAAGGCAAAGGACTTCACCGGCATGTGCTTCATGGCCGATTCCGTCGACGCCGATGACAACAATGAGGTACCTCCATCCTATGATGTTCTCTCTACTAGATGCAATACCATTTTTGAGAAACTGCTTAGCCAGGATAAGGCTCCTACTCCTGCTCCTCCACCTCTAGGGCTTCTACTTCATCAGCTCTAGCTGTTCTTCCTCAGGCTCCTGCTCCTCAGGCCCCAGCTACTCAGGCTCCACCTCCTCAGGCTCCACCTCCTCAGGCCCAAGCTTCAGTTCCTTAGGATCCAGCACCTGTTCCTCCTCAGGATCTAGCTACTCTTCCTCCTCAGGACCCAGCCGCTTGATATGTTTTTGGTACTTTGATGCCAAAGGGGGAGAAGCAAGAAGGAAGCTTAGGAGAAAGATTTAGGGGGAGCAAAGCTTTTGTTATATTATCATACTCTATGTGCTTATGTGTTATTACTGTTGTTGAACTTTTGTGCTTGTAATAGTTGCTATCTTGTTGAACTTGATGGTTATTGTTATGCTTATGATATTATCTTGAAATACAATCTCTTTTATTGTCATATTACAATATTGCATTTTCCTCAAGTTCCAACAAGCAAAAGAAACTCCGCCAAAATTTTCAAAAATCTCTACATGTGCTTGCTAAAATTTTCTCTCTTTTATATGCATATGTTTAGGGCGAGCTTTCTTTAAATTGGCTTTAACAAGAAAATAATTCTCAAAACTCATTCGAGCACATTGCAAAAATTATTTTGTTGTTAAAGTCATCAAAAGAATATACACTCATTTCACAACAAGTAGTATAATCGAATCAATCTTTCTCACATATTAGTTGTGTTGTCATCAACTACCAAAAAGGGGGAGATTGAAAGCATCTAGGCCCCTAAAAATTGTTTTGGTAATTAATGATAATATGTGAATATGGGATTAACGGTTTATTGAGTATTTACATGGTTAAGTCCCATGGGTGAGTTTGATGGCTTGAAGATGTATGATAAAGGACAACATAAAGATCTACATGGCTCAAAGACAAGGTACAAGTAGTCTAGGGTCTTTTTTATGTTTTACCGGTCTTAGGAGAAATGGTTGGAAGACTGGATTATAGGTTAAATATCGTACTATTAAGAGGTATCATGACTAGTAGCTTGATAGCATGTTCTCGTGCCATTTGGATCAATTTAGGATCATACATGCATTTGAATTTGATGTGGAAAGCCATCTGTGAAATTGACAAGGCAAATGGTAGTACCGGAGAATACATGGCAGAACTGCCGCTTAGCAGTATGACCGTATTTCCTTTGGCGGTACTACCTGTGGACGTTCGGCCCGTCCGAAAGTGATCAAATCGTGCGGTTAAGACATACGGTCCGAACGGCCAAATGAATCTGAGCCGTCCACGTAATCGGTCCGATCGGGCTAAGTTGTTTTGGTTGCTCAGCGGTACGGTCGGCTCATGGTGCGGTATTACCGCAACCCGGTCGTTCCGTTATTTAGATGGCGGTACATAAAAACCAGAGAGACATCGTTTTTTGGTTCGGTGCCTCACCCTGGAAACAGTAGTTCCGGGCTATTCAGCGGAACTACCGCTCATCGATTGTTCCATTCTCTAGATGGCGGTATGTAATTTCCAAAGAAGCGACTTTTTGGCTTGAGTTGAAAACCTTACAAACGGTAGTACCGCCTTGGTGAGCGGTATGACCGGCCTGAGCGGTAATACCGCATATTAGTTGGCGGTAGTACCGCGCCGCGTATGAAATGGCTGTCAGAGGGAGTTAATGCTCCTATTATAGCCGTTACGGAGCGGTAGGTGAAGAGCGGTAGTACTGCACCTTGGTTGGCGGTAATACCGTATTTCGCTGAAAAGTTGGGATTTCTCTCCCAACGGTTATATTTGTTTGTGGGGGTATAAATACCCCTCCACCTGCTCAAAGACAGGAAGGAAGACCTCATTTAACATCCTTAGAGCCTTGAGCATCCTCTCAACCACTCATATACACTTGTGCATTCATTGTGAGGTAGTTGAGCCAATTCAAGTGCATTCATTCTTAGATTGATTCTTTGCATGTACTTGAGTGATGTCAAGCGAAGATCATTGGTTTGTTACTCTTGGTGTTTTGCTAAACACCTAGACGGTTTGGCGGAGGTTGCACGGTGATCTCTTCAAGAAGATTGTAAAGAGGCCCGATGCCAAGATTGTGAGTGTCTTGGTGTTCGCCATCTCCGGAGCGGAGGAAGAACAACCAATAGTGATCGAGTGAAGGCTTAATTTATGGAGCCGGCTTGATTCGTTCAAGCCTCCTCAACGTGGACTAGTGAAGACCGGCAAGTCTTCGATACCATGGGAAAACATCGTTGTCTCTATTGTGGTTATTTCTAGTCTTTACTTTCCGCATTTACAACTCTAGCATTTATCTTGTGTTGAATTGCTTAGCTAGAATTGTATCTGGTTTAGACTTAGTTCATAATTGGCTTAATTTGTTAAATAGTCAAAAAGTTTAAAAACCTCCTATTCACCCTCCTCTAATCGGTTATCCTTGATCCTACAAGGGATAGCAGCGTCATCTTCAAGGTAAGGGCCGGGCTCCACTGATCTTTCCGTATGTCCAAGCAAATTGGTCCATTTTGGCTACTAATATTAGGGTTCCTTTAACATAGATTAGAGGAGAAATTAGAGTTGTAGATAGTGCAAGCCTTGTCAGGAAGCAGAAGTTAGGTAACCATAATTGATAGTTCACAGTATATATTGGGATAATGGATGGCTCACCACCACATGAAGAATAAAGTCATCGCTATACCTTAAGAGAATATAACAACACTGAAACAACAACAAATTTTCTACTTGTTGTGTTTGTTTGAACTACAATGTACTATTGTTAATGTCCTTATTTGATCAAACAACAACAAATATAAGAAAGTGATAAGATAACCCATATCAATTCTTGAAAATTGTTAGCTCGGAGTAATGGATTCCTACAAACAAGGAACATCGAGATCCTCCTTTGAAAAGGCATATACATAGAGAGGAATACACAGAATAAACCACATGGAGAAGGAAAGCTGACATACCATACTTTGGTGGTGAACTGCATCTTAGGTGACTCAAAGGGATAGCCACCTGCCAATCAAAGACCACAATCAATCAGTTAGATGATAATAACATTTTTCCACGCCTTTGTAGATCTTGCTTTGGCTTCAATTATTAGCATATAGCGTTGATACACAAAAGATTGAAGTAGCAGAACAACTAACAAAGCCACCATGGTAGCATGAAGTAGAGGAGGGAGTGGACGATGGTGTTTGAGCTTTGATGGGGACAGTGGCAGCAGTGGAAGAGGGCAAGATGGGAGGAGAGGGTGTGGTAAGCAAACCATGGGGAAAAATTGGTCCTCACCTCATAGGAGTATTCAATTGCATAAAAAAAGTAGATACTCACCAAGAAGCAGCCACAGCTAGCTCACCTGCAATGAAATGCAACACAAGTAAGAATGGCATGAAAAGGAAGAAGAAAATCGTGGGCTTTTAGTCAATAACAATATCTCAGAAACCACCATTGTAGAACAAACGGGGAAGACACACTAACAAAGATAAGGAATTAAAAGAAAATGGGATGGAGGAGCTCGCAAAGCAAACTCAATGGATGAAATCTAATCCCATCTGGCCACCATAAAGCTCCATCACATCATAAAACCCTTGTACCATAGCAACTACAGGCAAACCCTATCCGATATTCGCATATCACCAATTATGATAGTGTCGTCCATGAAATGATATAGCACATCCTAATGAATAAAGGAATTATTCTCTAATTATCCCTCCCATATCTAAACTATCACTATTAGACTTGGGAGTAAAGTTAGCATATCACCAATCCTCCTAATTCTTTTTCAGTAGAAATTCAACCACAACCAGCGTCCACACAATAAAATCTAAGAACCAGCATAAACTTCAGCAATTCCACATTTATCATCTTAAAGCATGAAAACTCCTATCATCTTACCAAATGTCCTTCGACAATTTGGCAATCTCACTATCCAGTGCATCACAGGAGCTAGAATGCTATAAGAACTCAGGAACAGTTTAACCCAGCCCCTGATATAGCTTCTAAGTATTACAAATTCTATAATCCAATCTTTGCAACCAATATCGATAATACCCATCCATCCTGAGGAAATCAGCACTAATGGTGTCACATAATTCGTAATAATATATCATAAAAAGTCGCAATTACCTTCATAGGGATGTCAAAACGGAATACCCTGACCACGCCGACCACCTCGGTCACGATCTCCAGTGGCACAGACCCCACGACGAGGTCCCCGATCAGCTCAATCACGTCATCCAGCACCCTCCCAGCGTCCACCCACACCTCGGTGTTGGCATAATGTATGGTTATGATCCAACATTCAGTATCCAACAATTATCTATTTATACGATCTCACATCCAACAATCCATTACTCCAGTATCCAATCATAATTTATTTCTATAATCTAATATCTCCCAACAATGTATTTCCACTAATCCAATATCCATAATCGTGTAATCCTTTAATCCGATATTCAGTAATAACGCTATCCTTCGTCAGGTGGTGACTTCTCTACTTTGCACAAGTACAAGCTATAACAATAGGCTACGGCTGGGCTTTGGGTCTCTGGAAAAATGAGTTGAAAATTCTTGGCTGGATGGTCCATATCGGGGTGGTGGTTGTTGTGGTATGCTTGGATGGAGTCTATGGGTAGGTGGTGGACGGAGATGGCTGACTGTTAGTAATGTTGTGGTTTTGGACTGGCCAAGTATAGACTCATTGAGGTCCATTGGTAGATCTCCCATTGGTGCCTCTGGTGGTGGTAAACCCAACCTTATTCCCAATCCTTGATCTTTGTGTCCTTGACCTTCCATCCTGTGGGGAAGCAGTTGTTAAGAGGTGGTTGCATTCATTGTTATACTTATGGTATTAGTTCTTCACGATTCAGCAGTAGTTTGTGGTAGGGAAGAAATTATCATATTTATCTGACAGAGTTACCCCGTGGGTTGTTGCGTTAAACCATACACAGAAAATCAAATAACACCAAGAAACATAGAGATGCAAAAGGATCCAAATCCTATTCTAACTGAGTCTCTCGTGCTCAGTCACACTTGAGATCCCGTTCTCAAGACCACCCAAACCACCTGTTTGGGACCGCTCAGAGCTTGCCTCTGAGTGTGAACCTACACTACCCTAGATCCACGTGCCTAGGTACGCTCAAGATCCTGTTCTCGAGACCGCCCAACTACGTGTTGGGAGACGCTCAGGGCTCATTCCTGAGTACGCCCAAGACTTCGCTCCTGGGTACGCCAGAGCTACACGCCGAGTGCCACAGACCACTAAATCCAGAAAAGCGATATCTGAAGGAGATTAGACCTCTTTTTACCGTCGACCATTATTTTTATTTTCTTTAAGTAGTTACGGGTGACTTTGATTGCTGACAGGTCATTTTTGGTGATATAGATGAAAAGGTAAGGGGCTAACGGGTATGGTCCATACTTATCACGAAATTTTAGAAGCATGGTCCACGCCAGAGTTCTACTACATGCCTCTAGCCCCGGCATGCAACTTATGATCTTATATTGATACCCCAACACCTATAATCTCAAACCTTCTATCCTAGGTCGAATTGCTAGCATGACAGGTTAATTAACAAGAGTTAACAACACGAGTCCTATGATGAAGCACACGTTTCCCCCGTACTCTCTCGGTCAGAAGACTGAACCTACACCTTCTGCGAAGGAATGGTTCTACGTTAGTAGGCTGTCACTTTAGGGAGGGATGAGCTTTTTAACATAATATTTTTGAAATAGGACAGGAATAGAAATTGATAATGAGATGAGAGTTAATAAAGTAATTAATGCAATATAGCAAGCGAGAAAAGCAAACCTAAGTTCTTGCTACAGTTTCTATTTTATTAGCGTGGCCCAATCTTATTGCTCTGATACCACCTGTGACGCCCCGTGTCATTACCCCAAGGGTAATCACACTTAGGCATACGGATTACTATTCGTTTGCTCAGTAAAACACTGCTCCAATGAATAGTAAGCCTTTACTAGGGTTACGCAACAGAACAATAAGATAGAAACTGTACCTTTTTTACTTCAGCAATAGCCACGCAAGGCTATGGTTTTTAATACAAGCATTATACAACTACAACAGGGGACTTCTCCGCTTCACTCGCCAGCCCTGAAGTATCGACCGCCTCTTCGTCCCACGCGCCAATATGGCGCCCATCTCGCCCTGGTCATTGTAGTCCGTGCCTTCCCCTCCTGTGATTGCTCTAGTACCTGCATGTCCGTCGTCCCATATGAGATAGTTCCCGGCTGGACTAGGATCTACAAAGGAGAATACTAACAAGGTTGAATGCACGAGTGTTCTCAGTAAGCATTAATAGCAAAATGCACTGGATGCCTCATCTCTGTTGTCATTACAAGTTCTAATTCATCTCTTTTTCTGAAAATAGTTTTAAAACATTAGGTGGCAAATTTTAATACTGAAAACACTACTTGTCACTCGGAGAGAAGAAAGACCCCTAGTGGTTCCCGTAGACTCCAATCCAGGAGACTGGTATGAATTCATGATTTTGTATAGCACTACGTAGGCTTTGTACCACTTTACCCACAATTATTCTGAGCTCTAAATGAGCCAGGTCCCTAGCATTTCCTTAGATGCGGGTTCGAGTTCAGAATACAGAATGTTTTCCAAGTTACGTGATCAAGTCTCCACCCATTACGTTCCGTCGGTGCTGATTTAATCACGCTGCTGACCTCGTCATACACCGAGTTCTAGTAATGTTGGTTGAGGCGGCTCTCTGCCCCAGCGCTCAACACTCCACCTTAGGGCGGCTCTCTTCCGTGCCCAACACTCCAACGTGACCCGTTGTGGAGAACTTAATTACATAACAAGGTAGCATTTTCTGCCCGCCGAAACGGGAAAATGGTTGGTACTGAATTTACGGCTTCAGACCGAGTAAGAGTTTTGTTTGTCCTTATATTGTACCCATATGTAAAAAGGGGCCCACCTCTTACCTCATCTTAAATAAATAAATAAATCACGTTCCCTGCCCAGCCCCCTTTACCCACCTAATTAATCCTCATTACTTTCCTCTACTCATTCTCATTTCTTTCATATTCATCTTAATCATTTTCATCTCAATCATTGATTTAAGTTTTGAGAAAACAATTTTGATGCAATAAACATATAGTGCAATATATGGTTTACATTTAAATTAACTATATTTATGTTCAAGAGGATCGCTTGCCTTTGGAATTGTAGAAGAGATGGTCGGTGCCGATGAACGTGGTATTAGCTACTCCTGTTGGTTCGTCCTCTGTAGCAATACGGTAGCACGAATAGTGTCGTAGGGGCGGCACAACGGCCCCCACAACCTGGTGAATAATGGCGTGTGTGACCTATGACTCGGGGTCCGGATGTTCGAAGGGCCCCAACAGAGGCTCCGAAGGGTTCCGAAGGCCCCAGCGTCTGGAGGGCTCCGAGGGCACGAAGGGTCCCGGGGTCTTCGAATGGTCACGGGGCGTTTCCGAAGGGTACCGAAGGCTACCGAAGTGTCCAATCGGCCCTGAGTCGCCCGGAGGGTCCCGGCGGCCCGAAGGGCCCTGAGGGGTCAGGAGGGCCTCGAAGGATCCTTGGGCCCGAGGGGCCGAGAGGTCACTGTACCGCTGGACCAGGTGCACCAGCAGGATGGACTAAGCCCAGGGAGGTCCACCATGAGCCAGAAGCTAGTCCTAGGGGTAGGAAAAGTCCTTGCAGCCCCTACCAGTATAGGGTCCTGTAGGGGGCTAAGCTTGTAATCTCATGTACCTCATAAAAGGCTATAAATAGCCATCTCCCCCCCCTGGAAGGGGGCGATTGTATCATTAAAACTCATTTGAAATATAAGTGCATTCACTTCCTGACAGCTAGTCCCCTCTTTCGAGGACCCTTCTGGTACCGAGGGGGGTCCCCTCTTTCTACTGTTTAGTCCTTTAGCTACGACAGTTGGCGCCGTCCGTGGGGACCGGCAGGAAAGCTACGGAGCGTTAACCATCTAATACCCCAACATGGCCCCGAGAACGAGGCCGGGCCAGGCTTTGTGGCGGCCGTGATGGTCACAAGGCCACCTCGAGGGCCAAGAGAAGCCGAGCTTCAGCTGCAAGTGCGCCACCCGCCCAAGCCTCGGAGGAGGAAGCAAATAACTCGGCGCATGGGGGCACAAGCCAAGGATCGTACGAAACACTCCAGCAGGAGCTGGCAGTCCTCCGCCGAGAGTTGGCAGACCTCCGGCAGCCACCGAGGCGACCCTCGCGGCCCCACTCCGTCAAGTGCCACAACACGGAGCGGAACCCACCCCTACGATCTAGATTGCAGTGGAACCCATACCTACGACGCAGAACGCAGCAGAACCCGCCCCTGCGGCCCACACCCCGGTGCTCTGGGGCGACCCAAACTCCCCGCTTAGCGTCGGGCTGGAGACGGCCAGATGGCCAACAGGCTTCAAAATGCCGGAGGTCACGCCGTTCAAAGGGTCCACGGACCCCTCAGAGTTCCTCCGGTGTCTGAGACCGCCATCGAGGCAATGGAGGAGACAACACCACGGAAGGCGAAGAGCATCACCACGCACTCAAAGGCGTCGCGTTGACTGTTCTTCACCACCCCCGCTGCGGTATGCGCATGGGAGCAACTCCGGATCTCCTTCGCAACAACTTCCAGGGGAACTACACGGAGCCAAAGGACGTGGGGCACCTGTTCACGGTGAAGCAGGCGCCTAACGAATCCCTCAGCAGCTTCTTCAGGAAGTTCGCGGAGGTCAAGTGCCAAATAAAAGGTGTCAATGAAATGCCCTTCATAAACGCATCCACCTATGGGCTTTGGAACGGCCCCTCTCGGAGAGGCTCGCCCGCAAGCCCGTCCGCACGGTGACAGAGCTCTTTGACAAAATAGAAGAGTGCGCCCGGGCGGAGGAGGACAGTGTCCAAAGAGGAGCACCCAATACTTCTACCCCAAATGTAACCCCTGCAAAGGAAGGGCTCAATGCCGCCCCGGCCGGGGCATCCGCCAAGCCGCGAAGCAGCGACTATCGGCAGAAAGGGTGCAGAGTCTTCCACATAGACGGTGCACCGCAGCAAGAAGGGGGAAGACGCAGAGGCCGCTGGGGCCGAGGCCGCGGACGGGGACGCGGACGAAGCGCAGGCCGCCAACCTGATAACCGCGCCGGAGGACCCGCACCAGTGAATGTCGTACCATCGCTGCCATGCAGGACTACATGCACCGGGAGAAACCAAATGAGCCCAATAACAAGAGGGGAACCGACAATAGGCTCCCTGCACCACTGCCAAGACCCCGCATAGAAGGAGGCCAGCCCGAGCATCACCAGAGGATCATCAACATGATCACCGGAGGCTCCTCGCTGGGCATGCCATCAAAAAGGTAGCGGCGCGCGTACGTCCGACAGATCCACCATGTGGCAACGTACCCGATATCTAGCTCGCCTTGCTATGCCAAGATACCCATATCCTTCAGGCCCAAGGATGCCCATGGGGTGTACTTTCCGCACAGGGCCCTCATCATTTCCGCCAATATTGCGGATTTCGAGGTGAGGCGCGTCCTCGTCGACAGAGGAAGCTCGGCGGACCTCCTGTTCGCAGACGCTTTCGACAAGATGATGATCCCCCGGGATCGCCTAACCCCTCTGGGCATACCCCTGCTAGGCTTCGGAGGAAAGCCCGTGGCGGCGCTAGGCCAGATCAACTTGGCGGTCACATTCAGCGACGAGTTCACATCCTGAACCGAAGTCGCCACGTTTGACGTAGTCCAAATGGCTTACCAGTACAATGCAATCCTCGGCCGGGCCACGCTCAACACCTTCGGCGCGATAGCCCACCACAATTATCTGTGCATGAAGCTCCCTGCCCCAGAGGGCATCGTCACGGTCCGAGGAGATCAAGACCTCGCAAGACATATAGAGCTCGAGGCTTTATCCCCAGCCCGGCACGTCCACGCCGTTGGGCCGGACAAGGAGCAAGCAGAGCCACCTTCGGCAAGGTGGGCACCGAAGCACAAACCCCAGGGCCAACTCCGAAGAATCCTCTAAGGGAAAGCTCACCAGAAAAGACAGTGGCCCTCGGGTCCGACCTCCAAGCAGAGGCATGCAACGCAATCCTGGAGGTGCTTCGCAACAATGAAGATGCCTTCGCCTGGGGGCCGGAAGACCTCCCAGGGGTGGCAAGGGGAACAATCGACCACCGGCTAGCCCTCTAAAGCGACGCGACACCCAAGAAACAAAAGCTGAGGCGCATGTCGGGTGACCGCCTGCAGGCCGCCTAGAAAGCGATTGGGAAATTGCTAAAGGGGGGCGTCATCCGCGAGATCAAGTACTCGGAATGGCTAGCCAACCCCGTCCTCGTCAAGAAGGAGACGGGTAAATGGCGCATGTGTGTTGACTTCACCGACCTGAACAAAGCTTGCCCCAAGGATGATTTTCCCCTGCCCCGCATCGACCAGCTGGTGGATGCCACCTCAGGTTGCGAACTCATGAGCTTCCTGGACACCTACTCCGGCTACCACCAAGTCCACATGGCCGAAGAGGACGAGCCAAAAACCACGTTCATCACACCCAAGGAACATATTGCTACAAACGCATGCCTTCGGCCTCAAGAACGCGCGGGCAACGTTCGCCCGCCTCATCATGAAGGTGTTAGCCAACCAGCTGGGCCGCAACGTAGAAGCGTACGTAGACGACATAGTGATCAAGAGCAAGCTCGCGGGAACACACACGAAGGACCTCCACGAAACCTTTGCCAACCTTCGGGCGGAGGGCATAAAGCTCAATCCGGAAAAGTGTGCATTCGACGTGAAGGCAGGAAAACTACTAGGCTTCCTCGTGTCGGAGAGGGGGATCGAGGACAACCTTGAGAAAATCAAGGCCATCCAAGAGATGAAGCCCCCGCATAACGCCCGTGAAGTGCAAAAGTTGACAGGCCGCATTGCCGCCGTGGCGAGTTCTGTCCCCGCTCACCGAGAGGGCATCGCCGTTTCTTCAAAACGCCTGTGGAACGGAGCCGCCTGATGGACAATGTACCGAATGCCAGAAAGCTTTCGAGGACCTCAAGCTATACCTCGCGGAGCTGCCAAGCCTCACTAGCCCAGAGCAGGGAGTGAGTCTCCTGCTATACATCGTCGCTACACCGTCGTTAGTAAGCGCGGTGCTTGTCCAAGAACGCAACGGTCAGCGCCCAATATATTATGTGTCCAAAGCCCTACAAGGGGCCAAAATACGATACACGGAGCTCGAGAAGCTGGCGTACGCCTTGCTCATGGCTTTGCAAAAACTCCGGCACTACTTTTTGGCGCACCCCATTACGGTCCTGACATCCTACCCGCTAACATTGATGCTACAGAACAAAGATGCCTCGGGCCAGATAGGCAAATGGGCAGCAGAGCTGGCACCCTTCGATGTTACCTTCGCCGCAAGAGCGGCCATCAAATCGCAGCCCCTTGCGGACTTCGTCGCGGAGTGGACACCATACGCGGAAGAAAACACCGCAATCGAGGCGCCATGGACAATGTACACAGACGGGTCGTGGTGCGCCGCAGGGGCCGGCGCCACGGCTATCTTGGTTTCCCCAGACGACGAACCGCATCGCATGCAGCTCGCCTCGATTTTCCAACAACAAACAACGCATCGGAATATGAAGCACTGATACTTGGCCTCAGCAAGGCGAAGGCCCTGGGAGCGAAGCGCATTCTCATCAAGAGCGACTCTCGTCTTGTAGCGGGCCACTTCGACAAGACGTTCATGACGAGGTGCCCCGAATGACCTACATTTGCCACGGTCGTGAAGTGGCAAATTGCTTCCTTGGTATTACACTCCAAGAAATCCCCAGATGCAACAACGAGGCAGCAGATAAGTTGGCAAAAATAGCAAGCGCCGGCAAGGGGCCTCCCGCGGAAGTCTTCTATGAAGTACTCACGAAACCGTCCGCCGTGCCCGAAGCACAAGGGGCCGTGCCCGAAGCACAAGGGGTGGCACGCCTAGTGCTTGCCCTTGCAATGGCGGACCCAACACCCGCGGTGGATTGGCGAAACATCATTATCAAGTACCTCGCCGGTCAAGAACCAGAGGACCTGGCCGAAGCGAAGCGCCTTCGCTGTCGGGCCAAGAACTACTACATGATTTCCGGAGAGCTGTACAAGGGGGGGCGTTTGTGCCCCCTTCTTGCGCTGCGTATCATAGAAAGAAGGCCAATCCCTCCTTAAAGATATCCATGAGGGCCTATGCGGCGCCCATCAGGCGCCCTGGGGCCTCGTGGGGAAGTCGTTCCGCCAAGGATTTTACTGGCCGACGGCGCTTCGAGACGCGTAAGACCTTGTCTAGCGCTGCCAAGGGTGCCAGTGGGCCAGCCGCAACCCAAAGGCACCCGCGCTACCATTGCGACCCATCTCGCCGCCACCGTCCTTCACACGGGGGGGCGATATCATCGGGCGCATCCGCGGCCAAGAATAACCTCCGATTCGCGTTCGTCGCCATCGAATACTTCTCCAGATGGATCGAGGCGGAACCAGTTGCCAAGATCACCGCCGCAGCAGCCCAGCAGTTCGCCTGGAAGAACATCATTTGCCAGTACGGTGTGCCGCGGGACATCGTCACCGACAACGGAACACAATTCGACTCCGAACCCTTCCGAAAGTTTTGCAAAAACCTGGGCATAACAATATGCTTCGCATCCGTTGAGCACCCAGAGTGCAACAGAGCCATTGAGCGAGCCAACGGCAACCTCCTCGATGGGCTGAAGAAACGCCTCGTAGGCCTTCCCAAGGGACTATGGCCTGAAGAGCTCCACAAAGCTCTATGGTCATTACGCACATCGCCTAGCAGGGCCACAGGTTTTTCCCCATTCAAACTCCTCTTCGGTGATGAGGCCATGACGCCAGCGGAGTTTGCTGCCGGTTCCTACCGAGCCACAGCCCAGGAGGACCCTGCGGGACGACAGGTCTCTCTCGACCTACTCGAAGAGCAACGCGTGTAGGCCATCACAACCATAACCATGCAAAGGTATAGCGAAGAGGTCGCCCGCGCATACAACAAAAAGGTCTGAACCCGCCACATCGCCTACAGGCGACCTGGTCTTGCGAGCCACAAACCAGCCGCGATTGGCAAATTGGAGTCCAAGTGGGAAGGCCCATACGTCGTCACCGGGGTAACAAGGGCAGGTACCTTCCACATCACAACGCCGGAGGGAGACCAGCTGGGCCACACCTGGCATATAAAGACTCTTCGGAAGTTCTACCCATAGCAACTTCTAAAATCGGCTGCGCCCGGAGAACCGCCCAATCGCCAACAATCGGCAAGGGCATGTACTTACATTTTGGCAAAACCGGCTGCGCCCAGAGAATCGCCCCACCACCTTTGGTCGGCGAAGGCTTGTGCGAAACGTGTGTGTGCAAAACGAGTACCCCACGGAGTTTTGCCCTGGTGTTTTAAACGTGTATAGGCAGAGCCACCGCGCACGATCCGTGGCGGGAACACATACCAGTACAAATAGCGAAGACAACGCACAAAGCCGAACCCAGCCTGGCGCGGCCCGGGGACCAGGCCAGGCCGGGGGGGACGGCGTCGTCTTCGCCTCCCCATCGCAAAGAGATAGTTAGGGCTCCCCGGAGCCCTATCTAAAAAGAAATATGATGACAGGCGGAGGCCTCGCCTCCCCTCAAAAAAAAAAAGATAGTTAGGGCTCCCCGAGCCCTATCTAAAAAAGTATGGGGGGACAGCGCGAGGCTTCGCCTTCCCCTTGCAAAAATATAGCTAGGGCTCTCGGAGCCCTATCTAAAACAAGATGGGGACGGCGCGAGGCTTCGCTTCCTCCTCACAAAAATATAGTTAGGGCTCCTGAGCCCCATCTAAAAAGTATATGGGGGCTGCACGAGGCTCCACCTCCCTCATAAAAAATATAGTTAGGCTCCCTGAGCCCTATCTAAAAAGTATGGGGGATAGCGAGGCTCAGCCTCCCCTCATAAAAAAAAAGATAATTAGGGCTCCTAGAGCCCCATCTAAAAAGTATGGGGGGCGGCGTGAGGCTTCGCCTCCCCATAAAAAAAGATAATTAGGGCTCCCAGAGCCCTATCTAAGAAAGTATAGAGGGCAAGCAGAGCTTAGCCTCCCCTCGGAAAATAAATAATAATAATAATAATAATAATAATAATAATAATAATAATAATAATAATAATAATAATAATAAGATAGTTAGGGCTTCCCGGAGCCCTATCTAAAAAAGTATGGGGGCCAAGGCTCGCCTCCCCCCGCAAAAAAGAGATGGTTAGGGGTCCCCGGAGCCCTATCTAAAAAAGTATGGGGGACTGCGCGAGGCTTTGCCTCCCCCTCGCAAAAAAAAAGAGATAGATAGGGCTCCCAGGAGCCCTATCTAAAAAAGTATAGGAGATGGCGCGAGGCTTCGCCTCCCCCTCGCAAAAAGATAGTTAGGGCTCCCCGGAGCCCCATCTAAAAAAAGTATGGAGGGGCGTGGCGAGGCCGCACCTCCCTCGCAAAAATAGCTAGGCTCGGGGGGAGCCCTATCTAAAAAGTATGGGGGCCAAGCTTCGCCTCCCATCAATCAAATTATCAAGTACACGCAAGGGTAACAACCGCATCACTCTTATCACAATATCAAGTACACGCCAGACAAGGCCAAGCACGGTGGCCCACACAACCACCACGCTCTACAACGCTAAGTCCCGCTTGAAGAACGTTAACAATATGAGAATACTGCCTATAGTCACACTAACCACCTACCGGCGCGAAATCGTCTACCTCCCGCTCCCTCTGTTCCCGCAACACCCATTCGAGCAGCTCCTCGTCAGACGGGTGTGTGGCCATCAACTCAAAGTACTCCCTCTTCGGGTCACAGTCGTTTGACAAGTCCGAAGAGCTCGACGAGATTGTAGGGGTGGTGCGAGACCGAGAAGGCCCCACGGGCGCAGTCCCAACCCCGCGACGCAACCAGAAAGACCGTATCTCCTCCAGCGCCTCCAAAGCTTTCTCCTTGTGCAAACGGAAAAATCTTTTCATCGCCCCCCCGGGTTGGCTCTCTTCTAGCGTTGCCACTTGGCCCCATGGCATACGATCCCACGATAACAAACCTTCAAGGGCCACTTGCGGACCAATGTTCGCTCTTCCTTCGTACCACGCGAAGGGGCAAAGGACTTCGTATGCCACCTTCAGGGACAGGGGCCTCGCCCGGCAGTACGACGAGACAACATACCCCCTGAGCAAAACAGACTAACATGAAACAGGCTCACACAGCAACAAATGAGACCTCAGTTTCTATTTCATTTAACAAAATGTCGATTACAAGCCACTGTCACTAGTCGCGCCTGGCTCGCGCAGCGACGCTGGAACAGGAAACAAAAATAAACCCTGGACTAGGACAAACAAAATGCTCTTCAATAAAACAAGCGGGGGGTCACACCTTGCCTCCGGTACCGGCCCTCTGCTCCACTACACTTGCGCCATCCGCAGGACTCTTCCCCTTCTGCTTCTGGGCCAGGGATGCCCGAAGCGACTCCATCATAGCATCCCGACCGGACGGAGCCCAGAAGCCCTTGGCAAGGGCATTCTTGCCCGCCGCGACTTGCTGACTCGAGACGATCTCCGGCGAAGCAAGCAAGGAGGCGGTGCGGCGCCAAGCTCGTCAACATGGCTACACCCAGCCTGCTGCAGAGAAACGAAGGTCGCGGTCCACGCCGCCTTCGCACAGTGGTTGCCATAGGCGCGAGCGGCCGGGAGAAAAACTTCCTCGACACGGAGAAGGAGCTCTAGGGTGGCAGCCAGCTGGTCGACAATGTGCTTCCGGGGAGGGGGCACGGCGCCAAGCTCTGACATAGCACCATCCATGCGTTCCAGGCGCCTCGGCTAACTCGCGCCACAGTGAGACGAATAAACCGCTCGTCGAACCTCCGCCGAAAGCACGAAATGGGCATTGCGCAAAGACTCTAACTCCTCCTGCACTTTGCGATGCTCCTCTTCCAGCTGGACAACCCTCGCTTCCAGCCCCTTCGCCTTCTCGACAATAGCTGAGCGTGCCGCGGTTAGCTGGGCATTCCGAGCGAATTCTAGGTCGATCCGCTGCTGGATCTCATCGTAGCCGCTCTGGATGTCCCTCTCAAGCGAGCGCGAAAGAATGATCATCTACCAAAGAAAAATATGATCAACGAGGCGCCAACAAAGGGGCATGTTTACCCGGACCTACCTTCATCGCGTTAGCCTCGAGGCTCCGGAACATCCTCTCCGGGCTCCATTTCACAAAGAGCTCCGACACGCAAGGCAGGGCGGTGAAGCGGGACACTTCCTCACAAACAGAGGCTAACCCCGGGCTGATCCGAAAATTGGAGGATCGAAGCGGCCCCAAATTCGCGATGCTTGCAGCTGCAAAGGCCGCAGCATCCACCCCGCCCTACTTGGAACCAAAGTCACTGTCGCCCGCCCCGGCGTCGTCACCAACCCGGGATCCCCACATGCCAGCTACCACTTGAGGCAAAGATTTCAAGACCTGCTAGCCCTCAACGCCCAAGGCCGCAGAACAACCAAGTTAGACAGCTGCTAACAATTGAACAAGGGCAAGCGGGGAACAGAGTCTCACCTATCAGGGCAGGGAGATCGGTACGGTCCTCCACCACGGTATCCTCCGTACCCCGACCGCAAACTTGAGAAGGCGTCCCACCGGATACCTCTTCGAGGGCCATGCTAGCAATCCCAAACGAGCTAGCCACTGCTTCGATAGCGCCAGCCGGCGTGCGAACCGCCAGGGACTCTGCTGATGAACTTGTCGCACTGATTGTCACCTTCGGGCCCTTGAGCTCCCGTGACGCCTTCTTCAGGGACGGCCCGGCCGCGTCGCCTGCGGCGAGGTCAAACTTACCCGCTCCCGCGACTCCGAGAACACGCAGGGGTACCGCGCTGATGGGATCAGGGGTTTCCAGATCATTCGGGCCGCGGACCCGTTTCTTTTTTCCGACGTCAGGATCCGGCCGCTCCGATAAGCGGACGGTTGGATCCCGATCTGCTGTTCAAAGCGATGCTCATACGCGTTCGCTCGCCACTCACGTGCTCCTCCCCATATAGGGTCAGAAAGTCGCCCGCAGGCCGCCAAATTTCGGCGATGGGCAAGACTGCGCAGGTGTTAAACAACTCAATAATAATAATAATAATAATAATAATAATATAACAAAGAAAGCACCGGTGTGCTCCCCGAAGTCCAAGGGAGGCATCCCATCCTTCGCCTCGCCTCGCCTCAACTTCCAACATTGCGCCAAAGGCCACAGCCGAAGCGCACAGAACTCCTCAACGAAGTCCCGCGTAGGCATCCTCCGGGCTACGTTGAGCAATACCCGTAATAGTGCCTCTTCCCGGGAAGAAAGGTCGATGGTCGGCGTGGAGATAAGCTGGATAGGCCCTCCGGTTGAGCGAAGGCCCGCCTCGGAGGAACACTTGTGATAGAACCAAAGAATGGGTCCAATCAGATCCCACCTGCTCGGGCAGGGCGGGTAAATGGTGAGCAGGTGCTTTATCGAAAGTTGACACTTCCGAAGTTCAGCGTCTCCCCCCATGTCCTTTTTTCTTGGTGACGACACCGTCGTGGAGATATATGAGCAACAAGGCCTCATTCTTGGTCACCCATGAGCGAGCACCCACTAAAACACCAAGCTTGACGATCGAGTTAGGCCACCGATCCAGTCCACCCCATAGAAGTCAAGGACCAGTAAAGCGGGAACACACGGCAGATGAAGCCCCGCGTCGAAATACGCCACGAACACGATCGCTTGTCCTCCTCCCAGGTGTCGAGCAACCTCGCCCCGGGCGCAATGTCTTCGAAGCCGCAATCTTCCTCATTTTTAGGGCCCGCAGGACGTGGGACGTCACCAGCTAGCGGCCTAACTCGTCGGTGTAGCACGCGGCGCCACCTCCATCCTTGACCCGCTTCGTCATCGTTGAAGCTGCTAAGAGGAATGTGGGGGCGATGGGAGCGAAACAAACGAAGTGGCAATGCACGGGAGTACATGAAACTTCGTGCCCGTGGCCACCTATTTATAAACGGCCAGAGCGCTTCACCAGTACGTAAATCGAGGAGCCCAACACCAAACAAAAAGTGACAAGTGGCAACAAACGGCTGTTATGGCACACGGGAACCTAGGCGCCGCATTAAAAGACATGCCCGACCACGCCACGACGCCGACGCACGGCAACTCAAACCGAAGCGCCGCATTGAAGCGCGCCAAGGATAAATGGCGAACAAATGACGGATTCATGGGCATAGAAATAAGCCGAGCGCACACCATTCGCTCGACAGTCAACGACGAGCAACCGGGCGCCATTGATAATGCTTCGCCAGCCGAAGGGATGGTGTACCACCCTCCGGGAGAGGCGAGTTTTAAGCCATGACGGCAAGACCTTGACCGCGAGGGGCTTGTCGAGGGCGCTACAACGCCCCCACGACTTGGCGTAACAATGGCCAAGGACCACTGCTTCTGGGGTCCGGATGTTCCCAAGGGCCCCTAGTCGAGGCTCGAAGGGTTCAAGAAGGCCCAGTCTCGAGGGCCCCCGAGGGCACGAAGAGGGTCCCGGTCTTCGAACGGTCTGGGTTGTCTCGAAGGGTCCTGTATTCTTCTCAATCTATCAAGGGTCCAATCGACCACGGGCCGCCTGGAGGGTCCCGTGGTCTGAAGGGCCCCGAGGGGTCGAGGGCCTCGAAGGATCCTTGGGCCCGAGGGCCTAGAGGGGTCACTTGTCACTGACCAGTGCACCAATAGGATGGACTAAGCCAGGAGGTCCACCACGAGCCGGTTAGTCCTAGGGGTAGGAAAAGTCCTCGCAATTTCTACCAAGATAGGGTCCTGTAGGGGACTAAGCTTGTAATCTCGTGTATCTCATAGAAAGACTATAAATAGACATCTTCCCCCCCATTGGAAGGGGGGCGATTGTATCATTAAAACTCATTTGAAATATAAGTGCATTCACTTCCTGACAGCTAGTCCCCTCTTTCGAGGACCTTTCTGGTACCGAGGGGGGTCCCCTCTTTCTACTGTTTAGTCCTTTAGCGACGACAAATAGTATGTAAGTAAATGCATAGTTGTTTTTGAGTGATAATATGCATACATAAGTTAGTGACTTCTAATTTGTTAGCACAATTTAATTTAAATAAAACTTTTTGAGATCTCTACTAAGTTAGCACTCCCCAGAATCGTCGTTCTACTATCTAATCGCGCTAGGGTCGAAAACTCGAGGTTCCCACTTAAATAATTAAATAACAAGGTTAAACAGCTCACCAAGCCCAACTAAATACCAACGACGCACAGGATTGCTACACAAGCAAGTTAGCCTATTAACAACAGAAATAGCAGCTGCTCAACTTATCTAGCAATTAATCCATAGATTGATTTTAAGTTGGTTAATTCGACAAGATCCAAGTTAAATTATTTAGTTGCAAGAATTAGACACTAACCATAATTAAATAACAACTACTACCTAAAAGGCACTAATCACAACAAATAATTAGAATCTAATCACTCCTAATATTTCTCTAAACCTAATGTCCTAAACTTAATTTCTATTAACCTCTTCTCTAATTTTCCCTAATCTCCTTCTCTCCTCTCTCTCTTCTTACTTTCTACCGACCCAAATTTCAAAGACACGCACACCCTATCTTCTTCTTTCCCCAAATCTCACTCTCTCCCAACCAAAACCTCCACTTCCTCTCAAGTCATTGTCAGCCATGGGGCTCCTAGCCCACCAGTGTTGTTCGCCCCGCCGTCCCCTAGTCACACCACGCCTCTGCCAGTAACTTTATCCACCGGGAAGCATGCAAGACCTGGCGCGCTTCCACTGGCCCTCTTGGCGCCTCATCCTTCACGGCAGATCACACACACCGACTGATGCCACCTCAGGTCTCCCTAACTCCTCCTACCTCTCATGTCTGACGCCACCATCACTTGTTCTGGCCTTTTCATAAGCGCCTGAGGTCAACCGCAGCTCGGTCCAAGCCGCCTCCGCCGGCTCCTCCTAGTCCGGTCGCCGCCGATTTCCTGCATGCCCAGTCACCGCGACGCCTTCCCCGGCTCCTCGCGCTCCCCACGGTCTCCTCCTCCCTCTGGCGTGGCCGGGTAGGCCAGCAGGCCTCCTCTGTGCCCCTCATGGCATCCTCACTCATACGCCCTCTCGCCACGCTCCCTTCCCTCGCTCATGTCGGCCCAGCTCCTCCGTGACCAAAGGCCAACACACCGACCAAGTCGGCTCGTCCTCTGGATCCTCGGTGTCCTCGGCCACTAGCTGGCTGGGCTTGGCCCGGCCAAATTTTCCGGCCACCGGCGCCGCAGCTCAGAAGACCAACTTGCCTCCTTGCCTAAAACCTTTTGGTTAATGCTCAGGTGCTCTACTCAAAAAGTAAAGATGATGCTTGCTATGGTGTAAGCATGCAGGGCTCGATGGCTGCTTGGGAGGGACAAAGCTACTGGAGAAGGCTGCTACTAAGGTATGAACTCACCCACAGTTTAATATGCACTACATACCACCTGATGGGTTGGGGATTAAGCTGGTTTGGGGTTGATGGTTGATGATGGTGATCGGCGATGTGCTGGGGTGGTCTTCCGTGGTGATGATGTGGTCGTCCTCCTATCGGCCTTGGTCAGCCTTACGTGGTCGATCACGCTTCAATACCGCTTCTTGATGTCGTTCTTGTTCCTTCTGCCTTCCCCTTCCTCTATGCTCTTCTTCGTCTTGCTCTCTACCGTTTGGATGGTTGATAGTGATGAGGCTTGGTTGTGGTTGGGCAATGGTGCTTGGCTCCAGTGGGATGGGTTTGTGGCTTGCTTGAACTCTTGGCAGTGAGCTTTCCTTAACTTGCTCTCTTCTGTGGCTTTGAGGTGTTCTTGGTGGGTTGTTGCCTACGGCTGAGAAGAAGGGAGATAGGAATGGCTTTGTGTGAAGCTTTCTGAGAAGCAAAGAGGAGAAATGTGGCTTTATGTAAGGGGGGCTGGTTTCGGCTGCCTTATGAAGAAATGAGGATGAGTGCTGTGACAGGGGGGTGAACCTTTGAGGCTAGCTGCGGGTGGGCATTTGACTGGCACGTTGGCCTCCTGTGCTTGATATTTTGGATGGCTTGATGAATGAGTTTTGACTAGAGGGAATGAGTCTCATGGCTAGCTCTTATCCCCTTTGGCCCTGTGCGTTACTGTTGATTTGTGATATGCTGATGGATCTCCGGTCCAAAGGATGCTTTTACTATTGTGGGCTCAATGACTTTTGGTCTAAAGGTGAGCTTTGGGCTAGTTTTCGGATATTGGCTGAGGTAGGTTTGTAAAATGTGGGTATCGGTTCTAATATTGCCGAGTGATGAGGCCCACAGAAGGCGAGATGGTGCCACTACCCTCAGGTGGTCGGGAGCCTTAATGACCTTCGCAAAGAATCTGACGGCAATCTTTCCCTTCTCCCAATCCATACTTTAATAATACCCTGCTTGCTCTCTCTAATGGTATTCTTTGGAGTGTGGTATACGTCTGTGTTTTCTGATGACTAATACGACGCAAGGGTTTGAGGAAGGCTTGGCGATATGCGATGTAAGAATTTATACTTGTAATTTAATTAGATGCTGGAATTTATACTTTGATTGGTTGTAAAGAACTTTTGTAAACACTTCAATTATTGCCTTACTGATCTAATGGAAATGGAAAAAAAAAACAATTTAGTTATGACTTTGGTTTTATTACTTTACTGGTGAATGCAAGGACTCTTGTGTTTGAACGATGAGATTGAAATGGACGCTGGGAATAATGGTTATAATGACTAATAATGAAATGCTTGCGAAAGGAAACCCGAAAATACTAACGAGCTTAATCGATTCGGTTTAACAACGATCCGCACTACTGATTAGCTCATCGCTAATACTGAGATTAATTACCGCTAACATCTGATTATCGCTACGCGATTAGGTCTAAAAACTTCTGTTCTCACAAATTAACACGGAAGTGATCAAGGAGGAGGTCAACGCTGGCGGCATGCAGAGGGGTAGAAGGAAGGCGAGGAGCGAGAGAGGAGGATCGAGGAGGCGGTGGGCGGAAGCGGCTAGTAGGGTGCATGGGGTTGAGGTGGCACGAGGAGGGTGCAGGGTGGTGGGCGAGGAACTCACGAGCGAGCAATTCAGGTTGAGGGGAAGCGACGAGGCGGATGTCGGCAGACGGGCAAGGCGTAGGGGTGGGGTAGAGGAGGAAGGCGAGGAGCGAGGAGGAGGATCGAGCAAAGGATGGAGAAGCGATGGAGGTAGGAGATACGACGTGGGTGGAGGCGGACGAGGACGGGAGAGGCAAGGACGAGGATGAGCGGCGAGGAAGGCAGCGGCGGGGGCGAGGCTTAGGCGGCGGCTGGGTAGGCGTAGTAGAGCTACGGGGCTGGGGCGACGCGAGGAGGGTGCCATCGAGGCCGAGGACGTCAAGGACGAGTAGGCGGTGGGGTGACGGTTTCAATGGGAGATGGGAGACTGGAGTGATGGAGATCGGGAGTTGCTCGGTGAACCGTGTACAAGGAGAAACCAAGAAAGGATATCTTAGATCCAACGGCTCGCGTTGTATGAAGGAGGACGAATCTAACGACTCACGTCGTATGAAGGAGGACGGACGACTACCACCAATTGCAATATTTAAGTAGTAGAGATAATGCATTTCCTAGGTTGGTTTAGGTCTTTTTTTGTGCTAGATTACATATTGTATGAACTAAATATGCTCCTTGCAAATCGAAAAGACTTTGCACGTGGTTATTTCTTTTTTCTTTCTTTTTTGTGAAGTCATTGAGCAATGCTATTCAAAGTTCTCTTGAAAACATGTTCAAATCATTGATGATCATGCCAGTACATACTACCTACTTCTTTCTAACCCAATCATTCATCCGGTTTTTTCGGGGTTTTTTACCCGTTTTTTCGGTTACCGATCCGGTAACCGGTTTTCAAATTTCGCAATTCAAAATTCATTTCACGAACTTCATCCGGTTTTTCCATGTTTTTTCGGTAACTGGCTAGTTACCGTTATCGGCCATCGACCAGTTTTTGTTCTGGTACTGGATTTTTGATCCTTGGGTAGAACAATTCATCCTCTTTAATATATCTACAAGCAATGCCTCTTACTGACAATATACGCTGATGATTTTTGCTCTCTGCTTAACTGATGAAAATCCGAATCATTTTTTTCTTTTTTCCTTTACCTTACATACATGTAATAGCCTAGGCTCTAAAACCACCTGAATGTTGAATCAAAGTTCAACTACTAGTAATAATACTATGAGATCAAGAAACCATCTCTGCTATTGCCATTGGAAAAAAAATATATATCCACATCAGCCGTCTATCCAGAATGATTGTGAAGGATCAACGGCTGTGGGAGGAGCCTCACTCACTGTGAGGCCCTCCCACCAGCAAATTCGCTTCCATTGCCATCTGGTTGCAGCTAAAGCCCTCTCTTTGCTCTGACTGAAGCCGGCCTGCTCCTGGCCGGATCCCTCTGTTATGTGTGTTTCAACTCCCTCTCTGCAACGTCGCCATGACGCGCTTCAATCTCAGGCAGAACCTCTATCTCTGATCTGTAGTTCCCGACATGTCTGATCCCCTCAAATTTCTTTGCATCAGCTAAACCTTCACCGCCATGAAGTATCTCTTGCTTGGTCTCGTCCATCTGCACCCTTCCCGGTTTCCTCCTGTCGTCAGGGCCCCTGGACTCGCCTCGCGACAGCTCCATGGCAGCCTTCGCGGCAGCTGCTGCCGTGGCCGCCGACTCGAACGCGGCCTGCGCTGCCGCTTCCACGTCTTTGTATCTCTGCGCCGAGTCGGAAGAGATGTCTTCCTCCATGTCAACCTGAGGCGTCCTGTGCCTCTCCTCGACCTGCTTCTTCCTCTGGTTGGAACCCGAATCCTCGTAGGAAGGCTGGTGAACGTGCACGGTGATCCCTTTCTCCGCGGCGATCTCCTGAAGCACCATCTGCCGGCTCTCCAGGCTCGGCTGCTTGGTCGACAGCTTCTGCACGATCTGTTCCAACCATTCAGGTTCCATTAGAATCGTCGCATAGAAACTTTGTCAGTTCAGAAGCTACCACAAAAGTACAAGGGTCTTCCGCCCTTACCTTGGCATTGATCCCGCAGCCGCTCCGGAGCTCGGCCGCGGCGGAGATGAACTCCCTGCCGAACTTGGCCGCGAGGAGGCGCCGGACCTCCTGCAGCTCCGGCAGGTCCCCGCACCTCGCCGCCGCGTACACTAGCCCGGCCGCTGCCTCCCGCAGCTCATCCGGACACTCCCTGCACGACAAATCAAAAACACGGTCGAATTAACACTGATCAACACGATGGAAATCGGAAAGAAACGCAAGTACAAAACAGATGCAAGAACCGGTTGGCGTTTGGTGTCTTCTCACCTGTGCGCGTCGACGAGCGCGGCCCTCTCGGTGATGAGGTTGCAGTAGGCCTCGAGCATGAGGAAGACGTCGAGCATGTCCTGCTCGCGGATGACCTGCTCGGTGCGAAGCAGCGCGCGGTCGGGGTGACCAAGCCGGAGCAGCTGCTCGACGTCCCCCCGCGCCTGCGCGCACCGCACCTGCCGGTGCCCCCGCAGCACGCCGAGCCGCGTCACCGCCAGCCCCAACAACGACTTAAGCCGCGCCGTCTGCTTCGACGTCCGCCCCAGCAGCACGTCCAGCCTCCTCCCCATGGCTACCTCCCCACCACCCTCGGCAACCGCTAGCTCCCAACTCCTGACTCCCCAAAGTGTGAAGACCAGGCGGTTTTGCCTGGCTTTATATACCCCGTGTGGCTCGGTGTGAAACTGCGAAAATGGCAGCAAACAATTAAGAAAGGCGAAGGATCCAAGGCGGGGCCGCCGGCGCTAGGGTACGCGCGGTTGCTTGTGGCGATGGTTTGCTTTGTGGCGAAGGCGTCATCGCGAGGGCGACGTGTATTTAAACGACCCAGTAGACGCGTGCGGGCGTGGTGCGGCTCGCTTAGCTGTCGCGCGCGCGGCTGGTTCCGTGCGACCTTGCCGTGGGCCGTGGCTAAACTGCTCGGACTGCGCGGACGCAGGGGAGACCGGTTTCGAGCTTTCGGCACGGGCGCCGCGCGCGCGCGCGGGTTTTGTCCGTCCGGGCTCCGGCAGAGCAAGATTCAGGTGGGGCGCGCGGACCGTTACGGTATCCGAAGTGGGAACCGCCACGTTGCTCGTGGATTGTGCGTGTTTTTCTTCGTCCTTGATTCGTTTTGACCGGGCAATCCGGAGTATTTATGGGGAAAACTGATGGGTTGGAGGGGTGGAGAACGACGGTGCACCGGCTGCGGTTGAAAAGCTCGAAGCTCAGTGAGAGGAAATGCATCGCGCAGGCAGGTTTCAAAACATATGGTCAGAGGTGAGCTGAGCCTCTGGGGTAATAGCTCGAGACTTAGGGTCAAAATATCACGTAAAATTCTTTAAAAATACAGAAAATTTAGTTTTGAACTAAAAGTAGCTAGACCGGCCTGAGGTTTGGCTCATAGCCAATTACGCCACTGTATATGGTATCAACTATTATAAAATCTTTAAACTTTTATAAACTTATATATAAATATTAGTATTAACTAGGTTTCTTTTTTTTTTTGCAAAAACATGTGAGGTCAATTGACCCCACGGAAATAAGCAATGGTCGCACCAAATATCTCTGTTCTACCGCGGGAGAGTCTAGCCTAGCAAAGATTTTGTGCTTCGCTGTGTGGTTGGGAGCAGTGGATACGGATGACCTCCGTTTTCGTACGGTCCGTAGGGAGGGACTGCGACGTGTCCTGTCTTAATCGATGTGTTATAATTGCGTGATGAATAGTTCGTCTAGAGCTCCAGATGCAGACTCACAGGAGGCCCCGTTACTACTGCGACGCTGCATGTTTTCCCATGGCATTTTTAGTTGATGATTGCCTGAGATAATGGTTCATATGTATTTTTGAGGTCTCAATCATGGTTTATATGGATTACGGAGATGATTCGAACAGAGATAATTTTTGTGTTTGTAGTTTTTTTTCCTACTTAGATGTGTATCGATGTTTCTATACTCTCCGCAAAACTAAAAAAAGCACGATTCCTATAGTAGTATGATTAGTAGAAGTAGTTGGTAAAGCCGTTATTAGTCATCCCCTCGTAAACTCCTTCCGTTCTTTTCTAAGTGATTTTTTTTTATAGTCTATGAGATGTAACTTTATCTTATTATATACTAATAAAATTATAATATTATGAAAGTATTTTTTAACAACAAATATAATGATATAGTTTTGATGTAGCCAATCTAAATATTTTTAAATATATTAAAAAAGAACGGAGGGAGTACCAAATTTAAGCATTTTTACGCATATTACTGCTTAAAAGCTGGGGAATTTTGACTATATGTCTATGCACTGTCAAGGCCAATGTGCAATTTCTGTCGCGAAAGCAGATAGGCCTGCAATTCACAAACCAAGGGAGTGCTGCTTCAATTGTCATTGTTTTAAATGATTCAAGAAAGAAATACTAGTACCTTTTGCCGAAGAAAAATGAACTAACTTATGGGTGTTTGGTTTGAGAGATCACTTCATCCTAAGGTGGATTGATCTATCATGGAATCGTCCCGTAAATTTGGTAGGATGACGTCATTTCTCATTTTATACTAGGTTTACGCTTACTAACCCATTTCATTCTTTAAACCACACAAATGAGTTAAGTTCAAAATTAAAATCAAACGATCAATTTACCGTCATGTCATACAAACCAAACACACCATTAGTTTAGTTTAGTTAATGCTACGCTACCGATTGATTGATGCATGAGAAGCGTCTAGCTCCATCGAAGGAACATAGGATCCGTGCACCACGGGATGCTCCAGCCTCCTGGTAGTACTACTAGTATCCTAGGAAGGTTCGGCTCAGGCGGCACCTAAAATTTAACTACCCCAAGTCCCATCTCCATGAAAAACGGCGCACTACGCGTGAAATATTTTTAGTACAAGTCGTGTCGGCCGCGCCCTTCCCCAGATGACGCCGACTCCATCGGATGCATATTCTCGCACACGATACACTCCTGGCGCCACGGGCCCAACCAGAAGTGAGATCCCGTACGTGGGCATAGCTTTTCGTACCGTGACAGCCAGCCCGGCGATCACTCCGCCTGTCACTCGCGGGCCAGTGCTGAGTTGGCCGTGTGTCACTTTAAAACCTGACCTTCTCGTTAGGTTCAGGCCTTCAGGGTATTGTCGATCTGGTCCAAACCCAAAGTTACGTTAAAGCCACTGATCACAGGTCAGAAGTCGTGTGCGTTTGCCCAGCTTAATTTCTCCGGACGAACGGACATAATTTTTCACCTTTCGGATCAGAGTCAGCGCAAGTTACCATGACCCATGGGATGGAACTTGGAAGCTAGGCTTGTGATTCATCCGTCATTCATCGTACGCCCCCTCACGCTCACCTCTTCGAGAACGCGTAGACGCGTCTACCACTCTGTAATTGCAGCACAGTCACGGCAGCGTATCGTACGAAAAGTAGTAACACACAGAACGTGAATTCCACGGGCCAGCTTACGGTTTAGAATTAGCAGCCAGCTACAAGCGAATACTATGCAACAGTGGCGAAGCTAGACCTCGGACCTTCGGAGGCAATGACTTTAGACCTATGCTCAAAATGCCATGAGAAATGTGATGAAAAACAGAAAATTTCACATTTTAGTAGGCACAATTCAGAAAAATAGACATGAGAAGCTGGGTCCCGAGGCTCCGCCAACGGCCAGCTACAGCTACGCCACTGCCATGCAACCAGCCTCTCCTGTGGCACCACGGCGCATCGGCTCGCTAGCTGTGTTAAGCGGTTGATAGAAGTCGCTAATCAGAGATGTAGCATTGCCGTCTTTCGAGTCTTGATGCTGTGATCCTTTTTTTGGCTTGCACAGACCATGAAACTCCTGAATTTGGTGCAGCATAAAAAAGCTATGCTAGTCGCATATAAGGCCAACTAAGAAAAGAAATCTCTAGAAAAAAGAAACATTATAAAAAGAAGAAGAACTACCAAAGTAGAAGAAAAAAACTCGACGATTCTCGAAAACAAAGAAGTAGAAAGTTCATAAATTGCTGTGGGGACGAAATTTAAGGCTACAAAAGTCCTTACAATACAACTTTTCCTTTGAACGAATTGCATTAGGACCCGCCGGTGACTCCGACGACGCCGACGTCTGTGTCTGTGGCTCGGCCCGCTATCGCATGGTCTCACACCGGCCGCGCGCCCGTCCTCCGCGTCGTACAACCTCAAGCGCCGCCGGCCGTGCGCGACCGGGACCCGGACCAACCTTGAACGGTGCGTCCCAACTCCGAAGCATATGAATGAGCCTATGGCGAGTGGCAGTGTGGCACTTTGAGCCGCCTCTCTCCTTCGCAATGCAACAGACACGGCCCACGGGGCAGCGGCTGCCGTTGCAGCCCAGTGCCAACCGGTCGGGCCATGCGCCTCATGTCGGTTTTGGAGGGAAGGAGGGAGAGAGAGCCGAATTTGTTATGGCCGTATGGGCTCCTTTAGGCCACCTTACGCCCAACACTGACCTAGTTGTTTACAGTTCGTGCTTGAAAGAAAGGAATTCACTCCTGCTCAGGCAATTTCACTCACAGAACTATTTATTTGCGCTTTGGGTTTCTTTATTCTGGACTTCTTGGGCTGCTCGTTCCGGTTTATGATCCAAAAAAGATCATAGAAAGTTAACATCTTCCTGGGCTCAACATACTGGATTAATTGGTAAAATATGGGCCGGCTATTTGCAGTTTGCATCGCTCGGTACGTCCCACTGCTAGGGACATCGGGCTTTTGCCCATTGTGCGTCTGTTGGATCTGGAGCATGCGTTTCAGTTTGACGCGCCATTGTTGTCTGTGCTCGTGGACCGTTGGAGACCGGAGAAGCACACCTTCCACTTCCGGTGGAGGGAGATGACTGTTACTCTGCAGGACGTTGTTATGCTTACAGAACAACCACTGTAGGGTCATGCAGTAGTGCCACCTCCCAGACGACTAGACTGAAAGGTGCGAACATCTTCCTGGGCTCAACATACTGGATTAATTGGTCAAATATGGGCTGGCTATTTGCAGTTTGCATCGCTCGCAGTTTAAATTTCGCATGGACATGGACCTTGTGCGTTGTGTCATCCGATCATGGCGTAAACTCTCGTGCAGGGTTCGGTTCATGGGCTTGTACAGTACACGACTCGTACGCAATGATGACGCACGGGGCCACTCACAACCCACTACCAGAAGTTTTTTCTACCGCCATCGACGTGACCCCGATGTCACGGTAACCATGACGTACCCATGACGTACGCTCGTTCGTCTGCCTGGCGCCTCCCGCGCGGGCAGCTTCGGCGCGACGGCACGGGGACATGTCACATGTGCGAACGCAGACGCGGCAGCATTATACTACCGAAACCAAGCACACACCACGCCGAATCCCCTCCACTACCGATCGATCACTTGCACAGTCGCGTGATTCGATTGCATCCTCTTTTCGTTTCATTTGCTGCTTTTCCCATATTATGTGAACAAAAGACGATCGACGAAGACGACCCGCGCGGCCTTTCAGATTTGCCGGTAGTGCTAGTGCGTGGGCGGGTCAATGGAGATCGACTTTACAAGAGCGAGAAAACTAGCCAAGTGACATGTACTTTGTTGATCGCGTGGGGTGTGGGTTTTGCAAGCGTGTAACGTGTTTATTAACGTGCGCGCCGCTGGACGTACGTGGAGCGCGCGCCCTAGTGCGTGGCGGCACATCAGGCACGTCAGGAAGCCTTTGCTTGATCGGCTTGTCTGCGTGTTGCGGTGATGGGTGAGGTCCGTCACATCACAGCTAGCGTAGCGCACTAGCAGAATGCCACCAATGCATTATGGGGGTGTTTGGATTGCATCCCAAATAAACCAAACCAAATTTTGATTATCATTTGGTTTAATGTCAAAATTTAGTTTTACCCTAAAAAATTTGGTATTGCCAAACTTTAACTAGCCATTTCTTTGGCAGAATTTTGGTTCCAAAAATTTGACTTGACAGCACAGCACAGTGATGCATTAATTGCAAGATAAGTTTGATTAGTGAGTTTTAAATGATCATATTTTCTAAACCGGGTATCCGATTTGTGATCCGTTTGAACCGTTGTGTTCCTTGTCATTTTATCAACAAAACAATATCATTGTTGGCATATTTTAGAGACAAAAAAGAATATATATCATGCGGGACTCACGTATCATGCGGGGCAAAAAAAACAAAATTTGGTATAGTTACAATCCAAACACATCAATTTCAGTATTACCCGGAATTAGTACGGCTACGATCCAAACAATATTTTTTTGCCTAGGTTTTGACATTGTTTGGGTTTTGGCATTACTAAAATTTTGATATAGCCTCCTAGGGTCGTAAACCAAATAGGCCTTGTATATGCCAACCTCGCATTCTCTGATGCTAATGATATGTGAGATCGATTGGCTCGATGAATGGCATCATTATTTAGTTGATTTAGAGCTAAATGCATAGTATTATATATGTAGGTGTGGGTTGGTGTGCGAAATGGGAGTACCATAAAACTCCTGCTTTTTTAGTATGAGCGATGAGAAATGATTTCGTTTGGTTTATATCCACATATATATGGCTCAATGAGGCCAAAGAACTGCAGATTATTAATGTGTCCGTCCAGTGTGGCTTCTCATCTTCTCTCTGTGCATGTGGATCAGATTAAGCGAGCACACCTAAAATGGGAACTTTAATTGCACCTGAAGCAGCCATAGTTTAGGCTATAGCACCTTGTACTAGCACTGTAGCCATCCTCTGAATAGTGGACATGCATAACTCACTCCATCTTTCTACTTTTCACTCTATTAGCAGACATCTGTCTGCTACTACTGATTACCTAGCTTAGCCACCTCATCCTAACAGTTCAGCAACACCTTACATGAGGATATCTATGGCCTACCTGCCATTTACCTGATGCGATGATTACGTTAGGCAGAAATGCTGTGTACAGGCATTCCTCTTGTTACCGAGTTCCATAACACCCTGATGGACAAATTAAAGTTTTGAATTCAGCTTGTGCAGTGCAGTGGAATTGGAAGTCTGGATTTTGGAACCCTCTTATGCGGTGGCAGAGCCAAAGAATTCATTTGTTTAAATAATAGAAGTATAACTCTCGGTCTCTGTACCAATTAGAAATATAAACAACCATTACACCAACATCGCCTAAAAGCTTTAAATAAAAACGCCAAAAGCCGACAATGATAAACAAATTGTCATGCAAAGGCTAGCCTAAAAACCATCTAACCCCACCCACGGGACCATCCGGAGATTGTCCACACAGAATAGTAGCTACACAACAAAAAGGTAATGATAGGTCACCTCCATAGCGGCGCCAAGAAGGGATATGACTCACGCTATCGTCACGGATCCAACCAAATAAGGTCGATCGAGTTTTCACTCTGAACTCAGTGCTCGTTCTCCAAAACAACGCCTTCAAGAAGGTAAAGCCGACCAGGTCGACGTCGTTGCCGGATCCAACTAGCGAATGCCAGATCAAGAGTTTTCACCCCGGATCGAAGGTACCAGCGCTCCAAGACCATGCCACAGTACGACCTTGTCGCTGGATCCAACCAATGAAGGCCAGATCGCCAATACAGCGTTCGCAACATCCCCAACGGCCAACCGCCGCTAGCACCAAAGGAAGGCGACGTCCACCGCAGCCCACGCGTCGGTCGGTTAACAACCGTCCACCAGAGAGGAGTCAAGCGCCGCACAAGCCACTGCCACCAAGCCGTCGCAATCTCTACCAACTAGCCAAAACTGGATCTGCACCGTGTCACCTCTGTCGTCATGCCATCGACGGCCGCCACCAAAAGAAGCCACGGAGAAGGGCTCGGATCGCTACGCCAAGACGAGCCAACAGAGAAGGGCTCAGATCCAACCCCGACGAAAGTCCACACCGTTGAAATCAGCAGACAAACGCCGGGCGTTGAGAGTGTGATGCGATCGCGCCACTACCGAGAAGAAAGCTCCGCCGCCGCCGCCGATCGACGGCCGCCGACGGCGGCGGCAAGAAGAAAGGAGGAGGAGAGGGAGCTCTTATTTCTTTGAGAGTACACGTTGGACACACTCACGTACATATGTCTAATCTAGAACGGAGGCTCAACCAAAGAACTCATAGGAGGTAGGGTGAACTTCCATCACCTACAGGCCCTAGGACCTTTGAGTTAGTGAGAAACAGCGGTGAATAGTAGCTTATAGTTCCTCATCAATCAGGCTGGCGCCGGTGACCTGACCTTGCTCTCATGGAGTGAGTTTTACGGAATTTCTGAACGAAGTTCGGTTCTTACGCATAACAGCCTTTGACAGAACTCTAAATTCAGACATGACTGACTTCTGTTCTCTCTCTTTTTCGGGAGCCAAACATTCAACTAACTTCGCGGGCGTACAGGCGTGCAGCATGGGAGTACGTCCAACCGTTTGCCTTAATTGTGATTTGGAAATTGCACTCGAATGTTGGACTTTGGGGGATGAAGTTGACCCAGCACGGGCATGCAAGCTTTCTTTGGCAGCCTCGCATTATGGCATACCACAACTACACACGTACTAGTACAGGGGAAAAAAAGGAGTATGCAGAAGGACTTAAGATTCTGGTAGGAGTTTGTTTTCTTCATGCAAGTCAGATAGTTGGCGAACATGATGCGGAACTTTCAATTCTGTATATTGAACTCTTAGTGGGTTTATGACGCACCAGTGCAGTTTTGCACATGTCTGGTGTAGTACAAGAAAACATTCACTCAATTAACTTCACATTTTGTGACGCCGTGTGTTATTATTCTAAAGGTAATCACACTTATGCATACAGACATTATTCGCTTGCTCAAGAGAATACTACTTCAACGAATAATAAGTCTTTATCGTGGTTATGCAATGTAACAATAAGATACAAACCGTACATCTTTATTTCAAGAATAGCCACGCTAAGGCTATGGTTCTTAATACAAGTAATATACAATTATAAAAGGGGACTTCTCAACTTCTCTCGCCTGTCCTGGAGTATCGGCCGCCTAACCGTCCCACGCGTCAAATATGGCGCCCATCTCGTCCTAGTCCTCGTAGTCTCAGGCCTTCTTCTCCGTGGTTGCTTCAAGACTGATGTCCTTCGTCCCACTCGTAATAGTTCCCTACGGACTAGGATCTACAAAGGAGAATACTAACAAGGTTGAGTATACGAGTGTACTCAAAGAAGCATTAATAGCAAAAATACAATCGGATGCCTCATCTCTGTTGTCATTACATTTTCTAATTCATCTCTTTTCTCAAAATAATTTATTAAAACATTAGGCGGCAAATTTTAATGCTAAAAACATTATTGGTCACTCGTAAAGAAGAAAGACCCTAGCGATTCCGTAGAGATTCCAATCCAGAGACCCATATGAATTCATGATTTGATATAGCAAAGGCGCTGGCTTGTACAACTTTACCCATAGCTACTCAAACTCTCTTGAGCTAGGTCCACCGTATTTCCTTTGATGCGGTTTCGAGTCCGCATTACGTAACGCGTTTTCAGTTTACACGATTAATTTCTCCACCCATTACTTTCCGTCGGTGTTGACATTGTCACAAAGGTCGACCTTGTCATCCACCGAAGTTCTAGCAATGTTGGTTGGGGCAGCTTTCTATCCTCGCGCCCAACACTCCACCTTAGTGCTATAGTGTCTTGGATCCCCCACTTCTGGCCTCTCCTCACGGTTCTGAGTTCCTCCATTTACCATCACACATAATACTTACCCGATGTGGAGAGCAAAATCACGTAACAAGGTAGCATTTCCTGCCCGCCGAAACGGGAAAATGGTTAGTACTGAATTTACGACCTCTAACCGAGTAAGAGTTTTATTGGTCCTTATATTTTAACCATATGTAAAAAGGGCCACACCTCTTACCTCATCTTCATCATCGCTGTTCTCGCCTGCCCCCTTTACCAACCTATTAAGTCTCATTTCTTTCTTTCTTCCTCAACTCATTCTCATTTCTTATCTTCCCATTTTCATTTATTTGATTTGATTTTGAGAAATAGTTTTGATGCAATAAACATATAATACAACAATATACGGTTTACATTTAAAATAACTATATTTATGTTCAAGAGAATAGCTTGCCTTCGTAATTGCAGAAAAGGTTGGCGTTGATGAATCTCTGATCAACTTCTCTTGTCGGTGCTGGTTCGTCCTCTGCAGCAATACGGTAGCACGAATAGTATATAAATAAATACATAGTTGATTTTGAGTGATATTATGTATACATAAGTTAGTGGGTTCTATTTTGTTAGCATGTTTCAATTTATTAACTTTTTTGGGTCCTTCGTCAAGTTAGCACTCCCTAAGTAAGGTCGTTCTACTGATTACTCGCTCTAGGTCGAAAATGCCTAAGTTCATGATTAAACTAACGAGAAATGAAGTACTAATCACCTCACACTTCATTAAGTCTACCAATTTTTATTCGAGCAAAAACACCTACAAGATTTTATTTAAGTACGATCGCATTTAATCATTTCTTTAAATAGACTCGGAGTTGAATACTTTAACTAGTCTATCATGATTAAGTCATTTCTGGCGTACCAGAATTGTTTGTCTAATACAGTGAGTGCTATCGGTGATTAATCTATCTATCAAAAATCTCGAAGTAGTTGCACAAGCTTACCTACTTCCATTTTCTGCCGGTCTGATCTACGGTTATTTACTCGCACGCGGCTTAACCAATTATTTGATCCAATAATTATACAGCGTCAATATGCTAAAATTAGTTGTGCTCAAATTTACAGATAAATCTACTGCCATTCATTATACGCGGTTCACAACTTTAATTGGTTAAATGATTATACGGTGCTGACACCTATTATTAACGAGGTTCATTTTTACGGTTAACAACTGCTATCACTAATCTTCACTAGAATTTACTTCCTTAATCCTTTATCTAATTCTAATTTTCTACACCTAATTCCTAACTTTCCTCTACCTAATCCCTTTTTTCTAATTACCCCCACCAAAACTCCTTCTAATCTCTCTCCCTTATCCTTCCACTCCCCTTGGCCGAACCACCCAGGCTCCATTTCTTTTCCCCAATCTACTGCCTCCTTCCTCTCCCTCACTCCGGCTCCTCCCATGGCGGTTGCTTCACCGTTCCTACCTGGCTCGGTCCATGGCGCCGCTTCTCCGGATCGCCTGCGCCTGGCCACCGCTGCTCCTCGGCTCTCTCTGGCCGCCTCCCTCTCGGTGCCTCCTCCTTCGCGGCATCGGCGCTTAGCGCCACCGCCAGCACCTTCACCACGCCTCCCTCTCCCGGTGTGGCGTCGCCATCACGGGCAGCCACCCCTAGCCCATGGTGGCCCGCCTCCTTGCCTCGCCGTGAAGCCAACCGAGCTCCTAATGACATAGTGGTTGTCCCGATCTTCCAATAGGATGATAACTTCGATTTGGAGGAGAACGACTTTGACGATGTAGGCTTCTAACCGGACACGACCAGAACACCAAGCAATCGCTAAACCACACTTCGAGTCGTTATCAACCGTGCAAGAACACGTTGACTCGACCACGAAGGTCTATTCTCGCATGCGCTTGAAGAACATACAGAACACGATAATAAGCAATCTGAAATTGCAAATAAGATTGAAATATTTGATAAAGTTGGGATTTCAAAGCGGTATTCGTGGTTGGACTAGTTGACACAAGCCAATACACGAAGTTGCAATATAGCTAACTTTTAACTTGACGAAATCCAAGGAAAACTAAAGGGGTGCGGCCTCCTTAAATAGGGGAGGGGGAGCCGCACATAGCTAAGAGAGGAGGGTGTGGACTATTCACGTCTCGCTTACATGAACAAGACTCGTGAACAAGACGACCACAAGGGGGGTTGGGCCAAGGATGTGGTCGGTCCAAACAAACTAAAGTGGTAACTGTCCTTTGGGCCCAATGATTGATACAAGGCCCTCGGCCCAAAGTGAGGTGGCGCAGCAGCATATATAAATGAAGTAAATTCGTCGGTCCATTGGAGTAGAGTTTGACACTGCTGAATCGATGGACGTAGAGTAACCCAGTTGGAGGTGGAGTAGTGGTCGTATCCGGTGGGTTGATGTCCTCATCATCCTCCCCTCCTTGCATTTGAGTCGTCCTCGACTCAAGCTCATCGTCCAGCAGTAACGCATGCTCATCTTTTACAAATTGTTAGCAACAGCAGAAGGCAAAGAAATAGCAAACACTTTGCAAATTATAGGTGAGTGTGCATGCATCAAATCAAGAAAGATACATTTTCTCATAGTATTGAGTGTGCAACTCAATTTGCAAGTATAAGTGAATTATGTAGTAAAGTTATTCATCGCATTGTCATGATGAAACATGTTCCTCAATATTTGAAAATTAATGGGCAGACAACAATTGATTTCAAAGTGCACAAGTCATTCATATAATCATATTTCAATCGAGCAAGAGCAAATTCATCTAGCAAACGTGAAAAGATTTGTAAGTCCATCCATACCGCAACAACATTATGCATTGTCAATACTAGATGGTGCAATTAGAGATGAAAACAGAGGCATTGAATGATCAAGAAATTTTATGTTTCTCCCATAATGAACAAGATTTATCACATAAGACTTGTTGTTTGAAACATCAAGCTTCAATTCATCCATGTTATCACAAGTTATGCATAGTCCATAGACAAGAAATTGATTGTCTACACCATAATCTCCTATCAAATTAAACTTATATCCGGGGGTGTAGGCACTATACAAGGATTTCAAACATGAAATTACGTAAACTTTCGCCATAGCATGTGACAAGTTCATAGGTGGATCCAACATAATGTAACATAAAGAGTCGCAGAAAAATTCTAGTCAAAACATCTTTATGTCTAACCAATCCCATATGATCATTGTATGCGATTAATTCGTCATATGAATCACTCAAAACAGCAGGCAATTCAGTTATGTCATCACATGGTGCACTCAAGTCAAGAGTAAATCAACAACAAGTTTGTCACATGGTGCACTCAACTCAAGAATAAATCAATCAAATTATCACAAGAGTCATGCAAATTTTAATAATATCAAATTCAGAGCTAGGAAATTAATTTCTACCTTCTCAAAGACTAGGTTCTTCCACCTCATGTGATGCAATGGTTTCTACTACAGACTGATTTTCCCTTTGTTCGATGGTACTAGGCATGAAATCATGGTTATTGTTGTCAGGTTGAGTGTTTAAATCAGTACCTTTGGTATTACCTTGTAGGCTCGACTTAGATGATGTTGGTATCGGAGGCGGTGAATAGTCACAAGCTTTCCCTTCTTTTCCTTGCTCCAGCTCAATTGCCAAGGAGCGAGCCAAGGATGCGAGACAGCAAGACAGAGTGACGCTCACAGCAGCAGGGACGGCAATCATGGTAGGTGCAGCAGCAGCAGAAGAAACAACCGAAGATGATTTTGATGTGGAGGTGTGTACTGTACGCTTGTTTGTTTCATGTACACGTGAAGGTGTAGTGGAAGTCGACGAAAGTGCATGACTAGCCTTGGATTGTCGTCCTTGTACTTTCTTTTCAACTTTGCAAGTAAGACTTAAACACGCAAGTGACAGCTTGGAGGTTTATAAATAAGTTTATCCTGAATTTGACTTTTAATCCTCCTAAAATCTATTCATCTTAGCATCTTCGGTTTCATCTAAACCATAACGCAACAAACCAATTTGCAATTCTTGATAATAATCCTCTACAGAACTACTAACTTGCCTTAAGCACTATAATTTATTAAGCAATTCACGAGAATAATATAAAAGTACAAATCTATGTCTCGTTGTTCTCTTTAAAGCATCCCATGTTCTAGGTATATTCTAATTAGTACGACAAGATTCACTCCACCAAATAGATGCAAAATCATAAAACTCATGGGTAACATCCCTAACTTTTAGATGATCAGAAATTCATGGCATACAAATAATTGTTGTACGCCTAATTCCCAAGTGATATAAGCATCGGGATCATAATTCCCAAAGAAAAGAAGGCACAATGAGTTTAGTTTTACAAGACGACTATCACAATCATATATCTCCGTGGTGGAGAATCTTGTCTCAAGTATGCATCTTCCTCGTTGACTTTCTTGCACTTCCGCTCAATGGCTCAAAAAGACGTGGATCTATCTTGTAATCATCCCGCGAACCTGCCATAGTTAGTAGAAAATAAGGAAACAAATCACGGTATATGTTCCTATCAACTACTAGGATCCGGAGGCTCAAGTCACACACGCCAAGCTCTTACCAAGTTCTTGCAAGTTCTTACCAATGCAAATGTGGTGCAACCTATGGATGGTTCGTGATAAACTTGACTCAAGTGATGAGTAGAGCGATTGCAACGGCTCGGTTTGACGTGATCTACTCGGTTAGTAGAAAGTGGAGCTTGGACAAAGCTTGATATTAGGTAGCAAAGGAACAATCAGTTAATTTTAGAAATTGCACATAATTGAATTATAGTTCAGATTCAGCACTTAGCCTATGTTGCTGATCAACCAAGGATGGATGAAGGCTAAAACAAGTGTATAACAATGTATAGGAGTGTTAGACACAGGATAATTCAATAGAATGCAATTTGGAGTGAATAGCAAAAGTCTTGACCCAACACTTAAAACTGTGGTTTTCAGTCCACTAGACAATACATCGGTATTTAGCCCGAAACTTTTTGTCATATGCGTATTTTTCAATGATTATTTTTTTAATCTGTTTCCTGACGGCTTTTTCCACAATTTTTCTTTTGGGGCCGCTTTCTGAATACCAACTGAAAAAATTGCACAAAATCACAAGTGCGCATAGCCAGATTCAAACAGAAAACTAGGTCAAATTTCACCGCATATAAAATTTGATTGCCTTGCTGGATTGAGGTGAAATTTACAGGAAGATTTATAATCAAACTATTGATCTAATGGTGGTGGTTTCACTCAAAAGGATGAAGGAATCAAAAGTTATGGCGATTTTCGTGGCAGCGGCAAAAAGGGGCCTTCGCCGAAATTGGAAATTTGGGTTTATGGTGTTCTAGATGGATTTGGACGTGGGGATTTCTTTTGGAGCTTATTTTTGGGTTTAGGACGTGATGGATGGGCTAGGATTTCAATTTTTGTTTTCTTTTGGATTTTATAGGACCAAAGATATGATCAACAACTAGACAAAACTAAAACGGACACAAATTCAATTTAGCAAACCAAAACTAATAGATTGAAAGGCACAACGGGGCGGATAATTAACTCTTTTTGTAGGGCAATTTTTCTGGACTATGAGAAATAAAAACCAATCTAATAACTAGGGATACAAGAATTCCTACCGGTCAACTTTAGCTCTGATACCACCTGATGAGACAGTGGTTGTCCCGATCTTTTTTGATAGGATGATAGCTTCGATTTGGAGGAGAACGACTTTGACGATGCAGGCTTCTAACCGGTCATGACCAAAACACCAAGCAATCGCTAAACCACACTCCGAGTCGTTATCAACCGTGCCAAGAACACGGTTGACCTAACCACGAAGGTCTATTCCTGCATGCAATCGAAGAACACGCAAGAACAAGATAATAAGCAATCTGAAATTGCAAATAAGATTGAAATATTTGATAAAATTGGGATTTCGAAGCGGTATTCAGGGTTGGTCTAGTCGACACAAGCCAATACATGAAGTTACAATGTAGCTAACTTTTAACTTAATGAAATCCAAGGAAAACTAAAGGGGTGCAGCCTCCTTAAATAGGGAGGGGAGCCACACATAGCTAAGAGAGGAGGGTGTGGACTATTCACTGATCGCTCACATGAACAAGACTGTGAACAAGATGACCACAAGGGGGTCGGGCCAAGGAGGTGGCCGTCCCAAACAAACTAAAGTGGTAATCGTCCCTTGGGCCCAATGATTGATACAAGGCCCTCGTAGAAAGTGAGGTGGCGCAAAGACCATATATAAATGAAGTAAATTGCCGGTCCGCTGGAGTAGAGTTTGACGCCGCCGAATCAATGGACGTAGAGTAACCCGGTTGGAGGTGGAGTAGTGGTTGTATCCGGCGGGTTGATGTCCTCATCAGCTCCCTGCGGGCTCGCCGGTTGGCTCCGCCACACCACGATCATGGGCGCCGCCACACCGGCCCGACTTCCGCCTCTCGGCCTCCTCCCCCGGCGCGGCACAAGACCGCCGACCGCCTCGCCTGGACCACCATCACGCCACTGTCGGTGCCACCCCACGCCTCCTCTCGTCTCCTCCTCCCTCAGCACGCCCGGCCATGCCCCAACAGCTACCGCCATTTATTAATGGCGACGACGACCTCACACGGTGGCATACTGTCGACCTTGCTCGCCTAGGTTCTAGTGGCATGGATTTGGCTCAACCACCTCTTTAATTTCCTTGAGCTAGCATTTCGCTCTTAGCTACTAAGTTGATTTTGCTAATTGATTTCTATTGCTTGATGCTCATGCATGAATACTGGGATGGAGGGTTCTATCGCCAAGGTTGTCGCCGATGCACCGAGGTACAAACCCCATCTACCTTCCTCTCTAAACCAACCCCTCCCTTGCTCGTGGATGCATATGTGATGATATTGTGAATGTTTTGTGATGGTATGGATGAATATGATGCTAGAGTGGTGGGTGTGGCTTGGGTAGCGAGGACAAGGAGGGCATGAAAGGGGTTACCTCTGCTTGGGCTTTCTTGATTTTTGAGGTTGAGGGTGGCGTGTCGGCCTCACCGGTGCTCCCTCTTGCTCTTGTCCCAAGGCCACCTTGCTCCTCGATCTTCGCCTTCTTCCCTGCTCCCTAGCTCCTTAGCTCCCCGGCTTCCCTGCTCCCTTCCTCCTAGACCGCTTGCTTCCCTTGTGGTTGCTTTCGCTGAAAGGAGTGTGGTCACGGTTGGGGATGAAATGCTCTCTCTCTCTCTTTCTCTCCCTTGTTTGGCTTGGACTTGGCCTTATCTATGGCGAGTGCTTGATTGTTTGGATTGGGAGGAATAAATGTGAATGGGAGGATGAACGTGGCTTAACTGTGGGATGAATATGAATGGGAGGATGAACGTGGCTTAACTGGGGGGATGAATATGAATGGGAGGATGAATGTGGCTTAACTAGGGGGATGAATATCATGGCTGGCTCTGTGCTAGGGGGATGAATGTGGGAAGTCTCTCGGATATTGGTCAATTGATGTGATGATGGTGCCGGTTTCGATACGCCCAATGATGCTTTGGCTGAGGGCGGGGTTTAATGGGCTGCACAATATGGGATCATATTGCGGTTGCTGCAATTGCAAATAGTGGGTGTTGGGCTTTAATACTGCCGGATGAAGAGACCCACTGAAGTGACAGTAATCAATAACCTCGTGGTCCGGACATCTTGACGATCGTGGACCAACTAACTCCGCTTGGTCCGGTATCTTAATGGTCAAGGGACCGACTACTCAGGTTGTTTCGGGTATCCTACTGTATTTTGGGGAAATCTAACAGCCACTTCCTATATTCTACTACTCACATATATAAGCTGCTCTCAGTGGTACTAATCGCTTTTCTGTGTTTTTGGTCGTCTATGGAGGTGAAGATCTGGACAGGCAGGAGGTGATTCGATGAAAGGCAAGGAGGGCTTCAGTGAAAGAACAAGCAAGGATTTAGATTGCACTATAGATGGAATGATGCAATACTATGTTTTGATGAAAATAATTATTGTAAAATAATTACGACTTTGATTTTACTACTCTACCGACGGTTGTAAAAGATTCCTATATTGGATTATAATTTTGAACGAATGATGAGATACTGATTTTGAAAATCTTTATTGAAATGCTAGAGAGGAAAATCCGCATACTAACAAGTTGCTATAAGCCTGGTTTAGTTTAACTCCAACTTGACACTACGGTTAGCTCACTGCTAAGACGAATGCAAATTACCGCTAAATTACCGACATCGCTATTCGATTAGGTCTAAAACTCGAGTTCTCACACATTTGAACTAATCGATGGTACTTGGATAATTTTAGGGAATAATGTACCATTTGCACTTAAATCATGCACTAGTATCTTTAACTATCCCGTTCGACTATTGAACCGCAACCTCCAATTGTGTGTTCGCTTTTCGTCTTAGGTACAAGTATACCGTTTGTCAAAACAAAAGGACAAAAGATGAGTGTGGAAACACCGGTATTTCATTAATTATGTATTATTCAGATTGAATATACAAAAGTACATGCTCTCGCAGCTCATCTTTTGTCTTCGCATCCTTACTTAAGGAGTATATCCAAATGGAAATTGCGTAGTTCGCCAATTCCAAATGTCTATCCATGGCATCCGGTTAATTACATCCGCAGATAAGCCGCATATAATACCTTCGATTAAGCTACGCCAGGTCATTGTCTTTGATTATCGTGTTGCTCGTCCATATGCATTCATGGTGTTGATGTGTAGATGCAGTGGTGGAGATGCGATGTGATGCGGTGGCTTTGTTTCACCGATGCCCTCGGATGACACGTCGTGTTGGTTCACGAACATGATATGTTAATGAAGAGGATGAATTTTGCCTTGTCGGTGCCTAATCATGTGTATGCCCGACTTCATTGGACATGGACGCGTGTTGCATTTGCCTTGTCGGTGCACTAACGGATTGTCCGGCCTCGCTTTGTTTGGGATGTGTTGATGAGGATGTGACCTTGCCTCATCGGCACTAGGCCATAATTTTGTCTAGCCTCATCGGTCATAGACGATAGTAATGCATATGATAAAGTGGTCTTTTCTCTCGCTGACATCCGGTCATGGTATCGATGTATGGGAGTTCATGCTAATTGTATGCCTCGCCTTACGACTAACGATGTGCATACGATGCATAGGCAGAGGCAAATTCGATGTTCAGTTGGATATGCATGAGTTCTCTGTTTTAAATCGGTGAGGACTCTATTTGCAAGAAACAACATCCATGCGTTGTTCATATTGCTGCCGTAATCTTCTAGTTCAATTACTACACGCACATTGCAAATGTACCCAAAGGAGAAGTCCCCATCGATGCCATGTGGGACTAATTGTGGATGTCATATCCTAATATTAGTGTATCAATAATTGGCAATAGCGCCGATGCATTAGGAGAAACTCTCATTTTGGCAACCTTCATATTGTTGTCGTCATAGGAGGTCGAATGACCTTTGCCGACATCCGATCGGCCATGGTGGCGGTCCAACCGCCATAGGTGGCGGTCGACCGATCGGGGCTTGGCGGTCAAACCGCAAAGGCGGCGGTGAAGGATCTAGACCTACCATTATATGTTAATAGAGTTTTGGTGATTAATGACAAATCTAATTATGAGACTAACACTGATTGATATACATATCTTGTAGTCTTATTTTGATATAAAGGTGATAATCATGAAGGCATGCAAGTGACTAATGACAAATCCAATTCATTAGATAAACAAAAGGAAAAATCCAAACAGTATGCATTCATAATGATGAATCAATTTGTGAGACTAACTCTTCTATTTGCCTTATCTCATGATTAGTCTCGCTTTGGATATAAAGAACAAAAGAGGTATGCATTCGACTTCATAGTTCTTATATATTGTTGCATTCCTCGGATCCAAAATATAGGTTGAACTCCACCAAAATGTTAACCTAAATATATGCATATGTTCTTATTACACATTTGTGTATGCACACATGAAGGGGAGTTCATTCTATATTTTGTGGTTTCATTAGTATTGATCCATATTCCTTTTCACATATATTAATGATCTTTACTTTGAAACGTATCTTTTGAATATATTTAACTTGTGTAGTTATATATATATTCATGTAAGTATATAAGACTTGTGTAGTCTATATATACTTATATGTGAGTATAACATAACTTGTGTAGTTCATGTGTACTCACATATCTTTGAATATATATAACTTGTGTAGTTAATATATTCATGTGTGTATATGAGACATGTGTACTCATATTGAGTATATGAAACTTGTGTAGTGCTTATATACTCATATCAATCTATATTCATTTATTTGATATTGAAGTGATTATCATCAATTACCAAAGAGAGAAAGATTATGGTACCTTGTCCCCACCATTATGAGTTAATGGTATGATGTGGTAATTAATGATAATCATATTGTGGAACTAACATTTTCTATAAGTTAGATAAGTAGGTTAGGTTCCATGATAATGAAGACTTGGGATGACATCATGTGTGGATTGTCATCAAGTCAAGAGGAGTTCCATCATGTGTTGATGGAAGTCAAGTGAAGGAAATCATCGTGTGTCGATGATGTTCAAGAAAAGGAGATAATCATGAGTTGATCATCAAGTCAAGATTCTTAAAGAAGAGGAAATCATCGTGTATCGATGATGTTCAAGAAGAGAAGATGATCATGAGTTGATCATCAAGTCAAGAGAAGATCATCATGTGTTGATGATATTGAAGATCAAGAGCTTGAAGCAAATGATGCATCATGTGTTGATGCATGTCAAGTTCAAGGAGAAGAAATGATTATGTGTTGATCATCAAGTGAAGCCCCATTATGTGTTGATGGAAGTCAAGTGGAGAGTGCATCATGTGTTGATGCATATCGAGACTCGGGATGGTGGATGTCATCATGTGTTGATGAGCATCAAGTCAATATCCCGAAGTGAAGCTTCATCTTGTGTTGATGAAGGTCAAGTAAAGGAATACATCATGTGTTGATGCATATCAAGTCAAGAATCCAGACTTGAAGAGAAGATGTGCGTCATCAAGCTTCAAGTCGTTGCTCAAGGCAAAGGTATGACTAGCTAGGGCTAAGGATGTGTTCCTAGTCTTTTACTGGTCTCGGTGTTTGGTTGGGAGACCAGATTGCTAGTATAGGTTGTCGTACTATTAAGAGGGGTCTTGACTAGTAACTTGAGTTAGTCATGTGTTGATAGCTCATTGTGTTTGCTCTAGCTCATCTTAACATGTTACCAATATTTGCGAATGTGTTTTGCAAATAGTTGTGGCTCGTGGATAATCCTTGTAGCATGTGACTTAAGTTTGCGAATGTGTTTTGCAAATGGTGTAAGTCCATGTACCTTATTCCTTGTAGTGTGATTCTATAAGTTGGCAAATGTGTTTTGCAACTTGTTGAGAATCTCACTTGAATCCTTGTTTGCACTGCGTCGCTTTGGCAAATGTGTTTTGCAAATTGAGTTTGAGTGGAGTGCAATTTGTGGTATGATTCTAAAAGTTGGCAAATGTGTTTTACAACTTATTGAGAATCTTGCCTACATGCCTTGTTTGCATTTTATATAATTTGCAAATGTGTTTTGCAAAGTTGAGATTGAAAAAGAAATGCAAAATTGTGCTTTTCTCTGTGGAGCGGTCTGACCGACCCCTCGTCCGATCAAGGATCTGATCGACCGGACTCCGGACCTTTGAGGCGGTCAACATTTTCCAGAGTGACATTTCGGTTTTTTGCGCTGGTCTCCGACCGATGTGTGTCATGCGGTCAGACCGGGCTGGCCGGTCTGACCGGCCTTCGGTTGACGGTTAGTCCGGATTTGGTCCAACGGCTAGTTTTATAGCCGTTGGAGGGGGTGCGGACTGATCGGCCGATCGCCAGCGGTCAGACCGGCCCTGCTGATTTTTCAGCAAACTTGCTCCCAACGGCTAGTTTTAGTGTGTGAGCTATAAATACCCACCTTGGCCGTGTGAGGAGAGGATGCTGGTGTTCCCATTCATTCTATTGAGCTAGTGCAAGCCCTCTCACACTCATTTGTGCATGTGTTGCACTTAGAGAGGTTGGAGAGGCAAATCCTATTGCATGTGTTGCATTAGGTAGTGGATTATGTATCCACTTGAGCTTTGACACTTGATTGGTTCAAGTGAAAGTTAGAGATTTGTTACTCTTGGTGTTTGCCGACACCTAGACGGTGTGGTGGCGTCGTGCGTCGGTGATATTCTCAAAGAAGCTTGTGAGAAGACCCGAGCGGTTTGTGAGTGGTGTGGTGCTCGCCATCTCTGGAGTGGAGGAAAGAGCAACCCTAGTGGAGCGAGGTGTTGGTTCGGTTTGGAACCGGTCCAAGTGGTTGGACTTACCTCGGAGGCGGGTGCTTAATTCGTGGAGCCAGTCCAATTGGTTTGGGCTTGCCTCAACGTGGATTAGGGGAGAGCGGCAAGTCTCCGAACACCATGGTAAAACATCGACGTGTCAATTGTGGTTTGCATTCTTGTGTCTTACTGTTGCATTTACATTCATTGTGTATGAATGCTTGCTTTACCTTGTGCTATTTACATTGCTTAAATTGAATTGTTTGCAAGTCTTGCTTAATTGCTATATTCTTCAATAGACTTGTATTGTTGGTGCACTTAGTTGAACCTAGTTGTTTTAGGCTTCAATTGTGCTAAATCAGTTTATATTAGCTTCAGATAGAAATCGGTTTTAGCCAAAGAAGTTTTTAAAACGCCTATTCACCCCCCCTCTAGTCGGCCTCCTCGATCTTACAGGCGGTCTGACCAGCGAAAAGTAAAAAATGCAAATTTTTTAAATCGGCCAAAAATCACGTATGGAGGTAGGTTTGAGGATGTGTTTGCACTTGGTCTCATTGAGATTGGAGTTTCGAGCTGAAACTAGATAGAGTTTGAAAATTCCAGAGTGAGTGCAAATTTTCGGGGCTAGAAATTTAGCTAGGTCTTTGGGCGGTCGACCGCTGCTTGATTTGTGGCCGTGCCAAGAGATCGATTAGACCGCCAAAGGTTGTTCATGCACTGCTAGGGCAGTGAACTTCATGGTTTTGTCCAAAGCCATGTGATTCAGTGATATGTGTTGCACGATGCATGTTTTGGCTACGTGGGTCAAGTTGCGAAGAACTTGTGCCTGAAAACGATTTCTTGGTCTATTGTTGTGGAAGTGACTTGAAGTCATCGACGGACAACAACGAGGATGATCAGGACTAGGCTAGGAGAGCTGAGGTCCAAAACGATCAAGGATGCTGGTGAAGTCGTTGGACTCAAACATGGCGCGAGATGGACAAGGATGACCAAATGGGAGGTTCGGTGCGATAGGTTACATTAAGTGGCACGGGGCCTGCAAGTGCCATGGTGTTTCCTATGAGAGATGATGGGAGAGACTTGCCAACATGAAGATAGCCATTGATCAACATACACGTGGCGAAGTATGAGATCACTTCATGATGATTGGACTTGGTCTTCGAAGAAGGATAGAGAAGGGGTATTTTGGTATCTTCACCAAAATACCGAGTTGGTGATCTTGGGAGAAACACGGCGCAAGATGGTGCAAGGAGAGATGGTTTAGGTCAAGTGAAGAGGAAGATCATGAAGAGATGGATTCGGAAAGCCTGGTTTGTCATCCGCTGTGAGAAACGTGTGTGAGTATATACCCGTTTGTGTGTGGGTTTAACGGGTGCCCGATAAGATTTTCTCCCTAAACCTAGCCTCCACTATAAAAGGGTGTGTGTAGGATTTGCACGCTCGTCCATCAAACCTTCAAGCCTAGGAAACCTAATTTTTTTATTTAGGGTTAGGAGAGGAAAATGGAGATGTTAGGGTTTGTGAGAGATGGGTTGATTGAGTGCTCAAGTATTGAACTTTTGTCTTGTATGGTAGAGTGACTATAAACCAACAGAGTGACTATAAACCAACAATCTCTTGGATCAATCTAAGCAAGTTTTCCTCCGAAATGAGTTCTTTCTTGTTCTTGCTTTCTCTTTGATGTATTTTGGGATTTTATGTGTTCCTTTGGTTTCTTTAGGCCTTTTGCTGTGATCTAGCTTGCTAGGACGTGTGAGAATCCATCTAGGGTCATCTTGACCATCATCCACCCACAAGCAAGTTTTTGGACCAAAGTTTGAATTTTCTCGGTTCTTGTGGCTACTTGATCTCATCCAAGAAATTCGTGGATCCTTGGCCTCGATCTTCCCGATCATCAATTGGAATAGACTCTGACCTTCTTGATGAGTTGTGGTTGAAATTTTAGGGATTTAGATAATGATTTGGAAGTTATGTCGTTTTGTGATCTTTATGATCGCCGCCAGTAACCGTGGTTAGACCGCCATTTAGGTGGTCGATTACGTGTTAGGCGGTCAAACCGCCCTATATCGTGTTGAGGAATTTTGCTTCGGGATTCTCGTTCAACTAAAGACTTCCATCTGCTTATGATCTCCATAGCTTTCATAGCTATTGAGGTGAAGAAGAAGTTGAACACCGAGAGGTTGAAAAGAGTAGTGCTCCTATTCACCCTCCTCTAGTCGCCATTCCAATCCAATAAGTGGTATCGATTCGGATAGTTCATACTTGATCTTAACCGCCGATGAACATGGCGACGGGAAGTAATCTACCAAGCCGTATGTCTTCGATGGGCTCGACTATGCCTATTGGAGAACCGCGTCATGATTACCTTTAGAGTGAAGATCAAGCCATATGGGAGGTTGTTCGAAGCCACGATTTTGCCCGTGGTTGCTACATCGCCTGCGCACCCTCTTGGCTAACAACCATAAGGCAAAGAACATGCCATATGCCGTGCTTGGTAGACATGAGTATAACAGATTTGTCACATTGAAATCGCATACGAGATTTGACACACTCTCGAGACTTAGCACGAAGGTTGGTCCCAAATCAAGCAAGTACGCCAAACGATCTTTAAGCGAGAGTACAACAAATTCGAGATGTGTCCTGGAGAGAGCATCAATGATGTGTTTACTCGCTTCAATAAGGTTCTCAACCAATTGAGAGCGGTTGACATTAAATATTCTCAATCCGAGAATGCAACCCGCCTCTTAGCTACAATCAACACTAAGGAGTGGACAATGAAGGCTACCGCCATTTAGAAGAATGCTAACTTGTCTAATCACACTTTGGAGTTGCTCTATAGCAAGCTCAAGACACATGAGATCAAGAGAAAGGATAGTCACAAAGAGGAGAAAGTCGCTGGAGGAAGCCTTAAGGGAACAAGGTGAAGTTTGATGTCGCCAAGCTCGTGAAGGTTGCTCATCGGTCCTTACCTCATTTGGAGATCACTACATGAATGATGTGGACTCGGGAGCGAGGAGGATAATGAGGTGGAGACTTCTCAAGAGAAGAACAAGGGCAAGGCCAAAGACTACACTCGATATGCTTCATGGCACACACCAACGATAACGACGATGCATCTGATGTGATACCTCATTCATACGAAGTTCTCTTTATGAGATGTGATAGTTTGTATGAGCAAGTGCTTAGTCAGGATAAAACGCTTAAGTTAGTCATGGCTAAGGTTAAGGACTTAGAATCTCAAATTAATAGTCTTACTCTTGAACTTGTGAATGCTAAGGCCCTTAAGAATAATGAATGTGCCTTTTGCCATACTTTACATTCTGAACTAGAAAAATTGCAAAAATACTCATGACATTGCTTTGCACCAACTTGAAAATGCTAGGAATAAGATGATTGATTTCAAATTCAATCCAGATGAAAAATGCTTATATTTTAGCAAGTTGGTAGCTTATGAGAAGGTTTGACTCTAGTGCTTGTTCTTCTTGCACTGAACGTGAACGTGAAATGAATGAAATGTTAGAAGAATTTAGAGTCAAACATGACAAGCTTAAAGGCAACATTAATTTTATTTCTTGTACTTCTTGTGAAGCCCTTAAGCTTCAAGTTGCTATACATAAGGAGAAACATGCTAGAGCTCTTAATGCTAAAACTTGTGAATAATGTAATAAGCTAACAACTGAGAATACTTATCTTAAGGATACATTAGAAAATTTTCTAAGGTTAAGAAACAATTAAACATGATTCTTGACAAGTCCAGGGCACCTTATGGGAAGCAAGAGTTAGGATACAACTTTGCTAATGACAAAACTAAGCATGATATCATTCAAGTCTTAGAAGATGACTGTGCTGAATTCAAAACCCAACATTCAATTATTCTTTTCAAATATGCAGGTTTTGCTCAAATGACCTCTAAGACAAAGGGTGCTTCTCCTAGTGGTATCAAGTATCATCACACCTATTGCAAGAGGGATGCACATTTACTTGAGTCATGTTTATGAGGGTAAAAAATGCTAGGAAGAATTTGGCTAAAATTTCCTCACATCCGCCTAGAGCCTTCATGAGAGATGATCATGTAGAGAGAAAAAAAAACATGGTCTAGGTTTTAACTCACATGCTTGTCATCATTTTCCTAGACTGATTGCATCTCATGCCTCTATGAATGTTTCTCACGCTAGAACTTTATGTAGAGTTAAGACAAATAATCATGTTTCATATGCTTCTAGAAGATGTGTGTCTCAGTACTGAGTTTCCAAGTCTTGGTTAACTAACCCCAGTAATAAGACACATAAACCTTTTGTGCCTTGATTTTCTGGTTCACCACGGAAGGGGGAAGAACGTGTGGCTCGTTGACTCCGGGTATTCACACCACATGATCGGAGACTTCAGATGGTTCACATCCTTCGCACGGGTGATGGCACTACAACACAACACTCATGTAGAGACGTCCAATCTATAGGCTAGAGACGCATTATTCCATCTCTAGAGGATCATAGAGCCGCTTTTATAAAGCGCCCTTGGAGCGCCTCCCGCATCAAGTGTCAAGAACCGCCGAGACGCTTGTAAAACATGTGTACAGGATATAAGACGCTTTATAGAGACGTTAAAATTCATGTCTATGTATGTAGAGACGCTTTTAGTATATACACTTACATAACGCTTTTATCGATATAGACACGCTTGATTTATGTACAACAAACATAGAGACGCTTTTATTTCAATTTAATTTTATTTCAAATTTAATTGGATTATTTCAATTTGATTCGTGCATTTTGCTACAAACAGAAACATATATCGTCATATGAAGACATTATTCCACTCATCCAAAAAAAAACTAGAAAACAGTAGAGCACATGTCGTCACATGGAAGCATCATATTCTCACAATTAGCAAACCAAGAAAACGGTAGAGCATACATGCACTTCATAGCAGCAACAAATATTTGAATTTACAGCAAGTGGAGTTCACAATTGAATCAAACATCCATATAAAAAAGGTGCATATACATCAGGAAAAGGTCCTATGGATTAACAAAAAAAATCTAAATAGTTGGAATCTATCCATAAGCTTTGTCTAGGAGAAACTAATACATTAGCTCCTCCATCTCCATAGCATTTTCTTTGTAGTCCTCAATTATCCTGCAAAACCGATTGAAAAGAAAATAAATGTCCTGGTTAACAAATTGTAAGATGACAAGCTTATTTGATGAAATTAGAAGAACTAGATGGACAGGCGCGCGATGCTACGCCTATTTGGTAGATGTATGTATTTGGGAACTGTGTGTTTATATATTGATGCGTATGTCTCTTGTATAATAGCAGAGGTATAGCAAAGGAAGTTTGCTGCCAGAGGCAAAGGAACTTGACAAGATCTTAACAAGAAAAATATAATAGACTCTGCAAATATGCAATATCCATAACAGAGAAGATAATTGTGAAGAATAATATGGATAGCATACCTGAATAAGGTTGTTCATTATTATAGTTCCATCACCAACATTGGATTGAACAATGCTGAGAAAGGCAATACGGTTCAAACGCAGAAGCTGACATAAGGATTTCGTTCGAGCTGTAAATAGTTGAGGCCTATAACAAAGAACCCCAATTTCTCCCACAACATCTCCTGATTTGGCCACTCCCACCACCTTCAAATTACCAAATACCAAAGATATTATTTTAAGGACCATTTGATTCATAAGTTTACTTCCAATTAAGCATCAAAGCAACATAAAACTTGCCTCGTTCCGCACCATTTTGCAGCTCTATTAACTCCTAACAAAGTGACACATTTATCGTAATGACTATGTAGTTTGTATAGAATTCTTTGGTTAACACCGATATTAGTATGGCTAACTTGGTTATTTTTCAACCGTATTCTTCTCATACATAACTATATCAGCTAGGAATTAACAAAGGACCTAAGAAAATAGTATTCTTACCAGTATTCTTATCGTGACCGCCAAGAATTACAATGTAGAAGTCAAGGGTGCTTCATTCTACAAAATCACATCCTCCCTAGGTGGAAAGTATTTGGCTTTCATCTCTCAAACCTTTCCAAGGAATCATGCAAAAACAACCAGATAAGCAAATGTTAAAGGAGTATCTAACTAAAAAAGAATTACCACAACCTTACCAGCTTGAAAAATCGATCATTAGAGACTCCTTGAAACAGTAAACCTTCCGAACCAGATTGAAAAGCAGATATTGAGCAATGCTAGATCTAATAGCCTTAGGCGCATCATCAAGGGTCTCTTGTTGTTGAAGACCTTCTCAATCATTCCGAACTTTAATCTAAGATGTGAGATCATCCGATCTTGCGCATTTAAATGGTAGCCGATTCCTTAGTGCAAAGTCAAGTTGTTGCTTGAATTGCATCCTCTTTAGTCCAAAAGATAATGTAAACCGTACATTAGAATCAGATAATAGCAGAGGTATAGCAAAGGTAGTCTTGTTGCACTTAGTGCATCATCAAGCCGAAGTTACCAAAAAATCCCACCGCTCCACCGAGCCGCCGACGGAGAGTCCTCCATGGTCGCCACAGGACCGTGAGGGGGCACGGGAGAAGGCCAGGCAAGGAGCCGGCCGGGCAAAGTAGGGTTAGGGCGGCCGCTAACCTCGACGGAGAAGAAGGGAGGTCGCGACATCTCCGGTGGAAGCCGTGGAGGTCACCGCCAGCCAGGCCTCCGCCCAGATTCGCCACCGGCGCCAGGCCACCGAGACTCACCTCCGAATCTGCCGCCGAGACTCACCTCCGAGATGCGCCTCCAGATCCGACGCCTAAGCCTCGACGCCCAGCCTCCCCGCCGCCTCAACTACTCGACATCGCCCTACTGGATTTGGTTGCCACCCGAGCCCGAGCACCACCTCAAGCCGCCCAAGACCGGATCCGCTGAAAGCCACCGAGCCCGAGCACCACCTTGAGCCACCTCAGACGGATCCGCTGAAGCGCCACCTCAGGCCCCCGACGATGTCCGATGCCACCTCTACTCACATACTAATGCCGCCACGAGTGGCTTCTCATGAACTCCGCTCCGCCCACCACCCAAGCTCCCACCATCGCCTCGAGCTTCTCGGCGGAGGCTAACCTCGCCTCGCCCCAACTCGGGCGCGATGACGCCCACCCCAACCCCTACCAAGGGCCGGATTCGCCCTTGGACATGGGGATCGAGGAGCGACTCAGTGGGGGGAGGCACAAGACCGGTAGATTGGATTTACTTTGGGCGGTTGAAAAAGTGGGGAGGGGGAGTGGAGAGACTGAGGTGTAAGGAGGTGGAGATATGCCTATAGTAAGAGATTTTGTGGCGCCATATAAAACGCCTTGATATGCGCCTTTACATACGAAGTTGTTTTTGGTGAGAGACAGATATAAAAGCGCCAAAATAAAAACGCCTTTACGTGATAGTTTTGTTGTAGTGTGGGTGGTGATTTCATCGCTTTTGGAGATGATACGCAAGGTGGATTGAAGAAACCGGATCGATCGGGGTGAATGATAGGTTCATCCCGAAGGACGCCGCCCTTGTGGACAAGCTAAGGTATAACTTGCTCTCGCCTTTTAGCTTCTCGATGATGGCTATGAAACTAGATTTAAGAAGAATGCTTGTCGTGGTGCTTGATTCAATTTGGTGAGCTCGTCTTTTGAGATTTCTAGAGTTGGTAGGATCTTTGGGCCGACTTTTCCAATCTCTTGCTAGTTATCTCAATTGTTTACTTGCTTCTTCTTCTTCTCGAAGTTCGCTTTGGCACCGACGCTTAGGACATATTGGTTTTGATCATCTAACACTAATTAGCAACCTTGATCTCATGAGAGACTTGCGTAAATTCAAAGTCACAAAAATATTGTATGTGCGACTTGTAGACATGGCAAGCAAGTTGTCGCCTCACGCCCTTCATTGACTTGCTCACGATCGATGGACCGGAAATTTATTGCATATTGACACAATTGGTCCTTCCGTGGTTCGGCCGATTAGTGGAAAATGGTATATATTCTTATCGTAGTCGATGATTTCTAGAGATATTCTTGAGTGTTCTTCTTGGCTTCTAAGGATGAAGTTTTTTTTAATCATTTTCATGACTTGGTTCTTCGTTTCATCATTTGGCTTCTAAACTTCCTGGTGCCTTGAGAGTGATCCGCAGTGGCAATAACACGGAATTCAAGAATACTTCATTTGCCTCTTTCTGTGTTGAGCACGGTATTGAGCATCCGTTCTCCTCTCTTCACGTCCCTAAACAAAATGACGCGTGGAAAGGAAGAACATGACATTGGTCGAGACGGACATGTTGATGCTAGATGAGTATACCACTGAGGAGATATTGAACCGAAGCTATTACTACAACTTGTCATATTGCTAATCGTGTCTTCATGAGACCTTCTTTGGACAAGATATATTATGAGCTTCGATTTGAAAGAAATCCTTGTCTCTCGTTTTCGAGTCTTTAGTGCAAAGTGTTTCATTTTTAAGACAAAAAATATTGATAAATTTGAGTCTACGAACATTTAGCACCACAGACTCGAAAATGAGATACAGGAAACCTAGAAAGTTATATTTGCTGGCAACCTTGCTCACCACAGCCACAACATGACAACAGTGTGTTAAACCCTCAAATTAAGGATGATCTCCCAGTTCAACGCAAATCTACTCGACCTAACTGGATCCGTGTATTGCCGAAATGGAAACATACCAGACGAGAAACGACCCGGCGGCCTCTAGCTCAATCGGCGGCCTCTAGCTCAACCGGGTCTCCGTTTCCCATCGCGCGCGGCGGTGTTCACTCGTCGCTTTCCGCGCTCCCTTCACATGCTTTACGAGCCCTGCACGGTCGGTCCAAAGTCATGGCTGCTTCGTGGCCTTGTGGGTGGTTGGCCTACCCCATTTCGACCAAAGTAAATTCCTCCACGACTACGAACCTTCCCAGCTAGCTGTTCAGTGTGGGGGCGCCACTTCCCTTCGACACCGGCACTGATTCTGTAATTCCTCACGTAGCGACTCGTTAACTCTCGTGATCAGTGGCATTCTCACGCGCCGGCATAGACCATTAGGCCGTGTTACTTATTGTAAACGTACGGTAGCCTTCCACAAGTGTGGTTTATGGCATGTGGCGTGTGCCTATAAAAGGAGGCTGCGTTGCCCAGCACTGAGCACTGCCACTCGACTCATACTCACTCACCTTCTCTTGCTTTGCTCTTGCACCTTTCCTGAGCTTAGTGGGTGTGTGAGACAGAGTAACCAATCGATCGCTAGCCATGGCTCAGGGAAGGGCAGTGCTGGTTGCAACGCCGCCGTGCTGGCGTTGGTCCTCCTCTGCGTGCTCCTCCACGGCGAGTTCGCCGAGTCGGCGGTGTACACGGTCGGCGACCGCGGCGGCTGGACCTTCAACACCGGCGGATGGCCCAGGGGCAAGCGTTTCCGCGCCGGCGACGTGCTGGGTGAGTGCTCATGTCACACGTCAAGTAGTTTTTTTTATCACATAAGTCCTTGTTTGGATGGCTCAAACAAGACGTAAGAGACTTGGCACCAAGCATAGGATTCGGTTAATGTAGCTTCGGACGCATAGTACATAGCAGGTTCGGCAAGAGTGGAAGCGGATTGTTTTCGCAGCCTCAGTCCAACCCAGAACGAAGTGATACTAGCACAGTAAAATCGATGTGGTACCTATTTGCTACCGTACATATTTCGCTGTTTATATAATGCGATATGGACTGGAAACGCTGCTCATACAGTGAGATCCGGATCCGGCAAGAGTACGGACTGCATACTGTGCCTCATATGAATGCTAGCTAGCTCACTGCAAATGAGTAGCAGCAAACAAATGCACGGCTCGGTAATCGGTATGGTGCTAGCTTGTCACTTGCCAGGCTCCACTGGTGTGAGAAGCTGGACTTTTCTGTGTGACCAGCTGTGGGAAACGCCACACGGACTTTTGCAGTCTATGCAGAAGAGGCACGTCGCACTACGCACAATAAAATAGAGCACCGTGCCAAGCTAGCTAATCCTCAAAATGCACAATAATAATAGTGTAACGCAGTTCGAAGTTCCGATGCATGTACCAGCTCGATCGATTGTGTTTGTAACTTCTGCTGTTGGAATATGGCGATGGTGCAGTGTTCAAGCACAACCCGTCGGCGCACAACGTGGTGGCGGTGAGCGCGGCGGGGTACCAGTCGTGCAGCACGCCGAGGGGCGCCAAGGTTTTCAGGTCCGGCAACGACCGCATCACGCTGGCCCGCGGCACCAACTACTTCATCTGCAACTTCCCCGGCCACTGCCAGGCCGGCATGAAGATCGCCGTCACCGCCGCCTGATCAGCTGATGAGCGGTCGGCCGGCCGGACGGGTTTACTTAATCTCCTTATAGTAGCTAAATCAAATGGTGCCTGTTCAATAATACTTCGTCTCTCGCGTACGTGCGTGCTAGGTCTTGCAGATTGGCACTGTAGAGGAATAGAGTTATGTGATGTGGATGTGAGAAAAACCTAATAAAAGCCATACAGCTGTGTTGGTCCGGTTGTATGTACCCTGTTTTCAATTTCTGTGTAATACGACAGTTCATGCCTATTTGGGTGTACCTAGGTGACTCTTCGTATCGTGTTTACTGTATAGTAGTATTTCGTTCGTTCCGTACTAGAGCCAAAATTCTTTTCCTTGTCTTTTTTAGTACACGCCGGACACACACTACACGCAGATCTACATATACATGAATGTGTTTTTAACATACATCTAATCTGTAACAAAACCTAATCAAACACACACTTTAATTATTGAACACATCCACGTGTATCTGTACTATTTTAAAAGAATAAACACTCGAGAGATGACAACCTGCGATCGAGCTGGCCTGGAGGCCGGCTGCATGCACACCCGCGTAGGCTGCGTCAGCGTTGCAAGCCAATCGCGCTCGGTCGTCAAATTCTTTCCCTTGTCAATCGAGCGGCTCCAAGCGGCCTGACGACGCAGCCCATCTCACTCGCAGCGGCGCAAAACTGGCCCGGCTCGTTTAGTGTTCGGCGCGAACCAGCACCTCGCACGAGAAAAGGTCGCCAACTGGGCCAGCTCCGTGCCTGCGCGGCATGGTAACGAGCGACAGCGGCCCGGCTAAGCCGTAATGTGCGTAACGCGCGCCCTCGCCAGCCGGCGCGGCCGCACCCGCACAGCGCGGCGAGGCTGAGGTGACCTCAGGCAGGCCGTCCACCTTGCGCACGCCGGCCGGAGGCCAGACACGCGGTTCCACCGGCCGGTCTCCGCATCACGGGCACGGGCACCGCAATGATCAGGGGGCGCGGCCAACTTGAGTCGGATTATTGAAGGCTGGCAGATCGAGGACGAGTAGCAATGGATTCGACATTGTAGCGTTTATGTGATGATATGACGAGACAGAACAAACTAGAGGCCGTTCCATTTTTGTGTTCAATTTAGAGAGCATGGAACTACGAGCAGCCGAGCAGGTTGTTTATTTGCTTCATCCTCCTCCTCAAGCGCGCACGCGGTTATCGCCGAGGCGTCTACCGGTATGCGGTATCGCCGGTATGCTTTTTTTTGAAAGGGTAAACCAGTTTTTATAGAAAGTTAATAAAGAGTTCTTACATCCAAAATAAAACCACAATACTGGGGTTGCCAGTTAGCTAATAGCAACTAAGCAAGATAAAAGATTCAGGACATCAACCAGGAAACAAAAACTGCAACAGAACGACAGGTTCAAGCACCAAGCCAGATAGCCCCTAATACAAAAACTATCTTACAAGCACGGCAAAACTGAATCCAGACTGCAGACCCTATTTCATGATCTTGCTATCATGCAATCCATAAGAACACTTCAGCCAATCCTCAGCCATTCTGATCACCCGCCCAGTCCTTCCCTATCCCTTCTTTCAAAGCAGATGCTCCACTTCGCAAACAAGACACAGTTTTGAAAATAGCTACAGTTGGATGATTAGGGAAATCATTTGCAATCGTTATTCTATTTCTGGTTTTCCAAAGCGTCCAAGCCACATCTGCAAAACTAAATAGACAAATCTGATTATTATTAGCACCCCTGCCATCAAGCCAATTATGATAAAAGTCTTCAAGAGATTATGGGGCCTTGTTCCGCATTAACATTTCTTTCACACACCCAAACAAAATTAGCTAAGACACAATTAAAAAGAATATGGTTAGTATCCTTCGAAACCCCACATAAAATACAATTCTCACCCCCTTTCCACTGCCTGATACTCAATTGAGCTGCTGATTGAAGTCTATCCTGATAAGCAAGCCAAAGAAAGATCTTCACTTTTAAAGGAATTTTACTTTTCCACAGATTTAAATTCTTTTGAGGAGTGATCCTCCCGAAGGACAAATGTCGATACAAAGATTTAACCGTAAAGGAACCAGGCTTCTCAAGACACCACATTATTTTATCTCTGTCATTATTCAGCTCCACCCCTTCTAAAGCCGATTTCAAGTTAGACCAAAGTTCTTCCTCTCTCCCTCCAAACTGCCTGTTGAAACTAATGTACCACTTTCCATTCTTAAAGATATTAGCAACCCTCACCTCAAGATTTGAGCAAATATTAAACAACTTTCCGTACTCAATTTTCAAAGAACAGTTATTAAGCCACACATCTTTCCAAAAATGAGTTTCACCTGCTGCCAATTTGATGAGCAACCCTTTTTGAAGAGATGTTTAATCGCTTGCAGAGACTTCCAAAACTATGAACCCTTGGCAGTCCTAGAGTCTCAAATTTCCATTTCCCATCGAGAAAATATTTGGCCTTTAGAATTCTATACCAAAGCTCGTGGTTTGGTCCCGCCATCCTCCAAAACCATTTGCTAAGAAGACACTGCTCATAAGCTTAGTATTAATCACCCCCAAACCACCATAGTCTTTAGGTCTGCAAACTGCACCCCATTTGACCATGTGATACTTAAATTTATCACTGTCCCCTCTCCAAAAAAAAACCTAGCTTTGATAGAGTCCAATTTCTGTGAACTTCCTCACTCAAATTTATAAAACCCCATAGTGTATATCTAAGGTCAAGCATAATGCTCACCAAAATCATCCCGCCTCTAAGATAAGAAGTTATTTTTCCAATTGGCTAAACGATTCTCCATTTTACTGAAAATCATATTTGCCGCTTTCTTGTTGATTTTCCTATTATCAACATCTAACCCCAGATATGTCATAGGGAGTTGCCCCAACTTGCAATTTAATATATTAGCAACATTAAAAGCTTCATCATCTTCCAACACACTTCGCTTTTGTGATAGTTAATTTTCAGCCCCGACATCCATTCAAAGCAATAAAGAATAAACTTAAGGGTAAGAATACAATTCTCTTCACACTCAAACATTAGCACTGTATCATCTGTGTATTGGAGAATAGAAACACCCCCCATAATCAAATGAGACGCAATACCACAAAACAACCCCTGATCTTGAGCTTTACCAATTAAAGTAGCTAAAACGTCAGCAGCCAGATAAAGAGCAAAGGTGACAACAGATCCCCTTGTCTCAAATCTCTATGAGTAGTGAAATAAGGCCCTACAGTCCCATTAATGTTGATACTGACATTGCCCCCTCTGACAGAGCTCATAACCCACTTTATCCACCGTTTAGAAAAACCTTTTCCCCTCATAACTTTTTCCAGAAACCCCCATTGAATTTTGTCATAAGCTTTCTTAAAATCTAGCTTGAGGATCACACCCCTTTTCTTAGAGATTCTCATCTAATGAAGAATTTCATGTAAAGAAAGAACCCCATCTAGAATGTGTCTCCCTTTGATAAAGGCAGATTGGCATTCTCCAATGACCTTATTAGCAATTCTACCAAGCCTATCTGCCATCAATTTAGTGATTATTTTGAAGCTAACGTTAATCAAGCAGATTGGTCTATAATGCTTAATTATATTTGCCTCCTTGATTTTGGAAATCAAAGTAACCACCCCGTAGTTTAACCTTTTCAAGTCCAATTTCTCCTCAAAAAAATCATCCACCGTTTGCATGAAAACAAACTTGATAGCCCCCAGAAAGCTTTATAAAAGAAGAAGAAAACCCATCGGGTCCAGGAGCGTAAGTAATTGGTAATTCTTAATAATGCATCAAACCTCTTCCTCGCTGAAAGGTTGAATCAAACTCTCATTGTCGAGAGCAGACTTTACCGCTTTGACCCCGTAAATTGTCCTCAAGAGTAACACTCTAAATGTCTTCATGACCAAATAATTTTTGTAAAACCGGTAGATGTGTTTACTAATGTCTTCGCTTCCGCAATGCTAGTCCCATCAATCTCCAAACCGTGAATCCAATTTTTCCTTCTCCGCCATTTGCACATGCCTATGAAAGAAACATGTATTGAATCTCTCAAGAGCTATCTTTCATACCCTCTTTGCTCGCCAATGTCTTTCCTCAACAAGATATAAGTCTTCTAATTTGCTTTCGCTCAGATTTGTCAATCCAATCCTTCCACTTAAAACCCTTTATCGACCTTCTCATCAATCTTCTTGATATACTCCAAGAGAGCCTTTTTCCTCTTGGTATAATCTCCATTAAGATTAGCTCCCAACCTCTCAAGAATTGTCTCAAAGAGGCCACCCCCATTCCATTTATCCATAGAGTAGGCCTATTCAGCATCTTGCAACTTATCTCTTGCCATTTATCAATAACTATCTCCCTGAAATTATTGTGCCCAAGCCACTTGTTCTCAAAATAAAATCTCCCAGGAGTGGTCTGTTTATTGTCCCCCAAGTCTAAAACAATTGGACTATGGTCAGATCCCACTCTAGTTATACTAAAAGCAAAGGCAAAGAGGGAATTTAGCTTCCCAATCAAGAGTCACCAAAATTTGTCTAATTTCACCAAAATGGGACATAATTGCTTATTAGACCAAGTAAATTTGATGCCACCCTTTTGATCTCCAACAGTTTGTTGGTAGTAATGAAATCATTAAACAAATTAATCAAAGTATGATTAACAAACAGAGAATTTTTGTCTCCGCTTCTTCGATAAGATTGAAATCACCCCAAGAACCACAGTAGCATGCACTGCTACACTTCTATCGCAACTCATCCAAGAAAACAGAGATAAATGGTGCCGAAAGCAGACCATATACATTGACCACTCCCATCTCACATTAGTCATCCTATTTCTCACAAATATACTAACAAAAAGCTACCTTGGTCTCTCCTTCAATCTCTAGAACATCGGTTTCACCCCAGTAGTCCCCAGAGTGCCCTTGAGCAAAAACCCAATGCCACTCAAAATCACCCACCAGATAAAGCTTTAAGTTCCCTATCAAGAATCCTTTCTTGATAGTCTCTTGAACCCCACAGCCTTCAAACTTCTCCTTGCAATCGCTCTCTTGAGCTGCCCTTCCGGACAGCTGACCCAAGCCTCTCACATTCTAGAATAAAAACATCATGTATTACACTTTGAGAAAGAAAGTTTATCTATTTTCATCCTACTTTTCCCTCTTCTGCTCACTTTGAACCCCACAAAGACCCTTTCAACATTATCGATCGCTTTGAAAAGAGGGTCCTCCCCTCACCCCCATCGCCAGCCTTCAAACCTCCGGGCATCTTTTTCTTGGACTCAAACTCATTTTAGCAATTGAAGCCCTAGCAAGCTCTTGAGCCTCAAGATAGTCAAGTATAACTTCCTAGCTCCCTCAGATTGAGAGCCTAAAATTATACCACAAGCGTAAGCTACATCTTCTAAGTATTGCACAGAGCGCTATTAAGAATGGTAAAGGAGTTATTAGAAATCTTACCTTGAGAGTCCAAATTTTGAATAGATTTTAATAAAGTGGCTTTCTCCTGCATAGGGATGCCTTGGTCTTGTATTCTTGAACTCTTTCTAGTCACCATCAGAGGTTCTTTGAATTTATTCTTGATCCCTTTCTTTTTATAAGTAATCCACTTGTTAGCAATCTCACCCCCGAGAAGTTAGCATTGACTTGTCCCTTTAACTTTGCTTCCGTAATAAGCGCAATTTCTTTTTAGCTCCTCTTCACTCCCTTTGTCAACCATATCCTCTCAAGTATAATCTCTTGACCAACTCAGATGATCTGGGCTACCCACAAACTCCCGCCTATCTATACTTTTGTCGTGGTAAGTCAAGCATGGACAAAGGGCCGCCACCAACAAAGAAGTCCCTTCAGAGGTGTGAACCACAACATCATTTGAGGGTACATGAGACTTGTCCTGAGCCGGACTTAGCTCCCCAACCATCTGATCAGAGTCATCAAACTCACATCCCCCTCTAATCTCTTTATCGTCAATCTCCCCAAGATTATTCAAGTCTCAGTTATCTTGAAAGCTATAAGCTAGAGGAAGAACAGATAAAGCCTGATGATCAAAATTAACTGGCACTATATCAGTGCATTCCACATCTCCCCCAAACTTAGCCCCTTTATGTTGTTTACCTTTAGAAGAACCAGAAACTCCACCCCCCTTATGATCAGAGGGAATATGAGAATCTCCCCCAAATTTTTCCGAAAGCTTTTTCCATTCAGTTTTATTATCACTTCCAAATTAATCTCTTCCTCATCCTCATCATCGCCATCCGCCTTGTGAACATGAGATTTATTAAAGTGGTCACACATTGGCGCCCTTTCTTCTTCAAATACCCCTTTAGCTTCAAATCGATCTCATATCCAACTCAATTAATAAAATTTCCACATAGCGCTTTATATTAGATGGATCCCTACTCATAACTTTAACCTCACAGATCTACCCTCATTAGATCGGGTCTCATCCACCTCGATCGTTCACCAACTGCATCGACAATTGTTTTCACAAGCTCAACCAATTTCAGGGATAGGAATGTCATAAACTTTCACCCAAGTCGATGTAAGAACAAAGAAAAGCTTCCAGATCTATGTGAGATTTCTATTTTTAGCTTTAATAGAGTGTAGAGCCAATTCGACACCCCTCATTTTGGACCAAGTATCCAAAGAATTTTTAGATGGAAAAACAACCACATACTCAGATTCGCTTATTTTCCTTAGTTTCCAATCCCAATTTTCTTGAATTAAATGTTTCACTCCGCTTCAATCTTACGAGCAGATGCGATCCTCCTTAATACACAACACCTCAAGCGTACATCCGCTCGATAAGGCAAACCAGAGCCCGGATAATCGTAAAAGCCCCGCCTAATTTCAACCCTAATAGTTTTAGATCTTGATTTTTCTTATTTTCCTGACATCCCGAGGTCATATGACCGCCTTTTTTGCACTTATAGCAAACCGGAGGATTCGAGCATCTCGCTTGATGATGCCTCGCTTGAAGACATCAAAAGCACTCCCCCCGATCCTCCACTCGCAACACCCCCGTATTAGGACCTATATCACCCCAACCTCTCTTCGAATCTTCCCCTTTAGAAATTCCTGCAGATGGATCCCGATTAGCCGAATCCTTAGATCTATCAGTTTTAGGGTTACCACCTTTCCCCCCAGAACCACCCCTAAAATTGCCTTTCTGAGAATCCTCCCAACGCACCACCCCTTCCTTGCCCCTATCCGCCTTCCACGGATTTTCATGCCACCCCAAGTTTTGATTGAAATGTCCTCTACCAAAACCCCTAGAAGAACGAGAATCAAAACGAGATCTATCCCCTTCCTGAAGACCAAATTGTGTACCTGATTGGGGGAAAACCCCTTGGCTAGATTCGTGGATTCTCCTTTTCTGCTCTTGATCTCATTGAAGATGAATCCGCAAATCTTCTTCCACAAGCAAATCATCATCTTTCATCCACTCCTCAGGAGCATTCCTTTTTCCTCCTGCACCTGGTCGTCCACCTCCCCAAATCAACGGGAATCTACCCCTACCCCGATCCATCTCTTCACCCCTAACAACCTCAACAAACGAGCGAGTAAGCGGAGGGGGATCAACAACTCTCCTCACAACTCTAGCTCTCGACCCCAGCCGCCTCACCTCACGATCGGTTGCGGGAAACCCTAGCGATCCTATCGCCGCACGCTTGGGAACCCACTACCACGAAGAGCAAGGAATGTGTCGCCAGGAATGTGCATATAGGTCGGCGAGAGGTACCGAATCTATGGGCCGGATCGTCGATATGCTTCCATCTGGCCGCTGCCCGCAGCTCGCTTCTGCTTCCATATTGAGGTTGGTCGGCAACAGCCAGACGAGGGTAGTAGTGGTTGATCCAAGTGGTGCTGGAAAATTACAGACTACAAGTAGTTCCAATTTGCAGTGTTTCATGCAGAGGACAAAACTTCGAATCTCATGTTGCTTTCAGTTTACCGAGTTTTTTTTGTTGCTAAAATGGCACTGTTGTTGCACGACAAAATAGTAAAAATAGCCCCTCCACGAACGAATTGGCAAAAATGACATGGCACCTGCCCTGCCACGTGGCCTCTTTTGATAGGCTCTTCCGAAGTGGCTTTTGAGCGCGACACGAGTTCTATTTTTGTCAATTCGATCTTTTTTGCTATTTCACTTTAGAATAGGGCATTTAAGCCAAAAACTGCGGTTTACCTGACGTACTCATTTGGTACAGTGTATGAAGTATGGATTGTGAAGTGCTTGCTTGGCTAGCACTTAGCGGCATCCAGAGGATAGAAGTACAACAACTGAAATCATCCCGAACCTCGTAGTACAGACTTGATTGCCGACCGCCCAATAATTTAAGGTTCAAGAGGACAATTACATGTATCTGTTATACATGAAAAAAGGGGGGTCTTGAAAATACTTAGTAATTGTCCATTATTATACTTGTGTCACTAGCACGACAAAACGGAAAGATGGTTTTGTTCCAGTCAGATGGGCGCACGCATTTTGCCTGATCAACTACTTTGCTCAAGGCCTTGTGATAACAAAGACGTTTCTCTTGCGGCAAAATTCAGCAACATCATGGAGGAGCGGCATTCCCTTGAGCTTTAAAACTTGTAGTGTGGTAGCATGGTTCAGGACATTAAAAGTGCCTACGAACGTGGTGCAATCATGTATTAAGAAGCGGACGAGGTTCAGGAGCGCACCGTTTTCCACGTAGAGTACCTTCGGCATAGAGAGTTTACTGATTTTCAGGTACCTCAGCTTAGGAAAACTGTTCTGTGTGTTGGGCTATCCCTCTATACGAAGACCCATCTCAGCCTACAAGCCCAAGAAATGACAACCATTGATTACCCTAAGAATGAAGGGTGGAGTTGCCTCCTCCTTGCTGGGGAAGAAAACCCTAGCTATTTCCTTGAGTGCTGTTGGAAGGAGTAGCTGAGGAGAGGAGAAGCATATGCACACAACAAAAACAAGAGACAAGAGGGAAAAGAAGAAGAGAAGCTCTGTTCCATCTCGGGTGATCCTGCGCAATATTCATCAAGACGTCGATCAGAGTAGCAAACGTGGTCGGATCTACCTCAAATTTGGTTTGTGAGTTCCTGACTCGTAGCTCTTTGATTTGTACGGTTGGATTGAGGATTGGTTGAGAGGAGCATCTGATTTGAGAGGGGTTTTATCAGTTCGGGTAGCAATAGATTCAGAATTGAGCATATTTGGTAGAAGTTCTGTTTGAGTGGTGAAACTTTATCCGATTTGGCTGAAATTTGGAAACTCTATTGGGGACTCGTGGATCCACATTCTTGCCAAGTTTTATGCAGTTTGGATCTGTGGTTTGTGAGATATGAGCTGATAACCGAAGGGGACAGAATCTGTGTGTTCTCTGCTTGGCTGCTAGTGTACCTCTTGTTAATTGTGTATGGTTGTTGATGATGATACCAAGATTATATATTGATGATGTTGTTGCTTCTGTGATGTACCTCTAGATGTTCTAGAGAAGACTCCTTGTACCTATTGTTGATTATAGTGGAAGATTTGGGAGTGGGCTGTGCAAGCCCCGTAGTTTTTACTCCTCACATCGAGGAGGTTTTCCACGTAAATCGCTGTGTCACTTTGTGCATGTTCTTGTTGTTAATTTCGCTACTTATTTGTTGGTTGAAGCTATCCTCATTGGTTCACTACAAGTAGAGGTGCTGAACTTATGGTAATTGCATTGTTTAGCCCCAACAAAGTGGTATCAGAGCTAGGATTTGCTTTGGTGATTGTCTTGTAGTGAAAGATGGAGGTGAATACCAGCAGGATGATATCTCTGAATTGTACAAATTACCAAGCTTGGAAGGGTAAGATGGAGAATTTTCTCTATGTGAAAGAGTATTATAAGCCAGTATTTGCCACTGAGAAGCTGGATGACAAAACTGATGATGAGTGGAAGGTACTTCATCGTCAAGCTTGTGGGTTCATTCGACAGTGTGTCGATGACAATGTGTTGAACCATATCAGTGATGAGATACATGCATGCTCCTTATGGCAGAAATTGGAAGAATTGTATGCCAGGAAGGAAGGTACCAATAAGATGTTCTTGATCAAGCAATTGATGGATTTGAGGTACCGAGATGACACTTCTGTGGCTGATCATGTGAATGCATTTCAAGGCATTATAAATCAACTATCTTCCATGGGCATCACATTTGGTGATGAGGTCTGGGCTTTGCTACTACTTAGTTCTTTGCCGGATACTTGGGAAACTCTCAAAGTCACTTTGTGCAATTCAGCTCCAAATGGTACTATCTCTTGGAACCTTGTGAAGACCAAAGTGATAAATGAAGAGTCAAGAAGACTTGTCGAAGGGAGAGTTCCTCCTCACAACCCCGAGGTGTTGTTCACCGAAGTCATGAGAAAGAAGCAAGAGCTAAGGTTCAAGAATTCAAATTGAAAGTAGAAGCAAGTCGAGAGGAAAATTTTCAGATGTTGAGTGCTATCACCGCCATGAGAAGGGACACATTAGAGACTCTCACAAAAGCCTGCCGGAGAACAAGAAGAAAAGAAGAAGGCACGTAAACAAGATATTGGCAAAGGATGTTGATGTTGGTCGACATTTCAGCCGGTTGAGGACATGATAGTAGTCATTGCTGAAAATGATGATGGCAAGATTGGTTCCACTGCTGAAGAAAGGATCACTATTGTTTCTGATGATGTAACCATCAACCTTGTGGGTGATGATGACATGACTTGGATACCTGATAGTGGTGCTACCATACATGCTACATCTCATAGAAGGCTCTTCACAAATTATGTTGCTAGTGATTTTGGCATTGTGAAGATGGAAAACAATGATCGAGCTCAAATCATTAGAAAGGGAGATGTGCATTTGGAGAAAGCTAATGGCACACTACTAATTCTCAAGTCTGTGAGACATGTTGAAGAATTATGGCTCAACATAATTTCAAAGGGATTGCTTGATAATGAGAAGTATTCCACAGATTTGAAAATGGACAAGATAAGCTCACCAAAGATGGTATTTGCAAGAGGTAAAATGGTTTCACTCTTGTATCATGTTCATACTAAACTCTCTTGTGTTTCGGCAATACATTAGGACATGATGATCCTTGTGTTCTATGGCACAAGAGGCTTGGGCACATAGGTGAGAAGGGCATGGTCGGTTAGTGAAGAAGAATCTCCGTCAGATTTCAAGTGTGCAATTAAAGAGTTGTACAGATTGCTTAGTGGAGAAACAACACCGGGTTGCTTTCAAAAGTCAGCCTCCTCACAAGAAGCCAGAGTTGCTGGATTTGATGCATTCTGATGTGTGCAAGATGTCGGTAATGTCAATTGGTGGTGCTAAGTACTTTGTCACTTTCATTGATGATTCTTCTAGGAAAGTTTGGGTTTATCCCTTGAAGTCCAAAAATCAAGTGCTGAGTATATTCAAACAATTCCAAGCCTTAGTTGAGAGAGAAATTGAGAAGAAGATAAAGTGCATTCGCACTGATAATGGAGGAGAATACATTGGGCCATTTGATGCATATTGCAAGGAGTAAGGAATTAGGCATCAATTTACTCCTCCTAAGACACCACAACTAAATGGCGTTGCTGAGAGGATGAACAGGACATTGGTGGAGAGAGTTCGATGCTTGTTGTCACATGCAAGGTCGCTAAAGTCTTATTAGGGTGAGGCTTTGATGATCTAGCTTTATCTTGTTAATCTCTCACCATGTTATCCTTTGTAGGGAGATGTTCCTAACAGGGTGTGGTACAACAAGGATGTCTCCTATGATCACCTGAAAGTATTTGGGTGCAAGGCATTTGTTCATATTCCTCAAGATGATCAAAGGTCCAAACTTGATGCAAAGACACGACGAAGCATACTCCTTGGCTTTGGTTTGGATGAGTTCGCTACAAGTTGTTTGATCCTATAGCAAAGAAAGTTGTCGAAGTCGTGATGTTGTGTTTGTTGAAGACCGCATAATTGAGGATATTGTGAAGGCAAAGGTGCAAGTTCCTCAACAGCAAGGCATGGTTGATTTAGACCTAGTTCCTGCAACTCCAGCTCCACAACAAGCTGAAGGCGATGTTGCAGATGATGCACAAGATGATGTGCATGGTATAGGTGGTGAGAATGCTCCCCAGCAGCACGAGTTTGATGCTGAATTTGATGATCATGATCAACAACCACCAATACCGTAAGTTCCACTTAAACGATCCACGAGTGTGTGAGACTCTTCTAATGTATTCCTCGATGATTATGTGGTGTTATTGTCCGATGATTTAGAACCCGAGTGCTTTGCGTATAATTGAAGATGAGCACAAGAAGGAGTGGATGAAAGCTATGCAAGAGGAGATGGATTCCTTGCATAAGAATAATACATATGAGCTGCTGAAGTTGCCAAAGGGCAAGAAGGCATTGAAGAACAAGTAGATCTACAGAATCAAGCAAGAAGAGCACACGTCACATCCAAGATACAAGGCGAGGCTAGTTGTGAAAGGATTTGGCCAGAGAAAAGGAATTGACTTTGATGAGATATTCTCTCCGGTGGTGAAGATGACATCCATCCGAGTGGTTTTTGGCATTGCAACTAGTCACAACTTGGAGGTTGAGCAAATGGATGTGAAGACAGCCTTTCTTCATGGAGACTTGGAGGAAGAGATATACATGGAGCAGCCTGAAGGGTTTGTTAAGAAAGGCAAAGAAGACTATGTGTGCAAGCTAAAGAAAAGTCTTTATGGTCTCTGAAACAAGCACCAAGACAATGGTACATGAAGTTTGAATCATATGGGGAGCAATGCTATAATAGGTGTAGCATGCACTATTGAGTGTTCTTTTTTTCAGAGATTCCTGTGATGATTTTATCATCTTGTTGCTCTATGTTGATGATATCTTGATTGTTGGCAAGAATGTCTCTAGGATTGCAAAGTCAAGAAAGAGTTGAGTAAGTTCTTTGCTATGAAGGACTTAGGGCCGCAGAAGCAAATTCTTGGTATGAGAATTGAGAGAGATAGAAACTCCAACAAGTTGTACCCTCACAAGAGAAGTATATTGATAAGGTACTTAAGAAGTTTTGGTTAAACAATGCAAAAGTCATGAGTTGTCCACTTGCAGCTCACTTCAAGTTGAGCACTGCCAATGTCCTTCATCGATGAGATGAAGAAGGAAATGCAGTATCGTTCTATATGCCTCGGCGGTTGGAAGTTTAATGTATGCTATGGTGTGTACAAGGCCCGATATTGCTCATGCGCTTAGTACAAAGGAGTAGATTCATGTCTAATCCTCGAAGACCGCATTGGGAAGTCTGTGAAGTGGATTTTGAGATACCTTCGGGCAATACTAAGCTAAAGCTTTGCTTTGGTAAAGTGAGCCTGTGTTGGTTGGATACAGATTCTCGATATGGCGGGGAGATGTTGATAGCAGAAGTCTACTTCAGGTATTTGATTACCTATTCAGTGGGAGTGTGGTCATGGAAATGCAAGTTGCGTAAATGTGTGGCATTGTTCACAATCGAAGTCGAGTTCATTGCAGCGACTAAGGCGAGCAAGGAACTATTGTGGTGAAAAGGTTGACTAGTGAGCTTGGGCTTGATCAAGATAAGTATGTGTTGTTTTGTAACAACCAAAGTGCTATCCACTTGAGCAAAAATTCTAGTTTCCACTTAAGGTCGAAGCATATTGATGTTCGATACCATTAGATTCGAGAGGTGTTGAGTTCTAAGCAAATGCAGCTTGAGAAGGTTCACACTGACGACAATGGGGCTGATATGTTGACCAAGGTAGTGTCGAGAGATAAACTCGAGGTATGCCGACAAATGGCTGGCATGATTGAGATGAGGTGTTAATTCCTCCATGATGTCGGGAGGGGGAGTTTGTTGGGCTATCCCTCCATATGAAGACCCATCTCAGCCCACAAGCCCAAGAAATGACAATCATTGATTACTCTAAGAATGAAGGGTGGAGATGCCTCCTCCTTGGTGAGGGTAAGAAAAACCCTAGCTATTTCCTTGAGGACATTGTTTGGAAGTAGTGGTGAGGAGAGGAGAAGCATATGCACACAACAAAAACAAGAGACAAGAGGGAAAAGAAGAAGAGAAGCTCTGCTCCATCTCGGGTGATCCTCGCAGATTCATCAAGACGCCGATCAGAGTAGCAAACGTGGTCTGATCTACCTCAAATTTGGTTTGTGAGTTCCTGACCCGTAGCTATTTGATTTTTACGGTTGGATTGAGGATTGGTTGAGAGGAGCATCTGATTTGAGAGGGGTTTTATCAGTTCGGATAGCAACAGATTCAGAACTGAGCAGATTTGGTAAAAGTTATGTTTAAGTGGTGAAACTTTGTCCGATTTGGCTGAAATTTGGATAGTCTGTTGGAGACTCGTGGATCCACATTCCTGCCAAGTTTTATGCAGTTTGGATCTGTGGTTTGTGAGATATGAGCTGATAAACCGAAGGGACAGAATCTGTGTGTTCTCCGCTTATCTGCTAGTGTACCTCTCATTAATTGTGTATGGTTGTTGATGATGATACCAAGATTATATATTGATGATGTTGTTGCTTCTGTGATGTACATCTAGATGTTCTAGAGAAGACTCCTTGTACCCATTGTTGATTATAGTGGAAGATTTGGGAGGGTCAGGCAAACCTCATGGTTTTACTCCTCACATCGAGGAGGTTTTCCACGTAAATCATCTGTCACTTTGTGCATGTTCTTGTTGTTAATTCCGCTGCTTATTTGTTGGTTGAAGCTATCCTCATTGGTTCACTACAAGTAGAGGTGCTGAATTTATGATAATTGCATTGTTTAGCCCTAACACCGTGGGACATGAGATCTCTGAATATTAGAATGAGTCATCCTTTAGCTTGAGCTCTGACAGACATCCCAAAGGAGCCCAAAGGTATGCATCCGGGTCTCTAGGAATTCTTGAGCTCGACAATGTGATGCTTGTGATGCAACAAAATGTTGGTTTCTGGCAGAAATCGATTGCAAAGATCCATGCGGATGCATTTTGTTCGCTTGTTGATGGCCTACCATTGTCGAAATTACTTACAAGTGATTTATTCATCGGATGCAGGCAAGAGGAGAGATTCCCAAGTTGCTTCAGAGATTCTACAGTCTGAGGATATCCATTCCTTACATCGATATGTAATCTTCTCATACTTGTTAGCACCGATAACTCCATTGCAATCTGCTAATTGGAAATTAGGCCCCAGATAATGTTTGCGTGTTGGTGAGACAACTCAAACCGGAGGCTCCATTGTGTTCGTTGTGCGTGTGTCGAAGCTCATTGAGGGTCCATACGATATTCGGTAAGTTCTTGATTGTTGTCTCTTATATCTAGTGTTTGTAAACATGGAAACTTGTCTCCGAAGAATGGAAATAGATCAAAACCGGTATTTCTTAGACTCAAATATCGTAAATGGATGAATGTGCATTTGATCCATTCGGGATCTAACACTTGTAGCCCCTCGAGTTCAAGGACTCTTTTTTCGACGCCTCTGAATTTTCCCTATCCGGTCCACATTATAGAAGAAGAAGCATCCTATCTTAAGAGACGATCATGGAAGCCATTACCGAATCGAGGACAGCCGAGAGTCTATAGCTCCTCTCATTTTTGCCAACAGAGCTCCAAATTTTAGTCCTCAAATAAACTCCCACCCACACCTCACAAAATACTCTTCTAGACTTCGAGATAAGATGTTTAGATTATGTATATGTTAGAGATAGAACTCCAAACCAATGCTGGAGTCTCGTGTTATCTGTGAAGCAACAACAGTAAACAACTCAGAACCACCTTGCCAGATATACTATTCAAGATACGGTATTGCGGCAATATAAAAGCAGACTCATGGACTCGCTTTCAGAGCATGAGAAATTGTCCTCTATTCCGTTGTCCTCTTTGATCCAAACTACGATTTCTTTCATGGTATCGAGCCACACACCACAATCTTCAAGCATGTCGACGAGCAACAATGGTGCCGCTCACCGTTGGTGCTACCTCATCCGGGTCTTCTTCCAACGCCGCTCGCTCGTCACTTGATTAATGTCGTCGACTCGCACCAACTCGGCGGTGGAAGGCTCAACTCATGCCATACTTTGCGTGGTCAGAATTGCTTGGCTACGAGATGGCACTTCGTTCAATCGGAACCATGACGATTCCTCGTGTTCTTCCCAAGGAGGAACGACAATTGAAGTTGGCAACCCGGCTTATACTATCCGGTTACAACAAGATCGATGGTGCTAAGTGCAATCCTCTCCTCGCTATCTCAAGAGGTTCTTGCTCAAGTCCTTTTCTTCACCACCGCAAAAGAAGTCCGATGCTCGAATCGATGTTCGTGATCAAGTTCAAGAGCTAGAATCATGCATGACCACGGTCCAACTCACCACGCTCAAGAAGGGTGACCGCATAATGGCGTAATATTTTGCCAAGATGAAAGGTCATGCAGATACTTTGGGAGCAATTGGTCAAGAATTGAGAGATGAGGAGATCATCTCATACATGCTTGCCTAGGGCCATCGATTATGATGCCTTGGTTACTTCCATCTGCACAAGAACCGATCACATGACTCTATGGATCTGCGATTCACATGATGAGCTATGAGATGAGAAAGGAATCCAATGGCGCGGCATTCAGATTGATGCTTCGCGAACAATGTTCAAAGCAACAATAACTTTCACCAAGGCCGTGGCAATGGACGCGGTGCAAGTGGCCGTGGCAATCGGGTCGAGGTCGAGCGATAGCAATTTTCAAGGTGGAAATCAAGGAGGAGCAAAGCGCCCGGTATGTCAAGTTTGTGGCAAAGCCGACATATTGCACTAAAGTGCTACCATAGGTTTGATCACTCTTATCATGTGGAGGATCGATCCGCATCTATGGTAACGAACTCCTATTCTCGATGATCCAAGCCGGGCAATACACCGACATCGAGCGACGGATCATATCATCGGCCATCTTGATAAACTATCGGTCAAGGATAAATACTATGGCAAAGATCAAGTTCAAGTGGCTAATGGCTCAGTTTGGCTATATCACACACCGGTCATTCTCATATTCCTTCCTTAGATCGCTCCCTTAAGTTGAACAACATATTATATGTTCCTAAAATCAAACGAAATCGCTTTCAGACATCAATTCACCAAAGACAATAATGTATTCCTTGAGTTTCACTCTGATCATTTCTTTGTTAAGGATCACCACGAAGAAGGCCATTCTTCGCGGTAGATGTCAGAGAGGCTTGTATCCATCGCCAAGTTCAACTCAGACTTCCCTTCCAAGTCGCCTTCAATAGTGTAAAAGCTTCAACAAATTTATGGCATTGTCGCCTTGGCCATCCATCTCCTTTAATAGTAGATCGAGTGCTTGCTCCAATAAACTTCAAAGAGCTCCAAATAAAGACATTGCAACTATATGTAATGCATGTCAACAAGGAAAAGCCATCACCACCCTTTTCTAAGTCGAAGTGTGTCGATTTTCCTCTAAGTCTTGTATTCGTCGATGTATGGGTCCCGTCAGAACCCTCGCTTGGAGGGTATATATTACGCCGCCTTTATTGATGATTTCAAGAAATACACTTGGTTATATCCTCTCAAAGCAAAATCGATGTTGTGAATGTTTTCATTCATTTCGTAAACATGCAATCGACTCCTAGACAGAAAATTATGTGTCTCCATTCGGATTGGGGTGAGAGTATCAATCCTTGAATAGAATTCTCACCCAATCGTATAAAGCATCAAGTTTCTTGCCCTCATACTCACCAACAAAATGGCTCACGAGAGGAAGCATAGACATGTTGTGGAGATTGGCCTTTCTTTGCTCTCTCAAGCTTCTATGCCTATGAAGTTTTGGAGTGATGCTTTCAAACAAAGATCATTTTTGATCAATAGGGTTCCTAGTCGAGTCATCAACTTCCCGATTCTTTGAAAACTTCTTGGCAAGAAACCCGACACGCTTAAAAGTTTTGGTCAGCATGCCGCCCAATCTTAGGCCATATAATGCTCACAAACTTCAATTCCGATCACAACAATGTGTTCTTAGGTTACACCATATGCATATAAGGTACAAGTGCCTCCATCGAGTTATGGTCGGATCTACATCTCTAGAGATGTAATCTTTTGGATGAATATGTGCCTTTTACGCAAGAGTCGTTTTCTCAAACACAAACAAAATAGCATAAGATGATATTTTAATTCCTCTTCCAGTGCTCTTCTTGTTCCTTGAACTCCTATTCATCATCCAACTTCCATTGAGAATGACAAGTTGCCGATATTAGTCCATCCTTGTCCAAAGGTTATCGACTAATCCCACCTAGTCCCGGCAGATTCTTCTGTACAAGCTCCAGCTTATAAGAATCAGCTTGATTCTAGTAATGATCAACAAGAACAAGTGCAACGGCAGACGGGGGTAAGAACAAGGCTTCAGAATAGAATCTAAGTGCCAAAAACAAGACACGATGGAACTATTCGATATCCTATAAAGGAGAATAGTTTTCCGTCTGTCAGACAGAGAAACAGAACCAAGTTCTTATGATGAAGCAATACAAGATCTGAAATGGAGAGAAGCAATGGATGTGGAATTTAAATTTCAAAAAGACAATAAAACTTGGCATCTAGTCCCAAGAGATAAAGCATGTAATCTAATTGATTGCAAGTGGGTCTTTCAAACCAAAAGAAAAGCAGATGGCTCAATTGATCGGGATAAAGCTCTTGCTTGGTTGCAAAAAGGATTCAAACAACTATATGGCATAGACTACAAGACACCTTCACCTCAGATCAGTCAAGCCTCCCAAACAACCCGGCTTAATTCTCTCTGCTGGCAAAGGTCAAAAGGTTGGAGTTTATGATAAAGTGATGTGCAAAATGCTTTTTGCATGGTGTCTTGGAAGAAGATGTCTTCATGAAACAACCAATTGGGTATGAAGATGAGTAGTATCCACAAGATGTATGCAAGTTGGATAAGGCTTTATTGGCTCAAACAAGCACCAAGGGCTTGGTACTCAAGGTTGAGTTCAAAGTTGCAAGAGCTTGGATTTGTTCCTTCACAAGCTGATAACTCGTTTGTCATTTTCGTAGATAGCTCTAATTATGCTAGTATATGTTAATCTATGTCATTTATATTATCCGCTAGTTCATCCGAAGGAGCTAGTATTGATCTACTTTGCCAACTTCGTAAACTTTGCTATCAAGGATCTAGGAGTTCGAACTATTTCTTGGCATTGAGGTAATTCACTCAAAAGGAAAGGACAAGATTGTTTTGAGTCGCACCAATATACAGGATGTTTTAAGGTAATATGTTAAATTGTAAGATCAAGATAACTCCAATGGCTTCTATCGATCGATCGTCTAAGGTACAAGGCAATCCTCCGAATGAAATGGATTACACTATACGTATTGTCGCTGCACTTCAAGATTTGACAATCACAGGCCCGATATATCGCTTTCGTCCAATCGAAAGTCAATACTTGCAAACGCCAACAAGTGATCATTGGTCACCAGAAACGTAATACTTTATCTAAAAGGTACTCTAACCATGGGATTACATATCAAAAGTCGCGTCTAATCTCCTTCACGCCTTCGGTGGATGATGCTGGTTGCGGATAAGGAAGATCAGGGAGGTTTCTCTGTGTGTTTGGTGAGAATCTACTTGGAGCTCTCGAGCGCTCTGCGACCCTCTGATCTCTAGATCATCTTAGAATCGGTATAAAGCTATACGCCAATGTGGCGGAAATTATCTGGATACAATCCTTCTTCTGAAAGAATTGGGGATTTTGATCGAGACCACGTCTACGTGTGTGATAATCTGGAACGCGTATCTTTCATGAATCCGGTTTTCACGCTCGAACCAAGCACATTGAAGTGGATTACCGCCGTAAAAAGTGTGCGCACAAGATGCTTGATATCGTTTTATCTCATCTGTGATCGGATATCGACATCTTCACAAAACCACTTCTGCGAGTTTGAGCGGTTCAAAGCAATCTCAATCTTGTTCCTCGAGTTGAGATTGAGGGAAGCTAAAAAATACTCTTCTAGACTTGAGATAAGATGTTTAGATTATGTATCTTTATTAGAGATAGAACTCCAAACCAATCATCTGGGTCTGTGTTATCTGTAACAACACAGTAAACAACACATAACCACCTTGCATATATATACTATTCAAGATCACGGTGATTATTGCGGCAATATAGGACTCATGGACTCGTTTGAGCATGAAGTCCTCTATACTGTTGTCCTCTTTGATCCAAACTCTGATTTCTTTCACCCCCCTCACACACACGCACACTGCACACACACAACGGGTGAGGGCCTGACATCAAGCCAAGGCTCAATCACAGGTGGGCTTCTTCTGACAACCCTCGGTGGCCAAGTGAGCTAACTCACTTCCTCGAGTTCAAGGACTCTTATATGGTGCATTCTTGTCTTTTGTTCCCATAACTTGTCAAGAAGAATCCACCTAGTAATTGAAGAGGCATGGAGAAAAGGCTTGCAAACCCTATGATCAAAAGTAATCATTCGAGATCTCATAACTATTGGCAAAATTAACATAGCTCTTATTTTCTCATGGTTCTTTAGGTCATGAAGCGCAAAGTCTTTTGGATGGAGAGCTAGACGACGATAACATATTGCCTCATCTTGTGAAATTTCTGCACCCGCTCCACAATATAAGAATCGGATTTCATTTGCTTCTGTACTTGCTAGTTCACACAGTAGCCCATGAACACGTACACGCTTAAGTTGTTGTTGATGTGCTAACAGCACAGGTTGAACCAGACATGTCACACATTTGAAGCTCATGTAAATAGTCAGTGGCCATTTCCTCCGTCTTTTCCCGTCGTTGTGGCATCAAATCATCTCAATCCATGCCAAGGTACAGAAAGCACAATTTCACATGATGGGGGCAAACTGTTATAACTTAAGGCTAGTATTTCCAAGCACTCTTTTCGTCTTCGTTGTCATTCCTGTTCATGCTCTTTAGATGGCTGTTCCGAACATTAGGTTGCTTCTGCTTTCCTGACAGGAGGCCTCCTAAAATCACAAGTGCGAGGTAAACCTCCACATTTATTGGAAAGTTGGTGCCCCAAACCTCGAGCCGCGGCGGACAACTTCTTGTCCGTGGGGAAACTTTGGATAGGAACAGGGGTGGAGATTGGTAAGGATAATCCGTTTTATCCGATATGTATCGGAAGCGTAAATGTGGTAAGTAAAATCCGCATTGAATAGTATTCATATCCGTATTGATGTTATCATTATCCGGAAAAAATGGTTATATCGTATCCGTATTCGGTGTTATTATTATCCGGAAAAAAACGGATAGTATCAAATACTATCGGAAAAGCGAATCTGAATACTATCTGTTTTGTCAGGATCTGAATCTGAATACTATTTTTCTACCAAGATTTGCATAAAATTTGTAGGATATTAGCATTGACCCGAATTGAGTACATATTCGATTGGTGAATAAGAAGTGTCTGACATTCTATTAAATTCGTGTAGAATGTTGAAATTAAATTGTTGTCGTTTAAATAAAGGTATTACGTATTATTACGTTTTGAAAATAGGGATTGGATTCGTACGGGACTATTGATTATTCGTATTAATCGATCGTTTCCATCCTAAGAGCAATGGCTTCGGCAGCTAGCTCCTCGTTTAGTGGAGCTAGTTCATGAGCTTTGAATAAGTCGTGATGATGCGCAACTTTCTTGGGCGTGTTGTCACCAAGATTTTGCTTTTGTCGTAAGATAGCCCGGACCAACAACCATACAAAGATCATAAGAGGCCGGGCCAGGCAGAACCAAACATGCCTTGAGAGGTCACAAAAGTGCGAGGCCACCCAAAGATCTATGGGTCAAGATTGAAGCGTGGCGGATGCCCCAGGAGGACACAAGATATACTTTCGAGTCTGAGGCACCCAAAACACCGAAAACTCGAGGACCCACAGCGGCGCTTTACCCCAGGTACCAAGGGTACTGGGGCGGAATGATGCAAGTCCGGGATCTCTACTCGGGGCCACTCACAGGACGAGAGTGTTCGGTGCCCTCGGCTCAAGACATCCGCATGGTGCAAAGGGTGGAATCCGTGGACCCGTGTATCTGCCGGATGAACCGGGACCCGGGACTAGGAGGTCAACGAAGGCAAAGCTACTGCGAAGAAGAAAGAAAAAACCCCTTCGTTTAGAGGTAGAACTAGGTAACGACCCGGACGATGACGATACACTCCCCTTCTGATTGTTCTACTTCTATTTCACGGATCGTTTGTGTCAATCAAGTGTAGAATTCTCTCCTTCGGTTTCCCGGCTGACAACCTACCGCTCGATCTTGCTGCTAATGGTGAACTACTCTCGATGGCTAGTGAGATGTCTGCAGGAAGAGACAATCGGCGACGGCCGTCGCGCATCGCGTGCGTGTCTTTGCCTTTCTTGCGGTGCGCGGTACTTGTCCACGGTCTGACCACCTACTCGTCGGGGCGGCAGGCGGTCCTTGCGGTTGTGTGGCCCAGGCAATTCCACGCAGGAGGCGTCCTCGGTAAGCTAGCGTCGATCTTGAGCATTCTTGAGTCGAGATTTTAAGTTAGGTTAATTTGCTTTCGGTAGGATCGTATCGTAGTATTAAATCATAGAATTGTCAAGCGATTCTCTCGGAGTTATAAAAATACATATTTAACATCTATACTATAAATTTGTATGATTTTATATGGATTACTACTTACTATACGAGAAAGGGACCAAGCGCTTTTTATGCATTACTGAGAAAGCATAATAATCTTGACATGATGGGTATATAGTTACGAACTACAAGAACAACCAATGACCATGACTAGTTTACTACAATTACATAAGAAATATTCACAACTTTTGTAAATCAATATCTAATTACAAGCGCTTGTATGTTCCTAAGCGACTAGACATGAGAAATAAAAATAGTTTATCATTATCAAGCTCAAGATTGTTCATATCATAATATAGATATTTGTTCTATCATTACAATCAGATATAATATTTTGCATGCTCCTTTTTATTTATAATTTCATTCTCGAAATTAATATCAATAAATTTTGCTCTAAAACAAAATATCGGCAAAAGCGGCCTCTAAAAAAATTGTCCTAGGCCTCTATGACTCTACCACGATTATACTCTGCGATTCTACACAATTCTACGATTCTACTCTTTGGATCGACTCTACGATTAGATTCACGTCGTCTGCGATCTGGTTGACGGGAATATCGTGGGTTCGTAGAATCATAAGACTCTATGAGTAGGATCGTGATTTTAACTCTGACTGAGGTTCCAAAGCGTGCATTTGAAAATGGTTTTGCGTTTTGTGCGTTTGGTGGCAATGTTTGGTACATCCGTGGATGCACAGCGTGTGCCGTTAGCGAGCGGTAATGGCATGGTCAGAATCTACGCGTCGTGGGCAGCGGCGTCAACTCGCCCTAGGAGAACAACTTATTCATTTGCACCGCTTGAACGCTTTCCTCGGGATGAAGCTCGTGGTTAACATGTTGTCGCGGCTCATATATAACTAAGGTGAAAGAAAGAGGTTATGTTTGGGCCAGAGAGATAACGCGGCGTCGTTTCTAGAACCGCGATCTTACGAGTTGAGGCGTAGTTCGTGGGGTTATAAAATATTATGGGGGTGCAAGGGCTTTGGCGGCAGGATTAGTCGAATCGAATATGTGGAGTATAAATATATATAAATCAACCTCTTATAACCCTAATTATAAGAAAAATAAACTCCTCATCTGAGCGAGCAACCACGATTAGGCTCACTAGAATTTACGAACCTCGTAAACAAATTTTATATCTCTTGTATGCTTGTTGTGATTATTCTTTACGCTGAGTTATCGCGGTTTCAACACCACATGAACCGTAATGGTTCGGTTTTAGTTTAAATTTCGAATATTTGGATCCTTTACATTTTGTTAGTGTGAGAGTTGATTAGGAGATTGTGGTGTGTTAGCGTGCCTCTATCTGGGTGCGCAATGTTGACTGACTGGATGTACTTGTTCCGAGGTTGTTCCTGTCTTTTCCTTCGACGGCGATTGATCGATTTTAATCATTTGTCGGTGACTTATTGTATCTGATTTCTCATTTTAAATCAGAAAGCACTTCTTGCTGATGATCACTTGGTTATACAGACCTGAAAATTTTGTGCACACTCAAATGGGCTGCTTACAGTTCTGTATTTCTTGATGATTTTATTGTTGTAAACAGTGAATCGGCAGCCAGAAAGACATAATCATCTCTCGCTCTAATTAATCTTTGTGGAGAACTCATTTTAGTTCAGCATGTTGCATGCTCTTAGGCATTATTGTCTGCTCTCCATTTGTCCCAGATCTGAACAGGAGATAAGACAAATTGACTAAACAGCGGATTAGTTAGTAATATTTACCAAACTTGAATCTCAATCTTTCCTCCATTGAGGTCCCTCGTTCTCTCACTTTTGACTTCGTGGAGCACCAGTTTGCGATTTCTTTTTCTGAATATCTGAAAAAAACGGCGATAAACATGAAATCGATCTCTGAAATAAAAAGGAAAATAATCGATATTTTCTAGGAGAATGCTCTTTATTGATATGAACTAGATTTCTGAAATTCTTAGACTAGGCAAAGGACTAATCCTAATTACGATATTGCGGTGCTTGTATGGGGATGATCTTGTCTAGATTTGCTTGACTTTGATCTCCTCTTTTCTTTTCTTTTTTTCTCCTCGCTCATCCCTTAAATAACTTTAGTAGAGGTGGTAGTTATTCACGGAAAGGCAGTCTGGTGAAGCATCGCGGTTGGTCCCATGTCGATTGATAATGTACCGATTACTGCGGTTAAGTGTCTGTGAGACATAACCGTATAGTGAATATCGGATGTCTTAGGGATTGTAACATCGCGTGGTATGGAGCATACCGTGTTCGTTCATCGATGAAATATACAGAATCATATCTATATACGGTTCATAGCTTTTAACTACAGTGGAGACTGAACTGACCAGTTGACTTGTCAGGCAGGGTACCCATTTGTAACCTCACGGAATCCTTCGACTAGTGTGGTGGGTTTGTCGGGACCAAAATACAATTACGGACCCTCGTGTGTATCGCTAGTCGAGGATCACGCTAGTGCCGGTGACAACATCGGTGAAATATCAATTCCATATACAAAGATAACTAATAAATAGGCAAATAACAATAAACATCGGAGTAAAGACCTTAGGGTCAAAGCACAATTAATTAAGCCTTAGAGGCAAAAAGCTCGATAAGGCTGCTTGGAGCGAGGCGAAGCGGATAACTCGGTTGAAGCCCATCTATATGCCCACGAGCATCAAGGTCGTAAGTCGGTCTGACAATTCTCCACATCTTTGAAGTAGACCTTGTTGGTGGCGATTCCTTCATACCTTGATTCGTCAAAAGCAAGCGTGAGTACCTACCCGTTACCAAGTCATACCACAGAAAGGAATGCAATTATAGATGCGAGCTTATTCAGGGTATGGCATTACTGGTTATTTTTGAAATGCAACATTTGCAATTGAATACTAATAATTAAAAAGCGCGAGTAAAGCAAATAGACAAATAATAATTTAACAATTTGATTTCACAAGACACGACCAGCCTGCCTAAAGATTTATCACATAGCCATATGATTTAGATCACTGCCTCTCCTTCCTTTGCAGTTTATGAAGATCTACCCTAGTGTGAAATCCCGAACACGTCCATAACATGGACACGGCTATTGAATAGTTTTACACTCTGCAGAGGTTATCTGCTTTACCACAACCCGACTTCTAGTTTGTTTGGCATCAAATCGATACCACTTTGCTACCTTAGTAGCGCGATCTGAAACCGTGACAAGGCCTTTACAAAGTCTGCTTTGACCCGTTACGCTTTCGCTAAGGTTTGCCGCTGGCCTTTGGCCCCTCTTGCCGGTGTCAAGCAAACAGCTGAATCAAGCATCGCTAATTAATTAGCGGTCGAGTCATACCGGACATGTGGTTTTATGCGGTTAAGGCGTTCAAGTTCAAGCGCACATGGTGAGGTCCTTAATTGACCAAGGCAAGACTTTCATGCTAACTAGACCATAGACACCAGATTATTATTCACGAGTCCGACGTCCACATTTCACCATATCCACCCGCACCGGTCGGTCCAAATCCTTTTACCCGGTTGATTTAAGTGCAACATATGCCACAAAGACACATAGTACACACAGTTTATCCAAGATTTCATATTCACTTAGTCAAATTAATAATTTGCAACTTCACAGAATAAATGAGTCGTGGCATGACTAAGCAATCTAATCGCTTAACCCGTTGGTGCTACAATAATACCAACTAAATATTAACTAGGGTGACAAGGAATTTAGACATAGCAATTCAACAAGGATGGCATAACAATTTGGAATTTACATCTACTACAAAAAGCATTTAAATAATTACTTGAATTAAAATCATTAATTTGAAATAAAATACTTTTAGCAAACTGGGAATCAAGATGGTCAAAGGTATAGCTTGCCTTGTTAGCAATGATGATCTTATTTAGACTTTAATCTTTACTTCCTTGATCTGCTCCTTCTTGATCGGCGCTTCTCTCATGTATCAACGTCTACTACACAAGCAAATAAACCAAATAAATAACAGGAAGCAACAACTCCAAATAAATAAATAAATAATCTCGGATCGATAGATATTGAATTGAGATGAATTTAGGAATTTGGAAAGGACTCAATCGAATAATTGAATTTGAAATTAAATGAATTCGAAAACAATGGGTGACGGAGGGACCCACTGAATTTATAATTTCTAGAATTAAAATAATTAGAAATAAGGTAGAAAGGCGACCGTGTGGAACCAACTGAATAAAAGGGTTTTCAAATTAAATTAATTCGAAAATAGGATTAGGGTTTGACATGTGGACCACTGGTCTATGGACCGAGGCCACAGAGATATGCTAGTCCATGATGGACTAAGCTCATGGCTAGGGTTTGACCAAGGATTGGCCGACATGGGACGCGTGTAAGTGAGAAGAAATAATTAGGGTTTTAAGAAATAATCTAGGGTTTTGATTAGGAGGATGGCATGTGGGGTCAACATGCAAGTGAGAGATAGATATATGGTTTGGGTTAATTGAATGACAAGGGACCAAGCAACGAGAGGATAAGGACATACCTGCGGAGGCATCAACCGGGCAAAGGAGAATGCAACTGGCCAAAGAGAACGCACATGTCTTGAGCGGGAAAGCAATGATGGAACATACATGAGCGGTACGGAGGTCGGGTTCGGCTAGGGTTGGTCGGGTTCGGCGACCCATGCGCATGGTGATGGAAGCGATAATAGGAGATGGCAAAGTTTAGAGTGAGAATAGATAGTAGAGAGGACGGGAGGATTAGTATCGAATGATCAACACGTAACTAAGCGAGATGACGAATAGATAATAGAACCGTAGGGGCGTGCGATGCGTTTATGGTGCGAGGAGATGGATACAAGGAATAGAGAATCGATTAACGAGAGATGCACATCTGAATTGTTGGCTTGGTTGGATGACAAAGAAATCATGTATCAAAGATGGAACAATGGACGAAGATTAACCGCTTACCAGAAAAGACAATGGCGACCAGATCTTGCGCCATGGCGGCGTAGTGGGAATAATGACCGCATCGTGGCGGTTATGGCGCATGGTGGTGCTGCCTGGTACTGAAATTGGAAAACAATGACTCCTGAAAGAATCAAATGGATGCATGGCCTTCACGTACTGGACATTGTATACATACATGAACAGTGTGCACGGGGTGGCCGGCGGCGGAGAGGCGACGCAGCGGCGGCGAAGGACAAAACGGAAAGGAAACGACGAGGCGGAGATGATGACGCGGTCAGACATCAAGATTCGGCTCCATGCGACGGCAGCGACGCGAAGAACGGCGACCACGGCGGCCTCACGGACGCGTAACGCTTCCGGCGATGCTCTGCGAAAAGGGAGGTGAGCACGGCGTAGAACGCGGCGATGCGAACCCAACGGTGGTGGAGTTGAAGGCAGGGGATCAACGGTCGCGGAGTAATTGGCCGGAGAAGGACGACGTACAAGAGGAGAGAACGATCGATTCTCAGCGCACGGTTGATGAAACTTGAATCTAAAGAGGGAAAGAAAGGTATGAACGAGGGGCACGAGATGACGTTATCGGATTTTGAAAAACTCACCGAGGAAGCGAGGGCTCGACAACGTCATGGCTCGACATGGCCGACGGTGCTCCGCGATCTTCGGGTGAAGGGGAAGGCATGATGTAGAGGACGACGACGCGAAGCCAACGCCGCAGACGGTTCGGCCGGAGGACGTCGGATGAAGGCGCAGCTCGCCGGAGAAGAACTTCGGTTGAGGCTCGGTTTTCTGCAGATTGCGATGAAACGAGGACGATTCGGAGGAAACCAATTTAGGGGATTGGAAGAGGAGATCAACACGGACGCGTGAGCGCAAACGGCTCGCTTTTAGGTGCATCGAGGAGAAAGATATGGAATTTTGAATTTTGAGTTTCAAACGAACGCGTACTGCTCCTGTTCGTTCGGCCGACGACTGCGTTCCAGGAAAACGATGATGAACAGTAATTCGCGATTTACTGTAGCGCGTGGACCCGGATGAACAGTACCTGACGGGTACTGTAGCAGATGGACAGGAGAGAAAACAGGGTTTTCGGAATTAAATAAAATCCCAAAAATCAAGGAGGCCAAGTAAAATAGCAAATAAATCCAGAAAAATCTCAGAAAATAAAAAGAAAATTCCTTGGAACACAAGGAAGCCAAATAACACAGGTTTTATTTAATTAATGTTTAGATTAGTCAAATTAAATATTTTTAATTTAGGAAATTTCAATTAAGCTTTATAAATTCAAATAAAATTGGTGAAATTTTCCAGGACCTAAACTACTTAAAAGATTTTTGAAAACCCAAATTTTGGGACGTTACATCGTTAGCCTTAGGGTTCTGATCATGAAGGCGTATGGTCTTTTATCATGTATTAAAATAATACTATAGAGGTTTAATCCTCGTCGGCTAGCCTGAACTTTAAATGAGCAGATCATGTGAACACTTTCTTCGATGAAATTCGTGTCGAGACCCCGTTTAATATCGTGATATACGAGTGAGTGCATATTCACTTTAAAGTTGAGAACTTGCCTTGGGAACCTAAAGGTTTTTACATCAGTTGGACAAAAAGGCTTTTGTCGGATTGGACTTTTAGATAACTCCGTTTGCGGTTGAAGATCTAGAGCTATAAAATCCTATTGCTGGGCTTTAGAGCTTTTACGCTTCGATCCTCCTAATCCCTTTCGGTTCTTTGCGAAAAAACCTTTCCAACCTCTTTTTGTTCTTGAGCCTCAAAGCCTCACCAGGCCACTCTCATCCTTTTGAGAATTTTCACCATGTCGAGATCAAATCACAAAGTGTGTGGCTTAAGATCTAAGTGTGAAAGAAGCTTGGTATTTGGAGAAGATCGTAATGCTCGGGACAAGAATCGATCAAGTGGAGGTCGTGGTGGAGAGCATTTTCGAGCGGTGAAGATGGGGAAATTCAGTTTTCCTACATCGAGTCGGGCTAAGTATCGGTGCACAAATTCCTTCCCGTTCGGAGTACTATGGGGTGGAGTTGGTGAATTTGGCTCGAATTCCATCGCCAACATCGGTATCTTTGCCTACTTATGCGGGCGTGCACAGTGTCCAAAATAATTTGAAGCTCTTGGTACTTATCGGATGGCGATGTCAAGAAGATCCACGTGGCTCGGAGAATGCACCTTACGCCTTCACGATGGGAAGGCCGATGAGTACATCAAATGTACTGAAGTCCTCGTGGTCGTCATGGAAAAAGAATTGGTTTTACATGCATTTATTCACGAAGACGGCAGTAACCGCCAGGGAATTAGGGTGACGAGAATCCCAAGTGGAGGGACAGTGGAGAGGCAGGGATGGTCGGGAGATGTGTGGATGCCATTCGAGATCTAAAGACCAAGGCTTAACTTCCTAGCATGTAGTGAAGATTTCACCATCTGTTGAATTAGTCCTCTAAAGCTCAAGACACAATCCTGCTTTGGTTCATTGGTGGTGATGAAGCAATTCGGACTCACAAGATGGTAAGTCTTTGAAGAAGCTCAGGCCGATATAGTTTATTAGCGATTATCGTAAAAACCTTGAAATATTTTTGCTCTTTTTTTGAAGCCCTTTCTCTGACGAGGTCGAGTAGATCAAAATGATGCATGTCGGGGAGCCTAATGAGATATGGGCATTTTTTGACATATTGGTGATGTCTCTCTTGAAGATTAGAGACTTAAGGTAATAATGCGTGTGTGTTTGTGTGTGTGTCACACACACACACCTAAACACACACACACACATACCAAGAAGAGGTTTGCTCTGGCGGATTATAAAGAACTATTGAATAAAAGATGAATAATAAGTACTATTCAAATAGAAATTAAATAAAATGCGATATAATAAAATTAAAATATTAAAACAACAGAGTAATATAAAATATGTGGAAATAAAATTCTATTATTCAAAGTAATATAATATGATTATTCGAATGATATGTATTCAAGGATATATGAGATATTTGCTTTGAGATATGAACTCGAGCTTAGAATATATTCACAATTTATATATATGGAGAGAACCTTGAGAATATAATCAAGATTAATATATTCAGATAACCTTCAAAATATATTCAAGAATATATGTGATACCAAGATTAACTTTGATATTAGTGTTATGATATTACGCTAAATATTCGCTTCTAAATATATTATTCACTTACTATTACATATATATATAATATAGCGTTTACTATTAAAAGCGTTATTAGAATATTGAATAGTATTGTGAATAATATTCATGAATAGTATTCAAAATTGAATAGTAATTTTTCGAGGATCTTACTGAGTTGGTGAAACCAATATGATGACCGATTTATGCGACAATAGTTGTAAAGTCATACTCGATTACTCATCATATTTCTCACTAATTTGCTTGAAGTAGCTAAACTTTCCCTAAACACCCTTAGTTATGCTAATAA